>OY987328.1:88455537-89774546 GCA_963920685.1 Polydrusus tereticollis | reverse complement strand
ATGGATCTGGCACCACTGCAACCGCGAAATTATTTTTAAAAGCTAGAGCGCAGCCTCCTATGGCCGTGGTGAAAATTTCAAAACTTTTTTTTTTCGTTCTCCAGATACTTCTAACTTACCATCGAGTATGGAATACCCTGTATATAATATAATTAGATAAAATCGTAATTATTTCTTAAACTATTAAAAATAAATCACATAACCCTATATTAAAATTATCAGCAGCTCTATGTCTATGTTTTGGGCCGATAATATACAGGGTGTTCTATTTAAAGAAATAGAAGTTTAGTTCGCCTCACTTTTTTGAGCCACCCTGTATAATGTAAAATATTTTTATAACATGCCACTTTTAATTCCAGACCTCATGCTGTTCCAGTATTTTTGATAAGTTCTTGGATAAGGATCTAATATTCCGTCCCCGCTTCATTGGCGGACCCGGTATAACTAAAAAAATATCTATAACTAAAATTTTTAATTTTCAACTCATCAACTGAAACTTTGCCATCGGTTTAGTTAAAATTAGTTTTGGTGAAATTGGGAGACAGTAATATGTTAACAATCGAACACAAATCAATCTGAAAGGGTTAGGTTAGGTTAGCCTGAATAGTCAGTCGACGAGCAAATCCAGTAAGCAAGTAAACGTTTACTGTTCTATATATCTATTTAAAAAAAATAGTTTGGGCAGTGCCTGGCATGTTTTGTAAAGCAAGATAAAGTTTACGCAAAGACAGTACCTAACTTACCCACCAATTAGCTTTCTTACTTGACTAGCTCGTCTCTTGGTTTCATGTAAACCGGTCATTCAAAATAGAGGTGACGATAAAATCGCGTTAACGTTCAGCAATAAAAGCCTATAAAATAGTGCCACTCATTACCTGTCTGATTTAATTGCAGTCTTATGTTACGTGCGTCAAAACCTTCCAGCACGAATTTTTGCCGAAATCCTCCATCATAACCCGCTTTGCATTTCACATCTACAAATTTTATCGTTTGATTATTTATTGACACTCATCAGTACAATTTGTTAGGGGCGACGGTTATGAAGCGGGAACCACTCATCAAATGAAATGGTTTATGAGACTCCATAAAAACATGTTTGAGGTCAAGTTTGTGAAGGGTTCATTCGAATATGCCTATATAGGGCATCAATTTAAAAATAAAAAGCACGTAATATTTCTTCGGCTGATGATACTCTAAAGATTTGGTGAAATTCGTCAGTTTAGATCTAAAGGGAAACAACTGTAAAGGTGTTTGTTTTTGTATTAAATTCAACCCCCTTACCCTCAGGGCATCTACCCCTAAAATTTTAGATGGCAACCCCAACTTATTTGGCCATGTTTGAATTCCTTATGTAATTTTAAACAAGTATCCTCCGCAGAACGAAATTGGGTAGGGTCAGATTTGGTGACCTAGGTGACTATTCAATATGTCCTCTTCTGCCAATCCACTGCTCTAGATAATGATTATACAAGCACTCCCATACTCGATGTATGTTTTGGTGAGGTGCATCGTCTTGCTGGAAATGTAGCAGATGCTCATCTAATACAAGATTTTTATTAACGTTCCTTGGATTTTCTACCGCATGAATAATAAGGGGCTCTATAGTCGTATCTAACATTTGCGCATAGTAGTAGTAGTAGTCCTCGGCTCGCCCTGGAAATTGTTTGCATCGTCCTGTAAGATAGTTTCCCGTTCTTGTAATGTACAATATTTTATTTTTAATCGACATAAGGCCAGTGGCGTACGAGAAAATTTTGATAATGGCTAGATTTAGATAGTTGAAAACTCTAAACTCAAGAAAATATTTATTAAACTGAAATATTTAGACTAAACAAAACAATAATTTAAATAAAAAATTAAATGGCAATGAAAGGGGGGCCGGTAAAGTACTTTACCGCACCATCTTTTTTGATCTCCGGTCTAGACCGATAACGTATCATTTTCCGATTAAAAAATCAGAGAGGGCTTGTTTTCCGATCGATTGAAAAAAAAGTTATTTTGCAATTCTCATTTTTAGCGCTGATGGTGAATACGTGATCACCACTATGACGAAAGCAGTTTTAAAGTTCGATGGTAAAATCAAGTGGACTCCTCCTGCAATTTTTAAATCCTCTTGTGAGATTGACGTAAGATATTTTCCATTTGATCAACAAACTTGCTTTATGAAATTTGGTAGTTGGACTTACGGAAGTCAGGTAAGCTAACTAAACAGCAATACATTGATATCAATGTATTGATAATTTAGGTTACTTAATTTGAACTGAATTCAAATATACAGAGTGGCAAAAGAGTCGCGCATAATGCCTGTAACTTTTTAATTATCTCGTATATTAGAAAGTGACCTTTATGAAAGTTGTTCAGTAAACTATTCCCCACATTTCCACCTACATGAATTTTTTCTGCCGTTTCTGGTTTGCTTGCCATAGAGACTAACTTACATTTTTTAAATGGAACACCTTGCATATGATTGCATTTTTGTATTCTACTGGGAAAACTCTGAATTTTTTGTATTTTCACGAATCTGCAAGCGTTTCCGAGATAATGACAGCTCAAAAATGAAAAACTTCCTAATTAAAATTATTGCTACCTAATACCCACCAGTTGAGTCAAGGTGTTTTCATGACAGTGACCTAAGAGGGGTCAATTTTGTTCCTGTTTAATTTTCGGTTGTCTGATTCCTAATTTATTTACACTGTGGTTCATCTGAATGAGAAATAACAAGTTGAAATTTTAATGATGAGCGGTTACGGAAATATGAAGAGATCGCAAGATCAGGTTTGGCAACTTTTCAATGAATTATATCCAAATAGGCCTCCAATAAATCAGTCAACAGTGTGTCGAGTGGTAAAGAAATTTCGAGAAACAGGCAGTGTTAGGGAAACCGCTAGATCAGGTCGACCTAAAACAGCAAACGGGCGAGACAAAGCTTTGGATATCATGCTCTCAATACATGAAAATCCAACACAATCATCCAGCCCAATGATAATGGATTTTAGTGTGCCTCATTAGTCAGTGAAAAATTTGTTTAAACAGGGGAAATTGCAAGATAACTTCGCAACAAATATCATTTTCTCGGATCAAGCTACTTTCTATTTAAATGGCATTGTTAATAGACACAATTATCGTTATTGGTCTGCTGAGAATACTCACTGGTTCCAGGAAGGTCATACTCAGAGGCCCGAAAAAGTTAATGTTTGGGCGGGCATAGTTGGTAGACATATTGTGGGATCTTTTTTCATAGATGGTAATTTGAATGGCGAAAAATATCTGGACCTCCTCAGGAATCACATAATTTCTTCTTGCAGAATGGTTTTACCGGGTGTAAATAATGGCATAAACGAACAGGTATGGTTCCAGCAAGATGGAGCACCTGCGCATTATGCGGCAAATATTAGACAATACATAAGCGAACAATCTCCAGGATGTTGGATAGGCAAAAAAGGTGCTATTGACTAGCCAGCGCGATACCCGGACTTAACTCCGCTCGACTTCTTTTTGTGGGGATACTTAAAGAACGAAGTCTACGTTAACCGTCCAAATGACTTAGTCAGAACTAGTGCTGAAATTCGGACCATTCCAGAGGACTTCCTTTTAAACGTTGTAGACGGGTTCAGGGATCGACTGGCGCTCTGCTTAGCAGAAACTGATGGTCATTTTGAACACCTGATCCCCTGAAAAGGTTTCACTTGATTATTATTCCGATGTTGTTGTAGCAATTTTCTAGGTTATTTATTTTGTTATTATAAAGTTTGTTACAATTTCAAATAAATAAAAATTTGAAATACAAAAAATGCAGAGTTTTCCCAGTAGAATCCAAATATGCAATCATACAGGGTGTTCTATTTAAAGAAAGTAAGTTGGTCTTTATGGCAACCAAACCAGAAATGACAGAAAAAAATGCTTGCAGGTAGAATTGAATAACTTTCATAAAGGTCACTTTTTTGTATACGAGATAATTCAAAAGTTACAGGCATTATGCGCGACTCTTTTGCCACTCTGTATAATAATTTTATATTTTGTTCTTTTGAATAACGTGCAGCGTTAATAATAAGTAGGTATTTTACATCTGTTAATAGATTGATCTTCAACATATTAATCAAAATGCAGGAGAGGATATAGTAGCAGTGGGCATAGATCTTCGGGAGTATTATCCGAGTGTGGAATGGGATATTCTCGCAGTACCTGCTGAAAGACATGAAAAGTACTATCCTTGTTGTCCTGAGGCATATCCAGGTAACTTTATATAAATATTTCTTAAATAAATTTCCAAAACTGTCGTTTCATAATAACCATAAATGACTTTGCGGGTTTCGCATCTATACGACCCGATATTATAATTATTGTATAACGTTTAATTCCATACAGATTAATTAAAAATATTAATTTTTCTATTAATATTTTTCGATTACTTTCGTATCCTTATTATCTATTGTTACTCGTATATAATGGGTCAACTGCATAGTCATTGTTGGATCCGGCGGAAACTTACGTTGTAAGTAGTTATAGTAAAGTGACTTTATTGGTCCAGTATTTAAATTATTAAAATTGGTCTATCATTTTCAAGTAATTTATTTGTTGAGGGTAACCTGGGATAATACAAAGTTTGTAACGATTTTCGTAAAAAAACTTTAATTAAACAAAATGATTAGAAAACAAGGTTTACATAATTAATAGGTGTAATAAAGGGATGATCTATCAACGTCAGCACATTCTTCGTGTGCCCATTACTTGCACTTGGCATACAGTATCCAATGTTCATCAAAGGTCTCGTGACATATTATGCAGACATAAGTTCTTTTTCCCTTTTTTTCTTTTCATATTTTTTTCAGGTTAATTTCCTTACTTTCTCTTTCTTCTTCAACGCTGTAGCTTAATTTTTCTTTTTTGAGCCATTAAAATAAATCTATTTAGTAATTTTCTTAAGTTAAAATTTCGCTTTTTTCGGTTGCTTCCTTTTTACTTTCTAATATTTTTTTACTGCAATTTGAAAGGTCTTCTAAAACCCTCATGACTACTTTAATATCCGGAGAAGGCAAAATGGTGATTTGCAATGTGAACGTCTGAAGTTTCTGGAGAAGGCGGTGGTATCTTATAACCGATTTCTTGTGTTGGTGGTTCAGTATGAACCTCTTTAATATCTTTAATTTTGTTGTAAACAGATGAAATCGTAGCTTCTTTAGATTCACGAGGTTCTACTAGATTTTCTAATAATGATTCAACATACGTTTCACTGGTTACAATAATTTGATTATTTGTAATTTTGGGCGAACTAACACTGGCATTCTCGGTATCCGGAATATCATTTACCATAGAGGGTAATACATCTAGGTCGCTAGATATATTTATTTTTAATGGAAATATTCCGGTGCATTGAAATCCTTTTTATGCAATATCCAAACGAGCTGTTTGGGTAAAAGCTTGACCGATTAAACTTGCTACGTCATGGTGCCCTATTCTTGGACCAGGAAAAGCCCTCATCCATAAACAGCATGCTTCGTTGTACTTTGTAGTGCTCAGCATATGGATATGGCTCACGGGCAAATGAAATTAATTGTAGGTCATTATAACTCCCATGTCCATCCAAAATAAGCAAAACGGGGTTAGACTTAGTTGGATGGACATGCTTAATAAAGTATCAGAACCAGGTTAAGAATGTTGTTCTGTCCATCTATTCGTTGGTTTGTGCAACACCTACTGCCTTGTCTGCTGCATTGAACATTAAACTGTCGTTCGTTCTTTATTTTTTTAATTTTAAAAATGGGGGAATAAAGATGTCAGTTATATTCAAGCAGACCATATTAGTCACATTTTGCCACCTCTCGGTCGATTTTATTTCCCCGACTTGCATCCTGCCTTTTTGGGGATAATACTTTTTCATTTTTATGCACACAGGAAACGACAGTTTCATTCGCATTAAATATGCGAGATGTAGTAAAACTACAAATACTCATGGTTTATTAAAACCAACCACCCTTGCAAGGATGGTAGCAAAGCGATTTTTGGAAGACGCTTTAGAAATCCTTAATAAAAGTTCTTTCAAGCAGATCTATTTTCCATACTAAATCTGTGGTCAATTTTGAAATGCTCCGCCAAATCAAATGCAAGTCCTTAAAATTATTTTACAGTTAATGGCATTAATCTGTAGTTGATATCTTTAACGTGATAAATAAGTATAGTTTCATATTTTGGGTTAAATATAACCTCAAATGTTCCAATTTTGTGTTTTGTTGGAATTTCCAAACCATTTTTAATATCAATTACCCGTCTGTGAAAAGTGCTCTTAGGTACACTACAGTTTTTTGCTGCTTCTCTTATACTGTGATGTTAATCTATTACATATTAGGCAATTCAAGAATCAAAACAAACAACAATCAAAACGTGAGTTAAAATGTAATCGGGATGATATTCTTCCTCTAAGCTAGCAGGATTTCCTAAAGTTACAAACATTGCAGTATTATAAATCAAAATTATTGATGTCAAATACTTTTGGCTGTTAAGAAATGCTTGCTGCAAACTCTGATTTTTCAATATGGTGTCTGTGAGATCCTCTCTATTTAGAGCAGCCAGTCATCCATCACTCTGCTTTCTGGATAAATCATTCAGACGTGTTTAAAACTTATAGTTTAAGATGATATGTACACGATGAAACTTATGACTAGGCCTATTGGAGCGACTTTTACAGCCGACAACTAGACAAGTCGTTGTTATGTTGTTTCAGAATCAAACACTCACAATACACAGTAAGAAACCAACACTGTTAGATAAAAAAAAGTTTTAAACAGACACATAAAAACCGTCAGACAAGGGAGATGCATTAACGGGCCGCTAGAAAGCGGACCAGACGGTCTAATCAACAATTTAATCAATTTGGCGGCTAATCGATTCTTAGTATTTTGAAGCGCACAGAACTGAACTGTAAACTAAGCATTGAATCCATGTATACTTGCCCCCCACGGCCATATTGAATTCGTTCCACAGAACTTAAAAACATTCAACGAACAATTCAATATGACCGTGGAAGGCGAATATGTGTGCAAATATACAAGAATTCAATGCTTAGTTTACAGTCGAGTTATGTGCGCTTCAAAATCCTAAAAATCGATTAGCCGCCAAATTGATCAAATTGTTGGTTGACATTTTGGAAGCAAAAGGCTCCACAACTTTTACTAGTGCAGAGCTGTAACCAAGCTCTTCAACTCTCTTTAACATTCCGTCTATTTCTATTCTAGACATCGCTGGAATTTCTTTAACTTCTTGTACAGTGGTCTTTCCAAAGTCCATGCCACTATAGCTTTAACAATAGAAACATTCATCGGGGATGATCTTGGCCAGGCAGACTTTATGTCTGTACAAGTTGCAACCTCCCTAATTTTGTGGGCATACTCTGCAGCAAACAATATACCTTCAACTTCACTGTTTCCCGCCATACATGAACAGTAAGCCGTACATATACTTCCATCCCTTAAAATAATTGTTCACACATCTAAGGGTTTTGAATTAGCTCTCTGGGAATGTTCTACATAAGACCAAGACCTTTATTAAATAGTCAGTCAAAAATCCAGAAAATAAAATGCCATACCTTTTCGACCAATATAAAAAAAACTTGAATTAACTTTGTGCCCACTTTAATAACAAATTATACCTCAAAATATTTATAGGATTGTAGACTCTTACAAGCTCTTATTTCTCTCTTGGTGTAATAATTGTGGCTCAGCACTAAATATAAAACAATATCAATATTAGACATTGGTGGCACTCCCTTGATAGAGAACCCCAATTCACTATCCTCAAGAGTAAGAGGATCGCTGTTCCCAATGATGCTTACCTTCTGTTGGTGCCTAAAATCACAAAACAGCTAATTAACATCCAATATAAACACACAAGCCACATTTCAGTCAGTTGTAAACACTGAGGAAAACAAATACCATAAACACTTTCAAATTATCTTATACCAACTTCACACCATTCCCTCAATAAGTTGTGTAGATATACAATTGTCATTGTTAATATCAAATAAATAGCAGAAAGAACATATATTGAGAAACAATAATTTAATAAAATGCACAAAACCAAAATCGCTGGGTTCACACGTCAAACTAACGTTCACACAAAAATCAAGGTTAGTTTTTCTGACGTTTGCCGGCGACGGCCATATTGAAAGCACGTTGTGATTCCAATATGACCGTGGTGGACAAATATCACGTGATTTGGATTGCCTAATTTTACAGCTTCAATGAGGGTATGTGTATTGTTATGGTTCTTTTATAGATACACTTTACTGCAGTTCTATATCTCCTTATTGAAATGTAGATAACTTCTTCTGACATAATATTTTAGTCCATCAAATCATGACAACCCCTTTCGCGACCCAGGTATATCCCCCAGTCTAAACAACCGGACATTTCCTAGGTTACCAAATGTAGGTAAACTTATCATAGAAATATGCTAACAGAACAGTATGTTCGGTTCAGGGTCCACCATTAGTTGTTGTTCTTCTCATAAACTTTGGCATTCTACAACAAGAAATAAAAAAGTAAATCTGAAGTTGTCCCGTAATACCCGTATATAAAGAATCACCGTGAAACTTTTGGGGCTAGGTTATTATTAGCCAACGCACATGTGGCGAATGTGTCATGGATAGAACGATTAAATCTCACAATGTCCCACGCTATCCGATGTCTCGGTCTACCAGACTCTCCCTTATGGCATACCTACTATTACGGGTATATTCAAGGTTTACAGAATAAAATCTATAAACAATGGTAGAACCTGAGCAACGATTTAACTCAAGTATATTTTTTATTTTTCAGATATCTTTTTTAACATAACTTTACGGAGAAAAACACTGTTTTACACAGTAAACCTTATAGTTCCTTGCGTAGGAATCTCTTACTTATCCGTGCTAGTGTTTTACTTACCGGCAGATTCGGGAGAAAAAATAGCATTGTGCATCAACATCCTGCTGTCACAAACCATGTTTTTCATGCTCATTTCTGAAATTATTCCATCAACATCATTGGCTCTTCCACTTTTAGGTATGTATAGAAAACAGTATTATATAAAACCCTATCAGCGCTTACCTACAGGGTTATTCACTTAAAATTCCGAGGGCCTATATCTCGGAATCGAATGGTAGGTAGCATTTTTTTAAAGATATCCTCAATGCGATCCCTATGATGCCTTTTGCGTCGCGACGCTTTAAATATATAAATCGATTGCAGGGACTCCGAAAGTTGAAGTTCTATAAATTTTATGACTTTTTTGTTATTTAATTCGTTTACTTCACTCGTTGTCAATGTAAAAATCGTATCCAACATTTTATTATTTATTCATAATAATGAAATCTTAAACTGACACAACTGTCGCAATTGGCCCCATAATTATCCTCCTTGGATTAACAAAGAGAAAGTCAACACGTTTCTGAAATTATTGTTTGATGCGGTTTAGTACATAGATATGGCATTAGATCTCATTTGTACGAAAGCACTAACTGGAGAATGCTATTCACATTTTCTTCACATTACACTTGAAGAACTGTTAGGGCTCCTGCGCATAATACTCAATTGTTAATAAGGAGCATTTGGACAGACAGTATGCCAATCAATGGTACGGAACCAACGCACCAATAACATGGCCTGCAAGGTCACCAGATATAACACCCGTTGTAGATATGGCCGATTCAATAATAGATATTTACGTTATAAGTCCGGTAAATCAACTTTTACAGTACGACTGAAATGTTTCGAGACGAGGCGACGAAGGAGCCGAGTCTGGAATTTTGAAACGAATACTGTAAACTGTAAAGGATTTGCAGGACGAATGACGTACAATATTTTATTTTATACTGTATTGTAAAACACACCTTTACATATTTGAATTTAGTCCAGAAAATAAGGTTTTACAGCAGTAAGTCCGGTAAAATTTTTTTTCCTACTCGCGTGCGGTAAAGTACACTTTACAGCACTCATTTTCGTGTCGTAAGTAGTACTTTACCGCACTCAGTGCGGTAAAATTTCTTTACCGCACTCTTATAAATTTTATTATATGCGTAATATGTTCTATTTAATTTACTACATTATGATGCTAACCACAACTAACGGCGATAAGTATCACATCATTACGAATATTTTTACTAGGTACCTATTTTTGGTCTCATACTTTTATACGTTTCTTCTCTACTTATATAATGAAACACCCTGTACCTAAAATATTATAAATAATTTTATGTCATAATTTTTATGACAGGAATTTGATTAAACGTCTGATCTAGATGGTATTAGTCAAAATCTGCTCGACTGCATTGCATTGTATTCCCATAGCAACAACTCATTATTATATTTCGCGTCTGTAGATACCATCTAAACAGTTCAGTTAATTTCGCGTGTTTCGTGGTTCAAATTTTTCATTTTCTAATATAAAGCTGTGGTATAACGTTTATTCTTGAGAGATGGAGAGCTCCGATGAAGAAATATCTGAAGCAGCGAATGCAGCAATCGGCTCTTTAATTCCACAAAAGTCCCAGGACCGGTACAATAAAGAATATGAACAATTACAAACATGGTGCAAAGAAAAAAAAGCGTCAGGAATTAACGAAGAGGTACTTTTGGCATATTTTTATAAAATATCGAAAAAATATTCACCTTCAAGCTTATGGTCAAAGTTTTCTATGTTAAAACTAACGTTACAAGTAAAGGAAAACATTGATATTCAAAGATTCTATAAGTTAACGTCATACATAAAGCGACTAAATGTAGGTTATAAGCCTAAAAAATCCAAGGTTTTGGAAAAAGAACAGACAGAGCAGTTTCTAATCGAAGCACCCAATGAAGTTTACCTTATGATTAAGGTAGCTGCCATTTTCGGTATTGCAGGCGCCTGTCGCCGTGAAGAATTAATGAAATTAACGGTTGATGACGTTGAAGATAAAGAAGATTTGCTGGTTGTATCAATAAAGGCGACAAAGACAAATATTTCACGAAAATTTGTCGTCTGCGATCCTGGAAATATAAGAATAAGTTACCTAGGCTTATTCAGAAAATATGTAGCTTTGCGCCCTGGTGCCACCCCGCATAGACGTTTTTTTATACAATATAAAGCTGGAAAATGCTCACAACAATGCGTGGGCATTAACACTATCGGAAAAATGCCAGCAAATATTGCTGGATTTTTACATCTATCCAATCCAGAGATGTATACCGGGCACTGCTTTAGAAGATCATCGGCAACTATGCTTGCAGAATCTGGCAGCAACATAACAAACATTAAGAGGCACGGTGGATGGAAATCCACCTCTGTAGCAGAGTCGTACATAGAAGATTCCTTGCAAAATAAAAAAAGGATTGCTCAAAACATTCTGCAAAGCTTTAGTACCCCAAATAGAAGCACTGAGCAGTGTTCAACTTTAACATCAACGTCAGTAGCAGTGACAGAGACTTTAGAGGATGCTCCTGGTCTATCAACACGAAACAACCCAACGCCTACACCTTTAGCAATTTTCAGGTCACAACAATCTACTGTACCATGCATGGCGCAAGAAAATAACGCTTCTGTAATTTACAAAAACTGCTCAACTACATCTGATGAACAAAATCAAGCTCGCTCAGCACTTAATTTGCATTGCGCTACAAATTGTACATTTAATTTTAATATTTATCGTTAGCTATATTTTTATATTATAATGTTTGTATGTAATAAATATTTTTAAAAAATATTGTTTCTTTTTGTATTAATTTTGTAATATACTTCTTTTTTTTACCGGTGCGGTAAAGATTCTTTACCGCACTCAGTGCTGTAAAGATTCTTTACCGCACTGTATTAATTTTATTCAAAAAATGCAATTGATGTACTTGCATTCGCGCAATGCATAATATAAAAATATTTATAGCTTTTAACAATTAATATTTGTTACTTTTTATAAATTTTTTCTTTTAAATTTGATTTTTGTTCCAAATATTATTGCTCGAAGGAAAAATTGTGTACCTACCACGTGCGTAAAGTGTCTTTACCGCCCTTAACGGCTTGCCCGAACTCCGCTTCGCGTCGTTCGTGCAACTGCCGTCGCGTGCGGTAAAGGACCACTTTCCGCACTTGTTAGGTAAATAACTATTACCGGACTAGTCCTGTAAAATTTCTTTACCGGACTGAAATTTGTAAGTTTTAGTTTAATCAATGTCAAACATACAATGTTTCCACCAGTAAATATAAGCACTTTTCAAATATACGACGCAGAATAAAACTTCATTATAATTTCAAAACATAATTATAATTTTCAACATAACAATATGAAATAAGATATTGTACGTCATTCGTCCGGCAAATTCTTTACAGTTTTCGTTTCAAAATTCCAGACTCGGCTCCTTCGTCGCCTCGCCTCGAAACATTTCACTCATGCTGTAAAAGTTTATTTACCGGACTTATAACGTAAATATCTATTATTTCATACTGTTTTGTTAAAAATTATAATTTTGTTTTGAAATTATAATGAAGTGTTATTCTGCGTCGTATATTTGAAAAGTGCTTATATTTACTGGTGGAAACATTGTGTGTTTGACCTTGATTAAACTAAAACTTACAAATTCCAGTCCGGTAAAAAAAATATACCGGACTTATTGCTGTAAAACCTTATTTCCTGGACTAAATTCAAATATATAAAGGTGTGTTTTACAATACAATATGAAATAAACAAAATTACAGCGGACTGTAGGTACTGCAATTACAAGAAGAACGCTTTTAAAGTTACCCAAAGCAAACTCGCACAGAAGGAATGAATTTACTGAATTATTATTAAGTGAAGAATAATTGTAGTTTTACTACTGACCTGCTTCCAAAAACAATAAAAAAAATAATTTAATAAAGCATTGTATTACTTAAAAACGAGTGAAATAATCAAATTATAGTCTTTCTATAAATTATATGAAGTAATAATGGCTCATTAAATATGCAAAACCCATACCGGGGGATCAACAACAATTTGAACACCATCCCTTAAAATCTAATGTGTTTAGACGGGCAGAGTATAAGTTTTAAGCTGTATAGGTAAACTCGGCTTGGTCGTTTAAGCATATAATTTGAGACGATTAGCAAACGTATGTAAAGCGGCCGATATTACATCAATAAATGTACTAATTTTGTTAAATACAATTGCAAATGCATATGACATCATACAAATTTATTAAATATAACCCCAAAAATAATACACATAGAAATATGCACTGATTCAAAATATATTTTAATATTACATAGTAGAACTATAATAATATGAAGTTAACTTAAGAAATTCTAACGTTGATACTTTCCTATTATTAAAATCATTAATTTTGTTTTGAAGGTATTCTTGCCTTTTCCGAGTGTCCGAATTAGGCACATATGGCTTGTGAATACTTTGCAACTTTATATATATTTAATATTGAAAGTTAATTAAGAAATCAATAAAAACGAATACAGAAGGATGAGGAGAATTTGAAGTTTTGCTGATATGCTAATGAAACGATTTGCATGCGTTGATGGTGCGAGCGGTGCTTGCTGTTTTTGATGCCCATAAATGGGGTAAAAAAACGGCATCCTCGGATATGTAAGTGTTAATCAAATAATCAGCAAACAAAGTAACTTTATCATTTTCTGGTTTAATAGCAGATAATGTAAAAACATACACATCACCAACATCTTGTTGCTTTAGAAACAACAATTCAAAACAATAACCAATCCATTTTCCAACTTCGCTTCTTTTTTCATAATTTGCTGAAATTCCAAGTTGGTAATTGTACGCCACCAAGCTTGCGCGACATGAAATCTTTTTCCAATTATTTTTATTTGTGGCCGAGCAACTTTAGCTGCATTATGGATAGCCGTCTCAAAATCAGGCACAATTTCAGTGGGACAAAACGACAGAGAATATTCACTACACTTTTCAGTCACAAATTAAAAACACTTCTTGTATGTTTTTGTTGCTTTGTCTAGTAGCACCCAAAACACTAATGGTACATAATGATCATTAAGGTAGCCATGTATGGCGAACAACTGCAAATAAAATTTTGTGCAGTAGTCAACAGTACCATCCACATAAATTGTCTGGCTTAAGCAAAGATGCTTTAAATTTGTAAAACAGGTAAACACTAATATATTGGAATCTTCGCTGTTGACTAAAAGAAAATCTTCCTTACGGCTGGTCAAAAATTGCTTCTCTTGTTTAAGCGAACTGTGAACTTCTAGTTTTGTTTTAGGAAGTACTGGTTGTAATTTTCTTTTTGCGTTATATGAATTCTTCCTTACATACGACAGATCCGTTGTTGTAATACTTATTAAATCTTCTTTGGCAATAAGGGAGCGGACGATTTTACTTGGTTGACTGCCAATATCCTATACAGCTTTACGTTTTGCTGCACTTGTAATCACTTGCCTTTAAATGTTGCTAATGATTATGAATTAAATTCGATTACACCTCACACCTCCACTTTTTCTCAGTACTTTTGAGTTCTTCTTTAAAAGAATATTTATAGTTATCTACCAAGAGCATAACTTTGCGTCGTTGACTAACTATTTCTTTAACACTCTGCATTGTACGTACGTAATGAAACTTCAGCAGCAGTTTTATAAATAATGTTTTTTTTTTAAGAGGACAAAGAAAGAAAGTTAAGCAATGTTATCATTTTATAAAATGGGTTTTTGATATTTCTAGGAAATTTTAAGATATTTTATTAATCTAAACGATATGCTAAACCCATTACTTGAGAACCATTAAGTAATTTTAATCTGTAATTAGGGTCAAAATAGCAGGTGTGTATCTACCTACCGGCCGAGTTTACCCATGAAGATTAAGGCAGAAAATTGCTATCAGGCCGAATTTACCTGTGGGATTAGCACATGTTCTCTTAAGCGGCCGAGTTTACTGTCGCCCGTTTACCCTGAAGGGCCGAAATATTGATCATTCTTCAATTTAATTCACCCTAATTTATCGTCAGCTATATTCAATCATTTTCTTGATTATTATAGCTACCTGCCACATTTTAGCTTCCTCTCATATTACATGATCTACACACTTTTTCCACTTTTCCGCAGTGATTTTATTCATAGCATCATTAAGTAGGGAACACGCCATATCTTACTATATTTTTGGTTTCTACATAAAATTACAATTATTTTTTTTAAGTGCATTATAAGTCTAAACATAATAGTTTCCGAGAAGTACTGTATTTTCGGTATTTAGCGCATTCTGTCAATCCAATTTCCGACCACTTTTTCAAGCAATTGGGGACTTATGTCTGCAATTGTCCGCGTTATGTTGTGTTCTAATGCGTCAATATTTGCCGGTTTATCGGCATAGACCAATGATTTAACGTAACCCCACAGAAAATAATCTAATGGCGTTAAATCACACGACCTTGGGAGCCAGTTGACAGGACTATTCCTCGAAATAATTTTCTCACCGAATTCTTCCCTCAATAAATCCAGTGATGCGTTGGCTGTATGACATGTGGCTCCGTCCTGTTGGAACCACATCCCGTCCAAATCAATAACATTCAAATTTGGAATTAAATAGTCATTAATCATCGCTCTGTAACGATCCCCATTAACTGTCACGCGGTTTCCACCTTCATTTTTAAAAAAAAACGGCCCAATAATGCCACCGGCGTATAATCCACACCATACCGTGCATTTCTCTGGACGCAACGGCAATTATTGTTAAATCATTTTGGGATTATTTTCATACCAAATGCGGCAATTCAATTTATTGACGTAACCGTTTAACAAAAAATGAGCTTCGTCGCTGAACAAAATTTTGCGGTTAAATTCTGGATCAAGTTGCAATTGACTAAGAGACCATTCAGTGAACGTACGACGCAAACGATGATCTTGCGGCTTAAGTTCTTGGGTAAGCTGGATCTTGTAAGGTACCAGACCAAGAACTTTAGTCAAAATTGTCCACGTAGTCGAATAACAAAGCCCAACTTCTTGCGAACGTCTACGAATTGACAAATTTGGGTCTTCATCGACACTGGCAGCTACAGCGGCGATATTTTCTTGGGAACGCACAGATTTTTATCTGGTTTTTATTTTAATATCGAGTAATATAAATTGCGTTCGAAATTTGTCTATAATTCGGCGAATACATCGTTCGGTTGGCCGATTATGGGCACCATAGAATTCACGGAGTGCTCGATAAGTTTGGCGCACAGAACACTGGTTTTGATAATAAATTTGGACAATTTTCAAGCATTGCTCTGGTGTTATTCTTTCCATAATGATTTGCCAGACTATACTGAATAATTCTGCTACTACAAGCGCGAAAAGTGACAGTTCATTTTACAGCCTTTTCGGATAGAAGTTCGGACACTCTTAAAAAATCATCCTTTATACAGTGAGGACATAAAGCCTGGAAAACTACCTTTTGCAAGTAAACGAAGCACCTGAATAAAAAACGCTCGGACACGTCGATTTTATTTAATTGTCTTCTATCTTCTAAGATTTCTGAGATATATACAGGGTGCTTCAAGAAAGCTGGGCAGCTGTTAACTTCTTTTTTTTTAATGGAACGCCCTGTATATTATTACATTTTTGGATTCTACGGACAATTCGAAGTATATTTCATATAGGATGTCCTATACCTAAATTCAATTGTTTTTAAAATATTGCCAGTTGAAATTATACATTTTTTCATTAAGGGAAAAACCATGATACAACGTAAAATCTAGGAGAAATGTAGTAACTTGATGTCACTTTGACTCGTTGTCACTATGACAACTGTGCCAATTTTTAACATACTGTAGGACAGTTCTGTTACTGTCAAGTTATTAAAAATGCTCTCAGAGCGAGAAAGAATGGAAATTCTGATGATGTTTGGCTGGGGAGATCGCCAAAGACATTTGGGCGAAGTTTGTGAACTTTTTAATAACACATATCCAGAGCGCGGACAAGAAATTACGATATCTACAGTCAGCAAAATTGTCAATAAATTCCTTGAACATGGTTGTAATCAGTAAAGTATTATCCATACAAAATAAGATTAATACATGAATTAAATGAAGACGACTATGACCGCCGAATTCAGTTTTGCGAAAATATGCAAGAGCGGTGCAATATAGATCCATTTTTTTGTAGAAATATTTTATTTTTCGATGAAGCTACCTTTTTTCTTAATGGTACTGTCAACCGACAAAACTGTAGATACTGGTCCACAGAGAATACTCATTGGACTCAAGTGGCTCATACGCAACATCCCGAAAAAATCAATGTTTGGGCTGGAATATTTCAAGACAGGATTATAGGTCCGTATTTTTTCGACGTTAACTTAAACGGCGAAATTTATCTTGACTTTCTGCAACTAGAGTTGATTCCTGCCTTAGTTCAACTGTATCCAGGTAATGAGCCTGATATACCAACTCCAACTATGTGGTTTCAACAAGATGGAGCACCACCTCACTACGCGCTTACTGTTCGGCAGTATCTCAATGAGATATTTCCTAACAGGTGAATGGGACGTCGTGGCCCCGTAGAATGGCCGGCCAGGTTTCCGGATTTGACTCCCCTAGATTATTTTCTGTGGGGATATTTAAAAACCAAAGTTTATTTCAACAGACCTCCTAATATCGATGCGCTGAAAAATCGTATAAGAGATGAAATTCGACAAATCCCACCTTTTTTCATTCGAAACGTGCAACAAGAATTCATCGATCGGTTAGGATATTGCCAGGAAGTTAACGGACAACAGTTTCAGCGTTTGTTACGTTAAAATGTGTCATTTAAGTTATTGCCATTAAAAATTCAGTAAACTAGTAAGGTGTGTTTTATTTTAAAAACAATTGAATTTAGGTATAGGATATCCTATATGAAATATACTTAGAATTGTCCGTAGAATCCAAAAATGCAATAATATACAGGGTGTTCCATTAAAAAAAAGAATTTAACAGCTGCCCAGCTTTCTTGAAGCACCCTGTATATATCTCAGGAATCTTAGAAGATAGAAGACAAGTAAATAAAATCGACGTGTCCGAGCGTTTTTTATTCAGGTGCTTCGTTTACTTGCAAAAGGTAGTTTTCCAGACTTTATGTCCTCACTGTATAAGATAATATATAGAATATAAGATATAGGGTGTTCTATTTAAAAAAGAAAAAAATTCTTGTTCCTCCTCGTTGAGCCACCCTATAGAGTCAAAAATAATTTTACTTCATAACTCCTTACTGTCCTTCAACTTTTATATTAATATTTTTTGTGAATTATAATTACAAACGGAAGTAGCTAGGAATTGAGAGAGCTGGGCCAGGTGGTGCTGGTGGTGCAATTTACGATCTAACCCAGGTGGTGCAGGTGGTGCGTTTTACGATCTAACCCAAGTGGTGCTGGTGGTGCGTTTTATGATCTAACCCAGGTGGTGCAGGTGGTGCGTTTTATGACCTAACCCGGGTGGTTCGGTGGTGCTGTTTACAAAATAACCCGAAATTAAACCCGACTTTTTACGATCTAACCCAAGTGCTTTCATGAGGCGGCTTCTTATCTAACCCTAACTTGAACCTGAATATTTATGAACTGACCCGAGATAAAACCCGACTTTTTACGACCTAACCCGGATGCTTTCATGAGGCGGCTTCTTATCTAACCCTAACTTGAACCTTAATATTTATGAACTGACCCGAGATAAAACCCGACTTTTTACGACCTAACCCGGATGCTTTGGCGAGGCGGCTTCTCATCTAACCCTAATTTGAACCTGAATATTTATGAACTGACCCGAGATAAAACCCGACTTTTTATGATTTAACCTTAGTGAAACGCCGCTGCTAAAGCGGGATAATTAAATCCCAATTTTTATAAGCCATCCTTAAACCCAACTTTTTACGATGCGACCTGAGCCATCCTTAAACCAGACTTTTTATTATTTCCCCTTAGTTGAAACGCCGCTGCTAAAGCGGGATAATTAAATCCCAATTTTTATAAGCCATCCTTAAACCCAACTTTTTACGATCCGACCTGAGCCATCCTTAAACCAGACTTTTTATTATTTTCCCTTAGTTGAAACGCCGCTGTTAAAGCGGTATAATAAAAAACATTATTTATATTTTCTAACTTAGTGAAACGCCGCTGGCGGGTAGTAAAGCAAAATAAATCCCTAATTTATATGGTCTAACAAGATAAGTATAATAAAGCGGTACATTTGTCACCACAATAATTATTTATACCTAAATGATCCTCTCAAACCCTCTGCCGACTCGATTTAAAAAGAAAGGGACATAAACCTTTATTTATTATTCCGAAGGACCCTCATTAAAATTCAGTAGCATATCTAATAATTGTTTTCAATTTTTGCACCACTTATAGAAATACAATAAAATAATTACCATCTAGAACCATTAACTAGCGATTTCTTTGTACTTGAAATGGATAAATTATAGGACTATCTTGTAATGAGAACAGAGTAATAAAAAGTAAATAAAACTTAAATACGTATAAAATACCAAGCAGGTATAGGTACTATACAACTTGTGTTCGCCATCAGGTAAAAGCCCTCATAATGCTTTTATAAAAATTTCGGATAATATCATAATATAAGTAAATAGGCTACAATTTCAGGAAAAAAGTAAAAAAAATTAATTCACAGTGTAAAATTGTAGTTAAATGGATTGTAAATACGAAATAATATAAAAAGCTACCTTTTGTTTGCGATGATGTATGCACAATAACTCTATATTATTCGGTCCTTAAACTGAAAATACCCACTAGATAGGTATCATAAGCTGTATTTGTCATCAGGTAGAACCCCCAATAAAATTATGAATATCAGGCGTAGGCAACAATAAGCAAATCACGTTGGTTTTTTAATTTATTATTAATCTGGCTAACTTAAGAAACTCACAATATAACGACCATCCAAAAAAATCATAATACATTACTGGGTGTGAAAGCAATTGCGCTGCAAAATATAGTGTATACCGACTCTGAGGTAGTTAATTAAAATCCCAATTAGCGCTAAAAAAAATCAATTAGATATTTACTTTAGATATTTTAATAAAAAAATTCAATATTCTCACCAACATTTAACTTTTGAAATTAGCATAATAACAAATCCTTTACAATGAATTAAACAAACGCATACATAATTTTAAAATCACATAATAAGAATATAAGCTAAAATCTAACAAGTTCGGACTACTCGAATTACTTCAGTTTACATCTGTAGAGAATACCCAACTCTCGAATCATAAAAAATGGTCAAACTTTGTCGGCAAATACCCTTCTATGATGCAGGGGAAGGACAGGTAACTCGAGATGTTTATAAAGAAACGTTAAAGAACATTATTTGCTTATTTCTAGACTCTTAAAAATTAGATGCAATCGAACAATAAATGTTTTCATCATGTATATTTATGAGTAACACATTACCTTCGACATACATAAATTCAAATTGATAATTACTTGCCTTAGTACTTTTTTAGAAGCTTGAATCATTGCATATAACCGTCTGAGGATACCCAAACTTCCCCTAACATATTTCTCCGCAGCCGGGGAAAAAGAGGTAGAAAAAGTAAAATAACAACTCCAAGTGTCTTTGCGAACAATCGGCAATAAAATAGAGTATTTCAGTTTTTAATTTTTCGTAAATAAAAGTTGGTTAGATTAATAGTCTCTGTGAATATAATAACATAAACAAAGTGATATGCCGTAAATTTAGGAGTACAGTATAAATTATGCCTCTATTAAAATATACCGCAATAACTAACTATCAAAGGATTTTTGATATTTTGAATATATTTGATGCTCATAGCATTATCACATTTCCAAAGGCTCTAAATTTTAGAAAAATGTTCTAATAGAATATGTCTATCAATATAAAGTAAAGGTATTGTTAGGTTTTTTTAAAAAATACGACCTACAACAGTCTCTGCTACAGCATGGCTGACTCTGTAGAAACTTCTGTGAAACCATAATAATTATATCAATAATCGAGTTGTCCTTATGATAATATTTTCTTCCAATATCCGACTCCACTATCCATAAAAGTTATGTTAGAAAATTCATAATTGAGCGCATTGTAATTTTTTAAAAAGAAATTCACTTCACACACAAAGATGTAGCCATTCAATCCATGAAAATAATGCAAGTCAGTATGCGTATGTTATGGCTAACTGTTTAAATGTCTATTCCTTCCACGTTTATCGGAAGAAATACTTTTTTTATACTAGTATTTTAGTTGAAAATAAGATCATAAATCATCTATACAAAACAAGCGCCCCTTATGGATTTGAACGAAAATCATAGATTCGACTATTTTCATGAAAAATAAATCTAAGTACGGAATAATGCAGGAAGATTATCTATTTTCTTGGTTTAGAAAGTGATGTAGTTAAGATTTATAACTTAGGAATAAATAAATTATTATTAATCTTTTCGACCTATTTCTCTTGCATATTTAATTTCTTTGATAGTAAGAACTAATCTTTTTATTTTACAAAGTAAAAAAAAAGCTAAAGATCGGCGTTGTCAGTCAGGTATAAGAACTGATTTAACACGATGGTTTTTGTACAAACGTTCACATACAATTGTATGCTTTTTAACCGATTGTGTCGGAAAAAATGACGATTTATAGATTAGATATTTAGACGAAGAGCTAACCTTCTCAATAAAGTATTGATTATTGCCCTGCTAGCTAGACAACACTTTTTATGTTAGTCAAAAAAATTTTTTTTTTTTCGGACGCTATTACAGATTTCATCGTTAACTAACAAACATTAAGACCAAAAAATTAGCGTGCAAGATGAAATGTATAGGTTCACTTCATTTCTACATTATTTTACAACTCTCAATCGCATTAAAAACAAGATCGAATAAAAAATAACTTATGACATATGGACGAAAAATGTTTTTCGGGCTATTTAGGTTAGCGACCGCATTACGTCTGAAATACTACATTTTTCGAGCTTATAACATAATTTACTATTTTAACGTTAAAATAGGGGAAATGATGTATCGAAATGGATACTTTTTTTTGTCGGTCACGAGATTATAGTTTCTTTTAAAATGAACTCTAATATTTACAACACAAATTATCCTTTAAGCCACATTAGTTTAAAACTCGTCTGTCGCTTTCCCTCTATTGTGAGTTTGATTAAAGTATAGCGTAGTATATATTTAGATGAATTTCGCAAATGTTGAATACTTTCAAAACTGAAAAAGCCGCCCTTTGCAATAAATATCTCCGTAGAGTTAGGTACCCTGCAGATTAAGGGTATTTCAGCGGATAATCATATACAAATTCAAAGATTTTGTCTATTTTAATGGATTAACAAACAATATCTATAGGATGACTTTACTGATAAAAAAAAAATAACAAAAATCCATAAAGTCTAGGCTCACATGAAATTCCATAAAGAGCAGCTGCATAGCCTTATCACATCAAACTATATTTTTATTTCGTTCTATTGTCAAAAGTCTGTGTTTAGGAGATTATCGTTCATTTTAAAATGAACTCTAATATGTACATCACCATAAACTACCTCTTAAGCCGTCGTAAAAATACACTTTTCGATTTACCTCTATATTGATTTTCTAATATTAAATATCTACAATAGTCGAAATTCGCTCGCTAATACCTATGTATGCAAGGTTTCTTCAAAAAATGACAATTTTGTTGTTTAATGGCTTGAAAAAATGGAAAAAGGAGGTTTTTGCATCCATTTATTTCCAGATGAGTGTTAAAAATACTTATAAAACTCGGTATACCGAAGATCAAGCATTAATGAGAGGGTTGAGTCCTGTTTGCCAAATCCTGATTTTTAATTTGACGTTGGCAACGGTACAATTTTTTAACATTTATCATAAGAGGCGTATATTTTTGGAGCTTAGATCTACCAGTTTATCCACGCCCCATTTATTGTTAGTGCTTTAGTAATTTTACTTTCCAATTATTTTTTACCAAAACGCGTAGTTGAAACAGTGTCTATATCAGACGATATAATAAATTTTAAGGATTAATTTGCTTACAAATACACTTCAATTTATTTAGGCTAAAGCAGCCAGACATATACTGGAACTACGAAAACCCTATTACAATTTGGTTGCCTAGAGAAAATTTTGTAAAAAACATAGCTTTCTACACAAATGCTTGCACATTATGTACCTATCATTTTAAGATACCTGGCGACATCAATGTAAGCATTGACATAATGACGCAAGATATAGGTAGGTACTAGAATATTCAAGATTTCTATTAACGATACACTTCAGCATACATGCGAGATGTCATTAATGTCTACGGAAGGCAACAGACATACCAGCTATTTTTACATGGGATTCCATAGACTTGGACGCTTCTTGTTTAGAAATATTTGATGTCATCTTGAGGAGTTCCGTATTGAAGCATCAAACCTACCTGCCAAATAATTGACGAAATATGGGATATCATAAAATATGCCCCCCATCGAACTAAATGATCCTATAAACCAGCTTCACAGACCGTAATTTGTGATGCTAACACGATTAATACGCAATAGAACAAGATTAAGAAACAAAATTTAAAGTAGCTCTTTATCACACGAAAATAATTAAATAATTTACGGTTACAGAACAATAATTATTTTAAAAAGCTGTATAACTAAATATATTATGTTATTAGGAATATTCTGTCTAAAGTAACAGCTGATCTTAGTCGAAAATGAGATCGTATTATTGATTGTTGAATTCGTTAGGTATGAAATAAAATTAGAGATTTCGTCTATTTTTTCACGATTAAAAAAGAATACCTCTATTTAGCTAAAAATGAAACGATTACAGTGGTAGATTAATTCACTTTACCAAGCATGTAAACTACTAATTTTGCAATAAATATCTTCTATATTTCTAGGTAGGTTTACTCGAAAATGTTGGGCTATTTTCATCAAAAATCCCGATACGAAATTGAAAAATTTGCCTATTTTTGTCGGTTTACAAAGTGATAGTGGAATATTGGTTTGATCAAAGAACAATAATTATTTTAAAAATGTTGTATAATTAACTAAATGTCGGTGTTATCAGGCAGGCAAGAAGTTATTTATCTGAATCTTATTTGTACCATTAGCGTTTATATACAAATGTTAGTGGTTTTCAAAAATTGATATCTCGGAAATTATTAGGTTTAGACTTATAATACGCTTATTAAAAAATAATGACTACTTTATGCAAAATTCAAAAATATTATAAGATGTAGGGTATCCCAGTAACTTAACCAAAGATTTTCGGTCTTCGTAAAGCTTTACACGTTTCTTCAGCGTACCAAACATTCACTTTTTTTAAATATTGACATCGGGTTAGGATTCTGAACATAGGATTAACATCACTCCAATAGTGAACATGTTGCGTTGTCACAGTTCCATTCGTTGAAAAGTAAACAAAACCGTTTGAGCTACGTGGGGAATAAATAAAGTTGGCTTGTTGAAAAATTTTAATATTTATTAAGGTAAAAGACTATAAATATATCGATACAACACTTTGGCATTTCTAATACTACAAACATGAATATCTAAAATGTGATATTTACAACCATCAACTCTCTCTCCCTTCTCTAATTTTGGTACACCAATGCTGTCTTCTAAGTTTATAATATATGGCGTCCTGCAGTTTAATTCCGAAAATGTTTTAACTAAAAATTCCTCTTTAACACATCCTTTAACGTAAATAATGTCTGCGTCTATCAGATTGTTGGATATGATATTATGTAGTTCCTTGTAATCGGTATCACCATAATTATAAAGGATACCATGATGATTTCCAAATAGATATTTGACTTGTTTCTTGCAAGCCTTACTTAAGGTGTCGAATGGTTTAACTGGTTTAAAAAAGTAACTTTTCATACTATTCCCATCATAAATAGCCAATTCTTTCGCGCAAAATTCAGGTATGTTAAATCCTTGAATATCGACTACAACGAACTTCATTGTCTGAAGACTCAAATCAAACAAGTATATTTTCATATTTTTATCGCTCTTAAGTTCGATTTCAAAAGCACACCCCCACTTTTCGATAATTTCACAGTCTTAGCACATAGATCTTATATTTTTATTTACGATCAATTCATCTTTATTCGCCAATCGTCTCAAACGAGTCTGCTTTTGAAAGTAATATAGCCTTAGTATTCAGAAAATATTAATGATATCGGAGCCTAAAACATCCTTGACACTAAAAAATCATTGTGTTTCCTAACAAAACCCATCATCTTGTCTATTTAGCTTGCTTTCCTATTGTTTAGCAGGTTAAATAAAATTATTATTTCGCTCTTTTTGTCTGTACTGAATCGTTAGGGGAATACGTTTCTAGTTCTATAAGAGAGACAGTTAAAATTTATGTAAGCAATCAAAAATCCTACACTATGAGCTACTTAGTTAAAATTTCATATTTCCTTCCTGGGTCAGGCAAAATTTGTGATGTGTCGGACAAAATTTATAAAAATACAAAAAAAAAAATGCTGGATGCATTTTTAGCGTGACTTTCTATTTAATACCATCTTATTTCAAGGTATAATTCGGTTGTCAAAATGAGAATAAAATAATTTTCCCATGGTTTATGTCATCTTAAAAAAGTCAAAAGGTTATATTCTGTAGAGGGTCAGATACATTCAAATTTAAATATTTTCTCCAAGAAGAATTTTAAGATAGTATTATAGTAAATAAAAATTCTATACCTCCAATATTTCATGGAAACATATCGTGTTCTAGCGACATAACCCAAAAGTACCTCTATTCAGAAACGCATCGTACTTTTCTTGTCAATAATTGTCTCATTGTCCCATCCATTACATTATTATAATCTTAAAGCACCTGTTACCAGCATTATCTGTTTTTATGGTTTTCATAAAACATAGCGATTACCGATGAAAATTAAACGAAAACTTAATAAATAACTTTTTTTTCAACTGAAATAGACTGATTTTCGATGGAAAAATGTTACTTATAACTAAAAATGAATATAAGACATATACGCAATGATATTTAGAATAAATCAATCTTTTCTAAAATTACTATGAAATATTCACAAAATCGTTTCGTTATAACCAAAGTAGCAAGGCTTGCAGATTTCGTATAGAGTTCAAACGCGATACTGAGATGATCTTTTTTTTTTTATATTTTTGTAGGATAATGCACCACTACGTTGTAAGTACTTGAGAGAGGACTTTCTTGAAAAATCCTCAAATTTCTCTGCAATTTTGTTCCTTCTAGAGTTAAATTCACACAGAAAACCCCGTATTCTTATCTTTCAGGTTGGTATATTAAAAAGGGCTTATTAGTATGGTTTAGAAAACAAGCAATATTAATTAACGGATGTTTTTTCGTCGTATGAAGAGTTGAAAAATTTTTTTTTCCACTCCAATGGTTACGATGCAGAGAGTCGGGTTTCATCATAATCTTTCAGGGTAGCTCAGGTTTTGATTGCATGTAGAGAGTCGGGTTTCATCATAATCTTTCAGGGTAGCTCAGGTTTGATTACATGTACTAAGGTTAGTGCTCCTTGCAATCGGTTTCAGGTTTGACGCGCCCCCCTCAGGTTTGTTCAGGTTTCTCAAACGTTTGAGAAACCTGAACAAACCTGAGGGGGGCGCGTCAAATATACCACTTAATACACCATTTAATATACCAACCTGAAAGATAAGAATACGGGGTTTTCTGTGTGAATTTAACTCTAGAAGGAACAAAATTGCAGAGAAATTTGAGGATTTTTCAAGAAAGTCCTCTCTCAAGTACTTACAACGTAGTGGTGCATTATCCTACAAAAATATAAAAAAAAAAAGATCATCTCAGTATCGCGTTTGAACTCTATACGAAATCTGCAAGCCTTGCTACTTTGGTTATAACGAAACGATTTTGTGAATATTTCATAGTAATTTTAGAAAAGATTGATTTATTCTAAATATCATTGCGTATATGTCTTATATTCATTTTTAGTTATAAGTAACATTTTTCCATCGAAAATCAGTCTATTTCAGTTGAAAAAAAAGTTATTTATTAAGTTTTCGTTTAATTTTCATCGGTAATCGCTATGTTTTATGAAAACCATAAAAACAGATAATGCTGGTAACAGGTGCTTTAAGATTATAATAATGTAATGGATGGGACAATGAGACAATTATTGACAAGAAAAGTACGATGCGTTTCTGAATAGAGGTACTTTTGGGTTATGTCGCTAGAACACGATATGTTTCCATGAAATATTGGAGGTATAGAATTTTTATTTACTATAATACTATCTTAAAATTCTTCTTGGAGAAAATATTTAAATTTGAATGTATCTGACCCTCTACAGAATATAACCTTTTGACTTTTTTAAGATGACATAAACCATGGGAAAATTATTTTATTCTCATTTTGACAACCGAATTATACCTTGAAATAAGATGGTATTAAATAGAAAGTCACGCTAAAAATGCATCCAGCATTTTTTTTTTTGTATTTTTATAAATTTTGTCCGACACATCACAAATTTTGCCTGACCCAGGAAGGAAATATGAAATTTTAACTAAGTAGCTCATAGTGTAGGATTTTTGATTGCTTACATAAATTTTAACTGTCTCTCTTATAGAACTAGAAACGTATTCCCCTAACGATTCAGTACAGACAAAAAGAGCGAAATAATAATTTTATTTAACCTGCTAAACAATAGGAAAGCAAGCTAAATAGACAAGATGATGGGTTTTGTTAGGAAACACAATGATTTTTTAGTGTCAAGGATGTTTTAGGCTCCGATATCATTAATATTTTCTGAATACTAAGGCTATATTACTTTCAAAAGCAGACTCGTTTGAGACGATTGGCGAATAAAGATGAATTGATCGTAAATAAAAATATAAGATCTATGTGCTAAGACTGTGAAATTATCGAAAAGTGGGGGTGTGCTTTTGAAATCGAACTTAAGAGCGATAAAAATATGAAAATATACTTGTTTGATTTGAGTCTTCAGACAATGAAGTTCGTTGTAGTCGATATTCAAGGATTTAACATACCTGAATTTTGCGCGAAAGAATTGGCTATTTATGATGGGAATAGTATGAAAAGTTACTTTTTTAAACCAGTTAAACCATTCGACACCTTAAGTAAGGCTTGCAAGAAACAAGTCAAATATGTATTTGGAAATCATCATGGTATCCTTTATAATTATGGTGATACCGATTACAAGGAACTACATAATATCATATCCAACAATCTGATAGACGCAGACATTATTTACGTTAAAGGATGTGTTAAAGAGGAATTTTTAGTTAAAACATTTTCGGAATTAAACTGCAGGACGCCATATATTATAAACTTAGAAGACAGCATTGGTGTACCAAAATTAGAGAAGGGAGAGAGAGTTGATGGTTGTAAATATCACATTTTAGATATTCATGTTTGTAGTATTAGAAATGCCAAAGTGTTGTATCGATATATTTATAGTCTTTTACCTTAATAAATATTAAAATTTTTCAACAAGCCAACTTTATTTATTCCCCACGTAGCTCAAACGGTTTTGTTTACTTTTCAACGAATGGAACTGTGACAACGCAACATGTTCACTATTGGAGTGATGTTAATCCTATGTTCAGAATCCTAACCCGATGTCAATATTTAAAAAAAGTGAATGTTTGGTACGCTGAAGAAACGTGTAAAGCTTTACGAAGACCGAAAATCTTTGGTTAAGTTACTGGGATACCCTACATCTTATAATATTTTTGAATTTTGCATAAAGTAGTCATTATTTTTTAATAAGCGTATTATAAGTCTAAACCTAATAATTTCCGAGATATCAATTTTTGAAAACCACTAACATTTGTATATAAACGCTAATGGTACAAATAAGATTCAGATAAATAACTTCTTGCCTGCCTGATAACACCGACATTTAGTTAATTATACAACATTTTTAAAATAATTATTGTTCTTTGATCAAACCAATATTCCACTATCACTTTGTAAACCGACAAAAATAGGCAAATTTTTCAATTTCGTATCGGGATTTTTGATGAAAATAGCCCAACATTTTCGAGTAAACCTACCTAGAAATATAGAAGATATTTATTGCAAAATTAGTAGTTTACATGCTTGGTAAAGTGAATTAATCTACCACTGTAATCGTTTCATTTTTAGCTAAATAGAGGTATTCTTTTTTAATCGTGAAAAAATAGACGAAATCTCTAATTTTATTTCATACCTAACGAATTCAACAATCAATAATACGATCTCATTTTCGACTAAGATCAGCTGTTACTTTAGACAGAATATTCCTAATAACATAATATATTACATACAGCTTTTTAAAATAATTATTGTTCTGTAACCGTAAATTATTTAATTATTTTCGTGTGATAAAGAGCTACTTTAAATTTTGTTTCTTAATCTTGTTCTATTGCGTATTAATCGTGTTAGCATCACAAATTACGGTCTGTGAAGCTGGTTTATAGGATCATTTAGTTCGATGGGGGGCATATTTTATGATATCCCATATTTCGTCAATTATTTGGCAGGTAGGTTTGATGCTTCAATACGGAACTCCTCAAGATGACATCAAATATTTCTAAACAAGAAGCGTCCAAGTCTATGGAATCCCATGTAAAAATAGCTGGTATGTCTGTTGCCTTCCGTAGACATTAATGACATCTCGCATGTATGCTGAAGTGTATCGTTAATAGAAATCTTGAATATTCTAGTACCTACCTATATCTTGCGTCATTATGTCAATGCTTACATTGATGTCGCCAGGTATCTTAAAATGATAGGTACATAATGTGCAAGCATTTGTGTAGAAAGCTATGTTTTTTACAAAATTTTCTCTAGGCAACCAAATTGTAATAGGGTTTTCGTAGTTCCAGTATATGTCTGGCTGCTTTAGCCTAAATAAATTGAAGTGTATTTGTAAGCAAATTAATCCTTAAAATTTATTATATCGTCTGATATAGACACTGTTTCAACTACGCGTTTTGGTAAAAAATAATTGGAAAGTAAAATTACTAAAGCACTAACAATAAATGGGGCGTGGATAAACTGGTAGATCTAAGCTCCAAAAATATACGCCTCTTATGATAAATGTTAAAAAATTGTACCGTTGCCAACGTCAAATTAAAAATCAGGATTTGGCAAACAGGACTCAACCCTCTCATTAATGCTTGATCTTCGGTATACCGAGTTTTATAAGTATTTTTAACACTCATCTGGAAATAAATGGATGCAAAAACCTCCTTTTTCCATTTTTTCAAGCCATTAAACAACAAAATTGTCATTTTTTGAAGAAACCTTGCATACATAGGTATTAGCGAGCGAATTTCGACTATTGTAGATATTTAATATTAGAAAATCAATATAGAGGTAAATCGAAAAGTGTATTTTTACGACGGCTTAAGAGGTAGTTTATGGTGATGTACATATTAGAGTTCATTTTAAAATGAACGATAATCTCCTAAACACAGACTTTTGACAATAGAACGAAATAAAAATATAGTTTGATGTGATAAGGCTATGCAGCTGCTCTTTATGGAATTTCATGTGAGCCTAGACTTTATGGATTTTTGTTATTTTTTTTTTATCAGTAAAGTCATCCTATAGATATTGTTTGTTAATCCATTAAAATAGACAAAATCTTTGAATTTGTATATCATTATCCGCTGAAATACCCTTAATCTGCAGGGTACCTAACTCTACGGAGATATTTATTGCAAAGGGCGGCTTTTTCAGTTTTGAAAGTATTCAACATTTGCGAAATTCATCTAAATATATACTACGCTATACTTTAATCAAACTCACAATAGAGGGAAAGCGACAGACGAGTTTTAAACTAATGTGGCTTAAAGGATAATTTGTGTTGTAAATATTAGAGTTCATTTTAAAAGAAACTATAATCTCGTGACCGACAAAAAAAAGTATCCATTTCGATACATCATTTCCCCTATTTTAACGTTAAAATAGTAAATTATGTTATAAGCTCGAAAAATGTAGTATTTCAGACGTAATGCGGTCGCTAACCTAAATAGCCCGAAAAACATTTTTCGTCCATATGTCATAAGTTATTTTTTATTCGATCTTGTTTTTAATGCGATTGAGAGTTGTAAAATAATGTAGAAATGAAGTGAACCTATACATTTCATCTTGCACGCTAATTTTTTGGTCTTAATGTTTGTTAGTTAACGATGAAATCTGTAATAGCGTCCGAAAAAAAAAAATTTTTTTTGACTAACATAAAAAGTGTTGTCTAGCTAGCAGGGCAATAATCAATACTTTATTGAGAAGGTTAGCTCTTCGTCTAAATATCTAATCTATAAATCGTCATTTTTTCCGACACAATCGGTTAAAAAGCATACAATTGTATGTGAACGTTTGTACAAAAACCATCGTGTTAAATCAGTTCTTATACCTGACTGACAACGCCGATCTTTAGCTTTTTTTTTACTTTGTAAAATAAAAAGATTAGTTCTTACTATCAAAGAAATTAAATATGCAAGAGAAATAGGTCGAAAAGATTAATAATAATTTATTTATTCCTAAGTTATAAATCTTAACTACATCACTTTCTAAACCAAGAAAATAGATAATCTTCCTGCATTATTCCGTACTTAGATTTATTTTTCATGAAAATAGTCGAATCTATGATTTTCGTTCAAATCCATAAGGGGCGCTTGTTTTGTATAGATGATTTATGATCTTATTTTCAACTAAAATACTAGTATAAAAAAAGTATTTCTTCCGATAAACGTGGAAGGAATAGACATTTAAACAGTTAGCCATAACATACGCATACTGACTTGCATTATTTTCATGGATTGAATGGCTACATCTTTGTGTGTGAAGTGAATTTCTTTTTAAAAAATTACAATGCGCTCAATTATGAATTTTCTAACATAACTTTTATGGATAGTGGAGTCGGATATTGGAAGAAAATATTATCATAAGGACAACTCGATTATTGATATAATTATTATGGTTTCACAGAAGTTTCTACAGAGTCAGCCATGCTGTAGCAGAGACTGTTGTAGGTCGTATTTTTTAAAAAAACCTAACAATACCTTTACTTTATATTGATAGACATATTCTATTAGAACATTTTTCTAAAATTTAGAGCCTTTGGAAATGTGATAATGCTATGAGCATCAAATATATTCAAAATATCAAAAATCCTTTGATAGTTAGTTATTGCGGTATATTTTAATAGAGGCATAATTTATACTGTACTCCTAAATTTACGGCATATCACTTTGTTTATGTTATTATATTCACAGAGACTATTAATCTAACCAACTTTTATTTACGAAAAATTAAAAACTGAAATACTCTATTTTATTGCCGATTGTTCGCAAAGACACTTGGAGTTGTTATTTTACTTTTTCTACCTCTTTTTCCCCGGCTGCGGAGAAATATGTTAGGGGAAGTTTGGGTATCCTCAGACGGTTATATGCAATGATTCAAGCTTCTAAAAAAGTACTAAGGCAAGTAATTATCAATTTGAATTTATGTATGTCGAAGGTAATGTGTTACTCATAAATATACATGATGAAAACATTTATTGTTCGATTGCATCTAATTTTTAAGAGTCTAGAAATAAGCAAATAATGTTCTTTAACGTTTCTTTATAAACATCTCGAGTTACCTGTCCTTCCCCTGCATCATAGAAGGGTATTTGCCGACAAAGTTTGACCATTTTTTATGATTCGAGAGTTGGGTATTCTCTACAGATGTAAACTGAAGTCATTCGAGTAGTCCGAACTTGTTAGATTTTAGCTTATATTCTTATTATGTGATTTTAAAATTATGTATGCGTTTGTTTAATTCATTGTAAAGGATTTGTTATTATGCTAATTTCAAAAGTTAAATGTTGGTGAGAATATTGAATTTTTTTATTAAAATATCTAAAGTAAATATCTAATTGATTTTTTTTAGCGCTAATTGGGATTTTAATTAACTACCTCAGAGTCGGTATACACTATATTTTGCAGCGCAATTGCTTTCACACCCAGTAATGTATTATGATTTTTTTGGATGGTCGTTATATTGTGAGTTTCTTAAGTTAGCCAGATTAATAATAAATTAAAAAACCAACGTGATTTGCTTATTGTTGCCTACGCCTGATATTCATAATTTTATTGGGGGTTCTACCTGATGACAAATACAGCTTATGATACCTATCTAGTGGGTATTTTCAGTTTAAGGACCGAATAATATAGAGTTATTGTGCATACATCATCGCAAACAAAAGGTAGCTTTTTATATTATTTCGTATTTACAATCCATTTAACTACAATTTTACACTGTGAATTAATTTTTTTTACTTTTTTCCTGAAATTGTAGCCTATTTACTTATATTATGATATTATCCGAAATTTTTATAAAAGCATTATGAGGGCTTTTACCTGATGGCGAACACAAGTTGTATAGTACCTATACCTGCTTGGTATTTTATACGTATTTAAGTTTTATTTACTTTTTATTACTCTGTTCTCATTACAAGATAGTCCTATAATTTATCCATTTCAAGTACAAAGAAATCGCTAGTTAATGGTTCTAGATGGTAATTATTTTATTGTATTTCTATAAGTGGTGCAAAAATTGAAAACAATTATTAGATATGCTACTGAATTTTAATGAGGGTCCTTCGGAATAATAAATAAAGGTTTATGTCCCTTTCTTTTTAAATCGAGTCGGCAGAGGGTTTGAGAGGATCATTTAGGTATAAATAATTATTGTGGTGACAAATGTACCGCTTTATTATACTTATCTTGTTAGACCATATAAATTAGGGATTTATTTCGCTTTACTACCCGCCAGCGGCGTTTCACTAAGTTAGAAAATATAAATAATGTTTTTTACTATACCGCTTTAACAGCGGCGTTTCAACTAAGGGAAAATAATAAAAAGTCTGGTTTAAGGATGGCTCAGGTCGGATCGTAAAAAGTTGGGTTTAAGGATGGCTTATAAAAATTGGGATTTAATTATCCCGCTTTAGCAGCGGCGTTTCAACTAAGGGGAAATAATAAAAAGTCTGGTTTAAGGATGGCTCAGGTCGCATCGTAAAAAGTTGGGTTTAAGGATGGCTTATAAAAATTGGGATTTAATTATCCCGCTTTAGCAGCGGCGTTTCACTAAGGTTAAATCATAAAAAGTCGGGTTTTATCTCGGGTCAGTTCATAAATATTCAGGTTCAAATTAGGGTTAGATGAGAAGCCGCCTCGCCAAAGCATTCGGGTTAGGTCGTAAAAAGTCGGGTTTTATCTCGGGTCAGTTCATAAATATTAAGGTTCAAGTTAGGGTTAGATAAGAAGCCGCCTCATGAAAGCATCCGGGTTAGGTCGTAAAAAGTCGGGTTTTATCTCGGGTCAGTTCATAAATATTCAGGTTCAAGTTAGGGTTAGATAAGAAGCCGCCTCATGAAAGCACTTGGGTTAGATCGTAAAAAGTCGGGTTTAATTTCGGGTTATTTTGTAAACAGCACCACCGAACCACCCGGGTTAGGTCATAAAACGCACCACCTGCACCACCTGGGTTAGATCATAAAACGCACCACCAGCACCACTTGGGTTAGATCGTAAAACGCACCACCTGCACCACCTGGGTTAGATCGTAAATTGCACCACCAGCACCACCTGGCCCAGCTCTCTCAATTCCTAGCTACTAACGGAGCTATTCTACATTGCCGCACTAAACAGCCACCCTGTATATGTATAATAAGAAAGAATCGTGAAAGAGACGAGATGAACGTTATGGCTTTTGTAGAGGCACAAGAAGTTCGTGTAAAGTCAGAAAAAGATCTCGGAGGAATAAACTCATGTCTAACAAATTATTAACTAAATATTATTTGAAACCCTATGAAGTAAAGATTGTGCACAAGATGTGGGTCCTTAGTTGTAAATATAATATTAGTGTATTCTTTCATAATATTTATTTTAGCAGTAATGACATATTCTTTTATTTGTTTCACTGGTTTCATAGCCTCATACTCCAATTTTCTAAATTTCTTTATTTGTGAGTTTATTGCTAATAATAACTATCAACTATTATATATTTTTGAAAATCTTAAAACTAGCCCAATCGAATAAGAGAAAAATATACAGGATGTCCCATTTAAAAAAAATTATATGTTTGCTTTAAATCTCAAGAAGTAAGAATGCCAGAGAAAAAGTAAGTACGCCACCGAATTCTAGGTAAAAAACTGTTTCAGAAACAATTTTTAATTTTTCCATAAGTTAAAGGGTAACCGAAATACAGGGGGTGGTCGACAAGCAAACATTTTCGAGACCACGCTGTAGCTTAAAATCTAAGAAAGCTATGTCAGTTCTGTTTGCGGCATATTTTGTTTCACGAAAAAGTAGCGTCGTAATGTAAAAACCGCAAGTCTCTGTCTTCAACACTTACCGACATACATTACATCGAAAAATGGATACCCTGAACTAGGTTTTGAGAAAAATGCTTCTATAAATCCCGGGTAAATGGTATGGTCTAACATAATTTTATTATTAGAATAAATTAATTTGAAATATATAGAGTATTGGAAGACAACTCCTGCACAAATTTAAAAATTTAGGCCTATTTAAATCTACATGTCCAAACATTTTGCACGCCCATGGATCAGATGGTTTTGATTGATCTTTTACGGATAGTAAATGACAAGAAAGTCTCAAAATTTGAAACTCTTTCGAACGTACTTAGTTTCGAAGTCTCTGCAATCGATATATATTCTTGAACCATCGTGACGAAATTAAAATATATCTATTCATTTTCAAGATATAGGCCCTCGGAGTCTCAAGTGAAAAACCTTTTATAATAAATTCAGTTAGGTAGATTGTAAGTTTACTGTTACTTAATTCCTTCTTGAACCGTATATTTAAACAAGCTTTTATAAAAAATTATTTCTTTTTTGAGAAATTTATGGTTGATTTGTGCCCCAAAGTTCCTGAACATACCGTATTACAATTTTTGATCTTTTAGGAAAGTATATATTATTCACCATGGTCATGGTAGGCTTCTCAGTCGTAATCACCATCATCATTCTCAACGTTCACTACCGAAAACCAAGTACCCACAAAATGGCGCCTTGGGTGCGCAGCTTTTTCATAAAGGCGGTGCCGAAGCTATTGCTGATGAGAATACCAAAGGATCTGTTGACGGAATTAGCTGCTCGAAAAATTCCTACGCTGAGGTTTCAAGGGAAGACTGTTAGAGATTTGCAAGCTCTATCCCCTAGCAGGTCTTCCAGTTCAAGCTCTTCTACCTCAAGTAGAGTTAGAAGAAGGGGATGTAATGGACTACATTCTACTTCTGCCACCAATAGGTATATAAACTAGGTTACGCATCTAGTGTTCTTAGAACTATTTTGTGAGGCGTCAGAATGCAGATAACACTTTTTGTATTTTAGACTAAGAGGATTTGCTGGAACTCTTAGCGGAAGACTGGGTTATAATGGCTTACCATCTGTATTTTCTGGCCTTGACGAAAGTGACTCGAGCACGAAGAAGAAGTATCCTTTTGAGCTGGAAAAAGCAATTCATAATGTAATGTTTATTCAGCATCATATTCAGAGGCAGGATCAGTTTAATGCGGTAAGAGAATGTAGTGAAAATAGGCGGAAATTTAGATAAAACTATGAAAAATCGAGCAAAACTTGGTCAATTTTCCATTATTATCTCCTAGTCCTAGAAACAAATTACAAGTGCCACCAAGCCATCGGACAATTTAAATCCACAGGCGTGTGCTCTGCGGATCACTAATCTGATTAATCGTCTTAATGTTGCGTGGTGTTAAACATTAGACCCCAATTAAAAATTTTCTTATTCCGTTTCATTATTCAACTCTACAATTATATTCTAATCAATTATTTAAAAGGCAATTCTTCCTTCCATTCTATGGCTACTATAATAGCACTATTAATTACTAATAAAATATTTTTTTTTAATTTAAATAGGAAGATCAAGACTGGGGCTTTGTCGCAATGGTCCTGGACAGGCTATTTTTATGGATATTTTTAATAACATCTTTGGCTGGTACCATATCCATTCTCTGTGAAGCACCGTCACTTTACGATGATACCGAACCAATCGACATGAAGTTATCTATTGTAGCTCAAAAGCAGTTCCTGCCAGAGTTGGAGTTCTGAGGAACAAGAAACATTTTTTAGTTATTTAGTTTTTATGAAAAGTTGTTGTCGTTATTAACATAATATATAAGTCGTGTTGGTTAAGTATTGGTCCGAGAATGGCCTGATACTCCGCTGTTATAAATTTTTTTAAAATGGTATATATTACTCACTTCCGTCTAAACGACACTAAAACATATAACTTTCTATTATCGCTCTGCAATACTTTTTTATACAGTATCGTGAAGAAAGTCCAAATATTATGAGCATAATAATTATTGTGTATTAAGTTATTGATGACACTTGACCTTTATTTGGGTTTCAGATGAAAATTAAAATTTCACTAACCAAAATATCTTTTACCACAATGCTGTAATGCTCTCTACAATCTACAGTTTACGCCCGGTATAGCGTTCAGTTTGAAAAAAGAAACATTTTATAAATAATTAACTTTATCAGGTTTGGAATTCTATGTATACTATACAGGGTGTTATAGCTTATATAAACGTAGGTCCGCCAACGATTTATTTTTGAAATACAGACTATTAAAATATTTAACTGGAAAAATATGTAAGTTACTGCATTTTTTTTTTTTTTTTGATAGCACAGTTATTTAGACAGTTCAATGTCTAACGCAAAGCGCATTTTAATAAATTTTTAATTTCGGCTTTGTCTAGGAGATAAATGCAATTTTATCAAACTAATATGGGCATAGCGATGTGCAAATAAATGTCGTTAATTTTTTAAATCGAAGACCTTCAGTCACACGAGACTTATATAGAAAACCTTATATCATCACGTTTTTGGATTCTATGTTTAATTTTAGGAATGTCTTAAGAAATTGTCATTTTGGGTAGTTTAGAACCCTGTAGAACATAAACGGCTTGAGTTAAAGCAAACGCTTGTACTTGCTTAACTTTTCATAAGCTATTTGCTGACACTAATTTCCGGTGTAACCGTAAGTGTCATTTTTCCGGTATATCATTAAAAATCAACAATAGAAGCATCAAGCAGCGAAAATCAGTCATTTCTGACAGACAAAAAAAATACCATTCTACAGTATGTCCACGGATGGGGTTTACAAGAGGACAAATGGACTAAAAATTGAAAGATTCGAAAAAAAGTCACTCTTAATAAACGTTTTTGCTTGTCTAGAAAATACGATTCACCATAAGAAACTTCAATTTTTTTATACAGGGTGGGTAAAAACTGCAAAAATGTTATTTAAGGGTAAACAATAGTAAACATACTTTATTTTAAAAGATACGAAAAAAAGTCACTCTTAATGAATGTGTTTTCTACACAACAAACCGAAGTAGGTAGAACAATTCATTAAAAGGTTTACCTATGTAAAAATTATTTCCCAAAAAGTATTCGCTGGCACACCTCTGACTGGTGAACCTAGTTAAAATAATAATGACACTTAAGGTGATAGGTACTTGTTGTCAATGAATTTAATGAAGTTATTATTTAAGTAGAAATGCTATCTACCGAACAAAGAGTTTTTATAATACAATGTTATGGGGATGGTCAAGTTTCATACCGCTACGTGATGGAACAATTTACCGAGAAATTTCGGTTTTGGATCTCAAAAGAAAAAAAGAAGAAATACGACCATGATGATGCTGCTACAGTCTTAGTTCTTCAATCTGTTGAAGAAAATCCTATGACGCCCCTTAGAAATCGTGTTATTCAGTTGGAAGTTGTGAAAAAAAGTCAAATTCAGAAGATCCTTAAAGCAAATAAATTGTATCCGTATAAACCGCACTTTAGTCAAAGATTGGAAGAGGGAGATGACGCGAAACAACTTGATTTTTGCTTGTGGATAGGAGACAAAACTTTAAGTGCAAATGTTGATTTTTATTAATGTGTCATGTTTTCTGATGAAAGTATATTTTCTACCAATGGAATCGTTGCAACCCAGCACGTTAGGTACTGGTCTTTAGAAAATCCCGAATTCAGAATTATGACGAGAAGACAATATTTCACAAAAGTGAACGTGTGGTGCGCGATATCCTTCCATGGCATCATAGGGCCATATTTTCTTGATAACACGTGCAATAGATTATCATATTTAGAAATGCTGGATACATTTTTCAATGATGAACTCGAAAATCTACCATTAAATTTCCGACAAAATATGTATTTTCAGCAAGATGGTTGTCCAGCCCATTTTGCTCGTGAGGTTAGAGAATGGCTTGACCGCAGATTTGGTCCAAGGTGGATTGGCAGGAATGGCCCAGTTTTGTGGCCCCCAAGAAGCCCCGACTTAACCTTGGCGGATATGTTTTTATGGCGCCGTTTAAAACAAATTGTTTTTGCTACCGCAGTACCAAATGATATTGAAGTGCTGAAGGGCAGAATTATCCAGGCTGTCCAATCGATATCTCAGGAAGAAATCAGAAATTCTTTCACTTATTTAAGAAAGCAATTAGAAAAATGTGTCGAGTATGGGAGTGGAGTTTTTGAATCATGAAATCGTTATCGTATTCTTTTCACGTTAATAAAAATGTTCGTATTATTATTATTATAATTACTTCATTAAATAAGTACATTGAAAACAAGTATCACCTATTCATTATTCACGATTATTAAGAGTGGATTTTTTTCGTATCTTTCAAAATAAAGTATGTTTACTCTTAAGCAAAATAACATTTTTGCAGTTTTTACCCACCCTGTATAAAAAAATTGAGGTTTCTTATGATGAATCGTATTTTCTAGACAAGCAAACACGTTTATTAAGAGTGACTTTTTTTCGTATTTTTCAAAATAAAGTATGTTTACTCTTAAGCAAAATAACATTTTTGCAGTTTTTACCCACCCTGTATAAAAAAAATTAAGTTTCTTATGATGAATCGTATTCTCTAGACAAGCAAGAACGTTTACTTAGAGTGACTTTTTTCGTATCTTTTAAAATAAAGTATGTTTACTCTTAAGCAAAATAACATTTTTGCAGTTTTTACCCACCCTGTATATAAAAATTGAAGTTTCTTATAACGAATCGTATTTTCTAGATAAGCAAGAACGTTTATTAACAGTGACTTTTTTTCGTATCTTTCAAAATAAAGTATGTTTACTCTTAAGCAAAATAACATTTCTGCAGTTTTTACCCACCCTGTATAAAAAAATTGAAGTTTCTTATGGTGAATCTTATTCTCTAAACAAGCAAAAACGTTTTCTAACAGTGACTTTTTTACGTATCTTTCAATTTTTAGTCCATTTGTCCTCTTGTAAACCCCATCTGTGGACATACTGTACAGGGTGTCCGGATAAGGATACGGAGCGGCCATATCTCGGAAACGATACGTCCCACAGATCAGAAAAAAAAGCTCTCATCATAAAAACTGCCAAGAGAAATTCATTCAAAATAATTTTAAGTTTCGGAAATTGCCGCAAGAGGGCGTAACGGCTTATTTATTTTTTAAAGTTCATTTTACGGCAAAAAATGCCACTTAACCGTAGAAAAGCAAATAAATAATTAAAATCAGTAGATTGTTTACTACAACTTTTGTTATTGTTATTTTTTTGAATCTCGCCTAATAAAGGAGTGGGGGAAGCCTGTAGGACATTTTTCAAAAACTGTCATTATGTCGTTATCCTTCAACGGATTTTCTATAACTTGGACTTGTTTGAAAGGGAATTCCTTGAAGTTTAAATAAATGATTCAGGAATTGTCACAAGTTTCCTGATACAATTTTAAGATGGCGCTGTTATTCAATCTAACTTATTTTTTTATTTTTCTCAGTATTTGCAAATTGGATAGTATAATTTTTTTCGGTAGTAATAGGAGACAATTTGCATAGGGAACGATTAGTCCAAACCGCAAATCGATATCACCAGGGGTTTAAAAGTTATTTTGATTTTTCTTTAAAAAATGATACAGTTTCCATTTACCGGTACCCGGTACACCCCTAATAAGCAAGATAACAACTAATTTCATGGCCTACTGTTTAATAAACTATAAAATTTATAATAAAAGTTTAACGAGTCAAAGAAACATCAATAACACTGAATAGAATATGAATATTATGATATGAGATTATGAAAAAGTGCAGAAGTCTTAAATCTAGAAACAATTAGCAATTTAGCAAGACAACAATAATTACAAATGTTTAAAATATTTTCCGTCACTTCCTAAGCTCTTAGTTATTCTTCTTTCAGTGAAAAACACACTTGCCTCTTGCCTCAATTTCAGCCGTGGATAAGCTTCGAACGGCATTTCATATCCTTTCCATCATGTTTTCGCCTAAATTACAAGTTCCAAGTTGGCCATGGAAAAAAACAAATTAATAATTTATTGTGACAAGCTGTTGATGAGTTTTAAACGTCAAGCATCTTATAAAATTAAGCATTGTTTTTTATATTTATATTGCATTTTTCTACAAACAGTATGCCGTTTACTAACGCAGAAGCGTATGATATGTTGAATATGTATTTTCAATCTCTTGAAAATGCTGTAATAGCGTCGCGAGAGTATGCAATGCGATTTCCACAAAGAAGACACTATTCTTGAGAAGTATTCTCAAGATTAGCTCGACGATTAAGAGAAACTGGTAATGTGCAGCCCATTCAACGACCCTTACGCATTCGTAGGACACGTAATGAGGTAAATATTATCAACGTTTTGGCTTACGTTCAATACGATCCCACTTTAAGCACCAGAAAAATTTTCCTTGACTTGGGGGTTCCAAAAACAAATGTCCACGAGATTTTACAAACTAATAGTATGCACCCTTACCACATCGTTTTACACCAGGCATTGAACGATACTGATTATGATTGTCGATTGGATTTCTGTCACTGGCTATTAAATATGATTAGGGAAAATCCAAATTTTCTTTCACGGATATTATGGACAGACGAGGCCACTTTCACTAACGCTGGGGGTGTGAATTTGCATAATATGCACTATTGGTCTGAGCAAAACCCTCATTGGATGAGGCAAGTAGATTTTCAAAACCGCTGGAGTTTAAATGTTTGGTGCGGGATCTTGGAAGGAAAAATTATCGGTCCCCATTTTTTTGACCAAACCCTTAATGGAGCAAGATTTTTAGATTTCTTGGCCACTTTCCTTCCACCTCTTTTGGAAGAAGTCTCCTTACAAACGAGAACAAACATGTGGATCCAACTTGATGGTTGTCCGGCGCATTACTATCGTAACGTACGCCAATACCTAGAAGAGCAATTTGCGCATCGTGTAATTGGAAGAGGAAGCTTGTTTCCCTGGCCGGCTCGTTCACCGGATCTTACTTGTCTTGATTTTTACCTATGGGGTAGGTTAAAAGATCTGGTTTTCCAAGAGAGACCAACAACAAGGGAAAACATGATGGTAAGGATAACAAATGCCGTTAGAAACTTATCCACGGATGGAATTGAGGCAGCCGTATTATCAACTAACAGAAGAATAATTAAGTGCTTACAAAATGACGGAAAACATTTTGAACATTTGTAATTATTATTGTTGTCTCGCTAAATTGCTAATAAAATTGTTTCTAGTTCTAAGATTTGTGCACTTTTTCATAGTAAGTCTCATAATATCATATTATCATAATATTCATATTTTATTCAGTGTTATTGATGTTTCTTTGACTCGTTAAACTTTTATTATAAATTTTATAGTTTATTAAACAGTAGGTCATAAAATTAGTTGTTATCTTGCTTATTAGGGGTATACCGGGTACCGGTAATTGGAAACTGTATCATTTTTTAAAGAAAAATCAAAATAACTTTTAAACCCCTGGTGATATCGATTTGCGGTTTGGACTAATCGTTCCCTATGCAAATTGTCTCCTATTACTACCGAAAAAAATTATACCATCCAATTTGCAAATACCGAGAAAAATAAAAAAATAAGTTAGATTGAATAACAGCGCCATCTTAAAATTGTATCAGGAAACTTGTGACAATTCCTGAATCATTTATTTAAACTCCAAGGAATTCCCTTTCAAACAAGTCCAAGCTATAGAAAATCCGTTGAAGGATAACGACATAATGACAGTTTTTGAAAAATGTCCTAAAGGCTTCCCCCACTCCTTTATTAGGCGAGATTCAAAAAAATAACAATAACAAAAGTTGTAGTAAACAATCTACTGATTTTAATTATTTATTTGCTTTTCTACGGTTAAGTGGCATTTTTTGCCGTAAAATGAACTTTAAAAAATAAATAAGCCGTTACGCCCTCTTGCGGCAATTTCCGAAACTTAAAATTATTTTGAATGAATTTCTCTTGGCAGTTTTTATGATGAGAGCTTTTTTTTTCAGATCTGTGGGACGTATCGTTTCCGAGATATGGCCGCTCCGTATCCTTATCCGGACACCCTGTATAGAAAAATGAAATAGAGAAATCTGGGGACCGTTTTTGCTAAGCGACAAAGCGCAATTTTGAAAATAATATTTGTTTTAAAGAGAAACAGCGGCGTATTTTTTTTTTCGTTAAAATATCAAAATATATCTTATCGCGAACGCCACTGGCAGCAGCAGAGCAAATATTTTTTTTATGAAAAAAGTGTGTGTTTATGCCTAGTTAGTATAGTTGTTCCAAGCTTAATTTGATGACATAAAAGAGCATTAAACTCGTGACCATAGGCGTCGCTCCTACCAAATAATTAAAATGCGCATTGTTGTAAATTTTTAATATGATTAAATAGTATATATGTACATATATTACAGCTTGTTCATTATAGTTTATTTCGATAAAAGATTTGCACCCGTGACTACGCCAGCAGAGAATATTTTTAAAATGGTCTTTCTGTAAAGAAAAATGCTAATTTTGCCAAAAACAATTTAAAAATATAGTTAATATCAGTAAAGTTTTCTTCTTGACCTTATGATTTAAATTTTTGTCTTGTTTATTGAGTTTTTAGGTCATTTATAAATAAATAAAGGTTTGGTTTAAGTTGACGTTTCGGTTTATATTACATTAAACCATCTTCAGAACTACAATTACAGGAAAATGTGATTATTAACTAATTTTTAGGATTAAAAAGTAGACATACCTCTATATAAATCTTAGCACTATCACTTCTATTTTTACATGTTTAACTATGTGGTAACTATGCAAGACTGATTTTATGAAGGGATTCTTTATGAGGGAGGGTTATTTATTAAAAATGGAAAAACCATTTGATTACGGTTTATTGTTTCTTTTGTTAACGGTAGTAAAAATTTGCAATTTTTAATTAGGTTATTAAATTACTGTAAACTGTACTTAGATTATCAGTGTCAGTTCGAAACTTTAATGTATTTTTATTTTTTTTAATATGGATCATTTCTTTTATATTTCGTTTTTTATAATTTATTTCATGATCTAAAATTGTTGTATTATTGAAGTAAAAATTATGTAAGTTGTCAATAGCATGTTTTGATAAGGCTGTGTGTGCTTAGTTCGTATTTCTCATGCTGTATTTATGTTCATATATTCGGTTTTTAGGTATTGTTTTGTTTGTCCAATGTATGTCTTTGGGCAGTCCAAACAGTCTATTTTATATATTACATTTGCTTGATTTAGTTTAGTAATGGTTGGTTGTAATTTTGTAAAAAAGGTTTTTGTATTGTTTGGTGGTTTATCAGCTATATTTATTTTGTATGGTTTAAGTACGTTTCTAATTTTTGTATTGATTTCTGGAATGTATGGTAGGGAGATGAAGTTATTTTCTTTTTGGGGATCCGTTTTTTTTATTTTAAATTTTTACTACCGTTAACAAAAGAAACAATAAACCGTAATCAAATGATTTTTCCCATTTTTAATAAATGTACCTACCCTCCCTCATAAAGAATCCCTTCATAAAATCAGTCTTGCATAGTTACCACATAGTTAAACATGTAAAAATAGAAGTGATAGTGCTAAGATTTATATAGAGGTATGTCTACTTTTTAATCCTAAAAATTAGTTAATAATCACATTTTCCTGTAATTGTAGTTCTGAAGATGGTTTAATGTAATATAAACCGAAACGTCAACTTAAACCAAACCTTTATTTATTTATAAATACCCTAAAAACCCAATAAACAAGACAAAAATAGTTAATATCGATAAGAAGTTTGTACTCGTGACTTCGCCCTCAAAGAAACACATGGATTTAATATTTTTAAAATGGTCTTTCAGTAAAAAAAAATGCTTATTTTGCCAAAAACAATTAAAAAAAATTGTTTTTGTCCATCCAGGACCGCGAGAAGGTATGAGTATTCCTTGTCAAGAAAGGATTGGGGCAGGTACTATGTTAGTTGGAATATACAGTTATTTTAACAACAAATTGCGGATCGCATCAGCAGAATCACAGTAAAGGTTCTGTAATGTAACAAGTTTTTAAGATACATGTTAAACGAATATAATTAATTGAAAATTCACAAATAAATTAATGACTGGAATCGTCAGAACTTTCAGAAGTAGAATCGTTTCCAGGTTGGATTACTACTGGCGCTATAGGCTGTGAAACAGAATATCCATTTTCTGTTTTTATAACATGAGCTACGCAATTTTTCCATACATCGCTACTCGTTTCATTATTACCTGTCGAATATTATCAAGGACAACTGCGCTTAAAGTTGGAGATTGATTATTGAGTGATATTCTTTGCTGACAAGAGCAATACATTAGGTACAAAGTCATCTTTACTTCCGGCATGATAACGCGCTTTCCTCTCGAACACGGTGTACCAAAAGTACAATTTGTACTATCTACCCAACCAAACTTAACAACATCGTAAGCATCGTCTAGATAAATTATCCTTTTATCGGATTCATTTTACTCCTTTATTTTGCGCAAATAGTCCTGTCGTAGTTCAATGACACGCGGGGATTCTATTATAACCATTAGATTATGTAATTTTTTATGTTTAAAGCCAGATTTTAATAAAACACCACGCAATGTTTCTAAAGATTGGTACTTATAATCAGGGTAACCTCGCAATTTATCACGAACCAGTTATAAAATTGGCACTATTTTATCCTCGTAGAAGTTGTAAATAGTTTGCAGAATAAAATCCCTTGTGGGTCAGCCGCTTTGAATTTTTGATTTAGTTTTTGATTTATTGGTTTACGCTTTATGGAATGACCGGTTACAGTCCCCAAATTAATTACGTTATAAATTCTTATAAAATCCAAGTTCTGTTAATTCATTACAAGTACATTCTTGTACAAAGCGCATTTTCAGGTTTTCCCGGACTTTCTTTTTTTCAACACGCGTACATATTTAAAATAAAGCGTACTATTGACCATGTAAATTTTTGTTTCATAATTCCGGACTTATTTCGCTTTCGATGGCCGGCTCTGGCACCGACTCGTTATATTCCTGTGATAATTCACCTTGACTTTATTTTTCAAATTGTCGCCAAAAATCTGATATAATAAAATATAGGTACCAAGTAAAAACTTACTTGTCTGAAACCACACAGTTGCAGCAGAAAATGAAATATGTAAATTACAGTAAATCGTTTCAACCAGTCACGCCGCTGTCCGATTCCCAATATCGCATACCTCAAACATCAAGTGATTTTAAAGCTGATAAGGGATCACCCAATTGGGAGAACCTTTAACTATTTGCCGTTCTTATCTACAGCATATAAATTTTTATTTATATGTTGCTCTATTAATTTTCCTACCCAGAAAAAATAGTTCGCACGTTGTGCTTTAAATTGCGTGTGGGCCTCCACGGTCTATCGTCAGAGTGTTGCCAGTTCTACAAAGGTTTCGTAAGTGTATTGACATTAAAAAGTTCAAAGTGCATTTGCAAACTAGCTTTAAAAGAGAGTTACTGGCTATCAATTAAATACTGATATAAAAGAACACTTTTAATAATAAAAACTTAAAGAATTTTTAAAAAATGATCTGACAACCCCGATCATGATGCCGGTCCCTTTGAAGGCCGGTCGAAGCTTTTTTATGTCATCAAACTGACTTTGAAAACAGTATACCTACTAGAATTGTACATATCAAAAACGGCCTCAGAAATAATAAGGAAAAATTTTCAACAACATGTATCTCAAAATCAAAACGGCTGCGGACCCATATTGATATAAACTTCTTATTCAATGATTATCATTAAATTATAAAACACCGTGTATAAATTTGTATATTATAGCTCAAATATTTGATGGGCGTCTGATTTTTCACCTCTTATCTTAAAAATCTGAAAAACCATAAAGTTTAGATCCCTTACATGTTTAGTAAAGGAGTTTTGTATACAAACGTATAATCAAATAATAACTTATTAAACTTTACTAGGAATCAATATTTTTGAATATGCATACTTACCAAACAGTTTTTTTGGAAAATTATTTCACATCGTTAACTCAACCATGTACTAATTAATTTAGAGATACATTATCTAACTAATATATTGAAATAAGTGCTAGTATAAGCAACGAAAATAGTTATATTATATTATAATAAATATTGAATTTAAAAACTTTTGATGGATGCGAACTTTTCTATTACTGGCCCATTATAAAACTCGACGTCGCGCCACATTACGGAGATTGTGAATTGCGAATTATATAATTTAGTTTAGAACAAGCTTTTCAGAAATATACAGTGTGTCCACGGATTGACTATCGAAGAGGAAAAACGTTGGACTTTCTTAATAAAAGCTTTATATGCGTTTCGTATCTCTTGCAATGGGATAGCTTGAATCGCTTCTCTAATTCTAATTTTTAAATAATCAAGATCAGGTTCCAATTGAGATGCATACACTTCCTGGGTAAGGTAGCCTCACAAGTAAAAATCCATTATTGTAAGGTCGGGATTTCTTGGCGGCCAAGGGATTGGTCCATATCTCCCAATCCAGCGCTCCGGAAACTGTCGATTCAACCATTCCCGCACAATAACAGTGGAATGCACAGGATGACCATCTTGTTGAAAATATGCAGTTCGCCTGTCAATAAGTGGCATATTATTTAAATAATGAAAAAAAATTGTATTTAGCATTTCTAAATAAATATGCTGATTCCTATTTGCTTCAAAGAAGTACGGTCCAATTATTCTGTTGTACGTAACTGCACACCAAACGTTAACTTTCTTGGAGTACTGTCTTCTGCAATGAATTCGAAAATGGGGATTCTCAGTTGACCAGTAACGTAGATTTTGGAAATTAACCACTCCATTAGTTGAGAAAGTAGCTGCATCGGAAAAAATAATATTATGAAAAAAGGTTCTATTTTGTAGTATTTCTGACCAACCCATAAACAAAAATCAAGTATCTTTGCATCATCATTTGCTTCTAGATTATGAACAAATTTAGGTTTATATGGCCTGACTTTATTTAATTAAATTATTTGCAAATATGATTTGCTAATGTTTCCAATTTGGGGTGCTCTGATCCTTAGCGATGTTTTGGAAAAATGCCGAACGGAATCCAGCGCAATAGCTGCCCCAACATTTTCTTCTTCATTGATAGGAGTTTTCTTCTTTTTAATATTTAAAACGCTTCCTGTTCTTCTAAATTTTGAAACAATAGATTTAACTTATATTCGGTTAATGGTAAGATTTGGCCATTTCTCATTAAACATTCTTGTTACATACGAACGAGTATGAGATATTTTCTCCTAAACCATAACGTTAGACAGTAAATACTTTTTGTTCTAACGTTAGCATTTTTTTTTCACTGTCATAAATTGAGCAATATGACATTGACAACATTTTTAATTTGTTAAATACGTCGCTACGCGATGACAATCGTCCATTGTCATCGAAACGTATACTATAAAGATTTTACAGAATAATACTTTCTAAAGACTAACTAATTTGCAAAATGCGTTAATTTAAATCTAATCATATTTTATGAGTTGGAACTTTTTGCCGGTCTCTTTACATTTAGCTATTAAGTCAAAACTTGGTAATGAGACGTAGGTTTTCAACCACAACAACTTTTACTAATTACTTTTTATCCTATCTTTACACATAAGGGTACTTTGTTCTTAGCTTTTTTTATATTTTTCTAAATTCTGAACACCCGGTATATAAATTTGAAAAAGTAATATGCTTTTTGGTCGTTTGAGAACAAGCAGGAGTTTTTATGAAAAATAACTTTTTTCATAAACCCACAAATAAAAAAGTTTTTTCTCTTCGATAGTCAATCCGTGGACACACAGTATAATACCTTATTTTTATTTTTAATATTAATTACGAAATTCACGTTTTATTTAAAAATATACATTTTTTTTTAGTAGGCCATGACGGGTGTCCATTGTAATGAAAATGCAGATGAAGTATTAGAAGTGTATTTCATTTCATTCATCGTAAATATACGCATTTTTGTAGCATATCTATGAAGATTTATTAAATGTCCTGAATTACATGTAGATATCCCGAAAGACGACAGCCGGATAATAGAATGTTTCTTAGAATAACATGAAATTTAATTGAACACGGTTCATTTTCTAAACCTTGGCCTAAAATCTAAAACAAGGAAAACCGCGAGACTAATGAAGTAAACTTTTAGCTTCAATTGAAACAAATCCAACTAGTTTTTGCAGAACGGTATAAGGTTCGGTCGGAGTAGTTAAATCAAGAGTTCAAACAGTCCTAAGAAAACACAATTTTAAACCATATAAATTTCACATAGTACAAAACTTACATCCTGGTATCGCCGTACAGAGTTCTGTAATTGGTATTTACAAAATATCAACAGGGAAATTAATTTTGAAAGAACCGTTATATGGCCCAATAAGGCTGTAATGTTTTAGAGTTACAAACGCGGCCTTTTATTATTTTAAATTCATTAAGCCCAATAAGAACTATGTGTGAAACCTGTCTAAGGCATAATGGAGAACAATTTGAGCATTATTTATGAGAACGCTCTATAAATTTTCCGCTTTTGTTTCTAATGTTTTACGTAGTAAAACACAACTCGATTAATGTATTGTTATTATTTTTACTGAAATATAACTGATAATTAAATTAAGGAGTCCAAAATATATTTCTTCTGCTGTAATTATCATACCAGTAATAGTTTTTAAATACCCGTCATGGCCTACTAACAAAAAATGTATATTTTTTTTTATTAAAACGTAAATTTCATGCTTAATATTAAACATAGAAACAAGTTATACATTTCTGAGAAGTTTGTTATAGAATAAATTATATTATTAAAAAATATATAGAGTGACCCACTTCAGAAAGCAAGTTTTTTTTTTTCTCGAAAACTGTTGAACGTAGTAACCAAGAAACTTTTGTTTTCTCTATGACAAGCTGCAGGGTAACATAAATATGAGGGGGTGTCCCAAAATGTAAAATTTTCAAAAATATCCCGTATATCAAAAACAAGGAGGACTAGAAAAATTCTGATTGTGGCATCTTTTGTTTCATAAGAGAGTAGCACAGTGCTCCGAAAACCGAACCCTTCTATCTTTATTAATAACGGAGATACCCCGTAAAACCATCAAAAACTGGGCACCCTGTACATAATCCAGTTAGTTACCGTTATGTCCGCAAAGTTTTGCGCCTAGTTGTTTATGAATTCCGAGTAGTATGAATTTTCTAAAAATAATGTTCTGATGGTAACTTTAACTAAACTAAAGTTGATAGAGTCAAATCTGGTCTACGATTTAACAAAGACATACTTTCAATTTTTCTTTTCTTTTATTGCGTTTAATCATACTAACCAAATAAAATCCGTCAGACAAATATGACAGACTTATGCAATTTTGGCATGAAAGAAAAGGATAATTATTTAATTTTCAGCGATTCACAAAAGTTTGTACCTGCCCAAGTACCTGCCACCTTCGTCTCGATTTAAAGATGTCAGTTTTGTGACAAAATGAAAAAACTTTCTGGGTTTTTGCATCCCCAAGCAACAAAAATGGTACTTAATCTGATAAGCTATTTCAAAAATGCAAGAAAAAGTTGAAATTCGCCAACCAATATTCAGAAAACAGCAGCCAAAGCACTGGGAATTAGTTTAAGGGCTGTGCAGAGAATTGCGCATGAAAAAAAACATAACATAATACCCAAGAATACTAAAAAATGTAAACGAAGAAAGCCAAAGACTGAGGATTTATGCGAAAATATTAAAATGGGAGTTTGAAATGTGATTTACGATTTATACAGATCAAAAAAAAAATGTAACTCTTCCAGTTTTACAAGAAACATTAAAAATTCGAGGTGTTTTGGAAATTGGACCTGAAGCGCTATCAAAATTAATAAAAAAGTTAGGTTTTCGCTATAAAAAAGACTGTAACCGAAGATTTTTATGTGAGCAGCCACAGATAGTGAGCGTGTTCAGTTTTTAAAAAATTATACGGAGAATTACAATTCGAAATTTAGAAAAGTGGTATTTTTAGACGAAACGTGGATATTTTCAAATGGAAGTGGTTCAAAATCTTGGCAAGATGATTCTGTGAAAAGCGTGAAAAGGAAAAAGGAATGTGACACGGGAAAGCGGTTCATTATTTTACATGCTGGTTCTGTAACAGGATATGTTCCAGGTGCAAGCTTAATTTTTTCTTCAACATCAAAAAGTGCTGACTATCATGATAATATGAATTGCGAAATGTTTGAAAAATGGTTAAAAGTTCAATTGATACCAAATTTGGATTCTCCGTCTTTAATTAATAAATCGTATTAGATAATGCATCATATCATTCAAGAATTTTAAATAAACAGCCTACTTCATCTTGGAGGAAAAATGATATTTATGAGTGGCTTGAAAAACACAACCAAAATCCTTCACCAAATATGCTTAAATCGGAACTTCTATCAATGGCAAAGTCTCTTAAAAAACCAAGAATATACGCGGTAGATGAAATATTGCGTGAATATGGCCATGAGGTTCTACGACTGCCGCCATATCATTGCCAGTTTAACGCAATAGAATTAATATGGGCCGGGGCAAAGTCTTATTATGAAAAACATGTAGGTGATGGTCTTAAATACGACCAAGTACAAAGAGTTTGGCAAGATTCTTTGGATCATATTACACAAGAGTACTGGAAGAAATCAGTGGAACATACAGAAACATTAATAAGGGATTGGTGGGATCGAAAACAAGTACTAGATGTCGAAGTAGCGCCAATGATAATTGCTCCATTCGAAGACGACTTAGACGACGAGGACTTTTCAGATTTTATAAGTGACGATGACAGTTCTTAGTCTATAATTAGTTTATAAACGGTTTTCTTTGTTTACATTTTTTAGTATTCTTCGGTATTATATTATGCTTTCTTTCATGCACATTATTCTGCACAGTCCTTAAACTAATTCCCAGTGCTTTCGCTACGGTTTCCTGCATATTGGTTGGCCAATTTCCACTTTTTCTTTCATTTTCGAAATAGTTTATCAGACTAAATGCCATTGAATTTTTAGGTTTTAGTAGTAAAATTGTTAAAATAAATTACACTGTTTATTATTGTCGTTTTTAATAAATACATTTAAGGTATACTATTTACAGGGATGGCGAACCAATGGCACGCGACATAAAATTTTGGCTCGCCACCGATCACAAGGTTTACTATGAATTATTATTATATTACGAATTGCGACGGCACGTCTATGGCCTCATTAAACATTTCTTTAGAAAAAATGCACGTTAATACATAAAGATTCGCCACCCCTGTACTATTATGTATATAATTTTTGCAAAAATAATAATATTATATCTGGCTATCTTTACGACTTCACGACAGTTAAAATAATAAAACTATGTATCTTTTCTTCGGGTATATTGATACCTACATAGTCTCACAGCATTTTGATATAAGCTGTGGAATTTTCGAATTGATTTATATAATCCGTGACCTTTGGACCCGCCAGATAAGACCAGATTTGACTTTAACCCCTCGAAATCAAAAATAATATCGGTTATATAGCGTACGTAATATAAAAATATTACAAATTGCACTGGCCATAAAAATTACAATATTTACTTTAATTAATTTTGTTTTATATAGGTTATGTTTACGTACACTAACCCATTGCAGCGCCAGCTCTATCAAATAGGGTGTGTAAATTTGGAGTTTGACTGATTTCGGAATCGGAGAGCGCTGCAGAGGGTTAGGATCTGTAAATACACTGCCCGGATAGTACACTTTCGATTATCTTCGTTTCACTTCAAACTTATTAATGCTTAAATACTTTCTTGCATGGAAATGCCATCGCCAACCATAAATGTAACTTCGCCATACCTGTGTGATAAATTTAAATTATTGTTGTTCTATAAAATTTTGGTGCCAATTTAGTTAGTAACTGTTCCAGGAATATTTATTTTTAAACTATGCTGAACAGGCCAAGTAGTCTTCTATACAGGGTGTTTTTTAATAAGTGTCCCATATTTCGCAAGACAATTCCTCAGTTATTATAAGCATGTGGTCAAAAACGCTTTACTTTAAGATATATGGTGTTGAAATTTTATTTTTTAGATCTGCCTCTCTTATTTTTCTAGAAAGGCGAAAGAAATTTGGCATACTTAATAATTGTTACAATATCTACAACACAGCCTTATTACTGTTTATTAGGATCTACAGGGTGATGAGTTCTTCGGAGCCATGACACGTTTTACTCCCCTGAACTAACCAGAAACGAAACGTTTTTGACCACATATTTATATTAACTTTTTATCTTAGGATTAATTAAGGAATAACAATTGTCCTTTGAAATATTGGACACCTATTAAAAAGCATCCTGTAAAGAACAAAACATTATTTTATGTGAGTTAATAGTAAATTCATAATATCTATAGACATAATTTAAGGTTAGGTATATTGGATCGATCTTTATGAAAGTAAAGGATGAACTTCGCCTTTTCTGAAGCTGAATGTAAGCTCCATTTTCATTGAGGTTTTGTATAAAATAACGTAACTTTTAAATAGAAATTTTATTTACTTACTTGTGAGATATTTTAAAAGCTTTTAATAATTTAAAAATTATGATTTTACTATTTATAACTTTAGGGGTATCCCAGTAAGCTCGGCATGGTACGCATCAGAAAAAGAGTTTATTAATTAAATAGATGAAAAGAAATTGGCTTAAAATATTATCAAGGTTACTTTGATATAACCAAAAGATCAAATTTTATAAAGAAAACAAGGTCTGTCTATACCACCAAACTAAAATTTATTTGTCCCTTTAAGGTTAAAAAAGGATTAAAGTGTGTACATAATTTAATGTCATTTTAGGTTGTACTAGTTTCAACTTTAGTCAAAGTCATCCTCAGCAACCATACAATTAAGAATTATGTTTTTAGGATGTACCTAAATAAACGAACTAAAACAAATTAAAAGGGGGGGGGAACGAAGTGGTTCAACAATACATGGCCATAACGTGCACCTTATGCAGCCAATGGACTCAACAGAAGACAATCACCTACATGATGCTACTTTCAGCAATGACGGAAATTAGATGCGAAAATTGTAATAGAGGACAAAATTCCAAATGGAATCATTTATAGTCATGATATGATGTATAGCTGTCTATAATGAAAATTCAATAAAATAAACGTTTTATGAGTCAACTCCAAGAGGGAACATGATTTAAATTTGGTGGGTCAGAATTTTTAATAAGAATAGTAATAAAGTAAAAGGGGGGGGGAGGGAAATTAAAATGTGTTAAAATAATTTACGTCATTTTAATTTCCCTTCTCCCCCCCCCCCCTTACTTTATTACTATTCTTATTAAAAATTCTGACCCACCAAATATAAATCATGTTCCCTCTTGGAGTTGACTCATGAAACGTTTATTTTATTGAATTTTCATTATAGACAGCTATACATCATATCATGACTATAAATGATTCCATTTGGAATTTTGTCCTCTATTACAATTTTCGCATCTAATTTCCTTCATTGCTGAAAGTAGCATCGTGTAGGTTATTGTCTTCTGTTGAGTCCATTGGCTGCATAAGGTGCACGTTATTGCCATGTATTGTTGAACCACTTCGTTCCCCCCCCCCCCCCTTTTAATTTGTTTTAGTTCGTTTATTTAGGTACATCCTAAAAACATAATTCTTAATTGTATGGTTGCTGAGGATGACTTTGACTAAAGTTGAAACTAGTACAACCTAAAATGACATTAAATTATGTACACTCTTTAATCCTTTTTTCACGTATACAAATACAAATAAAATTTAGTTTGGTGGTATAGACAGACCTTGTTTTCTTTAATAATCTCGCCACAGAAAATGGACTACTTCTTGAATCATCAAATTTTATGTTTTAATATTGGAAATAAAAAGTTTATAAAATTTATTTTGTATATAAGACCTTATTCGTATCTTTGATAATAAGGATAGCGGAACCTTATGAAACTTGCTGGAATTTCTATATTTACTACTTTAATCAAGTTTAGTTGGAGAGAGAATTTCAAACTTATCAGAAAACCCACCTTAGCCGTAGTCATTAGTTCAAACCGCCCTATTTACCCAAGATTACGTTTTTTGGAATTATATAAATTAAATTAAATGGATTGACACTTTTTTTTATTACTGAGCTTAAAGGGCATAAAAATATATATAGTTTTGATTCGATATATTTATTCGTATTTGGGTTATTTGCAAATAACTATTTTAATTTTAAAAAATAAGTATTTGCCGTTAAACGGAAATAATGTACCTAGAGGTTGCCTTTCCATAATGTCTCATATAGGTATTTATAAAATATTCAAACTCAAATTGCTTTATTCATGTTACAAGTCTTTAAGAAATTTTACATACGCCAGGTAATGTTTAACCGAATACACAAGGCAGTTTTGCTATAAGCTAATAAAATTGACGACTACAGTAGAAAAACACTTCACAGACATAGTTGGCGAAGTCAGGTTAAAATTAATTATTAAAATTACACAAATAACATATTACAGTAAAGTAGTTGGAGTAGGTAGTCAAGATAAGGAAACATCAAAGGTATTGTCTAAAAGTTCCAGAATGGAGTAAAAAAGGTGAGATATTAGGTATTTTTTTATAACGGGTTTCGGATTCCACGATATTATTAATCACAAAAAATCAATACGTAGATTTTCTCTACCACGTGTGTTGTAATCATGGCCGTCACCAACTGGCTGATAGTTTCCCGAGCCTTTAGCGTGCAATAAGCATTTATATACAGGGTGTCCCACCGAAAACCGCTTCGATCTATATAATATGGAAAACTATAAATAGAAAATTTTTGAAAATTTGACAGTATGCTAATGTTTCTGGGCGCAACCCGGCAATTTCAATATTCTCGTTATTAATTAGAGGTTTGTTTCTTTGCACAATTGCCTTAACGGATCCAAAGTTCTTGTAATTTTCTATAATTTGTTTAATAGCACATTTCGATGGATTCTGTTTTTGCGGATATCGAATGGCCAATGTGTCACATGTTCTTGATATAACTTTATCACATTCTCCCTAAATAATTAATAAGTTTAAATAGTCTTCGTTTGTATAATTTAAGCGCTCCGGCATGATTATTTATAATCTTCAAATGGTAAGTGACAGCTTCATACATTTCTTTAACATTTGACTGTTGTCAACGCCGTAGTAGTAAACTAGGAGTAGTTAAACTCATGGCCAACTGGGAATAATTAAACTTAATATCCGCAGCAAAATTGCTATATCTATAATAATAACTTACACTTATTTTTAATGCTAAATAATTATGAAATTTAGGGGTTTCTATTTGAAAATGTAGATTTTTTGCAGTTTACTTAATTCCCTTTTTAATCTTATTGTGTGTAAAAATTTTCTATGTATAGTTTTCCATATAAAAATCGAAGCGGCTCCCGGTGGGACACCCTGTAAATAACGGGAGGGAATGGTTAGTACCTTTAGATCTCCCTGCGCGTCTCTGATATCAGCACGCTAATCGAGCCCAGGCAGAATTCTCACTGCTCTGCGCTAAAACGCAAATACTGTGCCCATATGGGCAAACTGACCCCACGTCAAGAAAGCATAGCAACAAAGGGACTGCACAAAAGCTTAGAAAGCCATCAGATACACACCAGAATTCACCACTCCCGAAAGCTGCTTCAGCAAGTAGACAGCCCGTGACGCCTTGGAACAGACGGAGTCGATGTGGATGTCGAACTTCAGTGTGCAATCCATATGAACACCGAGGAATTTCACTGCAGCAGGGTTCTCTATATCATGGGGTCTAAGACCAAATACCGTGGCTTCGGTCTTATTAGCATTTAGGCTCGTTCGGTTTGCTGTTAACCAATTGCTCAGAGAGTTACGATTTTCTTCCATTTTCAGCAACAGTGCATTATAAAAGTGAATAACGATAGATATTATTATGCGAGATATTGCACGTGGCAATCGAGCTATCTACCACACCAGACCAGCGAGGACTTAGAGAAGATCAAACGCTGGAATGGAACCCACATAAGCAGGTATCTAATGTCAGGTGGCACTGAAAGCCAATTGTCGGTTTCTGCAAACCGAAAACGCGATGTAACAGCCCCTCTTTTTCCGTCAGACCAAATTCTTGAACGCGTTTTGGCGTATTACGGCTCATCTATTCCAGCGTTTGGTCTTCTCTAAGTCCTCGCTGGTCTGGTTGGGTGGATAGCTCGATTGCCACGAGATGTCGCCACATGCAACATCTCGCATATGTATCGTTATATATTGAAATGCACTGTAAGGTCCCTTTCCTTTTCGACAGACTCTATAGCCTTACCGATGAGCCGTAATGAGGCGAAACGCGTCCCAGGATTGGGTCTGATGGACAGAAAATGGACAATATTCTTTCTTTTATAAAAGTGAATGCTTATTTCTTTCTTTCTTTGTCCCGTATGCGTTCCTGTATCACCCATTCGATTACGATAAAACTTTGGGACGTATATATTATTTTCCATCATATAGTTTTGAATTTTCACTTTGGTATTATTTGAATTCGGCACTTTAATTAGTTGGCGACTGTGGTAACTAGCGTTGTCCATCACAATTACACTATTTTTGGGCACATTCGAAGGCAGACGATTCTGAAACCAATCTTCAAACAATGTAGCATCCGTGTCTTGATGGTAATCCAAAGATGAATTGGCAATCTTCTTTGCAGATAATAATAGAGCGTTCGGAATAAATCCATTTTCTAAACCTGCATGTGATATCGTAATTCTTTGTCCTTTGTTTGAGGGAGCTTTAGTTTGACATTTGATTGTTGAATCGCTCCAACCTTTTTTAGGAGTGTCGTGGGTATCAAACCAAGTTTCGTCCAAGTATATAATTGAACGATTTTCTTCCCTATATTGTCTGATAAGATTCAAATAATCTCTACGCCATACTTCTAAACGCTGCGATTCCATTAGTACTTGTCGTTTGTCAATGGTACGATATTTAAAACGTATTGCTTTTACTGTTCTCCAAAGGCTTGTCCTGCCACATGAAATGTCGGTTTCGTCTGCTGTAAGTACCTTTTTTAGCGTATCTATTGTTGGGACTATTTGTTTACTGTACATGTCATACATTTTCCTCCGAATCAAGGCTTTATCAGCTTCTTCGATGCTTCTCAATTTTCCGCTGTCACACCGTTTTTTCCTTGGCTGGATGGGTTTGGTCACTATATCTTTTACTGTCGTTATTGCAACTTTGGTCAAAATAGTCGTTTCACTAAAACTTGCACTCCGGTCATACCCTTTTTCTAAAAGGGTACAGTAAACGTTCTTTATGATTTTTTTGGCATCAAGTGATAAATGTGTTTTCTTCGTTACACCATAACTTCCAGAAGCAATATTATCTGAAGTTTCACACAGATCTGACATATTTTGGATGCCCGATAACACACACGAAAATACCTTTAACGCACAGATTGACAAACACCAAACGACTGATGACCTAAGATGAAAAGACTCTGCTTTATATTGAACACCTGCAATTTGCCATTAACCTACCTAATATCCCAATAAAATAACATAATTAATAGTAACGTAAGGCCCTTAATAATTAGTTTAGGCATAGATGATATTATACTATTGTAGATTAGTATTTTTGTATAAATATTAATAGCTATTTAATTATATGATTAAAATAAAGACACTTACATATTATTTTATATTCGTTGTTTTGTTGAAAATAGCTAACCTAAACTATTGAAATTAGTAGGTAATCAGGACCTGTACCCTTTCAAAAGGCGCTTATTTATGGCTGGGTTTAAATTTTATTGCGGTCGGGAAATCAACGAATTATTGTGGAATGGAGTATAAGTTGTTCGCACGCACGCTTAGGGTTGCAACTAACCTAAGCTAACCATAAAAAAATTTAAATCGCTCTAGTATGCACTGCTTAAGCCAGTTTGTATGAAACCATATTGTTTGTAAGTCTATCTCTGAAACAGTCGAGTGGGATGAGTGGCATTGCAACGTTTGGCTGGTACTCTCTGGTACTAAATAGAAGTCGATTTAAAGGTATCGTTAAAAACAAACAATAATTGTTAGACTTGCTTAACAACTAAACTTCAACGACGAAGGCTAACTTTTATTTTTAAAATTCGAGAATGACGAAGACTTCTTTTAAATTTGTATGCTTGAAGCTGGGTTAAAGAACGCACTCGAAGATACGAAAAAAGTCTTTGAAACAGTAGCAAGAATTACTGAACTTATTATTTTCATTATTAAATCAGACCTTAACATAACGCTTTCTATATTATTTAGATATATTATAGTAATTGCAATTGCGCCCCTAGCGGTCATTTTGGCAACTTCAAGAAATTTTACGTAAATTTCTCTTGATCGATTTAAGTAAAAAAAATTGTTAGTGGGACATCCTGTAGGTAAATCGTATTGCAATTTTATAGTTGATTATTTGTATATGTTTTTTAAATAAATTATTTTATAAGCGCTGCAATTCAGATCTTTTATTACTTCGCCAAAAAAGACTACTATACAAGGTATTTCAAAATTCACTACAAGAATTTCAAGGGCGTATTATTAAGGTCAAAATAAACCTGCCCTTTCTATAAACATATGCATAAAATGAACCCCCTTGAAGCTACGCCGATCGTAAGTTGCGCAAAAAAAATAACTATTTTGAACTGTGACTACAGTAATTCATCAAATCTGCTGAAAATTTGCAAACCCCTGTTATTTTAGGCGCTCTATTAATTTTGTGCCTTTAAAATGGCGTAAACCTAATTTTGGGGGCGATTGAGGAGGGATCTACACCTTTAATGGCCGAAACTTTATGTTATCGCCGATAAATCTTAAAATTGAGCAACACCGTCCAATCGGGCATGAAAAAATCTTAAATTTTGGTATATTCTTCATTTTTAATCCTAACCTAAACTAACCGTTTTTGAGAAAATTGCTGGGAATAGAAGGGGAGCATATGCACATGACTATACAGGGTCTCTCACCGGGAATCGTTTAGATCTATATGGAAAACTATACATAGAAAACTTTTGAAAATTCGACAGTATGCTAATCTTGCTAGGGGCAACCAGGATAAAATATTTTCAATAGGGTGACACTTCCGGTTATACCGGAATTAGGTGTCAACTTGCTTATTTAAGGTGTACCACCCTATACATATATTATTACATTTTTGAATTCTACGTAAGATTCTAGGCATATTTTGTATATTATATCCTATACCCAAGTCTAAGCGTTTTTGTCATACTTAAGGTGTTATGTCAAAAAATGACGTTTGCAGGCCATAAAATAATTATCAATTTTTCCTATAAGGAAGTCTCTATTATTAAATTTGGGTCCGATTCTTTGTTAGAAAGGGGCTGCTTTGATAGATTTTTTTGTAATATTTTGATAACTATTAATACAGGGTGCTCAAACAATAAGATTAAAAATTAAATTAAGAAAACTGCAGAAAACCTACATTTTTAAATGGAAACCCCTAAATTTTATAATAATTATTTCTTATTTAGCATCAAAAATAAGGTAAGTTTGTATGTAAGGTTGTTCGTTCGAAAAATTTGTAGTTTTCGAAATATTGCCAATTTAATATGTTTAATAATTATTTACTCTTAATTGGCTATGATGACGTCGTTAAAAACAGTCAAATGTTAACGAATGTATGAAGCTGTCACTTACGATTTGAAAATTATTAATAATGATGACGGGGCGCTTAAACTATAAAAACGAAGATGATTACGGAGAATGTGATCAAGTTATATAAAGAACATGTGACATTTGCCATTCGATATCCGCAAAAACAGAAGCCACTGGACCTAATAATTGCAATCTAGTTAGGGCTAAATAAGTGCCTTATTACTCCAAATAACTGAACCAAATTTCAACCAAATCGGTTTAAGGATATTTATGACCGTATTTTTTTTTAAACTTCAACGCCGCCCTGTATCTCAGAATCGAAGCAACTCCGGACATATGTTCATAGGAACTTTTTTTCTTAAATTGACTTTACGTATACCCTCTAAAGTATCGTACCGTAGTTAGGAAACACCCTGTATATTTTACCTTAAAAAATATAGTATTTAATTTTTTAATCCCTATCCCGGGATCCCGGATGTTAATTCTAAGGAAGCCCAAAAATCCCGGGATTAAAATCCCCGCGAAATTGATACGTCTAACATGAAATAACCTGCATAACTTAAATAAAGCTATTTTCAAAAATGTTTCAATTCTTTAGGTTGCCTGTTAAATGTTAAAATTATTTTATGAACAATAAACAATTTTTAATGGTAAAACAAATTCTATTATTATCCTTTAAAAGGGATTTTCTACTAAAAGGTCACTGTAGGTCAATTTTCCGTAAAATGTTGTTTTAATATAGAAATGCTTAAATAAATAATGTAAATGTTCAAATTCTGGGCTGCGCAGCCTCTCTAGAGGATCATATCGATTTCCCCGCAGTTTCATCCAGGTAGCAGAGCAGTAAATCGGTCCTTCAGGAACGGGTCATTGCCGGTAAAGAAACCCGCTCCTCGGTTATTAATTAATTCTGCTTGATGCTGCTTTAGTTAAAATAATTGTAGGTAGAGGAATTATTTTAATACATAAATATTTAAGCGAGCTCATTTCATTTAAGCGTATAATTGGAACGGTTAAGAAACCTAACCTAAATAAACTTAAACATTTAAATAACTAAATAGTTTTACGATTAAAGAATTAACGGTCTACAGTGAAGTTTGAAGCAATATTACGTTAAGCTACTCCTAGCGATAGCATGTCTTATTTATTTAATACATTGTTTAGCGTTTCACTAAGCAGGACCTTAATTTTGATTGTAATAGTATTTTGTGTGATATTTTTACAAAGGTCGTGTGCAAATCCTGACGCAAAAAGGCTTTATGACGATTTGTTAAGTAATTACAATAGGTTAATAAGACCAGTTAGGAATCATTCGACAAATATTTTAGTTAAGTTAGGATTGCGGCTTTCTCAGCTTATTGAATTGGTAAGTGCAAATAGTTTTCATAATTGATAAAAGTATGACATGCATTTTATATTATTAAATATTTTAAATTTCTTACAGTATTATTTCAGAATCTGTTTTCACAATTGACAAAAGTATGAAATGCATTTTATACTATTAAATATTTTTAATTACTTACAATATTATTATTTTAGAATTTAAAGGACCAAATTTTGACGACAAATGTATGGTTAGAGCATGTGAGTAAAAACAATTTATTTACATTTTCACTATAAACATAATGTTCATTTTTCCTTTCTCTTTTTAATCATTAAAGTAAATAATAATATACTTTTCAGGAGTGGCATGATTACAAATTTATGTGGGATCCCCAGGAATACGGTGGAGTAACGGAGTTATATGTTCCCTCTGAACACATTTGGTTGCCAGACATACTTCTTTATAACAAGTAAGTACGTATTTAAATTACATTAGAATAAAATAATTCAAAATTTGCCAAGATCCAAGTATCTTGACGTGACTTAACTCAAAATGATTACCTACTATTTACACTCATTACTCGAATTCATTTTAAATGAAAGCCCATTATTTGTATCTGTAACTTTAAATTTATATAGGGTGCGTCAGTAAGGTGTTCATCTTCGATTGCACCCAAAATACAAAGGTTTAAAAAAAGTTTTATATAAAATTATTTTGAGTTACCCAAAAGGAATAATGTAAAAATATTTTACAGTATACTAAGAGGTCCCCGAGTTCCATTTTAAATCAGCTGGTTAATTTTTTTTTATATATAAATAACCCCTCTCTCACCCTTTCACAGTTCACATTTTAAACTTCTTTAATATTTCTCTCCTTTATCTACATAATTTTCTAGGGGTTCCAACAGTGAAACCACTTAAGTCAAGTCCAATATACAGGGTGTCAATTTGAAAACTTTCAATGCAAATATCTCAAATACTACAAATAGAACAACGCGATTTGGTAAAAATGTTATTTGGGTGGGGGGAACTAGAACCACCATACTGTAGTCAAGGGGTCAGTCACCCCCTGGGCACCACACACCATCACTTTAAAATTGCAAATAGCACCACCCACTTTGTTATACCTCAAACTCAAACTTTTTAAAAAGAATCGTTTTTTCGTAAATACCTTAATAGTCCATTAGCCGATCTTGTTGAAATTTGGTTATTCAAAGTAGTAAGGAGCTAATTAAGCCCTTACAAAGAAGGAAAAGTAAGTGTATCTAAGCTGGAGAAGGAGGCTCTACAGTCTTATATAACATAACATAATATGTATTCAGGGCCGCCGAGAGCCGACACGGGCCCTGGGACTGGACAGCCTCCAGTGTTGCCAGGTATGCGCCTTAGGCGGTAAAAAAATAGCGGCGCAGGCGAAAAATTTTTGGGTGCCACGCCCTATTTTGATGGTAGTGCTTGCTTTTCAAGTAGATAGTGCCGCATGCCACTTTTTTTGCCTTTCATTTAATTTTAAAATATATATTTTAATATATTTCTTACCGTGCTTGTAGTAGGTATATTTCTAATGCGGATCAATTCGCGATTCACGCCCGGACCCCTCCAGGCCCCGGGCCCCGGGAATTTGTCCCGTCTGCCTCCTTCTCTCGTCGGCCCTGTATATATTATGTACGATATAACACTGTGAAATAGAGCAAAGTATGATATTTTCATATCCTCACCGGATATACTTCCAGCGAGCTTCGGCCGCACAAGGACGGCGCTTCTCAATCTCTTGGACACCGCCTGGTGTCTGTAGAGAGTGGCAAAAAAGTCGCCCATAATGCCTTTACCTTTGAATTACCCCGTCTACGAAAAAGTGACTTTTATGAAAGTTATTCATTAATTATTACCCACATTTCTACCTGCTTGAATTTTTTCTGTCATTTCTGGTTTGTTGCCATATACAGGGTAGGCCAACAAGGGCGCGTCGGTCAATAGTTGCTTAACCGTTGAACTTATGGGAAAATTTTCTTAATAACACTTATAACGTTTCGCCTCTGCTATAACCTAAAATTATTTTTAAGAATGCAGGGTGTCTCAAAAACGAGTAATACCAAAAACTATATTTTTGTTAAATGAAATACCCTACATCTTAGAATATTTTTGAATTTTGCATGAAATAGCCATGATTTTTTAATAAGTGCATTATAAGTCTAAACCTAATAATTTCCGAGATATCGATTTTTGAAAAATGGCATTTTTTTGAAATTTGACAGCTTCTAGGCTTCTAACGGTACGCCTTTGAATAAAACGGCTTACATGTCCCTATCTTACTTTTTTATTACATGAAAATCGAACACAATCATTCAGGCCAATGGCAATGGATTTTAATGTGACTCATCAGTCAGTGAAAATTTGTTTAAGAAGGAGTAGTTGCATCTCTACAAGATAAAGTTAGTGCACTAGTTAAACGAGGACGATTTTGATAGAAGAGCTGAATTTTGTGAGCTGATGATGGAAAGATGCAATAACGATATCAACTTGGCAACAAATATCATTTTCTCTGATAATCTATTTTCCATTTAACTGTCATTATTAATAGACACAATTATCATAGATGGTAATTTAAATTGCGAAAAATATCTGTACCTCCTCAGGAATCACATAATTCCTTCTTGCAGAATGGTTTTACCGGGTGTAAATAATAGGATAAACGAACAGGTATGATTCCAGCAAGATAGAGCACCTGCGCATTATGCGGCAAATGTTAGACAATACATAATTTCCTAGACGTTGGATAGGCAGAAGAGGTGCTATTGACTGGCCAGTGCGATCCCCGGACTTAACCCCGCTCGACTTCTTTTTGTGGGGCACTTAAAGAACAAAGTGTACGTTAGCCGTCCCAATGACTTAGATTCTTTAAAAGTCAGAACTAGTGCTGAAGTTTGGGCCATTCCAGAGAAATTCATTTTAAACGTTGTAGACGGGTTCAGGGATCGACTGGCGCTCTGCTAAGCAGAAAATGGTGCTCACTTTAAACACCTGATCCACTGAAAAGGTTTTACTTCTTTATTATTCCGATGTTAAGTTGTTCAATTTTCTAGGTTTTATTTTGTTATTATAAAGTTTGTTACAATTTTAAATAAATAAAAATATTCAGAGTTTTCCCAGTAGAATCCAAATATGCAATCATATGCGGTTGGTTTCTGTGGCAACCAAACCATAAATGACAGGAAAAATTCATACAGGTAGAAATATGGGGAATAATTTACTGCACAACTTTCATAAAGGTCACTTTTTCGTATACGAGGCAATTCAAAAGTTACAGGCATTATGCGCGACTCTTTTGCCACTCTGTATATAAACCCAGGAACTTGACCGAGCCCACTTGATCGTCGTTGAATGCTTTTAGTGAAAGGATCAAGCCCTGCGTTTTTTTCGCATTTAGAAGCAATTAGACAGGAAGCAGTACTGCACTACAGCTCGTGCCGCACTAAGTCTCTCTTCAGGTTTAGGCTCTTCCTGCGATCCACCAGCCACCGAGACTGGTATCGTCCGCGAACAACACGAATCCGACACCAGGCACACTGCGAGGCGAATCGTTAATGAATATCAAAAACAGAATGGGTTCAAGTATAGAGCCCTAAGGCACCCCGCTGCCCACCCGCGCCCACGCAGACGACACCCGCGAGATTCTTATACCTGACTAAATGATCACCTTCAATCATTATGCATGCATCGGCTCGTCGTCTCATTGATCTACGTTTTCGAAATATTAGTAAACTTATGGTTTTATGAAATGAATATTATCGCCCTCTATCTCGAAAACGACAAACTTACGAACATATGTGTATAGGATGTAGGCTTGTCGTCAGAAACACGCTCCTTTATTTACTATATGTACTTGAGAAATACCCTGCATGTATGTACTACATACTTAATTGGATAGTCACTATTTCAACATATTAAATAATTTAATAGAAACAAGTATTTTCTAATTCACATTTTAGTGCCGATGGTGAATACGTGATTACCACTATGACAAAGGCAATTTTAAAGTACGATGGAAAAATCCAGTGGACTCCTCCCGCTATCTTTAAGTCCTCATGTGAGATTGACGTAAGATATTTTCCATTCGACCAGCAGACTTGCTTTATGAAATTCGGAAGTTGGACTTACGGCAGTCAGGTAAATGACAAATTAAATTACTTTAATATTATATTTTCCTAACAAATATCTATAAAAAGCGCTAGTTATAAGTATTTTACTTACCGCTTTTTATAGATTGATCTTCAACATATTAACCAAAAGGCAGGCGAGGATATAGTGGCAGTCGGCATAGATCTTCGGGAGTATTATCCGAGTGTGGAATGGGATATCCTTGCAGTACCTGCTGAACGACACGAAAAATACTATCCTTGTTGCCCTGAGCCTTATCCAGGTAAAACTTTAGATACGAATGCTAGAAAGCCCCAGCTTTCTTATTTATAAAACTTAATTACCAGTAAAGCCTACACGCTTCGGCTTGTCATTATCAGGGCGTAGTTTACGGAGGGTTCTCGGTACAATATTAGGTAGAACACATTTTGGATACATGTGCTCTTAGTAAAGGGGTTTATAATATTTTTAAATGAAGAAAATAATCCACTCATTGATTTTAATATTTGTTACAATATTTTGTATATTTTAATGCGTTTTAAACTTCCTTTTAAGGGTAGAGGTCTAATGTGTATTCACAGTGGTCCTATACTTATTATTGTGAGGCAGAACCCTCGTAATCAACGCCATAGGCTAAAAAGCGTAGGTTTTCTTTCGTGCTAATATACTTTTATCAAGTAGGAAGTTAGCGCATTACTTTTACCCCACCTTCTGATCTTAACAATGCCCCTTCGGGATTTAGGTACCAAACTAAATTCTTAAGATTGTATTATTATATCACAGTTTTATTTTACTCTAAGACATCCAAGTGCAAAAATCGATTTAAAAAGTTATTACATAAATAAGAATAAAATCTATAAACATTGACATAACCTTTTATTCATTTACCTCAAATATATTTTTTATGTTTCAGATATCTTCTTTAACATAACTCTACGAAGAAAAACACTGTTTTACACAGTTAACCTTATAGTTCCTTGCGTAGGGATTTCTTACTTATCAGTGCTAGTATTTTATCTACCAGCAGATTCGGGAGAAAAAATCGCCTTATGCATCAACATTCTACTGTCACAAACTATGTTTTTCATGCTTATTTCTGAAATTATCCCATCAACATCGCTGGCTCTTCCACTCTTAGGTAAGGACTGAGTAAAATAATATTATAAGTAGTAGTGATCGCGACCCCTTAGCTTTAAAATCATTAAGATTCGGATGTAATAGGATTATCCATGGATGAAAAGGACTAACTAAACCTACTCAATCTGTACGTCGTCTGTCAAAGCCTTTATTTAGGACCAACAGAAATTTGACCGTAGATAATTGGTTTTCGTCAGTCGAATTAGTAGAGCTACTAAAGCCAAAAGGTATAACATACGTTTTAACTATAAAAAAGCGAGAAGACATATTCCGCCTGAATTTATTCCACAAAAAGTAGATCAGTTGGCTCATCTACAGTATGTCCGCGGATGCGGTTAACAAGAGGACAAATGGACCAAAAATTGAAAGATACGAAAAAAAGTCATTCTTGATAAACAAATTTGCTTGTCGAAAAAATAGGAATTACGATGAGAAAATTGATTCTTAATAAGATGCAAAAACAAAAAATCAAACAAGAGCAAACAGTCATTTTTTGGACTTTTAACGTGAAATGATAAAAAAAAAACTTACTCCAAATTTAGTTCTAACCCTGATTCCAAACTTACTGAAGGAAATTTAAATTTATGAAATTAAAAAAAAATTAAACATTTTTGCAAGTCCAAGTTTTAAAATTTAGACATTACTATCAATTGGTTGCACAAAAGTAAGCTGCTTTATACGGCCCCAAAGGAAAGAATCGGCTAATGTCAGAGCGGGGCTTCTTGGGGGACATAAAACTGGCCCATTTCTTCCTATCCATCTCCAGTGGCGCAACCAGAAAATAAGTTCGAAGGGGGTTGGGAAAAAAAATAGCGGCGCGAAAAATTTTTGGGTGCCACGCCCTCTTTTCAATTATGATGCTTGGTTTTCAAGTAAGAAGATTGAAAACCCAACAGAAAATCATAAAAACAGCCAGAGTTTTTTCGATTTTTGCGTAATTTTACCTATCTTAGGTAGCGATGAGTTCATTTTTCTTGTAAACAGGTAGTTAGAAGATCCGAGCTACGCTCCCTCGGGGGGGGGGGAGCTGCAGCCCGGTAGTCCCCTCCCCCTCTTGGTTGCGCCACTGTCCATCTCACACCGAATTTTCTGTTCAGCCATTCTCTGACCTCTCCAGCGTAATGTGCGGGGCACCCAGCGTGTTGAAAATACATTGCGTTGCGATAATCCAGGGGCAGCTCTTTAAGGTGATCTCAAAAGAATGTATCTAGAAATTGCAAATAGCTCGCTTTGTTACAAGTACCTTCGAGAAAATAAGTCCCAATGATACCGTAATATGAAATAGCACACCACACATTGACTTTCTTAAAGTACTGACGTCTTACGAGAATTCTAAATTCAGGATTTTCTTTACTCCAATATCTGACATGTTGAGAAGCAACAGTTCCGTTGGTTGAAAATGTTGATTCATCAGATAATATTATAAGCTATTAACATTACAAATCTCATTTCCAACTCATAAACAAAAATCTAGCCTACTAGCTTCATCCCCAGCCTCCAAGGTTTGGTTAAAATGAGGCTTGTAGGGGTAAAGCTTATTATCTTTTAAAACTTTTTAAATGGTAAATTTTTGTACCACCTCTAAATGCTTAGCCCTGTTTCTCAAGGAAAGTAATGGATTTTCATTTACAGATTGCAATATCAAAACTGTACAGGCATCTTCCTCATTATATTGCTTCTTCTCTTTTTTAATGTCAATAACTGATCCTGTTCTTTGAAATTTTTTCACCAGTTTGTGTACACCAACTTTCGAAACGTACACGCCAGAAAATTTGCGTTGGAATTTCGCCACTACGTAGCGATAAGAGCACTGACCATTTCCGTAGCATTGCACTATAAAAACTCTTTGTTCTACGGTCAGAATTTTTCGAGAATATTTATTTTGACACTGACACCAACAACTATAATAACGGTAATAATGTACACGTATAAAACTCCTAATATGAAGGTAGTAAAATGTGGACTTGCAAAAATGTTTAATTTTTTTTTTAATTTCATAAATTCTAATTTCCTCAGAAACAAATTTTTTTATCAAGAATGACTTTTTTTTCGTATCTTTCAATTTTTGGTCCATTTGTCCTCTTGTTAACCGCATCCGCGGACATATTGCATATGATCTGATCTTATCAATGCATCATACTAGTGCTACAGACTTCGAGACTCATATAATATAACATATTGGATATAAGTACAGTCAATGCATTTATCATGCACCAATGGTATAAAGGCAATGAAAAAATTGAGAAGAAGAATTTTATGAATGAATTAGCTCAAAGCTTAGTGACCAACTAAGTTATTATCTGCATTTCTGATATAATTTTTTAAAACTTTTGTACGTTATACTTTCTTTAAGGCTAAATTTCTTTTTTGTTCAGTTACTTCCACTTGCAATATGCTGTACGAAAAACAAAAAACTTGATATTTTAAAGCTATATATATCTTGGTTTGTTGATAATGACTTACACAATTGATTTACAATAATTGCTACTTGTAGTAGAAAAAAAAAACTGGTTTAGTAAAACAAAAATTTTTAAAGGAGTCTCTAAGACTCCACGTCACCGGCTTAGTACCTAACAGAAATTGGGCGTCACCGGTTATGGATTGCACAGCACCAGGACGCGCGATATTAGATGACAATGACTGCCCTGCCAAGGAGGAGTATTAAAGGATTTCTATTTTTATACTTGTGTATTTTTTGTATATTTTTCTGAATAGACATTATTTTAAGGTGAAGAAATAGTCCATTCTCAAAGTGGAGTTGAAATATAGGGAGAGGAAAGAAAGTCAAAAAGTCTTTCTCCACTGATTTAACAAGGAGCAATCAAAGCAGATGCTGGCCAGTTGGTTTAACCAGAGCTATAAAAAAAAGGCTCAGTTTTATAATAAAAAATCGTCTACATGTTTCGAAGGTAGTGACCTTCATCTTCAGGAGACAAAATTATTCTCTTTTTCTCTTTTTTGCTAATATCAACGGCAACACTAATTCTGTCTCCTAAAGATGAAGGTCACTACCTTCGAAATATGTAGACGATTTTTTATTATAAAATTGAGCCTTTGATTGCTCCTTATTAAATCAGTGGAGAAAGACTTTTTGACTTTCTTTCCTCTCCCTATTAATTTAAGGATTTATGATTCTATTCGTTGAAACCAGTTCTCGGAGGTTGACTTTTTTCTTAATAATCTCCCTATTTTTGAGCCGCAAACCATTTATTTTAAAAAATCCAAAATTTTCCTATTATTTCTAAACATCACCAAATTCCTTCCTGAGCTGCATTTCTTAACATACTAAAGCTTTTATGGAGAATTCCTTTTTTTTTAACCTTATATCAATTTGTCATTTAGAATTAGCTCTTCTATTCGTGGCCATATTGTATATAACACTATTTTCGATTTTTTAGGAAAGTATATCCTATTCACCATGGTTATGGTGGGCTTCTCAGTAGTAATCACTATAATCATCCTCAACGTTCACTACCGAAAACCAAGTACCCACAAAATGGCGCCTTGGGTGCGCAGCTTCTTCATAAAGGCGGTGCCGAAGCTTTTGCTAATGAGAATACCAAAGGACTTGCTGACAGAATTAGCTGCTCAAAAAATTCCTTCGCTGAGGTTTCAAGGCAAAACTATTCGAGATTTGGAAGCTCTATCCCCAAGCAGATCTTCAAGTTCAAGTTCTTCTAGCTCAAGTAGAACTAGAGGAAGGGGATGTAATGGACTACATTCTACTTCTGCGACCAATAGGTAGATATGAAAAAAAGTTGAGCACCTCATGTTTTTAACAATCTTACAGCTCAGGAGAAAATATTGTCTTTTGATACATAACAATTATTGATTTTTAGGCTAAGAGGATTTGCTGGAACTCTTAGTGGAAGATTGGGTTACAATGGCTTACCTTCTGTGTTTTCTGGACTCGACGAAAGTGACTCGGGCACAAAGAAGAAATATCCTTTTGAGCTGGAGAAAGCAATTCATAATGTAATGTTTATCCAGCATCATATTCAGAGACAGGATCAGTTTAATGCGGTAAGATGACGTCAAAATAGGCTAAGCAAAGACGAAACTAATCGAAAAAAAAAAATAAAAATGATGAAAATATAATATAATATATTTAATAAGCATCAAGAAGTCTTACTTTTGTTTCCGAATAAACAAATAAAACCTAGAACAAAAATAATAAACACAATACTTAAAAATTGCGTGTGAAAAAATTGGACCCGTTCGATACGCCCAAATGTTGTCCATAAAGTTTTAAGTCTGTAGTAAAAGAAATATTCACCATTTTGTCAAGTAAATAATTAAAATAAGCAAGAAAAATTAGATACCTTGCTTAATACCTAGGAGTCTTTGAATTAACAATAAAATGCAGTTCAGGAGTTCAAATCCGATTAATAGTTTCTTAACCTTGAATTTTCCCTGCTCTTAATGTTGCTTCTTCTGCAATAATTCTAAAGATAATTAGGGTTTCTTCTATTTTTTTTCGCTTTAGCAATTCTAGCACTACAATTAATCATTTTTTTTTTACTAAATAGGAAGATCAAGACTGGGGCTTCGTTGCAATGGTTCTGGACAGACTTTTTCTGTGGATATTTTTAATAACATCTTTGGTTGGTACCATTTCCATTCTGTGTGAGGCACCGTCACTTTACGATGATACGGAACCAATCGACATGAAGTTGTCGTTAGTAGCACAAAAACTGTTTTTGCCGGAGTTAGAATTCTGAGGAAACAAAAGTTTTTATCATTACTAAAAAAAACGTAATATTTTTTAAGTATAAATCCGTGATTGGGCCTAGCACTCCGTAATATAGTAAAATGCACTGACTGTAAACGGCATTAAAGTACATAACTTTTTAGCACTAACACTTTTATTTTTCCTTGTTTGCCTGAAATCATTCTTTAATGAGTAGATATCTGTCACTAAAGTCCATATGATAATTAATGTGGGCGAAATTTTATTAAATCATTTAATTCAAAAATTACAATATTTTTTAAAATTTTGAAACTGGTTAAGTATCTAACAGATGAGGCGTTGGCGGGAAAAACGATGGATGTGTTGTAATGATAGTTCTGAGATATTTCATTCTTAAACTTTAAAACGCTGTACTGCTAAGCTGGTAATTCGAATAGATTTTTAATGTCAAAATGGTAAAAGACTAATATTTTCAAATTATGAAATTAACATGTATGTTTTAATTTTTTCTGTTCTTTAAATTTTTTTTTTTTTTTAAATTAAGTCAATAATATTGCGGAAAGAAGAATACTAAAAAACAAAAAACCTGTTTATTGTGTATTGCAATACAATGTATACGAAATCTAAACATCTGAACAAACACTAATATACATTTTTGGTTGCTTCTTGCAATTTTTTATCGCATTTTGGTATTCCCCTTCAATTACAACAACTTGGTGTAAAATTCAACGGACTCTTCCTTTTGAAGAAACTTCTTCAGATCCTAAAATTTTCACTATGTAACTAGATAGCAGAATGAAAAAGAACCATGAACCCCCAGACGAGTCACCGATGAGCGTGATACGGCGAAACGCGTCTGGGGTGGATCTGGCAGGAGAAAGAAGCAACTCTTTTAAGAATAAAAAATATTTTGGATTATCTGTAGATTTTTCTATTTTAAAGATGATATAGGTATAGGTTTGGAATAAGGATTGCCTAGCAACATAAACTCGTTTTCTTTTAGGTGTACTTCATTAAGCGTGGCCTCATTTGTCCTTTTCTGTTTATTGGTCTTATTTTTTCCTTTTTGCGTTATTAAGGTTTCTGTAATACCAGTATTCTGCCACTGCCCATTGAAAGATGTTCGATTATCAAAAAACCTAGGATTTTCACCATTTATGCATATTTCTTTAATTGGCCTAATCGGAACTGCTAACTTTATCTTGTAGTATCCCAGGCTTAAAAAAAAGCTTATCCATTTTTTAAATAAATTCTGGTCACATCGAATTACGCGAAAAGGACTTGGTTTTACTCTAGCATTCTCAACAACTTCATACAAATTAGCAGGAATTTCTGTTGTGGTATGTTTAGGAAGCAGTGCCATGTTACGGTCGCACTCCATGTAAGAGTGGCCACGCTCAGGCAATGTTACACTTATTGAATCTAATCGGCCACATTTGTGTACAACATAATGAAGGTATCTAAGCATCGTATAGTTCTTATTTTGTCCTCCGCAGGAGTCACAAAATAACGCAAGATGCCTAACTTGTGAAGAAAGTATATTAAAAATAAAGTTGTGCAACATTGAAACTACGTCGTCTGAGCCCTTTTTAGCAATGGTCTGATCATAACAGTAGAATACCGATTATCCAGTGGATAGAACATGAATATTGAACAGGTAAACACTGAGCTGACGTTTGTAATAAAAATCGTTCGTGGTAATATTAGGGACTGGCATATTTTTTTGAAAATCAAACGCTACAGCTTCAAAATCTAAGTGTTTTCTTGCTTTTTCTCTACTTTCCCTTTTTCTGTCGTAAAATACTTGAGCTCTTTTCTTGTGTACCTTATTTTCTGCAACAAGTTTATTAAGTTTTTCTATTAAGCTTTGTTGAGAAGTACTCCCGGATTCGGCGACTTTCTTCTTTAAGAGAGATTCTTTGGATGCAAACTCATCACACTTACTGCAGGTATCATACCGAGGGTAACCCAAACCAAAAGAGATGTTATAATCAGATACAAAAATTTTTCGATACGAGTGATATGAAATTGGAAAGTTACCATATTTCTCTAAAAACATTTTATGTAGTTTTTTTACATTAAGGCTATCTGGTAAGTATATCTTTCCTGATTTATTTAAGGAATAGTGTGCCTTTCTACCTTTTAAAGATTCTATGTGTGATACCATGTAAACTAAGCATAGCCTTGTAACAAACTGGCACTTGAATAAACTTACCGCCTCTCATCAAGCTAATTTTATACTTGTAAGAATACAAATGGAAATTAGCTTCTTCTTGGGGTTTTCTGTTACGCCTGCGTTTAATTAACTGTGCAGTTATTAAACCAGATAAGTAGATATTTTGAGCATCATACGTACCAAGGCTATTGAACTCTTTTATAAGGTGCATTTGCTCTTCTAACGCGATAACTGAGAAACATTTTGGCTTTGTCGCCAATGGTTCATGTGTTTGTGCTTTAATTTTTTTGGCAACATCACCTAATCTTCCGTGCAATTTTCTATTTCGGGGTTTTTCACTAATTTCTGGGTTTAAATTTTCATCCATTTTACAACACAATCGTATTATCAGAAAAACCACGTGTTAACCTAACCGCAAAGCAAAACAAACTAATAAAATACTCGACCGTTTCTTGTCACGACTTGAAAATATTGGACTCTCATCAGTTTTACCGCAAACACATGTCACTCTCATCATTTTTCCCGCCAACGCCTCAGATATTTACATAACAGGTCCTAAGTCCTATCTTTCCGGACGAAAAGGCTAAAAAGTATCACTTTAGTCCCTTCGTATATAATATAGTCTTAGGTAATTGTTAATAAATCATTATAAATTTATATCGCCTTGGTAACGCCTATCATAAACTAAGTCTTAACTCTCTTGGAATATTATTAGGGGGAACTAAGAACCCAACAATAGTAGTCTGGCATTCCTCGCAATAAGCAAAGTCTCGTACCAACAACGTTAAGACAACATTTAAATATAAATGCAAAAATTTATTCGGTTTAAAAAATGGACAAAATATACTAAATTATAGATAAAGATATAAGAATTATAAGGTGTTCGGCAATTACAAACTATGCCTTCGATAGTTAACATCCATGAGGTATATTGATCTCTCGATTTTCACTAATCCATTCTTCGGTAAATATTCGATGATGTGTTGGTAAAAGGGCGAATACGTCAATTTTGGAATTTTACAGCAGAAGCTAAAAATCATTTTAGTCGCATTTAATAAGATAAGTCTCATTTCGTATTATATAATCATTGAAATGGTGGTAAATAGTATTTTTAACATTACCACCCGTTTTTACATATAAGACCCGTTTCACAAAGGACCGACGATCAGTGCTGATGATCGGTCGCAACCGATCGTCGGCAGCAATTCTTGTTTTCACATGTTCGCGTATGGCCAGTCGTCAACATGTACTTGATGAGACCACAGCATCGCGCTGTTGTCGCTTTGTGCGTAATAAAGCGGTTACTAATAGAGAGACGAAGAATGAAACAAAATTCCAAAAATATTTTGGTACATCCCCTATATATGCTTAGAAAGGCCAATAAAAGGTGCTTTTGTCACTCTTTATTCAGATTTAAGAGAACGTCAGCAACAGAATGTCTATGGCTTCATTTGATGAGCTGCACGTATCAAAGCGAAATCTTTCACCTGCCATTTTTATTTTCGTTAAAATACACAAACAAGCAATACCGCATCTAAAAACGCAATTGATGATACGCTGCGTTGGCTGCATGTGAAAGCTCTCGTTTACCAAATAGCTCCGACCATAACCGACGATCTGCACACGCTACGGGCTGGACGGACGCCCGCGCTTTTTTTAACGGTCAACCGATGATACGCTCATATGTGAAAGACACGGTTTAAATAATGGGCCCGACCGATCATCAGCACTGATCATCGGTCCTTTGTGAAACGGCACTAAGTTTTACGATTTTCTTACGCCATTAATTTTTTTCGTTTTGACCGTAATCATAAGCATATGCAAAAATAATTCGATTTCTCACCAGATAAATATTTTAGGTATAACTTGTAAATTTTGACAATCGTATCACATAGATCCCTACTTAGGTATGTAAGATATTCTTCGAATCTGTAATAATTTATTGTCGTATTATGTTTATGCGTTTTGTCTTGGGACCACCGTACAAGGTGCTTATTTACAACAATTAGATATTACTAGGTTTATAATAAAGAAAAAGTCTCGTTCAGCTTTTCAACAGTAATATACCGATAGAGGAGGCGTGTTATCGGTAATACCGATGTTTTTAACAAGAAATCGATTTTCTGACAAATTTTTACGAAATGTAATTTTTACTTATAATCTGATATGATCCCGAGAGCTTTAGCTCGAGGGTATTATCTTTGATTATAAGTAAAAATTACATTGAGTGAAAATTTTCTTGGAAAATCGAGTTTCGAGTGAAAAACGAAGGTATGAAGATAAGAAACCGCCTCTAGAGGTGTATTTTATTGGATAATTTACTGAACATAAAAATGAAGGCCGTCTGATAAAGGTAAATATACAAGTTAGAGGTGTTACTAAATTTTTATTTAAGTAAAAAAGCTACAAGCGTCTTTTTGAAAGCGTCTTTTCGAGCTAGCGGTAGTCTTATCGGGTAAGACGACCGTTACCAAGGTGGTTGCTATGAAAATGAGCGTTTTGATTGGTTCAATAAAAGTGAGGTGAATTATCCATAAAATTTGATAATAATTTTTTTTTATAATATACCAAGCGCAGGCAGACATTTCATTATTTTTCTTATTACAAGCCTTCATGATTGCTCATAGGTAGCGGATATTGTATAGGTTCGATTGAATTTTGGTTATTCTTTGACAAGGCAAACAAGCACTAATGATACGTTGGTTTGGTTATGGTCATTTGCGCCGAAACCCATCACAAAATTTTAAATGAGGTAGGTGGGAGATGTGAAAACCATTTGATTTTAAAAAAGTTTTATTTTTGCGATAAGGATCTATTGGAGGTACATTTTAAAATTATTTTGATAATGTACCCTAAATACATAAAATGAAAATCGTTTCACGTCAATGCTTATATTATCTTTCTCACTTATGCACTGAATAGATTAACATCAACATCCGTATATCCTTATAACCCTATACGAAGCAACCCTGCGAGAAGACCTCAATTCTGTGGATTTATTTAAATATTTACGGTGTAAGAAATTTTACCCTAATGCACAGAAGCAACATATACTAAGACAAATTGCTTTTTAAAAAAAGTAATTTAATTATAGGTATACAGGGTGTTACAAATTCGAGGCTAAGTACAGGGATCTCCGAAACTATAAGAGATACAAAGTCGGTTAAATGGGGGCAAAGTTCCAGAATAAGGAGCTCAAGAAAATGCCGCAATAAAAATTTAAAATTTCCGACTACCTTCGGAGATATCCGAAAATAAACGAAAATTAGCAAATTCGTTTTTATTTTTTCCTGATTACGTTTGTTGAAATAATTTCAAACAAATGTTACATTTCCATTGCCACTTTTTCTCTTCTACAAGATGACATAATTAGTTTTTAATTCCGACGTTTCGTTGGCGGGCCACCATCATCAACTTCATTTTTTCAAATACGGACCTGGAATTTAAATTGCATATTTTTGATCCTTATACCTCTAAAACCTAATATTTGATGTCTTCTAAATGTTATGCAGACGTTTCGTTTCCCAAAAACGCATCAGAAGGGTTTTTGGATTTTTAAAAAATACTATCCTGATGAAAATCAGAACAAAAACAAATACAAATTAGACAAACTTACTTAAATAAAGGAATTAACGAAATTGCAAATATTGCTGAGGTGTATTCATACACTGACTGAATAATTTTGGCGTTGAACCATATTTATCTTTTATCATTATTAAATTCCAACATTTGAAACAGCAAGTATGTGTAAAACAAACAAGAGTGCCATGAAAGATAAAAAACTAATGACATTTGCGTCACTGCGGTGATAAGGTTTGTGGATTTTTTGTTTTAATGCCACAAAATGCCATTCTCCAACCAAGAAAAAAGTGATATGCTTCGCATTTACTTTTTATGCCAAAGAAATTGTTATAGATCCACTCAGATATATTTTGAGCAATATCCGGAAAACCTCAACCACACTACACATACTTTAAAAGGCTGGAGTTTAATATGAAGGAATATGGGTCATTCATACAACCACGAAAAAAATATGGCCATAAATTCACAAATGGGGAAATTGATACAGTTCTAAACCAAGTTAGTATTTTTTATAAATTATAATAATATGCTTTTTTATAAATACTGTCTATTGTACCTATAGGTAAACCAAAACCCTTCTGTGTCCACCAGACAAATTAAGTCGGAAGCAAACTTGCATACTTTACATCATGTTAAATGTTGGCGAATATTAAAATCAAATAACTTCAAGCCCTTTAAAATTCATATTTCTCAAACATTACATCCTGGAGATGCCGAGAGAAGAGTTACTTTTTGCCAATGGATAAGAGATCAAGCTACAATAAATCCAAATTTTTTAAATCGCATTATCTGGACGGATGAGTCAAAGTTCACAAACTGTGGTTTATTTAATAGAAATAACGAACATGTTTGGGCTGTAGAGAACCCCAGAGAAAATAGAGAACTTCGTCCTCAAATCAGGTTTTCCATTAATGTTTGGGCAGGATTGTGTGGGGACAAAATCTTGGGTCCATTTTTATATGACCATAATTTAAATGCAGATATGTATCTTAATTTTTTAAACAACCAATTTGAAGATTTTTTAATGGATGTCCCGTTGGCAACCCTTCCACATCTCTGGTTTCAACATGACGGAGCACCTCCCCATAATGGTCGAGATGTGCGTGCATTTTTACATCGAAATTTCCCAGAAAAGTGGATAGGAAACAGAGGTGTGGTGGAGTGGCCAGCGAGATCGCCCGATCTGACACCGCTAGATTTTTTTCTATGGGGTGCAATAAAAAATAAAGTATATAAAAATGGCCCTGTTGAAAAGTTGGCAGAGTTACGTCAAAAAATTTTAACTTCATGCCGATCTTTACGCAAAAGATCAATTTTAAGGGCAGTAAGAAAAGTAAATACCAAAGCATTAAAGTGTTTAAACGTAAACGGCAATCTGTTCGAACATTTGAGATAAGTTTAAAGGATATTCTTACCTTTTCTTAATTTTTTTAGGATAGTATCAGTATTGTGGTGTGTAGGTTATTTAAGTAAGTTTATCTAATATGAATTTGTTTTTGTTCTGTTTCCTTTACCCATAATTTATTACATTTATTATTATTAAATAAGTATTTTAAAGACAAAAATATTTTAATTTTCTCTTATACACCGCATCTGCTCAATTTCAAATAAATACTGTTATTTTCATCAGGATAGTATTTTTTAAAAATCCAAAAACCCTTCTGATGCGTTTTTGGGAAACGAAACGTCTGCATAACATTTAGAAGACATCAAATATTAGATTTTAGAGGTATAAGGATCAAAAATATGCAATTTAAATTCCAGGTCCGTATTTGAAAAAATGAAGTTGATGATGGTGGCCCGCCAACGAAACGTCGGAATTAAAAACTAATTATGTAATCTTGTAGAAGAGAAAAAGTGGCAATGGAAATGTGACATTTGTTTGAAATTATTTCAACAAACGTAATCAGGAAAAAATAAAAACGAATTTGCTAATTTTCGTTTATTCTCGGATATCTCCGAAGGTAGACGGAAATTTTAAATTTTTATTGCGGCATTTTCTTGAGCTCCTTATTCTGGAACTTTGCCCCCATTTAACCGACTTTGTATCTCTTATAGTTTCGGAGATCCCTGTACTTAGCCTCGAATTTGTAACACCCTGTATACACAGTGACAAAAAAGTCGCCCATAATGCCTGCAATTTTTGAATTAGGGTAGAGTGGTATAAGAGTACGCAGTCGATAAGAGTACGCAGTGGCAGTAGCAACGGAATCCTCAACCGCCTGAAGCTAACTTCAATCGTGTTTTGGCCCGCGCAACGTATAATTGTTCTCAACAGAAAATTAGTAATAAGTGGCTTCAAACAACAGAGGCAGGTAACTATAAATTATTTTATTAGTTTTGTTATTTATTTTGACACTTTTCAAAGTATTCTTATATCGTAATACACTGTGATTCTTTAAAAATGACGATGGCTTGTTAGAGGTTATAAACTCGTTGCAAGCAACCGAGGAATTTATTTTTGTTAATCGTTAACAGATGGCACTAGTTGTAATTTATGATCGTAAGGTATGGGTCGTGTAAGATTCCGCAACTTAGGGGTGTGTAAGAGTACGTGCGTACTCTTACACGACACTTTTTAATTATAATTATTTTCTGTTTTATTTTGATTGATAATAACTTTTTTTTCTATTTTGCAGTATATCTCGCAGACCACGGACCAGCAGTCGATGTCTTTGTTCCTTAAATGTTCTTGAAGACGCCAGAATATGGATTAGAGAAGGGGAGAAAGTAAGAGCAGTAGCTCGGTCGCTTGGATGAAACGAAGCGACTCTTAGAAAACGACTAAAGAGACAATCTCCAGCTAATAGCTTAGGAAGATATAACATCACGTTTTCTATGGAGATGGAGCTGGAACTATGCAATTACATAAAACAGATTGATGCCATGTTTTATGGATTGACCACCAAAGGTCTACGAGAGTTAGCTTTCGACTTTGCCGAAAAAAAATGGCATTCAACATCGTTTTAACAGACAAAAAATGATTGCTGGTAAGGAATGGCTGCGTGGCTTTCGTAAAAGACATCCTGATATATCATTAAGACAGCCTACATCAACCAGTATCGCTCGAGCCATAGGTTTCAATAAACCTCAGTGCGACCGATTATATAAAAATTTATCTGAATTGTTAGAGACTCATAAATTTCCCCCACATGCTATATACAATATGGTCGAAAAAGGAATTTCAACTGTGCTCAATAAGCCTCCGAAAGTGTTGTCCACCAAGGGGAAACGCTCTGTAAATAAGATATCCAGCGCTGAGAGAGGTACAAACGTCACAGTAGTATGTGCAATGAGTGCCAGTGGACATTTCATTCCACCTGCATTCATCTTCGCCAGAAAAAGAATGAAAGCTGAACTTTTAGATGGTGCACCACCATCATCGATAGGCATGGTTTCTGACACGAGTTTTATTAATGGTGATATTTTTCCAGACTGGCTCACACATTTCAGGGATCGTGTACGGCCTTCGCCTGAAAATCCAATCCTTCTGATCCTAGACAATCACGCATCTCATTGCAATTTAAAAGCAGTAGAATTTTTTCGGCGAAATAATATACATGCACTAACCTTACCGCCGCACAGCAGCCACAGGACTCAGCCCCTTGATCGCTGTTTTTTCAATAGCGTTAAGAAATTTTATTCATCTGAATGGGAGAAATGGCTAAAAAACCACCCCGGCCGGGCTATAACTCCGTATCAAATTTGTTCTATATTTGCACCAGCCTATTTAAAAGCTGCAACTATAGCCAACGCCGTGGAGGGATTTAAAGTAACAGGGATTTGTCCTTTTAATCCTGATGTGTTTAAAGAAGAAGACTTTCTGTCGAGTGTCGTAACGGAAAGGCCAGAACCTGATCGTCCACAGCCTGCTATCAGTGTTAACGATGGAAACAGAGATAACATGGAAAAAGGTCCACAACAAATAGCATCTGGTGAAAGTCCATCAGTATTTGGCCAAGCTCTGGCAGCATCTGACGAAGCTCCATCGACGTCTGGCGAAGCTCCATCGATATCTGGCAAAAATGTGTCACATATATCAATCATAGAGGTCGCACCATTGCCCCGCGCTAAAGAAACGCAGCGATCAACAAGAAAAAAGAAGAAGTCTGACATTATAAGCAGCTCTCCATATAAGTTGCAACTGGAACAAGAAAAAATTCCTAAGAAAAAGCCAAAAATGTCAAACATTTTTATTAAACCAAAAACTACGCCACATAAAAAAATTTGGAAATGTCCAGGATGTGACCAAGTGTTCAAAGAACCGCTAAGGGAGGACTGGATAGAGTGTTCCAGGTGCAAGGAGTGGTGGCACGAAAAATGTACCGGTTATTTGAACTTTGGAACATTTATATGCGACTTATGTGTGGAGTAGTATTTGCGTACTTCTATAAACCACGCTGCATACTTTTATCCGACTACATGTGCAAGAGTGCGCAAAGTACATTTTGTAAGTTTTGTTGTTTAATAAAAAAAATAATTATATTCGTTCATTGGTTTTAATAAATTGTATTTTCAGATGTATCCTGTGTAAAATCTAACATATTTCGATATATAAAAGTCATTAGTTTGTTTTCTACATCAATTTAAAGCTTATATGCGTACTCTTATACCACTCTACCCTACCTAGTTGTTTAGTAAATTATTCCCCACATTTATACTTGCATGAATTTTTTCGGTCATTTCTGGTTTGGTTGCCATAGAGACTAACTTACTTTTTTAAATGGAACACCCTGCATATGATTGCATATTTGGATTCTACTGGGAAAACTCTGAATTTTTCTATTTCAAATTTTTATTTATTTAAAACTGTAACAAACTTTATGATAACAAAATAAATAGCCTAGAAAATTGAACGACTTTACATCAGAATAATAAACAAGTGAAACTTTTTAGTGGATCAGGTGTTCAAAATGGCCACCATTTCTGCTAAGCAGAGCGCCAGTCGATCCCTGAACCCGTCCACAACGTCTAAAAGGAAGTGCTCTGGAATGGCACGAATCTCAGCACTAATTCTGACTTTTAAAGATTCCAAGTCATTTGGACGGTTAACGTAGACTTTGTTCTTTAAGTGTCCCCACAAAGAGAAGTCGAATGGGGTTAAGTCCGGGGATCGCGCTGGCCAGTCAATAGCACCTCTTCTGCCTATCCAACGTCCAGGAAATTGTTCGCTTATGTATTGTCTAACATTTGCCGCATATTGTGCAAGTATTCCGTCTCGCTGGAACCATACCTCTTCGTTTATGCCATTATTTACGCCCGGTAAAACCGTTCTGCAAGAAGGAATTATGTGATTTCTGAGGAAGAACAGATATTTTTCGCCATACAAATTACCATCTATGAAAAAAGGCCGCACAATATGTCTACCAACTATGCCCGCCCAAATATTAACAGTAGATAAGCTATATATGTTTTAACCCAAAACTCCATAAGAAATAACATTGCCCTGAAATCTGCATTTTTCGGGCCATTTTAGGGCGTGGCACTTTTCCTGGAAGCCACCATCCTCTCTTCACCTAACCTGAACCCAGCTACTATCGCCACCTAGTGAGTGACGTCATAACTGTTCGATGCCGGTAATATAGGGCCCTATTGACCTGTGTGGAACCCTCCACTGCTGCCACCTAACCCCCCACACATTATTCTAACCTAACTTTTGTCCCAACGGAACCCAGATCACGTGTTACCCCGATTATATAGTAATATCTAAAGTCCCTGTATTGGAAAGTCTGGACACGAGCGGACGTTCACGCGATTGGTTGGCCTCGAGCTAAGAAATTAATGGCGGCGCCAATAAGAGAAGCGCAGATAAGACTTATTCGCAGCTAAGTTCACAGCATTCGCAATCTGTCAAATCGTTTGTTTACTTTTAGAAAACCAAACGAATATTTTTTTTTCTGCAGTATAAAGTGAAAAGTGATTTGGTTTTGGTCATTTACAATTTAGAAAGGATTTCTTTTGATTTTAATGTCGGGAGTAAAGAAGCAGAAAGGTGGCATATCGGGAGCTTACCCCGAACGCCCTTCTAAAACCGGCGAAGGAATATCATTTTTTAGATTTGCTATGGAGATCACAGGTATGTAGGTACCTATATTATAAACAAATATTGTGCTTTTGGAAACATAACATGTATGTGGATTTATTTACTAATTCTTGAATCGTCTACTAATTTTAATATATTTAATAATTAAATTATAGAAGACACAAGTACTACTGTAATTCTCTTTTAATAAATATAAGCTTATAAATTAATCAATTATAATATTAAAAAATAAATAAATTGTCTTATCATAACTGAAATTTAATTCAAACTGCTATTACAAACCACCCCATCCGCGATGGTGCTAAAAGTTATTATACCTCGCATATGAATGAATTTTTTGATGGTGTCCAGTTCTTTCGGCCAACATTAATTATCCATCTCTCACGTCTGTTCTCATCCGAGGGAAATGAGGCCATATAACATTTTCTCCCATGATTGGTATAGTTTTTGCAACCGGGATAGCTGCATGTTTGCATTTTTAAAACACATGACATAACATGACAGGAGAGACTGACACCGCGCGCACGCCCGGGCGCCATTAATTTCTTAAAAGGAGGAAATAGAAAAGGACACAGAGTTCTCTTTCTTACACACGGGCTTTATAGCTCATGTCCAGACTTTCCAATACAGGGACTTTAGTAATATCATTGTAGGGGTGCCACCTAACGGGGAGAGATGTACGTACCTGTTATCTTGAGACCTGTAGCGCCACCTGCTTTTCATATCTTGTTTACCGCGATGGTAGGTATGACGTTGTAAATCAGTTAAAATATTTTAAAATATAATAATAACAGAAAAAAAGTTTTTGTCCTCGGTGGGATTTGAACCATAATCCTCTGGGGCCGAACCTCAAAGCCTTGCAAAATACGCTACGAGAGCATATAGATTAAAACTGCTAAACAATGTTAGACAACGTGAAACCACGGGGGCACATCTGATTAGATTGCTGGAACAAAAGGTCCTTAAGTGGGGTTATGGTGGTGTTTTATAATGTACAAAATTAGGGTAAACCAGGCTGGGAACTCCAATGTTAATTTTCGGAGGGATTTTTATGACTCATATCTCCGGAACCAATGGGCCTAGGATATTGCGCGTGCGTAGTTGGAGTCTATGAAATGGGTTCTTGCACATGACTCGAAAATGACACCTGTCACCTGTCAATTAAGAACTGTCACCTGTCAGATGTCACCTGTCAAATGTCAAAATCGACAGCTAACGGTAGGGGGGGTGAAAGATAGTGGCATAGGATATTGCGCGTGCGTAGTTGGAGTCTATGAAATGGGTTCTTGCACATGACTCGAAAATGACACCTGTCACCTGTCAATTAAGAACTGTCACCTGTCAGATGTCACCTGTCAAATGTCAAAATCGACAGCTGATGTATGTCACGTGTTTAGGGTGACGTCATGAGTCGTTTAAAAAAAGAACCGGGTTGATCGGGCCAATAGGGCCAAAGTTGAAATAGCTAATGCCCTAACGGTAGGAGGGTGGCCATAACATGTCATCAATGAACATTGTTAGAGGCCGCGTGGTATGTAATTAGACAACTGGAGATCTAGTATGTCCTTTTGGCAAACAGTATTTTCAGACGCCATCTATAATTACGTTCGCGCACACTCCCGCTATCTGGGTACTACCTGAACTTATGCAACCAGAAGCCCCTATCAGCAAATATTGCCTTCGCCAATTTATTAACAAACCTAAGTGTGGCGATGACGACAAAATGGCGGTAAACCTAGCTTTTATAATGCATTCACCATTTTATCGACAAACCAGTACTAATGGCGTCGCCAAACCAATATTTCCTCTTATTCAACATAAAAATTGTCGAAACGGCAACACCGCCGTTCCAATACTGAAAATTTAAGAAAATACGCTTAGGCCATATTGTAATAGCCGTTCGTACAAAAACACGTATAAAAGATATGCGAAAATGATAAGAACCAAAAATAATATCCCAGACGTTATAGCTCCATAAGCCACACTAATATTGTATCAAGAATATTATTCGATATACAAGATAATAATAAACCAAAACAGCTATATTAGAATAATTTAAGATCAAGGACAAACTTATTACCAACCTCGTATAAAATAATATAAATACTTATGATTATTATTAGGAACTTATTTGATGAAATTGTGGCCTTTCAAGAACACATTTAACATAATGTTATAAACAACTGCGTAAATTATAAGCCACACTGTATGTTTCATGAAGAAGAAAATTATACATTATTGCTGTTAAATATCAATAAGATCTCGTGCTAAAATTATTTAAACAAACGACCAACTATCACTACTAAACACACTGTATTTTCTGCAAACATTTGGTGATGTTAGAGAACCCAACATTTTGACTGGTGACTATGTTTTAAGTTGCAAATATTACCGAAAGACACAATCCCAAGCCATTACGTAGGGGCTCAGTATCTGTTTTGTGCGTTGTACAGGTCCCACTGCATGAGGAATTAAGACATAAATGTAATTTATATTTAAATTCCAAGTACTAAAGTCTCTAAATATTCTTTTTAAATTTTTGAAAAACCTCTCAGTAACATCTTAAATAGTGTAAAAATATAATTTATATGCTCCAGAACTAAATATATTATACCAACAAGAACAAACTTATTACCAACCCCGTATAAAATAATACTTATGATTACTATTAGGAACTTATCGACAGGGTGATTAGAATTTAGCCTAATAATACCAAAACGCAGCTATTAAACTTCCCGAGAGCCAGAAGTAAATTTCGTCAAACCAGACTGCAAGCCAAAAATCTAAACCTCAGCTGGACCAGACAGCGATATTTGATATTAGAGGACATCACGAAACTCTTTTTACCATTACACAAGATATCCAAGACAGTGCGTTTTTGGTTTTCAAGAGACGTACTGACAAAAATAATCTACATCGTAACACTAAAATTTACCACATGATTACAAAAACATGCTTATTTACAAAATATGAATAGAAGATAAATACAAAATCATATACAAGGTATTAGTTGACATAATAACCATTATAACGACAATATAATTAACATCAATCAAAGATAGTTAAATAATATGGTATATTTTATATCAAGGAATGCTAAAAATTTTTTATATTTTATAGTCTGCATATGAGGGAAAATAAAAGTTCACATAAAAAAGACAGTTATCACTAACCTCGTATATATACTACATTTGGACATAAAAAACCAGTGCAAAAAATAAAATGGCATATCGTCAAGTTCAAAAGACCCTGTATAATAATATTTGGAGTACAGTGTACTACTTAAATATATAAAACAAAAAATATTTTCAGATTAAAAATTATAAAATAAGCCATTCATTTTCCTGCAATTATAAATTTGAAGACCGGTAAATCCTGAGAAGGTCAAAAGCAGCATACACGAGTCAAAGGTCAAAGCAGTACCATTTTACTAATTCATCAACAGTAATCTGATATACTTACTTACAAAGTCAATTTTTAGGATTACTGTTCTCTTAGTCGTCTCTTTTGGGAACCCTGTATGGAAATTGAAATAAATAATTAGGATCCGTCTATTTAATAAATAAACAAGTTCTCATTAATAAATAATTACGAACAAAATATTATACTAAACCTTTACCTATATAGGCACAATCTAGCTATGAGTTAAGTGTCCAAGTTTCCCCATTTTAAAAATGTATTAAAATATAAATAATTGCATTTTTATCCGCTTTATTACAGATATTAAACATGAAAATATTGTTTAAAGAAAAACCACATATTGAAAGGTCAAAAATTAACATGAATAAAGCATTATCTAAACAAGACTCGCAGGTAACTGACGATCTGCATGATGATGTTACATTTTTAATTATTATAAACAATTTTAAATTATTTCTTCTTCTTATACAGAGCCAGAGAAAAGCACTTGTCTATCTAAGAAATAAAATAAATTAAAAATATGTTGGAAACACTACATTAGGAATATACTATGAAAAATATATATCTATCTTAAAAAATAAACGGTGTACTACTTAAATATATAAAACAAAAAATATTTTCAGATTAAAAATTATAAAATAAGCCATTCATTTTCCTGCAATTATAAATTTGAAGACCGGTAAATCCTGAGAAGGTCAAAAGCAGCATACACGAGTCAAAGGTCAAAGCAGTACCATTTTACTAATTCATCAACAGTAATCTGATATACTTACTTACAAAGTCAATTTTTAGGATTACTGTTCTGTTAGTCGTCTATTTTAGGAACCCTGTATGGAAATTGAAATAAATAAAAAAATTGATTTTTATTAATATCTAAATGATCCTTTTACCGATTTTGTTGAAATCTGGCAGGGTTATTCATTGTAATAAGACGCTAAGTTGGCACTAACTAAAAGAAAATTATAAGTTCCAGTGGCGTCTCGACGGACGCTTTCAAGCAGGTTAAAGGGTGAACAGGTGAAACGGGTATCCATCTATCAGGTATTAATCTTACGGTAGACGAACATTTTCCGAATTTAAAACTGAAGAAAAAAGGCGTTTTTGAATTAAAAATCCAACAGTTTAGATCAAAATTTATATGAGAAATCGGATAAGCTCATTAAAAATACGGCATCCCATTTAAAAAAATATCAAAGTGACCCCTAGTACTTTTGTTTGATGTTCAATTGTTTCTTGCCTAAGATATTCGAATTCGCGGGAGAAAATGACTTAAGATGGCTATTTCAGTTTTTTTATAAAAGTACAGGAAAAGTCAAAAAATCGCCTTGTCTAGGCTTGGTTGGATAACCCTGTACAATGTTGACCTGAACAGCCCTGTTTAACAGCCCTGTTTAACAGACCCTGTTTAACAGACCCTGTTGACCTCTCTGTTACAGAAAACAACCCCGATAAGGAAACAAAAACGTTTGAGCTACGTGGGAAATAAATAAAAGCTGGCTTGTTGAAAAATTTTAATATTTATTAAGGTAAAGCTTAGTCTAAAAATATAGTACTTTGCAAAAATTATACAGTAAGCAATGAAAGCATTCAAAATTTTCAATAAACATTCAAGGATATCCAAGTATGTATATTATTTATTAACACAGTTGTATGTAACAATATCCAAAAAACTAAGGTTTACTAGAACACACTGTATACAGCATGGTAGAAATAATTTACATATTTCATATTCTAATGTGATAAAAGAATAAAACATAATTATAGTTTAAAGTCAAGCCTATAAATATTATTCTCAAAAGAAAAGGTAGGTACCTTGCTCTGTACGAAAAGTAATTAGAAGTGCTAATATTCAATCAAGAAAATACTATAGTGCGTTATATAGGTTCATAAAAATAAATAACAAAAAAAAGACAACAGGCTGTTATTTTAAGTTATATAAAGATGTAGAATATTTCCTTAAAGAGAAAACTCTTGTCAATTTTTCACAAGAAGCAATAAACAATTTAATAAAATGTAAGCACCTGTATAAATTGGAGAAAAAATTGAACTAAAAATATGTATCGATAATAAAAGCATTAAAAAATGTGCGTGTAATAAGATAAGATACCTATCTATAGCGAACAAATATTGAACGTTTCGAACCCCAGAACTAACCCTGTATATACATTTACAAACATCGAAAATTAAGCAGGTTAAATAAACTAAAAATGTACCTTGTGGGAATCCACAGTACTGTAGAGAAACAGAATAAATCCAATTCAACGCATGGAAAGTAACCATTTTTTAAAATATATTCTGCACTTGGCATATAATTAATTCGATTATAACATTTGTGAAAAAAATATCAGATCATACTACTAAACTTTTGCATAAAATAGATTATCTAATTTTAGGTAGCCTTGATATTAAAATGCATATAGTTTGAATACCGAATCAGTAGAAATTTTAGAGTAACGAGAAATATTATAAACATATTTAAATTATGTGTAGATCAGAGAGAAATGTATGTATCTACCAAAGACGAAATTTGTAACGGTTTAATTTTAGTACTAGGGGTTAAAGCCTATTTTTGCTAAGGTGTGAGAAATAATCATTAAGGTAGTACAATGTGCTCTATGAAAAACCATTAGTATGTGATGAATTGAAACAAACCAAAATTTTATTTAAAGTTTATTATTATGTCGCCTTCACCTTTTTGTCAGGAACCTTTTAATATATTTGTTTCGGTGATTGTTCAATATACGTAGTTATTTATAACACATTTTACTAGTAGAACTAAGGCTATACATATATATATATTACTCGTACCATTGTACTGTACATATCTCTCTCTCTCGGTGATTAGAGGTTGCTTTCCTTTCTTATGACATTTGTTGATTACCTGGTTCCTCCTTTATTTTTTTACAATACCGTTACCTCGAGTAGCTGATCCAGCTTGAGTTGTACCTAAAATAAAGATAACTATTTGAATTCTATGACTGCAGACTGAGATCTTAGGTAATTTTGCCTTCGATGGTACGTAAGGTTATATAGGTATGTAAGAGTTGTTAAAACGGTCTCTGGCTGCCGAATGCCTGGTTAATAAAGCAGATACTTACCTTATCTTTCATCTTGATTCCATATCTCCCTTGGCTTAGGGGTTGAAAGTCGATTTTTCTCCCTTGTTAAATGGCAGACCGTGTCCTAAGTTAGTAGCCTAAAAACAGTCAGCTACAGACGGTGTGAATAGAGTAAGTTATATGACTTACCGCTATGGTCGTGTCAAATACATTTTCGTGGGAAATACAGTGGATTTTCCGTATTATATTTTCCTTTGTTTGGTTCTAGAATGGTGTGACAATCTGATCGTTAGGGACATTTCACTGTGTTGGTTATAAATAAACCCTGTTCCTTTAATTTATATAAATAGAAGTGGGCGTCACTATCGATTTTAATCTCTTCGATCGACCTAACTTATTGATATTATATTGACCGCCATCGGGTGATTTTTACCAGCTTTAAATAAACACCCAAGTGGCTCCTACATTACATAACGATAAACAGATTTCAATACAATGCAATTGTATTGCACCCGATGGCGGTCAATATAATATCAATAAGTTAGGTCGATCGAAGAGATTAAAATCGATAGTGACGCCCACTTCTATTTATATAAATTAAAGGAACAGGGTTTATTTATAACCAACACAGTGAAATGTCCCTAACGATCAGATTGTCACACCATTCTAGAACCAAACAAAGGAAAATATAATACGGAAAATCCACTGTATTTCCCACGAAAATGTATTTGACACGACCATAGCGGTAAGTCCTATAACTTACTCTATTTACACCGTCTGTAGCTGACTGTTTTTAGGCTACTAACTTAGGACACGGTCTGCCATTTAACAAGGGAGAAAAATCGACTTTCAACCCCTAAGCCAAGGGAGATATGGAATCAAGATGAAAGATAAGGTAAGTATCTGCTTTATTAACCAGGCATTCGGCAGCCAGAGACCGTTTTAACAACTCTTACATACCTATATAACCTTACGTACCATCGAAGGCAAAATTACCTAAGATCTCAGTCTGCAGTCATAGAATTCAAATAGTTATCTTTATTTTAGGTACAACTCAAGCTGGATCAGCTACTCGAGGTAACGGCATTGTAAAAAAATAAAGGAGGAACCAGGTAATCAACAAATGTCATAAGAAAGGAAAGCAACCTCTAAACACCGAGAGAGAGAGATATGTACAGTACAATGGTACGAGTAATATATATATATGTATAGCCTTAGTTCTACTAGTAAAATGTGTTATAAATAACTACGTATATTGAACAATCACCGAAACAAATATATTAAAAGGTTCCTGACAAAAAGGTGAAGGCGACATAATAATAAACTTTAAATAAAATTTTGGTTTGTTTCAATTCATCACATACTAATGGTTTTTCATAGAGCACATTGTACTACCTTAATGATTATTTCTCACACCTTAGCAAAAATAGGCTTTAACCCCTAGTACTAAAATTAAACCGTTACAACTCCCCTCTTCTTCGGCAGGAGAAAAACTTCCACTAAGAAGTTTTACGACGATAATTCAACTAAGTAATAACCAAACAAAAAAAAAATTATACTCGCGCCAGCACAAGAGAACACAAGGTACCCAGTTATGTATAATCCAATGAAGTTAACAGAAATATTCAGACAGGTAAGCTAACTCTAAATACGGAATCATATATTAGTTATATGTACAAAATAATCACACGAGTTATCAATCAACTCCTAGACCAAAAAAAAAAATTTGACGCTACTGACGTAGCCACTAAACTATAGCAATCAGTCACTAAAAGCAATAAAATAAAAATAATAGAAACCAAAAATCATTTCAAGCACTGTTGCACAGCCGACGACCCATGGAGACTCCGAGAGAGGAAAGGATGCAACCCCGAGCTGTTTGTATGGTATAGAGGTCAAAAAAGCGAACTTGATGGATATCGGACTTAAGTTAGCATTGCGTTGCAACCAAATGTGACTTGGCGAACCTCGTGTACTAACCTCATACAAACAAACTCGCGGTACAACCCCGCACCCACAAGAAAGACCCAAGGAAAGCAAATACACAGCAGTACTTGAAAGGTGGAAAACTCAAGATAATCAATATCAACAAAAAAAAATAACAGTTGTAACCCAGATGTTCCACCAATCAAAGGGAGTATGTTTTAGTACACACTAAACTAAAAGATACAAACGTGTCGATGACAACTAAATGTACCACAGCCTTCAACGGAAAATTTAATTAGGGTGTTCCGAAAGGCGGCTCTGCTCCTGGCCTGGCGTATCACACGAGACCTGCGGACGAGGTCATACGCAGTAGTTTCGCCCTCCCCTGTGCTGCAGCGATGTACAGACTGAATCAGGGGTCAGACAGCCACCCCCCACAATACAACTCTGCCCGCAAATCTGCCTTCAGCAGAACGAACATTCCACAAAAGACGGCAAAGCGCCACCCAGGGGCACCAACGGCCCCTCAGCCTTTTCTATAGCAAAAAAAAGAAGGCTGTATGTAAATAGGACAAAATCGGTAAATATGAAGTCGGGCTATACCCGAACCAAGACAAAATCGGTAAGTATCAAGCGTCTAAATGACGAAGTCAAAATCAATCAATAATCAATAAATCGCATCTGAGCGACATCAATAACGAAATTACCCCGTTACTTGCAATTCAGTTCCAACAGCGGCCTAAATCCCCAAAAGGGTAATCTCACTCTATCTAGAAAGCAACGTAAGTCAATCAAAAATAACTCAAAGTCCAACAAAGTAAATCAAGCAAATATAACAACAACGCAAATCAAGCAAAAACAGAGAGAGAAATTACGTTCTCGTTGCAAATATCCCGTACTCAACACGGTTTACAAAAAAAATTACAACGAAAACCTACCACTAAAACTAAAAGGAAGAACGAAGCACCAAAAAAAAAGGTCATCATAAATAAATAACGTCTTTAAGACGAGCAACAGCAAGGATCAACCGGCGTTAGCCAATCCATCCAAGCTAACCAAATAACTAAAGAGACAAATCAAGGTACTAAGTCAAAATCAGGGTAATCACTCAAGAAAATCCGGCAAAGCCAAATTTCCAAGGAATCAAGTCAAAATCGGTAGGTACTGAAATCGAAAGTAAAGATAGAATGAAAGGAAGAAAAATAACGAAAAGTAAAACCTAAAAGACGAAAAGAAAGTCAACTCCTAGAGAAAAATAAAGTCGTACCCACTATTGTCTTGTTTCACGCCAAGACAACAGTGTACACAACCACAGCCTGAATTGAGTGACCTTCAATTAAGTAATAAAGTAAATAAAACATTAGGGAAGAAACAAGCAAGAATAAAGGTTCTACTAAATGAACGCCATAAAACTAATACTATAAAATGTTAACTGCTGAAGTGGCAACCTAAAGACATAATCGATAAGAAAGAAACTATTGTACCAAAAAAAAAAAATCTACAAAAAAGCTAATAATACACCGAAGATACTGAAGGCGAAGATTCATATAACAGGTTTGCCACAACATTTACAAGTGAAGCGAGAAGCCAACTGAAGGTTAACTCCTCAGATACCCATTGTAGTAAACCGCTGAGGGCCTGATTCACTACCAACGACACAAACCGGCTGAAGGCGATTGGTCTGTCTCCGTACTCTTGATATGATTTCTACTATCACGGGTACGCCGTGCGGAGTATTTCTAACCAACTACATTCGGCCTGTCAAGTTTCACGCCGAGACAAAAACCGAACTTCATTAGAACTCCACATCCGATGGAGGTGATGTAAAAATATTTGGAACAAAAAAAAAGAAAGAAGCGAACCTTTATTCGTTACTCACACACAAAAGAAATTAATAAAGTTTAAAGTAATGAAGTAAAAGAAAAGATAAGTAAAGATAAATAACTCAATTTATTCATTGTCCGAACTCTCACTTGCAATCGACGGATTGTACAACTTGAGGTCCTGTACATGCCAAACACCTTTATTTTGACCGGTCTGATCTTGAAGCTCATATGTGCAAGTACCAGTCTTTCTTTTAATAATAAAAGGTCCTAAATATGTTGGTGCTAATTTGGCACTGTAGTATTTCGTGGCATCCGAGAGACTTTTATTTTTACGCCAAACTCTCTGTCCAGGTGTATATTCGACTGGTCGCCTACGTAAATTGTAACGTCGTTGGCTGATAAGGCGAGAAGCCTTGATCTTTTCCTGGACTTCCACATAGAGTTTTGAAAATGCGGCTTGTCTCTTTTTGACATAATCTTGAGGATCCAAATCGATCTTGTGAATATCTTCGACGAAGTCTTGTCCATAAAGTTTATGCTCTCTTCCAAAATTCAGATAGTAAGGACTAAATCCAGTTGTTTCGTGTCGTGAAGTTCTCATAGCACAACCAATAGCGGCTAAATTTTCGTCCCATGTACGGTGATTATTGTTCTGAATGTATGAACGAATCATAGTTTTTGCCACTCGGTTTGCACGTTCAGTAGGATCAGCCTGAGGATGGTAAGAAGCTGTATAGAAAATTTTGCTTTTATAACGCTGACAAAGTCCTTGGAACTCTTTAGATTTCATTTGAGCTCCTTGATCGCACATTAAAAATTGCGGAGATCCAAACATCAGGAAAATACCTTCTTCGACTTGCTTAGTAAGCGATTTGGCTGTCGCGGAACGCGATGGGAACATGACGGTGAACTTGGTGAAATAATCATTAACCACAAGAACATACTGATTTCCTGATCTTGAGCGAGGAAACGGGCCGATGAAATCCAAGCTGATACATTGCCAAGGTTGATTAATGTTTGGTCGATTTCCCATTAGACCTGCCGGTGCTCTTTGTTCCACTTTGTTCTGCGCACAAATCCTACATGCTTTCACGTATCTGGTTACGTCACTCCTCATTTTAGGCCAATAGTAACGTTGACATACTTTCCAATAAGTTTTAAATATGCCTACATGACCTGCAGCTGGTATATCATGGCAACGGAAAAGTACTTCGCGCCTCTTATCTTAAGGAACGACGAGTTTCCAGCAGCTGGATGGAATTGCTAATTCAGAAGGACTGGATTTCACATATTTGTACAGCATTTTATTCTCTACACGCCACGTGGGAAATTTGTGAGGATGCTCTTCGAGTCTGGAGAACATGTTTTTATACCATTTGTCGGTGGTGGATGAGAATGCGTCTTCTTTGACTTCGGCATCTATAGTGTCAACAGAAACAGGAACCGATCTCGAGAGAAAATCGGGAACTACGTGGTCTTTTCCAGGTCGATGAATTAAAGTAAAGTCGTACGGTTGAAGACGAAGTGCCCATCGTGCTAGTCTCCCTTGTGGGTCTTTTAATCGATGTAGCCACAGCAACGAGTGATGATCAGTTATCACGGTGAAGTGAACTCCTTCCAGGTAATGACGCAATTTCTCAACGCTCCAAATCACTGCCAAACATTCTTTCTCAGTCACAGTCAATTTCATTTCCTGCCTAGATAGTGAGCGCGATAGGAAACATATTACTTTCTCACCTTCATCAAAGGTTTGAGACAAGACGGCTCCAAGGCCAAAGCCACTCGCATCAGTTTGAAGAACGAATGGACGACTGAAATCGGGGCAAGTAAGAATGGGTGCTGTAATCAGGGCTTCTTTGATGGTTAAAAATCACCCGATGGCGGTCAATATAATATCAATAAGTTAGGTCGATCGAAGAGATTAAAATCGATAGTGACGCCCACTTCTATTTATATAAATTAAAGGAACAGGGTTTATTTATAACCAACACAGTGAAATGTCCCTAACGATCAGATTGTCACACCATTCTAGAACCAAACAAAGGAAAATATAATACGGAAAATCCACTGTATTTCCCACGAAAATGTATTTGACACGACCATAGCGGTAAGTCCTATAACTTACTCTATTTACACCGTCTGTAGCTGACTGTTTTTAGGCTACTAACTTAGGACACGGTCTGCCATTTAACAAGGGAGAAAAATCGACTTTCAACCCCTAAGCCAAGGGAGATATGGAATCAAGATGAAAGATAAGGTAAGTATCTGCTTTATTAACCAGGCATTCGGCAGCCAGAGACCGTTTTAACAACTCTTACATACCTATATAACCTTACGTACCATCGAAGGCAAAATTACCTAAGATCTCAGTCTGCAGTCATAGAATTCAAATAGTTATCTTTATTTTAGGTACAACTCAAGCTGGATCAGCTACTCGAGGTAACGGCATTGTAAAAAAATAAAGGAGGAACCAGGTAATCAACAAATGTCATAAGAAAGGAAAGCAACCTCTAAACACCGAGAGAGAGAGATATGTACAGTACAATGGTACGAGTAATATATATATATGTATAGCCTTAGTTCTACTAGTAAAATGTGTTATAAATAACTACGTATATTGAACAATCACCGAAACAAATATATTAAAAAGTTCCTGACAAAAAGGTGAAGGCGACATAATAATAAACTTTAAATAAAATTTTGGTTTGTTTCAATTCATCACATACTAATGGTTTTTCATAGAGCACATTGTACTACCTTAATGATTATTTCTCACACCTTAGCAAAAATAGGCTTTAACCCCTAGTACTAAAATTAAACCGTTACAAATTGTATTAATTTATTCTATAAAAGACAACGTGCATACGGGGGAAGCTAATAAAAAAGTCATTTTTATTTTATTACATTTTTCCAAAAACTATTTAGCTAAATTATTAAAATTTAATACACAATGATGTCTAATTATGTTGATACATTGTTAACAAAACTGGTGTTTTTCTAGTCACCCGTTTCTGATATAGGTACATTTTGATATTTGATTATTAGTAATTATATAAAACGATAGGTAAAGTCGATACAAGCACGGCTTTTTAAAACGAAGAGGGTTAAACATTTAATATTTATCAAATGTAAGATACAAAAAAAAATTAAAGTTCTACTTGCAACCTAGAATATAAAGCTAAAAGCCAAATTTTTATCAGATAAACGCTACGTTAAGGTGCCGTTCAAATGAAGGAAATGAAAAGTTTGCCAATTTTTGCAGAAATTTTATATCTACGAAAACATGGTTCGGGGAAGCTTCTGAAAAAAACTTTGGAACAGGTCAGTTCCCGGGGGAACAGGTCAGTTCCCGGGGGAACAGGTCAGTTCCCGGGGGGGAACAGGTCAGTTCCCGGGGGAACAGGTCAGTTCCCGGGGGAACAGGTCAGTTCCCGGGGGAACAGGTCAGTTCCCGGGGGAACAGGTCAGTTCCCGGGGGAACAGGTCAGTTCCCGGGGGAACAGACCTGTTCCCTGAACTTCCCTGTTCCCCGAACAGTTTTCGTAGATATAAAATTTCTGCAAAAATTGGCAAACTTTTCATTTCCTTCATTTGAACGGCACCTTAACGTAGCGTTTATCTGATAAAAATTTGGCTTTTAGCTTTATATTCTAGGTTGCAAGTAGAACTTTAATTTTTTTTTGTATCTTACATTTGATAAATATTAAATGTTTAACCCTCTTCGTTTTAAAAAGCCGTGCTTGTATCGACTTTACCTATCGTTTTATATAATTACTAATAATCAAATATCAAAATGTACCTATATCAGAAACGGGTGACTAGAAAAACACCAGTTTTGTTAACAATGTATCAACATAATTAGACATCATTGTGTATTAAATTTTAATAATTTAGCTAAATAGTTTTTGGAAAAATGTAATAAAATAAAAATGACTTTTTTATTAGCTTCCCCCGTATGCACGTTGTCTTTTATAGAATAAATTAATACAATTTCGTCTTTGGTAGATACATACATTTCTCTCTGATCTACACATAATTTAAATATGTTTATAATATTTCTCGTTACTCTAAAATTTCTACTGATTCGGTATTCAAACTATATGCATTTTAATATCAAGGCTACCTAAAATTAGATAATCTATTTTATGCAAAAGTTTAGTAGTATGATCTGATATTTTTTTCACAAATGTTATAATCGAATTAATTATATGCCAAGTGCAGAATATATTTTAAAAAATGGTTACTTTCCATGCGTTGAATTGGATTTATTCTGTTTCTCTACAGTACTGTGGATTCCCACAAGGTACATTTTTAGTTTATTTAACCTGCTTAATTTTCGATGTTTGTAAATGTATATACAGGGTTAGTTCTGGGGTTCGAAACGTTCAATATTTGTTCGCTATAGATAGGTATCTTATCTTATTACACGCACATTTTTTAATGCTTTTATTATCGATACATATTTTTAGTTCAATTTTTTCTCCAATTTATACAGGTGCTTACATTTTATTAAATTGTTTATTGCTTCTTGTGAAAAATTGACAAGAGTTTTCTCTTTAAGGAAATATTCTACATCTTTATATAACTTAAAATAACAGCCTGTTGTCTTTTTTTTGTTATTTATTTTTATGAACCTATATAACGCACTATAGTATTTTCTTGATTGAATATTAGCACTTCTAATTACTTTTCGTACAGAGCAAGGTACCTACCTTTTCTTTTGAGAATAATATTTATAGGCTTGACTTTAAACTATAATTATGTTTTATTCTTTTATCACATTAGAATATGAAATATGTAAAGTATTTCTACCATGCTGTATACAGTGTGTTCTAGTAAACCTTAGTTTTTTGGATATTGTTACATACAACTGTGTTAATAAATAATATACATACTTGGATATCCTTGAATGTTTATTGAAAATTTTGAATGCTTTCATTGCTTACTGTATAATTTTTGCAAAGTACTATATTTTTAGACTAAGCTTTACCTTAATAAATATTAAAATTTTTCAACAAGCCAGCTTTTATTTATTTCCCACGTAGCTCAAACGTTTTTGTTTCCTTATCGGGGTTGTTTTCTGTAACAGAGAGGTCAACAGGGTCTGTTAAACAGGGTCTGTTAAACAGGGCTGTTAAACAGGGCTGTTCAGGTCAACATTGTACAGGGTTATCCAACCAAGCCTAGACAAGGCGATTTTTTGACTTTTCCTGTACTTTTATAAAAAAACTGAAATAGCCATCTTAAGTCGTTTTCTCCCGCGAATTCGAATATCTTAGGCAAGAAACAATTGAACATCAAACAAAAGTACTAGGGGTCACTTTGATATTTTTTTAAATGGGATGCCGTATTTTTAATGAGCTTATCCGATTTCTCATATAAATTTTGATCTAAACTGTTGGATTTTTAATTCAAAAACGCCTTTTTTCTTCAGTTTTAAATTCGGAAAATGTTCGCCTACCGTAAGATTAATACCTGATAGATGGATACCCGTTTCACCTGTTCACCCTTTAACCTGCTTTAAAGCGTCCGTCGGTTAGACAAAATAATCAAGTTTCAAATTTCTATATATTTTTCACGAGAACGATCAAAGTTAACTTGATTTTATTTTAACAATTTTCCGTCATGCAATGAAGTCGTTTTTATTTTTTCCTCGAAAAGGAAGTTATATACGAATAGATATTAAGAGACAAAAAAGTTGTATTTGTAGATGCCCAATCTGAAAAAAATTTAAATTTTTCAAAAAACTCAGTAGCGTACATTTTTTTTTTGTCAATATTATTCGTGACACTGCCCCCCGAGACGCCACTGGAACTTATAATTTTCTTTTAGTTAGTGCCAACTTAGCGTCTTATTACAATGAATAACCCTGCCAGATTTCAACAAAATCGGTAAAAGGATCATTTAGATATTAATAAAAATCAATTTTTTTATTTATTTCAATTTCCATACAGGGTTCCTAAAAGAGACGACTAACAGAACAGTAATCCTAAAAATTGACTTTGTAAGTAAGTATATCAGATTACTGTTGATGAATTAGTAAAATGGTACTGCTTTGACCTTTGACTCGTGTATGCTGCTTTTGACCTTCTCAGGATTTACCGGTCTTCAAATTTATAATTGCAGGAAAATGAATGGCTTATTTTATAATTTTTAATCTGAAAATATTTTTTGTTTTATATATTTAAGTAGTACACCGTTTATTTTTTAAGATAGATATATATTTTTCATGGTATATTCCTAATGTAGTGTTTCCAACATATTTTTAATTTATTTTATTTCTTAGATAGACAAGTGCTTTTCTCTGGCTCTGTATAAGAAGAAGAAATAATTTAAAATTGTTTATAATAATTAAAAATGTAACATCATCATGCAGATCGTCAGTTACCTGCGAGTCTTGTTTAGATAATGCTTTATTCATGTTAATTTTTGACCTTTCAATATGTGGTTTTTCTTTAAACAATATTTTCATGTTTAATATCTGTAATAAAGCGGATAAAAATGCAATTATTTATATTCTAATACATTTTTAAAATGGGGAAACTTGGACACTTAACTCATAGCTAGATTGTGCCTATATAGGTAAAGGTTTAGTATAATATTTTGTTCGTAATTATTTATTAATGAGAACTTGTTTATTTATTAAATAGACGGATCCTAATTATTTATTTCAATTTCCATACAGGGTTCCCAAAAGAGACGACTAACAGAACAGTAATCCTAAAAATTGACTTTGTAAGTAAGTATATCAGATTACTGTTGATGAATTAGTAAAATGGTACTGCTTTGACCTTTGACTCGTGTATGCTGCTTTTGACCTTCTCAGGATTTACCGGTCTTCAAATTTATAATTGCAGGAAAATGAATGGCTTATTTTATAATTTTTAATCTGAAAATATTTTTTGTTTTATATATTTAAGTAGTACACTGTACTCCAAATATTATTATACAGGGTCTTTTGAACTTGACGATATGCCATTTTATTTTTTGCACTGGTTTTTTATGTCTAAATGTAGTATATATACGAGGTTAGTGATAACTGTCTTTTTTATGTGAACTTTTATTTTCCCTCATATGCAGACTATAAAATATAAAAAAATTTTTAGCATTCCTTGATATAAAATATACCATATTATTTAACTATCTTTGATTGATGTTAATTATATTGTCGTTATAATGGTTATTATGTCAACTAATACCTTGTATATGATTTTGTATTTATCTTCTATTCATATTTTGTAAATAAGCATGTTTTTGTAATCATGTGGTAAATTTTAGTGTTACGATGTAGATTATTTTTGTCAGTACGTCTCTTGAAAACCAAAAACGCACTGTCTTGGATATCTTGTGTAATGGTAAAAAGAGTTTCGTGATGTCCTCTAATATCAAATATCGCTGTCTGGTCCAGCTGAGGTTTAGATTTTTGGCTTGCAGTCTGGTTTGACGAAATTTACTTCTGGCTCTCGGGAAGTTTAATAGCTGCGTTTTGGTATTATTAGGCTAAATTCTAATCACCCTGTCGATAAGTTCCTAATAGTAATCATAAGTATTATTTTATACGGGGTTGGTAATAAGTTTGTTCTTGTTGGTATAATATATTTAGTTCTGGAGCATATAAATTATATTTTTACACTATTTAAGATGTTACTGAGAGGTTTTTCAAAAATTTAAAAAGAATATTTAGAGACTTTAGTACTTGGAATTTAAATATAAATTACATTTATGTCTTAATTCCTCATGCAGTGGGACCTGTACAACGCACAAAACAGATACTGAGCCCCTACGTAATGGCTTGGGATTGTGTCTTTCGGTAATATTTGCAACTTAAAACATAGTCACCAGTCAAAATGTTGGGTTCTCTAACAGCAATAATGTATAATTTTCTTCTTCATGAAACATACAGTGTGGCTTATAATTTACGCAGTTGTTTATAACATTATGTTAAATGTGTTCTTGAAAGGCCACAATTTCATCAAATAAGTTCCTAATAATAATCATAAGTATTTATATTATTTTATACGAGGTTGGTAATAAGTTTGTCCTTGATCTTAAATTATTCTAATATAGCTGTTTTGGTTTATTATTATCTTGTATATCGAATAATATTCTTGATACAATATTAGTGTGGCTTATGGAGCTATAACGTCTGGGATATTATTTTTGGTTCTTATCATTTTCGCATATCTTTTATACGTGTTTTTGTACGAACGGCTATTACAATATGGCCTAAGCGTATTTTCTTAAATTTTCAGTATTGGAACGGCGGTGTTGCCGTTTCGACAATTTTTATGTTGAATAAGAGGAAATATTGGTTTGGCGACGCCATTAGTACTGGTTTGTCGATAAAATGGTGAATGCATTATAAAAGCTAGGTTTACCGCCATTTTGTCGTCATCGCCACACTTAGGTTTGTTAATAAATTGGCGAAGGCAATATTTGCTGATAGGGGCTTCTGGTTGCATAAGTTCAGGTAGTACCCAGATAGCGGGAGTGTGCGCGAACGTAATTATAGATGGCGTCTGAAAATACTGTTTGCCAAAAGGACATACTAGATCTCCAGTTGTCTAATTACATACCACGCGGCCTCTAACAATGTTCATTGATGACATGTTATGGCCACCCTCCTACCGTTAGGGCATTAGCTATATCAACTTTGGCCCTATTGGCCCGATCAACCCGGTTCTTTTTTTAAACGACTCATGACGTCACCCTAAACACGTGACATACATCAGCTGTCGATTTTGACATTTGACAGGTGACATCTGACAGGTGACAGTTCTTAATTGACAGGTGACAGGTGTCATTTTCGAGTCATGTGCAAGAACCCATTTCATAGACTCCAACTACGCACGCGCAATATCCTAGGCCCATTGGTTCCGGAGATATGAGTCATAAAAATCCCTCCGAAAATTAACATTGGAGTTCCCAGCCTGGTTTACCCTAATTTTGTACATTATAAAACATCACCATAACCCCACTTAAGGACCTTTTGTTCCAGCAATCTAATCAGATGTGCCCCCGTGGTTTCACGTTGTCTAACATTGTTTAGCAGTTTTAATCTATATGCTCTCGTAGCGTATTTTGCAAGGCTTTGAGGTTCGGCCCCAGAGGATTATGGTTCAAATCCCACCGAGGACAAAAACTTTTTTTCTGTTATTATTATATTTTAAAATATTTTAACTGATTTACAACGTCATACCTACCATCGCGGTAAACAAGATATGAAAAGCAGGTGGCGCTACAGGTCTCAAGATAACAGGTACGTACATCTCTCCCCGTTAGGTGGCACCCCTACAATGATATTACTATATAATCGGGGTAACACGTGATCTGGGTTCCGTTGGGACAAAAGTTAGGTTAGAATAATGTGTGGGGGGTTAGGTGGCAGCAGTGGAGGGTTCCACACAGGTCAATAGGGCCCTATATTACCGGCATCGAACAGTTATGACGTCACTCACTAGGTGGCGATAGTAGCTGGGTTCAGGTTAGGTGAAGAGAGGATGGTGGCTTCCAGGAAAAGTGCCACGCCCTAAAATGGCCCGAAAAATGCAGATTTCAGGGCAATGTTATTTCTTATGGAGTTTTGGGTTAAAACATATATAGCTTATCTACTATTAACTTTTTTGTGCATCTGAGTACGACCTTCCTGGAACCAGTGAGTATTCTCAGCAGACCAATAACGACAATTGTGTCTATTAACAATAGGTCGACCTGATCTAGCGACTTTCCTAACACTGTCTGTTTCTCGAAGTTTCTTTACCACTTTACACACCATTGACTGATTTACTGCCTATTTGCATATAATTCATTGAAAAGTTGACAAACCTGATCTTGCGATCTCTTCATATTTCCGTAACCGCTCATTATTAAAATTTCAACTCATTGTTTCTCATTCAGATGAACCATAGCGTAAACATAATAGAAGTCAGACAACAGAAAATTAAACAAGAACTCAAAATTGGCACCTCTTAGGTCGCTGTCATCAAAACACCTTGACTCAACTGGTGGATATTAGGTAGGAATAATTATAATTAGGAATATTTTCATTTTTGAGCTGTCATTATCTCGGAAACGCTTGCAGATAGGTGAAAATACAAAAAATTCAGAGTTCTTCCAGTAGAATCCAAATATGCAATCATATGCAGGGTGTTCCATTTAAAAAAACTAAGTTAGTCTCTATGACAGCAAACCCAGAAATGACAGAAGAAATTCATGCACGTAGAAATATGGGGAATAATTTACTAAACAACTTTTATAAAGGTCACCTTTTCGTATACGAGTTAATTCAAAAGTTACAGGTATTATGCGCGACCTTTTTGCCACTCTGTATAATATAACCTCCTTCATGAAAAGTTTTTACGAATCCATTCCGTATTCTAGACTATAATGTGCATCTATTGGGTAAATAGAACTTTGTGACTTTCCAGCATCACGGATGGACCACTGCAGTGATCAGCCCCCAGTAAGCGATGAATAAAAAGAGTAGAGGAAAACTAACCGATGCCGTGGCTTTGGATCTTTATGCATGAGAGATCTTTATAAAAAAAGTTTACTTAGCTATGTTATATCTTAAATAAAGATACGTCAATATTTAAATTAACAGAACACAAAATGCAGCTCAAATTATGCGCATCAATTATTTCTCTATTGCATTAACAATAACATAAATAATGAAAAGATCAAATATGGAGGTTTTCATTTAGAAAGTGAGTTGTAAACATTAGTAAATAAACCATCAAAACGTTATCTACTTTTATTCGTGGCTAGTTTTCAGTGAAAAAGGGATAAGGATAAAATGTCTGCCTGCGGTTATAGAGTTTTAGGTAAAAGAATTTATAGGTATTTAGTAATAAAATAGGAAAGTCAAATAATTTAATTTAATCTTTTAGTTGTTAGCAAGTGCATTTTTTTTACAAGTGTTTAGTTCTCGACTTTATTACTTAATTTCTTTAAAGTATTTACCCCAATGATTTGACATAACTTGTATTAGTGTGTAAGTTCACAAATAAAATTGAAATATTTTAAAAATGATTATTTATTCCTTCAACTTAATATCCACAGTAGTAATAATGAAAGCGTTTCCAAAAAACATAAAAATATCTTCGAAATCAGAGAACTTGGCATTATCAATATTATACAGTGTGTGTATAAAGTCTGGAAACGGCTTAATAACGTCATAATTTATTGCCAGATGTGCTGAGAGCTGTTCTTCAAGTGTCCCCATAAAAAGTAGTTGTTAGGCGACAAATCAGGGGACCTAGGTGGCCACTCGATTGTACCCCCTCTACCGATCTACCTATTCGGAGAAGTGTTAGTTGTTCAAAAATTTCGCGCACCTTTCGACCAAAATGAGAAGGAGCTGCGTCCTGTTGGAAGAATGTACTTGCATAATTTGGACCCATCACATTTCGTATAGTAGGTACTATTTGCGTTTCCAAGAGCTCAAGGTAAAGTTGTGATGTCAAACTTCCACAAAAAAAAAATGGACCGATCTTGTGGTTACCCAGCAGTTCAACCCACACGTTCAATTTTCCAGGGCGTTGTGTATGACCTTCTCTTATCCAGTGGGGATTTTCATTTTCCCAAAACCTACAGTTAAACGGGAATAATTTTCAATCCCAAATGCCCATTTTAAGTACTTATCGAACACTCTGTATTATACAAGGGTCCAAACTAATAAACTTTCTTAAACATAAATTGATTTGTATTTATGACTGTCATGAATAATGTAAAGGGCATCTTAACTGCCAGTTATTGGTGCCACAATCTTACAGGCAATATAGTTACGACTGACTAGTTCACGTTATAGTTACGTAAAATCAATTTGACATCAGTTCAAAACTCTGTGTGTGTGTTATGATGCCGCAATCTCACGGTTTGGGCGTTAGATTTTGCACCTGTCCTACCGAACCATATTATTAGGACACCATCAACAAAAATGCGAAAATAATCATCTAGTGTAAAAAACCCGTCTAAAAGCATAATAGATCTAAGGCGATAATAATATGGTGAGGTTTCACAGCTTTGAAGTTTGTTATATTGTGAGACACAAAAAAGAGAACGAAGTTCTACAAAAATCAGTTTTTAGCTAATTTTAGGGTGTTGCGAGACATAATGGATTAGAAATCACCTAAAAATTGCATGTTAGGAGGTTGTGGTAAAAATCATTTATAGTAGGAGAGGATAGGGCATAGGGGATCGGCAGGGCACAGAAGAGGTCTCGGCGATTTCTTGCATTACAGGGGGCGCTCGAGCGCCACGATTTGGTTTAGGTAGCAATCTAGTACTGCACCCTCTGCTGTGATTTAGTTACACCGATGTAAATAGTGTTTTTGGCGGTAAGTGATGTAATATTTTGCATGTATGTGGTTGTGATTTCCACCATGATTATGTTTCATCATACCTATCAAATAACGAATATTTAGCTAAAAGATGAGGAGGGTTCCATAAGTTTAAACATATGTGATTTCGAGCCGCCGCCATTTTGAAAGTGAATCTGGTGCTGGGGAACAGAGAATCTGTAGACCTATCTACGTAAAGAAAATTCATAATTCTTCGTGGCCAGAGAAGGCAATGGCAACAACTATGAAAAAGTAAGCAAGTTTGTATTCGAAAATCGTCAGAACGTTTCGGAATACCTAAGACATATAGAGGGTGAGTCGGGAGGAACGGATCAAACTCCAGAAGCATATTATACACGTGAAGACAATGTAAAAAACCCCTATGTTCTTATTCGATTTTTATTTGTTTTTTAGTTATAGCGTAATTAAACATTTTCATCTAGCATTCCACTTGTATCCAAATTTTCCCATAATCAGAGTATTCCATATTCGAGACTCAAAAACGTTTAATAACTTTGTTGTTTTAACAATGTGTCAGCGTACTGTGACAGTAATTGAACGTTTATTTGCAAAATGCCAAACAATTTTTCAAATTTGGAATATGCAAACATGGTATTTGCTTGTGGTTTCTGTAATGGAACTGCTACAGCTGCTGTTGAAAAATATTGTCAACGGTTTCTACATCCGAGGCATCCTAATAGAAACATATTTCTCACATAAGTTTTCGGTTAACGTGTGGTGGGGTATGCTCGATAGTTATTTAATTGGCCTTTCCATTTTGGAGAATCGCCACATTTTGCTCGTTAGGTCAAGCAACATTTGAACGAAACATTTCTAGGGCGTTGGATTGGTCAAGGTAGTCCTATTCATTGTCCGCCAAGATCTCCAGACCTTACAGCACTAGATTATTGTTTATGGGGCTGGTTTAAAAATGAACTGTATATCTAAAGTAAAAGTTGACACTCGGTATACACTACTTCGACGAATTAGAAATACTGCAGCCAATATTAAAGAATGCGCTCTTCGTAGACGAAGCAGAAAATGTTTAGAGGTCAATGGCGGTATTTCTGAACATTTATTAAAAGAGCGCTATTATTAGGACAATGTTAATGTATGAAATTTTGTTTATTTGTTATTACGCCATAACTTTAAAATAAATGAAAATCGGATGAAAACTTTAGTTTTTTCACATTGTTTTAGCGTATGTAATACTCTCCAGGAGTTTGGTACGTTCCTCCCGACCTACCCTGTATATGCCTTTGGTGTTCCAAAACGTTCTGACCATTTTCGAATAGAAAGTTGCTTACTTTTTACCATTTCCATAGTTGTTGTCATTGTCTCCTCTATCCACGAAGAATTATGAATTTTCTTTACGTAGAGAGGTCTACAGGTAATCTATTTCCCAGCACCACATCCACTTTCAAAATGGCCGCGGCTCGAAACCACATCTGTTTACACTTACGGAACCCTCCTCACCTTTTAGCTAAATTTTAGTTATTTGGTAGGTATGATGAAACATAATAATAATAAAAAAGCAGTTGACGCCAAAAACTCCCAGGAATTATAATTTCAAACAAGTCTTTAACAAAAAAAAAAGGAATTAGACTAGTTCAGCATATTTTGGATTTAAAAAACGGCATAACTCCTTAAAAAAATAAATAAATCACTGGCCATTAGAAGCTGTAAGCCTATGAGAGGCAGGATTTAATAAACCGCAAGTTCAGAAGTTCTTTGATGTTGTACGATCAGTTTTAGAAACCAATAATTATCAGTTGGACCAGATCTTTAACATCGATGAAACCGGAGTCAATTCTGTGCCAGGTCCCAGAAAACTACTAACTCAAAAGTCGAGAGTGCAGTGAGTACTGAACGCGGTTACAATGTCACAGCCCCTTGACGGTATTTGGGTTCCTGAAACATCAGTATGCGAGGGAGTATGATTTATAGCATACCAATAATCCTTCCTCAAGCCTGTCTGTGTATGACATCATAGAACTTTTTACAAAAGCATTTCTTAAGATCGCCACTATGAAGAAGGCCATAAAAGGATTTTTCACACCATGATTACGATAGTTTATTTAACAGCGAATCTTCTAAATTTACAGTTAAGCTGAGTCACAAATTTAAGGATATGCTCAATAAAGTTTCTCCCAACCTAAAGTCACTTACCCGTAAAGACAAGAACAAGAATTCAAAATAGAAAGTTAATAGAGCTCGACAGCATGCTAAAAACTTCTAAAGTTCTACGTTCAAAGATCAACTTATTGCAAAACAAGCCGAAAACAAATCAAATGCCGAAGGTGTAAAGAGGAAAATAATCGAAGAAATCAAGGGGAAAGGAAAGAATATCAAAAAAAAAAGTGATAGAAGTTGCAAATAGTGATAGTAAAGAAGAAAGATATTGTCGAAGTAAATATCGCGACTAAAAGGCAAGGGCAGGATGAATTCAATGCCTCAATTGCAATAGATAAGTGGTAGATGTTGGCTTACCCGACATCGCCCGGTGAAATACCATCGCATCGGCTTAGGTGGCGTGAAGTTGCTCTTTGAGCTAACGTTTCGTTACTGTGCCGATGTATCCGGTTTCCAGGGTGGGAAATATATGAAAAATGCTATGATCATGGTTAAAATATTAAAATGTTCCGGAGTTAAAATTGCCTCCCGATCGGATCTCCAGGTGTAAGCGGGTCCTGGCGCCTTATCAAGCGAAATTATCTAATCATTCACCATGTCCAGTAGCCATGCGGGTCCTTCGAACAATATCCTAAATGGAAATGGTGTGAAAACTGGAGTTGTTAAAAGACCCGAGATTAGCATCTTCCAAATTGACTTCTGCAATATAAGAGGACTGAACTCGAACATCAATGTAGTCCATCAATATTTACAACCTACCAAACCTCATGTACTTGCACTAACCGAAACAAAAGTCAGATTATCGATTAGTACGGTCAGCTATTTATATCCTGGGTACGACTTCCACCACCGATTTAGGCGGAATTTTGGCCTTGGTCTCTTTGTCCGGAGTGATATTTCTTGTCAACGAGAGGAGACACATGAGCCTAACGACTTTAATGTAATGTGGTTTAAAATATCAACGCAGAGAATTACTAAATTCATCTGCTGCCTTTACCGGCCGCCAAGCGATACCCATTATAGAGACTTGTTCTCCTCTCTTGCTAATACTATCGACTTTTTGTAAACCCACCATCCCAATTCCGAAGTTGTCATCCTTGGCGACTTCAACGTTCATAATGTCAACTGGCTCAAATACTCAAAAATGACCGACGAGCAAGGTCGTGAAGCCGAATCCTTTGCCATCAGCTCTGGCCTCAACCAGCTGGTGGGTGAACCAACTCGGATTCTAAACCGAGATGGTGATTTTGCTAGTTTGTTGGAACTTCAAACCCGAACTTGCACACTGTCACCGTGAAGCCGCCCTTAGGAACGTCTGACCACAACCTTATTTCGGCACTGAACAAACTACCATTTAGTGCCGAACAGCCTCCTAAACCACGCAAGGTCTGCTGGTATTATACATCAGCTAAGTGGGATGACCTAAGGGACCATTTTCGAACCTTTCATTGGCGGGACGTTTGTTTTGCCTCTGATGATCCATCCATCTGTGCAACAGAAATATCGAAGGTTATCCTTGCTGGCATGGAAGCCTTCATCCCTTTCTCAAAAAAGTGCTCTTCTAACGGCAAGCCCTGGTTTACCAAAAATTGCGAACAAGTTGTTAAATCAAAAAATTATTTCTGCCGACAATGGCGTAAAAATCCTAATGCCGAAAATCGTACCATCTTTGTTAACGCTCGAAACCAATGCAAGCAAACGATAAACCAAAGCAAAGAAGCACACAACCAGAGGATCATAGACAAACTTCTTGAATGTCTTAACGGCTCAAGATCATTTTGGTCGGTAGTTAAGGCCATCAGTCAGAACTTTACCAAGTCAACCATTCCACCTCCAACACGTTCTGATGGCACCATTGATTGCGACCAAAGCACAGGAAAAAGCAAACTTACTGGCCAAACCATTCTCTTCACATTCAACGCTTAATTTTCAGGAAAGTACTCCACCGAACATTCCCCCTGTAGAATCGAGAATGCCCGAGATTGTTTTCCGCCACCGAACCAAACGAATCTTGAGGAGTCTTGACACTAAAAAGGTTCTGATCCTGACGATACTCCAGTCATTGTAATTAACACATGTGCTGACGGTATTTTGTAGGCTTTTTAACATATCCTACAAAAAAGGAATATTTCCTTCTTGTTAAAAAACTGCGCGAGTCCAGCCCATACCCAAAAAAGGCAAGAAGACCTTGTCAAGCAACTATCGTCCAGTCGCATTGCTTTTAGTTATATCAAAAGTTATGGAGAAGGCTATCAATGAAAAATTATTAAAATACCTGGAAGGCTTCAACATTATTAGTGACCGCCAGTATGGATTCCGTAAGTCTAGATCAACAGAAGACCTTCTCGCTTATGTTACTCATGTTTGGAACAACGCAATAGAACATCATGGGGAGTCCCGGGTGGTAGCACTGGACATTTCCAAGGCTTTTGACTGAGTATGGCATGAGGGGCTCCATACTAAAGTGAGAAAATACGGAATGCCGGTTTAATTTTGTTCATGGCTGTCGAGCTTTCTTAAATACCGTTCTCTGCGAGTGGCGATATACAGATTTCTTTCAGACACATTTAACATCAACGCCGGAGTCTCTCAAGGTTCTATATTATTGCCCACCCTTTTCTTATTATACATTAACGATCTTTTGAAAACAACTAAAAATCATATATATTGCTTCGCTGATGACAGCACACTTGTTTCATATTTTACCTTGGATGCTCGGACATCGACTGCTAATGCACATCGCTATAGGCAACAAGAGGTCTCACATCTCAACAACACCTGGAAGAAATTCTGTCTTGGGGTGACAGTAACCAAGTAGAATTTAACGCTGAAAAGACCCAGGCGGCAGTTATTTCTAAAAAAGTTAATGTTGAAGAACCGGATATAGTTATGGCGGGACACTCGATTCCCTTGGCTTCATCAATTCATTCATTGGGCGTTAATTTGGATATTCATATGTCTTGGCATAGTCACGTTGCGGCCATTGCTAAGGCAGCCTGACAGGAGCTCGGAGTACTTTTCCGAACAAAGAACCTCTATAATATACCCCAACAACTTTTGATGCTCTATAAAGCCCAAATTCGACCATCGCTGGAGTACTGTTCGTATATTTTGGGCTCTGCTCCTAAACATACCCTGACATTGCTAGATTACATTTAAAAAAGAGCCGTTCGCTTGATCGGTGACCATAGTCTGACAAACAACCTGGAAAGCCTTGAACATCGAAGGCGGGTTGGCGACTTGAGTCTATTTTACAAATATTTTCATCGCAAGTGTTCAACTAAGGTTGCCCGCTTGATACCACCCAGAGCGGTGCATAATAGAAATCCACGACGAGCCACTGCAGCCCATCAGTACGTGGTTCAGCTCAGTGTCCCTCGAACGACACTGTTTCAAAATTCTTTCATCTGGAGAATGTCATCACTCTGAAACGAGCTCCCTGAGATCGTGTTCCCCAACAAGTATAATTTCCAAAGATTCAAGACCAACGTGAATCGTTCCTTGCGCACACGCACCGCTCTCAGAGCGCCATAAAGGATTTATCCTGCAGTGCTGTGCCTTATCATAAAAAAAAGGATGGGCACACGATGCTTGCGCAGGAGTGTCTGAGTACGATGTAGAATTTATTTGTTTAGTGTGCTATTAGGTTCACTTTTTTGTGCAATTATTCCCGCTATCTTAAAGAGGGAGTACGTTATTCATTGCACTTAATGCTCAAACTCCACTACTTAATTTTACTTTGTTTTTAAGAGTCTTGATTTTAGATTCGTAATTAGCAACCTTAAAAACTTCAAGGTATTGGGTTCTGTATTAATTCAATGGAATTTCGCCATAATAATGATGTTGTCAAAAATAAAGGTACCTACTTTACTATTGAACAAAATTAATATTTTTTGACAAACCTCGTATACGACTGCAAAAAATTGATATCTGATTATAGGTTGTAGACCATGCAGAGTTTTTATGAAGAATATCTTTTTTTCTTAAAATTAATAAAAAAAGAGTTTTCCATTATGGTTCCAACTTCAGTAGGTATACACACTTTATATTATATGCACATACTAGTTTTTATTGCCGTCCATTATTTTAATACAGTAAATACCTTTTCTCGAAAATTTCATATTGCCGATCCATCTCCGCGTCAGATCTAATTAAGGCAATGATTGGTAGTTTCCAAAAACTAATTACCCCACTTAACCGGGCTTAATCCGTTGACTGATGAGTACTTATAACAAGTACCCGACATGCTGGCCGAAAGTGGACACCGTCTGCCAAAAAAGAATGAATCACGCGTCGGAACGTCTTCGTAAGGGAGACAGATCTTCTGCACCAGCGGTTTGTTGAGAGTATGCTCATAGAATATTAATATCTTGCTATGGCTTCTATTTAGGTATAGTCAATCATTAAATGGCGCGAAGTAATAAATGCTCATTAAATATGCAAAACGCATACCTGGGTATCAAGAACAATTTAAACATCATCGCTTAGTATCTATTGTGTTTACATTAAAGGATCCAAATAATGAGCATTCTATAGGTAGGTCCACCCTAAATTTATCCCAAGCTATTGCTATATTTGAGGATTTACCATTTATATTGGGAAACTTCCTTAGCCAGGAGCGTGTATTGGGGAAGTTTTTAAATTAAAAACCTTAAACATGCCTATTCTCCTAAAATTGTGCTATATTATATTAGTAGGTATTTACAACATATGAGCACATTTAAAAAATCTTATTAACTAATAAATAACAATGGATGGTACTATTTTACAAAATATAATTACAAAAACAAGATATATTATAGAATCTTACAAACAAAGCATTTTCAAAAATCGATTAATACTTTGTCGTTATGGCTTAATCACAGTCCGATTCGGAAGATGAACTTTTATTAACATCGTTTATAATAAACGCTTCAACCATTTTTTCGATTATTATATCTACCTGCCACATTTTGGCACATGGTCGATACACTTTTTCCACTTTTCCGCACTGATTTTACCCATAGCTTCATTAAAGAGTCTCTTTAAATCGACCATTTTATAAGTCGCGTTCTTTCTGGCAACATGTGTTTTTATTTGAGCCCATACAGAGTCTGAGCACAAATATTCCTCGTAACTTTGCCATTTCATTGAATTATTTTGAATGCATTTTTATGTAAATTGGCTAGCAGGTACCAATAGTTTCTTTTAAGAAATCTAATGGAAATTCTATTTATCTTAAACTTAGCCATTCTGTTATTTCACTTTTACGCAACGCACTTGTCGGTAATTTGTCAGTCAGCCTAGAGTAATAACTTGCATAATCCAATACAATTATTGCATCTTTTGGTATATGATCCAACATTTGCTCGAACCATTCTCCAAAGACATCGGCATTCTTATCTTCGTGATAGTCTCCTGTATTTTTAGATTGGAACATCAGTAGACCACCTTTAATGAAGCCTTCAGAACTTCCAATATGGCTATGATAAGTCGATGTCCTTTTCCAGATGGCGATCTTAATCCTGTAGTAGACAATTCTTTCAAAAAACATGGCTAAATCATGTTTCGTATAGGTAAAATATTTTTTTGTTTTCTTCTCTGACTTTTCGGATGCTTCATAAGTAATTTCTTCTCTAACCGACGGTATCGCTTTCGTCTTTTAAAATCGATTGCCTATTATGTCTTTTCCACCGAAAACTAATTTTTTTTTAATAATTTCCCGTTTAATTAAGCGTATTTCTACACATAAATGGGTGGTCCTAATCTTCTCGGATTGAGAAGAAAATTTTGTCCAGCGTGGGAATTTCTTTTTTTTTTAAAGAAATTTTGAACTTTTCGCTTTATTCTTTGAATTAAAACGTCACTCAGCTCAAGTTTTGGTCGTCCTGGAGAAGCTTTCGGAGGTTTGACTCCAACAATTTTCTTCTTTCAAAAGTTTATATATTGTTGCTTTCCAATAGTTAAGCATATCTGCTATAAATTGCACTACATTGTCATCACTCAAATCCGCATTCTTCCTTTTAATAGAATCGTAAGGGTTAAGAATTATTTTTTTTTTCATTTACTGTACATGGACCGACTCTAGGGCGTTTAGGCAATTGAAAATTCTCCATATTTATTTAAAAAAACACTGACACTTCACACATTGACTAGATTTACTGAGAAACAAACATCCAAGGTAGGTATATACAGATATAAATAGGTGTATCGTTCCAATCGAGGCACCCATAAAGGCATAATAACCACATAATAAGCAAACAGGTAACCATGATTAGCTACAAAAAAGGAATAAAATGATTAGAGCAGAAACGGAATAAGTACCTAGACTTTAATTAGTTTTGAAAAAATTTCTGGTAAATGGTATAATAATTTTAAGCTTACATGTCGAAAAATCTTGCATTTGATTGATTTATTACTTCGCATCATTTAAAGATGGACTATAGTAAAATAAATACTACCATATTTCTGACTTCAGACAATTAGTAAATGACCACGTTTCTTTCTAGATCTGTTGCTAAATAAAACATTTTTTAACAATGTTCTATTAGGGCTTTTGACAGAACACTATACAGACTAAAGAAGCATCGATTAAAAATAGCGCCGTGAGCGAAAATTTTTAGAGACCACGCCCAAATTTCGTTTTTGTCGATAATTCTAATATTTGCATTGAACGGATGTATGATTAGATATCATTTATTCCCATGTGAATTTTTTCTGGATTTTTAAATTGCAAAACAATACGAGGATTTAGGATTCTAATACTCTCAAGGGGGTTTGTCCGGACCTAAGAACCTCCCTCCTTGGATCCGCCACAGCAACAGACCGTATATTATATTATTTACCTAAATTAATTTGAACTTTTAATAACTCGCAAACTGCCAGCAAATAACCGTCCCACTTTTAAATGCCCTTATAACCCCAGACGCCACAACTTTTTGATTATAGTGGATTACTCGCATTTACACCGCCATCAAATTTATTGTTTTACTATTCAAGTCGCCTCGAAACCAGAACCAGGTACGGCAAGCCTACCCTACCAATAAGAAAGAACTTAAAAAATCGAGGCTTTAGGATAGGCAACCAAACATATACCACTAATTATTTGAAGCCTTCAAACACGAAAAATCGGATTTGCCGGTAAATTTAAGGTTTGTTCAATCCGACTGAAACCCTACCAATACAGTCTCCGAACGGTCGTACAACTAATACTAAACACTGCAACAGTCGATTGCCAAGTTCAAAGCTTAATTGACAGACTGTAAATGATCGTTCGGGTTGGGACAAACCTTTAGAGTGAGGTAGTTTAGCGGTTGTTTGTTATTATTTTTAAAAGAAAATGACTGAATTAGTATAAAATGAGTGAGAGTGAGTGTTTGTGTATCACTATTCTGTTTGGTATCATTAACCTTCCTTAAGTTTAAAGTGCTTTATCCAATTCCGTCTTTCTGATTAGCTTCTACAGTCTCGACAGTAGCTTCTTTATGTAGCATTAAGGCGGGGTGTCCTCTCAAAACGCAATAACAGATTTTGTGTTGAACTGCTTCTTTTATACTTTTAACAGATCGATATAGAGTTTCACCCGACAGTCCTATCTAGACAGTGAGTCAACAGTAATTTAATGACCCACATAAAGCGATAAAAATGGACGCCCCTTTAGCTTCGCGTGCTAAATCGTTAAAATTTGTTGCTTTCAAAAACCGGTTAGTCCAGGTTAGCAATATGTCGCCTTAATGCTGCCTTCGCCTCACATATCTGTGTACCCAAGAATATCTACTAGATCAGGGATGCACAGACTTATAGGGAACAGGGGCCACTCGGGAAAAATATAAGCCAAGGACGGGCCACTACAAACAATACTTATTAACACAAAATTTTGTATTTTTAAATAGTATGAAATACAATGATAAAATAAAAGAACCTTCAAAAATGTTTGTTGTAATTATGTAATCGTAAGGTAATCTAATCATTACAATGTAATATTTCATGTTTTACTATTTTGATGCATGACATTGCATTGAACTAACAAGTTTTTTTTTTTATATTTAGTTCCACATTACTTGTCGCCACACGTAAAATTGCTTCCAAATTTTCATTTGCCAGACGGTTTCGGTTTTTTGTTTTATTTAGTTTCATCACTGAAAACGTTTGTTCACAAATATACGTCGATCCAAATAAGCTTGCGCATTTCAATGCATTTATTCGGAACTCTTTATAGGCGTTTTTATCAACGCAACGGTAGAAGTTAAGTAAAATACCTTCATTAAATTTGTTTCGTAAACTATCATCATTTTGCATGTCTATTAATTCCAGCTGCATTGATTCCGGCGCATTTTCGGGTGAAATGTTAAAAGGATTGTTGAAAATGTCCAATAGAGGTTTAACTTTTTTGAAGTCTACAAAACGATTTTGAAAAGTTTGTATCAAAATATCAATTTTTTCAACATGAGCGAAATTGACGGCAGTTTTATTGACTTTCTCCATAATTTTTTTGCAGTTCGGAAAATGGCTGTAATTGGCTGAATTAATTTGTGTCCTGAAAAGACTCAATTTGCATTGAAAGGACGAAACATGAAAGTATAACTGCGAAATCAATTGATATTTGCCTTGGAGTCGCGTATTTAAGACCTTCAAGTGATTTGTGATGTCTACAAAAAACGCTAAGTCACACAGCCAATCAGAGTTGTCAAGTTCGGGGACGTCGTTTTTATTTTCCGCCAGAAATAATTGGATTTCTCCAATCAAGTTAAGAAACCGCGGTAGTGGCAACCCACGACTTAGCCACCTTACTTTAGTGTAAAACAGGAGATCACCATATTCGCTTTCAATATCCTCGAGAAATTGTTTGAATTGTCGGTGATTGAGACCTCGTGATTTTATAAAGTTTACAGTAGGTACTACAACTTTCATCACATTTTCAAATCCCAATAATTTTGAACAGAGGGCCTCTTGATGTATAATGCAATGAAACTGCATTAATTCCTTGGTATTTATGTTTTTAGTTTGTAAATATTTTTTTAACATAGTTACTATCCCAGATGTACTACTAACCATTGAAGGTGCTCCGTCAGTCGTAATTCCAGATATTTTTGTTAAATCCAAATCCATTATAGAACATTTTTCCAGAAGAGCTTTGAGCATGTCACTCCCCTTGGTTTGACTTGTCAAAGAACTCATACCAATCAGTTCTTCACTCACATCAAAATTTTGCGTTACACCTCGTAAAAATATTAAGAGTTGAGAAGTGGAACTTATATCTGTAGATTCGTCGAGTGCTATAGAAAAATACTCAATACTTCTCGATTTCTTAGCTAATTTATTGCTCTTCTATATTAGCTGCTAATGCGGTAATTCATCTTTGAACAATCATCCGATTTAACTGAAATTTTCCAAACTTCTTTACATTTTTCGGACAAATTTTTTTTGCGGCGATATCTAAACATTGCTTAACAAACTCACCATCTTTAAAAGGTCGACAAGTTTTCGCTATTATTTGAGATATTCCAAAGCTAACTTCAGTAGCTGTCTCAGCATCTTGAATTGGTTTTGTAAACATAGCTTGCTGGCCCATTAGTTCCCGTTGTAAAGTGGAAATTATTTTCGTTCGATTTTCGCCAGTTAATTTGGTAAAAGTAGGATGCTGGGGTTCATAGTGCCTTTTCACATTATATTCCTTGGGAATAGAAACACTACTCTTGCATATTGTTGGGGAACAGCCCTAAAAGTTGAAATGAGTTGTCCAAAGATGGACTGTTTAGTTTAGTTGTAACATAGTAGGCGTAACATGTCAAATTTACGATCTCGTTCATAACGTAGTAGGTATAAGAAATGATGTATTTTGGACCCGCGCCAAATGGAAGCGGCTGGAGACCACTGCCACGCTCCACATTTGTTCTCTGTAAAATGCGCCCACGGGATTGGCGGAAGCTTGGCGTCGGCCACAAAAGATGAATGAGTCGCGTCATAAGGTATTCGTGCAGCGGTTCCATCCGCTCCATTCGGCGCGAATTAAGAAAGAAGAGTAACTGTTGAGTGAGCAGACAAGCTAGCAACACGTCCCGTCAAAAAGGAATAGCCAAAGTTGGTTGTTGGCGGTCATTTTACTATTTGTACCAAGTGGTAAATCTTTACGAATGTTAGTGTATCAATTTAGAGTAACTGTTGAGTGAGCAGACAAGCTAGCAACACGTCCCGTCAAAAAGGAATAGCCAAAGTTGGTTGTTGGCGGTCATTTTACTATTTGTACCAAGTGGTAAATCTTTACGAATGTTAGTGTATCAATTTAGAGTAACTGTTGAGTGAGCAGACAAGCTAGCAACACGTCCCGTCAAAAAGGAATAGCCAAAGTTGGTTGTTGGCGGTCATTTTACTATTTGTACCAAGTGGTAAATCCGTAGAAATGTTAGTGTACTAATTTCTATGTAAAAAGTGGAAGTTTCACCCTAAGTACGGGTACAAAGTGTGCATAGCTCTGTGCAAAGAGTTATAAAGTGTTGATTTCGCCAGAAGTCATAGTGTGTTAAGTTCGCCAGTATTTTAAATAAAGTTATTTTGCTTTAACACGAGTTTAATTTCCAATCATAATAAAACCGACCAGTGAGTCACACGCCTGTGGAAATATACCACAAACTTGATTGAACGTAAGAGGAAATAAAGCCCGGCGTTTCAACATGGTCCTTCGAGCCGGATGTTGGAAAATTAAATAAGTGCGAAAGTAAAATTAAAGTAAAAAATTAGCAAGAAGAGGCAGTAAGAGACTTCCAAACTAGTGAGAGTAGTGAAGTGAAAGTTAAGTGAGTGTCGACAGAGAGACAGCGGAAGGTAAAAACGTTACATGTAGAAATTGTAGTAGTATTGTTGTTGATAATTCTAGATTTGTTAGTAGCATTACACTTTGGTAGCCAACATTAAGGTAGTGTTGTGTTCGACTTCACCTCTGTGTAAGTTGTGTTGCTAGTTAGAGAGCAAAAGTCATTAAAAAATAAAAAAATGGAGCCTTCAGACGAGGCAGTTAATATAAGTGAATTAAGCGAGTTAAAAAGAAAACGTGGGGTGGCAAAGGCTGCGATCACGAGGATTCAAACATGGTATAATACTAATAAAAAAGACAAAGAGACGCTGAAGCAAGTTATATCGCGAGAGGAGACGTTGAGAAAAGCGTACGGGACGTACTCTGATTTACAGGATAGTATTGAATATTTAGATCCAGACGATTTAGATAGGGATGAAGTCGAGGGCAAATACCATTCTTTGGTGGCGGCGTTTAATGAAATATTAAGCGCAGATAATGCACAAGGTAGTGTAACGAGTAGTAATCAGGGGCAACATTATATTTCTTCGGGTGTTAGATTGCCAGATTTGAAAGTCCCATCGTTCGATGGCAGTGTTTCGGATTGGCGGTCTTTTGCAGAAATTTTTAAAGTTTTAATTATAGAGAACGCAGTTCTTTCGGATGTACAACGATTAATGTACCTAAAATCTGCACTCAAGGGCGAGGCTTTGAAGCTAATAGATTCTCTTGAATTAATAGGAAGTAACTTTCAGTTTGCTTTTGATATTTTGCAAAATAGATTCGAGAATTTGACATGTGTGGTAAATAACCACTTCAAAACTATTTTAGGTGCGCCGGTGCTAACTAAGCCAAATTCAAATAATTTAAGGGAGTTCATAGCGAATAATACAAAGACAGTGGAGTCGTTAAAACAATTGCCGGTATCTCAGACTCAAGTTATTGAATATTTGTTAGTATATATTATGGAAAATAAATTAGATTACGCCACAAAAAAGGCATTTGAGCTGGATCGTAATTTAAATAACTTACCAAGGTTAACAGATTTCTTTGAATTCTTACAGCGTAGGTGTTTAGTGTTCGAAAATCTTTCTAGTAGTAGTGAACAACAAAGTTCACAGCCCAGAGGCACAACTAATAATAATAGAGTATCGTTTTTTGCTAGTCAACAGCAGAGCGATCAGTATTGTTGTATTTGTGGCATTCCAGATCATAGAACATATGCGTGTCAAAAATATTTGGATTTAACATTATATGGAAGGCAACAGATCGTACAATCGAAGCGATTGTGTTTTAATTGTCTGGGTGCACACTCTGTCGCTCAGTGCAAATCACAAAGTAAATGTAAATATTGTAATTTATCGCACCATTCAACGTTGCATAGAAATGTGCCAAGAGGTAGTCCTGATGCAAGTTCGGGCACCGCACAACAACATAATTCTACGCGAAAAGCAAATTTAGGTACCGTGCGAAACGGGCGATATTTCCAGAATAATACCGACAAAACCTCGTACAACGCGAACAGTTCAAATAATCAATCGTTCTTAAGGCCATCCGGGCAGTACAACGGGTCTGGGAATCGAACACACAACGTGTCAAGTTTAAATACGAGTACGGAGACGCCTAGTCCTCAAAATATCGGTGTAGAAAATTTACAGGGTAAGTCAAGTAGGGATGCCCAAATAAGTTCCACTAAACCAGTGTCTCTTTCAGCATTGGCAAATGAACATTTTAACGTATTATTGGCAACCGCGCAGGTAAATCTTGTGAGTAAGAATGGGGATGTGATAACAGCGAAAGTATTGTTGGATAATGGAAGCCAAAGCTCGTTTATTACTAAATCATTAGTAGAGCAGCTACAGTGTGATATTATTAATTATAAAGTAAATATTTCAAGCGTTTCACAAAACAGTTTTGTATGTACTAAATTGGCGAACGTTACCATATATTCGAAAACGCAGGATATCTGTTATCCAGTGAAATCGTGTATCATTTTGGATAATATCACGTACAAATTGCCGCAAATCCCTATCAAAGTAGAAACGTTGGATATTCCGTATAATTTACAAAGCCGGCTGGCTGATCCAACTTTTAATATTCCATCCGATATCGACATGTTGTTGGGCGCTGATGTCTACTATTCGATTTTAAGCCAGGGGCAGTGTATTTTAGGCTCTAACAAACCTACTTTGGTAAATACCACACTTGGGTGGATTATAGCAGGGAAGGTACCTTCACATTGTACATCGCCAGTGAAAGGGCACGCTACGCAGGCAGGCGGAAGTAGTGCGTCATTTTTTTTGCAAACTCAAGACGTGGATAAGTTGTTGACAAAATTTTGGACAGTCGAAGAAGTGTCTTCAAAACCTATAATGTCAACTGACGATCAGTTGGCAGAAAGTATCTTTATTAATACTACAAAACGTGTAGAAAACGGTTCGTTTCAGGTCAATATGCCATTTAAAACTCCGGGTGAGTATACGAAACTTGGTGATTCGTTTAACATGGCTGAAAAGCGGTTCTCCTCGTTGGAAAAAAGATTTCAAAATGACCCTGCTCTGTTCAGGGAGTACAAGCACTTCATCGATGAATACGTGAACCTCGGACATGCGAAGTATGTGCCGCTTACATTGAAAACAAAAAATAATGAGAATAAGTATTTTATTCCGCACTTGTGTGTGATTCGTGAATCAAGTGCTACTACAAAATTGCGTGTGGTTTTCGATGCGTCGGCTAAATCATCATCAGGGTATTCGCTAAATGACGTCACCCTAAAGGGGTACCAGGTGCAGCCTGAGTTGTTCGATATTTTATGTAGGTTTCGGTATCATCAGTACGTTTTAATTTCAGATATCAAGAAAATGTATCGGCAAATAGCGGTTAATCCAGATCATGTTTTTTTGCAGAACATTCTTTGGCGTGAGGCTCCGCATGAGGACCTCAAATGTTTGGAACTCCAAACAGTGACATACGGGGCAAATTTTGCACCATTCGCGGCCACAAGAACAATCAATGAAGTGGCAATCTCGGGCGCAACCACGCATCCAGTGGCAGCACAAGCGTTACTGTCGCAGTGTTACGTGGATGATATTTTGGCAGGGTGTGAAAAGTTTGAGCAGTTAGGTCAGCTATATTCACAGTTGAACAGTTTGTTAGGTAACGCTGGATTTACGTTGCACAAATGGTGTTCAAATTCTAAAGAATTCCTAGTGTCGATAGCAGAAAAACAGCAGAACGAGTACGATTTGAATTTTGACAACGCGCCAAATAAAGTTTTGGGCTTAAAGTGGCGTCCTGAGGAAGATGTGTTGAAAATTTCAATACCTACAGATGCAAGACCGATAACGGTAACTAAGCGAATTATTCTTTCAACATTGGCACAATGTTTCGACCCTCTAGGGCTCATCAATCCTGTAGTTGTCAAAGGAAAAATACTGATGCAGAAATTATGGATAAAAAAATTGGATTGGGATACGGAAATCACAAGTGACGAGTTGCTGGCTGAGTGGACTGCTTTTCTGAATATGGTTTCGCTTCTTGAGTCATTGGAAATTCCAAGAAAATTGTGTAGCAATAAAGAGGTTTCTAGTATAGAAGTCCATGGGTTTGCAGACGCCAGTACAGTGGCGTACGGGGCGTGCGTGTATTTCCGTATTATATATGACGATGGCTCAGTAACAAGCACATTAGTTTCATCTAAATCTAGAGTAGCACCGATCAAGACAATAACCGTGCCAAGGCTTGAGCTTTGCGCTTTGGTAATTTTGGTTCAATTAGTAACGAAAGTTGTGACAATTTTTCAGGATATTTTGAGTTTTGCCTCAATAAATTTATGGTCAGATTCTAAAATCGTTCTAGCTTGGTGTAACGATCATCCAATGAGGTGGTCCACGTTCGTGTCTCATAGAGTCTCACTAATTCAAAGTTTGACGGAGAACAGCAAATTAAGATATGTCAAATCTGCAGACAATCCTGCAGATATTTTGTCGCGCGGAAATTTCTCAAACGAAGTAATTGCTTCAGGATTCTGGTTTCAAGGGCCTAAGTTCTTACTTGACGTTAACTTGGATTTGAGTTTATATGATCAGCAGATCAACATTGCTAATCTGCCAGAGCAAAAGAAGGTGGCACTTTCAACGGTGTGCCAGGAGCAACCTTGTGATTTTTGGATAAATTATTTTTCGCGGTTTTCTAACTTTTCACGTCTGATACGTATGTTAGCCTTTATGTTCCGGTTTATACATAACCTTCGGAATAAAGATAATAAGATTCAGGATGCAACTGTCACGGTTGGTGAGCTTGATAGGTCATACCAGTTCGTGGTAAAAAATCTGCAACGACAGGGTTTTCCAAAGCAACTTTCGGAATTAAAGAACAATCAAATAATCTCAGATAAGCAATTGAAGCATCTTAAACTTTTTTTGGATTCGAGCCAGTTAATTAGAGTGGGAGGCAGACTTGAAAATGCGGATATATCATTTGATCAAAAGCACCCGTATTTATTGCCTTCACATAACGCGACAGTAAAGATCATGCTTAAGTACGAACATTTGAGATTAGGACACGCTGGCGCTCAGTCAGTGCTGTCAAATTTTAGGCTACGGTTCTGGCCACTTAACGGTTTGAGAGAAGCGAAGCAAGTTATAAGGAATTGTATCACGTGTACGCGATTTAGAGCTCTTCCAGCTCAGCAGATCATGGCAGATCTTCCTACAGATAGGGTGCAAGCAGCACGTGCATTTCAAAAAGTGGGGATTGATTACGGGGGCCCATTCCTAATAAGATCGTCTAGATTACGGAAAGCGCCGTACATTAAAGCATACATTGCAATTTTCGTGTGTATGTCAACAAAGGCTATTCACATCGAACTAGTGACTGGTCTGTCAACTGAAGCATTCATGATGACGTTGAAACGTTTCATCGCTCGTAGAGGTAATCCTACTATTATTTACAGCGATAATGCAACAAACTTTCAGGGGACGAGTAATCAATTGTACGATGTTTACAAGTTTTTCAGTAATGCGCAAAATTGTAAGCCTTTTTTAGAATATCTCGCCCAAAATGAAATTCAGTGGAAATTCATCCCCCCCAGGTCTCCTCATTGGGGCGGATTGTGGGAAGCTGCTGTAAAAAGCACGAAGCATCATATTTATAGACTAATGGGTACTTCAAAATTCACATTCGAAGATTTTTATACGATTTTGACGCAAATCGAGGCGGTGTTAAATTCACGACCATTATGCCCATTGACAAACGACCCTTCAGATTTCGGGTATCTAACACCAGGGCACTTTTTGATAGGGGAAAGTTTAACCGCATACCCTGAGCGCGATTTGACAGAAATCCACGATAATAGGCTAAAATTTTGGCAACAGTGTACCAAAATTCAACAGATCTTTTGGAAGCGATGGTCGGTAGATTATCTCAATCGTCTGCAACAGTGTCCTAAATGGCTAAAAGTTAGTAGAAATATAGTCCCTAACGACGTGGTGCTATTACGCGAGGATAACGTACCTCCGTTGCAATGGCCGCTAGCGAGAGTGCTGGAAGTGTATCCTGGAAAGGATGGTAACGTGAGGGTTGTAAAACTAAAAACAGCTGACAGCATTTTCACTAGGTCTATAGCAAAAGTGTCTCCTCTCATTTATGACCAGGCACATGTAACTACTGAACTTCATTACGACTAAGCCAAACTACTTTTGATTATAGGTTACCGCACCTCGTGCGTGTGGCCATATTTTAAGTCTTAATTTACTCGATTACTAGTTTGTTGAATAATGAGTTTCAACGTACGTTTCATTTATATTAGTTTATTTTACACAAGGTGTCAGTCCTTTTTTGGCGTGGTGGCCTGCCTTAAGTCCACTGGGGGTCGAAGGCTAAGACTCCCTGGGAAACCTAAACGGTTACATGATTTTTGCATTCTTTTTGTCGTTTTTGTTGGCCCTTCGCTCTTAAGGAGCGTCGTATGAGTTCGCACAGTTGGAAACTTCTGGCAGCTTTTTCAAGAACACACTAGGAGCGTCCCTGGTGTCAAAAGACTAAAGACGTAGACTACCCTGACAGTAGCGCACTGCCCTTTCGGTTCTGGGTTCCGGCGGAATCTGGTTCCACCTTTCGCTCTGCGGAGCATCTGTCACTCTGTTACTTCTCCTTCTTCCATTTCGTTCTATCTACTTTGCGGCTTCGGCACTACAAGACACGAGTAGTGCTGTCTATCACTACCAAGTGTCATTTCTCTGGGTTGGGGCGGGTAAGGGGTTTTTGAGCCCAGTCCAGGGGAATTATCAGGTCTTCTTCGGGTGGGGATTCGGGAAAATTGTGAGTGTGTGACGTGGGGTGCAAATTTACGCCTTGTGCTTCATGTCAATACTCAAAAGTTAGGGGTGCCTCATCAGTAGCGCCATTCGCAGTATTCGACTCCAATGTCAGTACTCAAAGTTAGGGGTGTCTCACAGTAGCGCCAGTTCAAGAAAGTTAGGGGTGTCTCATCAGTAGCGCCATTCGCAGTATTCGACTCCAATGTCAGTACTCAAAGTTAGGGGTGTCTCACAGTAGCGCCAGTTCAAAGTTTAGGGGTGTCTCATCAGTAGCGCCATTCGCGGTATTCGACTCCAATGTCAATACTCAAAGTTAGGGGTGTCTCACAGTAGCGCCAGTTCAAGAAAGTTAGGGGTGTCTCATCAGTAGCGCCATTCGCAGTATTCGACTCCAATGTCAATACTTAAAGATAGAGGTGTCTCTCAGAAGCACCGTTCTTTAGTTTTTTAGTTTTTTTTTATTATTTTATACTACAAGGGAAGTAGTTAGGGGTGTCGCGGCGGAATGCCAACGTTTATGTGCAGCTCAAAAGGAGCTTGCTATCTGGACCTCGTGTGTTCAGTTTTAAAATGAATTTTATGACAGTGCTCGAAGCGAGTTTTCAAAGTAAATTTCGAATATATTCTTCAAAGAATATCAAAGTCATTTAACACAATATATGATTCGGTAAAAATGTGCCAGTTATGAAAAATAGGACATTCAATCTGTGCAATACGGACGGGTAGGACGGCTGTACAGAACTTTAGGTTCTTTTTAATATTAAGATTGTTGTGAAACCTATTCTACAGGTTTCAATAGGATACGGGTCACTTACGTTCAGATTACGTGAAAACAAAGGAAAAGAAAGACTTTATTTTTCTTTGGGACGTTATACACTTAGGTCAAGATTATGTTCTCAGAACAAAACAGGACTTCAAGTGGACGATTGAGCATTGGTTTGTGTACGATTATGTCAAGTGGGTCCAGTAAAAGACAATGAACATTTGCGGAGTCGAGATAACTTTGACAGTGTTTGGAAATACGAGGGGCATGTGATACATGAAATCGTGTGTCATGCTGAACAATTTTGTGTGACCTTCGGTCATATTGTAAATATTTTAGTATAAGTTATAAAGTTAAGAAAAAAAAAAAATGGTTATAGTTAGAGCTGCACGGTTGCGTTGCACGTGGCACATGCGCAGCTCTCTTTCTGAATATGGGGTATTTGACTCAGATCATGAGACGATGTAGAGTCTACAACCATATTGATGGTCATGGCTGTTAACGTTTATGTATTGTTGGTTGTCGTTGTTAGGTTAGGTATAATGTTGGATACCAGAGTGTTAATTTCTAAGAGTAGATTGTGTAGAAAGGGGATGTACTACATAATGTTCGATTAAATTGAATTGAAGCACAAGTGCTTCAAGGTGGGGGAGAATGTTGGGGAACAGCCCTAAAAGTTGAAATGAGTTGTCCAAAGATGGACTGTTTAGTTTAGTTGTAACATAGTAGGCGTAACATGTCAAATTTACGATCTCGTTCATAACGTAGTAGGTATAAGAAATGATGTATTTTGGACCCGCGCCAAATGGAAGCGGCTGGAGACCACTGCCACGCTCCACATTTGTTCTCTGTAAAATGCGCCCACGGGATTGGCGGAAGCTTGGCGTCGGCCACAAAAGATGAATGAGTCGCGTCATAAGGTATTCGTGCAGCGGTTCCATCCGCTCCATTCGGCGCGAATTAAGAAAGAAGAGTAACTGTTGAGTGAGCAGACAAGCTAGCAACACGTCCCGTCAAAAAGGAATAGCCAAAGTTGGTTGTTGGCGGTCATTTTACTATTTGTACCAAGTGGTAAATCTTTACGAATGTTAGTGTATCAATTTAGAGTAACTGTTGAGTGAGCAGACAAGCTAGCAACACGTCCCGTCAAAAAGGAATAGCCAAAGTTGGTTGTTGGCGGTCATTTTACTATTTGTACCAAGTGGTAAATCTTTACGAATGTTAGTGTATCAATTTAGAGTAACTGTTGAGTGAGCAGACAAGCTAGCAACACGTCCCGTCAAAAAGGAATAGCCAAAGTTGGTTGTTGGCGGTCATTTTACTATTTGTACCAAGTGGTAAATCCGTAGAAATGTTAGTGTACTAATTTCTATGTAAAAAGTGGAAGTTTCACCCTAAGTACGGGTACAAAGTGTGCATAGCTCTGTGCAAAGAGTTATAAAGTGTTGATTTCGCCAGAAGTCATAGTGTGTTAAGTTCGCCAGTATTTTAAATAAAGTTATTTTGCTTTAACACGAGTTTAATTTCCAATCATAATAAAACCGACCAGTGAGTCACACGCCTGTGGAAATATACCACAAACTTGATTGAACGTAAGAGGAAATAAAGCCCGGCGTTTCAACACATATTAAACCGACAATTTTGTTATGCGATAAAATAAAAAGTATTTTTCGGTCCAAATATCTTGAAACTGCCGATTTTCATCTTCAACCTTACGACTACGTTTCTTACTGGGGCCTGGTTTATCTATATCAAAATTGATATTATATTGTTACGTAGGTAGAAGCCAAGTTCGAATGACGAAATATTTACTCGTCACAGATTACAGTCCTCAATCAGTATAACGTTCGCTTGTCCATAGTTAAAACTTAACTGCCCCGGTAGCTGGCGATGCGTCGTATTTATTCGAGTTACCAAACATCTAGAACCTTCCACTTGGTTCGGGGATACTATCGACGTGTTTCGCGAATCTTAAAGTATTCTAGTTGATGCGACAGATTTCAAGTCTCGTAACAATATGCTTAGACCGGAGCGCGGCGAGTAGAATACTTTTAAAATTCGTTGGCATGCCGCATAATTGTCGCTTTTAAAATTCGTTAGCGGGCCGCATGAGGTCCGCGGGCCGCGGTATGTGTATCCCTGTACTAGATGCACTGGGTAGGTATTCGGGCATTCCCACAAGCACCAGTTATGACAAGGAAGAAACCAAAATATTTCTCCCCATCACACTTCTATCCCACCAAACCTTTCATGATTTCATTTAGGTGACCACTAGAAATCATGATCCCAAATGATATTTTATCTCCCCCAAAGCATCCTGGTTTTACTATGGTGCTGAACAGCCATTTTACGAGTAATTCTTTCAATAAACTAAGCAGAACACGAGTCTCAATTAACCCGTATGGCAAAGGCCATTCTTTTGGACACAATGAGGACCCCATGTTGGAAAATAAGAAAAAGAAACTGGTCGATCGAATTGAAATAAAACGTCGGAGGCCGTTCATATTGTATGCAAATTAGTAATTTGAGAAGGTCCTTGGATTATTGGATGTTGCAATATTTTCTGGCCAGTTGTGAATAGAGTATTTAAAAAATAAAGGACAGAAGAAGCATTGTAATGATGTTGAAAAATTGATTGTGCTTCGACAGGAAATATGTATACCTATAATGTACATATATTTGATCCGTAGAGGGACCTATCTAGTGCCTCAATAATAAAAAATCATTGGATTTTGAAGTATATTAGAGTAGGATGGAGGGACACATAATCAGTAGATACAGAACAATGGCCGAAACTTTTCAAGATGGAATATTTTCTGATCACATTTTGAAGTGTTTAGAAGCGAGGTTAAGTTAAGTATCTACTTTTATATTGTGTTTAATTATTTTAGCCGCTTTAATTAGTATTGTGTCTTGGCGTGTTTCAAGTTAAACAAAACGCAACGAAATGCGCTTCTTAAATGCACTCGTCGTGACATATTAAATTTCATTTGGATCTAGATCTTGAAATGCACTGTTGGTGCGATCTACGATATAATAACTCTTCAACTGGTGATTTCTGCATTTTTTCTTTGAACATACCGGTAAAACTCTAATGTTTTAAGATTAGGTGATCTCGGAGGATAATCTCGATGATAACAGTAACGTTATGACACATGACACTGCTTGGCACACTGAGAAAAAACAGGGTGCCTTATAACCAAGGGGTCATACAGCAACAGAAGGTAGTAGACTTGAAAAAATGTAACTTGTGCATAACTTCTTATAATAAAATACCTACGTTTGAAGAGATACATAGTGATCCAAGTAAAAATATATTTTAGAAAATTGGCGATGATTTAAAAATGGTTAAGAGGATATGAATCAAATTTGGCGTAGTCATGTTACTGAGGGCAAGAACGACGATTTCATAATCAGTTTTAGCAGTTGAGCCTTCAACTACCGATTGTTTTGGAAGTGATTTTACATTCCGACAGAGAGCGTACTCTAACCTTATAAGACAGGTTGATACTATGATGATGTAGATGGCACACCTTCTTAATTAACCTTATATTATCACTTTCATAGGTTATTACACAGTACTTAGATCAAGAAATTAGTTGGTATCTCGCTTATAGCGGGTATGCCGCGTACGGATATACAGGGTTAGGAGAAATTACCAGAACGGTGGATTATTTCAAAAGATATACGAGTTAGCAAAAAATGTCTTTTGTAAAAGTTGTAAGGCTTTTAAAAATCTACATAAAATATCTGTAATAAATTGAAATATACAGGTACGTCCAAAAAGTTGTGGAGAGTTATAGTTATATTTTTTAAATAAAATTATTACTTATTTTGATCGTCCAGTCAATTTTAAACATTTTCTATTAACCATAGGGTAAAGTGGTCTATAGTGGGACAAAAAAATTAAAAATGCTGTAATTTTTTTTATATAGGGATTTTACTGATGGTAAGTATCTATAACTAATGAGAAGGTAAATAATTAGTTTATTCTATCATTTACTAACCTTAAATCGTTTAGTGTTAATAATAATTAATAAATCCCACTATATACCATTTTTCCCACTATGAACCAGGCAGTGGTGTATAGTGGGAAAGACCTTGGTACTTAGTGGGATTTAGTAATTAGGTATCAAATCATGAGAACCGAAAAAGTCTATTTATACAAAATGAGGTTAAATGATGTTATATTTGTCCAAATTGACTGAAAAAGAATATTGGCAAGCTGCTCTTTTAGTGCTGCCTGATTTAAATGGAATCGACAGTTTCATCACAATATCTTCTGAACTAACAATATCTTCGTCATTTTTGTCGGGAAAAACAAACTTATCAGATGGCAAACGCTTTAGAAAAGAAATATGATAATCATCCTCTTCTTTAAGAATAACCTGCCCAACAAAATGTTTAACGTAAGATTTCTTTTCGTATTTAACCAACACATAATCGTTTACTGCTACGGACATCAGTTCTAAATCTTCTTCAGGATCGCTCTCTAGGTCTGTCGAATCGCAACAAATATTTTCATCTACATCACTGTTCGAACTTGAATCGTTCAAAACCTTACGTTTAACCTTCTGAACAGCCCTTTTCTTCGATTCAATCAGCTTTCGATTCAGAATTCTTTCTTCATAATCTTTTTCTATCTGTTCTTTTATTAGAGTATCTGTCAAAATTAGTGACTTTGCCTTTTTTCTTCCTTTTCTTAATTGTTTCCTTTCAGCTGCTTTTAAATGGGGTCTAATTGCTTCCGGTGTAATTAATGTCTTTGTGTTTGATTGTCCTGGCTGTGGTGATGGGGGTTTGTTTGAAGTTATGTTGTTTGATGCTTCTCGTTCTGGATCTGCTGCTGGAGTAATACGTTCTGCTAAGTGATCTTGGAAGTTATCTTGTGTCTCAATATTTTCATTGACATTAATATTGTGAAAATCAAGAGGAATTGCCGGAGGTCTATCCGTAACAAAGGAAGACATGTAGTCAGAGTCAGAAAATATTTGGGAGTTAAGTGGTGATATTCCCGTTTTTTCAAAACCTTTAATTATATTAACGGGAGTCATTGCTAAGGGAAAGGCTGTACCGACCACACCAGCAATATCGTAAATGGACGCTGGAGTACCTGGATGATTCAGCATCCAATTGTCTAAGGCTTTATTATAATAATTTTTGAAGGGAAAAAAACAGCTGACATCCAGAGGCTGCAGCTTATGGCTGCAGTGAGGGAGTAGCGTAAGCAGAACAATTCCATTTTCTTTGCATAAATTAAGCACGGTAACAGCATAATGACTTTCGTGGTTATCTAATACCAGTACGACCGGAGCTTCCTTGCTGCAGCGCACATGTGTAATAAAATGTCTGATGTAATTTAGAAAATTCTCAGATGTCATCCATCCGCTGGTGTGGGCGGACCCATCAGAACCTGGGGGTGCTCCAATAAGCATAAACTGTTTAAAATTCTTCCTAGGAAAGATGAAATATGGTGGAACATATGTTCCGTTAGCGCAAATTGTAGCACACATTGTGACCAGGGTGCCTCTTTCTGCGCTAGTGACTTTTCCAACTTGCTTTTGGGTAACGGACGCCAAAATCTTGGGAGGTTTGTGAACATTGGTTATCCCAGTTTCGTCACAATTATATATCTGGTGTGGTAAAAATTTATATTTCAACATTACATCTCGCAAATTGTTGAAGAACAATTTCACGTTATGTTTGTTGAAGCTGGTAGCCCTTGTTAAGCTTGTTGCCTCTGGTGTTCTAAGCGAGAGAGCAGTATTCCGTTTTCTATAATAATGCATCCAATCTAATCCAGCTTTTCTTCTGTCATGCCAGGAGGTAGGTACATCTTTGTTATTGGCAACAGCATATTTGTAAGCAAGTTCACGTGTTGTGTTAAGTGTCAACCCGTAACACATTTGTGAAGCCTGTATCAAATATTCTGTTAGAAGTGCTTCCTCTTCTTTATTAAAAATACATTTAAATCCGTGCTTTCGACCATAACTAAAATTTGGTCTTTCGCCTACATCTGTAGCTTTATACTTTTGCACTTTTCTGTGCAAAGCGGATTTACTTAAATTGTATTTTTTCGCAGCAGTTTCCAAACATGATTTTTGCTCTACAACTTCTGCTACAGCCTCACGCATATTTCTTTCGTATTTATCATGATTTAATACGCTTTGCCTAAAGTGGGCTTTTTGTTGGGTGCGTGATACTTTCGGCATGGTTCAAATCTAAAATTAAAAATACAAAATATTAGTCCCACTATGCACCACCACATACTTTCCCACAATAGACCACATAGCCGATTTTCAAGAACTCCATAAATTTATCGAACTGGTAGAACTAGAGTGAAATATAAAGATAGTATAAGCAAGCCAACATTATTTTGAGGTTATATTTACAATACGAAAAAAAAATATTGGATAACTTGAGAACCATGCATGCTAAAAGCTAAACGGTAAAAAAAAATTATGTTGAAACTTACCCTTGTTTTTAAATTCTTGATTTATTTCTCATAATTTAGTTACTTTATGCTAATTACAATACTCGGGTAGTGACAACAACACCGACGTTAAATATAGTTGTACCTCAACGATAAATAGTTTCGCAGCATACGTCATTTCCCACTATGCACCACGTCCCACTATGGACCACTTTACCTATGCTATGCCTAAATTTATTAGTGTCCGAGATATCGGCATTTTAAATAATAACGGATAACAATAGGCTATTCGAACGTAGTCGTATTTACTTTAGCAACAAATTAGGTATGGTCTTTGATATTTGCCAGAATTGAGCAAAAAAGAAAACAGCATGTCATTTTTACTTAGTGAAACAGAGAGAATTGATATTTTAATTTTAAGGGGATATGGCGATAAGCAGAGATCATATCAGGAGGTATGTGATATTTTTAACAATTTGCACCCAGATAGGCAAATTTAAAAAAAAATGCAGTTTTTCGAACTGTGGAGCGTTACAGAATGACTGAATGTGTAAAGAACCGACCAAGATCTGGAAGACCTAGGAGTGCTACCGCCGATGATAAAAAACTAGACATTCTGCTTTCGATACAAGAAAATCCCAGAAAATCCACCAATCAGCTTGCTTTGAATCATGAAATTGATCAAAAATCTGAAAGAACCGTTTTCCATACTGAGAAAATGCATCCATACAAAGTTCATGTTGTACAAGAACTTTGTGATGTTGACCATGATCGAAGACTAAAATTTTGCGAAATAATTACGAGAAAGATTGAAGAGAATCCGCATTTTCCAAACAATATTGTTTTTTCGGATGAAGCGACCTACACACTACACGGAATGGTCAATAAACAAAATTACCGTTACTGGGGGCGAAATAACCCAAACTGGTATGAAGAACTGCATACACAGTTCCCAGAAAAAGTTAATGTCTCGGCTGAATTGTTAGCGCGACATGTAATTGGACCCTTTTTTATCGAGGGAAATTTTAACGGTGAACAATATCTCCAGCTTCTTCGGCAAGAATTAGTTCCAACTATAAACAATTTATTTATTTATTGATTGCAAATAGGGATACAATAGACACTAGTCCACTAAGCATCCACATCTTGGTATTAGCTAGTGGGAATTAATATACAATATTATATTATAATAAACAATTATAAAAAATAATCAATTGTGACATAATATTTAATAGTAAAGGTTTACATTAAACCTTTGACATATTTCTTAAACTCAACCGCAGACATATCGAATACTTCCATGCTCAAATTAAAATCATTATAAGAACGAGTTGCTCTACAAAGAGGAGAATTTTTGCCAGAATTTGTGTTTCCAAACAGTATATTTAAAATATTTTGGAGCCTTAAGTCTCTAACTGGTAAATTAAAAATTAACTAACATCTAAGCATAGGCGAGTCGACAAGACCATTCACCAATTTATAAACTATTATGAGTTCGGAAACTACCCGTATTCCAGTCAGAGTCATAACTGAAAATTTTTCTAGAATTGGTTTATAATTGCCATTGACAATAACTACGTCTGTCTTACGCGACAAGAATCGCAAAAATTTGTTTTGAATTATTTCCAGCCTCTGCTGATAAACCACGTACTGAGGGTTCCAAACAACTGATGCAAAATTAAGTTTACTAAATATAAATGCGTAATATAGGTTTAGAACAGTTTGAGGGTTATTAAAATTTAAACTATTTCTTATAATAAATCCTAGAAAACGATTACACTTATTAACAACCTGTTCTATGTCAGAGCTAAAAATCATCTTACTGTCCATTATAACACCCAGATCACGTATTTCTCGCACTGATTTAAGATCACTATTATTAATGGAGTAATGAAAATTATACGTATTTTTATTTCTAGTAAAGGTAATCGACACGCACTTATCCAAGTTAAGATATAAACAATGATCATTGCAAAATCCCACCAAATCATTGAGATCGTCCTGCAAAGCATGACAGTCCCTCGGACTCCCAATTACACGATAAAATTTAAGATCATCTGCATAAAGTAAGAACTGTATAAGATATAAGAAAGTGAGAGAATAACAAGGGAAATGGTTTTAAATACCCAAAGACATTTTTGCGACAATTTGTATCATTGTCAGTTAGTAAATGGGGGCCATTTTCAATATTTATTAAAAAATAGAGCTGTGTTTCCATGACTTGTTATACCGATTTTTTTTCATGTTAACTTATTAAATTGTTTATTGAAACTTATTTTGTGTTTTGTGACTGATCAAAATGTCATGATATCTCGGAAACTAATAAATTTAGGCATAGCATATGGTTAATAGAAAATTATTTGTACCAGAAAAACGTTATATCGTGAAAATATTTTTATTAAAGAGGGCTTGGACTGAAATCCGTAGGGCTTGGTTTAGATCACAATTATAAGGGACCAATATTATATCTAACCACATCTAGGTTAAAATTGTGTCAAGTTCATATTATGACATGATATGCTAAACTGATAAATATTAAAAGAGGTAAACAAATAAAAATTTATTTTTGCGGTTTACAAAATTAACAAAGTAAAAATATAGAGAAAGGAAATTGGCCACCATGCCATGCTCCAAACATAAATTCATACGTCTCCTCATATTTCAGAAAGCGTTGACCATAATCCTTTCTTGAACCTGTTCTAAATTTCAATTGCTGTTTATAAACATTGTTATTCAAATGACGAAAAATGAAGTAATCCATAACCGTCAAACAAAGTGATCTGGGTGGGAATTCAATGTCTGCTCGAAAACTGATCAATCTGCCGTCAAAAAAATTGTGAAAGTAGGTAGTTAAAACTTTCGGCGAATGTATGGGCGGTTGCACCTTCCTATTGAAAATAACCAAAAGGAAGTTCATCGTCAAGTAATTGCTCCACAAATGGATTCAAAATATTGTTGCTATACCGCTGTAACTGTGTCATGGAGAAAAATACGATCAACAATTTTTTGAGGGTGCAATGTGGAAAATGGAGATTTTCACTACTTCACATGCGTGTGTTCTGAGAATTCACATAACTGGAGGAGTGGAACTAGGCTTCATTAGAAAAAGATATCAGGGTTAATTAATCATTTCTTGCCAAATTAATTTTGGGTAAACCACTGACAGTAATTCTTGCGTCTTTTGTAATGAAAATTTTGGCGTTGCTCAATTGTAACGTTGAGCGTCAATTGTAATGAAAATTTATGTTTTTTTGGTCGTTGAGTGCCAATTTCTTACCTTTTGTTGCTTTGCTAGCTCAGGCAGGGCGTGGTAAGTTCGAGTTCAAATTTTAACAGTCCCTTCCCGTATGAAATAAAAACACTTTCAGTTCAACTTAACAATTAGTCTATTTATCTACTTTCATTTAGTAATATGAATTTTACAGTTCTGTAAATCGTTTTGTAAGGGCATCTATTACAGCACTAGTGCTGTAATAGATGCCCTTACAAAACGATTTTTAATAGCAGGTGCATTTTTATTTTTAAAAATGCCTTTTGCCAAATATTTTTATTCATAGATGAAAGTAGATAAAATTTTGTACAATATTCTTGTTGTAAATTCATATAACTACACTCGATGTTTGATTAAACTCGGCTGACGCCTCGTTTAACAACTTTAACATCTCGTGTTGTAATATGAATCTTTACAACACTTATATCGTAAATATCTATTACATAAGTGTAGTTTGACAAAGATTTTTACAAAGGAAATTTAAAAATAGTTTGAATTACTTAGTTTTCAAATTAACAATTATTTTTACGAAGGAAAATTAAAATAATAGTTTCAATGACTTTGAAGTAATTAGTAATTTCAATGTTGAGATATTTAATTGGAAAAAAAAAAACAAAAGTGAAATAAAAGATTTTTGACAGGTTTTTTCTTATTTAATGGTGAATCACACACAAGGCGTCAGTTACCTTTACCCTTTCTTCAATGGTGGTTTTCGGATCCCTGTAGAGATACAACCAGTTTATGTCAGAGCTTCGGGTGAAGCTTAGGAATCGACTTTTTACAGGTATAGGCGAGTAGAGCTCAACAGACTTTGGGCCACTGTCGTGACGTCAAGTCAGCTACGTTGTCCGGCTCCAATAATGAAGTTCCGAAGTTGGGTACCGAAAAAAGACAAAGTGTTAGACTCACCAGATAAAACCTTATAAATTCCCTTGCTCTGCCTGGAAAGGAATACTTACAGAACCAAAAAAAAAAGAAATATATTTTAATTTTAATTAATTAATTAATGAAATAATAAAACTGAATTGTCAAATTGCAGTGATACTCCTTTCCAACAGAACTAGGTTTAAATAAAAATGATCGATAACTCGACAATGATAGTAATTTTATAAAAAAGATAAAAGCTATAAGCTATAAGAGCATAAAATAAAATAGTGTTCTGGTGCAAACTATTGCAACAGAACCAGGTTTAAATAAAAATAATCAATAGTAATTTTATAAAAAAAAATAGTAGCTATACAAGCATAAAATGAAAAATAGGTAATGAACATCTAAGATTCAAGACCAAAGATAGGGGTGCCCATGTGCGTATGCACAAAATGGCGACCAGGTAAGTCTTTAAAGAAACAATCTATGTCCTTTAAGACAAGATAAGTAGGAAAAATGATTAATAAATCTTTAGGGTAAAAATAAAAGATAATTTTAAAGTAAATAAAACAATTAAGCTCGGGGTTCTATGATGAAACTCAAAAAAAAATAAAAATAGGAAAGAAGAACTTTAGTACTTGCCTGTGCAACAGTCTGAACACTAGAGAGCTAGAGAAATTACCTTTCTGTCCTCCTGCTGAAGGAAAATCCCCTCTACATATCCCTGCGACCTCATGTGGACCAATTAGAGATCACTATTTAGGCCACGCACTATCACAAAAAAGTCTACACCTTGCTCGATTCGCTCGCGGGTAAAACATCCACTTTAATTATTAATTTATTTAACAAAAAGAATTAAAATTCAATCTTCGCACATTTCATTAAATTATAACAGGTTATGTAAGTATAAACGTGGTTATAAAGGCCACTAAAGGGACGATAAACTGTATAAATTTTAACAGTGCGGAAAAAAGAGACGAAAAATGCTAAACATGAATACTTTTAATGTTAGAAAGAGACAGTCATGACCCGGACTAAAAATGAGATCACCCTGGTTGACCAGTGCCATCTTAATTAAAAAGAAAAATAAAACCGGTACCGCCATATCTGCCGTGGCCAGGTTGCAGATACCCTAATTGAAATTCAATCCTGTCTCAACAGGTGGCAGTAGTATTACTGAATTTGAGATTAATATTTAAATCTAAGGATGGTTTGGGTAAGTGTGAGATTTATCGTAACACTTTCAAAATCTGCAGCAATTATTTCTTGTATTACTTGCACTTTATAAGGAAACAAATTTAGCAGTTTTTTAAGAATATTTCTGCATATTCCAAAAGATCTTCCAACTTCTTGAGGCGTATTTTGCATTATTTCACAAACGCTTGCAACAAGTTCTTCTGTTCTTCCATATGGTCTTCCAGTTCCTTTTTTATGTTGTATAGAACCTGTTTCCAGGCAGTGATAAAAAGCAGTAAAAGCAACGATAGGTTCGCAAAATAGTTCATGCACAAGCGCTAATTGTATTACTACTCACCATTTATTCTAACCTCAAAAATACGCTTCAACCATGAATTTTTTGTGCTATTCCGTAAAACCAATTGCGTGAATTATAGAAGACATTGGATAAACTAGAAATGATTCAAATTGCTTGTAACGACTGTTAAAGGTGACAGATAAACTAACAAAGCACACTTTGTTGATAATAATTTTTGCTCGTACGGTAGCATCCAATTTAGAAATAAGTAGAGAAATCAACAAATATGTCAGATTGAATAACAGCACCATCTTAAAAAATTATTGGGTAACCTGAATTACTTTAAACTCCAACACAGTAAAAAATATCCACCTGGTAAAAATCATTTCAGGAGTGGTAAAAAAAAATAGTGTTAATGTTAACACCCGGATTAACATAATTTACCACATTTTTACACTCATATGGGACCAAAGTTGTTGTATTAAATTTGCCTATGAATTTAACTAATTTCATTTTACACTACTTTATCAGGAAAATTAAATACAAAGACAATTAATAACACCATATTAGCGTGTAAATAATCCCCGCTAGAAGGTTATTTTAAAACATTGAGTGTAAAATTTATTCTTTAATCGTTATTTTTACACGGCCCCGAGTAAAAATACCTAAACCCGTGTTACCGAAAAGACAGGCGGCAACAAGTGCTGTGAAATTCTAGGAATTGACAGATGACGCCGACGCTACATGCAAATTCAACTTTTAAGTCAGTCTGATTGTGCTCTCTGAACGTGATATAGAATAAGGTTATATTTAAATTAAAATATAGAAACATAGCAAAGTGCCAAATGAGAGTGCCTCTTATGAGGAACTTGTTAAATTGGGTAACCATATTAACGAAACTTAATAGAAACCTTACTAATAAGTACGTCATTTTAAGAAACTAAGAAGGTAGGTATATTGTTACAGTTTTCCCTTTAGCTTATAAATTATTCTGATATAAGCTTATAATATAAATGTATTCCTTTTTTATATAAATACTTAGGTACCTATCTACATATTTTACTTCATAGATCTCTAAATAAATATACGATTAATATAATACTCGTCATTTTTATTCTTTTATATTGTTCCAAAGCATACTTTTATTTAGTTGATTAGTGTTCTAAGTATACATATATTCCTTATGTTATTTATTTTGTTTTGTTAAGCTTAACAATGAGGTACATTAGATACATATATGTTTAATTTATTAAATTGTAAACTATATAATAGGTATGTCATTTTGATCAACTAGTTACAATAATAAGTGTACAAAAAAATCACAGGGTTTTCCAGTTCTGTTGTAATCATCAATTTGTTTATAAATAGACGATAAATAATACTCAATATTTTCATTTATTTAACAAACCTTTTCCAAGCGATCTGAAGATTTATATATTAGGGGCAACTGCTTTCATTAAGTCAATCATGCATCAAACTAAGCAGAGATTAATAAAAATAAAATATCTTGAATGCGTAATTTTTTACATTTTAATAATTATAAACGCCTGGTTAGTTTGATACGGGATTAAATGACTTAAACAAAGTGGAAAGTAGTCTAGCCCTGGGTAGATTATTTTATTACACTTACTATAGTAAAGTCACACCCAAATAAAATAAAATTTACACTACAATAATATGATATTTACACTAATTAATCACAAATTACCATTAAAAAATGGTTTACTTACACCTCATTATTTCTTTTACACCCTAGAAGGCTAGGTTTACAATCTGTGAGTTTAATTTACACTCGATAGTATAAATGTACCTACCCATAAATAAGAAGAATTAACACTCATCAGAAATTAAAAAAACTAATCAAAAATACTTTTTTTTACCACATATAGGGGAAAGGGGGGCAGGACTGGGTAGCGAGGCAGAACAGGGTACTCGCATTATAATGACGCACAGGCGGGTTTTTGTCGCGTAATAGAAACACGTGGTTTCACGCCGTGCACAGCAGTGTCAAGTGTAAGTTTGAACGCGGTGGTAGTCGCCATCTTGACTAAAAGTAGGAAAATCGTTTTAACAGGTAAGTGATGTTATTTTACTCAATTTTTAATCTAATTATAGATGACTAGAGACATGTTTGTTAAAATTCGTAGTTATACAGTTAAATAGGGCATTTTCTTGCGAATAATTCTGTACTATCGGTATTTATGTTAGAGATTACGTGTAACTTTAATTTTGTTGTTTACCAATTTGCAACATATGGGGCAGAACCGGTGGGGCAAAAACGGGTAGTACCCGGTTGTGCCCCATATAAAATAATTATGTTTTAATAAAATTATTCGGGAAAGTACAAAATAGTATTTAATGGCATGTGTTATTATTAGGTTCAAGACATAATGGTACGTAATTATCAACGAAAGACTGATCGACAGAAATGGTCAGCAGATGATATGGAAAAAGCAATTGAGCAAGTTTTGTCTAGAGCAATGGGGTATAAGAAAGCTGCTCAAACATACAATATTCCTCAATCCACATTAGAGGATAGAATAAATAAGACAAGAAAGGGATTCTCTATTCAAGAAGCATCTTCTAAAGGTAATTTGTTTCAGATTTTATAAGTAACAAATAAAATAGAATTCGTTTTTGTTTTAGGGATGGGGAAGTATAAATGCATTTTCTCAGAAGAACAAGAAGTTGAGCTTGTAGAATATATCCAGCACATGGAAAGTCGCCTGTTTGGATTAACCACTTCTGAACTAAGGCGTCTTGCTTTCCAATTGGCAGAAAAGAATCAGCTGCCGCATAATTTTAATCGTGAGAGTGAAAGCGCAGGTTTGGACTGGCTTAAAGGTTTTCTTAAAAGGCACAAAAATTTGTCTTTACGATCCCCAGAGCCAACATCTGCTGCTAGAGCCATGGGCTTTAATAAAGTGGCTGTTGATAAATTTTTCGATTTATTAACAACTTTAACTGACAAATACAGTTTTCGTCCGACTAGGATTTACAATGTAGATGAAACGGGCCTTACAACGGTTCCAAAAAGCCACTAAAAAGTAATAGCTATGAAAGGTCGTAGACAGGTGGGAACTTTGGCGTCAGGAGAACGAGGCCAGTCGGCCAGTTAGTAACATCAGTTTTATCATTTTCGGCAGCCGGAAACTATGTGCTCCCTTTTTTAATATTTCCACGGGTTCGGATGAAGGCCGAATTACTCGACGGTACCCCAGCTGAAACAGCAGCAGCCTGCCACCCAAGTGGTTGGATGCAATCAAATATTTTTGTAGAATGGTTGCAACATTTAATACAACACGTAAAGCTAACAGTAGAGGATCCAGTTTTGCTTTTATTGGATGGGCATTCAACGCACACCAAAAATATTCCTTTGATAGATCTTGCGCGCAAAAATTGCATAATATTATTATGCTTTCCTCCCCATTGCACCCACCGGCTGCAACCTCTGGATGTAAGTTTCATGGCGCCGTTAAATACATTTTACAGTCAAGAGGTTAAAACGTGGCTTCTAGCTAACCCAGGAAGGGTTGTCACCCAATTTCAAATTGGTTCAATATTTGGTAAAGCTTACAACAGAGCTGCATCTATTCAGACGGCAGTATCAGGATTTAGAAAGACCGGAATTTATCCCACTGACAGGAATGTTTTTGGCGAGGCTGATTTTGCTGCAGCAGAGACAACGGAACGGGTAGAACAAATAGTGAACCCCGAGGAAATTATTGAGAACATTGGTGAAGAAATCCACCAGCCTACAGCTGATGAGCTTGTCGAGACCACAGCCGAGAAGTTACCCAAAATTGTGTCTCAGAAAATACCTAAGGAGATCTCCCCAATTTCACCAAATGATATGTGTAAGAAACTATCACCTGTAATGCCCATATTCGAAGGATCCCCTGTGGCTGGACCTTCTGGAACAACTGCGAGAAAAAATTATTTAATCACTGAGGCAATTATTGAGTCTAATTTTTCTTTACCTAACCTCAGAATAAATGGAGAAATTACTCCTGAAAAGAGTATTTCTAATTTAGATTCACCTATTCCGGTAATTAAGCCTAGTAGCTTTTATGGCCGGACTATATCATCATCTTTTATTGTTTCTCCCTCAGAAGTAATCGCAGTCCCACACGCTAATCGAAAATTATACACAAACAAACGTGTAAGAGGAAAAACTGCAATTTTCACAGAATCGCCCTATAAATGACTTATGACTCAGAAGGGAAACAAATGTAAGAAGACCAAAAAGGTACATGTCAAGGACACTAGCTCTGAAGCAGAAACTGATGATGACGACCCTCATAATGATAATGACGCATTTTGCTTTTATTGCAAAGAGCCATATTCAAGAACAAAAAGTATTGAAGGTTGGATCAAGTGCCGAAATATAAACTGTAAGAATTGGGCTCACGAGAGCTGCACAAAATGGCTAGATGACGATATGGACGAGTTTGTTTGCAAAATTTGTGAAGATCAATAAATAATATGGTGTACCCGATCTTGCCCCTATTGCTTTACGCTTCTGCCCCGAGCCTTGGGGCAAAACCGTATTTCTCAATAAAAAATTTTTTTTACAGATTTTGTTTCCTTGGATATTGCATTGTTCTTGTAATTACACTATTTTGTCGGTTATAGTTGTGTTGATTAATAATAGGTTTCAATATAACATTTTTATAACAAATAAAATTTGTATAGCTATTTTCCCTTAGCTACCCGGTCCTGCCCCCCGTTCCCCTACTGATTGGTTAATATACCCAATTAAGTATGGTCCTATATGTACCACCATTGAGTGTTAAATTTAACACTCAATTTTTTACTGTGAAGGAATTCCATTTTAAGTAAGTCCAAGTTCAAGAAAATTCGTTAAAGATCACGACATAAGGACAGTTTTTCAAAAATGTTCTAAAGGCTTCCCTCACTCCTTTATTAGGCGAGATTCGAAAAAATATCAAAAGTAACACTTATAGTGAATTTATTAGTTTTTCTACGGTTAAGTGAAATTTTCTACCGTAAAATGAGCTTTGAAAAATAAATCAGTGGCAATTTCCTATTTTTATTTTAAATTAAAAAGACATTTTTAACCCAATAAAAGTAAAGACCAATTATAATAATAATATATTGAAACATGATAAGTACAATAAAAATTAATAAACTATTGAATTACAGATTTATTCGTTTCAATCAAAGTTAAGTTTAACTAACCCGAAAGAAAAAAATATTTTAATCTCGGAATTCCGACTTAAATCTCGGAATTCCGAGAATAAAGTCGGAATTCCGAGAATAAAGTCGGAATTTCGAGATTAAAGTCGGAATTCCGAGAATAAAGTCGGAATTCCGAGATTAAAGTCGGAATTCCAAGATTAAACTCGGAATTTCGAGATTAAACTTAAAACTCGGAATTTCGAGAATAAAGTCGGAATTCCGAGATTAAAGTCGGAATTCCAAGATTAAAGTCGGAATTCCGAGAATAAAGTCGGAATTCCGAGATTAAAGTCGGAATTCCGAGATTAAAGTCGGAATTCCGAGATTAAAGTCGGAATTTCGAGATTAAACTTAAAACTCGGAATTTCGAGAATAAAGTCGGAATTTCGAGAATAAAGTCGGAATTTCGAGATTAAAGTCGGAATTCCGAGATTAAAGTCGGAATTCCGAGATAAAAGTCGGAATTCCGAGAATAAAGTCGGAATTCCGAGATTAAACTCGGGATATTACACAAAATGTTTCTTTCTTTCGGGTGGCCTTTCTACGCCTTCGTAAGTATGCAATGCAAGCACCGCAGGTATATGAAAAATATTTCTATAAGTTATTATTTATTATGATTAAAATTTATAATGTTACGATTTAGACTGCACACGCCAATACAAGATTAAAACTAAGTTTAAGATTTAAATATTGTACAATATGTGGACACAGAAAAGCTTTACAATAATCAATTTTGGCAACTTAATTCTACTTTACTCTAAACTTAGTTCTGTCCCACTATCACTATCTTCATCTAGCCTTATTATTAAGGGTTAAACATTAGTACTCATATACATATAAGAATTTTTCACCTTAAAATGTTGTATGCAGTTTTTCCAACTATCTGCAGAAATGTTACTGATGTTTTTTATTAATTATACTACAGATGTAGTTAATATGGGGATGCATGATTCCTTCTAATATTTGTTTTTACTTGGTGTCATATTAGTTCGATTGGATTAAATACACAAAGTAAGGGGAAAGACGCAACACAGTGTATGTCCATTTTCTGTTGCAAGCTTATCACACACGTATCTTTTATTGATTTTAAAAGCCTTTAACACTTCTAAAGGATCCCGTTTTTTGCAGGGTTCTTTAAAATATATATTACTATTTATCATAAAATTTTAGATTTCTGCTGTTGTACTGTTAGAACTAGGAAACATTTTTACTTGACATAACTAGCATTGTCCCTTAAAATAACGCTATTTTTTGGTATATTTTTCAAAAAGTTGTGCGCCAGTGTCTTGGTAGTAATCCAGAGAAGAATCTGCTATGTTTTTAGCTGAAAGCAACAGACAGTTCGAAACAAATCCATTTTGTGAACCTGCGTGTATTGTTGCTATTATTTTGCCTTAATTTAAAGGAGCCTTGGTTTGACATTTTTTTGAAAAATCATTCCATCCTTTTCTTGAAGTGTCATGTGTATCGAACCATCTTTCGTCAAGGTAGATATTGGTCGATTCTCTGCTTACGCCATTACCGTAAACATTCAGATGCCATTAAGTTTGTCTTTTATCAACTGTTCTTCTGAAAGTGGCACTACAAGATGCCCACTCTCAGCACAAGCCCATGGACACCACATTCTAATACTAATATGACAAAAAATTTCAAGCACTCACATAACAAAATTCACTCATCGAAAAACCAATTGAAATTAAAATTGATAAAAATTAATTTGCTATTTATATATTATTAGGTATTTATACCTACTTAAAATGGTATAGCAATTAGGGATGCAGGTAATTTGTATTCCGGCTCTGACCGAAAAGATGTAAATTTGGGGCATTTTATGACCAGAGGGATAATTAGGGATTTATGGCAGTCAAAAGATTAAAGGTATATTGTAAACTTAACTATAGCTTAAAAGAAAACAAGGTCTGTCTATGCCACCAAAATTTCTTGAATCTTAACTATACCTTTGTTTCCAAATCTGTGAGACGCAGCGTTTCAGAGATATGGCCACTCCGTATCCTTATCCGGACACCCTGTATATATTTTTTGCTTTCATTATTAAAAAGTATTGTTTATACTATGTTGCTTAATGCCAGAGAGTAAGAAAATGTAAATTTGCAATGACAGGACCCATTAAGCAGGGTGGACAACTTTAAGGTTGCATTGTAATTTCAGGTAAATTGCAATGATAGTTCCTAAAAATTCTGTATTTCAGACCTACAAACCCCGAATCTGTCCTAAATTAGGGTCGTCCTAATTAGCATACAATAGAAAGACGAGTTTGGTGAACGAACGAAAGTAATGTAACAACGGTAGTTTATTAAAATAAAAGTATAATAATTTATTTATTTATTTATTTAACATTGAGGAATACAAAACGGGACAAACTTAGGAACAGTATTCACTAAATAACAATAAATAGTAATATCAAAGTAGTAGTATGTAAACAAAAATTAACATATTATAACGAGTGATTATTAATTATTTTGCTCAAGGGCGGCTGTGACCCAGTATACATAGTGTAGCAGTAGCGCGTAGATTAAATCATAGGGCGAATTTGCAAGAAAGCAGCGTTGTCACGTTGAAAACCTAAAATAATGTTTTTTGACGGTATGTAATATAAAATCCTGAGCTATCTTACTTTGAAAGCCTACTTTATATGGCCGCCTCCTACTTCTAGACACCTTCTGATGTTTCTTCTTACCCTCAGAGACACATTAACCAATACGTTTGGAGAATTATTAATTTCGGCATTTTTTTCTGAAATCCTTCGTTTTAGATCATTTATATCCTCAATTGGTGTTCGATGAATGGAGGAAACTTGGTTCGAAATTCATCAAAGCAGTCATGCATAGAGTAATTCCACACACCGCCTATTTTGTTTCCATTTCTAAAAAAACTTTCAACAATAAAAATTTTTTGTGCTTCACTAAACATTTTTACTGTAGAACTTTCAATCCGGCAACAAAGCTTCACCAAAACTTGATACGCTGAAAAATAAAAAAAAAATAAAAAATTAAATCATATCCTGCAAATAGCACTTTATAATAGTCAAAAGACGACTCCCTGGAGAAATATTAGTTAAAGCAATAGTAACCTACCTTCAAATAACTGCAAAAATTACAAAATTTCTCCAATTTTTAAACTTTACAAATACACAAATTCAAATAAGACGTAAATGTCATAAAACAATCATGTCATCTTATCTACGCAGTACGGCGATGATGCTTTTAAAATGCATGGCCTCCCTTGAGCAAAATAATTAAAAATCACTCGTTATGTAAACAAGATTTTAAAAATTTAATATTAAATAAACCATCAACAAATGAATATTATTAAAATTGATCTTACGTTTTATGATGAGAATATTAATATATTATATAGATTATTAATTGAACATTAAATAGAGAAATCAATAAATAAATGTAAAATAGATCTTATTGTATATGGTGAGAATAACACTTTTTTGTGCACTTGTTAGGGCCATTATTATTGAAAGCAGATATCCAGTTGGACCAAATTATATATCGCATTATACGATTTGCAGCAACGATGCAGAGGCGAGTTGGAGTGATAGTTGGTATTACTTGGTTGAATGTGGAAAAACATCTTATTTCGCGTGTTATAGGATGGACCGCTGATATTTAATAAGTTAATAATTGGGGTTGAATCAATCATATTGTTAAAAATTGTATAAGCAAATTTTATGTCGTACATTTGCCTTCTATCCACAAATGATCATAATCTTAGGTTTCGTTTAATTAAGGTAGAATTCCCGTTTAAATAAAATTTATAGCATAAATATTTTTAAAAAAATTTTCTTGGACTTTTTCAATTTTGCCAATGATAATTATACTTTATTATAAGTATAGAGATAGGCAGATAATTGAGACATTAATTATTCTAATATTAGGTAGATAAATTCACTCCTACAATAAAATGTCCATTTGACATTTGCATTTTTATCACTTTCACAGCGATAAAAAGGTGCATCCTTTTTTTATCGTATATAATACCACAAGAGAGAAAATTTTACCTAAAAATTTTTTTCTTGAGTGGTATTCGTCAAGACTATTTCACGAATAATATTAAAACTAGGTATATGGGTGAATTATAAATTAATTTTATTCCAAAAGAAGATATAAATAAATTTACGTGAGATTACAACCTTTCAAAAGTAACAGTGACAATCTACTGTCAGTCATTAATTACCAACCTTAACAGTGAATGTAACTAAGGTAACAAAATTTTGCCGATTAAAAACTATGTTGCTAGCTATTTTCTGAAATTCTGATTGGTCAGTGGGGTCGGCAAAATTATGAAGGTAGTGGTTTCTCCGATTAAAAACAGGCAACTATCTAAAATTGCTACATTTTGATTGGTTCAAATTATGATGAGTGGAATAGTCGCGATAAAACCCTCTCCAGGTAAAAATTAAATAGTAAAAACCTCTCCAGCTCAAAATCAAGTAGATTTTCTTTTTCATTGCTCGGCAACCTGACATATTGTTACAAATTAATTTGATGCTGTCAAACATTTTTTTAGTGAAGTATTATTTTTTTTAGTATCTATTTATGCCAAAATTTGTGAATTTCTTTAGCTAAAAATCACTCGATCTTTTTTTTGAGGGATAAAATTTTATTTTTTAAACCCAAACTAGATAACTTTTTAGCAATTTAATCTCGAACAAGCGGTAATAGATAAAAGCGCGACAGCGAAGCGTTTGTTCTCGTTAAATTTCTAAGCAATCTAGTTTTCGTAAAAAATTAAAGTTTATCCGAAAAAAACAAGCTCTTGTGGTTTTACGTATGATAAAAACATTTATAGAAGTAAGAATAATACGAAAATAGATAAATCGGAATAAATAATAATATTTATAAAAAAAAATCTACACATACAAACAACTTAATATTTAAATTTTAGTAATCATGTTCCGAGTAGTCCGATGAGCTATCGTCGTTGGGGTCTAGTGAAATAATATGGGGCTTCACAGCTTTTTCCAGCATGTAATCAGCTTTCCACATTCTATCTTCTATTTCAATTGCATGTTCGATGCACTTACTCCGTTTTTCACAATTCACTGTCTTTATTCCCTCTTGCAAGAGGTTTCTAACGTCTCTCATTTTAAAAGTGGTGCTATGCCTTTCTACAAACTCTTTTACTTGCGACCACACCAATTCTATGGGGTTTAATGCACAGTGATATGGCGGAAGGCGAAGTACCGTTATATTTCTTTTTGAAGCGATTTCGTCGACAACAAAATTCGTACGAAGAGGTTAATTCAACTTTACAATCTGCACTAGCTCCATCTTTAGCATATCTTTATGAAATGGCTTCTTATTTACAGTAAGCCAACGAATGATATAATTTTTTTTCCAAAATTATCCATGATTGTAACAGACCCAGGAGGAATAAGATCTAGCATTTGCTGGAAGTATTCTTCAAGGACATCAGCGTTCATGTTTTATGATAGTAAGCCGCCATCGACAAATCCATTTTTGCTACCAATGTGAGTAATAATATTTATTAGTCTTTTATCTTTTCTCGAGAGTTCTTTTATACCAGTGGATAATCCTTCCATCAAAGCTTGCCTCGCGCTTTTTATATGTTTATCCTGCCATATTTTACCAACAGTATATCCTTCATTTAACCAAGTTTCGTCCATATAATAGATATTGCTGTTTTCCCTTCGAAGCTGTCTAACTGTCCTCAAATATCGTCGTCGCCAGCAGATGAATTCGTCTTTCTCTATTAAAAGTGATTTTCTGTTTTGAATTTTTTCATAACGAAAATTCATTTCCTTCAAGGTTTTCCATAGTTTCTTCTTTCCTATGGGTGGAATGAAATCATCCTTTTTCATTTCGAACGTTATGTTGTCCAAGGTAGGTTTTTTTTTTTTTAAGTAAAGCGAGTGTATGGTTCTTTTAATGGCAGTCTTTTCATCCTCATTTATTTTAGTTTATTTTCTTCCTATACTTCTCTTTGGTGACCTGCTTAATGGGGCCGCGCTTATCCTCATGCACAAGTCGGTATATTATGACAATGGCAACCTTTTGTCATGGACAACAGGCTGTCACTATCTGCACGGTAGCTCTTTTTGTGGAGGCACTAGGTCGTGGTCCATATACTTACACCTTCCCTTCGTCTTTGGTTGCCTTGAGCGCCACCTGGTTTTGAGAGCTTTCCAACACAAATAATAAAGTTTTTTTTTTTATTAAATACTAATAGGTTACTCAATAACAAAAGGGGTTGATTGTTTTAAATCTTAAAGGAAAATTCAAATTTTGCATTGACCTGTACTATTCTAATTACAGAATTATTATTAAAAAAGAAAAAACAGCCTTTCCGGGCGCAAGAATTTGAATTAAACATTGGGTATAACCTCAGGGAAGATTCCTTGAACCTTGGAAATCTTTTACTAGTGTATGGTTAAAAAGTGTTATCCCTTGCCTAGACAGCTTTACATTATTAGTTTAATTTTTGTTAGCGTCAATAAAAAGGTAATGAAACTGAAATGCTTAAATGTGCTGAACCTTGGCGAATGATAAAAATTTATTAAATTATAACAACTTATCCAGGTTACTTCATACTGTCCCTAGAGTCCACGATGAATACTGCTATTAAGCTACGTCAATCAATCAGGAGGCCTCCATGTGGTCAGGCGGAATCGATCTATCGCAGGACGACTAAAACCCAAGCTGTTAGACTGCTACGTGGGCCTTAAAATTCCATGTGGTCTTGGTTTAAGCTACGTAAATGCCGAACGGCAGCAAAACGGCTAAATCGGCCGAAAACCAACAAAACCACCAACAAACCCCCTAAAAATAATAAAAAAAAAATTAACAACTGAATACCCACAAAACGATGATCAAGAAACAAAAGAAAAGAAAATAGCTTATCTTTAAAAGGGGGTTGAGACCTCGTGACCTTTTGCCAGAAATAAATGGCCTAATGGCGGCTGGCTGTACCTTCTTGGCTGAAGGATTTTCAGAAAGTGAAATTAAAGGCCACGAGAACTCTGAAGACCCTCCCCTCCTCTTCCAACAAAATGGGCTGACTCAATGTTGCCAACTGAACATAACCCCCAACAAAGAAAAATAAGAAGAAGAAGAGAACAGAGACACACCATAAAGGATCCAAACGATCAGAACGAATAAGAGTCTGAGCTTTTACCAGAACCTAAATTACATAAGGAAATAAATCAAATAATTCCAAACAACTTTGTTTACACACAAAGTTGCCAAAAGTACAAATGGGCGTTCTGCGCTTTCACGGGAACCAGAAACGCAGATACGAGATTCAATTCAGCTAGCGCCATCAACCCACAGAATAGCAAAAGTAGTGCGTTCGCCCCATATTTTGGCTAACGTTATGCAACCAAGGATAATAAAACCTAATGAACAATTTTTAACAGTAAATAAAAAGGAATGCACTTTGTGGAAACATATCTGTATAAATCCAAGGCAGTCTACCTTCCCCACAAAATAAATAGTGGCAATTTTAAAATTGCTACATTATTGTTGACTGTCCGACTCCAGTCATATTCGAATACATTTCAACTATTCTTGTAACTCCTAATGTTATATGAAATAATAATTGGACTAGACCTATGGAATACGGCGAATACCACTGGGTTTTATAGTTCAATAGTGATTTATTATGCTCTCGCATTAAGCAACAGACTATAGTTGCTTCGTTTCTGCATCCATGGATAAAAGCATTCTTTTATTTTCTTAATAAATAAGTTTTTTATTACTGCTTTACTCACCCGAATAATAACAAATGATTTATTTTAGAATTGAAAATATTCAAACATTGATTTTCAAATAAGAGTGTTATGCAATTTATTTCCATTTTTACATTTAAAACGTTTAAATCTACTTGGTAGCTGAAAGACAAGCCCAATTAGTAATTTTAAAAATATTCTAAAAAGCACTGAATTTATTTCATATTCTCCACTACGCAGCGTAGATGTAATGATTTCATAACTAAGATATTTTTAAGCCAAAAAGTATTTTTTCCATAGCCTAAATTAGGATACCCACATGCTTGTTAAGTACGGAGCAACCTCCATCCTCAACACATTAAACGATCTCCCAAATTGGCTTTACGAGTCCGAACCTATTGTAAACGACGAATACAAAATACAAAGGCCAAAATGTGGTAAACACATGATGTCAGTAATAAAAGCAGCATAAAGAAACCATAAATACGGAACCAGTAAAAAGGTGGAACTAGCCGAAAAGTTAACGATGTCGCAAACCTTTGTTCGTTGAATTCGACATGGCGTTTTTGAAGAGGCCGACTTGAAATTAATTGTCGTGTAAAAAGCGGTACCCAATTAAAGTCGTTAAGTATTTTTATTGTTTTTGAATATGGTTTTTATTTTTGAAAGGCCACACGTATGATGCGTCCTCTATTAACACATAAGCAATTTTCGTTCATCCTTTTCCAAATTTATTTAATACTTTTCTTAAAATTCGAGCACTGCTGATAAGGAATTTTTGAACGGTGTCCTTCGGGGAACAATCTGAATTATAGTCTGTTGCTTAATACAAAAGAGTAATACATCTTTATTGAACTATAGAACCCAGTGTCGTCGTATTCCATAGGTGTAGTCCAATTATTATTATTGTACCTCATTTCAAATTCAAATTAGAAAAAGACGAAATCATCCGCTGGCGACGCCGATATTTGAGGCCAGTCGGACAGTTTCGAAAGGAAAACAAGAATATTTGTTATATGAAAGAAACTTGGTTAAATGGAGGATATACCGTTTGATCAAATATGGCCGGATAAACATATTAATAGCGCCAGGCAAGCTTTCATGGAAGGATGGTCGACTGGAATAAAAGCATCCTCGGTAAAAGGTAAAAGATTAATATTTACTCACATTGACAGCAATACTTGATTTGTCGATGGCGGCTTACTAGAGACATGAACGTTGATGTCTTTAAAGAATACTTCCAGCAAATGCTAGATCTTATTCCTCCTGGGTCTGTTATAGTTATGGATAATGCCAGCTACCACTCAAGAAGCTCCGAAAAGATACAAACATCTTCTTGGAAAAAAAGAGTACATCATTCATTGGCTTACTATACATACAGTGATAAAGGGCTTATTTAGCCCTAACTAGATTAAATTTATTAAGTCCAGTGGCGTCGCGGGGAGCACCTTAACGAATATTGTTGACAACGTAAAGTGCGCCACTGACTTTTTCCTAATTTTCATATTTTTTTCGGGTTTGCCAACTAATTATACCACTTTTCTGCTCCCAAAATTGTCTTCGTATCTTGATTTTCGAGAAAGAAAATAAAAACCACTTTATTGCGTGCACACAAAAAAAAACTATGTATTTCAAAGTTAATTAAAATATGAGGTAAAGGTAAGTTTTGATTTAACTGTTTTGTTAATAACAAGTCAAAAACGAATAACTTTACTAACGCTTAAATAGCCTAGATGCATTTCAATTATGGCCTAGCAAATGGAAATGCTATAGAAGCTCGGCAAATTTATCAGGAACGTTATCCAAACAGAGTACTGCCATATGCCAAAACACTTAGACAGTTCCATGCAAGATTAAGTGAGACTGGGAGTTTTAAACGTAGTACGGAACTTTTTGGCAAACCTGCAACAGTAACCACGCCTGAGTTAGAAGAGGTTATACTTCGAGAGATAGAAAATGATACTTCAACTAGTGCCAGGAAGGTAGCAGTGCAACTTCAAACAAATGCATCAATTGTTTGGAGGGTTTTGCATCTTTATCAACTATACCCATACCATTTTCAACGTGTGCAAGCTCTGCTTCTCCGTCATTTTCAGTCAAGGTTTGATTTTAGTAGGTGGTTGCTGTATACAGTAGCACATAACAATAATTTTTTACCGAACATTTACTGATGAGGCCTCTTTTTCAAAAGAAGTTATAATGAATTTTGATAACGAACATTTTTGGGTGGACGATAGTCCTTTTAACATTAAGGAAGGTCGTTTTCAGCAATAATTTTCGTTGGATGTATGGGCAAGGATCATTGGCGACTATCTTATTGGACCATACTTATTACCACCTCGATTAAATGGAAACTCCTATATGCAGTATCTGTCTGAAGAACTTGACATTCTGTTAGAAGACGTACCTCTACAAATAAGGGCTAATATGTGGTTTATACACGACGACGCCACAGCTCATTTTGTTGCTCGTCAATACCTCGACAACACTTTTCCTAATTGCTGGATTGGACGCGCAAGTCCCCAAGGTTGGCCAGCTCGCAGCTCAGACTTCAATCCTCTAGACTATTATTAATGGGGTCACCCAAAGTCACAAAATGAGAACGTGTAAGAGAATTAATGGTGATTGCAATCGTGCGTTTTACCAGAAGATGGTCATTTTCAACATTTGCTTTGATTAACTGTTGTATTTTTTTTTAATCAATATTTAAAAAAATAATTTTATTTTTAATTTAAATGTTTTAATTAACTTCGAAATACATATTATAGGTATATTTTTGTACATGCAATAAAGTGGTTTTTATTTTTTCTCTCAAAAACGAAGCAAGTTACGGAAGCAATTCAAGGAAGAAAAAAGTTGTACTATTAGTTTATAAATCCGAAAAAAAAATATCAACATAAGAAAAAGTCAGTGGCACACATTTTTTGGTCAATAATATTTTTAGGGTGCTCCCAGGGACGACACTGGACCTAATAAATTTAATCTAGTTAGGGCTGATTAAGACCCTTATCATTATGAATACCGATACTAAATTTCAATGAAATCGGGAAAAGGATATTTAAGAAAATTATAAAAAACAATTTTTTTTTTAATTTTAACACCCTGTATATCAGAAACGGGCAACTCCGGACACATGTTCATATGAACTTTTCCTCTTAGAGTATCATAAGGAATCAATTCCTTAAGTTATATACCGTACTTCTGAAACACCCTTTATAATAGAAAAAGGCGCCCAACCTTTACAGACAAAAACTTTCGAAAAAGTCGAAACGCACGAATCAGAATTACTTAAGGCAAGAGCCGATATCAAAATTTCTAAAAACGACAATATCTAAACTTGTGAAGCGGATAAAATCCTGACGTAAAAATGCAATGAAGAACCTGAGGTAAAACGCCCTCTGTAAGAATAATAGAAATTTTTTTCAAAAACCGTTTATTTTTTTATTACTTAATTTCTACCGCTCAATCATAGAACACTCTTTAACGTTGGCCGCAGTATAAGAACCAAAGAAAACTTTAAAACCCTAATAAACTTTTACTACTCCATTTTGTCAGAACCGACCTTTGATTTTTGGCACTTAAATTTTTATGATTGGGTCCTCGGAATTTGAGATATGGTAACCTAACCTGAACAAACCGTATTTATGGTAAACTTTTTTTTATTATTTACTTTTTTAGTATTAAGGCGATATTCGTTTTACATAGTTGCAATAAGAATTAAATAATGTTAAAGTAAATCAATAAATGAAATAGATAAATTAAAAAAAATTGCATAGGTTTGTCACAATTAAACATACATAATTTTCGGATTATACAGGGTCGTTGGTATATATGGAAACGGTTGATTATTTCTTAAAGTAAAACAGCTAGCAAAAAATATTCAAGACAGAAGTTTTAGAGTTTTATAAAATCTATTAGAATTTTGAAAAACAAGTATACAGGATGAGTCAGAATGCCGTAGAAAAACAAAGTTACCTTTTTTTAATGGAACACCCTCCGTGTTACAACATTTTTTCGATTTATCATAAATTTACTATTATTTTTTAATAAATGCATTATAAGCCTAAACCTAATAGTTTCCGAGATATCGACTTTTGAAAAATTACATTTTTGAACTTTGACAGCTTCTAGCTTTCTAACGGTACGTCTTAGAGTAAAACGGCTTGCATATCTCTATCTTAGTTTTTTATTATCTTCCTATTGGTGTTAACTTCCGGTTGAACCGGATGTAACTCAAAAACCGGAAATATAGTACTTCTGGTTTAACCGGAAGTTGATATTTTTGGGAGGATAATAGAAAAGTAAGATAGGGACATGGAAGCCATTTTGCTCTATTGTATACCGTTAGAAAGCTAAAAGCTGTCAAAGTTCAAAAATGTAATTTTTCAAAAGTCGATATCTCGGAAACTATTAGGTTTAGACTTATAATATAGTTATTAAGAAGTAATTGTAATCTTATGTAGAATCCAAAAATATTCTAAGATACCCTATATCTTAGAATATTTTTGGATTCCATTAAAGAAAAAGTAACTTTGTTTCTCTACGGCTTTTTGACTCATCCTGTATACTTATTATTTTTTAATTCTAATAGACTTTAAAGAACCCTAAAGCTTTTGTCCTAAATATTTTTTCCTAGCTGTTTTACTTTAAGAAATAATCGACCGTTTCCATACATACCAACAACCCTGTATATACAGGGTGATCCATAAGTACATGAAGAAAATCTAGGATATGCTTCCTGACATTATTTTAAGACGAGAAGTTCATATGAATATATGCCCTAAAATGTTTACCCTCTAAGATACAGGGTGTTAAAATAATTTTGGCTTTTTAACTGCATTTTACCGTGCTTGTTTATTAATAACTATCTACATACAGCGTGTGCGTGGATTTGCTTGCCAAATGGAAAACTTCTTTATTATCAATTTTTCGAAAAAAAGTTATTCTTTATAAAAAGTTTTGCTTTTAAAATTATTAAGATTGGCATAAGAATTTCTTTTTAATGTTGTACAGGGTGTCTCAAAAAACAAAAAACTATAATTCTAAATGTGAAAAAACTTTATACCAATATTATTTATTAACCGGCAAATTGGGAAGAGCGAAAAGCGCATCAAATCGTCAACTAATTTGTAGTATACAGGGCAATGATAAAGTTTTTTTTGAATAGTTACTTAACATTTTTGATAAACAATATGGATAAATAAGCCCCCCACGTTGTTCATCATACACCATACAGAACAACAATAAATTATTGTTTTATTAAGTAAAGTTTTAAGCAAAGCCTAATAATAATTATAAATTAAACTTTTACCTGTAAAAAAAAAACCTGTAAAGACACATTTCACGAATTGACATATGTCAATAAAACTTTTCTAGTTTGTATTTTTTCCTCTAACAATGAGTTTAACTGAATCAAGAAAATTTCCAGATTGTTTTAATAGTTGGAAATAATTATCGCACAAATAGAGAAGAAGCCGAAGAATTTATCAATAATCACCCGACCAACACCAATAATCCATCAAACAATAAGTAATGTTATGAGTAAATTCAAACGGTGCTCTCCAAACTTTTTTCGGAGAAGAGAAAACCAAGGTCAAAATAATCTTCCTCGCTTATACGATGAAAATGATGAACTTAATGTTTTGCTCTACATCAACGAATTCCCTAAAACTAGTTTAAGGCAAATGTCTCGAGATTTGGACTTAAAAATCTACTTCATTAGAATGGTTCTAAAAAAAAACATAAAATTAAATCTTTTAAGCCGAAATTTACCCATACATTATTACCAGGGGACTCGGAATTGAGACTAGATTTTTCTGCGTGATTATTAGGCGTTATGGAGGACGATCGCCGTGTACCTTTTAAAATAATTTTTTCAGATGAAGCTGTTTTTACGACCAACGGTATTGTACGCTCTCAAAACTCCCGTTATTGGTCAGTGGATAACCCTCATTGGGATATACAGTGCCGAAACCAATATTCTGAAAAAGTAAATGTATGGCGTGGTATTGTCGGGGACCGATTGTTGAGACCAATATTTTTAGATAATAATACAAACGATGAGGTGTTTCTAAATTTTCTAGAAAATGATTTTAGTGATATGCTGGATGACATACCTTTGGCCGGTATACGAAACTTATTATTTCAATTTTATGGAAGTAGTCCATCTCACACCTTTATATACCTTCGAAACATGTATGGGCATATAATATAAATTTTATTTTATTAAATTAGTGGAGCAGACTTTGTGTTTTATTTCATAAATACTTATTATTTCAGCTAGATGGGGCTCCCGGACATTTTGCATTGCAAGTTAGACATTGGCTGAACAGAAATTTTGTAAATAGGTGGATAGGAAGAGGTACAAATCAAGATTTGCGTTTTTGTCATTAACCAGCGAGGTTCCCGAATCTCACCCCACTGGATTATTTTTTGTGGGGTGTCCTCAAAGAAAGGGTATATAAAAGGCGGCCCCGAGACAGAGAACACCTCAAGAGACGAATAATTCAGGAATGTGCCGGGCTACGGGGATATCAACTATCGAATGCCGTCAGAAGTTTTAGAAAAAAAATTATTAGGGGTATGATGAACAACGGGGGGCTTATTGAAATTTAATCTTCTATGTATATTTGTTGGTGTTTACTGTGTAATTATTAGTAATTGAAAAACTTGTTATGTGTAAATATGTTTATATGATTGTTTAATAAATTTTAAATAAGGTTGTAAATTATCTAAATATTTTAATCACTCTGTATACTAAATTAACCTGCAAATAGTACATTGATGGCTTAATAATAAATATTGCGATGGTATTAATCCATATTGTTTATCACAAATGTTAAGTTATTATTAAAAAAAAAACTTTATCATTGCCCTGTATACTACAAATTAGTTGACGATTTAATGCGCTTTTCGCTCTTTCCAATTTGCCGGTTAATAAATATTGGTATAAAGTTTTTTCACATTTAGAATTAAAGTTTTTCGTTTTTTGAGACACCCTGTACAACATTAAAAAGAAATTCTTATGCCAATCTTAATAATTTTAAAAGCAAAACCTTTTATAAAGAATAACTTTTTTTCGAAAAATTGATAATAAAGAAGTTTTCCATTTGGCAAGCAAATCCACGCACACGCTGTATATGTAAATAATTTTAAATATTTTTGAGTATATTTATCACATGTAAAATTAAATAAGATAAAGCTAATTTACCAATATGTATACAGGGTGCGCACCGAAAACTTTCCACCCAGACTTATTTTCTTGTTAATAAATAAACCAAAATTCGCTGGAACACGGGAACCTTAGTTCTCAAGGGGGACATATTTTTTTTGATAGTCTTCCAATCTATTTTCCTGAAAAATTTTCATCCAGAAACTGTCTAACAGGGAACGCATAATGCGGGGGTGCTCCGTCTTGCTGAAAGTAAATATATTCTGGCCGATAACGGTTATTTTCTTCTATGACTTTACCCCTCCTGCTTGAACCCCTACGACGGGGTGGCATTCACCCTTAAAATCTTAAAGGAAAAGGAAGGCCGAGAGATAGCTTACTTTAAAAGGAATTAAATTGTCTTTCCAGCAGAACTTTGCTCGTTGAATTTGGCTGAGTACCTTTCGAGAAATTAAATGGTAATCAAATTAGTGCTTAAATGTAAACAAATAAATGGTAAAAAATACGCCAAAAAGGATACTATCTTAACAAAAGAGTTTTGGAATTTCACTTGTTTAGTCGAAAAAACTCAGTTTGTTTTTGGCATCGATCAAATTCATAGTAAGAATAAAATTTCATTTTGCTTTACATTTCAGTGTGTTCAACAACGGATTAAAATGACATATACTCTTCAAGAAAGGGTTGAAATTATTTCACTTTTCTTTAGAAGTAACGATTGTGCTCGAGCTGCCGCCTTGTCTTATAATGAATTCCATCCAAATGCACACTTGTCTCATACTTACGTGCTACAATTAGTGGCAAAATTTCGTGAAACAGTATCAGTGCTAAACAAAAAAAGGACTGTTAAAAATCCTGTAAGAAATTAAGCTGAAGAAGTTGCAGTTTTGGGTCATATTGCCATCGATTCCACACTCAGCATGAGGAAAGTGTCAGATGTATCGGGTGTTTCGCGTAGAACGATTAAGCGTACTTTAAAAACGCATAAGTTCCATTCCTATAAAATAAAACTGGTTCATGAACTTAATGAAGGCGATGACCATCGCCGTTTGCAATTTTGCGAGTTAATTGGTGAAATGATCATTCGCAATCCACAATTCACTTTTAACATTTGTTTCTCCGATGAATGCACTTTTTTCCTTTACGGTACTGTCAATCGACAGAGTTGCAGGTATTGGTCGGATTCCAACCCTACAATTTTTAGAGAAGTGCATACTCAACATCCCGAAAAATTAAATGTGTGGGCTGGAATTTTTGGGGACCGTATTATTGGGCCGTATTTTATACCTGGAAATTTAACAGGTGAAATGTACATGAACCTGTTGGAAACCACTATTAACATTGCTTAAACGAATGCCATAGAAGAAAATGACCGTTATCGGCCAGAAAATATTTACTTTCAGCAAGACGGAGCACCCCCGCATTATGCGTTTTCTGTAGACAGTTTCTGGATGAAAATTTTCCAGGAAAATGAATTGGAAGAAGAGGTTCTATTGAATGGCCTGCAAGATCTCCTGATTTGACGCCACTGGACTTTTTTTTGTTGGGACATTTAAAGTCTAAAATTTATGCAACCCAACCCAATTCTTTGGAAGACTTGCGACAACGAATAGTGTACGAGTGCCGACAAATAACTCCCGCAATACTCCATAATGTTCGCGAACATTTTGAATAGTGCCTTGGAGGTTTGAGGTGGACATTTTCAACATTTACTTGATTGATACAAGCGGTAATAAATTAAAATAAATTTTATTAATAATAAGGTATCACTAGACCCCCCCCCCTTCCCATTTAAGATTTTAAGGGTGAAAGCCACCCCGTCGTAGGGGTTCAAGCAGGGGGGGGGTGAAAATAGTAAAAAAATATGTCCCCCTGAGAACTAAGGTTACGTGTTCGAGCGAATTTTTATTTATTTATTAACAAGAAAATAAACCTGGGTGGAAAGTTTTCGGTGCGCCACCCTGTATAGTGTATACTGCACGTTAGGGTGGGCCGAAAAAATTTTTTTTGGAATTTCTTAAAGCGGTAGTAAAAAAAAGTTGTCTTAGAATTACTAAATTACGCACACAAAAAATAGGATTTTTCTATTAACGTTCAGCCGCGCCCCGCGGGGGGTAAGGAGATGATTTTGTACATATATATTTTAAGGGAGGGGTAGTCATAAAAATAGTTATTATTATTCTCTCATTACGTATAAAAATTTTGCGCATTTAATATTAATGTTTAGCCGCGCCCCTGTATCTTATTTTGCTTTATCGCTGCGCTTCCCGCCACTGAGCGCTGAGCGTATTCACTTCTAACAAGCCTTAACTCGAAAATAACGTGCGACGCGCGGATTAGTTTAATACCTAAGCTCATTTGGTTTGGACGTAATTTCTGAGCAATATTTAGTCGTTTATTTTTTATTAAATCTTATCTAAAAACATAGTGATTTATGTGATTATGCCTAGAAAAACTTTAAATACTCGTGCTTGTAATAGACTTTGTTTGTTTGGCAATGCAGAGGATCTTGGTTCAGACGATGTGCTTTTTCTTCCCACATATGGACAGATTGTTAAATGTTTTCAAAATGTTCGTCTTGAACTGAAAGGTGACGGAAGCAAGGAACCTCTTAGTGAAATTGCAACCATTGTGGCACAAAAACTTGAAATTATATGGCAACGTGCATCACTTCCAACCCTAACTAATAAACCTATAGTAGACATGATTTTAGCATATTATGGCAAGTACAGAAAAATCATTAAACCTATTAAAAACCGTGATACACCTTTTTTTTATAAGCAAAGCTGGAAAAATTCTAGTCCGATGCGCAAAAATTATTTGATATTTGTTCTTGCAAATGTTTCAGTCCCCTAACTTGCAAATGTTGCAAGGAAACGAAAATACCAGCAGCAAAGCAGAAGGTTGATTTGCCTGAAATAGACAAAAAAGATCTTAGTACAGACAAAAAATATTTATATTTAATTTCGCAATCAATAAATTGTGGTTCTTGTTCAGAAAATCTTGCCTCCCGAAATCCTGGGAAAATGAGTCACGCAAGATGGTTGACTACTGCGAATCGAATACTACGACTGTATATTTCCACTGAGGAACCAACGGAATACATTTCTTCTGATAGTTAAATTCATCTTAAAAGTTTATGTACCTTATGTGGTTTAAAATTAAATCAAAGCCGTTCAATATGGTGCACGACATTTATGGGACACAATACGGGCCTGTAGACATTTTCCTGACAATATTCAGGCAATTATTAAGAAGAAAAGAAAAGGGAAAAACATCTTTCTTTTATATCATGTTTTCGGTTCACAGAAACCGACGACTGGCTTTCAGCGCCACCTGACATTAGATACCTGCTTATGCGGGATCCTTTCCAGCGTTTGGTCTTCTCTAAGACCTCGCTGGTCTGGTTAGGTGGATAGCTCGATTGCTACGAGATGTCGCCACGTGTAACATCTCGCATATGTATTTATACATTATGTGTTGAAAACACTGTAAGATCCCTTTCCTTTTCGTCAGACTCTATAGCCTTGCCGATGAGCCGTAATACGGCGAAACGCGTCCAAGGATTGGGTCTGACGAAAAGAAAAGGGAAAAACATCTTTCTTTTAATTATTAATAAGGTTATAACAGGTAACGCGTACTTTGCCCATGCAGAAAATATATAGATGATAGCCATGTTGGCAGATAAACGGCCACATATCAGAGAACTTGCCGAGAAAAGAATTTTAAAGGCAAGACTAAATAAAACAAAAAGTGGCATTAGAATTTTTAGAATACCAAAGATAAACTTTAACGCTGCTGATTACATGAATCTTATTGACTGGACTCAAAATATAACAGAACCTCCATTAACGATGCATATTGCAAACGATGATCTTCAGCTAATGATTCGCGAAGAAGTTCACACTAAAAAAAATCCCCTGTCATACCCAGGCAGTTGAAAGGGATGTAAAGTTAATAACGGAGGCTTCTTCTACAGTCTGCGGAGCTCAATCTCGCGACGAATTTATAGAGGCAAAGCTTCTAGCTAGAGCAGACTTGCCAAGTTTCGAAAATAAGGGGCAGTACTACAGCGCAAATCTCAACTAATGCATATAAGAAGGGAAGGGTGGGAGGGTGAAACTCGAGGTGCGGCCAACTCCACGTGGTGAGTTCTGGGCTGGTTAAATATTCAAATATAAATCCTACTAAAAAAACTGTCATTAAAAATTGAATATTTAACTAGGCGAAGAGCTGCACATCGCACAGCTAAAATAAAATAGGTATATGTTACTTATTTATACCGAATAAACAATTTTAAAGTAATAGGGTCGCGGTTAAACTGTAATGTTTAGGGCTATATTTTTTTTGCCAAAAGAGCGAAACGTTTTTTTACTGTCCGTAATGAAAAAAGTAAAATTCAAAAAAGAGCCCCTTTTAACCCCCAGGGGCGCGGCCAGATATTCGTCAATATCATCCAATTTTTTTCTCTGCTTTTTATTTCATCTAAGACAACTTTTTTTCACTACCGCAATTTATATTTCCAAAAAAAAATTTTTTCCTTGATTTTCGGCCCACCCTACTGCACGTGCATGTTAACATATATATTATACAATATACTGTATGTTTGCTTTAAAATTGTTATTTTTTAAAATATTCAGAAATTAATGATTGCTTCATATTTTTTATTTTTTTTTTATAAAATTTAGATTCAGTTTTTAATAGCAATAATATTTGTAGACTTGTCAAAATTGTTAACATTATTAAAAAAGTCTCTCAAACTTGCGCAGGCTTCAGATAGGCTTGATATTTTCGATACTGGAGTAAGTTCAGGTTCCTCTTCCTCTCTCTCAGGGTTGGGAGCAGTTTCATTGGTTTCTTGGATCTCTTCAATACACATGACGATAGTCAATTCTGCACTTTCTGTTGGCAAATCGTTATCAATAGAGGCAAATTGTTTCAAGTTCACAAATCTGTCCTTTATGTTAGGAAACAGTTCTCTGAGCAGAATATTATCTTCTTCGACGAAGTCGTCAATATTATCTGTATTACACATAAATCCGGCTTAAAGCATTTTTTATTGTCACTGGGGACAAATTACGCCAGGCCATCGGTACCCATATCAAGGCGTTGGTTATGGTAATATTATTTTCGATTTCTTGAAGTGAACTATCACGGTCTATACATGTTTAAAGCCTCTTAATAAGGAAGCTTCTCTAGAGCATTTTAAAATTTCGAATATAGTGCCTTGGTCCAGAGCTTGGCAACGTGAGGTAGTATTGGGTGAGAAAAAAAATAAGTTTGACATTATCCAGTGTAAGTTTAGGATGAGAAGTTGTATTATCCAGAAGCAATACCACTCTTCTATTTTGCTTTTTTATCTTGGTCCCAAATCTGTGAAGCAATGTTGTCATAATATGGAAAATTTTCAACAATTACCTAAACGCCCTAGAGTCGGTCCATGTACAGTAAATGAAAAAAAAAGTATATCTGAAATCCTATGATTCAATTAAAAGGAAGAATGCGGATTTGAGTGTTGACAATGCAGTATAATTTACAGCAGATATGCTTAACGTTTGGAAAACAGCAATATATAAACTTTTAAAAGATGAAAAAGTGTTGGCATCAAACCTCCGAAAACATTTCCAGCACGACCAAAACTTGAGCTGGATGACGTTTTAATCACTGCCGTCTCGAAGAACAGGCCGTCATGTTAAGATCGTGACGTCACATTAGAAGATGGAATTTATTATAGAGGGTATATGGCATGTAGATTTCAATATTGATATTTGTAAGTCAATGATGTCTTAAATTATATCAAAAGAGGTATAGAATCGTATATTAAAATGGTATTTCGATGATTAGTATACAGAGTGATTCAAGACTATAAACAAGCTTATGTTATGATCACTAAGTATTGCTTTCGATCTTCTTCGATACTCCTTCGAGGTTACGAAAATAATTTCCAAATAATCTCTGAATAACAAACATTAGAAACAATTTCATATGTAGCTATTTTAAATAAAATTTTATATCAGTCAGTTGGTAGGTACATACCTATTATATATACCTACGAATATAATATGATACTATTTTAAGAGAATAGGCATGTTTAGGATTTTAGATTTAAAAACTTCCCCAATGCACGCTCCTAAATAAGGGATTTTCCCTATAACAATGGTAAATCCTCAAATATAACAATAGCTTGCGATAAATTCAGGGTGGACCTACCTAAAGAATGCTTATTATTATGATCCTTTAATGTAAACACAATAGATTTTAAGGGATGGTGTTTAAATTGTTCTTGATACCCCGGTATGCGTTTCGCATATTTAATGAGCATTTATTACTTCGCGCCATTTAAAGATAAACTATAGTAAATATTTTCTTTGTACAGTGTGTTTTTAATATTTTGAATGAGCTGTTAATTTGTTAGTTATTGTTAGTGAACTGATTTATTTGGTAGCCAATAAATAACTCCAATGTGTTACCAGTAATCTCCTCATATTTTTTATTCTACCAAGAAAGTTAGAGATGCGCTGAATAGTTTAAAAAAAAAACACAGCAAAGATATATATGACCTTAGTAGAGAGATATTAAGAGAGCGAGGCCAGGTGGTGCTGGTGGTGCTGGTGGTGCAATTTACGATCTAACCCAGGTGGTGCAGGTGGTGCGTTTTACGATCTAACCCGGGTGGTTCGGTGGTGCGTTTTATGATCTAACCCGGGTGGTTCGGTGGTGCGTTTTATGACCTAACCCGGGTGGTTTGGTGGTGCTGTTTACAAAATAACCCGAAATTAAACCCGACTTTTTACGACCTAACCCGGATGCTTTCATGAAGCGGCTTCTTATCTAACCCTAACTTGAACCTGAATATTTATGAACTGACCCAAGATAAAACCCGACTTTTTACGATCTAACCCAAGTGCTTTCATGAGGCGGCTTCTTATCTAACCCTAACTTGAACCTGAATATTTATGAACTGACCCGAGATAAAACCCGACTTTTTACGACCTAACCCGGATGCTTTCATGAGGCGGCTTCTTATCTAACCCTAACTTGAACCTTAATATTTATGAACTGACCCGAGATAAAACCCGACTTTTTACGACCTAACCCGGATGCTTTGGCGAGGCGGCTTCTCATCTAACCCTAATTTGAACCTGAATATTTATGAACTGACCCGAGATAAAACCCGACTTTTTATGATTTAACCTTAGTGAAACGCCGCTGCTAAAGCGGGATAATTAAATCCCAATTTTTATAAGCCATCCTTAAACCCAACTTTTTACGATGCGACCTGAGCCATCCTTAAACCAGACTTTTTATTATTTCCCCTTAGTTGAAACGCCGCTGCTAAAGCAGGATAATTAAATCCCAATTTTTATAAGCCATCCTTAAACCCAACTTTTTACGATCCGACCTGAGCCATCCTTAAACCAGACTTTTTATTATTTTCCCTTAGTTGAAACGCCGCTGTTAAAGCGGTATAGTAAAAAACATTATTTATATTTTCTAACTTAGTGAAACGCCGCTGGCGGGTAGTAAAGCGAAATAAATCCCTAATTTATATGGTCTAACAAGATAAGTATAATAAAGCGGTACATTTGTCACCACAATAATTATTTATACCTAAATGATCCTCTCAAACCCTCTGCCGACTCGATTTAAAAAGAAAGGGACATAAACCTTTATTTATTATTCCGAAGGACCCTCATTAAAATTCAGTAGCATATCTAATAATTGTTTTCAATTTTTGCACCACTTATAGAAATACAATAAAATAATTACCATCTAGAACCATTAACTAGCGATTTCTTTGTACTTGAAATGGATAAATTATAGGACTATCTTGTAATGAGAACAGAGTAATAAAAAGTAAATAAAACTTAAATACGTATAAAATACCAAGCAGGTATAGGTACTATACAACTTGTGTTCGCCATCAGGTAAAAGCCCTCATAATGCTTTTATAAAAATTTCGGATAATATCATAATATAAGTAAATAGGCTACAATTTCAGGAAAAAAGTAAAAAAAATTAATTCACAGTGTAAAATTGTAGTTAAATGGATTGTAAATACGAAATAATATAAAAAGCTACCTTTTGTTTGCGATGATGTATGCACAATAACTCTATATTATTCGGTCCTTAAACTGAAAATACCCACTAGATAGGTATCATAAGCTGTATTTGTCATCAGGTAGAACCCCCAATAAAATTATGAATATCAGGCGTAGGCAACAATAAGCAAATCACGTTGGTTTTTTAATTTATTATTAATCTGTCTAACTTAAGAAACTCACAATATAACGACCATCCAAAAAAATCATAATACATTACTGGGTGTGAAAGCAATTGCGCTGCAAAATATAGTGTATACCGACTCTGAGGTAGTTAATTAAAATCCCAATTAGCGCTAAAAAAAATCAATTAGATATTTACTTTAGATATTTTAATAAAAAAATTCAATATTCTCACCAACATTTAACTTTTGAAATTAGCATAATAACAAATCCTTTACAATGAATTAAACAAACGCATACATAATTTTAAAATCACATAATAAGAATATAAGCTAAAATCTAACAAGTTCGGACTACTCGAATGACTTCAGTTTACATCTGTAGAGAATACCCAACTCTCGAATCATAAAAAATGGTCAAACTTTGTCGGCAAATACCCTTCTATGATGCAGGGGAAGGACAGGTAACTCGAGATGTTTATAAAGAAACGTTAAAGAACATTATTTGCTTATTTCTAGACTCTTAAAAATTAGATGCAATCGAACAATAAATGTTTTCATCATGTATATTTATGAGTAACACATTACCTTCGACATACATAAATTCAAATTGATAATTACTTGCCTTAGTACTTTTTTAGAAGCTTGAATCATTGCATATAACCGTCTGAGGATACCCAAACTTCCCCTAACATATTTCTCCGCAGCCGGGGAAAAAGAGGTAGAAAAAGTAAAATAACAACTCCAAGTGTCTTTGCGAACAATCGGCAATAAAATAGAGTATTTCAGTTTTTAATTTTTCGTAAATAAAAGTTGGTTAGATTAATAGTCTCTGTGAATATAATAACATAAACAAAGTGATATGCCGTAAATTTAGGAGTACAGTATAAATTATGCCTCTATTAAAATATACCGCAATAACTAACTATCAAAGGATTTTTGATATTTTGAATATATTTGATGCTCATAGCATTATCACATTTCCAAAGGCTCTAAATTTTAGAAAAATGTTCTAATAGAATATGTCTATCAATATAAAGTAAAGGTATTGTTAGGTTTTTTTAAAAAATACGACCTACAACAGTCTCTGCTACAGCATGGCTGACTCTGTAGAAACTTCTGTGAAACCATAATAATTATATCAATAATCGAGTTGTCCTTATGATAATATTTTCTTCCAATATCCGACTCCACTATCCATAAAAGTTATGTTAGAAAATTCATAATTGAGCGCATTGTAATTTTTTAAAAAGAAATTCACTTCACACACAAAGATGTAGCCATTCAATCCATGAAAATAATGCAAGTCAGTATGCGTATGTTATGGCTAACTGTTTAAATGTCTATTCCTTCCACGTTTATCGGAAGAAATACTTTTTTTATACTAGTATTTTAGTTGAAAATAAGATCATAAATCATCTATACAAAACAAGCGCCCCTTATGGATTTGAACGAAAATCATAGATTCGACTATTTTCATGAAAAATAAATCTAAGTACGGAATAATGCAGGAAGATTATCTATTTTCTTGGTTTAGAAAGTGATGTAGTTAAGATTTATAACTTAGGAATAAATAAATTATTATTAATCTTTTCGACCTATTTCTCTTGCATATTTAATTTCTTTGATAGTAAGAACTAATCTTTTTATTTTACAAAGTAAAAAAAAAGCTAAAGATCGGCGTTGTCAGTCAGGTATAAGAACTGATTTAACACGATGGTTTTTGTACAAACGTTCACATACAATTGTATGCTTTTTAACCGATTGTGTCGGAAAAAATGACGATTTATAGATTAGATATTTAGACGAAGAGCTAACCTTCTCAATAAAGTATTGATTATTGCCCTGCTAGCTAGACAACACTTTTTATGTTAGTCAAAAAACATTTTTTTTTTTCGGACGCTATTACAGATTTCATCGTTAACTAACAAACATTAAGACCAAAAAATTAGCGTGCAAGATGAAATGTATAGGTTCACTTCATTTCTACATTATTTTACAACTCTCAATCGCATTAAAAACAAGATCGAATAAAAAATAACTTATGACATATGGACGAAAAATGTTTTTCGGGCTATTTAGGTTAGCGACCGCATTACGTCTGAAATACTACATTTTTCGAGCTTATAACATAATTTACTATTTTAACGTTAAAATAGGGGAAATGATGTATCGAAATGGATACTTTTTTTTTGTCGGTCACGAGATTATAGTTTCTTTTAAAATGAACTCTAATATTTACAACACAAATTATCCTTTAAGCCACATTAGTTTAAAACTCGTCTGTCGCTTTCCCTCTATTGTGAGTTTGATTAAAGTATAGCGTAGTATATATTTAGATGAATTTCGCAAATGTTGAATACTTTCAAAACTGAAAAAGCCGCCCTTTGCAATAAATATCTCCGTAGAGTTAGGTACCCTGCAGATTAAGGGTATTTCAGCGGATAATCATATACAAATTCAAAGATTTTGTCTATTTTAATGGATTAACAAACAATATCTATAGGATGACTTTACTGATAAAAAAAAAAAATAACAAAAATCCATAAAGTCTAGGCTCACATGAAATTCCATAAAGAGCAGCTGCATAGCCTTATCACATCAAACTATATTTTTATTTCGTTCTATTGTCAAAAGTCTGTGTTTAGGAGATTATCGTTCATTTTAAAATGAACTCTAATATGTACATCACCATAAACTACCTCTTAAGCCGTCGTAAAAATACACTTTTCGATTTACCTCTATATTGATTTTCTAATATTAAATATCTACAATAGTCGAAATTCGCTCGCTAATACCTATGTATGCAAGGTTTCTTCAAAAAATGACAATTTTGTTGTTTAATGGCTTGAAAAAATGGAAAAAGGAGGTTTTTGCATCCATTTATTTCCGGATGAGTGTTAAAAATACTTATAAAACTCGGTATACCGAAGATCAAGCATTAATGAGAGGGTTGAGTCCTGTTTGCCAAATCCTGATTTTTAATTTGACGTTGGCAACGGTACAATTTTTTAACATTTATCATAAGAGGCGTATATTTTTGGAGCTTAGATCTACCAGTTTATCCACGCCCCATTTATTGTTAGTGCTTTAGTAATTTTACTTTCCAATTATTTTTTACCAAAACGCGTAGTTGAAACAGTGTCTATATCAGACGATATAATAAATTTTAAGGATTAATTTGCTTACAAATACACTTCAATTTATTTAGGCTAAAGCAGCCAGACATATACTGGAACTACGAAAACCCTATTACAATTTGGTTGCCTAGAGAAAATTTTGTAAAAAACATAGCTTTCTACACAAATGCTTGCACATTATGTACCTATCATTTTAAGATACCTGGCGACATCAATGTAAGCATTGACATAATGACGCAAGATATAGGTAGGTACTAGAATATTCAAGATTTCTATTAACGATACACTTCAGCATACATGCGAGATGTCATTAATGTCTACGGAAGGCAACAGACATACCAGCTATTTTTACATGGGATTCCATAGACTTGGACGCTTCTTGTTTAGAAATATTTGATGTCATCTTGAGGAGTTCCGTATTGAAGCATCAAACCTACCTGCCAAATAATTGACGAAATATGGGATATCATAAAATATGCCCCCCATCGAACTAAATGATCCTATAAACCAGCTTCACAGACCGTAATTTGTGATGCTAACACGATTAATACGCAATAGAACAAGATTAAGAAACAAAATTTAAAGTAGCTCTTTATCACACGAAAATAATTAAATAATTTACGGTTACAGAACAATAATTATTTTAAAAAGCTGTATAACTAAATATATTATGTTATTAGGAATATTCTGTCTAAAGTAACAGCTGATCTTAGTCGAAAATGAGATCGTATTATTGATTGTTGAATTCGTTAGGTATGAAATAAAATTAGAGATTTCGTCTATTTTTTCACGATTAAAAAAGAATACCTCTATTTAGCTAAAAATGAAACGATTACAGTGGTAGATTAATTCACTTTACCAAGCATGTAAACTACTAATTTTGCAATAAATATCTTCTATATTTCTAGGTAGGTTTACTCGAAAATGTTGGGCTATTTTCATCAAAAATCCCGATACGAAATTGAAAAATTTGGCTATTTTTGTCGGTTTACAAAGTGATAGTGGAATATTGGTTTGATCAAAGAACAATAATTATTTTAAAAATGTTGTATAATTAACTAAATGTCGGTGTTATCAGGCAGGCAAGAAGTTATTTATCTGAATCTTATTTGTACCATTAGCGTTTATATACAAATGTTAGTGGTTTTCAAAAATTGATATCTCGGAAATTATTAGGTTTAGACTTATAATACGCTTATTAAAAAATAATGACTACTTTATGCAAAATTCAAAAATATTATAAGATGTAGGGTATCCCAGTAACTTAACCAAAGATTTTCGGTCTTCGTAAAGCTTTACACGTTTCTTCAGCGTACCAAACATTCACTTTTTTTAAATATTGACATCGGGTTAGGATTCTGAACATAGGATTAACATCACTCCAATAGTGAACATGTTGCGTTGTCACAGTTCCATTCGTTGAAAAGTAAACAAAACCGTTTGAGCTACGTGGGGAATAAATAAAGTTGGCTTGTTGAAAAATTTTAATATTTATTAAGGTAAAAGACTATAAATATATCGATACAACACTTTGGCATTTCTAATACTACAAACATGAATATCTAAAATGTGATATTTACAACCATCAACTCTCTCTCCCTTCTCTAATTTTGGTACACCAATGCTGTCTTCTAAGTTTATAATATATGGCGTCCTGCAGTTTAATTCCGAAAATGTTTTAACTAAAAATTCCTCTTTAACACATCCTTTAACGTAAATAATGTCTGCGTCTATCAGATTGTTGGATATGATATTATGTAGTTCCTTGTAATCGGTATCACCATAATTATAAAGGATACCATGATGATTTCCAAATAGATATTTGACTTGTTTCTTGCAAGCCTTACTTAAGGTGTCGAATGGTTTAACTGGTTTAAAAAAGTAACTTTTCATACTATTCCCATCATAAATAGCCAATTCTTTCGCGCAAAATTCAGGTATGTTAAATCCTTGAATATCGACTACAACGAACTTCATTGTCTGAAGACTCAAATCAAACAAGTATATTTTCATATTTTTATCGCTCTTAAGTTCGATTTCAAAAGCACACCCCCACTTTTCGATAATTTCACAGTCTTAGCACATAGATCTTATATTTTTATTTACGATCAATTCATCTTTATTCGCCAATCGTCTCAAACGAGTCTGCTTTTTGAAAGTAATATAGCCTTAGTATTCAGAAAATATTAATGATATCGGAGCCTAAAACATCCTTGACACTAAAAAATCATTGTGTTTCCTAACAAAACCCATCATCTTGTCTATTTAGCTTGCTTTCCTATTGTTTAGCAGGTTAAATAAAATTATTATTTCGCTCTTTTTGTCTGTACTGAATCGTTAGGGGAATACGTTTCTAGTTCTATAAGAGAGACAGTTAAAATTTATGTAAGCAATCAAAAATCCTACACTATGAGCTACTTAGTTAAAATTTCATATTTCCTTCCTGGGTCAGGCAAAATTTGTGATGTGTCGGACAAAATTTATAAAAATACAAAAAAAAAAATGCTGGATGCATTTTTAGCGTGACTTTCTATTTAATACCATCTTATTTCAAGGTATAATTCGGTTGTCAAAATGAGAATAAAATAATTTTCCCATGGTTTATGTCATCTTAAAAAAGTCAAAAGGTTATATTCTGTAGAGGGTCAGATACATTCAAATTTAAATATTTTCTCCAAGAAGAATTTTAAGATAGTATTATAGTAAATAAAAATTCTATACCTCCAATATTTCATGGAAACATATCGTGTTCTAGCGACATAACCCAAAAGTACCTCTATTCAGAAACGCATCGTACTTTTCTTGTCAATAATTGTCTCATTGTCCCATCCATTACATTATTATAATCTTAAAGCACCTGTTACCAGCATTATCTGTTTTTATGGTTTTCATAAAACATAGCGATTACCGATGAAAATTAAACGAAAACTTAATAAATAACTTTTTTTTCAACTGAAATAGACTGATTTTCGATGGAAAAATGTTACTTATAACTAAAAATGAATATAAGACATATACGCAATGATATTTAGAATAAATCAATCTTTTCTAAAATTACTATGAAATATTCACAAAATCGTTTCGTTATAACCAAAGTAGCAAGGCTTGCAGATTTCGTATAGAGTTCAAACGCGATACTGAGATGATCTTTTTTTTTTTTATATTTTTGTAGGATAATGCACCACTACGTTGTAAGTACTTGAGAGAGGACTTTCTTGAAAAATCCTCAAATTTCTCTGCAATTTTGTTCCTTCTAGAGTTAAATTCACACAGAAAACCCCGTATTCTTATCTTTCAGGTTGGTATATTAAAAAGGGCTTATTAGTATGGTTTAGAAAACAAGCAATATTAATTAACGGATGTTTTTTCGTCGTATGAAGAGTTGAAAAATTTTTTTTTCCACTCCAATGGTTACGATGCAGAGAGTCGGGTTTCATCATAATCTTTCAGGGTAGCTCAGGTTTTGATTGCATGTAGAGAGTCGGGTTTCATCATAATCTTTCAGGGTAGCTCAGGTTTGATTACATGTACTAAGGTTAGTGCTCCTTGCAATCGGTTTCAGGTTTGACGCGCCCCCCTCAGGTTTGTTCAGGTTTCTCAAACGTTTGAGAAACCTGAACAAACCTGAGGGGGGCGCGTCAAACCTGAAACCGATTGCAAGGAGCACTAAACTTAGTACATGTAATCAAACCTGAGCTACCCTGAAAGATTATGATGAAACCCGACTCTCTACATGCAATCAAAACCTGAGCTACCCTGAAAGATTATGATGAAACCCGACTCTCTGCATCGTAACCATTGGAGTGGAAAAAAAAATTTTTCAACTCTTCATACGACGAAAAAACATCCGTTAATTAATATTGCTTGTTTTCTAAACCATACTAATAAGCCCTTTTTAATATACCAACCTGAAAGATAAGAATACGGGGTTTTCTGTGTGAATTTAACTCTAGAAGGAACAAAATTGCAGAGAAATTTGAGGATTTTTCAAGAAAGTCCTCTCTCAAGTACTTACAACGTAGTGGTGCATTATCCTACAAAAATATAAAAAAAAAGATCATCTCAGTATCGCGTTTGAACTCTATACGAAATCTGCAAGCCTTGCTACTTTGGTTATAACGAAACGATTTTGTGAATATTTCATAGTAATTTTAGAAAAGATTGATTTATTCTAAATATCATTGCGTATATGTCTTATATTCATTTTTAGTTATAAGTAACATTTTTCCATCGAAAATCAGTCTATTTCAGTTGAAAAAAAAGTTATTTATTAAGTTTTCGTTTAATTTTCATCGGTAATCGCTATGTTTTATGAAAACCATAAAAACAGATAATGCTGGTAACAGGTGCTTTAAGATTATAATAATGTAATGGATGGGACAATGAGACAATTATTGACAAGAAAAGTACGATGCGTTTCTGAATAGAGGTACTTTTGGGTTATGTCGCTAGAACACGATATGTTTCCATGAAATATTGGAGGTATAGAATTTTTATTTACTATAATACTATCTTAAAATTCTTCTTGGAGAAAATATTTAAATTTGAATGTATCGGACCCTCTACAGAATATAACCTTTTGACTTTTTTAAGATGACATAAACCATGGGAAAATTATTTTATTCTCATTTTGACAACCGAATTATACCTTGAAATAAGATGGTATTAAATAGAAAGTCACGCTAAAAATGCATCCAGCATTTTTTTTTTTGTATTTTTATAAATTTTGTCCGACACATCACAAATTTTGCCTGACCCAGGAAGGAAATATGAAATTTTAACTAAGTAGCTCATAGTGTAGGATTTTTGATTGCTTACATAAATTTTAACTGTCTCTCTTATAGAACTAGAAACGTATTCCCCTAACGATTCAGTACAGACAAAAAGAGCGAAATAATAATTTTATTTAACCTGCTAAACAATAGGAAAGCAAGCTAAATAGACAAGATGATGGGTTTTGTTAGGAAACACAATGATTTTTTAGTGTCAAGGATGTTTTAGGCTCCGATATCATTAATATTTTCTGAATACTAAGGCTATATTACTTTCAAAAAGCAGACTCGTTTGAGACGATTGGCGAATAAAGATGAATTGATCGTAAATAAAAATATAAGATCTATGTGCTAAGACTGTGAAATTATCGAAAAGTGGGGGTGTGCTTTTGAAATCGAACTTAAGAGCGATAAAAATATGAAAATATACTTGTTTGATTTGAGTCTTCAGACAATGAAGTTCGTTGTAGTCGATATTCAAGGATTTAACATACCTGAATTTTGCGCGAAAGAATTGGCTATTTATGATGGGAATAGTATGAAAAGTTACTTTTTTAAACCAGTTAAACCATTCGACACCTTAAGTAAGGCTTGCAAGAAACAAGTCAAATATCTATTTGGAAATCATCATGGTATCCTTTATAATTATGGTGATACCTATTACAAGGAACTACATAATATCATATCCAACAATCTGATAGACGCAGACATTATTTACGTTAAAGGATGTGTTAAAGAGGAATTTTTAGTTAAAACATTTTCGGAATTAAACTGCAGGACGCCATATATTATAAACTTAGAAGACAGCATTGGTGTACCAAAATTAGAGAAGGGAGAGAGAGTTGATGGTTGTAAATATCACATTTTAGATATTCATGTTTGTAGTATTAGAAATGCCAAAGTGTTGTATCGATATATTTATAGTCTTTTACCTTAATAAATATTAAACTTTTTCAACAAGCCAACTTTATTTATTCCCCACGTAGCTCAAACGGTTTTGTTTACTTTTCAACGAATGGAACTGTGACAACGCAACATGTTCACTATTGGAGTGATGTTAATCCTATGTTCAGAATCCTAACCCGATGTCAATATTTAAAAAAAGTGAATGTTTGGTACGCTGAAGAAACGTGTAAAGCTTTACGAAGACCGAAAATCTTTGGTTAAGTTACTGGGATACCCTACATCTTATAATATTTTTGAATTTTGCATAAAGTAGTCATTATTTTTTAATAAGCGTATTATAAGTCTAAACCTAATAATTTCCGAGATATCAATTTTTGAAAACCACTAACATTTGTATATAAACGCTAATGGTACAAATAAGATTCAGATAAATAACTTCTTGCCTGCCTGATAACACCGACATTTAGTTAATTATACAACATTTTTAAAATAATTATTGTTCTTTGATCAAACCAATATTCCACTATCACTTTGTAAACCGACAAAAATAGCCAAATTTTTCAATTTCGTATCGGGATTTTTGATGAAAATAGCCCAACATTTTCGAGTAAACCTACCTAGAAATATAGAAGATATTTATTGCAAAATTAGTAGTTTACATGCTTGGTAAAGTGAATTAATCTACCACTGTAATCGTTTCATTTTTAGCTAAATAGAGGTATTCTTTTTTAATCGTGAAAAAATAGACGAAATCTCTAATTTTATTTCATACCTAACGAATTCAACAATCAATAATACGATCTCATTTTCGACTAAGATCAGCTGTTACTTTAGACAGAATATTCCTAATAACATAATATATTTAGTTATACAGCTTTTTAAAATAATTATTGTTCTGTAACCGTAAATTATTTAATTATTTTCGTGTGATAAAGAGCTACTTTAAATTTTGTTTCTTAATCTTGTTCTATTGCGTATTAATCGTGTTAGCATCACAAATTACGGTCTGTGAAGCTGGTTTATAGGATCATTTAGTTCGATGGGGGGCATATTTTATGATATCCCATATTTCGTCAATTATTTGGCAGGTAGGTTTGATGCTTCAATACGGAACTCCTCAAGATGACATCAAATATTTCTAAACAAGAAGCGTCCAAGTCTATGGAATCCCATGTAAAAATAGCTGGTATGTCTGTTGCCTTCCGTAGACATTAATGACATCTCGCATGTATGCTGAAGTGTATCGTTAATAGAAATCTTGAATATTCTAGTACCTACCTATATCTTGCGTCATTATGTCAATGCTTACATTGATGTCGCCAGGTATCTTAAAATGATAGGTACATAATGTGCAAGCATTTGTGTAGAAAGCTATGTTTTTTACAAAATTTTCTCTAGGCAACCAAATTGTAATAGGGTTTTCGTAGTTCCAGTATATGTCTGGCTGCTTTAGCCTAAATAAATTGAAGTGTATTTGTAAGCAAATTAATCCTTAAAATTTATTATATCGTCTGATATAGACACTGTTTCAACTACGCGTTTTGGTAAAAAATAATTGGAAAGTAAAATTACTAAAGCACTAACAATAAATGGGGCGTGGATAAACTGGTAGATCTAAGCTCCAAAAATATACGCCTCTTATGATAAATGTTAAAAAATTGTACCGTTGCCAACGTCAAATTAAAAATCAGGATTTGGCAAACAGGACTCAACCCTCTCATTAATGCTTGATCTTCGGTATACCGAGTTTTATAAGTATTTTTAACACTCATCTGGAAATAAATGGATGCAAAAACCTCCTTTTTCCATTTTTTCAAGCCATTAAACAACAAAATTGTCATTTTTTGAAGAAACCTTGCATACATAGGTATTAGCGAGCGAATTTCGACTATTGTAGATATTTAATATTAGAAAATCAATATAGAGGTAAATCGAAAAGTGTATTTTTACGACGGCTTAAGAGGTAGTTTATGGTGATGTACATATTAGAGTTCATTTTAAAATGAACGATAATCTCCTAAACACAGACTTTTGACAATAGAACGAAATAAAAATATAGTTTGATGTGATAAGGCTATGCAGCTGCTCTTTATGGAATTTCATGTGAGCCTAGACTTTATGGATTTTTGTTATTTTTTTTTTATCAGTAAAGTCATCCTATAGATATTGTTTGTTAATCCATTAAAATAGACAAAATCTTTGAATTTGTATATGATTATCCGCTGAAATACCCTTAATCTGCAGGGTACCTAACTCTACGGAGATATTTATTGCAAAGGGCGGCTTTTTCAGTTTTGAAAGTATTCAACATTTGCGAAATTCATCTAAATATATACTACGCTATACTTTAATCAAACTCACAATAGAGGGAAAGCGACAGACGAGTTTTAAACTAATGTGGCTTAAAGGATAATTTGTGTTGTAAATATTAGAGTTCATTTTAAAAGAAACTATAATCTCGTGACCGACAAAAAAAAAAGTATCCATTTCGATACATCATTTCCCCTATTTTAACGTTAAAATAGTAAATTATGTTATAAGCTCGAAAAATGTAGTATTTCAGACGTAATGCGGTCGCTAACCTAAATAGCCCGAAAAACATTTTTCGTCTATATGTCATAAGTTATTTTTTATTCGATCTTGTTTTTAATGCGATTGAGAGTTGTAAAATAATGTAGAAATGAAGTGAACCTATACATTTCATCTTGCACGCTAATTTTTTGGTCTTAATGTTTGTTAGTTAACGATGAAATCTGTAATAGCGTCCGAAAAAAAAAATTTTTTTTTGACTAACATAAAAAGTGTTGTCTAGCTAGCAGGGCAATAATCAATACTTTATTGAGAAGGTTAGCTCTTCGTCTAAATATCTAATCTATAAATCGTCATTTTTTCCGACACAATCGGTTAAAAAGCATACAATTGTATGTAAACGTTTGTACAAAAACCATCGTGTTAAATCAGTTCTTATACCTGACTGACAACGCCGATCTTTAGCTTTTTTTTTACTTTGTAAAATAAAAAGATTAGTTCTTACTATCAAAGAAATTAAATATGCAAGAGAAATAGGTCGAAAAGATTAATAATAATTTATTTATTCCTAAGTTATAAATCTTAACTACATCACTTTCTAAACCAAGAAAATAGATAATCTTCCTGCATTATTCCGTACTTAGATTTATTTTTCATGAAAATAGTCGAATCTATGATTTTCGTTCAAATCCATAAGGGGCGCTTGTTTTGTATAGATGATTTATGATCTTATTTTCAACTAAAATACTAGTATAAAAAAAGTATTTCTTCCGATAAACGTGGAAGGAATAGACATTTAAACAGTTAGCCATAACATACGCATACTGACTTGCATTATTTTCATGGATTGAATGGCTACATCTTTGTGTGTGAAGTGAATTTCTTTTTAAAAAATTACAATGCGCTCAATTATGAATTTTCTAACATAACTTTTATGGATAGTGGAGTCGGATATTGGAAGAAAATATTATCATAAGGACAACTCGATTATTGATATAATTATTATGGTTTCACAGAAGTTTCTACAGAGTCAGCCATGCTGTAGCAGAGACTGTTGTAGGTCGTATTTTTTAAAAAAACCTAACAATACCTTTACTTTATATTGATAGACATATTCTATTAGAACATTTTTCTAAAATTTAGAGCCTTTGGAAATGTGATAATGCTATGAGCATCAAATATATTCAAAATATCAAAAATCCTTTGATAGTTAGTTATTGCGGTATATTTTAATAGAGGCATAATTTATACTGTACTCCTAAATTTACGGCATATCACTTTGTTTATGTTATTATATTCACAGAGACTATTAATCTAACCAACTTTTATTTACGAAAAATTAAAAACTGAAATACTCTATTTTATTGCCGATTGTTCGCAAAGACACTTGGAGTTGTTATTTTACTTTTTCTACCTCTTTTTCCCCGGCTGCGGAGAAATATGTTAGGGGAAGTTTGGGTATCCTCAGACGGTTATATGCAATGATTCAAGCTTCTAAAAAAGTACTAAGGCAAGTAATTATCAATTTGAATTTATGTATGTCGAAGGTAATGTGTTACTCATAAATATACATGATGAAAACATTTATTGTTCGATTGCATCTAATTTTTAAGAGTCTAGAAATAAGCAAATAATGTTCTTTAACGTTTCTTTATAAACATCTCGAGTTACCTGTCCTTCCCCTGCATCATAGAAGGGTATTTGCCGACAAAGTTTGACCATTTTTTATGATTCGAGAGTTGGGTATTCTCTACAGATGTAAACTGAAGTCATTCGAGTAGTCCGAACTTGTTAGATTTTAGCTTATAATCTTATTATGTGATTTTAAAATTATGTATGCGTTTGTTTAATTCATTGTAAAGGATTTGTTATTATGCTAATTTCAAAAGTTAAATGTTGGTGAGAATATTGAATTTTTTTATTAAAATATCTAAAGTAAATATCTAATTGATTTTTTTTTAGCGCTAATTGGGATTTTAATTAACTACCTCAGAGTCGGTATACACTATATTTTGCAGCGCAATTGCTTTCACACCCAGTAATGTATTATGATTTTTTTGGATGGTCGTTATATTGTGAGTTTCTTAAGTTAGCCAGATTAATAATAAATTAAAAAACCAACGTGATTTGCTTATTGTTGCCTACGCCTGATATTCATAATTTTATTGGGGGTTCTACCTGATGACAAATACAGCTTATGATACCTATCTAGTGGGTATTTTCAGTTTAAGGACCGAATAATATAGAGTTATTGTGCATACATCATCGCAAACAAAAGGTAGCTTTTTATATTATTTCGTATTTACAATCCATTTAACTACAATTTTACACTGTGAATTAATTTTTTTTACTTTTTTCCTGAAATTGTAGCCTATTTACTTATATTATGATATTATCCGAAATTTTTATAAAAGCATTATGAGGGCTTTTACCTGATGGCGAACACAAGTTGTATAGTACCTATACCTGCTTGGTATTTTATACGTATTTAAGTTTTATTTACTTTTTATTACTCTGTTCTCATTACAAGATAGTCCTATAATTTATCCATTTCCAGTACAAAGAAATCGCTAGTTAATGGTTCTAGATAGTAATTATTTTATTGTATTTCTATAAGTGGTGCAAAAATTGGAAACAATTATTAGATATGCTACTGAATTTTAATGAGGGTCCTTCGGAATAATAAATAAAGGTTTATGTCCCTTTCTTTTTAAATCGAGTCGGCAGAGGGTTTGAGAGGATCATTTAGGTATAAATAATTATTGTGGTGACAAATGTACCGCTTTATTATACTTATCTTGTTAGACCATATAAATTAGGGATTTATTTCGCTTTACTACCCGCCAGCGGCGTTTCACTAAGTTAGAAAATATAAATAATGTTTTTTACTATACCGCTTTAACAGCGTCGTTTCAACTAAGGGGAAATAATAAAAAGTCTGGTTTAAGGATGGCTCAGGTCGGATCGTAAAAAGTTGGGTTTAAAGATGGCTTATAAAAATTGGGATTTAATTATCCCGCTTTAGCAGCGGCGTTTCAACTAAGGGGAAATAATAAAAAGTCTGGTTTAAGGATGGATCAGGTCGCATCGTAAAAAGTTGGGTTTAAGGATGGCTTATAAAAATTGGGATTTAATTATCCCGCTTTAGCAGCGGCGTTTCACTAAGGTTAAATCATAAAAAGTCGGGTTTTATCTCGGGTCAGTTCATAAATATTCAGGTTCAAATTAGGGTTAGATGAGAAGCCGCCTCGCCAAAGCATCCGGGTTAGGTCGTAAAAAGTCGGGTTTTATCTCGGGTCAGATCATAAATATTCAGGTTCAAATTAGGGTTAGATGAGAAGCCGCCTCGCGAAAGCATCCGGGTTAGGTTGTAAAAAGTCGGGTTTTATCTTGGGTCAGTTCATAAATATTCAGGTTCAAGTTAGGGTTAGATAAGAAGCCGCCTCGCGAAAGCATCCGGGTTAGGTTGTAAAAAGTCGGGTTTTATCTTGGGTCAGTTCATAAATATTCAGGTTCAAGTTAGGGTTAGATAAGAAGCCGCTTCATGAAAGCATCCGGGTTAGGTCGTAAAAAGTCGGGTTTAATTTCGGGTTATTTTGTAAACAGCACCACCAAACCACCCGGGTTAGGTCATAAAACGCACCACCGAACCACCCGGGTTAGATCATAAAACGCACCACCGAACCACCCGGGTTAGATCGTAAAACGCACCACCTGCACCACCTGGGTTAGATCGTAAATTGCACCACCAGCACCACCAGCACCACCTGGCCTCGCTCTCTTAATATCTCTCTACTGACCTTAACATGGTCCTCATTGATTGTATGAAGGATGTATTGATTATTCCTATGACTAAGCTTTTTAACATCTGTATTGACGAGTCAGTCTACCCAACTGCTTTTAAGGTAAGTAAGGCTGTACCTATCTTTAAGAGTGGAGATCAGTCCTCCTTGAACAACTATAGACCAATATTGCTTATCCCTGTGGTGTCAAAGATCTTTGAGGTTTTGCTTAGGAATCAACTGTGCGAGTATTTTGAGACAAATGGTTTGCTAATTAATGAGCAGTTTAGTTTTAGACGAGGGAGATCCACTACAATGGCAATAAGCGGACTCTGCGAGACCATAGTCAAGGGCTTCGAGGCTGGGAACTATATGGGTGCCAATTTCCGCGACCTGTCGAAAGCTTTCGACTGTATTTCGCACCACATACTTCTGACAAAACTGGAATATTATGGCGTCTCCCGCGGCAGTTGCGATCTAATGCAGAGTAATTTTTTGGATAGAACACAGGTCACCAGCTTTGAGGGAGCTGTGTCACAGTCAAGAGTTGTGAGACATGGAGTGCCCCAGGGTTCTGTTCTGGGTCCTCTACTCTTTATCATATATATAAATCACATCAGAACGGCCTTGCAACACAGCGAGGTGACTCTGTACGCCGATGACACCAGTTTTCTTGTTGCTGACGCGGATATCGAGACTTTGAAAGGGAGTGCTCATCCGAAGTGGGTGATTTGTTCTTGGCAAATCGGCTTAGTTTAAACCAGTCAAAGACCGAAGAAGTGATTTTTACTCTTAGACGAAATGAGGACACTAATGGACAAACCAAAGTAAAGTTCTTGGGGGTTATGCTTGATGCTAAGCTTACTTACGAATATCATGTTAATTGCATCTCTAAGAAAATGGCTTCAGGAATATTTGTTTTGAGGAGTTTGTGTAAGACTGCTGATGATCGGGTCTCCGTGATTGCGTATCATGCACTTGTTCATTCCATATTCTGCTATGCCCTGCTGGTCTGGGGTCACTCGTCTCATGTAAAGAGGGTTTTTGGCCTGGAGCGGAGGGCAGTCAGGGTTCTGGCACGGGCCGGATATAGAGATGATGCTATACAGTATTTTAGACAATTTAAAATCCTAATGGTCCTATCTCAATATATATACGAATCCTTAATCTTTGTACACCAAAATGCGCATAACTTTGAAACTAGTAGAGAAAATCACTTGTATAATACAAGGTACCGTGAAGATATAAGGATTGGTTTTTTAAGATTGGGAGCATCCTGGAATGCGACACTTCACTATGCGCCGGCATTTTTTAATAAGCTGCCTCTTGCAGTAAGGGAGATGCCGTTTAGCACTTACAAGAAGGCTATTAAGGGATACCTGATACACAAGGCATTTTATGATATTAATGACTTTTTAACCTGCACTGTAAGAGCTGACGAATTCCAAATGTAATGTACCTAGATCTTTTCTTTGTGTTTATTTTAATTAAACTGAAATTTCCACAATGATTGTATGAATCAGATCACTACTTATAGTATTGATGTAAAATTTTTCCCTTTATTTGTTCTATATTTTCATTGTGCTCTTAGTATTAGTGTTCATTGTTTTTACACACTTTGTGACGACTGAAAAATTTTGTTTGTAAAATTATAGTAATATATTATTCCAGTAAGCTGACGATCCTTCACAATTAATGTGCATTCCGCATCAAAAAGCTTGAATTCTTTTAAGGGTTATGGGGGCTACTGACCTTTCTGAGAAAGATGACTTTGACGGCACGGACAGACAGACAGACAAAAAATAATAAGGGTTCGGTTATTTTTATTAAATTTAATATGTAACCAGGACCCTGGAAAAATAATATCCTTTAGAGTGGATATCTGATAATCAAAACCATTCAAAAAACCAATATTCAATAGACTGTAATTTTTTAAACATGAATAATCATGAGTTGCAAATGTATTCAACTTGCTAACCCATCTCATTAGATATCGGTGGCAAAATATCACAAAAAGTGTCATAATAAAAGAATTCCCGACATCAAAAAACTAAAGGGTTACAATTCAAACCATTAAAAAAAACGATATTCAATAGATTTTAATTTTTGAAATATGAATAATCATGAGTTGCAAATTTATGCACGAACCGACAATTGGAAAGGGTTTAGTTCTAAAAGAACTACCATTAAGGATCATCAAAAGGGGTTCGACATTCAATCATTCAATATTGTATCACGTAACGGATAACCTTTATAAAATTCATCTCGGGCCTTATTAGCTCGTTGGCGCTTGGTTTTTGCTACGTCATCTTCAGGTGTGAGATTAATAAAAGTGGTACATGAGAATCAATATCTTCAATACCATGTATGTAAGTTATTTTTTACGGCAACACATTGTATGGATAAATTTAATATAAAAGGTATATATTGCATACAAGAAATGCAACTGCGTGTGATGTTTGTAATCAATTTTTTATACATTAAAGGGAAAAAATAAGTCATTAAATGCAATGTGCTATAATGATCGTGCCTACAGGTCTTTACATTTCTTAACACGACTTTTTATTGCAGGATATGTGTAGTATGTATCTAATACCAAAATTCTTATGGGATAGGTAGATACTTACTGCAAGAAACGGGTCTATAGATGAGTTTTTCTTCGATCAAAAAAAGACCGATATCCAGTCGGGTTGGTATGCAAGACAACATTTATAGCACGTAAAGTTGTTGATTAGATATATCTGTAAGAGTATCCGAATGCCTCATCACACGACATCTCATCACGCATCATTTCAACACGCAGACTTTATCATTGCAGCAATTCATCATAGCTTAGTTGAACATCCTATGTAAATTTTGAGGTGGCTAAATATTGGCCCCCCCTGTACAATTTAGAGACAAATATTGCCAAAAAAATATTTTATATTTTGAAGAATTTCCATTATTTTTAAATTCCAATAACATTGTAAATTAATTAAGTTCCGATCAACCCTTTGAAAGGTTTTTGAACTTGACAATGTCTAAACTGGAAATCTTTCAGCATAAAGTATTTTTGTCATCGAGGAGTTGGAAAGCGCTTCCCAAAAAATAAATGCACATTAGCATATCTTGCGTATTTTCGTTTTACCTGTTTGTGTTTAGCATTAGTAACTTTGGAGTGTTTGTGAAACCGACTAAAATTTCGTATAGACAGAAAAGAAATGACAATATACACTGTGGCTCAAATTAAAGGAGTACACTTCTCAGTTGTGATTTTTTTTTTTCATTTTGCACTGATTTAATTTATTTTTGGAGTGATGATCAACTGAAATCGTCTCACTAAAATATGCAATTTTTATCAAAATATTTTGAACAGGGCCGGATCGACAGGTTCTTTTTAACAAACGTGCGCTTATGTTCGTTGCAAACCGAAACTGATTTATTTAAATTTCATATGATACGTTTCTTTGGTAGTTTAATTATGCAAAATTCTCCAGTATAGGTCTCATTGTAAAACATTTTAAAATTCAAGAAATACAATTTATTTTTTTCAATCTTAATTAACAAATATAATAATATTAACAATTAATGATATGAAGACTAACTATCATTTAAAATCGAGAGTAGTCTAAATATTTACAGGATAACATTATGAATATGACAACCATGATTTTTTATCACCGATTGCAGTCGCCTTCGCCATAGGTCAATAGCTGCATTGACTATGTCCTGGTTAAAATTATTCCAAGAGAACTGTAACCTTTCCTTTAGCTCTTCGGTGGTGTTAAACCTTTGACCATTGTGAACATTTGCCGCTAAAATTCCCCATATGAAATAGTCAACAGGGTTTAACTCTGGACTATTGGGTGGACACATTTCCGGTTCGATATGATCGGGGCATTGCTCAAACAAAAACATTCTTGTACTTTGAGAGGTATGGGAAGAAGCACCGTCTTATTGGAACACGTAATCGTCGCAGATTGCTTCTATTTCAGGAAGCAAGTGATGTTAAATTTGTTGTTGATACGCGTCCGAGTTGAGTTTTACTCCGGCATCTACAACAATGAGACTTGACTTCCCCAATTTGGAAACTGCCACAGATATTATTACGCCAGGTAAAAAGTGACTTCTCTCGATTAAAAGATTTTCCAAAGGGATTTCCCTCTTTACTTGCACATTTGCGTATACACGATTATTTTGTGTGTTCTTTGGCGGCCTCAAGTAAAACATCTTCTCATCTGAAAACCATATCTTTGCGATATTTTCTCGAGAACGGTGCTACATATCAACCCTACCGATTTCAAAAGAAAAGAAGAAATAGATTCTTGAACTTCGGTCAATAATTTCCCCAGAATTCCAACATTTCTATACAAACCTCAAAACTGACAGCATGTCTGATACCCCGATCACTCGTAATATTTTGTTCAGCTTTTTAGTTTTATTTAAGTTTTTATATGTGAACAGTTTTTGAGACATTTACCATTTAATAGCATAGCTCATATTTTACTTAATGTTTTTTCACTTTTCTTAATTTTTTAGTTAATATGAATAATACAGGGTGGCCATTTGAAAACAAAACAAAGCCAATTTTGAGCACCCCAGGTTATTAATCTCCGTAGTAATAGATTACATCTTTCTAATCGTTTCTCCTTCACATTGGCATTAAGTTTTTGACAGTAAACTTTTTTAAAGAGTTGGTTGGCAATCATTTTTTATAATTCTTTGAATTGTAGAACGGTGAATTCTTGTTTATTTCGCTATTTTTCTGGTACCTACAGATTTTTCAGGTCGTACATTTTCTATAATATTTCTTAGCATGGTAATATTTCCTTGAGTTCTTGAAGTTTTCTTTCTTCCCCTTCCAACTTTAAGTTTTATGGATCCATTATTTTCCCTAAGATGTCTTAACAACTTTCCAACTGTTCCAACATACCAATTTTTTTCAGGAAACTCCTTTACAATTTTTCTTGCACCGTAATTATGTTTTTGTCCAAAATATTTTATAAGAATTAGATCCCCTTCACTTGAGACTGCCATTGGGTACGGATTAGCTGTCATGAAGCGTGCAAAACATCAAAAATAACATTGTTTATTATTTTAATTACAGTCATGGATACTCTGATATTCAATAACAGTCATGAATGCTGCGATCATGGTTCAAACGACTTCAAATTTCCAAAATGATAACCGCAATGTCTTAGTACCTACATCAATGAACAAAATAAATTGTATTTCTTGAATTTTAAAATCTTTCACAATGAGACCTATACTGGAGAATTCTCCATAGTTAAACTACCAAAAAAAACGTATCATCTGACATTTAAATAAATCAGTTTCCGCTTGCAACGAACATAAGCGCACGTTTGTTGAAAAAAAAACTGTCAATCCGGCCCTGTTCAAAATATCTTGATAAAAATTACACATTTTACTGAAACGATTTCAGTTCATCATCACTCCAAAAATAAATTAAACCAGTGCAAAATGAAAGAGAATATTCACAATTAAAAAGTGTACGCCTATAATTTGAGCCACAGTGTACTATTCTATTTGAAACAACATGGTACTTACATTGCTCTGTACTGACTGTGAAACATCGATATGGTCCATGATTTTGGAACACAGTCAATAAGCAAATAAGAAAGCAATTCCTTATTCGCCATGCAGAATAAGTAAAAAGAAAAACCCAATATTTACGTACATATTTGTTTATTTTTGATAACGCCGAAAATTACACGAAAACCAATCTTAGCAAATTAGAGGCTTTCATCGCCTTTAACTAGTGGTTTGCACGGATTTTTCGACATGAGAGCGCTTTTATCTTCCGAAATGATCGACATCGCCTCTCGCGTTGAAAATATGTACACCCATACCCTATTTTAACACATTCCGAAAGCAGTTGCACCTGCCAAATTTACTGACAGGTTTAGTGGTAATCATCAGCTAGTATTTACTCGGAGATAATAACTATTTGTTAAGATTGTGTATCTTAAAAAGCACTGTTGCCAAAATTATATCGATATGGTAAGCAGCAAAGACATTAGTTCTAATGTCTTTGGTAAGCAGCATGGACGCCAGGTTGTAAGGTGGAAAAGCCTCCCATCCTGGCCGTATATTTTCGAATTATCTGTCAAATAAAGTTGTCATTTTGAGGAATATTTGAACATCTTCTTAAATCCTAAAGTTCTAACAATTTAATAGTACCTACCTATTAATTAGTAAAATATTGAAACATGTAAAATGTCATAATTAACCTTGTAATTGGATACTTTATTTTAGTTTTAGTCAGATTAATTTGTACTCATAAATACACCTTTAATATTTTCGATGTACGAATTTTTATAACAATAAAGCACACATTTCAAAATGACAACTTTATTTGACAGTCATCTTTTACCTTGACTGGTGCCCGCAAATACGGGGCCATAAAAAGGAGAAATAGTTAAAAAGAAATCGGCGATAGCCCGTAAACGGGCTCATCAAAAATATCTAAAGTTATTCTTTTGAATGTGGGTTTTAGTGCTCTTTAATAAACCTAAATAGAATTTTTCTCTAAAATAATTAGGGAAGCCAATAATTGACCCCATTTAAAATTACATGGGATTTCCTATGTCCCGCTCGACGATGCAACACCCGGTATAGGTAAGGGAAGTCCGGTAAAGGAGAACACCTTTGTACTTACTATTGCCTTGATTATTCTTGTTTGTATTTGTTTTATTGCAAAGGTACTTGTACTGCAAAGTTTTGGCGCCTATTTTTATTAATTATGATATTGATAGTGCCTTACTACTATTAGTGCCTCTCTGCTATGGGATTGGTCCAACAGGAGCCAGTCTTTAGGTAGTGTGTAGGTGCACCCTAACTGAGAACCGGTCTGACCAACCGTTTGTAGAGGTTGACCTTAGTCCTATTATCAAGTCTACTCCACCTGTGAAGCGGGGGGTAGATAGAGCTTAATTGATGCAATGCTAGCTTTACTCTATTAACTGAATTTCGCCACCAGTTCAGTCGTTGATCAAATATAAATCCCAGGTATTTTACCTCCTCTCACCAGTTCACCTGGACTCCGCTGACACTAAGCCTTGTCATAGGCCTACTTACATTGCTTTTCGAAAAATAAATAGTCTTCGTCTTGTAGGAATTCAAAGGAATCTTCCAAGCCGAAAGCCATTTCTCTAGCTTGGTTATGTGGCACTGCATCCGGCTGACGACAAGTCGCGGTTGTTTGGCAGCTGAAGTGATTGCGGTATCGTCAGCGAAAACCTTTATGTTATTCTTGTAAGGTCCTACACATTCATATGTACCGCCAGCTTCGTGAAACCAGTTTTTTCACATTTCACTTAGTTTTCGGTTTCTTTAAGCCAACTGGCTGAATATTTAACACAAATACTTCTCCTCAGTGTCTTTTTTTTATTTAACAACTCTCCTTTTTTAGTTTCCACTGTCGATTCCTTTATTTTATTATCGTTGAGCTTTCTAAGATCATCTGTTTTAATGGGGGTGCTGGTACTTCTACTCCGACGATTTTTATTTTTTGTTGTGTTTTCTTCGGAGTAACAGCAGGAATTTGCCTAATACCAATTGGTGGAAAATATTCAGCAGAATGATTGTTTGTATTTTCAACATTCTGTTTGTTAGCAGATATGGTGACAGAAATAGCACGATTGCAGAGCCAAGTGTTTCATATTGAAAATCTTAACATTGTTTGTTACGTATTTGGACTAACGACTCTTCGTCCTTGATGATGACCAAATATCAGTTTCTTTTACATTATTTGGAGGCTTTGTCGTCGATGTTCCAGGAACGAGTATTGGTTTAGAGATGTCATTATTGCAAGCCGATAACTAAATAACAGCGAGTTATAGGACGTGTGAAGATTTCTTACTTGAGGACCCAAGATCAGCGTGCTTTTCATTAGTCGGTTTGTGATTAGAATCCATAACCACTTGCGTATTACTGAAGGTACTTTCCGGTCTATTGTTCCTAACTTTATGTTTTCATTTGCATAAATTTTGTTGACTCGTGCTGGTCATTGCTTGTTGCATCTGCGCAAGCAAACTCTTCAGCACCGAACAAACTACAGTGGAAGGGACATGTACTTGTAGATAGAAATCCGGTAACTCCATTACGTGGACTCGCTCCTCTAAAATATGCTTCACGAAATCATTTCGCTATGTCGCGGTCGTACTAATTAATTATGCGATAAGGGTGCTGCTTTTGAAAGGCATTAATTTCTTGTTCGATATACTTTTTAAAGGTTTGTACCCGGCGACGTCTAATGCTTGCAATTTATGTGTAGTGTGAGGAGGGTATGAAACGAAACAAACATGGTACTCTGAAGCATATTACAGAGCAAGGTAATACTTATGAGATTCATGATTGTCAAATAGAAGCACAATTTGTTTATCTTCAGCCGGACGCAAGTGTTGAACAAGAGATCTAAGCCAAAGAAAAAAATATTGACCATTAGTCCGTATCCATTTGAGTGCAAGTGACTTGTGTACCAGAGAGAGCAGCACTAAGTTCTCTCATAGCTCTTTCATAGTTTCTCAGGCAAAATCATGAATGGAGGGATAAAGGACCCAGTCGTATTACAACAGCATATCACGGTAGTTCATTTTCGCCGTTCAGAGCTTGCCTTTGAAGAGTAATGTTTTCGGGCGACTCGGCCGTACACGTCTGTTCTCATTATTATTATTACTGTCATGCAATAGAAAAAAGAAAACTCGTTTCTGTTTTCTATGCATTACCTATGCTTAATATAAAATAGTTTTTACGTTACCAAAACAATTAATATCTCTCTAGTGTGTGTGGCTCTACCTAGAGGAGTTATTATCCTTTAGCCTTTGATTAAAGTTTTATGTTTAGATCAGCTGATGCCTTTTAATACTTTTGGAAGATGATATTTATGTCTCTTTTCTTGTGAAATGTCACAGTTGAACAAACTGATTCGTCCAAATCAATTATTATTATTTATCCAGTTGATGTGTCGTTCATTTTTCTCATCATAAAGAATAGTGGTGGTTTTAGGGGGTGGATAGCCTGGGTGATATCCCATGAGGGCGCTACAGGATGAGAGCTGCGATTCCTTGAAAAGTGGGTTCAGTCACTGTCGTCTCCATGAACAGGCCGTTATGTTAAGATCGTGACGTCACATTAGAAGAAAGAATTTATTATAGAAGCTATACGGCATCTAGGTAATGAAATTGATATTTATAATCTTAAATTATATCAAATGAGGTTTAGAATTGTATAATTAAAAGGTATTTCGATAATTAGTATGTAATTTATAGGTAGTTATTTTAAATGAAATTTTATATCAGTCAGTTGGTAGGTAAAGTCTGTTCAGAGATATAAGAAAGTGACAAACTGATCCCTATTATCGGCCTTTGCTGATCTCTGTAAATCCTAATTTTTTGTAGATATTCGGATCGCCATTCCCGAATTCTACTGGATTCCATTAAAACTCATCTTTTGTTAATTTTTTTAAATCTAAAACCCATGTGTTGGATACACTTCCATAACGTTGTTCTGCCACATTTAACGCCGGTTTCATCTTTTTCAAGCCTCTTAATTAAATTATTTAATGTAGGCACACTTTGTTCCTCGTATAACTTGTAAATTGTGCGCCGTATTATATCTTGATCACTTCCACCTACCTTCGAGAAAATGCCAGTATCGGTTTTTTTATTTCCTCGCTAAAATGGGATTATTCACAATTTTCCATACAGTTGATGTTGGAGTTTTTGTTAATGTGGCCGTTTCTTGTAACGGTGCTTGCTTGCTGACCGCAAGTTCAATGAGAGTTGAATAAACATTGTTTTTCCACTACTAACATATAATATCGTCATTATTGACTGATTATTAACATTAGAAATCGTTTTTCTCTACCTTATAAGTCATTATTGACCATGGTCAATAATAAGCCATTGAAATCCATTATTGACCGATCTTCAAGAATCTATTTGAAGGCAGGTAACTAGATTTTTTAATTCTACAACATGAAAATTCATAACCATTTTAAACAGTTAGGCAACAGATAATTATCAATACATATTAAATTATTAGAGATGCTTGAAATGGTAAAATATCGATACAATCAACATTTTTTCTGCTTCCATCCTTAATTCTGGGGGTGTACAAAATAATATCACTAAAATTTTTCGAAAAATAAATAGTCTTCGTCTTCTAGGAATTCAAAGGAATCTTCCAAGCCGAAAGCCATTTCTCTAGCTTGATTATGTGGCACTGCATCCGGCTGACGACAAGTCGCGATTATTTGGCAGCTGAAGTGATTGCGGTATCGTCAGCGAAAACCTTTATGTTAGTCTTGTAAAGTCCTACACATTCATATGCACCAGCTTCGTGGAATCACTTTTTTCACATTTCACTTATAATCCAGTGCACGGGCAATAATGATGGCGGTCTAAACCTTGGTTAATAATATACTATTATAACTTCCTTAGAAAAGTGTGCTTTTCGACGGGGTTATCTCCTGAGATACATTGGGCTCGCACATATTTTCCATGACTCACACACGATTAAATAAACGCTGTTATACACACGAAGTAAGAATAATTACTAAACTTAAAACTAACTAGAGTGGCTATATATACACTATACAGTCTATAGAACATAATTTGTTTTATGGGATTAACCCTCTCATTTTGAATCAGATAAAAATTGGTTTAAAATCACCAAACTATTACTTTAATAATGAAATTGCGTCTTCCGGATTTGCAGTTTACTTTAAGGCATTTTTAAGTACGGCCCATAATTTACCTGCATTTATTCATTCGTTCATTGTTTGTTTATGGACGCCTTGGATAATCCCATTCAAAGGCAAAGTGTAACTTTCTTATATCATTTTATCTTCCTCGAGAAACCATACAGGCTTTATTTAACTTGGACATTTGACTAGAAAAATGAAGAGCATCAAGAGGAACCTGCTTTAAACTTGTAGGTATCTTTGAAGCGATAGTTTAACTAAGAAAAACTTGTATTGTATGAAAAACTAAAGAAAAGGTAAAACATAGGTTGATATTGTTTTGTTACTAAATTTTTTTCCTAGCCTAACATGAGTACGACATGCTCAATCTTCAATATTACTTTATCTGTTTTATATCTAACTAATATACTTATAATCTATCCATGTTTTTACCTAACAACAATTTAAACAAAAAAACCCTTTCCTCAAAGGGCTTTATGCAAACGCTGGTACATTCTCGCAATACTAAGTCGTGTCTTGGGGTAGGTACTTGTTTTTTTTTTATCAATAAATAGAATTTTTCAGTGAAAAACATTATAGTTCGGAGTTACAGTCGGAAATACATCATGAATTTGGCATTTTTCGCTATTTCATAGCAACTTGATCAAATAATTTATGGTTTTACAGATAAGGTCTAAACAACTACCTTAAATTAATGTTTAAGTTTTCTAAAATAATCATATTAAACTGCTAAAAACAGCTGATTTTAGAATGTGGGCAGAAGCATGACGGCCTGTTAATGGAGATGGCAGTGCTTCACTTTAGTAGGATGCAAACTCGCCCCAGCACATCTTGCCGCGCGGGTGCACTGGGTTTTAAGGGCTCCTCTTAATTTTTTTTCATGTAAAAACTAAAAACACCTTGGGTAAAATTTCTTTAAAATTTTTTAAAATAGTTTAGTCCCACAAAAAAAAATACTGCGGAAAGTCCCAGAAAAATGTGCCACAGAACTGCTTCAGCATATTTCTCTAAACAATTTGTGAACCCTGTAGGTACACAAAAGTTTTATGTAAATTCAATTAAAACTAAGATAATGAGTCATTTTAAATATTTATAATTAAGGTACTCATTATATTTCACATCTTTTGTACATTATATTCTTTTAGTCACTTATAATGGGTGCAAGCTTACCTTTATTTTCGTTATTACTAAATTGATGATAGAGGGACTCCCCAGCGCTTTAAATTTTAGTTCACTCAATGGCGTACCTTTAGCGATACTTTTATTGGAAAACTAATAACAGCAATCGATTTGGCATCCATCAAAACCTTTAACTAAGAAATGTAATAGGATTGACACAATCAGTGGCGTGTATGTCCATTTGAATGTATATTTTTCATAAGAACATCTAATTACGCCTGATATGAAAAAGTAAATAGAAAGTTGACTATTTAACTGTGATATGATGTAAACCTTCCATAAATATATTTAAATAAATATGTAGATAACACGTTAGTAGCGCCACGGACAAAATGTTTTACTGATATTGTCTAGAAGAGTGCACAGAGTAATGCACCCCTGCGAGAAAAGCCCTTTTTTGGAGTTACCAATAATCTGGCAACCATGTTGTTTATTTTGTGACCATCCTCGCGCGAAAACCAACACCTTGCGTTTTTTGGCAACCGTAAATTTGTGTGTTTACATAATGTGTTAAAAATCAAGGATAAAAGAAATAAAAATGGATGCATTGGGTTGCTGTTAGGCCTATCTTGACAGGCAATCTTAAAATATACCTATCATTAAAAAAGGTTTTGTTTCGGTGGAAAAAGAAATCGTAATTTATAAATCCAGCAAGGGTATATGTTAATTAAATGGTCCATTATTTTTTTTGTTTTTTGTTTATTGTATTTTGGTACATTTTAGCCACTGTAAATGTTTACGTCTGGTTGCACATTGGCATTGGCAGATAAAACTTACCATTCGAGTGAGTTGTTGGTTTCCTATGCGGCTCTTTGAATTATAGAATCAATGCAAATTCCCATACTTTATATTTTTTTTAAATATGAATGGGATCTTTTAACAGCCGAAACAAAAAAAATTGTATTGAATGCAAAATAAGCAGACACGTAGGTATGCTTTCTTTTGCTCAAAATCTAGAGAGTTTTCGATCTATTTACAGAAAGGTCAAAATTTCTCTAAAAATAAACTTTTCTGTTGCTTGTATTTTTTTTTAACTCGGGTAATTTCTGCAAAATAACACTATATTGATTTTGTATTGGCAATTTTAAGGGACCTTTGATCGCAATTCCCAATTTTAAATAAATACAGTAAAATCTCTCAATAGCGACCACCCTCGGGGAATGAAATGCTGGTCAATTAATAGAGAAAAATTAAAACAACTGGTCTGCATTTTACAGTGTTTGTTTATTAATAAGTATCTACATAATATATGTAAATAATTTTGAATATTTTTGTTCGACTTTATCAGAACTAAAACTAAATCAGTAAACTAAAACTAATTAGATCAATAATCAAAAGAATCACATTCAGATTCACATTTTAATAGCAATTGAGAAATATTTGTAGAATTGTCAAAATTGTTAACATTATTAAAAAAGTCTCTCAAACTTGCGGAGGCTTCAGATAGGTTTGATATTTTCATCACTGGAGCAAGTTTAGGTTCCTCTTCCTGTGTCTCAGAGTTGGGAATAGTTTCATCCGTTTCATGGACCTCTTCAATACACTCGATGATAGTCAATTGTACACTTTCTGTTGACAAATCGTTATCAATAGAGGAAAATTGTTTCAAATTCACAAATATGGCCTTAATGTTAGGAAACAGTTGTGTGAGCAGAATATTATCTTCTTCTTCTAATTCATCAATATCTGTACTACACATAAATCCGGCTTTCATAAAGCATTTTTTTATTGTCACTGGGGACAAATTGCGCCAGGCCACCGAAACCCATATGGTTATGGTAATATTATTTTCAATTTCTTGAAGAGGACAACCATTGTCTATACATGTTAAAAGCCCCTTAATAAGGTAGCTTCTGTAAAGCATTTTAAAATTCTCAATAATGCCTTGGTCCAAAGGTTGATAATGTGAGGTAGGGTTGGGTGGAAGAAAAATAAGTTTGATATTGTCCAGTGTAATTTTGGGATGAGATGTTGCATTTTATTGAAACAATATCACTCTTCTATTGTGCTTCTTTATCTTGGTATCAAATCTGTAACGCCATGTTGTCATGATGTCTGTTGTCATCCACGCTTTTTTGTTCGAGACCCATTGGAGAGGTAACTTATCAATATGTGCGCCTTTAAAACATCGAGGATCTCTGCTCTTGCCTATTATAACTGGTTCTTCCTTCTCGCCTTCCATATATGCATAGAACAGAATTGTAAATCGTCGCTTTTCGGTTTTTTTCCAGTACACTTGTCATCTTTCAATGCATATGTTTTTGTTGGCAATGCACGATAGTAAAGACCTGTCTAATCTGCATTACATACGTCCCTTGGGACATAATCCTTTTGTACTTACTTACTTACTTTAAAACCTCTTTATTTGTTTGATTTTGTAATTTACAATCTACTGACAACATATTATTATATATTATGTACTGTTACACAACTACAGAGCACATGTGCTCTCAGTTGGAGAAAACGGCCAGGCAGACGCCTGCTCGGGACGGTTTTAGTCCATGGTTGTCATAGTTTGTTCGGCGTTAGTTTGTCGAGGCCTCTCCGGAAGTGACCTTTGTAGGACTATTAGGGATTTCTTACTTAGTTTAAAAAAGAGTGTTTGCGTTTTTATATGCTATTCAGTAGTTTGCTATGCAGATGGCGTAGAAAAAAACACCGAAAAAATCTACTCGCTGTTTTTAGGAACTTATGGTGTGCAATTATTAATGGTGATACCCAAGTTTTGTTTTCGCTGAAGGCTTAAATGTATTAACACTCCATTCACTGTCCTTTCATTCTGCATTTAATCATTGACATAGATTGCTTAAAATATATATGCGTAAGGGATGAGTATAAGGGTAATGATTTAATTAGTGGAAGGGATTTGGTAAAACTATGTTTGGATGTTTTGGATTTTTCTGGGTTTTGGGAGTATAGGTGTAGGGGGCGTATCCGCAGATGTGTAGGAGGAATTTGCCTCTTGGGCAGCACCTCCCACACAACTGCGGCATTGACAAAATGAAAAATGAACTGAGAAATTAAGGAATTAATGGTAATAAATTGGGAGCCGCGAGTAAATTGGTTTGTGAACAGGTTGATCCGCGAAGCGTACTTGACACATATTTTGCGTTAGAACCGATTGACCCGGTTTGGTGTTAAAGAATTTGCTCGATATTTCGCGGACATAGTCCCCGAAATATGGAGTATTCACCATAGCATGAAGGTCAGCGATCCTAGCGTATCTGCCAGATGACGTTATGTTGCGTAACATCTTGTTTTGTATGCGCTGAAGGCGACACATTTGTGTATCAGATATACTATACCAGACCAGAGCAGCATTTGTGAGCACAGGTTTAATAAATGAGTTATATATCGTCAATTTATTATGAGGGGAAAGAGAGGATCTGAGGGCAAGAAGGGAGTAAAGGTTTTGCGTTGCTGCAAAGGATTTTTGGATTACATAAGATGTTATTTTTAATGGCACGTGTATGACATTATTTGTACGTTTTTGGGATAAAATTAAACATTTACATTTGGATTGGTTTATGTTCATTTTCCATTTTTTATACCACGGAAGTAGGGTGTTTAAGTGAAAGTTTATGTGTGTCTTGGCCACATTTGCGTAGAACGAACTGGCGTAAACCAGAACGTCGTCCGCAAATATGGCCAAATTTGTAGAAGTATAGGTAGGAACATCTGAGGTGTCGAGATTAAAGAGCTGAGGGGAAAGTACAGTACCTTGTGGGACTCCGGAGTGGACTTTGTGTTCGTTGGATAGTGCATTTTCTACTCTGACTGATAGACTTCTATTTGTTATGTATGAGTGAAATAGTTTAGTGAAGAATAATGGAAAGTCATGGGTTGTTAATAACTTAAATAGAAGCTCGTTCAGCCATACTGTATCAAATGCCTGTTTTACGTCCAACGCAAGAAGAACTGTATTTTATTTCATGTTCATTTTGTTAATTACATTTTGGACTACGTTAGCTATCAACAACGTGGTGTCATGATGCTTTTTAAAGCCAAATTGCTGTATTGCAATATTTTTAACAAATTAAACTTGTGCATTCTGGCAAGAATTATTTCTCTGCGATTTTCGAAACTCCACTAAGCAGTGTAATGGGTCTATAAGACCCTGCTTCAGTGGAGTCTTTACCCGGTTTCAGAATCGGAACAACAATGGCCTTCTTCCATTGCTCAGGGAAGTGCTGAAGCACAAAAATAGCGTTTATTATATAGGTTAGTTGAGCTATGGCCTTCTTTGGTAGATTTTTAAGCATGATGTGGCTTATTTCGTCCACTCCTGCCGACGACAAAATTTTTCTAACTATCAATTTGATGCCTTCAAGGTACCTATCTAGTCCTAGATATTGAGCAGTTTTAAGGGCTTTTGCTTGAATTATGGGCCCGGATATTGGCAAGTGCTTGTTTCGCGCCTTACAAAACAAGCTAAAAACAACTTGGTCCTACGGTTTTGGGAAATTTCCTTTTTTGTTCACCGTTACCACCTTCTTCAACCAAGTCTCTAACTTCTGCTTCATTTTGAAGCAACATAGTCACTTGGGTCTTACCCACTTAAAATTTTTCAGTCAATTTCCTGGTACTTAAACCAGTTTTTTCACTTTCCTCGATTATATCAATTTCCTTTTTCCCGCCATCTTCACATATTCACGTCAGCCCCAAAATACACAAAAACTATTCAAGACAAAACTAATGTTACCAACCGATTTATCAGCCTTTAAAGCAAATTGAATGGATCCGCCTGCAATAAAGTAATGGAGGGTGTTTTTAGCATTAATGTTTACTAAAAATTTTGATGATGAGTGCCCGCGGTCGTTTAACAGATAGATCGGTAAAGAGGAGTAGAGGAGTATAGAATAATGGGATTTCCATTTTTAAATATAGGAAATTCATAACCGGTCGGTAAACGCAGGGGACTCTTTATAGAGACGGTCGCAAACAGAGGCTTTACTGTAATTATACCTAATCATTTTATTTTGTTGGAAAGGAAATTTGGTACCGAGCGTAACGAGTGATCCCACTATTCTCACAAAATAAAAACACTTTTAATTTATATTTTTATATATATTTTATTTCAAAACACTATTAAACCAGATACTAAAATGAACAAAAAATACAATACCTAGGATTCTAACAAATTCAAAATTAAAACCAATAAAATCCAAAATCAAGTGGCTTACCTTATTTCTAGGCCGGCAAAGTAACTTTCTTGTACCGTTTTTTGATTGGTGCTCAGCAACGGACTACCATAATAGAATAGGGTGTTTTGAGACCTGCAATGGCGTCAAGAAAGTTGACATCTTTGGTCGTTTTCAGAAAAAAAATTCTTTAAAGGCCAAGAAAAGCTAAATTGAGGTTCTGCACGTTAAAAAAGAGAGAAATAACGATTATCTAAATTCTATTTGCATCGAATTAAAATAATTGATGATACTGTCACGACTTGGTGCCGTTTTGGTCCTAGAGGGGTCTTGGAGTAGGAAATAAGACGCTCGTCTAAAAAACAAAGTACCCTTTTATTAAAAATAAGTATTTTACAATAATTTACCCAGTAGCCCAGAGACCGCTTAGCATGTTTCGGGGGACCTTTTTTGGGGGACGTAACTGGGTCCTACTAGGGGATGTTAACTAGGATAGTAGGTTCACAGTAGGGACTCAGGAGAGGGGCTTAGATCGTTCGTTCTATAGCGCTCCTGAGGGGTGTTCTTTTAAAGGAAGGATTCAGGAGAGGGGCTTAGATCGTTCGTTCTATAGCGCTCCTGAGGGGTGTTCTTTTAAAGGAAGGAATCAGGAGAGGGGCTTAGATCGTTCGTTCTATAGCACTCCTGAGGGTATGGGAGGTGACCAAGTCGGAAAGACGAAGGTGCCTTACCCATCGTACGCTCCGGTTTTTATACACAGAAAGTGCTGATTATTGTTTAACTGTTCTTGACCGTGAGCGTACAGTGGGTTAGACTCTTGATGGCGCGCAGTGGTCGAGTCATGTGAAAGTTGATTAAACTTATGGGTGCCGCCGTTTTGTTGACAATACCACACTATGAATTTTGCAAAACATGCAAATAAAGCTAAAAAAGTCGCGTTCTTTTGCCTTTCGCCAAATTTTAATCAATACTAGTCTCATAAATAATGTAGGCACGTCTTAAGTGTTTAATCTATTTTTTGGGCTCCCATAATAAACCTAATTGTCGATTGACTTTTACTACCGAAATACATAATACTAATGTATTTTTGCACCTCTGCAAAAATGCTTTTTCTGGAATATTTTGAAAATAAAAGCTATTTCTAATATCTTACTATAGCATGCATTTTCCCTACATATTCTACCCCTGCACCAGATTTGCTTCCATTTCGGCTGCATTTTGTCAATTTATTGTTTATACAAACACGTTTTATGTCGGTAGTCATTACACAAGAACCCTTACCAAAAATTTTTGCGACTGTTTGTTTGGTTAATAAAACTGCTGCATTTGGGATGGAGAAAAATAAACAGTAAGGAAAGAAGAGAAGCCGATTCGACACTAAAGATAACAAACCTACCTAAACAGTGTTAAATTTTGGGTATATTTTACTGAGAACGACAAGCAAAATTTTATGGGTGTTGCATATTGATAATGTTTGTGTTGAGCGTGTGTTATATTATGGTGAATAAAATTTTCGAAATAATGCTTGAAATTTAGTTGATGATTCTTAATATGTCAATAACCTAAGAATGGTAAAATTTAATATTTACAGATTGTTGTGTAGTTTAACTGAACTTAGCTGAACTAAAGGTCAGGGGTGCTCAGACTTGCAGTATCAGCGATCTACCGCAAAACAGTAGACGACAAGCGATCGACAAAAAAAAGTAATGGAGTAGAACTGAGGTCTAACATGACAGATGGTAAGCGTTTCGCTGTTACGACCCATGTATGGTTTTTTGGTTACTGGCCAATCAACTTCTGGATACTGTTACTAGTAGAAACAAATATAGTGTAACTAAAAATATACTTTTTGTACATTTAATTTATACATACATAATAATAATTATAGTTACATATAAATTAAACAAGTAAATAAAGAAACCGTTGAAAGGGTTGACATTTCAGAAATTACTTAAACGCAAAAATGTGAAAGATTTGCTCATTCTTGTTTACTTCAGCAGATTTTCGAAATGGGCGCCCTGTACCTCAATATATTACGATTGTCTAAATCCCCGAGGCCAATCCTCGGTGTTGGCACGTTGTTGTATAAACCTTGGCCACTGCGCATGTTCCGGGAAAAGGTATTTTCTTTGAAATGTATTCCTTTCTATTTACTCTTAGTCCGAATTGATGTTAATGAAAATAATGTTAGTTTGTTTATACAGAATAGTGCGCTGAATTATAAATCTCTTATGTTATAGTAAAACTATAGTAACTTTAAATGTTTGTCGTGCATTATTGATAGTTTAACTGGTTAGGTGATGATAGCTACTACTACTACTACTTTGCTATATAAATTAAAAATAGATATATACAGTATACAGTGAAAGCTCCCTTAACGGGCAGCTCTAATAAGCGATTATCTCCCTGAAACGGCCAAATTTCTTGGAGCCGATTTTAGTTTTATACTTTAACACATGAAGCACATTCCTATAAGCGGGCGCTCCTATAAACGTCCGTACGCAAAGAACAAACGTACACAAGACTAGAAAATATCTCCCATAAGCGACCACGAAGCTCCAATAGCCAGGCGGATTAGATGTTAACGTACATTTCAGTTCGGCACTCGGTGATTCCCCTTAAATTTTGTTCTTTGTGCTCCAGCTTCGCCAAAGAATCGGACGTGTGTGTTTGTTAACAATGGCCCCGAAAAAAGGAATCTTAAAACACTGAAAGAGAAAATGGAAGTAGTGAATGTAATTGATAAAGAAAAGCTAGCAACTCGGGCTATAGCATCGCTATTTCACATAGGAAAGACGCAAGCATGGATGATAGCAACAAATAAAGAGAACATCAGACGTTTGTGGCAGTCTGGTGTAAATGTGCCCCAAAAAAGAAGTTTTTTCAAAACCAGAGGCTTGAACATCGACAAAGCATGTATTGGGTGGTTTATAAGTGCTAGAAATCGAAGGATACCTATATCAGGAGGGGTTATTAAAGAAAAGGCAATAGAAATTGCAGAAAAATTCGGCTCCAAAAGTTTTAATGCATCTGATGGATGGCGTAAAAGACACAACGTCAGTTTTAAATGCATTTCCGGTGAAGCAGCTGATGTAAATCAAGAAAGAGTTGATGCATTTATGGAGAACCTTCCTTCTTTGTTGCTCGGGTACCAATGCGAAGATATTTACAGTGTCGATTAAAGCGGCCTTTTTTTCCGTGCGCTTCCCGATACGACACTCGCCTTAAAATCTGAGAAATGTTCAGGAAGAAAATTGACAAAAGAAAGACTAACGGTGTTGTTTTATTCAAGCATGACTGGGCATAAAGAAAAGCTATTGGTGATTGGAAAATCGGCGCCGTCCCAGAGCATTGAAAAACATAAATATTAAAAATGTATCTGCCATCTGGAAGTCAAACAAAAAAGCCTCGATGACTCGCGAAATAATGGCTGAATGGTTGATCGAGTCGGATCAAAAAATGGTTATTGAAAATAGGAAAATTCTGTTATTTTTAGACAACGCCGCATCACATCCTCGAGAATTACACCTAAGAAATGTAAAAATTATTTTTTTGCCTCCTTGTACAATCTGTGTTTGCCAGCCACTAGATCAAGGGATCATTCAGAATTTCAAGTTTTATTATCGTAATCAGATTTTAAAACATATTTTATCAAACATGGATTGTGCTAAATCAACATCTGAATTTGCAAAAAGAATTAATGTTTTGGAGGCATTGTACTTTATAAAAACGGCATGGCAAAAGGTCGATCCAGCAACAATTCAAAATTGTTTCAGAAAAGCTGGGTTTAGAAAAGCGGCTTCCCCATTATAACCTCGAAGATGACTTACCATTGTGTGTCCTTGCGACAATAATAAGGGCTGCTGAAAAGTTGAATGTTGCCAATGACCAAAATCTAGACGAATTTATAAACATTAATCAAAACACACCAACAGAAGATGATGATTTCGGAAAACAGGTTACTGTACTTAGTCAACATGATGGAAACAACGAGACAGATGACGAAATAGAGAACGTTCAAGAAGAGAAAAATAAAATAAAGTGCTTCGATGAGGCTTTAAATTGCATCAAAGAGCTAAGAAAGTTTTCTAAAGACGCCTATGTGAGTTTTGAACAAATCAAAAATCTGGAATGTCATTTCTAGAAGTACCGTAGGGAAGAACAGCAAAGGAAGCTTAAGCACTCAAGCATTTTTTCCGAATGATCCTAAATAACTTTGAATATTTATGTTTTGATGTTTGTGTTGTTTTGGTTTGCATGCCAATTATTACATGCATGTACATATTTAAATAATAAATTTTATTTTTATTATCTATTGTTTCATCCGTATGTATTTATTTAATGAAATTTTCTCTTACGCGGGCACCTCCCATAAGCGGGCAAGAAAGCGGGAACCGTGACTGTCCGCTTATGGGAGATTTCACTGTACCTATATATCTACCTTTACCTTAATTTTATTATTTCAAATGACTTGATATACACTTTAACACTACCATCAACCAGATAAAAAAGTCAAAACCAATTTAATGAAATATTTTTAACAATGTTGTTAATATTATAGACTGATTTCACCTGATGATTCTCCTTCTAAACACCCCACAGTTGTTATCCAGCATAATATATATATTTGGAAAAATATATTTTTTAATGATGAATTGTTTACTATACACTCTTTTGTAATATAACGATATAAAAGTTTTAGAGGATCAGTATAGAAAAACAAAAACACTTAGCTACTTTCTTACTGACTTAGTAGTAATGACAATAAGTTGTCTTGCAGATATTTCTAACGTAAGGGCGTTTGATCGTGACCGTGGATCAAATTCAAGTATAAATATGTATGGGGTTGGTCCTCTGTTACAAAATGACAGAACTTACGGTTCATATCATTGAGGTATTCATATCTTTGATGGCAGTTTTATCATCTCAACTATTAAATTGTAAGCCAGTAAAGCCCATTGCTCTGCTGAAATTAGTTATCTTATGAATATTTCTTAGATGCTTACTCATAATATAGTAAAGGTTTTGACTTCTTATTTGATAGTATCGTCTGTCAGCAGGCAACACAATGTATATCGGGTTGCCATCTAACCCACGCGATGTAGCAACATCGAGGATTGGCTTGGAGGATTTAGACAATCGTAATACATTCCCTTAGCCGACAGATGTTTCCTCGTTGTACTTGAAACACCATTCCAGGATTGAAATAAATAAATGTCTTTAATAACGGTCCAAAAGTTTTAATGCATCTGATGGATGGCGTAAAAGACACAACGTCAGTTTTAAATGCATTTCCGGTGAAGCAGCTGATGTAAATCAAGAAAGAGTTGATGCATTTATGGAGAACCTTCCTTCTTTGTTGCTCGGGTACCAATGCGAAGATATTTACAGTGTCGATTAAAGCGGCCTTTTTTTCCGTGCGCTTCCCGATACGACACTCGCCTTAAAATCTGAGAAATGTTCAGGAGGAAAATTGACAAAAGAAAGACTAACGGTGTTGTTTTATTCAAGCATGACTGGGCATAAAGAAAAGCTATTGGTGATTGGAAAATCGGCGCGTCCCAGAGCATTGAAAAACATAAATATTAAATTTAAAGAAATAGTTCATTCTCGAAGTGGAGTTGAAATATAGGGAAAGGGGAAAAAAAAAAGGCTAAAAGTCTTTCTCCACTAATTTAATAGTGAGCTATTAAAGGCTCAATTTTAAAGTTAAATTGTCTCTACATGTTTCAAAGGTAGTAACCTTCATCTTCAGGAGACCAAAGTAGTGCTGCAGTTATTATTAGCAGTAGAGAGAAAACTGTTGGTGGAAAATGACGTTGATTGAGCTTTTTTTATTTAAAAATATTTTGACAAGATATTAATAATTGAATGTAATCAGCATGCTAAAATTGGAATTGAATGTGGAATGTTATATTTAAATCAAAGTTTATGAAAAGACACTGTCAATCTGTGGTCGAATTTAAAACGGGAAGATATTCATTATTTGAAAATCATACGTCAGGATATATAAAAAGGATCTTTTGGACATTCTAGATCTTGTTAGAGAAAGATTTTTGTTTGTGATTTGTTTTATGAGAAATTCTGTAATAAGAAAGAAATTTGTAATTAGTAATGAAATAAAATTATTAATAATGTCTGTACTTACATAATGTTGAAATTTCATTTGTAAAATTAGTTATTGGAGACCTAAGGTCCCGTCACCTTGCGTTATGTTCGTCCCATTATGTAGGGAAAACAATAGAGTTTTATTTAAAATAAAATTATTAAAAAAATTAAAAAACAAAAAACAGATCTTATATTTTATATACCCTTAAAGATTAAAATAGGGAGACGAACACAGTTAAAATGAAAACGTGACAACGTATTCAGTCATTTTATAGTCGACCGTTGACAGCTTGAGAACAAAATGGTTGACAATGTTAGTATAATTGCATTAATGACAAAGGTATGAAAAGCTCAATCATCGTTCTTATAGTTACTAGTTAGTTAAATAAACATACATAAAACTTGAATATAACATAAAATATAAATAAAAGATATTATAATAAAAAATTTTTTTTTCACAAGGTTGGGGGAATGGTCTTAAAAGACTTCTCTTTTATATTCTTTGGCGGTCTCCAGTGATCGTTAAAAGAAATATCGACATTTAAGTTGGGAGAAAAACAATCATTGTCAAGATACAGAATCCAGGAGTACGACTAATCATGTAGAAATTTAAAGTTTTAAAGGTTTAGCACAGAAAATAAATGTCAACCAAGCAACCCAAAAATCAAAATCAGTCGTCTTAAACTTCCTTTCCTCGGGAATAGGTGCTTTAAAGATCAGTGTTGTCATCTATGGGACCATCATCGAGGTGTAAGAAATAATTTGATTTAAAATACTAAAAGTAAAAGAATTTTTTTGTCGAAAATAATTTATGTTGTTAAACGATTGATGACTTGGTTGGATGCCGAAAGGCAAGAGGTCATCGAAAATTTCGAACAGAACAGAACAGAATGATGGTTGACCAGAGAAGACTGTCACAGGTGGTTGTACATAACCTCTCAATTATATTTTTTAGAGATTTCAGACTATTAAAGATTTACTGATAATATCAAAATATTTGAAATTAGAACATAGAAATAGGGAAAAAGAGGTAAAATTGTTTGTTTAATTTTTAAAATTAAGAGCATTAAAAAAATGGGTAGAAGTATGCTGAACTTGATCATTAAGACAAACTAAATTTTTGTTATGTAACGCTTTGTTAATTTCAAGAATCTCGAGCAGGTCAAGCCTGTTCCCCTTTTCACAGATGTGTAGATATTCTACATTAGAATCAGGATTAAAATGGTGTTTGTTAATATGAACGTGTCTAGAAAAACTAGACTTGATTCTTGAGGGGGAAAGATTTTGATTTGTAGCTTTCTCTATTTCTTTACAGTGTTCCTTTATTCTAACTGAAAACTTACGCCCTGTTTGACCTATGTAACAAGCACTGCAACCCTCTGTTGAACAAGTGATGCTGTAGACACCAGATTTGTTGGAGATTGGGATTGTGTCTTTGGAATTGGTTAGAAACTTCTTTAACGTATGCTGAGTTTTAAAGACTATTTCAATATTAAAAGATTTAAAAATGTTTTTGAGTTTATAGGAAATTGGGCCCCAGTATGGTAAGGAGTAAAATTTGTTTGTAACTTTATCAGTAGATAAAAGGTTTCTGTTGAGATGTTTTATCAAATGTTTATAGTATATTTTGTTTATGATATTAAGAGGAAAACCATTGTTAGTAGCTATTTGTCTGATCAAGCTCAATTCAGACTTGAACTCGTTACTTTCAATAATATATAGAAATCGATGGTTCCATCCCCTTCTTGGACCTAAAAATAACCAAGTCAAATAATAGACTCAAATTTGCTATTTATCATAAACCAACTAGTACTGATTGTACTATTTCATATCAATCTAACCACCCCTATAGCCAGAAATTCTCCTCTTTTCATTCCTATTTTACTAGACTTTTTAAAATCCCCCTTGAAAGTAACGAGTTCAAGTCTGAATTGAGCTTGATCAGACAAATAGCTACTAACAATGGTTTTCCTCTTAATATCATAAACAAAATATACTATAAACATTTGATAAAACATCTCAACAGAAACCTTTTATCTACTGATAAAGTTACAAACAAATTTTACTCCTTACCATACTGGGGCCCAATTTCCTATAAACTCAAAAACATTTTTAAATCTTTTAATATTGAAATAGTCTTTAAAACTCAGCATACGTTAAAGAAGTTTCTAACCAATTCCAAAGACACAATCCCAATCTCCAACAAATCTGGTGTCTACAGCATCACTTGTTCAACAGAGGGTTGCAGTGCTTGTTACATAGGTCAAACAGGGCGTAAGTTTTCAGTTAGAATAAAGGAACACTGTAAAGAAATAGAGAAAGCTACAAATCAAAATCTTTCCCCCTCAAGAATCAAGTCTAGTTTTTCTAGACACGTTCATATTAACAAACACCATTTTAATCCTGATTCTAATGTAGAATATCTACACATCTGTGAAAAGGGGAACAGGCTTGACCTGCTCGAGATTCTTGAAATTAACAAAGCGTTACATAACAAAAATTTAGTTTGTCTTAATGATCAAGTTCAGCATACTTCTACCCATTTTTTTAATGCTCTTAATTTTAAAAATTAAACAAACAATTTTACCTCTTTTTCTCTATTTCTATGTTCTAATTTCAATTATTTTGATATTATCAGTAAATCTTTAATAGTCTGAAATCTCTAAAAAATATAATTGAGAGGTTATGTACAACCACCTGTGACAGTCTTCTCTGGTCAACCATCATTCTGTTCTGTTCTGTTCGAAATTTTCGATGACCTCTTGCCTTTTGGCATCCAACCAAGTCATCAATCGTTTAACAACATAAATTATTTTCGACAAAAAAATTCTTTTACTTTTAGTATTTTAAATCAAATTATTTCTTACACCTCGATGATGGTCCCATAGATGACAACACTGATCTTTAAAGCACCTATTCCCGAGGAAAGGAAGTTTAAGACGACTGATTTTGATTTTTGGGTTGCTTGGTTGACATTTATTTTCTGTGCTAAACCTTTAAAACTTTAAATTTCTACATGATTAGTCGTACTCCTGGATTCTGTATCTTGACAATGATTGTTTTTCTCCCAACTTAAATGTCGATATTTCTTTTAACGATCACTGGAGACCGCCAAAGAATATAAAAGAGAAGTCTTTTAAGACCATTCCCCCAACCTTGTGAAAAAAAAATTTTTTATTATAATATCTTTAATTTATATTTTATGTTATATTCAAGTTTTATGTATGTTTATTTAACTAACTAGTAACTATAAGAACGATGATTGAGCTTTTCATACCTTTGTCATTAATGCAATTATACTAACATTGTCAACCATTTTGTTCTCAAGCTGTCAACGGTCGACTATAAAATGACTGAACACGTTGTCACGTTTTCATTTTAACTGTGTTCGTCTCCCTATTTTAATCTTTAAGGGTATATAAAATATAAGATCTGTTTTTTGTTTTTTAATTTTTTTAATAATTTTATTTTAAATAAAACTCTATTGTTTTCCCTACATAATGGGACGAACATAACGCAAGGTGACGGGACCTTAGGTCTCCAATAACTAATTTTACAAATGAAATTTCAACATTATGTAAGTACAGACATTATTAATAATTTTATTTCATTACTAATTACAAATTTCTTTCTTATTACAGAATTTCTCATAAAACAAATCACAAACAAAAATCTTTCTCTAACAAGATCTAGAATGTCCAAAAGATCCTTTTTATATATCCTGACGTATGATTTTCAAATAATGAATATCTTCCCGTTTTAAATTCGACCACAGATTGACAGTGTCTTTTCATAAACTTTGATTTAAATATAACATTCCACATTCAATTCCAATTTTAGCATGCTGATTACATTCAATTATTAATATCTTGTCAAAATATTTTTAAATAAAAAAAGCTCAATCAACGTCATTTTCCACCAACAGTTTTCTCTCTACTGCTAATAATAACTGCAGCACTACTTTGGTCTCCTGAAGATGAAGGTTACTACCTTTGAAACATGTAGAGACAATTTAACTTTAAAATTGAGCCTTTAATAGCTCACTATTAAATTAGTGGAGAAAGACTTTTAGCATTTTTTTTTTCCCTTTCCCTATAAATATTAAAGATGTATCTGCCATCTGGAAGTCAAACAAAAAAGCCTCGATGACTCGCGAAATAATGGCTGAATGGTTGATCGAGTCGGATCAAAAAATGGTTATTGAAAATAGGAAAATTCTGTTATTTTTAGACAACGCCGCATCACATCCTCGAGAATTACACCTAAGAAATGTAAAAATTATTTTTTTGCCTCCTTGTACAATCTGTGTTTGCCAGCCACTAGATCAAGGGATCATTCAGAATTTCAAGTTTTATTATCGTAATCAGATTTTAAAACATATTTTATCAAACATGGATTGTGCTAAATCAACATCTGAATTTGCAAAAAGAATTAATGTTTTGGAGGCATTGTACTTTATAAAAACGGCATGGCAAAAGGTCGATCCAGCAACAATTCAAAATTGTTTCAGAAAAGCTGGGTTTAGAAAAGCGGCTTCCCCATTATAACCTCGAAGATGACTTACCATTGTGTGTCCTTGCGACAATAATAAGGGCTGCTGAAAAGTTGAATGTTGCCAATGACCAAAATCTAGACGAATTTATAAACATTAATCAAAACACACCAACAGAAGATGATGATTTCGGAAAACAGGTTACTGTACTTAGTCAACATGATGGAAACAACGAGACAGATGACGAAATAGAGAACGTTCAAGAAGAGAAAAATAAAATAAAGTGCTTCGATGAGGCTTTAAATTGCATCAAAGAGCTAAGAAAGTTTTCTAAAGACGCCTATGTGAGTTTTGAACAAATCAAAAATCTGGAATGTCATTTCTAGAAGTGCCGTAGGGAAGAACAGCAAAGGAAGCTTAAGTACTCAAGCATTTTTTCCGAATGATCCTAAATAACTTTGAATATTTATGTTTTGATGTTTGTGTTGTTTTGGTTTGCATGCCAATTATTACATGCATGTACATATTTAAATAATAAATTTTATTTTTATTATCTATTGTTTCATCCGTATGTATTTATTTAATGAAATTTTCTCTTACGCGGGCACCTCCCATAAGCGGGCAAGAAAGCGGGAACCGTGACTGTCCGCTTATGGGAGATTTAACTGTACCTATATATCTACCTTTACCTTTATTTTATTATTTCAAATGACTTGATATACACTTTAACACTACCATCAACCAGATAAAAAAGTCAAAACCAATTTAATGAAATATTTTTAACAATGTTGTTAATATTATAGACTGATTTCACCTGATGATTCTCCTTCTAAACACCCCACAGTTGTTATCCAGCATAATATATATATTTGGAAAAATATATTTATTAATGATGAATTGTTTACTATAAGAAATTGTACACTCTTTTGTAATATAACGATATAAAAGTTTTAGAGGATCAGTATAGAAAAACAAAAACACTTAGCTACTTTCTTACTGACTTAGTAGTAATGACAATAAGTTGTCTTGCAGATATTTCTAACGTAAGGGCGTTTGATCGTGACCGTGGATCAAATTCAAGTATAAATATGTATGGGGTTGGTCCTCTGTTACAAAATGACAGAACTTACGGTTCATATCATTGAGGTATTCATATCTTTGATGGCAGTTTTATCATCTCAACTATTAAATTGTAAGCCAGTCAAGCCCATTGCTCTGCTGAAATTAGTTATCTTATGAATATTTCTTAGATGCTTACTCATAATATAGTAAAGGTTTTGACTTCTTATTTGATAGTATCGTCTGTCAGCAGGCAACACAATGTATATCGGGTTGCCATCTTACCCACGCGATGTAGCAACACCGAGGATTGGCTTGGAGGATTTAGACAATCGTAATACATTCCCTTAGCCGACAGACGTTTCCTCGTTGTACTTGAAACACCATTCCAGGATTGAAATGGTGTGTTATTCTTTCTATCAGATATTCCCTGGTGTAAACTGGCGTCGTGCTTTTTTAAATTTCCCCATAAAAAGGAATCCAATGGAGTCGTGTCGGGCGACCTCGGTGCCCATAAAATAGACCTATCTCGACCTATTCATCGATTACCAAAAGTATTGCATTAGTGCTGACGAACTAAATTGCTAAAATGGGGATGTGCATATACCACATCTAATTTCTATTTTCTAAGGTTACATTTTCTAATAAACCGGTTAAATTTTGTTGCAAGAATTGCAAATACATAGCACCATTTAATATGTCTTTAATAACGGTCCAATTAGATGATTCCTAATACTACCAGCCCACATGCTAATCATGCATCTATGTTGGTGATTTGTCTGTACAGTTGCATGGGGATTTTCTTCATACCAGGTATGCAAATTTTGGCAATTTATTACGCCGTCTCGCGTGAAACCGGCTTCGTCCGTGAACAAAACAATACTGGTAAAATTATGATTGTGAATCCCTCCCATATATATGCCCTCGATACCCAAATCTAGGGTGGAGTGTAGTTAATATTAAAAAATTTTGGTGGTAAAGACAGACTTTCATTTCTCTTTAAATTATGATTTGCCTAAATCGTTGCAAAAACCAATTTCAGTAGGTAGTTGACTCTTGCAGGATAATCAGCGGCAGATATGGCAGACATGTACCTTTTGGACGTTATAACCGTTATAAGGAGGTAGCAGTTGTTCTCAAAGGGTATAATGAATAACCCACTTTGTCGCATGAACTTGGACCGACAGTTTTCTTACACTATTAGAGGTATCTTCAGCAATCTGAACCAGAACATCCTCCTCTAACTGATCCTTGCTCTTCTTGGAGGTCCTTTTCCGCCATGATGTAGCAAAGAACTTCTTTAAATGGATCAGCAAAAGATTAGCTACTTTTAGCGTTTTTTTTTTATTCCACTTGACTTTTTACCTGTTTCTCTTAAGCTACGATTAGTTCTTCACCTTTCACCTTTAAATTCGTTATTAGTTCTTCGGTGCGGTAAACGTCCATTGAGAAATGTATCAGAATAAATTATTCTCGCCTCCACACAATTATCAAGTGCTTCTCAATAAATTAGATCCATTCCAGCATATTCACTATTGGAATAATCCTCCATTACTTAAGTCCTATGTACCCAATCAATCAGCCAATTTAGAAGAGTTAATAACATATTGTTAATGAAATAAAAAGGACTGGCGTTATGTTGAAGTATTATAACCTATTATTTTAATAACGTGTTGTACGAAACATGTATTTTCTTCGAAAATGGCTAATTTTATGGAAACAAATGTAGAGTACCTTTTTAAAAGAGGAATGACCAGATTATTTAAAAAAACAGTTTTTAGCTCTGTGAAATGACACCTGTCAAAATTTTAACCCAACGAGTGTGGTGGCAAGTCCGTTCCTGACTTTCCTGACGATGTAAAACATCTAATGTAGTATTATTTTATGAGTCTATGGCCTAATATATCAAAATTTCATTAAATTATACGTGTCGGTTCAAGCATAGTAATCCAGTTATTTAAAGCTCAATTTGTTTCAAACATGGATGTCTTCAGATATAAAACACCAAAAAGTTTGCATCACTTACTCTGGCTTTGAGATGTTTACCTGAAATCATCTGCAATACCTCATTTTCGACAGAAGAGAAGTGTTGATTGGTGTTTGATATATCAGTGGCACATATAATGTGTGCACAAACGGGTAACTAATGAAAGTTAAAATATTGGTCAGGTCGTTAACATCGAAAAAATATTTTTTTTATTCACTCAGAATATTCCTTAAATAAATTTCTCGTAAATACCATAATGTAACTAAGGATTTGCTCTCGCGTTCAAAGCCGGAAATTGTTCAAATCTTCTCCATTTGGTTGATTAATCAGTTGCTGTAATTTACTTTTGAACGCGTATATTGCGCTGATGATTATTTTTAATTTCTTTAAGGAATGTAAGAATATGTCCTTGATCGACTTAAAGCTCTCGCGACCGACCGTGTATGCATCCCTGCTGTAGGTTCTCGAAGCTACTCTGTAGGTTATACGCTTTATATAAGAATTCAATGAATGCATAGATGACTTCAGTCACATAGATTATTGTTTCCACTATGCCTAACAATGAGAACAGGTTTATAACATAACACAGGTAGTTAAAAAAGGTGTTCCACTAGAATTAAATTCTGGTCCTCTTCACTCTAAAAAATTTTGCTGATTAATTTCTTCATAGTAGTCACTCAGCTTAAATTGCCTCTGCGCTCTTAACAAAATTAACTTCACTACCAGCATGAAGTATTATGTACCTAGAAAAACATGTTTTACCTGGGTAAATTTTCCATACTTTATATATTTGTTTACTGCATAATACCTTTTACCATCAACTTTAGTAGATCTAACACTTCTTTTATTTTCATCTTGCCAAGATCGACCAATTGTGCCATTATGAAAAATCCATGTTTCATCCTAGAAAACGAATTGGTACAGACAGGGATGCTTCTTTTTCTTTCATATATTCTTTCAAAAATACCAGTCGTTTGAAAGCTAGATGGGAAAGTTCCATAAGCCCTCGCCTCGTTTCATCTTTTTTCCATCCAAAGCCTATTTTCTTTAAGAGGCTTCTTAATGAGTTAAGACAACCATCAAACAGTTGTCTGTCTTTAAATTTCTTACTTAAAGTTGTCAAAGTTACATTATTTTCTAAAAAAAGTTACAGCGTAAACATAACCAATGTAACATATTATAGTTTTTGAATAACTTACTTGTTTCGTACATTTCATAAATAATATCACGGATAGAACTTATATCCAATCTTGACACATTTACAACTCTCTTTGAGTGAGAACGTTTCTTGTTAGGTGATTCTAATAATTTATTTTCCTGCTGTTGTTGAAACTGCGCTTACAGTGCAGATATTCAAATTTAGGGCAGCTGCTACACGCTTAAAATTAGTAAAGTAGAAATAAAATATATAGACCTTAACATACTCCTTCAAGTTACATCTCTAACTGCTGTCAAGGGTAAGTATGGCTACTATTAATAAATTCTTCCTGAAAATAGCTTAATTAGATATATTCTCAGATATTTAGCTCTTTGCACCGGCTATTTAAATGCTTCGGCATTTTTTACAAATAATAAATAACGTAATCGACATGTATGTGCACTTTTGTTGTTCTTAAAGAAACAGTTATTTAATGCTGTTTATGAAAAGATCTAGAGTTTTTGTCAGAAAATAGACACATAACAACACAAAGCCAACGAGCTGGCGCCACCGCTCCGTTTACAGTTCTGTTGCCAATTGTCGGTCAATAAAATTCAAATTATATTAATTCTTACAAGCTTAAAAAAACAAAATATTTTCTATAAGTCGATTCGTATCAAAGAAGAATACTTTAAGTTTGTAGTATATTCAATATGGCATACAATTTTAAAATTTTTTTCCCATTTAATTCCCTCATGTTTTCCTACGGATTTAGAGTTATTGCAACTATTGGTATCTATTTATTATAAGGGTACCATTCGCGGATGAGGCATGCTGCAGGCCAAAAGAATTTCGGGTATTTATCATGCTGTCCTTAATAAATAAATTAGCCGACACATATTTCTCAAGGCAAACAGAAAGCTCGGTGGTCTAAATAAGCACTAAGACTCTAAGTTAAGGATGGTAATATTAATTTTTACCGTTGTAAGCAAGGGTTAGAGTTATTTCACCTGCCTTTAAGACTCATTTCAAACATTTTAAGTATTCCTTTTACCTGAATTCCGAGATGTTTTAGATTTTATAAAATATGGTAGTGCTTCAGAGGCGTCACAATAAAACTTGGTTCAAAACAAAGTGCCTTAAATATTATCATTAATGTGGAAATTCTTAACACATAGAAGCCATGCAACAAGACAAAGTGTAATGGTGGTAGGGATATAAAATCATATGAAAATGTGTTTTATGGATGAACATTTACGGAGACATAGGGTGTAACAATATCGATACCTAATAATTTTTTAACAATTTCTAAATGAAACTTGGGTAATAAAATAAGCGCTTAAGTATAATAATATACCTTTTTATACGTGGTAGTTTGCGATTCATTAAAAACTTGCATATTGCGAGTTGTGAGGGCGCCCCTGATGTTTTAAAAAGCCGCCTTTATAGTGAAAGGTCAAAAGCTGTAAAAACATCAATTTTAAGTTAATAATACAGACTGTGAAACTCAACGACGTTTCAAATTTATTATTTGGGTGATTTTTGGGCACTAAAATGTTTATGTTGAGGATTCAGAGGTGTGGTTAAGCGGACATCAATAGTCGGTCATTATAATATGAGTAGAAGGGTTTATTGAGTTTTAGGAAATGTATTTAAATCCACGGCTGTAAGGCGATTACTTGAAATTTTTGAAACGACCCATAAGGATATTTAGTTTATACTATACCAAAAGTCTTTCGTTATAAAAAATCTACTTGTAAAAAAAATAAGTTAACCATTTAAAAATATAAGGTCAGTTTAGGTACTTACAGGTTGGTAATAAGTTAAGAAAAACTAAAATCCTTCACGAAAGAAGATATTATTTAGAATTTTGAACAAAATATTCATAAACCAGAGCTCTTTTTTTGTAAACTATATTAAATCCAAAATATAATTTTTGAAATTAAAATTCTAGTTTTAAAATGAATAATAATAATATTTTATTTTTCATCTTTCAATTATTTACTTATAGTACCTTACAAACGGTTGCTATAAACATTATCATAACATCATAGGAAATATTAGCGGGCGATAAAGTTCATAATGCCCGGCAATTATTATTAAAGAAAATATTGAACAAAATTTGTACTTATTTTTAACAACTTTTTTACATAATATTATTCTGTTTTTTCTGTGTTAAATGTACAATTTTTGAATTTTTCTGAAAAAGAACCAACTATGAAATTTTGCGCCTCGATTGCTGAGTTTCTCGATGTGCATACGGATTCCTAGCTGCTTCATTTTTTCGGTAACAGAGACAGCTATCATTTTTGCTATTCGGTTTTTCGACATGATGCTTTCATCTACATAACCCTTCGCTACGCTAGTACTCTTCTACTTTCCGTGTAGCTTAAGAGTTGCAAGGGAAGCACCACCATCGATAAGAAGTGTGGACGAGGTCCGACGTGGCAATGTCCAATATTCCTTGGCGTTTTCTAAATTAAGAAATTTTTTGATTGAAGGAACACGTCCTAGTGTAATTTACCCACAGGCATAGCTATGCATTTACCATTTCGGTATGTAAGGAAAAATCTGCGTTCCTTAATTCCTTTTGGCCTTAATGCAAGGTACTGTCTAACCAATTTTAAGGCATCTCTTTGGTCTCCTTCGATTATAGTAGAACTTTTTGGCGTAGCAGTTTTAGTTTCTCGTATCTTGACAAGCATAACAGGCCCCTTATCCTCAATTACCCCATTACGAGTACCAGTTTATGCAGCAGGAAGGTATTATTTGGCGCATTTTTGATAAAAGTTAAAACTTGTTCACCTTCCAAAACTTTTGACTTTTTAGGAATATATCCCTTTGATTTAACTTTTAAAAATGCTACTAATTGACAATGTTTTCCTTTACCATAAGTGCAGACTTCACCTGGGAATATTTTTTCCAAAGGCTATTGGGGGTATACTTTTCCGACTAAAATAAAGTAAAAATAATTAAAAATCGTTATTACCAATGAGCAAAACGGTTGCATACCAATTCCTGAAAGTAAGCCATCATTACTGTTTCAGTAATCCCCGTCATTTGGTTTTTTACTTTAAATTGTAGAAAATTTTCATACCCCTTGTCTCACAGGGCTTTAGACTTTGCCGGTAATATGTTTTTCTTAGCTTTTTCACCATTTTCTAAAACATTTTGTGGATTTTCCATATTTTCGTTTATAAAACGTAAAAGACGCTTAAAATAAACAACCCTTAGCAACCGTCAAATTTATTCTATGACAACCATTCAAAGCTCCCTGAGTACTAAAAATTGGGAAAAATAGTTTAAAAAAAAATGCAGGAATTTAACTATTTATATATTTAAATTAATGAAAAATAAAGTATTGTATACACCACGGCGTTACTAGGCTATAATGCCCATCAGGCGAAAAATATCCCTCGGGCTAGTTGCTTTCGCCTTCCGGGCATTATAGTCTACTTAACGCCATTGGTACATAAACAACTATTAATGTTTTATGATCCTGATGTGTATTTTTAGGTTTGGTTTATGGGTTGTTAGGATCAGGGAGCAAATGAAATCTAGTTTCGGAAAATATATATCCTTCTTTAGGGCCCTGTAACAAGATATGAGAGAAAAAAGATTTTTAATATGTATCTATAAGTAAGCTTGGTAAAGTAAAGTATTTTAAAACTTGGGAGAATTCAAAGAGACATTTTACACACATATACACAACAGAATAAAAGTTAATGCACAGATTAAAAATACAAATACAAATACAATAAAACGTCTGTTTCTAATATTTAAAAATGGAAATCCCATTAATTTATACTCCTTTTTATCGACCCATCTGCTAAACGACCGCGGGCACCCATCATCGGAAATTTTAGTAAACGTTAATGATAAAAACACCCTCCAAGGCAGTAAAACCCGACTCGATATTTCTTAACAAATATAGGTACATACACTAATTACTTTATTGCAGGCGGATCCATTCAATTTGCTTTAACATTAGTTTTGTTTCGAACAATTTTTGTGTGTTTTGGAATTAATGTGAATAATTGAAGATGGCTGTTATGTTTATAAATTATAATAATAACTATTTATTAATAACTTTATATACATCAATCTTTTATATTTATTTGACAATCACAATCCTCCACCAGTCCAGGTAAGACCTCAGGATCTGTCACAATGGCGGGAAAAAGGAACTATCTTTCTTTAAGCGAAAAAATTCAAATAATCGAGGAACGTGAAAAAACTAGTTTAAGTACCAGAAATTTGACTGAAAAAATTAAAGTGGGTAAGACCCAAGTGAAATAAATAATAATAGCAATAAAATAAAGCAGAAGTTACAATTTTGTTACAAGAAAGTGAACAAAAAAGAAAATTTCCCGAAACCGAAAGACTGGCAGTGGACCAAGTTGTTTTAACTGGTTTTGTAAGACACGAAACAAGCACTTACCAATATCCGGGCCCGTAATTCAAGCAAAAACCCTCGAATCTGCTCAATGTCTAGGACTAGATAACAAGGCATCAAATGGATGGTTAGAAATATTCCGTTGTCGGCACGATATCACCATCAAGAGAATATGTGGCGAATCAGCCTATATCAATTTTGGAGACCTCGAGGACGAAGATAATATTCCGCTCGCATAACGGTTTCTTGACATTAAGGACACATTGTTGAATTTGAAACAACTTAGCTCTATTAATAACGATTTGCCAGCAGAAAGTGCAGAATTGACTCTCATCGAGTATGTTGAAGAGATCCAAAACACGGATGAAACTACTCCCAACTCTGAGACAGAGGAAGAGGAACTTGCTCCAGTGTCGAAAATATCAAGGCTATCTGAAGCCTGCGCAAGCTTGAGAGACTTTGAAAACTTTTTTAATAATGTTAACAATTTTGACAAGTCTACAACTATTTATGTTTATGTAAAGAATAATTTGCTTATAGAATCAAATATACTAAAAATGAATAATTCAAAATTTTTGAGAATAACACTATCAAAAAACAATTGTATGATTGGTCTACTAGGCATTTATCGCTCACCATCTTACGATACAGATGATTTTTTAAATGATCTGTCCAATGTACTTGAGAACCACGAATTTAACTGTGACTTTGAAATCTTCTGTGGGGACATAAATATAAATCTTATATTAAACAAAACAAAAAATATGAAACAGCACAGAAAGGTTGAGCAATTGAATGCCTATTTAGATCTATTATATGAAAAAGGTTATTGTAGTCTAATAGATGAAGCAACAAGAGTAGATAAAGAAAGTGCCACATGTTTGGATCATTATTTTCTAAGGGCGAATAAAACCAATACAAACAAGGAACTACATTCTGTCGTACTCAGTTGCGGGATGACGGATCACTATCCAATTTTATTAAACCTACCTCTGGAAACAGTCTCAAATGATGATGTAAATAATGGCAAATTTATAAATATTTTAAATGAGCAAAAACTTAGGGATTATCTTGAAAAAGAAACGTGGGATAGTGTGTTAAATAATAAATGTGCAAACACGTGTGCAGAGAAATTTATAAGCACTTTGCAAAAATATACCGAAAAGTCCACTCAGTGTAAGTATATCAAATGTAAAAAAAGGCGCAAGAAAGCATGGATTACTCAAGGTCTACTGATCTCCATAAGACATAAAGATTGTCTTAAAAGGGAAGTCAGTAAAAATGTAGGTAATGATATAATCTTAGGTGAATACACTAATTACCGCAAAAAATTAACCAAATTACTTAATACAGCCAGAGAAACATATTATAGACAACTTTTTGGTAAACATAAAAACAACCCTAAAAAAACTTGGGAAACTATAAAATTAGCAACAAATGAAACAAACACTAAAACACAAATAAAGAGTATCATAAACAACAGAAATATAGAAATAAATCAGGGAAAAGACATAGCAGATCAATTTAACAAATACTTTAGTTCTATAGGATCCAGACTGGCTGCAAACATAAAACCCATAAAACACGTAACCCCAAATACAGTAAAAACACCTACAAATAGTATGTTTATTCAGCCTATAAAGACCATAGAACTTATCAATCAAATTGGCACACTTAAAACAGATGCTGCTGGCGGAGCGGATAAAATTACGAACAGGACTATTAAAAACTTACATCAATATTTACTGACTCCCCTTCTTCATATAATTAATACTGTGATTGTTACCGGCGTATTTCCAAATATTCTAAAAGAAGCGATTATTATTCCATTGTACAAAACAGGGTCAAAAAAGGAAATGGGTAACTACCGACCCATTGCTCTTACTAGTAATATAAGTAAAATAATCGAAAAATGTATTAAACTTCGACTAAACGAATATTTAAAAACAATTAATGCACTATCGAAATTTCAATTTGGATTTAAAGAATCATGCTGTACTGAAGATGCAGTTCAATTGGTAGCGGAGCACGTGACCGGTGGGTTTAATAAAAATGAAAAGAGTATGGTGGCATCTTTAGACCTGGCTAAAGCATTTGATACTGTGTCACACCGCATTCTCCTAAATAGACTTTTTGAAATTGGCATCAGAGGTATACCTCATAAGCTATTTGAGTCATATCTCACAGAAAGAATACAAAAAGTAAAAATTGGTAATATTCTCAGTGACTCATGTCCGGTTGAGTGTGGTGTGCCACAGGGTACAGTTCTGGGTCCAGTACTGTTTTGCATACATATCAACAATATGATGGAAACATTTCCCGAAGGAACCGTGGTCTGCTATGCAGATGACACTGCCATAATGGTTAAAAGCAATACATGGAGAAAAACGCAAGAATTAATGGAAGAGTCATTAACCTTGGTAAAAGCATGGTTTGATCAAAATCTGTTAACATTAAATACTGCAAAATCCCATGTGATGTGTTTTTCCATGACAAAAAGATGTTCGCCTAACATAGAATATTTAACAATACACAAATATAACTGTTCAAATAAAAACAACTGTAACTGCGAAATTTATATTAAAACTGTAGATAAAATTAAATACTTAGGAGTAATTGTGGATAAGCATTTAAAGTGGACAGGCCACGCTGACTACATAACTACAAAAATTCGAAAATTATACCACAAATTTTACATATTAAGAGGTTCCCTCAACAAAAAAGCAACTCTCAATATATACAAAGCTCTCGTAGAAACACTTATTACCTATAGTATAATTATATGGGGAGCTGCTTATAACCGCATTTTTAACAACCTGCAAATAGCACAAAAGAGAATTTTGAAGATTATTCTATTCAAAAATAAACACTATCCCACTCAAGAACTCTTTCAGGAAGCAAAGGTTTTGCAAATTAGGAAATTGTACATAAAATCAATGATAAGATACTTGTCAAATAATAAAATAGTCAAAATACCTGTAAGTCACAACCAAGTCACAAGATTACAAACTAACAACATATTAACTATTCCAAAAACTTCTCATAATTCAGCTCAACATAGCGTAATGTATATGGCACCTAAATTGTTTAATTTATTGCCAAACTCATTAAAAACAAACCATATAAAAGAATTAAAAATAAAATAACACCTTGGTTACTGACTTTTGACTTAAACTTATTAAATATTATAAGATGACCACGAGTATTCATTCATTTATTCTACATATTATCATTATATTGAAATTATAGTGTAGGTACCCTATAGAAAATATCTTATTTTTGAAAATTTTTTAAAGGTTTTATTATTGATTTGTTACTTCTTAAATTTATATACGTAACTTTAAATTTCAATTTATATAATGCCTTCACTGTGTAACTAAATATTTTCTTTTTTTCTTTTTTTTGGGCTGTACGCACAAACTTGATAGTTCATTGTACATCCTAAATTAGGTCTTAGTTGATTAGAATTGTAAACATAATTAATAATAATAATAATAATTTCTCAATTGTTATTAAAATGTGAATCTGAATTTTATAAAAATTATATAAAGAATATAAAGCAATCATTCATTTCTGATTATTTAAAAAAAAATAAGAATTTCAAAGCAACCATACAGTACATTGTATAATATATAATATGTTAGTATGCTGTACAGTATATACATATTGGTAAATAGGCTTTATCTCGTTTTATTTTAGTTCTGATAAATTTAAACAAAAATATTTAAAAGTATTTACATACATTTAGAAAAATATTAACAAACAAACACTGCAAAATGCAGACCAGTTGTTTTAATTTTGGTCTAGTAAGTGACCACCCCTGTTAACCCACCAACGTTTGATTTCCTGAAGGTGGTCGCTATTGAGAGATTTACTGTAACATAATAAAAAAAAATATTATTCAAGGCTCCAAAGTCAACTAGTATCGAAACGAGGCAATAAACTTGATTAGCCAAATTATTAACAAAAAATATTGTTAAAGCTCTATCTGTCTGATGGATAACCAGTGAGAAGAAAACGATAAATGAATTAAATGAAATCTTGATATAGATTAAGGGCTAAAGGTGAGAATGACAAGGCAAAAATTAAATCCAATATGGAGATTTCAAAAACTGTAGCATACACAAATTTGTTTATAATTGTATAACGAAGCTAATAAATATCAACACACCGAAAGAATTTTTAAAATATATACAATAGTTTTTAAACAATCCGCGATTAAATTTAAATTTATGGCGCACGTGGCTAAACGTTATTCTATTGGTTTGACGTCACAAGCGCGCTAGGCCGCCAAAGTCCCGCTGAGCTGTGAAGCGCTTTCCGGCTTTCCGCAAATATGTTGAATATAATAAAATAAATTAATAGGTAATTAGTATTTTCTTTGTTAATCCGAAGTACAGTTTGTGTTTTGTTATTTATAATACATGTAGTCAATGGAGCCAGGTTTTCAAAAAGGTAATTTGTTAAATTTACCCCAGGTGGATGTCCAGATGGTGTGGGATTTTATATCTAGTAATACAACTTTTGCTGGTGTTTGAATAACACGGTAAGAATAATGGGACCTTTATAACATTTAATTTTAATATTGTTTCTAATCTGGATTTGAATATGTGCAAGTAATGAGGAACCATAAAATTTGTTTTATACGTGGAAGAATCTGCCCCGAGCACAGAGTTAGAGGGAAACCTTATCAGGTGGTGTTCAAAGTCAATAAAGATAAAAGAGAAATAATAAAAATCAAATGCTTTGATTGTGCGGCTTCTGCTGGGGGTTGTAAGCATGCAGTTGCGTTTCTTATGTGGCTTCATCGGCGATCCGAAGAGCCTGCTATAATAACGGTTGAATATTACTGAAAAAAACCGGTACTTTTCTAGATTGGAGGTAACATAAAATTTAAGCAGTTGACATTGGAAAACGTAAACAACAAAATCAAGGAAATGTCCTGGACTGTCAAGGTTTTCTTGAAGAGATTGTTAAAAACATAAAAGATCATGGAAATCATGTTTGTCCATTAGCGGAACACAATAGTACTAATGTTGTGACAAAACTATCAATTCACAGCCTTTTATTAAGATTTCTTAATAGAGGACTACAACATTCCCCTGAGAATTTCTTAACTTTCTGTTGAGAGAGTATTACTGAAGACGATATCGAAAATGCGTTGGCACTAAGCTATGAGCAAAGTGAAACATCATCATGGTACGAACTTCGTTATATAGCTGAATTACAGCTTTTAAGTTATACAATGCAGCAGTTTGTAAACCAGCTGATGGAGTTCTTAGGAAGCAAATAATGGATGTTGCAAAAATATTCCAAAGAATCCAAAGTGCACAAATGAAAAAGAGGAATTGAATTGGAGAAGCTAGTTATTGCAGAGCTCGAGAAGCAATTAAATATTAATATAAAGCGGTCTGGTTTTATAATTTCAAGAGAATATAGTATTTTGGGTGCTTCACTCGACGGCGTTACGAAAAATTCTGTAATAGAAGTTAAGTGTCCTGCTTCAAAGTCTCCAGTTTCATATTACATAACTACTGCAGGAGAGGTAACATGACGATATCTGGCTCAAATTAATATGCAGATATTGGCAAGGAAAGTAACAAGAGGCATTTTTTGTGTAGCAGCCCCTGATTTCGAAACATCTATTATAGGAACCACATTTGAAATAACAGTGAAAACAAGCAGCCCGCCAAGCCTTGCAACTCAGACAACGCGTAAGTGACGTCACAGACTCTAGTCTCGAGGCAAGGTACGTTTCTAGTCTCGAAACGCACAGGCTTTTTTAAACGCTTATAACTGAGCAAAAAATTTTTTAAAATTTTTTAATAAGTGGCATGTGATTCCTTGATACCAATACTACCGTTTTACGCTGAAACTTAAAAATGTGAAATCTTCCTATTATATTGTAGCTATAATTGAACATATTATATAGTAATCTCCTTAGAAATTAATATCAGTAATGAAATAAAATAAAAGTATGCTTAAACTATACCTATCTCAGTTTATTTATGTGCTCCTAATACATAAAAATTATAAGCTCTGCCAATCAATGGGGCAAGTTGGTACCATAGCACCGCAGTACTTAACCACCTAGAAAACGGCTGTTTGTTTTATTTAAGATAAGTTAAGGGTAGGCAAAGACGTCTCATGAAGCTGGAATTTTTTTTTTTTTTTTTGGAAGAAAATTTAGTATATACTGGGTTTTTAAGTCAGGAACGCTCCTTTGACTTCTATTGGTTTGTCGAAAATTGGTTAGGTTTTGTCACTTCTAGAATTTTGAAATCGGTTCTTGCCTTCATTATTGTGGTTCATGTATATTTGATCTAAAAATTTTGTTCTGCGTAATTTTGGCGCCTTTTTCATTGATTTCTCCAAAAAAGAAGCTAACACCTCGATTAAGTAAGTTCGGAGTTCCGAACCTTATCGATTTTAACAAGTGACCATTGTGTCAGACCTAGTTGAATGCTTTGCTTACGTCAAAGAAAACCGCTCTCGTGTGTGCCCTTTTATTAAAACCTTTGACTATATTCAAAGAGGATAGGACCTATATTCGAAATCAGTCGCGTATTCTGCCTGACTGTGCAATGTTCGGGCCGGAACCCAAACTGTTCGGCAAGCAGAACTTTTCGTCTAAACACAAAGTCATTCAGTCGACTTAAAATTATTTTTTCTGCGATTTTCCCCAGGCTCGACAGCAGGCTGATCGGCCTATAGATTCCTGGCGCCGTAGGATCCTCACCTTTCACGAATATAAGTATGACTTTTGCATGTTTCCAGACACACGGAAAACGGCCTTCTTTCATTATCGCCTGGGATATGCTTACTATGTTCCCCAAAGCTTTGTCTGGTAGATTTCGCAACGCCGCATTTTTTAATCCGTCAAAACTCTCTGGATTGATCGCAGAGTTTCTCTGCAAGCAATTCAGCTTTATCTTTGGCATCGATCAAAACAACATCTGTGTCCTGATTTTTTAGGTGGGATTGATCAAGGTCCTGGTCATTCTATAGATAGACTTTAAACCTTGTCGTCCCACAGGTTCGATTGCCGTTCTATCAACAATTCCCTGCTTACTTCGGCTTCCCGATTGGCCTCCGCCTTGATGCGACGATCTCCAGTACGATACGCCCTCTGTTCTTTACAGGGGCGGTCATATCAACATTTTGAGGGGGGGGCCATGCAGTGGCGGCTTGTGGCAATTCACAGAGGCTGTGCTAGGAAAAGTTCTATGCCCCCCCCCCCTGGTTCTTTAACCGATTTCTGATTCTGATATGATTTTTAATTTCATATATAGGTACCTATATATAAAAAATGAATTATTTTTAGAATTAGTTATTTATTTAATACTTTATATATATTGTATCTATATATAAATATGAACCATTTTTTCAAAGCGTTTTCATAAAAATTAGTTGTAAAAAAAATTTTATCACAAACGGCATTTGCGTTGGAGATTAAAAAAACGTTGACCAGTAAAACATTCTTTGCTTGAAAACATTTTAAAACTCAAACCAAGAGCAGTAAGGGCAGATATAACCCTTGTCTCTATTGGGTAATCCTACACATTCATCCTGCATAAATGCTTTCCTACTTTCCTGGCAGGCCTTCCAATACTATTTTTATTTTAAACTGGTTTTGTTTAGTTGAGGTGAGGAGCATCTTTATTACTAATCGAATCTGCATTTTTCAAAAGATATTTGCTTAACCTAAAGAAGGTAGTGTGTTCTCTCAAATAACCGGATTTTCCACTGAACAGTGCGTTATTGAATCTGGTTGAAGGTTGTCTCTTTATTTCTGTGGCTTCTCTTTTCGTAACAGTACTGGGTGCAAGGAAAGCAACTTCGTATTATCTCAGGGTATCGCATTATGTAACGCTTCTCGTTCCAGTTACTCGTTAGGCCACGATTCCTAGGTCTAGCCATCTTAGGCTGCAACAACTAAAAACATTTGACTATCCGAAAAACAAAGACCTGCTTTAAATAATAATTATCAGCGGTTGACAATAACGCCATGGCGTTATTGCTTAGACCTTACTGTGGTGATATTGCTAATAGTCACATATGTTAACATAACCTATGCTTCCTTCAATACGAAAAAAAGTGTTTTTGTTTCTTGCCGTAACCACAAAACTACCCTGTACTTATTTTGGAAAAAACACGCCACTGACTTTTTTCTAATTTTGCTTTTTTTTCGGATTTATCAGCTAATTTGTTCCTTGAATTGTTTGTTACCGTTTTTATTTTGCCCAATCAAATTATCTAAAAGTTTTCCCATTAAGCTAATTTCCTTACTTCATTTTGCAAACCTAAATAAGTCATTTAATTTAAAACACATACAATCTTAATTTTTATAACACTTTATTAAATATTTAATAATACATTTTATATAAAAAGCATTCAAGGAAGACTTGGAGATTCTTGAGGCCAATTACGGTCCTGATGCGGTCAATCTGAATGAATCTGAAATTAAAAAAGGGTTCTATTGAAAGAATCAGTATGTACAATATGTTTCAAACTCACTAAGCAGGCAGGTCTGTATGATCAACATAATAAGCTTTATTAAGAATAAATAAAATATTACCTTATAATTAATTTAAAGGACACTCCGGCAACTTCATGAGGTTGTGGTCCCTTCGACTGCGTCCTTATGCGTCATTACCAGCAAATCCCTGTGAAATAAATAAGATACAAATTAGATTCTTATAGAACGTCAACCAGCACTAATTATAATTAACACTATTAAAATTAGAACTAAACTATTATAATATGACATATAATATGTATACATGTGAGAACTTTGTTCCCTAGCCACTTGCTGAGACCTTATACAATAAGGATTAACCAAATTATGCTAAAACAGCTATTCTCTGGGCTACATGCCCCAACGAGCGCTGAATTAAATAGCACAATTTGGCGTATTTTGACTAACACTGTTAGTACTAAAATACAGACTCAGATTGCAGAAACTACCGGGAAAGAAAAGAATGAATCTTTATTTCCAATAATAGGTTGCTACGCTGCTGCTACCTGTAGACCGGTTTCGAACTCTTTGGTTCTCGTCAGTACAGGGCAAGCATGACAAGCGAGCACACCTACCATTGGAATATCGAAACACCCTATAGCCACAATATTGTTCTGCCTAGGCAGTACAATACAGGTGGCGCCATCCTCCAGAAGTTTCGAGCAATCTGATGTGAAAGATACCGTATGGTACTATAAACACAATAAATAGTAAGAGAATACTACTTGGCAAGTGGTAATCATAATATGACATATAATATGTATACATGTGAGAACTTTGTTCTCTAGCCACTTGCTGAGACCTTATACAATAAGGATTAACCAAATTATGCTTAAACATCTATTCTTTTCTTTCCCGGTAGTTTCTGCAATCTGAGTCTGTATTTTAGTACTAACAGTGTTAGTCAAAATACGCCAAATTGTGCTATTTAATTCAGCGCTCGTTGGGGCACGTAGCCCAGAGATTAGCTGTTTTAGCATAATTTGGTTAATCCTTATTGTATAAGGTCTCAGCAAGTGGCTAGAGAACAAAGTTCTCACATGTATACATATTATAAGTCATATTATGATTACCACTTGCCAAGTAGTATTCTCTTACTATTTATTAAACTATTATAGGGAAGAATGATCTACTGTGTTGCAATTTCATGGATATTCCCCCTTATAAGACAATTGAGATTCTCATTAAGTACATCTTAATTTACTATTATTTTTAATTTATTGACAGTGAGTGACATTATTTACTACCAACCTAACTTGATAAACTAAAGTCCGTATATAGGTTCTACCGAAAGTTGGCAACTCGAAAATAACACCAATTCATGTTAATATAAATATCACCATAAATGTGTTTGGTGCCTCTTTTTTTCTGTTCTCGATTCTCCTTGAGAAAATTACTGTTAGTAGGCTCACTTCTGCAAAGGCTGAAGTGAACAATATTTCACTTGTGTGGATTTTTTTTTGTGAAACTGGAATCTTCAAATTTTTGATTATAGCCCCTGTAGGATGACCTACTATTAGGCAATCAACAAATGTGTTGGATCATCTAAGAATTTTGAAAGCAGTTCCAGGATCCCATTTTATCGCCATAGAGGCACATTTTTTAAGTGATTTCTTTTATTAACGGCCAACCAAACACCTCGTGGTAAGTTACTTAACCTTTTACTAACTTGGCCATTTAATGTTTTACCTATACTTGCTTAAAATATCAGTTACCTAATAGCTTTGAAAATAATCCAGAGTAAAACTATATTTTCTTATAAATTAATTTAAAAAGCTTACAAACTTACCTCACTGTTAAATCCATGAAAGAGCAATAGTGTTTAGAAGCATTCTTCTCCTAGGCCGTTTTTGTTTCACCCACCGAACTGCTGGTTCTGCCTCACCCTCCAAATTGCCGTTTGCGGTTTTTGTATCGCTCCCTTAATTGCGGCTGCTGCTCGTAAACCTGCTAATTGGACTCAGGTACTTGAAGTGTCGGTGATTGTGTGTTGGCGCCCAACGTTTGTATCTTGCTCCGTTTTTGAGAGAAAAAATAAAACCCACTTTACTGCATGTAGAAAAAAAATACCTATGTTTTTTAAAGTTAATTAAAACATTTAAATTAAAAATAAAATTATTCCTTTAAATAATGATATAAAAAAATGCAGCAGTTAATCAAAGCCAATGTCGAAAATGGCTATCTTCGGATAAAGCGCACGATTGCAATCGTCTCACCATTGATTCTCTTACACGTTCAAAAATGCCTGCATTATTTTGTATCACATTGCAACTTTTAATAACTCGAAGTCTTAAGTTGTTTTCATCTAATACAGGCGTCTCGTATACAAAAGACTTTAGGTGAATCAAAATGACATGAAACTAACATAAAAAAGAAAAGAAACCGTTCTTCTTGTTCTTTCTTCTTTCTTTTTTATATTAATTTCATGTCATTTTCTTATTTTTATATATTTCATAGTTCTGATGATGGTTTAAATTTGAAATTAACCGAAATGTCAACTTAAACTAAACTTTTATTCATATATGACCTATAAACCCACAAAATTGACAACTAAAACATTTCAATCAAATGGTTAGGAAATATTTTACTATCTTAATTTGTTTTATTTACCATATACCTACCTATTAAACAGTGTGGAATGCACTTCAGGAATGTAGGGTCGACTACCAATATACCAAGCTCATCCACAATATCTACAAAAATGCAACAATGACGGTAAAACTGCATGAAAATACCAACCTCATAACTATTGAGCGTGGTGTCCGGCAAGGCGACACGATGTCACCAAAACTGTTTATTACAGTCATGGAGAGTGCATTCAAACAATTGGACTGGAGTCAGAGAGGTATAAACATAGATGGCAAGAACCTAAACAACTTACGTTTTGCGGATGATATAGGTAAGTAGTGCTATTCTCAGATAATCTGGAAGAAATGCGACTGATGCTGCAGGCCCTGCAGGAGGTGTGTGGAAAGGTCGGTCTTAATATTAATTAACATGTCAAAAACAAATTTCATGACAAACCTTGTTCCCAGCTGTGGCTTAAAGATTGACGGAGCTGAGATTCAGATGGTGGATATATATGTTTACCTTGGCCATGAGGTCAGCATCTCAAGGGATAATCAGACATGCGAACTAAAAAGAAGGCTCACTCTTTCATGGGCAGCTTTTAGAAGACTTAAGGACGTTTTCAAAAGTGACATTACCGTCAACCTAAAAAGAAGGGTTTTCGATCAGTGCGTGCTGCTAGTGTTGAGATATGGCTCAGAAACCCTAACACTAACAGCAGCAACAGCTAAGAAACTTAGAGTTACACAGAGGAAGATGGAGAGATCCATGCTTGGTGTAACCTTGAAGGACCACATAACGGACGATATCAAGAGGACCCGCAACAACTGGATACAAACAGCACAAGATCGATTGGAATGGAAAATGATTAGGGAGGCCTATGTCCAACAGTGGACACAGAGAGCTGATTGATGATGATGATGATGATGATACCTACCTATTGTGTTATTACAATAAAATATAATGAACGAGTAATACAACTCTAGGTTTTCAAAAATAATATTTATTGTCGCACTTACCTATTGGAATAATAAAGAAGAGAAACTACTGAAATTTTTCTAAGTACAACTGAATTAATATTGGTCTCAAAATTAAGACACCTAATCTTGAAAAAAAAAATTACCAAATATTTTAGTTAGTAATCTTCTGGATGGTTTTCAAGAATAGGAATTAATATCATGTAAGACCTAATTCAAACGAGATTAATGTTGGCTCAAATTCATATATATCCGGAAAACTCAACGGTACATATGGCCAAAGAATGTAGCATAAACTCTGCAGCAGTAAAGAAAATCTTAAAAACACACAAGTTGCATGACAATAAATTTCATTCTGCACAGCAGCTTCATGCAAGGGACCCGAAAGACGATTAGACTTTTGCAATTAATTTTATATTCAAAATGATAATCCAGAATTTGGTCAATCAATTTGGGTGATTCCTTATTATATTCTATATCTTTATTCTAAGAGAAAAAGTTCATGTGGACATGTATGTGTGTTTTTTAAAAGACTCGGTCATTTATAATTTTTTTAAATATCCTTTTCCTGATTTTATTGAAATTTGGTACCGTTAGCCATAATGACAAGGAGCTTAATTAGCCCTAACTAGATTAAATTTATTAAGTCCAGTGACGTCCAGGGGAGCACCTTAACGAATATTATTGACAAGAAAATGCACGTCACTGACCTATTTCTGATTTTGATATTTTTTTTTCGAATTTACTAACTAATAATACAACTTTTCTGTTCCCTGAATTGTTTTCACATCTTGTTCCGTGTTCGAGAGAAAAAATATAAACCACTTTATTGCATGTACAAAAGAAATACCTATGTATTTCAAAGTTAATTAAAATATAAGGTAAACTTAAGTTTTGATGTCTAATTTACTTGTTTTGTTAATAACAAGTCAAAAATGAATAACTTTACTAATGCTGAAATGGTCCAGATGCATTTCAATTATGACCTAGCAAATGGAAATGCCGAAGAAGCTCGGCGAATTTATCAGGAACGTTATCCAAACAGAGCACTGACATGTGCCGAAACATTTAGACAGCTCCATGCAAGATTGAGTGAGACTGGGAGTTTTAAACGTAGCACAGAACTTCCTGGCAGACCTGCAACAGTAACCACGTTTGAATTAGAAGAAGCTATACTTTGAGAGATAGAAGATGATCCCTAATTAGTGCCAGAAAGGAAGCAGTGCAACTTCATACAAGTGTATCAACTGTTCGGAGGGTTTTGCATCTTTATCAACTATGCCCATACCATATTCAACGTGGGCAAGCTCTGCTTCCCAGTGAGCAAAGGTTCAATTTTAGTAGGTGGTTGCTGCATACAGTAGCACACAACAACAACTTTTTACTGAACATTTTATTTACTGGTCTTTATCAAGAGAAGTCATTATGAATTTTCATAACGAACATTTTTGGGCGGACGATGATCCTCAGAAAAATCATAGAAGGTCGTTTTCAGCAACAATTTTTGGTGAATGTATGGACAGGGGTCATTGGCGACTATCTTATTGGACCATACTTTTTACCAACTCGATTGAATAGAAACTCCTGCAGTTTCGATCTGAAGAACTTTACGTTCCATTGGAAGACGTACCTCTACAAATAAGAACTAATATTTGGTTCATGCACGATGGCGCCCCAGCTCATTTTAGCCTAGTTGCTCGTCAATACCTCGACAAAACTTTTTCTAATTGCTGGATTGGACGCACAGGTCCCTAAGGTTGGCCAGCTCGCAGTTCCGACTTGAATCTTCTAGACTGTTATTTATTGGGTGTATACAAGACGCCTGTACTAGATGAAAATGACTTAAGAAATCGAATGATTGGAAGTTGCAATGTGCTACGAAATAATGCAAGCATTTTGAACGTAAGAGAATCAATGTTGAGACGATTGCAATCGTGCGTTTTATCAGAAAGTGGCCATTTTCAACATATGCTTTGATTAACTGTTGCACTTCTTTTGTATAATTATTAAAAAAATTATTTTATTTTTAATTTAAATGTTTTAATTAACTTTCAAATATATAGGTAATTTCTTTTGTATGTACATGCAATAAAGTGGTTTTTATTTTTTCCCTCGATAACGAAGCAAGATATGAAAACAATTCAAGAAACAGAAAAGTTGTATCTTTAGTTGGTAAATCCGAAAAAAAATATCAAAGTTAGAAAAAGGTCAGTGGCGTACACTTTTTTCTCAATAATATTCGTTAAGGAGCTCGCGGGACGCCACTGGACTTCATAGATTTAATTTAGTTAGGAGTAATTAAGCCCCTTATCATTATGAATAACGGTACCAAGATTCAATAAGATCGGGAAAGGATATTTAAAAAAATAATAAAAAACCGATTAAAAAAAAACTTTAACACCCTGTATATCAAAAACGGGGCAACTCCGGACACATATCCATATGAAACTTTTCTATTAGAATATCATAAGGAATCACCTCCCTAAGTTAGGTACCGTACTTCTGAAACACACTGTATATAAAATTCCTAGAGAAACGTACTAGTACGAAATTTTGTAATAATGTTTATCCTTAAACAAAATTAAAAAGTATACAAAAAAGTTGCAAGATTTATACGGCGCAATACCGGCTTATTAGGTGTTTCCAAAAAAAAAATATTTAAATTTGCATTTTACTAAGTCTTTCCGTCTGCAATAATATTCCTAAATGCTCGACTAAAAAGAAATGTTTATATCAGTCGAAAGAGGATTTTTGTAACATCGATGCTAAGCAACAACCTAGTAAGTTACTTCACGAGATTCTTCATTTAGACGGGAGGATTCGGGAGGAAGATGAACTAACAATGCATAATGTGACTCCTTAGAAATTAATATGAATAGTGTGATAAAATAAGAGTATACTTAAATAATACCTTGATCTGTTTATGTACTCCTAATACATAAAAATCATAAGCTCTGCCAATCAATGGGGCAAGTTGGGACACAGCACCAGTGGCTACCTAACTGACTGTTTTCTTTTATTTATTTTATCCTACGTCTAAAATAAAGATTGAGTGGAATAGAAGTTTTATTTTTTCTTTCAAAGTACATTCCCCATTGTCTGGTGACAAAAGCGATTTGCAAAACTTATCAACTAAATATTATTTTAACTTGTTATTGGAATGGATACTGCCGCAGTAACGAACGGGCACACACTTATTTATAAAAAAAAAACTGCCCGTGCACTACTTTATTTTGGCAGATAATCCCTAAAAGCTGTATGTAACTAAATATCGAAATATTTGCTTATAGGTGCTTGATAAAACCTATCTAAAAACTTACCTATTTGGTAGTTTTCCATGGTATTGACGGAGTTCAGGTGACGTAATTAATTATTATGAAACTTATTACCACCGAACAATTTAGGTATGGTTGGGTGTCATTACCACGAAAAATATGTACATTTCTGCCATATTGAACGTCCTGATTCCGATAATCACACCAAAACTTAACGCCTTTCGTGTTTAACCCACCTCCTGAAATTTAAAAAAACAAGGCAGAATCCACTATGAAGCAACGTGCGGGAATCAAATTTATATACTCTCTTTCAAAAACTTTTCTGGCTACTCTCATGGAGTCAAAGTCAATTAGAGGTGGGAAGTTCGATTCTTTTTGGTGAATCAATTATTTTTATCCATTCCGTTAAAAAGATTCGTTCAGAAAGATTCGTTCCTAAATGATTCACTTACCTACTTTTAAATAATTTCACGTTTTAAACTCGAAAATACTGAATCGAAAAAATTGTTTAAATAACAGCCAGTCGTATGGTATGAAAATTGTTGCGATAAGTGGTAACAAAATACCCAAATGTTAAGCCCAATATTTACGTTCTTGAAATGTCTTAATATATAATATATTAACTTCTATTCAAAGATAATATTCTTCAATTGTTTATTAAAATTTGTACAACCATTTGTACAGTTATATAAAAAAGATATATAAAAAAATAATCTAATAAATATCGAACAAATCAAATCTTTCATATCATACATTTGTCTATTTTGCTTCTACTGTACTTTGTGTACCTAATTAAACTGTTGTCTTCGTCTACATCGTGAAAGGCAAATGCACTTCTCGAACTACTTGGAATCAATCCTTATTTTACAACCAAAACGAACCTTTTGATTCATCAATTCTTTAAATTATTCCTGACATTTAGTAATTCTTTAAATTATTCCTGACATTTCATTAAAAATTTGTGTTTTCAATTTTTTTCACGTTCGCGTGTACTTACCGTGCGCGTTTTCCCCGTTTTCGAGAATGGTGAACACGACGGTGGCGTTAGAATTTCTATTTGGGGTTGCGCAACCCCCCAAAACGGCCAAAAGCCACCCCCAAGAGGGGTTAAACGCGCTTCAAGAGGTTTCCCTGCCGAAAAAATACTTTCCCCCATTTTCGAGGATGCTGAGCACGGTGCTGATGTTAGTTATCGGTTCCAACCCCTTCAACGGCCAATACTGGCCCCCGAAAGGGGTGAATTTTTTTTTCTTATTAGCGCTAAAATGGATTTTCCTTCCGTTTTCACGGATGCTGAGCACGGTGCTGGTATTAGATAACGAGGCCGACCTCTTCTAACCCCTCCACCGGCCAATACTCGCCCCCAGAAGGGGTGAAATTTTTTCTCCTCTTATCAGCGGCAGAATCGATTTCCCTTCCGTTTTCGAGGATGCTAAGCACGGTGCTGGTGTTAGATATTGGGGCCGACCCCTTCCAACCCCTCCACCGGCCAATACTCGCCCCCGGAAGGGGTGAAATTTTTTATTATTTTTTTCTCTTTTTGGTTGTTATGGTCTTTCTTTCCCGTCCAGCTGAAAAATATCATCATATACCGACAGTAGGTGTACTGAATAATTAAAACATATCTGTTATTTTAATACATAAATAATTAAGAACATTTATTACGGTGCATGCAATTCCGCTTAAACAAATTGTTACAGTCCTTTTTCTTAAATTACAATAATTAATACCTAAAGATACGATTATACTTAAAACTAAAGTCGGCTTACAATAAAATATTCTTCTCGTTTATACCTTATTACCTTTCATACCTTACGTTGACTAATTTAATCTACGCTTCTTACAAGTAGAATTACATGGTTGATAGTTTTCAAGATGCACATCGCAATCATTATACTTACAGACTTCATTAGCAGTTTCTGTATCAGATTCACTCATGTGAATTTCCGGTACAAGATTTATAAATATTTCGTCATCATTCTCATTGTCATTAAGTTCAGTTTCCGGAAAGTTTTTTCATTGATTACTGTTGTATTCGTACAATTTTCTCCCTGGAAGCTTTTGTCAAACATATACCTATAATATTTTTTTTTTTTTTTTTTTTTATGATAAGGCACAGCACTGCAGGATAAATCCTCTAGGAGCGGTGCGTGTGCGCAGGAAACGATTCACGTTGGTCTTAAATTTTTGGAGATTATACTCGTTGGGGAACACGATCTCAGGGAGATCGTTCCAGAGTGATGACGTTCTCCAGATGAAAGAATTTTGAAACAGTGTCGTTCGAGGGACACTAAGCTGAACCACGTACTGGTGGGCTGCAGTGGCTCGTCGTGTATTTCTACCATGCACCGCTCTGGGTGGTATCAAGCGGGCAACCTCAGTTGAACACTTGCCATGAAAATATTTGTAAAATAGACTCAAGTCGCCAACCTGCCTTCGATGTTCAAGTCTTTCCAGATTGTTTGTCAGACTATGGTCACCGATCAAGCGAATGACTCTTCTTTGAATGGAATCTAGCAATCTCAGGGTATGTTTAGGAGCAGAGCCCCAAATATGCGAACAGTACTCCAGTGATGGTCGAATTTGGGCTTTATAGAGCATCAAAAGTTGTTGGGGTGTATAGAGGTTCTTTGTTCGGAAAAGTATTCCAAGCTTCTGCGAGGCTGCCCTAGCAATGGCCGCAACATGACTATGCCAAGACATATGACTATCCAAATTTACGCCCAATAAATGAATTGATGAAGCCAAAGGAATTGAGTGTCCCGCCATAACTATATCCGGTTCTTCAACATTAACTTTTTTAGAAAAAACTGCCGCCTGGGTCTTTTTAGCGTTAAATTCTACTTGGTTACTGTCACCCCGAGACAGAATTTCTGCCCGGTCTTTGTTAAGATGTGAGACCTCTTGCTGCCTATAGAGATGTGCATTAGCAGCCGATGTCCGAGCATCCAAAGTAAAAGATGGAACAAGTGTGCTGTCATCAGCGAAGCTATATATAGGATTTTTAGTTTTTTCCAAAAGATCGTTAATGTATAGTAAGAAAAGGGTGGGCGACAAAATAGAACCTTGAGGGACTCCGGCGTTGATGTTAAATGTGTCTGAAAGAAATCCGTCCATCGCCACTCGCAGAGAACGGTCTTTAAGAAAGCTCGACAGCCATGAACAAAATTGAACCGACATTCCGTATGCTCTCACTTTAGTTAGGAGCCCTTCATGCCATACTCGGTCAAATGTCCAGTGCTACCGCCCGGGACTCCCCATGGTGTTCTATTGCGTTGTTCCAAACATGAGTAACGTAAGCGAGAAGGTCTCCTGTTGATCTAGACTTATAGAATCCATACTGGCGGTCACTAATAATGTTGAAGCCATCCAGGTATTTTAGTAATTTTTCGTTGATAGCCTTCTCCATAATTTCTTCTTGCCTTTTTTGGGTATGGGCTGGACTCTCGCAGTTTTCCAGCAAGAAGAAAATATTCCTTTTTTGTAGGATAAGTTAAAAAGCCTACAAAATACCGGTGTCAGTTCGTCAGCGCATGTCTTAATTACAATGACTGGAATATCGTCAGAGCCAGAAGCCTTTTTAGTGTCGAGACTCCTCAAGATTCGTTTAACATGGCGGTGGCGAAAAATAATCTCGGGCATTCTCGATTCTACAGGGGTAATGTTCGGTGGAGTACTTCCCTGAAAATTTACCGCTGAATGTGAAGAGAATAGTTCCGCCAGTAAGTTTGCTTTTTCCTGTGCTTTGGTCGCAATGGTGCCAACAGAACGTGTTAGAGGTGGAATGGTTGACTTGGTAAAGTTCTGACTGACGGCCTTAGCTACCGACCAAAATGATCTTGAGCCGCTAGGACATTCAAGAAGTTTGTCTTTGATCCTCTGGTTGTGTGCTTCTTTGCTTTGGTTTATCGTTTGCTTGCATTGGTTTCGAGCGTTAACAAAAATGGTACGATTTTCGGCGGTAGGATTTTTACGCCATTGTCGGTAGAAATAATTTTTTGATTTAACAGCTCGTTCGCAATTTTTGGTAAACCAAGGCTTGCCGTTAGAAGGGCACTTTTTTGAGAAAGGGATGAGGGCTTCCATGCCAGTAAGGATAACCTCCGATATTTCTGTTGCACAGAGGGATGGATCATCAGAGGTAAAAAAAACGTCCCGCCATGGAAAGGTTCGAAAATGGTCCCTTAGGTCCTCCCACTTAGCTGATGTATAATGCCATACCTTTCGTGGTTTAGGAGGCTCCTTCAGCACTAATTGGTAGTTTGTTCAGTGCCGAAATAAGGTTGTGGTCAGACGTTCCTAACGGCGGCTTCACGGTGACAGTGTACAAGTCGGGGTTTGAAGTTAAGAAAAGATCCAACAAACTAGCAAAATCACCATGTCGGTCTGGAATCCGAGTTGGTTCACCCACCAGCTGGGTGAAGCCAGAGCTGATGGCAAAGGATTCGGCTTCACGACCTTGTTCGTCAGTCATGTTTGAGTATTTGAGCCAGTTGACATTATGAACGTTGAAGTCGCCAAGGATGACAACTTCGGAATTGGGATGGTGGGTTTGCAAAAAGTCGATAGTATTAGCAAGAGAGGAGAACATGTCTCTATAATGGGTATCACTTGGCGGCCGGTAAAGGCAGCAGATGAATTTAGTAATTCTCTGCGTTGATATTTTAAACCACATTACATCAAAGTCGTTAGGCTCGAGTGTCTCCTCTCGTTGACAAGAAATATCACTCCGGACAAAGAGACAAAGGCCAAAATTCCGCCTAAATCGGTGATGAAAGTCATACCCAGGATATAAATAACTGACCGTACTAATCGATGATCTGACTTTGGTTTCGGTTAGTGCAAGTACATGAGGTTTGGTAGATTGTAGATGTTGATGGACTGCATTGATGTTCGAGTTCAGTCCTCTTATATTACAGAAGTCAATTTGGAAGTTGCTAATCTCGTGTCTTTTAACAATTCCAGTTTTCACACCATTTCCATTTGCCGCTGATAAGAAGAAAAAAAATTTCACCCCTTCCGGGGGCGAGTATTGGCCGGTGGAGATGTTGGAAGGGGTCGGCCCCGACATCCAACACCGCAACACCGTGCTCAGCATCCTCGAAAACGGAAGGAAAATCCATTTTACCGCTGATAAGAAAAAAAAATTCACCCCTTTCGGGGGCCAGTATTGGCCAGTGAAGGGGTTGGAACCGATAACTAACATCAGCGCCGTGCTCAGCATTCTCGAACACGGGGGGAAAGTATTTTTTCGGCAGAAAAACCTCTTGAAGCTCGTTTAAGCCCTCTTGGGGGTGGTTATTGGCCGTTTTGGGGAGTTGCGCAATCCCAAAGAGAAATTTTAACGCCGCCATCGTGTTCAGCATCCTCGAAAACGGGGGGTGGTACTCTTGTTCCGGCTTAAAATATTTCCATTTTTCGGCATTTTTTCCGACTCACACACGCCACTATTGCTAATGCATCGCTGATCGTTTCTACTAGGCACATGGCAAAGACCTTGAAAAAATATAAACACGTGATGATTTTAAGTTTGGCCATTGGTGGCGGGCGTTTCACCCTTGCTATTTTAACGTTTATTATGCCATTTGTGAGTTGAAATAAAGTTGTTAAAAAGTGATAAAAGGTAAGTTTTATATCACTTGGCAGTGTTGCCAGAACTTTTTGACCACTTTCCTTCGAGTGAATTACGAAAATCCTTCATATCCTTCAAAACAGTGGCGGGCATAAGTCGGCACAACAAATCAGTGTAAAAATAAACTTTATCTACTTTCATTTAGTAATATGAATTTTACAGTTCTGTAAATCGTTTTGTAAGGGCATCTATTACAGCACTAGTGCTGTAATAGATGCCCTTACAAAACGATTTTTAATAGCAGGTGCATTTTTATTTTTAAAAATGCCTTTTGCCAAATATTTTTATTCATAGATGAAAGTAGATAAAGTTTTGTACAATATTCTTGTTGTAAATTCATATAACTACACTCGATGTTTGATTAAACTCGGCTGACGCCTCGTTTAACAACTTTAACATCTCGTGTTGTAATATGAATCTTTACAACACTTATATCGTAAATAACTATTATGACATGAACGACTTTTTTTATTAGGCGATAAATCATCCACTAACAAAATCGCTATGTTATGCTATGCAAAAAAAGTGTATAACCTAATTTTGGCGGTGGAAATTTTGCCTTTAAGCAAAGTTTGCTAAATATACAATATTGCCTCAAAATCCTTCAAATATAAACAAAATCCTTCAATTCTTCAGTAGTTGAAATTTTCGGTCAAAATCCTTCATATTGAAGGAAATCCTTCAAATCTGGTAACACTGCACTGTGGTAAATATTATAAACTATTTTAGTAAAAGTAATGGTGAATACACAGATGAGAGTTGCAGTCCGTGGCTACATCTCGTGGTAACCACACGTATCAACCCAACCAGGACAGCTAGAATCTATACAGGTATAATATTTGCAGAATTATACCGTTGACTCTTACTGCCATAAATAATCTACCTGATTAAATCCTATTGTATACGCCTCAACCTCTTCAAAGCTGAATAAATGGGATCAGGGTCGGCTTGAAAATGTACCTACACCACATGATTTATTTTTATAATTTAAAATAAATAGACAGGTATTTTTAGTTTTAGGTACCTATATTAAATGTAAAATAATGATAACAATTAATGATAATTGAAAATAATATGATTTCAAAGTATAATTATTAGGATAAAAAGTACAATAAAAATTAATTAAATTCTCAAAAACTATTGACAATTTATTGAAAATTTAACTCTGTATCACTATCACTATCTTCATCTAAGCCTAAACTTATATTTAAGGGTTGAACATTTGTAATCATACAATCGTAAGAATTTTCCACCTTAAGTACATGCTGTACACAGTTTTTCCAGCTGTCTGCAGAAATTTTTCTTACTTCCTTTTTAATTAATTCTACTACAGATGCATTTAACGTAGGAGAAATATTATTTCTCCTAATATTGGATTTTAATTGGTGCCATATTAGCTCAATAGGATTGAATATTATACAATAGTATGGAGGAAGACGTAACACTGTATGTCCATTTTCTGCTGAAAGTTTGTCACACTCGTATTCCTTATTTATTTTAAAAGCTTTTAATACTTCTAGCAGTTCTCGTTGTTTGTAAATTTCTTCAAAATATAAATCATTTTCAATCCTGAAATTTGGAATTTCTGCTTTTGTATTATTAGAATTGGGAATGATTTTTGCTTGCCGACTATGATAACTAGCATTGTCCATTACAATGACGCTATTTTTAGGTATATTTTTAAGAAGTTTATGTTTAAACCAATCTTCAAAAAGTTGTGCGTCGGTATCTTGATGGTAATCTAAAGAAGAATCTGCTATGCTGTTAGCTAAAAGCAACAGACAATTTGGAACGAACACGTTCTCTGAACCAGCATCTAATATTGTGATTCTTTTGCCTTTATTTGATGGTGCCTTGGTTTGACAATTTTTGGAATAATCATCCCAACCTTTTCTTGGAGTGTCATGGGTATCGAACCATGTTTCGTCAAGGTAAATAATTGGACGATTTTTTTCTCTAAATTGTTTAACAGCTGTTAAATATTTAAGTCTCCATTCCCGTAAACGTTGAGATTCCATTAATGTTTGTCTTTTAATAATGCTTCGGTATTTAAAACCCATTTTATGCAATATTTTCCTAAGACTTGAAAGGCTACAAGAGATATTTGTTTCGTCTTTAATCAGCCGCTTTTTGAGGGAAATCAAAGTGGGTACAGTTTGTGCCTCATACATTTGGTAAATCTTTCTTAATAAATCCATGTCTTTTCGTCTATGCTTCTAAATGTGCCAAAATCACTCCGATTTCTTCTAGGATTAACAGGTTTAAGTACTGCTATGTCTCTTACCGAAGATAAAGGAGTTTTTATCAAAGTAGACGTCTCTGCTAAAGCATCCATCGAATTAAAATTTCTACTCGACAAAGATTGATACACATTTTTAATTATTAGTTTGGCATCGGTAGATAAATGCTTTCTTTTAAAAATGACACTTGAAGATGCCCCCCTATCAGCACAATTCCAAGGACGCCACATTCTACCACTAATAAGCCCAAATAAAAATTACTCGCCGGAAAACCACTAAAGACTAAAATTATTAAAAATCAGTTTGTATTTATATAATATGCATCAGGCGTAGGTATAAATTGAATTTGTACCTGGTCTAGCTCTACTCGAAAAGGTTTTAGAATTTGGGATTTCCTTATTTATTTTATGGTCAAAGGGATAATGAAGGTTTTATTGCAGTCTAAAGATCAACGATATAATTCTACAAATACTATACAGGTTCAAACGCTGGCAAGGCGTCCCATCGCGGGCAAACTACATTGGGTGTCGCTGGAAGCCAATGTGTCGGTTCGTCGGTTCAGTCGTTCAGTCTACCGAAAGCTAAATATTGAAAAACACAAACTTAAAATAAGTTCGTATACAGAATTGTCCCTTATCCTTTCCGTCAGACCCAATCCTTGGACGCGTTTCGCCGCTGACGGCTTTTCAGGTCTGACGAAAAGGTAAGGGACCTCAAAGTACTTTAACACAGAAATGCAAATATACAGATGAGAGTTGCAGCACGTGGCTACATCTGGTAGCAATCACACGTATCAACCCAACCAGTCGTCAGACCCGGAGCCTTGCTAAAGAGCCGTAAACGACGAAATGCGTCCAAGGATTGGGTCTGAAGGAAAGGATAAGGGACAACTCTCTACACGAACTTATTTTAAGTTTGTGTGTTTTTTAATATTTAGCTTTCGGTAGGCTGAACCGATACATTGGCTTCCAGCGATACCCAACGTAGTTTGCCCGCGATGGGCCGCCTTGCCAGCGCTTAAGCCTATATGAATTCTCGCTGTCCTGGCTATCGCATAAACGATTATTAGAAAACTCACTACTTGTTTAATTTCACCTTAATAAGCAGAAATCGTTTCATGCTTATTTTACAAGCATTGCATTTTAGCGACAATACCGACGAACAAAATAGAGTATCGAAAATTTCCCCACTGATGGACTTTTTTAACACTAAAATGACTGAGATATATTGTCCAGGAAAGGAATTTGCAATTGACGAATCTATTGTTTTGTGGAGAAGGCAGCTAATATTTCGACAATATATTAAAGGGAAACGTCACAAATATGGAATAAAACTGTATGTTCTAGCGGAACCTACAGGGATGATCAAAGAAATTTTTGTTTACGGAGGTTCTGTAGATCAAATTGTAGGCGGTAATAAATACACTGAAGAAGTTGTGCACATCTAATGAAAGGAAAAAAGGAAGTAGGACATTCCTGTATATGGACATAATAGTGTCTATTTATCGGAAAAGTTGCTTGCCTCAAGAAACACTTACGCTACTGGTACTCTTAGAGCAAATAGAGCACAAAACCCTCAAGAAGATTACAAAGAAGTTAAAGAAAGGATGTGTGTAATTTATATAGTAACCGCCTTCACAAACATCCCTAATAACTAAGAAAAAAATAAATCAATAAAAAAGTCAAAGAAACATATAAGGAGCCATTATTCCGCAATGCGGCAGTGAAAGTGTTAAATCTTAAAATACAATTTTCGTAAAAAATCTTTTTTCCAAATGCAACGCGTCTTTCGCTGTTATAAAAAAAATTATTTATTTATTTATTTATTTAATTAATTTTTTTTTTAATTAGAAATTTATTTACACTTCACAACCTAGGTAGAAGAAAAAAATAAAAGAAAACCACAGGGGAAGCTGTATAAATCAAACAAAAGAATTATTTAAAATTAATGCTGGCTTTATTCAATAAATAGAAATAAAAATAGAGAAATATGGGGGTTAGTATTTAAACCTAAACTTATCTGTAGGTTATACAACAGGCTGACAGATGGTAGACTTCTTCCGAAGGGAAGAAGACGATGGTGCGTCAGTGGACGTCAACAAGACGTCAGATAGACGAAGACAAGGGGGTGGAAACAGAAGAAAGATAAGAAAGAGAAAGACGGAGAAAGAAATACCCTGTTAAAAAGAGAAAACCATTAGCTGATGGCTTATTAATAAAAAAAAAAAATACCTAGTTCCTTTTCCCTTCGTATAATAAATTTATAATAAAGTAATTAAATTAAAATGGCAAAACCAACTAATTGAAAATAACCAAAAGGAAAAAGGAACTATATAAAAAAAATAAAGCAACTATAAAAATGTCAAATTATAAGCAAGAATTAAATTTAAATAATTCTGAATTAAATTAAATTTGAATTAAATTACATTTGAATTAAATTAAATTTGGAATTAAATTAAATTCGAACTAAATTAAACTTGAATTAAATTAATTTTGAAATATATAAATAAAAATAATTAAAGTCACAAACCAAGTTTTGGTTTGAGATAAAAGAAAATAAATTTATAAAATTATATTCAGGGACTTAATATTGTGATTAAATATTTTAATTAAGCTTGAAGAGCCAAGAACTTAAAATAAAATTAATTTATTAAGCCAGCACGTACGCCTATGTACTAAGGTTACATCATAAAATAAAAAATAATCAATTATGTACACACATAAGGGAAATATACAACTATATAAAATATAGCACAAGTAATGTCAACATATTAGTTATGAATTAGCAAACCAATCAATAATTTATTAAAGCTAGGACATAATAAAAAAAAATAATTACATAATCAGGATATGCCGCTATTAAAAAGGGCAATACAAACTAAAAATTCAAGAACCATCTTGACAAATTGGTAAATGTATAATAATTATAATCAAATAAGGCTCCATTATAAAAATAAACGAAATGAATAACACTCGAACATCTCAAATTTGATCAAATAATTTATTCAATGAGGAGTGAATGCTGTGTAACTACATTGCTTAAGTTACTTTAGGTCTGTAGACATTAAAAGATTTACAGTCTGCTTGCTTATCTCAACGATAAAGTATGTGTGATTTGATCTTGACACACTTAATAATATTTTATATTTCGGGCAGGGCACACCCCGTATGGCAAGAATTAAGATACCATGTCACACTTCAAGCAAACTTGTGCTATATAAAACAAAGAAAACGTTCCAAAATAAGCAGTAAGTTGGACCCCGTTATAAAGAAAAAATTATAGTTTAAATAAAGTTAATTAAATTTCAAGGTCAAGATTAATTGCATTTAAACCAAATTGACAGTAAACGGGTAACAACAAAAAAAAATTCTATAGTATAGGTAAAATGGGGTCCACTTATTCGTAAAACAATAAATAATTTTAATTACTCAGCTAACGAGGCCAATAATTATACTCGGTCATAAGTACGAAAGCACATTTATCTGAACAAAGCATGTGGTGTTAAATTATAGTTATTTTGAAGCAATATACAGGGACAAATATGAAAGAAAAATGAATTATGCTTACGTAAGGGAGCTGTAGGGTCTTTAAAATCGAAATAGGAGGTTCCAACGTTGATGTGTGCTCCAAATGGTCGGCCCCTTATGGTCTTAGTGACCCGACTTAACTAAAAGAGAGCCCCAGATGGTGTTTTAGGAGAAAAGTTGGAAAATCGCCAAAGAAACGGCATGGTATATAAAAAAACTCACCTCCAAACAGCGAACAACTTTGACAAAAATCCCACGATGTGGCTTTCTGTGGCCCCGGAAACCAAATCAAACTAAAGTAAACTAAAGGGGCACAGAAAGTATCGCTTCAGATCCAAAATCCTGCAGAACAGATGGCTTGAATAGCCCTGGATCTAGAAACGCCTGCTGCTTGTTGAACGCTGGAAGTTAAGTGAAGTCACTGAAGAATTGCAGGTTAAAAGTTAAAAAACGTGCCGTTAACAGGATATGAGAGAGAAGAGAAACGCCAGAGAGGGGTGGAGAGAGATAAAGCGAAAGAACGACCCATTTCCGGCCAGAACCACAGAACAATAAAGGTTAGGGCAGAACTACCTGCTCGCTCCGAAAGAGAGAGACCAGTTCACACACTGGCGGCGACACGGAATGAAGTATTCAGAGCCATGTTCATTTAATTGCAGATACTCCAAGCCAAGAGAAATGAAACAGATGCACCCAAATTCAGTCTCACATAAGAGGTCAATTCGCAAATCCCACAATTTACTAAAAACTATTTAAAGAAAACCCAAGTCCCAAGATATCCCTGCCATTCTCGGAGCAAATGGCCATTGAAGTTTGGGTTGCCTAATATTATTGCCCAAACATATTTCAGAAAAGAAGAATATTAACCTAGAAAATTCATTAGTCAATTTGACAGGTTATCATAAAAATTGAAAACAAACAAATAATATATTAGAAATACATAATAAAATACTAGTATAACTCTCGGATAGTGTATTCCAGGGAGATATGTGATTTAAAACATGAGGATAATGTAGCCTGCTTCGTCAAAGACAACAAAAACAGAGGTCGTTGACCTTGGGTATGTACTTACTCTATACAGGGAATCAAACATCGTTTTAGAAAGGTAAAATACATTTTCTTAAAATACACAATACAAGTCAGACATGTGAAATGAGGCATTAGATTAAATAGTTCATTTGTGACAAAATCGAATTGTCACAGAAAGCTCCATAACTTTTCAGTTATATTATTAAAATATCCATGTGCCATATCTTTCCAATTGTATTGTTAAAATACCCATGAATTCCAATGAAATAGTTTTTAGGAGATATTTTAGTGTTAATTCGAAACTTCTATACAGGGCTGCCCAGAAGTCTTAAGCCTTAACCTGTAGCTTTTGGGGAGAATGCTCGGACACGTCAATTTAATTTTATATATGCTCAAATTTTGACGTTATTCGTTTGTTTTTTTATAGACATTTGTCAAAGATATGACGACATCGATCTTTTTTTAAATAGAAACATACAGCTTGTGATACATCATTTGAAAGCTAATATCTCGTACAGTATGCTCATTAATTTTGGCGCGATTCTGTCAAGCTATTTCAAAATGGCGACTGTTAAAAGTTTTAATAAAATTTCTATTTAAATAAGCGGAAATGATAAATCATTGATGTTTTTTTTTTTACCTTTCAAGGTAAGAAATCTTCGTTGTTTCACGTTCTGACATTTTGTGACATTGTGACTTAACAATAGTTATGGCTTATTTGTTATTTATTTTGTCAAAAAAGATAAAAATCTAACGAAGCAAAACAAAACACAACAAAAAGGTGGTTTAACGTGGCAAATGCTGGAAATGTCCTCCACCCTCTACTTGGCATGCTCCCAGACGATGGTAAAATCCGTCGACGGAATTTCGAATGGCTTCAGCCGGTATGTTATGTGTCTCCAATCTAATTTTGTTTTTCAAATCTTCAATATTATTTGGTCTATTTTGGTAAACTTTTTCTTTTAAATATCCCCAAAGAAAATAGTCTAGAGGCGTTAAGTCTTGGGAATTCGGTGGCCATTCAATTGTACCACGTCGTCCAATCCAGCGACCTGGAAAGATCTGATCTAAATATCTTCTCACATTGACACCAAAATGCGGGGGAGCATCATCTTGCTGAAACCAAATTGTTTCATTAGGTATATCTGGATCTACTTTGTTGGGAAAAATTAAATCTAGAGCAGGCCTCAACTCGAAGGTTAAGAAATTCAGGTACTGTTCATCTGTGAGGTTTCCTTCCAAAAAAAATGGCCCAAAAATTCGGTTATTAATGATACCTGCCCATACATTGACTTTCTGGGGCCGCTGAGTATGCGCTTCAAATATCCATCGTGGATTTTCTTGACTCCAGAAACGATAATTATGTCTGTTAACCACCCCATTTAAATAGAAAGTAGCTTCATCCGAAAATAATATGTTCTTTGGAAATCTATTATTCTCGTCACACCGTCTCTTCATTTCTTCGCAAAATTGCAAACGCCTATCATAGTCATCTTCTAAAAGCTCTTGGACAAGACATACTTTCTAAGGGTGGTATTTTTCTGCTTTCAAAAATCTTCCAATACTACTTCTAGATGTATCATGATTTTGAGCCGACGAAACTGTTGAAACATGCAGATTATCAATATCCAATTTTTCATCATCGCCTAAAACACGTGGCCGTCCATTCCTAGGCAAGTCCTTTACTTTACTGTGCCATGCTCATCAAATTTGTGGAATATTTTACTAACAGTGCCCTGTGAAATTTGATTTTCCGGATATTTAGCATTAAATAAAGTGCACACTTCACTTTGACTTCGTATTTTATCTCCACATCCTAACAATATCAAGACTTCGATACGCTGCCTTTCCGACAAAACCATTTTTGTTTAGAGAATTGTGAAATAATACTTCGGAAATACCTAAATTAATTTTACAAGTTCACAATGTCACAAAATGTCAGAACGTGAAACAATGAAGATTTCTTACTTTGAAAGGTAAGAAAAAACATCAATGATTTATCATTTTCCCCTTATTTATATAGGGATTTTTTTAAAACTTTTAACAGTCGCCATTTTGAAATAGCTTGACAGAATCGCACCAAAATTTATGAGCATATTGTACTAAATATTAGCTTTCAAATGTTTCCATTTAAAAAAAAAGATCGATGTCGTCATATCTTTGACAAATGTCTATAAAAAAACAAACGAATAACGTCAAAATGTGAGCATATATAAAACTAAATTGACGTGTCCGAGCATTTGCCCCAAAAGTTACAGGTTAAGGCTATATTAATTTTATTCCGGGCTTCTGGGCAGCCCTGTATATGCATACCCATAGTTATATTATAGTGTACTGATACACAAAAATTGTGAAAACCTGCCAATGACTGGGGCAAATTGACTTAATAGCAACTAATAGTTAACACGTTCCAGTAACTCATTAGTAGAAAGTTTTAATCGGGTTTAATTCGCGTTGCGTCATACAAATAATAAAAAAGGGGATTTCGCGTAGAAAAATCTAACAAACCTTCCAAAATAATCGTACATGCTGGTAGTCAGAGTATAGCTACATCAATTTCATTAAAAATAATTTTGTTTTTATTATTAAAACATTAGAAAGTGATTTTTTCTTGTATGATAAAATTTAGTTTCTTTAAGCTTTTAAGGAAATGATTTGCAATGAGCTATTGCCCTAATACATAAAGAGTGCCAATGGTTGGCGCAAAGTACACCAATACGTGATAAGGACTTTATGGAAGGTAAAACTAAATTTCAGCGTTTTGATGATCTTCTATTGTTTGCGGACTAACCAAAGTAAGCGGCTCATTTTAATAAACCGTTCTTTCTTTTTCATTGAAAGTGTATAAAATTAGAAGGAGTTTCTGCCGTCCGATTCAGAAAGTAAAAAAAAAATTTAAATTCAGAAAAACTCAACATTTCGTGAGGATTAAAAATGAAACCTCTTTCTCAAACTAAAATGTTATTTTCCCACATTTCCTCAAAGCAAAGTCTTAAATGGCACTATCCACATCGATCACATTGGTCATTTTCTACTCAGGAGTATATCTGCGTCTTAGTGTAGGTACCTACTTAATGTCGATTACCCAACGACATTGAAAGGCTGACCACGTAGCGCCCAAGGTTCTCCTGGTCTCAACTAATGCAGCAGACAGCAACTTTTACAACACCAAACTTTTTTTTTCTATGATAAGGCACAGTACTGCAGGAATAATCCTTTATGGCGCTCTGCGAGCGGTGCGTGTGTGCAGGGAATGATTCACGTTGGTCTTGAATCTTCGGTGATTATACTCGCTGGGGAACACAGCCTCAGGGAGGTCGTTCCAGGTTAGTTCAGATGACGTTCTCCAGATGAAAGAACTTTAAACTGTTTCGTTCGAGGGACACTAAGCTGAACGATGTACGGGTGGGCTGCAGTGGATCATAGTGTATTTCTACCATGTACCGCTCTGGGTGGAATCAAGTGGGCAACCTGAGTTGCACACTTGCCATGAAAATGTTTGTAAAATAGACTCAAGTCGCTTTGAACGTCGAAAGCAGGTGCCTTCGATGTTCAAGGCTTTCCAGGTTGTTTGTCAGATCATGGTCAGCAATCAAGTGAATGGCCCTTCTTTGAATGGAGTCTAGCAATCTCAGGGTATGTTTAGGAGCAGAGCCCCAAATACGCGAACAGTACTCCAGCGATGGTAGAATTTGGGCTTTATAGAGCATCAAAACTTGTTGGGGTGTATAGAGGGTCTTAGTTCGGTAAAGTATTCCAAGCTTCTGCGAGGTTGCCTTAGCAATGGCCGCAACGTGACTATGTCAAGACATATGACTATCCGAATTGACGCCCAATAAATGAATTGACGAAGCCAAGGGAATCGAGTGTCCCGCCTAGACTATATCCGGTTCTTCAGCATTAACTTTCTTAGAGAAAACTGCCGCCTGGGTTTTTAGCCTTAAATTGTACTTGGTTACTGTCACCCCAAGACAGTATTTCTTCCAGGTCTTTGTTGAGATGTGAGACCTCTTGCTGCCTATAGAGATGTGCACTGGCAGCCGATGTCGGAGCATCCAAAGTAAAATATGAAACAAGTGTGCTGTCATCAGCGAAGCTATATATAGGATGTTTAGTCCAAAAGATCGTTAATGTATAGTAAAAATAGGGTGGGCGACAATATAGAACCTGGAGGGACTTCGGCGTTGATGTTAAATTTGTCCGAAAGAAATCCGTCCATCGCCACTTGCAGAGAACGATCCTTAAGAAAGCTTGACAGCCATGAACAAAATTGAACCAGCATTCCGTAAGCTCTCACTTTCGTTAGGAGCCCCTCGTGCCTTACTGTTGTGAGGGCCTCGTGTTCTCCTGGAAGGTCCTTCACCGCCACGTCGCGGCAAAAATGACTCTGAATAAAAAATTTCAAAAATTAATTCGTTAACTCTAATAATTGCTTTCTAATCATCGTTTACCTGTTTCACTTAGGCTTCGATCAACCCTTTGAAAAGTTTTTTGACTTGGCAATATTCGAGCTGGATATCCTTCAGAATAAAGTCTTCTGGCCTTCGAAGTGTTGAACTTGAACAGCGCTTCATCATAAATTACATGCATACCAGCATATTCTGCGTGAGAATATTCTTCCATTTTTTTTAAATTATTTTTACTTGAAGGCGGTTTTGACAAGTTCCATCAACAGTAATTCATTATGTAGGCATTAACAACAACAACCTGATTTTTACCTGTTTATGTTTAGCATTACTAACTTTTGAGTGTTTCGCATAAAAACCTATTTTATCTCCGTTAAAGGGTACTATAGGAATTTTTTTCTATGACAAATTAGTGTTATTTTGACCTCCTCTGTATGCTCTTGAGATATTACCAGACACCCTGTATATATGTTTCCTAAATTAAAAAAGGAGATCTGTCTGTACATGATGGTTTAAATTTGACCATTATTTTGATTCAAGCCCAAGTAAATTTTACTGAAAGGATTACATAAAGTAGAATATTGCACCGGCACCGGCTATATCATGTCGTGATTTGCTGAAATAATAGTGATTCCTAAATTTCGTCCTTAATTACTTCTGTTCTCTTAATACAGAAAGATCAAAAGAATCTCGAAATGACTGGGGCAAATGTGAACGTGCATAATAATACTTGTCCAATATCCAATAGTTATTGGATTAAAGGTTTCGTAGGCCCTAGGCACCAGTGGTGAATTTTAGATTTGAATTCGGGGAGGTTCATTAACGGGTCGTGAAAAAAATGCGCCGCAGACGAAAATTTTTGGGGTGCCACGCCCTAATTTTACCAAGAAATAACAAAATTTACAAATTAAGTGGTTTCCTAAACATTTCTATGCGTTTGAAGAGCCCAATGGATGCCCATGCCCTGATGAAGTCGCTCACGTCGCTGTTGTTACAGATAAAGTTAAAAACATCATATTTAATATATGGCCAAAAGTTAAAATTAAAAGTTAAATTAAAAAAAACTTACAAAATAATTTAGAAATTTTAGCTTTTTATTGAACAAAACTAACTTTTTGCCATCGAAAATAATTGCTAGTCTCAAGTTTCCCAAATGTAAATGTTGCTTTTCGCATATACCTTTCAATGCGGCATACTGCATGAATTCGTCGAATCAAAATCACGAAAAAAAAACTTATTGTAAAAACATGTGTAAAAAGGTTGTTAAAACTGTTATAAGGTTTTTTGTATCACATTGTAGTTTATCTCTGTGTCTGTGAACTCTTTTTCTTATTGTAGAATGCAGTATTGATCCTTTTTTTGTGTCTATTTTTATTATATTTTATGATTGTAGGCCCTTCGCGTTTCGTAGGCCCTAGGCAAGTGCCTAATGGTAATGTGCCTTATGGATAATCCGGGCCTGACCATATAGCCTGATTTAAGTTTACTGGTTTTGGGACTAGCAAGTAAAATGCCATTGCTGTTTTAAAGGTTTTTTTTTGTAATATATTTTCTGGCACGTTTTTCTTTTTATTTTATATTGAAAAGGGGTTTATAAATTGTTAGGACAAAAACGATTGCAACAAAATTCTTGTTTATGTAAGAAATGATACACAGGACTTAAAACACACAGTATTTAATTAATTAGAGAAAATACAATTCGAATTACAGCGTGGCTTCATCGACCAAAGCCGTAAAAAGTCTGTTTATGCAAAATCCGCAATCCCTGTTCCCAAGCCCCTTTCTTCCCGTACCAAACCATTAAGTACCCATCGGCGCCGATGCCTCCATAAATCTGTCTCGGCGTCCACTTGAAATACGGTCAACACGGCCGCCAAGTCGACAGCCCAAGAGATCCAGGGCTTGGTATCCCACACGGCCATTCTGACAAAGTAATTCGTTCTCGAATTACTGGGATGATGAACAGGAGCTGATGATCTGAAACAAAAGAAACGGAAACAGATTTTTGCCGAATGGTTCTTTTTATTAACACCCTCGCCGCGCGAGCAGATTGTGAGTGACACTCGCCGCCAATACAAGAACTCCAATTTTATTACGATGGCTCTTTTTGTTTTAAAGTACGGCTTTCAACAAACAGCAATGTCTGCAAAGCGTTATCGCAGGATATAGTCGTAGCAATAATTTTTGTTTCGAAGTACGGCTTTCAACAAACCCAAATGTTTGCAAAGCGTTATCGGAGTATATTATAGTCGCAGCAATAATTTTTGTTTTAAATGGCTTTCAACAAACACAATTGTTTGCAAAGCGTTATCGGAGTATATTATAGTCGTAGCAATAATTTTTGTTTTAAATGGCTTTCAACAAACACAAATGTTTGCAAAGCGTTATCGGAGAATATAGTCGCAGCAATAGTTTTTGTTTTAAATGGCTTTCAACAAACACAAATGTTTGCAAAGCGTTATCGGAGAATATAATCGCAGTAATAATTTTTGTTTTAAATGGCTTTCAACAAACACAAATGTTTGCAAAGCGTTATCGGAGCATATAATCGCAGCAATAATTTTTGTTTTAAATGGCTTTCAACAAACACAAATGTTTGCAAAGCGTTATCGGAGAATATAATCGCAGCAATAATTTTTGTTTTTCGTTTACTCACAATCGCTTTCACGGATTATAATACCACTGATTAACTACCTATAAAGTCAAAATTTAGTCCTCGGAGAATTCGCCTGGCCAGATCCGAAGCATGTCTTTTGCAACAACAGTTTTTCTATTGGTCGACAGGTTTTTTAATTCAAATCTATCATTCGGTAAAACTTGTACCACTTCAAAAGGACCCTCGTATTTTTTGTCCAACTTTGCCAAGTGGTTACTGCCGGAAGGTTGAAATACAAGGTCGCCTTCAGTAAATACTTTATTCGACCTCCTTGTCTTATCAAACAGATGTTTTGCCTGCTCAGCCTGGTTCCTAATTCGCTGGTATGCCAGATTTCGATCGTCTTCCAGACTTTTAGATACGTCGCGATTTGGTATAGATTCAGTCAGCGTTTTAATATCGGGTATGCTACCGTTGACTCCCGTTAACAAATAAATAGGTGAAAATCCCGTAGTCTTTTGCACGGTGGTATTAAGCGTTGTTTGTAACTTTAAAATGAGGCTTGGCCACTCAGGCTTATCGTTGATCTCTGTTCGAAGTAAATTTAAAACAGTATTGACGTATCTCTCAACTTGCCCGTTACCGCGAGGGGCGCTTTTCGCAATCAAGTGCTGTCGAATACCTACTTCTGACAGCATTTGTTTTACGACCTTATCGGTGAAATTCGTACCTCTATCGCAAATTAAAGTTTTGGTAATGCCAAACATATTTAAATATAACTTTAGAGCGTCACACATCTCGGGACCTGAAAGGGTCCTAAGGGGTACTAGAAATAAAAATTTGGTAAAAGAATCGATTAAAAGCAATAAGTATTTAAACCCTTCGGCAGCTACCGGAAACGGTCCTACGCAGTCGGCGTGTACTACCTGAAAAGGGATGGGCTTTTTATCAATGGGATGTAATGAGGCCTGTTTGGGGCCACTGTGAGCTTTACCGACAATACACTTTAAACAATTGTCGCAATATTTCTTGACAAATTTCGTCATTTTAGGAAACCAAAAATAATGATTTATTTTTGCGAATGTTTTATGTGGGCCGACGTGACATTGCTCATCGTGGAATAGCCTTAACAAGCCTAGACGACTGCCCTTCGGAACAAAAGCACGATACATTGGAGGGTCCTGACCGGTGTTTATTTTTCTAAAAATGATATTGTTTTGACAGAAATAATCGCCGGTGAGTTTACCCTCCAGAAGCTGTCGTTGAATGGCTTGGGTCTCGGGGTCATGTTTTTGAGCCTTGCGCAGCCAGTTGTCGGTGGAGATGGTATTTACTTCATTAACTTTGGGGACCACCTCCGCGGGGTTTCTACTGAAATAGTCGGCGTACTGTATATATTTACCCTTTCGGTACTCGATGTCGAAGTCAAATGACTGCAAATAAAGCCACCATCTCGCAACCCTAGGAATCAGTTCCTTTTTATTTTGTGATAATTTTAGCGAATTACAATCTGTTATAAGTTTAAAATTAATCCCTAACAAATAAACTCGAAAATGTTTAATCGCGTAATATGCTGCCAAAGTCTCTAGCTCGTACGAGTGATATTTGGATTCTTCGTTCGATGTCCGCTTTGAAAAATATGCGACTACTTTTAGCTGCTTGTTTTCGTGGCGCTGAAAAAGTATAGCCCCAAAACCGATAGAGCTGGCATCAGTATGCAGCTCTGTTGGTAAGTTATGATCAAAAAAGGCTAATAAAGGCCTCTGACTCAGGAACGCGCAAACATAATCTTTCGCTATTTTTTGATCTTCGCCCCAGACAAACTTTTCGTTAACTTTCGTTAGATTCGTTATGCAAGCTGTGCGCGACGATAGTTCGGGAATAAATTTACGAAAATAATTCGCCAAACCCATGAACTGTCGAACCTGTTTGACGTTTTGTGGGTCGGCGGCTTTTAACAGCGCTTCCACTTTACTTTCCCCAGGTCTTACCCCTTTTTCTGATACCTCTTGCCCTAGATACTCAATCGTGGTCTCGAAAAAGTGACATTTTTTAATGTTTAATGAAAATCCTGCAACCGAGAGGGCACCTAGGACTCGATTTAATTTTTGCAGACCCTCAGAAACAGATTTCGACGGAATCAAAATGTCATCTAGGTAAATTAACGCGTCTTTATCTTTTAAATCGCCTAATGCTTTACAGATTGCGCGTTGAAAAACAGCAGGAGCATTTGCCAGGCCGAAGGGCATACGCAAAAACTCGTAGTGCCCGTCGGGTGTTACGAAGGCAGTTTTATCTATTGAATCGGACGATATAGGTATCTGATAGAAACCGGATGCCATATCTAGGGTCGTGAAAAACTTGTTATGTTTTAAATTATCAATTTGGTCTTGTATTAGGGGCAAGGGATACCTCTCTTTAACGACGTTTTTATTGACGGCCCGAAAGTCCACGCACATGCGCGTAGAGCCATCCTTTTTACGAACAAGAACTATAGGGCTGGCATACGTGGAGCGGCTCTCGCGAATGATATTATTTTTTATTAAATCTTGAACTATTAATTTGACTTTTTCGCGTTCACACAACGCCATTCGATAGGGGTGACAGTTTATTATTTTATCTTCTTTAAACTTAATACTTAACTCGGCAGTCGTAATCGGGGCTACTGAATTTCCCGTTGATATATTTTGACTAAATTTTGAAAGTAAAACAATTAATTCTTGCAAATTATCGCCCGTTAAGGAAGTATTTACTGTTTTAGGGGAAGTCGTAACGTGATTTATGATCTTTGGCACGGTGTCTACATCGTCGTCTAAAATCAGTCTACTTCCGGTATGATCTGTATGAATTTTTATACCCCTATAATTAAAAAGATCTCTTCCCAGTATAGCGTCAGGAACCATTGTGGAACCATCAACTACGTAAAAACAAATCTCAAATGCCGTACCGTTACTTTCGATTCTTAACAAAGTTTTGCTATTAGCAAAAGTGGTACTATTCCCTAATCCTTTCAATGTAATTAAAGCAGGCTCTAAATGGCACTCCATTTTTTTTGCAATATTTTCGGATAACAAGCTACATTCCGCCCCGGTATCTATCAAGCAGTTAACATCCAAACCTTGAATTACAAATTTAGTGCAAAAGTTATTATCTAATTTAACGCAAAAATAATTGATCCGGGAGCAAGATGGTTGGTCACGTTGTTTTTTGAAACAGTCGACAGCATAATGCCCGCGCTTTTTGCAATAAGCACAAGTTAGCTAGAGCTTTATTGGTAAATTTATTATCGGAGCGTTGTTCTATAAAAGTATTTTTGTTTGACTTTCTCTTAGGACAGTTACGACTGCGATGCCCCGGCTGATCACAGGCATAACAGAGTGGTAAAATCTTTTTGATATCGTCTTTAGTATCGAAAGGGTAACTTCTTTTGTAGTTAATTTTTTCTGGCGGTTTCGATGAATTTGATAAATTATAATTACTTAGAAGGGCTAATAAACCACTGACTGACGCTATACTACTGTTAAACGCGGCAGTTTTGACATGTATATCGGTGATATCACCAATGACAATTTCCAAAATTTGATTCACCGACAGGTTAAGATTTAACGAATTGATAAGGAAAATTTTTTTTCTGGCATACTCACAATAGGAATCCGCCTCGTCGCTGGTAAACAGGCTAGCTCTGCGAAGCTTGACGCTGAGGTTGCGCTTGGCTGGATAGAGGCTGGATATTTCGGTCCTAAAATCCTCCCAAGTTTTCTGCACAGGCTTCCACATTGAAAACCATTCTTGAGCTTCCCCAGTAAGGCCACTTGCACTCCTAACTAATAGTTCGTAGCTTGACCAGTGAAAAGTCTCTCCTAGTTTTTCCATTTCGTCGCACCATTTTGACGCGCCGTCATCATCCCGAACTGGATTGAAAACTGGAACACTCACTGGGGTCGACACGGATGTTTTAGCACTATCGTCTTTTAGGGCTCTAAACGATTCGGTTAAAATCCTCGCGAACTCTTCCATGGTGCTTTTAGTGAGCGAATCCCACTTCTGATGTAAGAAATGATACACAGGACTTAAAACACACAGTATTTTATTAATTAGAGAAAATACAATTCGAATTACAGCGTGGCTTCATCGACCAAAGCCGTAAAAAGTCTGTTTATGCAAAATCCGCAATCCCTGTTCCCAAGCCCCTTTCTTCCCGTACCAAACCATTAAGTACCCATCGGCGCCGATGCCTCCATAAATCTGTCTCGGCGTCCACTTGAAATACGGTCAACACGGCCGCCAAGTCGACCGCCCAAGAGATCCAGGGCTTGGTATCCCACATTTACATATTACATATTATGTATGATGTACTGTACATCTTTTCAGTTATGGTATCCTAATACGCAAAGATCATGGAAATCTGCCAATGACTTGGGGCAAGTGCACGCACCTTCGACTATTTTTAGTTTTTTAAGTACGTGGCCAGACTACAACGGGTGATTCTTTGAGTGATTCTAAGACGAAAAGTTTATATAGACATAGTTCCAGTAATGCTTCGTTTTCAAGATACAGGGTGTCAAACTTTTAAAAGAAAATCGTTTTTTCGTAAATATCTTAATAATCCTTTAGCCGATTTTGTTGAAATTTGGCAGAGTTATTTAGGGCAGTAAGGGACTAATTTGGCCCTTACTAGATAAAAATTTTTAAGTCCAATGGCATTGCGGAAGGCACCTTAACTAAGATATTTGACCAAAAAATGTGCACCACTGATTTTTTTGTAATATTTGTATTTTCTTCGCAGTAGGCAACTAAAACTACAACTTTTCTATTTTTAGCATTTTTTTCATATCTTGCTTCGTTTTTGAGGAAAAACATAAAAATCACCTTATTGCATGTCCTGGAAAAACATTATAAAAAATGTTTTTTACAGCGTGTTGAAATATTTTTGAAAAATTCAAAGTAACAAGGAGATGTAAAGTTATACGACGTTAAACTTGGTGACCGGTTTTAATGAATACAAATTAATATATTAAGCTCAAAATTGTTTGTGTCACGCCGAAAATTAGAAAAACAAGAAAAACGCTTTATTAAAACCACATTAAATTTAAACAAATGGTACGCTTTTTTTGAAAGAAAATATTTAACAACAAGTAACACGAAACTCACAATAGTTGCTAAAAACGTCCTCTTTCAACTTCAATGCAAGCATTACTTCGTCTTAACAGCGACTGCCGAACACGTTCAAACATTCCCGGCGTATGTCTTATCTGACCACATGAAACCCGTATCCGTTGAATTAATTCTTCTTCAGTGTTGACTGGAGTTTTACAAATGAGGCACTTTAAATGCCCCCAAATGAAAAAGTCTAAGAGATTTATATCCGGTAACCTGGGTGGTCATGACTATGGACCTGCTCGATCGATTAAGTTTCCTCCATAAGATGCATTCAGAAATTGACGTGCTGCTATGATATATGCTAATGTTGGGGTCCTTGCGAATCCGAATGAAACAAAACTCTTGAAGTCACTACTTCAACTTTCTTTATGTAATAATTGAAGTATTATTTGATTTACATGAAATATGTCGAAGAATTTAAGTCGATTGTAGAAAGATTTTTACTAACTGCTCTAACTTTTGTGTGGTACCAACAGTTTTATACCCTTCGTTGCAAGGCATGATGGGAGACAGTTAAAGAGGCTTAGGATTCACATTGTATGCATACATAATAATATTAGAAACTAGAATACAAAGGGCAATTAGGATTTATTTTGGAGAGAAGAATAATTTAGACAAAGTTAGATATTGAATTTATAATAAGTTTTTAGGGTTGTTTAATATGCGACTTGTGCTGAGAAGCTACCTATCCAAAATTTGGTAGCGATAATTATGCTTTCCTAAATGGTTTTCTTAAACAATTGGTAACTTAGGTACTATTAGACAGTCTTTAATTAGACTTATAAGTTTTTGGTGAGATACAACACTAAATTGAGGTGGGGCCCCATCGTGCATGACCCACATTGCTCCTCTTACTGGTAGTAGGACATTTTCTAATAGTTGAGGTAACGCAAATTTTAAAAAATGACGATACTCTTGACCATTTAATCTCAGTGGTAAGAAATGAGGTCCAATGAGATAATCACCCACAATACCAACCCAAATATTCACGGAAAACTGTTGTTGATAATTATTTTCTATAACCGCATGGGGATTTTCTTCAGTCCAGATATGATTGTTATGGAAGTTCATAATTGAATTTCGGGAAAAACACGCTTCATCGGTAAATACAATATGGGATAGAAATGTCGGAAACCGCAGGTAATAACGTTGTCTGTGATAAGGACACAGTTGATATTACCTTAAATTCTGCCATACAGTAAAGTGAGATGTGTTTAATTTTTGTGTAATTTTACGTGTACTTGTATCGGGGCTACGCTCAACTTCATGTTTCTCCATCTCGATTGTTCCTACTGTTGCAAGAGCAACCGACCTTTGAAAGGTGCCTAATTCGCACAGCCTTTCATGTATTCTTACAAGTGTGTATCAATTTGGTACAATGCAATGAGGATAGCTCTCTTGATAAATGCGTCTAGCCTGGCCTCAGGCCATCCCATAGACAAAACTCATATCGGCCATTTATGAGTTTGTAAACTGAACCATTTTGTAATATCAGTGACGATTTTATACACTCACGGACAAAATGATTGCATATTTTATTTTAGGTCTTTATTTTTTTTTCCTTTAACACTTTTGTGATTTCGGTTGCTAAATCTGTTACATTGAAGTATTTTACGTTATCAATAATCAAATTAATTACATATTGAAGCTTTACAACGGATTCGTGGAGAAATTAGTGAACTAGCCTGATTTTGATAATAATGTTTAATTAGGAGAGGACTACAATTACGACACGATACATTACTTTAAGACAAAATGATAACAATTTAGAACATACTAGCTCTAACGATAGGCTGCATCCTCCTAGCCATACTGCGCAAAAGATCTTTGATGAATTCTTGTGGTATTCGATTCCATTCTTCCTGTGCAGCAATCCTTTATTCTGCAAATAAGTTAGGAGCTGGATTTCGTGCTCGAATATTTCTTTTTAGGATGTCCCATACATGTTCTATGGGATGGGGAAACGATCATCCAAATGCATTAAAAATAATATAATTAAATGTAACAAATGTTTTTAGAATCAATACTACCTACTGTTAAATATCTGATTTCAATATTATTTTAATAAAGGAACACAATTATCACTGTTTGCTAAACGAATATAGTGTTATCGCCGGGATAGGCATAAAACTTGCAAATATCATGTTTTAAAATACATATAATATGTCCTAAATAATAAACGGCTAGTCGAGCGTTATTCCAGGAAAAAGCAATGTTCCACGTTTAGATGTTAAGGTGACACGGCATGGTACAGTTTGTTTATTTGCCGTCCAATTGGTTGGGAGAAAACATGGCGGTTGTGTAGCCTATCAGAATGCATTGTTGGTTATGCGTCGCGACAGCGGGGGCGTAACCTTGCTGTCAGATGATGCAGTTTTTCTTCTTACACTACACTTTGGGCTAAGGAAAGTCAAAGTCGTATGTCAACAAACGCACGTGGTTTTCTCTCCGTCGGAGTGAAGCAAATAAATAGCATTGCCTAAAAAAGGCACCCAGCAATGGCAGACAAACTCTGCGACCAATTCAGTGAAAACCGGACCAATAACGCGTTAAGAGACGAGAGGGTCTCAAGGACGATACAGATTTACAAACCCATTAATTACCCGTTTCAGGCCTTTCCCCAAGTCACCTTAAACGAGGTTAAGCCCCTAATAAGCGTATTGAATGTTAAAAAAGCCCCCGGTTTTGAGAATATGGCATTGCGAAATCTACCAGATCGAGCTTTGGGGAACATAGTAAGCTTATCCCAGGCGATAATCAGAGAAGGCCACTTTCCAACTGCCTGGAAACGCGCTAAAGTCATTCTTACTTATAAGAAAAGCGAAGACCCTACGGTGCCGGCTAGCTATAAGCCGATCAGCCTGCTATCGAGCCTAGGAAAAATTGCCGAAAAGATAATCTTAAGTAGGCTCAACGACTTTGTTTTTACGCGCAATGTTCTGCCTGCCGAACAGTTTGGGTTCCGGCCTGAACATTGCACAGTCAGGCAGACCACGCGACTCACTGCAAACATTATTAAAGGCTTTAACAACAGGGCGCATACGGGAGCAGTTTTCTTTGACGTAATCAAAGCATTCGACAAGGTCTGGCACAATGGCCTCTTGTTAAAATTGATAAGGCTTGGTGCTCCGAACTACTTAATCAAGGTGGTAGCTTTCTTTTTAGAGAATACTTTTGCGGTCTCGTCAGAGAACGCATTCTCCTTGAATAAACACATCAGGGCGGGAGTGCCGCAAGGCTCACCTCTCTCTCCGATGTTATATAACATTTATACTCACCATAGTCCGCGAGATAGATTTACGCAGCTCTATCTTTTCGCTGACGATACAGCAATTACTTCTACTACTAAATTACCGCGAATTGTCGTCAGTCGGATACAGCGTCACATAATCGAGCTGGAAAAATGGCTTTCGGCTTGGAAGATTCGCTTGAATCCCGCCAAGACGAAGGTCATATTCTTTTCAAAAAGCACCGTCCGCAGGCCTGAAACATGGCTACAGGTCAATCGAGTCCAAGTGAACTAGTGCCAGGAGGTGAAATACCTGGGACTTATTTTCGACAAAAAGCTGAATTGGAGGCAAAATTCAATTAATAGAATAAAGCTTGCATTACGACAGTTAGGCTTTTATCTACCCCCTGCTTCACAGGCGGAGTATATTTGCTAATAGGACTAAAGTCAACCTCTTCAAGGTATTGGTCAGGCCGGTTCTAACTTATGGTGCACCTACGTGGTGCAACATAAGCAGAACGGAGCTTAATAAGTTCCAGGTGATTCAGAACAAGGCGCAAAAAATCATCGCGAACGCGCCGAGATACATTATGAATGTAGTGTTACATAATGACTTTCAGATGTTGACAATTAACGACGTTTTCTTGAAAACTATTAGAAATTATTACGGACGTACAGACGTATCGACAAACCAACTTATTACCGACTCACATACAAGATTGAGACAAATCGGGACGTACAAGTTACCTAAAGACTGGCTCACTGTTGGTCCAAATCCCATCCGACAATAGTAGGGATGCATTAAAATTGACATGCACAATTATTATATACTTAACAAAAAGGCGCCAAAATTTCCGCAAAATAACTTCGAAATTAAATCCGTAAGAAGCACAGACATCCAAGCAAAGAGCTTATTTCAAATTTCTACAAGCCATACAGCTGAATAGTAATAACGACTAATCAATAGATGTTAAAAGAGTTTCTCCTGACGTATGAAAACATTGAAGAACCTAGTAGTCAGTTAATCTGAGCGAAAAAATTGAAAAGATGAAATTTGTTTAATTCTAGTTGCTTAATCATAAATAAAAATCACTTTATTCCATGTCCATGGACAACAATAAAAATAGTTTTCGATTATTTATAGTGATTTTTATGTTTTTTCTCAAAAACGAAACAAGATACGAAAAAAATGCTAAAAATAAAAAAGTTGTAGTTTTAGTTGGCCAACGCGAGAAAAATACAGAAATTGCAAAAAAAAAATTTTTTTTTTAAATCTTAGTTAAGGTGCCTTCCGGGACGCCACTGGACTTAAAAATGTTAATCGAGTTAGAGTTAGATTAGCCCCTCACTACTCTTAATAATACTGTCGAATTTCAACAAAATCGGCTAAGGGATTATTAAGGTATGTACGAAAAATAGTATATTATTAACCAAGATTTAGACAGCCATCATTATTGGCCGAGCGGCAAGTTTAAATCACGAGGAGCGAAGCGACGAGGGATTTAAGACGCGAGGGCTATAAGCTGTCTAAACCGTGGTTAATATAATATTTTTTCCACTACTACAAACTTTTATAAGACATTTATCTTTATAGTATTAATAATTATAAGAAATGATAGGTAGGTATAAGTATATTTTTTAATCAAGTTACCTGCGCTTTGGAATTGGCAAAATATTTTGTTGTTTTGTCAGGTGGCTTTGTTAATGTCAATTTTTGTTCATTTATGTCATCAGATTTCACGAGTTTTCCGTTTTTTTTTAAAATGAGCGAAGAAAATGTTAGTGATATTATTATGTGTACACCTCCAGAATTAAGAATGGAAGCAGAAAAAATGTTGATTGTATCGATATTTATATATCAACTAATCTAATATGTATTGACAATTATCTAGTTGCCTAACCACATTCATGTTTATGAATTCATGTTGTAGAATCAAAAAATCAAGTTACCTGCCTTCTTATTATTGACCATGGTCAATAATAACTTATAAGGTAGGGAAAAACGATTTCTAACGTTAATAATCGGTCAATAATAGACCATTTAAGAACATATGATTTTGACAAGAAGTATAACCTAAACTTGTGACTTAGCCCCCCAGCAAATATAGCCGTTGTCAAATATGTAATGGTAATTTCATGGCTTTGACATAAACTTTAACCTAAATTTGTCAAATTTGCCCCCCAGCGACGTCATTCTTAAATGGTCAATGGCGATGTTATAGATTAGTAGTGGAAAAACCATTTTTTTACTAGAGTTTGACACCATGTATCTTAAAAACGAAGCTTAAACCGGGCCTATAGACCAATTTTCAAATAAAACTTTTAATTTTTCTGAGTTGTTGTTTTTCCAACATAATAAAAACTTGCTAAAATTGTAGAAGATTCTGAGAGCTTTAGTCGAAATAATCTAACGCTTTTTAAAAAATATATTTATAGTATTCCGACAGAAACGGGACTATGGCCGACATTTATCAAAATGCTTTCAAAATAAAATTGTTCAAGCCAACAGCGTTGGCTTCATAAAATACGTAATTTGTGATTTCAAATTATCAGCTAAACGAAATTATGTCCTTAAAACTGTTAATAATGAGCAACTTATAAGACTTCTTGATACTAGATGAAAAGAACATCCTAAAGCTTTGCTTACATGGAATAGTAGAATCTTTATAATTAATTTTCAATTGGAAGGACAAGGAGACATCCACAAAAGCAGAAACTTCAATAAACTATATTTTATCGACAAGTTTTTAGCATGCCATTTACTGTTAATCTGTTGTTTTATCAATTTCATTAAATTAAAGCAAAATATATATTACAAAAAATATTTTGGATAAACATTACGCTGCGCTACTAATATCTCATATCTTTAAAGTTTTAGAGATAAAAGTGGAACAATGTCATAACAGCTTAAAAATTCCTATAGCCATCCCTATATTTGCAGGGAAACAGATACATCGACCAAATATTACCTAACACAAAAATGATACAAAATATTATGTATCCTTTTATTGGATAATATAGTCGAAAGATATTGAATTTCGATTTAATGACAGCTTTCAATACATTTGAGCGCAACACTCTAATTACTTTTATAAAATTATAGTTACCCCTAATAAGGATCTTTAGCCGGCTTGCAAAGAGATAGAGGGACATCTCTTTGGACTCAAAATATTATTACTTAAGACGAAGATATACTTTTTTCAAAATTAAGTACTGGGTAAGATGGAAATATGGAAAAATAAATAGAAGATATTTGAGTTGCAGGCGATGTAATCAAATATATATAATAATATGAATTAGCAATTTTAGTGAAAAAAAAATTAATTCAATAAAATACGTTTTTAATTTGGCAATAAGATGACTTTTTTTAATATTTTATTCCTTTTTTGGGGGTTGCGAAGAATCGAAACGGTGTGTCGAAAGTGTTTAGCACACAATGGAGCTCAATTGAAAGCTATTTTTGTAATGTTGATAAAATAATATATTTGTTTTATTATTGGTTTAAAGTAATGTAATAAAATAAAGTTGTATAATAAAAATAATGTTGTTAATTTTGTATTTTATTTGTGGGCATAGCATAGTGAAATATCATATTTTTTGAAAAGCTCTTAAAAAGAGGGATAAGGCAAAGAAATAATATAAAGGGTTGCCCATTTAAAAAAACACAAGTTTGAGTAATAGGGTAAAGTGGGGTGAGATGGCCACCGTTTTGCATAGTATGCGCCTATAAATTTTTTATAATGGTTAGGATCATGACATATTTTTTTTGTAACAGCTTAACTATCATCATAACAACTAAGTAAACAAATAGGGTCAAAACAGTTTTAGAATTTTTGTTTTATTATTTATAAAAATAAGTTGTATGTGGCCATCTTTCCCAGTCCAGTGGGGTTAGTTGGCCAATGCAATAAGGAAAAGATGGGCACAAAATAAAAATGAAAATAAAATAAAAAAACGTAACATAACAAACTTTTTATAAGGGCAAAATAAAATTTTCTTCCTTAACATTCATTTTTCTTCTTTTTAAACGCGGTTTTACCACAATTTGTGTTTAAAAAGAAGAGCAATTTTCATGTCACCACATCTGGCATATTATGCATTGCAACCAATCTTCTTTCTTTCGGGTACTGTTGTAGCTTTCTCCACATTCTGAACATTCGGTTTCATCTATCTCGGAAAGGGTATCGCGTTCCTCTTCGTATTGAACGTCTATATTCTCCTCCTTATCAGAACTTGGCGAAAGTGAGCGTTTCCTTTTTCGAACAGTTGTTTTTTCCTGGAGCGTTCTTTTTTGTTTCTTTGGTTTTCTTTGCGGATCTATCTTTTACAATTGCAATGTGTTCAGGAGAAATTAATAGGGTAGCAACGGACTGTACATCAAGAGTCTGTATGCGCATAGCTACAGGATAGCACTGCATCATGCATGATATTGATCGGGCGTCACTTCTTATATTGCTTCAGCGTTGTTCACTTCAGAGTTCGAATGTTGAATCATCGTTACTTGTGTGGGTATTCCCTGGCCTTCTCTTGTTTCCACTCTCTGCAAGCTTGATAGTAGAAGGTTTTAAGAGACTTACAAAAAGCGCTATCGAAGGGTTGCAAATAATGAGTGGTATGCGGAGGTATAGGCACAACAAAACGACATTATTTGCTTCAGCTGTTTCTAGAAGTTTAACGCAAGAACAATGAGATGCATGCCCGTCCAGAATTAATAGGGTCTTCCCTTCGCCTTTATGTAGTAGAAAGTGGTTTTTAAACCAATCTAAAAAAATTGTTGCAGTAACATAGGCTGATTTTTGAGACATCACAATATGTGAACCAGGCACAATATGTTAATCAGCCCACTCGGTCTTTAAATTCTTACCGTTAAGGATACAGACTGGCGGTAGAAAAAAATCTTCAGCATTACAGCAAGCTATGCAGGAGATTGTCTCACCCTTGTCCCCTGATGTCACTGTAACAACATCTTTTGCTACTTTTTCGGCTACAATATGACCAGGTCGATTATTTAACTGAAGGCCTGTTTCATCGACATTATAGATGCTTCCAGGTTTGTCAAAAAGCTCATTGCGTTCCAGTACATCTTGCAGAAGTGTAAAATAATTTACCACATTTACACGATTCATGCCTTCACCTCGCCCTAGAGATACACCCTCAGCTTTTCGAATAGACAAGTCGGGATGTCTTCTGAAGAAGGACCTAAACCAATCGGAACCGGCAGTTCCCTTTTCTTTAAAACTTATGATTGAGTTGTAGACTTTTAGCAAAATTATAGGCAAGCTTTCGAACATCTGGTACTGTCATAGAAAAACCGTATTTTTGTGCCTTTTTAATATGTAGCACTAATTTATTTTCACTTCCGGTCCCATTTCGCCAGTCGTGGAAACATTATTCTTTACTTTTCTTTCAAGGGTCTTCCTAGGGATGCGATATGTTTTTGAGGTTCCGATTACAGAAGAACCGTTTCTGACAGCTTCAGTTGCTTGTCTTAGATTTACTTGAGTACAGTTTCGACGATGTGAGTTCTTTCTGTTATACTTCGTTGGAATTTTTTCGCAGTAAACTGGAAAGGACGCCAAACTATAAAGAAATAGAGGACAAAAATAGATGGCCATCTATCCCTACAATTTGGTGGTCATCTCTCCCGAATGCTAGAGAGAGATGGCCAACATGACAAACAAAATTCACTGCATGCTTTTAACGGTTATGAGAGGTTAGAATTATCGAATGAACGTCGTACTCACCTAATATGTTAAAATCACCGGTAAATTTACTTCCACACATTCACAGTAGGTAGTAGGTAATAAGAAACTATTATACAGTGAGCTCAAAAAGGTTGGAATAAATTCGTTTAAAATTCAGGTGATTATTTTCTGGAAAAACGCTTGGACATGTCGATTATTATTTTTAATTGCGAATTTTTTGACATAAGAAATGTGTATACAAGAAGAACATAATATACCGTCAACATTAATTTTTTTAAATAGAACACCCTGTATATTATATTATTTTTAAATTCTACGATACATTCTAAACACTTTTTGTTTAACATACCATATCTCCAAAATCAACGGTTTTCGATATATTGACATTTTAATATTTTTCTGAAAAAATGCTGAGATCCGTGGATTTTTAGTTTTAGTTGCGCATTTCTTTATTATTATTATTGTAACCTGTTACCCGAATTAATTTATTTTGACACAGACATTTACTTCTTGTCAAAAATTCTTCAAATTGTGTAGATCTATCTAACTTCAAGTAATTCTGTAAAAATGGCGCGGTTAAGTGAAAAAGATAGGATAGAGGTACTAATGATGCTTGGCTATGGAGATAGGATGCGAACCCAAACAGAAGTGTGTGAGTTATTTAACAATAAGTACCCAAACCGAGCACCCATATCTCAATCTGTTGTTAGTAAAATTGTAAAAAAATATAGGGATTTGGGGCATGTTAGAGACAATTATATTCAAGGTCGACCTAGGATTTCAGAAGATGTGCAGTTAAATGTCCTCTTAGCTGTCCAAGAAAACCACCACGCGGTATTGCCACGGAAAATAATATTTGTCAAGCAACCGTATTGAATTATTTACACAAAAATAAATGACATCCCTAGAGGGTACAGTTGGTTCATGAACTTAATGAAGATGACCCGGATAGAAGAACAGAATTTTGAGAAATAATGATGAACAGATATATTGAAGATCCTCAAATTTTAAAAAGAATTGTGTTCTCTGATGAAGCAACGTTTACTCTAAATGGGCATGTGAATCGCCAAACTGTCGATATTGGGCTAAGGAAAATCCGCACTGGATCATGGAGTCCCACACACAATACCCGCAAAAAGTGAATGTTTGGGCTGGAATTGTTGATAACCGGATTTTAGGTCCCTTCTTTTTTGATTGTACGTTAAATGGAGAACTGTATCTAGAATTTTTAGAATTTGAGTTAATACCGGCACTTGCTGTACTCTATCCAAATCCAGATGAGCCAGACATTCCCAACAATAACTTATGGTACCAGCAAGACGGAGCACCAGCCCATTACACACGCCCGGTGCGTGAGTACTTGGATACAGTCTTTCCTGGCAAGTGGATTGGTCGACGGGGTCCAATAGAATGGCCAGCAAGGTCACCAGATTTGACCCCGTTAGATTTTTTTCTGTGGGGCTATTTAAAACCTAAAGTATACTTTAACAGACCTAACAATATTGATGAACTTAAAGCTCGAATAAGGCATGAGGTTAGATTAATAGAGCCCCAGGTAATCCATAACGTTTTGGAAGAATTCAAAGATCGACTTGCATATTGCCAGGAAGTTGGTGGCGGTCAATTTCAACATTTATTAAAATAAAATTTAATATAGTCTATGTAAATATTATAGACTAAACAGATGTAAAGAGTTCATTTTTAATTGTAGTTTTCGTACCAGAAAAAATGTCAATATATCGAAAACCGATGATTTTGGAGATATGGTATGTTATACAAAAAGTGTTTAGAATGTATCGTTGAACTTAAAAATAATATAATATACAGGGTGTTCTATTTAAAAAAAAATAATGTTGACGGTATATGTTCTCCTTGAGACAACCTGTATACACATTTCTTATGTAAAAAAATTTTCAATTAAAAATAATAATCGACATGTCCAAGCGTTTTTCCGGAAAATAACCACCTGAATTTTAAACGAATTTATTTCAACCTTTTTGAGCTCACTGTATAATTTTACAAGGACGCGATAGTATTTTTATTTTCTGAGTGCTCTTAATGTGCCTTAACGTGGTCGAAAGCACACTGGGACACTGGCCGTGTGTACATATAAACGTTGGTGACGTTGGTCGCCGGGGAGGACACGCAGCGCCATCGGATGGAGCGTTATTGAGTTTTAGCTGTTCGTCATCTCTCCCGGCTGGCCATCTCAGCCGACTTTACCCTAACTCAAAAACAAAACTCTTTAGAAAAAAACTTACTACCTCGCTGAATTCTACATAAAAAACTCTATAATATCCCATTTTTACCTTATTGATAAGTTTCATATAATCTAGATGCAGGGGAGCGTCAAAAATTACAAATTTTTAAAATCGCCCTGTATGTTAGATACTGAGGGCGCTATGAAAGTTTTATAAAATAATGGAACAGTAAGCCGCCAATCTTTCTATCCTTTATAATAAGGGAGCCGGTATATAAAAACACACGATAACTGGACACCCTGTACAGCTGAGGTTATTATCTATTTTCAGCAAAACCACTCATGCTCATGAACATATCATTATCGCTTACAACGGCTACATCGTATGCCATGAAGTTTTAAATTTCGCACTATTCACTTATGTTTCCTTAATACAGAAAGATCTATAGGATCTGCCAACGACCGGGGCAAATGTAAACGTGCATGCTCAATACTTCAATTTTATAAACTAAATATTATTTTATTGTAGACAGACATAAGACCTAAGTTCCTATACATTTTTATTATTAATTGTTTTTTCACCAAAAATCATTTGCCCTTATGTTTTAACTTTTCCATGTACTGAATTAAATATTTTCTTGCTAAAAATATAGGAAAGTAAAGTCAAAGTTTGCAAAAATTGTATTCTGTAAACTTTGGTAAAAGAGAACATAATAATCCAAATTTCATTTTTGTTTTACCAGAGAAATTATGACAACAGCTTTATATTTGCTTATGAATAAATGAGAAAAAAAAGAAGAAGGAATTTCAAATACTATAATATGGTATTATGCAAATATTTGAAACAGCTGACAAAGTATCAAGCCTCTCAAATATTAGTTTAAATAAACGAAAATCAAAATTATAATACCACCTACGTTTTTTTTTTTACATGAAGCAAAACTGTTCAAAATTGGACTTTTATAAGTCATAGGGTTTTACATGGTAAATCTTCAGCCCCAGTTTAAGTACTGTCATAAATAATACATCACTGTTTCTAAACTTTAACCTTCAAACAAGCACTAAGTACTGTCATATTACAACTAAAGTGCTTAAAACAATTTAGGGTTTTAAGAGCACCTTAAAGCAAAATTAAAAATTTGACAGTAAACATAGAAAAAACATTCAAAAATTCTTTATATTTTTTATTGAAAATTTCACACCTCTACTTTTTAACCAATAAGATACCTTAATTTTGACTAGTTACCATGACAACTAAAAAAATTTCCGGAAGTTTTTTCAAGGCGCCACGATATTTAAGTGAAAATTTTTTGACAGTTGAAAAGGTAAACATATGATATAAATATAAACATATTGATTTTGATTTTCGGGTGTTATCTGGTGTTATATTTTGAATTGTCTAATTACTTGTTGATTTTCTTTACCAAATCGCGACATTTCGCTATACACTTATTAAACTCAACGTACAGACGTTTTAAACTAGTAATTATTAAGCTTTGTGACAGAACCGGTTAAACAAAAATGACAAATTAACATATGTCAAAAACAACAATACCCTGCAAACTATAACTACAACTACAATACTGAGGATAATTTTCAAAATATTCGTGCCCTCAAGAAAATTTCCGGAAATAATTTAAGCTCTTGTGATATTATAAGTGAATATTTCCCTCATATGTTAAAGTTCCCATAAGAGATATGCAATTTTCGCAAAATTACAGCGAATATTTCCCTCATATATAAAAAATCTCATAAGAAGTGTGGTCTTTCTCAAGAATTACAGCGATAATTCCACAGTAGAAGCGATAATTCCACAGTAGAAGCGATAATCCCCCAGTAGGTAGCTATCAATCATAATCAAGTTTCTACCACTACTGTGTACTAACAATCATACAAATCCATAATTTTTGACTGTTTATAAATATATTATTTATTATGTACTTTTTTTAATTTTAATACTAGCTTAATACTTTACATTATATTTATAAATATAATTAAAAAATAATAATAATAATATTATATTTTCTTTACCAACATTGGAGGCGTCTTTTGCATATCCTGGTATATGGGTATTTAAGTGTAACCACGGTTACCGCAAAAACTTTTATTATTGAACTTACTTATGTCAATCTGCGACATTTAAAAAGTGAATTGATTACAAATCAAGATTTCTTTAAAGATATGGAGCGTTTTGGTAGTCACTCTATAAAAGAAATTTATACAAGCATTACCAACAGCACAATACAATTTTTCGGGAAATATTCCACCGAATACCACTCGTGCATCAAAAATAACCAGATAATTCTGCTTTCAAGCGTGTTGTAGTATTGTAACTGCATTCGGTTATTTTCATTTTTGATTAAATCTCGAAAAAGCCCTCCTTCTTCGGGCTCTTTCGGATTTAATCAAAAATGAAAATAAACTCATTCAGTTACAATACAACACGCTTTCAATCAGAATTATCGGTAATTTTGATGCACTAGTGGTATTATACCCGAAAACGGCACTGCCAGAAATCGAAAATTGCATCGCAAGTTTATATTGTTGACGAAACGTCAAAGCGGGATTTTATTGTTAACAAACGTCAAAAAATGTAATATTCTGACAATTAACGTCATCTTATTGAGTGACAGCAGACAAAAAAGTCAAATTTTATTGTTAGTATTTTTTGTTAAATAAAATATTTAAATTTACTTGATCCGAGTTCTTAATTAATTTGGGAAATATTCAAATAAATTACACTCGTGCATAAAAATAACCAGATAATTTTTTTATTCAATGTGTTTTTTTTTACAAATTGCAATCGTTTGTTTTCATATTTTACGAAAATGCCCTCCTCCTGCGGAGTCGGGCTTTTTCGCGAAAATATGAAAACAAACTCTAGCAATTATAAAAAAACACATTTCATTCAAAAATTATCGGTAATTTTGATGCACTTGTGCACTTACCCCCGAAAATTGCTTTTCTACGGGCGTGCGAAAAACTACGTTTCGCATTCATATGCATACATACTTGTACCAAGTAAGGTTACGTTCTCAATAGGGCGACATCCGCTTTAAGAGAAACTAATTACTGAGAACTATATTGAAATTTGCACCTTTACCTAAAATATGGCTAAATATTTACCAAGTCTGTCATAAGACATTATTGATATCGTGTAGTAGCATTGTGCACGATATATTTATTTAGTAGTATAGTAGAGAGCATAATATTATTACAGAATTAATTACCACTATATTCATCGAACATGATCAGGTTTAAAAGCATTCAAGCCCAAGGGAGGCATATCGTTTATCAAAAAGGGACAGGTATCTCTTTTTTTAAAGACCCTTGCCTAAGCTTCTACCAAAAAAATCTATGCAAAACAACATTTAAAATAAAAAAAAATATATATTGGCGGTTAGCAGGTAGGGAAAGCTATATTAGATTAGGTAGGTAGCATAATTTTTTATGGCTTGATGTCGGTACCTTTGGCTCATTAGCACTTGTGTTCGTCCACTTATTGACTAACAGGTAGATAACGGCAAGAAAAGGATTCAAAGTAGAGATTAAAATTTTATTTTCACCATGGGTTTTGTAACGTAGAGTAGAAACGGTGTAGCCGAGTTGCTAGACGTATGCAGGTAAAATAAATTGAGATAGCCGAGTTCCTAGACGCGACCTTCATTACAGAGAGGTAATAAAAATAATTAGAGCCTGGAAAATTATATTTATGCTATTATTATGAGTAGATCGACTCAAAAAGGGCTGGTAAATAATTGGCCGGTGAACTTGAAAAAGGCGAATTGGAACCAAAAAGGTGGATTAGATGCCGTGTTAGCGCCTGTTTAACCAATAAAGTCTATAAAGAGACTTGAAAAAGGCGAATTGGAACCAAAAAGGTGGATTAGATGCCGTGTTAGCGCCTGTTTAACCAATAAAGTCTATAATTATTAGTTACAGCATTATTTAGTTGAGTTAAGCAATATAATGTTCCAAGTGTATGTAATTTTTGCCGTCTAGGAACTCGACAATGTTTTTCTAGCAATTCGTACATCTTCGTCTAGCAACTCGACGATTCCAAATTCATAATTTTGTTACCTACTCTCCACCGTCTAGCAACTCGGATACACCCAGTAGAAAGTATCAACAGGGTAAATTATCAGAAGTAATATAATAATAATTATTATTAAATTATCCTTAACTTTTATTTGACGAATTAAATTTTATTATATTGACCAAAGCTTTAGACCAGCAGTCCAGTTCCAATAAACTTGATGTTTGGGTAAATTCAAGGTCCTATAACTTTTATACCTGTTCCCGATTTCAATAAACTTAAAACAAAATGTAAGTGAACCCATTATTTCATTCAAGTTATTAGAGAAATTTTTACATTTTTTTTATTTAATCACCCTGTATAGTAGACACGTACTTAGACAGAAAATTTTGGTCATTCCTTAAAAAGAGCTTTTCTTGGTGAACATCTTTCTCTGTCATTTATGGATTTATCTTTTACAGCGGTTTAATCTAATGTATGCATTTTTGTTTTATACCATATAAAAAAATACAATGATAATAATAAAATTTTTGAGAGAATTTTATATAATCAGATGTACAACTATTTCACTAATAACAATATCATTCCTTCTACACAATGTGGATTTAGGAAAGGATTTGGAGTAGAATAGCAGAGCCGTTTCTAACTCAAAATCCCATAAGAAATAACATTGTCCTGAAATCTGCAGTTTTATCACCATTTTAGGGCGTGGCACTTTTCCTGGAAGCCACCATCCTCCAACCTAGCAGCATTCCCCATGGAACCCAAGTACCCGCGGAGGCGTGAGCCCCAGACCCGCGGCGGAGGAAGCCTCCACAACAGGCGTTGAGCGCGCATGATGATCGAAGGCGATACCGCGAGACCCTATGCATAATTCGCGAGGCTAGCTCAGGCAGGTCAGCGACCCCGAGCGGTGGTCACCCGATGGTTACCCGATGATCGCCCGAGGGTACCCGTCTTAGCCTAAGTGGCGCCCCCCTGGTATTATCAGCCCTCATTATTTCAAGATTCTAACCCAACTTTATGACCCATAGTCACGTGTTATTATATTTATGGGGAGAGATGACGTACCACGTTCTCAATAGTACCCCAACCCAAGTACCTAACCTGAACATCTATCTAAATAATCAATATTGAACAACATAATGAATAAATAATAACAGAAAAAAAGTTTGTGCAGTCAGCGGGAATTGAACCATAATCCTCTGGGGCCGAACCTCAAAGCCTTGCAAAATACGCTACGAGAGCATATACCTTAAAATTGCTAAACAATGTTTGACAACGTGAAACCACAGGGGCACATCTGATTAGATTGCTGGAACAAAAGGTCCTTAAGTGGGGTTATGGTGGTGTTTTCTAATGTACAAAATTAGGGCAAACCATACACATATACTTAGTAAAACAAACTAATTGATATCTGAGTACTACCTGAAGTTAGGCAACCAGTGTTTCACATAAAAATAAATATTATAAGCGTAGGAAAATATTAACAATCTTGTGCATTCACCTATCTGCTATGCAACACAAGCATCAGCTTTCAATATTATTTTACAATCATTTACCCCGAAAGGGCTGCAACGTCTCTTATAGATGGATAGTATAAACTAAAAATCAGTAATTAGTCGAAGCGTCAAGTCTTTTAGCCGATTATTAAAAACAAAGACATCAGATTTAACAAAAAAAGTATTGTAATATAAACTGTTCCGTGTGGAATCAGATTAAACGTATTATGAACCCTGTCCAACAGACCCTGTTCCCCCGGAACAGACCTGTTCCCCCTGGAACAGACCCGATGAACAGACCCTGTTCCCCCAGGAACAGACCCTGTTCCCCCAGGAACAGACCCTGTTCCCCCAGGAACAGACCCTGTTGGCCTCTCTATCACAGAAAACAGCCCCGATAAAGAAACAAAACAGTTAAGTACATCAAACAAATTTATTACCAAAAATATATAGGTATTCACCAAACAATACATACAATACATATCATTAATGAACATTGTTAGAGGCAGCGCGGCATGTAATTAGACAACACGGGATCTAGTATGTCCTTTTGGCAAACAGTATTTTCAGGCGTCATCTATAATTACGTTCACGCACACTCCCGCTATCTGGGTACTACCTGAACTTATGCAACCAGAAGCCCCTATCAGCAAATATTGCCTTCACCAATTTATTAACAAACCTTAGTGTGACGATGATGACAAAATGGTGGTAAACCTAGCTTTTATAATGCACTCAACATTTTATCGACAAACCAGTACTAATGGCATCGCCAAACCAATATTTCACCTTATTCAACATAAAAATTGTCGAAACGGCAACACCGCCGTTCCAATACTGAAAATTTAAGAAAATACGCTTAGGCCATCTTGCAATAGCCGTCCGCAACAGTAACTAGGTAAAACAAAGAACCTTAAGTGTGGTTATAGGGATATATTATTATCGATCTCAATTTATTAACAAATCTTAAACCTTCCAACAGCATTCACCCCATATCGCATTGATAAAAATACCCATATAAATACCCCATCGGAATGTCATTCAGGATTGCATAATTAAATGAAAATCAATCAATTTTAAAACTTTTTATTTATAACATAAAAATTATCACTTACTACCGCCCTGGTATATTACATTAAAGGAATAAAAAATCGGCGTAAATAAAAAGACATCTGTAATCATTTAGCAACGTTTTATTTCAGAAATATATGCAGTTTTCAAGTCAAATGCACTATTACAGCACTAGTTAGCAAAAATATTTAAATAAGACAAGTATCTTGCATCAAAAATAATACCTGAACGAAATAAAAATTTGGCACAAGACACTTATCGCCAATCTTGTATATAGGTACAATATATTATAAGTTCAAAATTTAGTGAAAAATATTTACAGTTAAAACTAAGGATTAGAAACATTTACCGTGCAAGAATAGGTATATCTACATACAATTAAAAAACTAGGACTAGAAACATTCATATTATTAACATTTACCGTGCAAGAAGGCATATCTACATACAAACTTAAAAACTAACAAAAAAAAAAATGAATGGAAAAAGACATTGGATGTAATGTGCAATATTCGCTTATAGATAGAATATTATCCTTAACTTATACATACAACTTGAAACGAGGGCAAGAGCAAAAATACCTGAAAAACACTACACTTACCAGAGGGCACTCAGTTTAAACAGGGACACGACGTGAACGTGGCCCATATTGTCCCCATTCGATTTTTATGGAAAAACGAATTTTCAAAGCAAAACCAAATTATACCACAAATGGTTCTATATATAACATAATATACGGCTCTTTTTAAGTTATACAGGGGGAATTTTTGCCTTCTTTTACTGTATAACCAACATGGGCTCTTTTTAAAGTTATACAGGGGGAATTTTGGCCTTCTTTTACTGCATAACCAATATGGGCTCTTTTTAAAGTTATACAGGTTAGGATATAATATGTGTGCGTTAGTATTTTGGCCTTCTTTTTACTGTACAACCAATATGGGCTCTTTTGAAAGTTATACAGGTTAGGATATAATATGTGTGCGTTAGTATTTTGGCCTTCTTTTTACTGTACAACCAATATGGGCTCTTTTGAAAGCTATACAGGTTAGGATATAATATGTGTGCGTTAGTAGATTATTCTAGCAATGAAAATAATTTTAATGCTAATAGTAATATGAGTGCTAATGTTATAATAATATGAATAATTATAATACTAATAATGAACAACTGAACAGACCCTATTGAACAGACCCTGTTGAACTGAACAGACCCTGATCAACAGACCCTGTTGAACTTAGTCATCCACATGCATAAGTGAGCAATGCCCCCATGGTAATGTGCTGGGTGAAGATTTCGATATTTGCCGCTTATCATCATAAGGGCTGAGACCGATTTTAGTTTGTTTTATAGTATGTAGCTCATGTTTTTGGGACCTAATTAGACGCTGTGAAATAGGCTTTTCCAACCAAGTTTCAAGGCAGGTGACGTAATCTTCAAATGTGATTTTATTTTTAATAACAGACCTTTTAATGCCCTTTATCTTTTTGGTAACGCCCAAGTTAGATAAAACCTTATCAATTTCCGCCCGCTCTTTGTTTAAATTCTCTAGTTTTACCCGTTCTTGCTCAATCTCGTCTGGAGTATAAAGCAGTTTAATAGCATACATTTTAGACCTAAGACCAACAAAATGGGTCATAATGCGGCCATTGTTCTCATCTTTCATCATTCCCAGCACCTTTTTGTTCGCTTGTGGAATCGTATAAACGTTATCACGGGCATAATCTGAGGTATCAAAATAATCGTTACAGTCTCGTTTCATTATCTGATACACATCGTGGTTTTTAATTTCATAAATAAGACTATCTGTGTCTGTATACAATACACTACAGGTGTCAAAACGTGGAACCATGTACTCGTAGTGAAAGCCATAAATCGTAGTCTTTGCCAAATCAAGAATACACATGCCGACATAAATCGGCTTATTAAAATAAATTTGTGTTTTTGCAAGCTCGACAATTACTAAATTTTCGGAAACAATTGTGCTGCTTTTAAATTCTGGCCGGGATATTAAGGCTTCTGCGCCATAGCGGCCATCCCATTTCGTTATAAGTTTGACGTCAGAGTGGTTCCGGATATTCTCCATTGTCTTTCCAAATACGGCATTGTTCATAAGTTTAAAAAAATTCTTTTCAAACTCATTCTTGGCATTTTGGCGCAGCCCCGTGTTGAGGTCGATATATGATTTTAGCCATGGAGATTGTTTAAATGCTAATATTCGGTGTATTTTGCCCAATTTTGCACCCAAAGTTAGAGCTTGCTTTAAGTTTCTATAGTGTATTACGTATTCTGTTTTATTGTGTAGCGTAGCCAAAAGTTTCTCATTCTTTGCCCCAGGTGGTTTTTCATGGTCAGGGCATAATGGAAAATCGGAAAACTTATCATGCAAATTTTCAGGTATTTCCAGATCCACTTCCAAAATAAACCCTTCTGCAGATTTATCTGAAATTTCACTAATGTTTAAGTGAGATATCTCGTTTTCTGAAAGCCATCTAAAGCCGCCATAAGGTAGATATTGCGACATTGCCCAGCCGTATTGATTATTGACATCAAAGTACATGAGATAGGAGTCTTCTTTAGTTGGGTCATAATTTGGCATGTACTTGTTGTTGGCTTCTGCATACCTCTTCGAACACTGACTTAGCCCCCCGCGAACTCCCTTTTCTATGAATGTTAGCATCTCTAAATCAGTAAGCAGCTCAAGTTTTATCATATCTTCTCGATGAATTAAGAGGGATAAACATTGCCACGCATAACCAGGTAGGGTATACGACCATGCAGGATCAAGGCCATATGTCCTATGCGATATATCCCTAAATGCTTCAAATACATCCGTTAAAAGCATTACATCCGTTTTAAGATATAAGTCAGAGTAGTCTTGCATGGTACGGCAATTAAAAGTTTGCCAAACTTTCTGCGCATTTAAATATTGCGCGTCACTTATAGCTGCATCTTCTAAGCTGTTATAAAACGCCTCTTTAGGAGGGAGTTCAGTCTCATTCAATCTTTCCCAAGCGTTCATATAATCATAAGGGAAAACGCCCTTTCGGGTAAGTAAGTTCAGTTCTTCTCCCAGGTGTTCAAACTCTGCTTTTAGGTTAGGATATTCGCATAAGTATGATGCAAGCTTATCCAAACCGCTAGCAAGAAAGCGAAAACTATCTATAAATCGAAAATGAACAGTACTATCCATTATATGCTTCGTAAATGAGATGTAATTTTCTTTATTTACAGGTAATATATCAATCTTCCCCTCTATTTCAGATAGCGCCCGTATTATCATGTGCCCATCATAGCAACTCAAGTTATGGAATAGGACAGGTATTGTGTGCGAATCCTGGTACTGTAGATTGCAGTGCTCATGTGCAGCGTTTCGATACTTTCCGGTGAAGTGTGAGTGATCTCTAACACGCTTATCGTCTTCCGTAAATGGTTTCTCACATATATGGCAGTGAGTAGCGGCCAAAAAACTTTGTTGCTGGGCAGGCGTAAGCGGTTCCATGGGCAAATCACATAAAAAGACCGTCCCGACGTCTTCAGCAAATTGTTGAAGCTCGCGCATGAACCACTGCATACAGTCTTGGCCTGTGTAACTTTTATAAAATGATAGAGAATCATCATAATTACATTTTACATAATAACCGACGCTATAAGGGACATGCTCTTGTTCCTTTTGAGTGTTTTTTTCTATATCATCGACTACAGGTATTAGCAAGCTTTCCGAGTCTGCGAATATAACAAACGGGGCTTTTTCCTTATGTTTAAAATTATTAAATTCCAAAATATTATTGCCTTCTACAGGCATCCGAGGTATTGCTAGGGTCTTGTTTTTAGAGCATTCGGACGTGTGCTTATCTAGTGTTATCTGCGTGTGGAAAAAATGAAGGCAGCGATCACAAAAAAATTTTCGATGCGTATTAAGACTCAATTGCCTTGATAGTAAGCGTGAAAGGTCTTTAATCCAAACAAAATGGTATTTTATAGGGCTTAAATCAATATCATCATCTGAGGAAAAGTAGCTGTCTTGTAAAAGTAGTAAGTTTATATGGGTAGGATGCTTATTTTCAGGTATATAATATGGCGCAACCAGATAATTTTTTCCAATTTTTTGCAGTCGATATACGTTAACGGAAATTAGGTTTTGCTTTTCAAACTTTGAAATTTGATTAATTGTCATGGGGAACGTAATACCTTCCAAGTTTAGAACTGACTGAGGGTTTGGATAGGACGATGTTCGTTCAGAATTCTTGAAAGCGGGATATAAAGCGGAAACGATGGACCACGCAAAGCACATTTCATCAGTATTCTGAACATTGATGCATGCCTTTTTCAATGCAATTTGTTTTGGAAGTTCGATGTAAGTTCCGACCCGAAGAGGATTATAATGATTAATAGATACCATTAAATGCATAATTTTGCGTAGTGCCCACCCAGAATTTCTTTCCTGGAACGTGTCTAATTCAACTAAAATAGGGTTCTTAACATGATCGGTAAACCACTCATTTAAGTTTGTGTTACCTAAAATAGGGGCATTCGGAGTAGTAATGTACTTTGTATCCTTTAAAATTTCGTCTGCTTTACTAATTTCAAAATCCCCACAAAGAGCGGTGTTAACTTTGAGTGCAGCAGTTTTTTTTAGTGCGTTTTGAATTCGCCGCTTAAAAATTGCCAAACAGTCCTCTAAAAATGATCGTACATCAGTATGACGCTTGTTAATAATAACACCCGTCCTGATTCTCGATTGGAATGCTGAATGTAAATCTTCCCACTTTACTCTACAAGAAGCTGTTTCTGCACGACGTGTCCCACTACCCCCACCCACTTTACGGTCCTTTAGTAAGGACTGAAACCCCTTAATTTGGGCTAAACACGCTATTATATGAGACTTTTCAGCCACAGACTCAGCGCGTTTCAGAACATTATTCAAGTTCCAAAGAGCGCGAGTACAGTCCCGCAATATCTTACCACAGGTAACCGTTGTTAAGTTAGGGGTATCCATCTGGGCCCTAATTAACTCGACGTACTCACTTGGGAACGGCATTTTTTTTACTCTGTAACAAAATAAATATGGCTCAAAATACGTCTGCTCTCTCTAACGTACAAAGATAGAATGGGCTCTGGAGCTCCTGCGTCCTGCCTATAATGCACCCCTATTTATAACCCCGGTTGGGGTGCGTTCAGAAAAGTAGCATACCTTTGAAAAAATAAGGTGCGTTCAGAATTAATATTCGAGGTTTAGTATGCAGTAGATGTACATACAACAAGCAGTTTTACACGTTTTTAAAATATATTACTTGCCGAAAACATTAATATTTTACGGGCTGAAAGTGAAACCTGCGATAAGTTTAATCGCCGTAAAAATGTTTACCAAAACAGACTCTAAAAATTGTATTCCCTCCACGTCACAACCCTCCCAAACTACTATATTATTAAATTATTATTATTATTATTTACTGCTAAAGGTTTTGCTGCACCCAACGAGTCCGTTAAAAGGCTACAGCTAGGATAATGGATTCATTGCATAGTCGACAGCGTGGTGCTAAACATGGTAGAAACATTAAACATTATTCTCGACAATGTTGAAAGAGTATTTATACAGAACAAATATTACGCATCCTGTCTACCGGCTACCTTAATAGTTTGGGAGCTTGCTAAAAAATATAAAGTCAATGTTGAACCGAAATGTGGACAACTCTTGTATGATGAAATGGGAAGCAACATTCATTTTTGGAACGTGTTTAAAGAAAAACCTTATGATCCTACCCTTAAAGTGATGAAACATATGATGCCTTCTATCGACGTTAGCAAGTTCCAATATAAAGAATATAAATTGGGTGCAGACCTGGATTCAATAGAAATGTTAAATATTTTCAATCGGTTCCTAGAAACAAAATCAACTCACTTTTATTTTTCAAAAGCTCCAGATAAACTTAAAACGATTAGGAACATTATTCATAGAAGTGTATCTAGATGTATTTAATAAAGATTATGCGTATTTACAATCGTATTAATATTATTACATACGTATCATTTTTTACCTAAAAGAAACAGTGTTTTACTAGAAAATATATTAGGGCTTCTCAGAACTACACCCTGTTTATGGGTATACAGCGTCATCATTATGATTGACGTATCAGTGTTATATTAGTGTTTTTGTTTGTGTTCAGATGATCTGAAACAATATTATAGGTATATAAGACCTGTTTTGTTTTTTCAGTGTTGACGTTGTGATTGATATATAAGCGTTATATGTTTGTTTTGTTTCCGTTAAGACACTGTTTTGTTTCAGTTAAGATATTGTTATGTTAGTGTTGTGTTTTAGGTAGTGTTTTAAACACCCGTTCCGTTGATGAGTACGTCATTCGAATGTCAGAGTTCTGCGAGATAAGATGGCGAACCGAAAAATTAAATTAGCGCTTTTGTCTTTACCGAACGGCCTAGATTTTGGTTTTAAAATGTTTGAAAATGGCTGCTTTATTGGGAATAAGCCCGTAGAATTTGAAAATAACACCCTAGTGATTGATAATGAGAAATATACTTTAACTGTAGGACTTCTGAATTTATTGACAAAAGAACGCCCTATAGGCTATTCCAATACAGAGCTGGATAAATATAAAGAAATCCTTCTTTTATCAAGCGCGCACCGAAGGGGGTTTAATAGTAAAAATCGCATAAATTCTAGCAGAAGCTGGAAGTATACAAACATTATTTCTAAGCTTTTTCCACCAAAAAGGACTTATTTAAAGAAAAGCAGAGTGAGCATGATAAAGAAAAACCTTAAATTGAACAGTACTATTCCTCCTACTTTGAATGATTTAGAACTTGATTACGATAATGACGTTAACAAGCTAGTGGAAATGTTTAAACAGTTAGAGAGCGACAATTTTAATCATAAAAACGACGATAAAATATGGTCTATATTACTAGAACTGGAAAAACTTGGTGTAATCGAATTTTTAAAATAAATACACTGTCCCTTATTTATGATTTCAGTATATATCTACCCCTCGAGCAGAATGGGTGTGTTAATTTACCTCATTTTATTTCTCACTGTTACTTCTACAGCTGTACAGGCAACAGACGAAACAGCTGCCCGCCAATATTTAACAGACTATGGTTACTTGGAAGAAAATGCTACAGATAATGCCTTAGTGTCGATATCAGATGGGTTACGGGCATTTCAAGAAACTTATGGTCTCCCTGAAGATGGAACCTTAAATAACGAAACTATTGCTCTAATGCAAAGACCACGCTGTGGCGTCAAAGATATTGCAGATTGGGGAAGAGGCTCTAACTACTTATGGAAAGATTTAAAGCTATCCTGGTCTATCTACCCCCCAAATTATTCAGTATATCCATATAGAGCAGTTGCTGAAAGAGCTTTTCAAGCATGGGAGGATGTTTCTAATTTCCGCTTTAAATATGATAGAAACACCCATAATATTACAATTTCGTTTGCCGACCAACGGCATAAAATGAAAAATGACCTCACCTGGTGTCCCTACAAATTAGATAAACCTACTTTAGCGCACGCATTTTTTCCAGATGGAAGTTTCAATGTAGAGATTCACATGCATTCAAAAGAGCCATGGAGTCTTTCCTCCAAAAATGGTGGGACAAATTTACTAAGCGTTTTAATACATGAGATTGGACATACTCTAGGTTTAGCCCACACAGCTGACGAGAGCGCAATCATGTACCCGTATTACAAAGCGGAAAATGTGAAAATAACTCAGGACGATATTTATGGTATCGAGTACCTTTATGGCAAAAAATCTTTGGCCACAACAAAAATACCCACGTCACCGAATACAACCCCACAGACAAAAACCACGACAATACCTACAAAAGTTACAACCACTCCACAGATAAAAACCACAACTATGCCAATAAAAGTTACAACCACCCCACAGACAAGAACCACAACTATACAGACAAAAGCTGCAACAACAATCCCCAGCGTACACCCGACCCCTGACGCGCCCTCGGTACCCGATGCGGCACAGTTTCCGACTCTATGTGACTTGGACTCGAAAACAAATAAAGCTTATTTAATCGTTAAAAACAAATTATTTATTTTTTATGAGAGATTTGTTTGGATGTTGAATTTAGAGACAAAACAAATTTCTAATACCCCGTTTCTATTAACAGATTATTTTAAATTTTTGCCAAAAAATTTTAGGAAAATAACTGCTATATATGAACGTCCTAATGGTGACATTGTATTGTTTGCCGATGATCTGATTTACTTTGTACAATATGGTACGTTCGCGTTAATAAAAACGGAATCAATAGATAGTCTCGCTGCCACAAATGTAAAAACCAGAGTTCAAGCTGTCGTGAACACAAACAAGGGAAAAACCTATTTATTTTTCAATGATATTCTAGTATGGGGCATAAATGAGTGCATGTTTAGACCAGACAATTATCATATAACGTCAGAATTATTTAACGGGATTCCCGCAAAGATAGACAGTGTATTTCGTTACACCGACGGCCGCCTTTATTTTATTCAAAACGACATGTTTTTTGAATATAATGAATTTACCATGAGTTTAATTCGCATCGGTAAAATGGATCTTTCATTTTTTGGTATATCTTGCCCTAATGTAGGCGTTTTGGCGCAGCTTAAAGATTTATTACATAAGATTATATCTCGTAATATAAAATTTTAGTTATGTAAAAATAAATAGAATGTATATTATTATAAACCCAATAAAAATATATTATTATTAGAGCTCTCGTTTTCTTTAATCAACCTATGCCAAACCCGTTTTCTTTAATCGACCTATGTTCCAAGTCCTATACAAGTTGTAAAATAAATTACTTTCCCTATATCTTTTTCGATGCATACGGAGTGTTATGGTCATTGTAATTTACTAGCTTGCTATCACTTGTTAAATTAACTTTTACGACACAGTGGCGTAGAGCAGCTGTTTTAAAATTAATTATATTTGCAGGATTATTTGTTCTATGGCCCTATTAAATAATGCCTTATTTAACTGCTAGTTTAATTGCACAGATATTGTGACGTACATACTCAAGCTACAAGAATTGAGTTATAATATTTAAAAAAGATATAAAAAACAATATAATATTAAATGTGTCGGATATTATACTGATAAAAACCCACATGTAGATAAAATGTTAAAACAAACGATTATACAGGTATGAAAAAACTAAAAACAATTTTCATTTCTTTAGGGCTGTTTTGAAAAACTAATACCCAAACTACTTGGTGCAGATGCCTATATAAAGTAGTTGTATTCTACATAATAACGAAGAAGGGTTCGTGAATTCGTAATAAAAACAATGGCTTATGTGGGTGCGTGTCCATATGAGACGCATTTTAAAAATTACCTAGGTATACTGATATCGTTTTAGGGAAATATTATAAAAAATTTTATTCAAAATAAAAAAGATTACCTTAACTTTCGAGCGTTTTAATACATATTTTACATATAGGCAGACAATTTTGAGCGTCACGCTTTAAACGTATGCAAAAGAAAACCAAAAGATACAAACACTTTGAATAAAAATACCAAGTCAGTTTAAAAACCCCCCAACACCATAATAAAATTCAAAAACTTACCTGTTGCAAACTTATAACAGAAACAATTAAGTGCTCTCACCATTTCTGCACTATTTATAAGCCCCTTCTAGAGTGACGCTACTATTAAAGAATTAATTTTTATGATGCATAAATATATGTCGATTGGAGTACGTACTAATTAATTCAAACACTAATATAATATCATCATATACAGGGTATTTTGAAAATGTAGATAATGGGCTTGTTTATTCTTTACACTGATTTTAAATACATATACGAGGCTGGTAATAACTACTCTGTTGGGATATTTTAAACGGGGTTAATGGCGGATTAGACAGCTTAACGAGGTTTTGATCCGCCTAGCTGGGGCTTGAGGGAAACGAAAAATAATTATTAAATGTTCTCTTTCAAGATTAATTTTAAATATATCACCCAAATACGTACAATCAGTTAAAATGTAGTTGGTCTTCAGCTACGTCATTGTACTAAAATATACCATTTAGGTCGAATGTTATGGCAGTTTATAGATATAATTTATAATTTAAAGGCGTAATTTAACGGTCAAAAGTGTTTCATACAGATCCCATTAGTAGTAATATATGCTTGCTTTTATTCACTCACATTATACATTAATTATTTATTAAAATGATAATTACTTTCAATGCAAAATTGCATATGTAATAGACCAACAATGTTGATGAAATTTGCATATAAAACCACTTCTACCTCGCGTTGTGACTCGATTTTATATGATCATTTTATTGAAAGATAATTAATTATGTATTCTGTTTTTATTGTACGATTCGGTAAACATATCCTTAAACATAATAAAATTCGAAAAAGATCTTATTTTCTCCGATATGACCTTTATATATATTACCATAATCGTGCATTTGACTTGAAAACTGCATATATTTCTGAAATAAAACGTTGCTAAATGATTACAGATGTCTTTTTATTTACGCCGATTTTTTATTCCTTTAATGTAATATACCAGGGCGGTAGTAAGTGATATTTTTATGTTATAAATAAAAAAGTTTTAAAATTGATTGATTTTCATTTAATTATGCAATCCTGAATGACATTCCGATGGGGTATTTATATGGGTATTTTTATCAATGCGATATGGGGTGAATGCTGTTGGAAGGTTTAAGATTTGTTAATAAATTGAGATCGATAATAATATATCCCTATAACCACACTTAAGGTTCTTTGTTTTACCTAGTTACTGTTGCGAACGGCTATTGCAAGATGGCCTAAGCGTATTTTCTTAAATTTTCAGTATTGGAACGGCGGTGTTGCCGTTTCGACAATTTTTATGTTGAATAAGGTCAAATATTGGTTTGGCGATGCCATTAGTACTGGTTTGTCGATAAAATGGTGAAGGCATTATAAAAGCTAGGTTTACCACCATTTTGTCATCATCGTCACACTAAGGTTTGTTAATAAATTGGTGAAGGCAATATTTGCTGATAGGGGCTTCTGGTTGCATAAGTTCAGGTAGTACCCAGATAGCGGGAGTGTGCGTGAACGTAATTATAGATGACGCCTGAAAATACTGTTTGCCAAAAGGACATACTAGATCCCGTGTTGTCTAATTACATGCCGCGCTGCCTCTAACAATGTTCATTAATGATATGTATTGTATGTATTGTTTGGTGAATACCTATATATTTTTGGTAATAAATTTGTTTGATGTACTTAACTGTTTTGTTTCTTTATCGGGGCTGTTTTCTGTGATAGAGAGGCCAACAGGGTCTGTTCCTGGGGGAACAGGGTCTGTTCCTGGGGGAACAGGGTCTGTTCCTGGGGGAACAGGGTCTGTTCCTGGGGGAACAGGGTCTGTTCCTGGGGGAACAGGGTCTGTTCCTGGGGGAACAGGGTCTGTTCATCGGGTCTGTTCCAGGGGGAACAGGTCTGTTCCGGGGGAACAGGGTCTGTTGGACAGGGTTCATAATACGTTTAATCTGATTCCACACGGAACAGTTTATATTACAATACTTTTTTTGTTAAATCTGATGTCTTTGTTTTTAATAATCGGCTAAAAGACTTGACGCTTCGACTAATTACTGATTTTTAGTTTATACTATCCATCTATAAGAGACGTTGCAGCCCTTTCGGGGTAAATGATTGTAAAATAATATTGAAAGCTGATGCTTGTGTTGCATAGCAGATAGGTGAATGCACAAGATTGTTAATATTTTCCTACGCTTATAATATTTATTTTTATGTGAAACACTGGTTGCCTAACTTCAGGTAGTACTCAGATATCAATTAGTTTGTTTTACTAAGTATATGTGTATGGTTTGCCCTAATTTTGTACATTAGAAAACACCACCATAACCCCACTTAAGGACCTTTTGTTCCAGCAATCTAATCAGATGTGCCCCCGTGGTTTCACGTTGTCAAACATTGTTTAGCAATTTTAAGGTATATGCTCTCGTAGCGTATTTTGCAAGGCTTTGAGGTTCGGCCCCAGAGGATTATGGTTCAATTCCCGCTGACTGCACAAACTTTTTTTCTGTTATTATTTATTCATTATGTTGTTCAATATTGATTATTTAGATAGATGTTCAGGTTAGGTACTTGGGTTGGGGTACTATTGAGAACGTGGTACGTCATCTCTCCCCATAAATATAATAACACGTGACTATGGGTCATAAAGTTGGGTTAGAATCTTGAAATAATGAGGGCTGATAATACCAGGGGGGCGCCACTTAGGCTAAGACGGGTACCCTCGGGCGATCATCGGGTAACCATCGGGTGACCACCGCTCGGGGTCGCTGACCTGCCTGAGCTAGCCTCGCGAATTATGCATAGGGTCTCGCGGTATCGCCTTCGATCATCATGCGCGCTCAACGCCTGTTGTGGAGGCTTCCTCCGCCGCGGGTCTGGGGCTCACGCCTCCGCGGGTACTTGGGTTCCATGGGGAATGCTGCTAGGTTGGAGGATGGTGGCTTCCAGGAAAAGTGCCACGCCCTAAAATGGTGATAAAACTGCAGATTTCAGGACAATGTTATTTCTTATGGGATTTTGAGTTAGAAACGGCTCTGCTATTCTACTATTTGGAACTGCTGTGGCTTTAACAAATGTAGCAGATGACATTATTCGTGCGTGTGACAAGAAAATGAATAGTATACTAATTCTTCTTGACTTTTCGAAAGCTTTCGATACCATCAATCACGCACTTCTTGTATCTAAATTAAAATATTACGGCTTTCATAATGATTCTTTTCTGCTTATTAAATCATACTTATTTAATAGATTTCAAAAAGTTTTTTCCGATAATAATTATTCTGAGCAAGCTAACATTCGTTCTGGGGTGCCACAAGGCTCAATTTTAGGTCCCTTACTTTTTCTCATATATACCTCTGATATACTTAGATCTTTAAAACATTGTAGAGTACAGGCATTTGCTGACGACACACAAATACACTGCTGTTTTGATGCTGAGGATTATGCTAATGTCGAGTTGTATATAAACCAAGATTTAAAAATTTTGAGCTTTCTCGGAGTCATAATTTAAATTTAAATCCTACTAAATCCTGCATGCTAATTTTTGGTAATAAAAATTGTATTAATGATTTAAAAGATATTTTAAACATATCCATTGATGGATCAAAATTAAAGATTGTAGATAGTGCTAGAAATTTGGGTCTATTGATCGACACTGAACTAAGATTTAAGGAGCATCTTAAACAAATATTTCAAAAAACGTATCTTTCTCTAAAAATATTATATAGCAATAGACATATTTTAAATTTTAAATTGAGAAAAGACTTGTGTGAATCTCTCGTTTTGTCCAATTTTAACTATTGTGATTTTGTGTACGGGTTTTGTTTGGATGCTCAAAGTAGATCTCGAATACAGAAAGTTCAGAATGCCTGCCTTCGATTTGTATATGGCGTGCGCAAGTTTGATCATATTTCTCACTTGTATAGGGCTAATAACTGGTTGAGAATGGATGAACGTAGAATTCTTCATTTTTGCATTTTTGTGGTAAAGATTCTTAATAATCCAAACTCCCCTATTTCGATTCGAGAGCGTTTGATTTTTCGTCATAACATTCATGATAGACCGGTTAGAGACAGAAGTAAGTTAACTATGCCACATCATCAGAGTGCCATGTTTCAGCGCTCCTTTACTTATAACGCTGTTAAGTATTATAATTCAATACCCACTGACATGTTGCTTTTAAATGCAACTTTATTTAAAATGAAATATAAGAAATATCTTTTAAATTTACAAAATACTTAACTTTTTATGATAAAATTAAATATGTTTTTTAAATTTTTTGTTTGAGTTGTTAAATTATTTCAATTTAATTATTATACTCGCTAATTACACTGTGTAAAAAATTATATAAGAATTACTTTATTACTTTATTAATGAACAATCAAATAATTAACATATTTTTATTAATTTGTTTATAATGTCTGACTGGTTTAGTGGAGTAGCTATTACAGCTAGACTACGCCAGTATTTGACATTTATTTTTAATAATTTTTATTGCTTTGCCGAAATAAAAAGACATTTATTATTATTATTATTATTATTAATATAACAATGTAATTAATAAAAAAAAAAGGAATACCGTCAAAAACATGAATGATATTAACAAATTCAAAAATAATCCAAGTAATAAGTATTTTACTTTTTTAGCAACTCAAAAGACTTAAAGAAAAAAATTACAATTAATTAAAAATTTACTTTCTTATCAGTTTCTATGCTACAATTCATCCCATAGATGTTCAGTAGGACTCATATCGAGGCTTCGCGCAGGTTATTGTAGTGGTTATCCGCAATACCTAAAAATTTTGCCCTACTGGTGAGCTTGGCATTATCTTGAATTAGAATGAAATTATTGCCAATTAACTCATCAAAAGATAAAGTATACTACTGAAAAATATTATACCGGCGGTATAAATTTCTGCTGCCATCGACTGTCTTGTAGAGAAAACATGAATAATGCTAATAATGTCTTTCTTTATTTAAAATGTTAGAGAAAAATTCTACATAAAGTAGCTATAGTAGGTGGCGGTATCCAACTAATGCTGCTCATACAACCACCCTAATGGAAAGATATGCACAGAAGAAATATTAGCATTAAAATAGAATGTAAAAATTAATAAACGTAAAAATTATAAGTAAAGAAGGTATAAAAATAAAATATGTATAGAAATAGTAATCTACAAAATGATCCAGCGCTGGGCGTCCTCTCAACGTCATCATGTAAAGAATTACGTGCATTAACTGTCATATAGCATCGCTGAACTGAAAGAGAGGGAACATTATACAAGCCACGATGTCTTGTTTGGACGTTACGGACATCAGAAGCCCTGATTAACTTATTAAACAAATATTTAGGAATTTGGCTAGTTCTGATTTTATACACAAGATGCAAAAGATTAGGTTGAAATCTTTCTTCAATTATTAGCCATCTCCAGATATGCCGTAATGTGATCAAATTTGCGACCATTATGACAGAATCTAAGGCAAGCATTTTGGAGTTTCTGGAGACTCTTTCGGTCTCTCTGTAAGAAGGCAGGTCAATAAACAACATCGCAGTAACCCAGATGTGATAATATGAGAGAATTAGATAAGCGTAATCTCGTAGTCGTGTCAAACATGTCCCATGCACATGTAAGAGTTTTAGTTTAAAAAAAAACGATTTTCGAATTAAAGACGACATTTAATCAGAAAATAACAACTCTAAATGTATAGTCAATCCAAGATTACTGCATTTATTCGAAGGCTTTAAAACAGTTCCACTAACAGTAATTTGAAATAGGGGATCCTCAACTATAATAATAACCAAAAACTATCAACTGAGTTGAAATTTTCTCATTAACTTCCATGAAGCTCTCTATTTCTAATATTTTAACTCAAAGCACAGTTCAAAGATAATGATTTTACCTAAATATAAAAAATGGTTTATTAAAAGCGGGTAGCTTGCGTAAAAGTTATAGGTCTTTGAATTTGAGTGTATTTAATTAGACTTAATCATCAGAATCAAAATAAATAAGTCCCTGCCAATTATTAAGGTGTAAACACATTATTTTTTAAAGCTTTACAATTAGGTATGTCGCACTTTGTCATACATTCTAATAAAGCAATTAGTGTAAGTATTGACAAAGTTATGCAAGTAAACACTAAAAAATCAAAGGATCCACATAAAAATATTTCCAAGTTCTTAGGCATGAAAGGTGTTCATCATTATATCAAATTTTCGGAAGCTATTAGAAGTTTCACTAATTGTGTAATAAACTGAGAAAGCTATAATAACAACTAAAATGCATTTTTTCATTATCTCGTGTAGCAACTTTTTAAAATGTTGATTGCAAATTATCTAGAACTATTATACTGGTGCAAAATACTCCCGTAATTTTAACATGTTTGTTTGGCTAAAAACAAGTGGAAGTAGATATTTTATTGTCGGAACATTCGATTTTACAGATGAAGGAACATTTTCTTACACTTACTGGATAATATCGAGTAGAGTAGTAGACCAAAGTAAAGTGGCTCAGTTATACGTAAGTTATTTAAAACTAATAAAACGGTCACTGGAAAATTGCAATCACATTTTTGTTCAGAATATTTACTAAGCCCACCCACTACCTAAGGAAGGAAGCCTGGCTGCAACTTCGCCTTTTGTATCTTATACAATAAAGACATACTATTATTTTTATTATAAGTTACACCGTCTGTAGGCAATTAATCGTCTTAAAGGTTAACAATTTCCATATAAAGTTATCTAATTTTAAAAAATTATAAAATGTTCAAGAACTGTTAAATATTTGATTGTCTCAAGGTGCTGAGTACAACCAATGGTGAAACTTATCTTTCCTTTAACTTTAAACCCATCTTATTTATTTATATCCGCACCAAAATTAATTACCCCTAGTTTCTTTTGGCTTTGCCAAACAACACAGAAAGTATGCCACAAAAAGCTTTTTATTAGCAGCCTGTCAGTCAAAGGAGTTAAAATTATAGCTCCTTGTTACGGGACAAGTATAAAGCTGGATTTATAAACTCGAAAAGTTGGCGAGGCTCGAGATTTTACAGGTCAGACTATGGTATTTATAAAGTCGATAGCGAAGTTCGAAAAGTTGTTGCTTGATTATTTGAAGTTTGTTGTTACCCATCAATTATAATATTTCATCATTTTGAATAAAGTCGAGTAACAAACTAAAGTCTATTCACATTTCAAATACGGATAATGACGATAATGTCAACAAAAGCACCTGAACGCCTAAATAAAACAGGACCGTATTATGGTCGTAAACCCCGTAAATAAAATAAATTTGTAATATTTTAAAATTAATAAATCTTAGAATATGTATTATACAGAATTTTGGGCCTATACCTAGCTAATGACTTACTAGAATGTATTATTCTGACTCTAATTCTGAAATGCTTGAGCTGCTACTATCATCAACTCTTATTACAAGTGGTTCAATTTGAACCTCTATGATACTGTCTAATTCCCACATTTTAGGTTCTACCTTTTGACGAACATGTTCAATACAATGTTGCCATTTCTCAGGAGAAATTAGTAATACCGCCTCGTTAAAAAGAATTTTCATGTCGGCAAATTTAAATGTTTGATTTTTATCGGCCACATAATGCTTCATATCTGCCCAAATTAATTCTATAGGGTTCAGCTCACAGTGGTATGGCGGAAGGCGCAATACTATTTTATTATGTTGTTTTGCCATTTCGTCTATTTTAAGTTTATCATACTGCTTTTTATGCTGTTTAACAAGGGCCAGAAGTTCTATTTTAAGCATTTGCTCGTCGAATTCTATATTCTTTGACAATAACCAGTTTTGAATTTCTGCTTTTTTCTCGCGTTTTCTCGAATGGTAGGGTGCGTTATCCAATACTATGACACAATTATCTTCTAGCTTAGGCAAAATGTTTGAAAACCAGTTTTCAAACGACTGTCCGGTCATTTCGTCGTGGTAATCACCAGACTTCTTGGATTCAAAAGCCCATAGTGCATCTTGCACAAATCCGTCTTCGCTACCAATATGGCATATTATAAGTCTTTTTCCTTTCCCTAAAATTTATAAACTTTTTATTTTCCCAGAATTCAATGTAAATATTATAAAACAAACTTCGTTTCGTGAGTAATAGCCTCCATTACATGGTTAACAAACAATGTACTAGGTATTTGTTGTTTTTTTTTGGTAAAATTATTTATCTACATACTATACTACAAAATATCTGTCATTTATTGTACTAAAATCTATCAAAAAACTTACCAGACGGGTTTTTTTAACCCGGTAGAAAGTCCATCCATAAAGGCTTGTCTGGATGAAGAGATAGTAGTATCTACCCAAACTCTCGCTTTCGTATGGCCAGCGTTAATCCAGGTTTCATCCATATAATATATTTTTCGACCTACATTCCTGTACTGTTTTATTTTCTTTAGGTAATCCCTTCGCCACAGGACAATTTCCTCTTTATCCAGCAACATACTATTTCTACCCCTAGTTTGATGTTTAAAATTAAGTTTTTTTAATAGTTTCCAGAAAGTTGTTCTTTTAAAGGTCGGTAAATCTGGATCATCATTAACCGCTTTTAACACTTTATCAATTGTGTGAAGCTCATTCCTAAAATAGAATTGATGTACCTTTCGTCTTATTGCAGCTTTATCGAAATCTTCGACAGAATCCACGATTTGCTTGTAGGACAGTTTTCTCTTTGGTTCAGAGAAGGTTTCATTTTGTTTATACTCTTTGCAACGTTAAACACTGTTTTACAACACACCCCTGTTCTATTTGCCACTCTACTTTCAATTTCATGAATAACCATCACAGGATTCTCTAGCATTTCATGTTTATAAACATTGAGAATCATTTCTTTTGTCCGTATGTCCAAATGTCCCTTTTTGGATCGTTTTTTAGGAGGTGTTAACGGCCTATTTTTACCTTCATCCGCTGTATCCGTGGAGGACATACTTCAGTTTTATCAAATATAACTACGTTGTGCAATAAAACTAACGTTTCTTCAACAAAAACCAAGAATACCACAAAAGTTTACTCTAACACACACTTACAAAAATCAAAACGGTGCAATACTGTCAAGCAGACAGATAACTGAATACAACTCTGTAAAAAAAATTTTAAACGCCAATAGCGTTGCGAGAATTACCAGTCATGAGGTGACTCACGCGATGTTCAGTGTTTACATCGGGCGTATTTCAAATGTAAATAGACTTTAGTGTTCATTCTTCATACCATCTGTTATTTTTTTCCGATTTTCCAGCACAAAAACACAAAACTAACCTTAAAACCACAAAAAGAAAACTGAAATACGATTGGCGGAATGGCGACGTAAACAACGAACCACATGACTTTAATTGGTCAGAACGAACTCCCATTATAAAAATTTGTTATCTCGAACTACCTGGGAACTTTTCGAAACTATCGAACTTTGCATGAACTGAGATTATAAATGAAACTGAGTGTTCCCTTTAGTTTAAATTGAACTCCTGTTTCCAACGCCAAATGAACCTTAGCTTTGCGAACTTTTCCAGTTTATAAATCCGCTTTAACATTTTTATCGGTTCTTTGTTGCCATTTTTTATTAATGTATTCTATTATTGCGGGGGTAGTTTTGACTTAGTCAACTGTTCTTGAAATTAGAGTAGTATATCAGTTTAAGAAAGTTTTCTTGTGAGCTTAGATTTAAATGGCCCCACCAAATGATCAGCAAATGTTCCCGTTCTTTTTCTACTTTATATTATAATAACAACTTTCCGGCCAAAACCTAAATCCATTTTGCCTACGACATCGACAGCACTTTGTTGTTTTATATTGTTTCATTCTTTACTCTGTAGGACTACCGATCCCCAGGTAGTGTTAAATCTCATTTTGCAACAAAAACCTGGAACAAGTCATTATGTCTTGTAACGACATGCAGTAGAATTAAATAATTCCAATGTGCTGCATTATTTCTCAAATTATCTTAGTGGACACTCCTTCTATTCTTGATTATCCTGCCGGTCGTCTGCTGAAATCTGTTGCATCTATTAATACTGAAAGCTATTGACACAATATGTAATAATTATTTTTATTATTTAAAGAGGTCATTCATGTTTAAACGGGCAAAAATAAGACGACATCTTGGAATTAGTTTTAGATAAACACATTGATGTACGGATTCCATTGTTTCTTCTATTTATTGGGTTACACAAGTGAACATAAAAACACCGACTTATTTATTGACACTTGTTTATTTTATGTGTATCGATGACGAATTTGATTTCGACGAGAAGTTATCAATGCGGGTAGTGCTGATCATATTATTTGCTTGTAACTCATCTGAAACCACGAAGTGAACAAGATTCTAAATCTGCTTCAATGCGGCTTCATGCCATAGTAGAATGAAATTGAAAATTAAAAGCATAAGTGGGTCAAATGCATTGTTGTACAGGGTGTCCAGTTCTCGTGAGTTTTTATATACCAGCTCCCTTATTATAAAAGATAGAAAGATCCTTCGCAATGCGTTCAATAAAATAATTGGCCTTCCCTGCAAAAGCCTAAAGGCTTGATGGGAAGCTTCTCGAAGTTGATCACTATTGTGGTATTGTCTCTTATATAACTGATTTTCTATATTCCGTAAAAAAAAATCTAACACAGAAAGATCAGGTGATCTTGGAGGCCACCGCAACATTTGTACTAGTTGAACAAACAATCCTACGCTCTGTGTTCATCATACACTTAGTACCTAATTAATGATTTTAAAACTTACTACTAAAACGCAGCTCCGAGGCTGCGTTCGTGTCTTTATTAGCTTAAATAAAACAAACATACATATCGTGTTTTTCATAATTTTCATATTTAGTACTTTGTGTCATGTTGAACAATTTTCACAGAAATAAAAAATAAACTTACAAAATCAAACAAATACCAGTAATATTTGTCAACAATCCGTAGTGCCGCATATAATTTGGTTTTCTGTAATGGCTAAGTTTAGGGCAACAAATTTATTAATAAAAGAAACTTAGGTATGACGTTTCGGAGAGCTATAAGTTGCCTCTTTGGAATAAAACAGCCAACATTTAACTGTGTTTTACCTATTCAAAGTATTGAATTTGTTCTATATTTTTCTCTAATAAATATAAAAAGCTGGACTTAACAACAATCTTTTGATGTCCCTGTTTTTTGTGCGCTGCTTTTTGTAATTTACATATTACACCAGATTAAATAGTTGAAGGTTTTACAAGATATATATACATGGAAGGAAGACGTGATTGTCCCTATTCACGAGAATACAAAACAAGAAAAGAGTGCACCAACTTTAATTATACTATACGAAGTAATAGAAGTGAAAAATCTAAAAGATATATGTGCCATAGAGCATTTTTGTAGGAAATTGGAGACAACTGCAAATCTGTGAATAACGAAGTACATATTAATTTTTTTAAAACAAAAGGAGAAAATCCAAAAACATTTGAAATGATATAAGTCCATAGTAAAATCTCATTAGTCACTAATATTTTAGAAAAATCTCCTGTTATGTTAATCGATAAACTCCATCATAGCACGTATATCTTTTTTCTTGGTCCCATTCAAGGATTGTACACCTGGTAAGCAGGTAAGCTCGACTAACTTGATATTTTCGATACTAATTTCCTCCTCCAGCACATGGCATTTCTCCCATCCCACTAAATCACTAAAATTTTGTTCATATAAAACTACACTGGGATCTTTGTTTGTCACTCGGGGCCATGAAGCTTGTGTAATACGAAGTTTTGATATTACAATACATTTTAACGATACTGTTTCAAAATCAAAGAACTTTACGCCACACGTATCCAAACCCTTGTATGTTCTAGTAGGTCTTGATGTGGCTGATCACTTCCTTGCATTGCTTACATTTGTGAACCTTTTAAGCGTTTCTCAATTAGATGCTGAGAAACTGTGACATCAGATAAGAAAGCTGTGATCGAAATTTTCAAAAATATCCAATGACATCAGGTAAATGTATGAAAACAGAACCATCCTGTTTTTTAGCTGTCCCGCACAATTGTCACTCCAGATGCACAGATATCTTTTATAAGTTGAGAAAACACCAGCGTTAAGTGCTTATAACAGGCCTGATGCTATTTGGTTCCATGATTGCCCTCATACTACATGCACTTAATTCCACCTAGTGTTAGTAACATGAATTACCAAGTTGTAGCATGAAAGGTGACAACTGTAATATATGCCGCTGTGAGTTAGCTTAGGAAGCGGAAACACTTTCTGTAGGTCATGATGTGGTACTACGGTCAGTATCTTCCTGAATGGCTTGAAACCCCCTTTAAACTTTTCTGAATTGTAATTCTAGGTCTATTTTCGCCTTTCTTGCTTCGCTGGCATCTTTGCTTTTAGTTCTCAAGGTGTTAAGGTCACTGCTTAAATAGGTGCTCCTTGTAACGAGTGATTATTAATTATTTTGCTCAAGGGCGGCTGTGACCCAGTATACATAGTGTAGCAGTAGCGCGTAGATTAAATCATAGGGCGAATTTGCAAGAAAGCAGCGTTGTCACGTTGAAAACCTAAAATAATGTTTTTTGACGGTATGTAATATAAAATCCTGAGCTATCTTACTTTGAAAGCCTACTTTATATGGCCGCCTCCTACTTCTAGATACCTTCTGATGTTTCTTCTTACCCTCAGAGACACATTAACCAATACGTTTGGAGAATTATTAATTACGGCAATTTTTTCTGAAATCCTTCGTTTAAGATCATTTATATCCTCAATTGGTGTTCGATAAATGGAGTTTTTTATAAAAGGCCACAAGAAGAAATCGCAGGGTGTTAAATCGCAGGAACGAGGTGGCCATATTTGTTGCGTATTTCGGCTTATAAATCTGTTTTCAAAAAATTCACTTAAAAAATTTAAATTTTCTCTGGTTACATGAGGTGTAGCGCCATCTTGTTGGAAGTAACCTTCCCGCAATTCATCATCGTGAAGCTCATTAATAAATGTTGTCAGAATTTCGATCCGATATCTCTCAGCTGTAATTGTGCCATCAAAGTAAATTGGGCCTACTATTCTTCTAGAACTAATTGCTGCCCACACACCAACTTTTTGAGGATGACAAAAACATGCGAATTTTGCGTATTCCACATTCGCATATTTTGTGAATTAACATAGCCTGATAAATAAAAATAAGCCTCATCGGTAAAAAATGTTTTTTCAAAAGCACCACTATTTTCTTCTTGAAAATTGTTTAAAAACCATTCACAAAAATTAAGTCTTTGGGGAACGTCATTGGGAAGGAGTTCATGAATAGCCGTAACACGATAAGGGTATAGATGCAGATCCTTTTTCAAAAGTGTTTGACATGTACTGTACCATAAATCCATTTGCTGATTTTGTTGAGATAAATGCCTAATAGAAGTTGAAGGATTATTTTCCATAATTTGTCGCGCTTCTTCAATAACCTCATTCGATCGTTTCGTTGGTCTTCCAGCCCCTTTTTTATGTTGAACAGAACCAGTCTGACGAAATTTATCAATTAGGTATTGTGACCCAGTACGAAAATTATGAAAGGTCACCGCAACATCAGGAAACTCGGTTCGAAATTCATCAAAGCAGTCATGCATAGAGTAATTCCACACACCGCCTATTTTGTTTCCATTTCTAAAAAAACTTTCAACAATAAAAATTTTTTGTGCTTCACTAAACATTTTTACTGTAGAACTTTCAATCCGGCAACAAAGCTTCACCAAAACTTGATACGCTGAAAAATAAAAAAAAAAATAAAAAATTAAATCATATCCTGCAAATAGCACTTTATAATAGTCAAAAGACGACTCCCCGGAGAAATATTAGTTAAAGCAATAGTAACCTACCTTCAAATAACTGCAAAAATTACAAAATTTCTCCAATTTTTAAACTTTACAAATACACAAATTCAAATAAGACGTAAATGTCATAAAACAATCATGTCATCTTATCTACGCAGTACGGCCATGATGCTTTTAAAATGCATGGCCTCCCTTGAGCAAAATAATTAAAAATCACTCGTTATATATTTCGGTGGTAGTGACCCTGGGTAAACCACTATTATGACTTATTATCATATTTCATCCAGAGCGATATACTTGCAAGTTTTTAAACTACCACATTTATCTTTAAAGGTAGTATTACCATGTTTTAGTCGCTTAACTAATGTAGTAATCTTCTGAGACCTTATTGAAAATGTCTCACAGAAAGTTTTTTTGGCATATTTTCTTTTAATTTGTTTGCTCTTTTGGTTAGTATAAGAGTTTCCACTAAGCCTAGCCTCACGCTGTTCAATTCTTGAGGGTCTAGGTTTCTGGTTAAGATCAGTAGGAGCACATTCATATCCTACAGGTAAATAAGGCGGGCAAATATAAATAAATAACAGCGCATGGATGTCTGTGTAACTGTGATTAAAACAACTAAAATGGACACGTGGCACTTAGATCAGTTAGATGCGCTAATAGCGAGTGAACTTACCGGTGGCGCCACTTGCAACATGTTTTTATAATACCGCACTGGCCTTGGCGCAAGAACATTTTGTCTAAAAGACATAAAACTTTCATATTTTGGCATTGAAGTCATTTAGATTTACTACTCTTCTGTTATAACATCTAGAGAGAATAGAAGAAGTTGTGGGAGACTATCAATGAATTTTTAGACCTAATGTGTCCGCAATAGACCATATCTTCACCATCAGACAAATAATGGGAAAATGCCGTAAATTTGACAGAGAAATCCATCTGATTTTTATTAGATTTTTGCAGGTATTTGACAGAGTATGTAGATCAAAATTGTGACGAGCAATGCAAAAACTTGGCTTTCCAAAAAAAACTTGTATCTGTATATGGAGGATACGCGGTATAAAGTACGAGTGGGACGTCTCTGATTCCTTCAGGATCAATAAAGACCTAAAACAAGGCGATGCCTCCCTACTCCTTACTTATATCGTTGGAATATTTAATAGGAAACACCAAGATCGGGACCCCAACTGCTATATTCCATCAAGATGGATCCAACTTATTCTTGGTCTTTGCAGATGATGTGAACATGATGGGTTATAATAGGATCAATCTTAAAGACTCTGCTGTGAGATCGTAAGATATCGAAAAAGCAGCGGGAAAAATAGACCTCAAAATAAACCAAGGCTAACCTGAAGTAACCCAGATACAGTAGGAGAAAACTTAACTATCGAAGACTACAACTTTGAGCGAGTAAGACAATTCAAATATCTTGAAATAAACATTAGATACAACAATGACTTCATTGAGGAAACAATCAATCGGAAACAACGTGGAAACCTTCGCCTTTTTGCATTTTAAGATCTACGAATATCAAAAGAACTGATAAGAAAAACTAAACCAAACAGAGACAGAGGCTGTTGTTTAATCTTATGTACGTATTTGATTGGATGACTTCCTAGACCAATTTTAGAAAAATGGCATTAAACCACATTTTTTCGTAAAAAAACACATGGACGGAGTAGAAATGAAGTGGCAGAACAATTTAGAATAAAAACGAACCAAGAACTTAGAGAGCTCTACTCGAATATGAAGCCTTGAAGAAGAAGAAGAAGAAATAACGGTTTCTACAGTCTTTGGACTTGGTGTTGGTTATTCAGCAGCTGTGGAGCTTCTACGTTGATAGGTATGTAGATATATTGGGTTTAAATCGAGTCATAATTATTGTTCATAACTAAATATATCACTAGGAAGAATTTTGTCACAATATTATTTATCAGTCAAACTATTTCCCGTGTAATCCCTGATCAGCACCAAACGATAGGGATGCAACCTAATAATATAATTAAACAATGCCTTAGTTTTTAACAAGTCAACACTGAAACAAAAACATAAAAGTCTATCACTGAGGAAAACACTTGAAACCCTTTACTAATGAAATTAGTGGTCTTAAAGTTTATAAATATTTGATATATTCGTCGAGTTTTTGAAGCTTTTTTCCACCTCAAAATGCTAATTCCAATTGCTGAAGCATTTGACATGCTGGCAGTATATTTTAAATGCTTCCAAAATGCAACAGTTTCTGTCAGAGCCTATTTAATAAGGTGAAAGATGGCATTTTGGTAAATATGCTATTGTTAGAATAGCCACCAGATTGCGAGAAGTGGGAATTATTCATTTCCCAGTATACAGGGTCGTTGGTATGTATGGAAACGGTCAATTATTTCTTAAACTAAAACAGTTAGCAAAAAATATTTAAGACAAAAGTTTCAGGGTTCCTTAAGGTCTATTAGAATTAAAAAAAAAAAGTATACAGATGAGTCAGAAATCCGTAGAGAAACAAAGTTACTTTTTTTTAAATAGAACACCCTATATTTTAGAATAGTTTTGGATTTTACATAAAATAACAATAATTTTTTAATAAGTACATTATAAGTCTAAATCCAATAGTTTCCGAGATATCGACTTCTGAAAAATGACATTTTTGAACTTTGACAGCTTCTAGCTTTCTAACGGTACGTCTTAGAGTAAAACGGCTTACATGTTCCTATCTTAGTTTCTTATTATCTTCCTAAAAGTGTCAACTTGCGGTTAAACCGGATGTAACTCAAAGGCCGGAAATACAGTACTTCCGCCTTAACCGGAAGTTGATGTTCTTGAGAAGATAATAAAAAAGTAAGATAGGAACATGTAAACCGTTTTACTCAAGGACGTACCGTTAGAAGCCTAGAAGCTGTCAAATTTCAAAAATTGTAATTTTTTGAAAGTCGATATCTCGGAAGTTATTAGGTTTAGACTTATAATAAACTTATTAAAAAATAATTGCTATTTCATGTAAAATTCAAAAATATTCTAAGATATAGGTTGTTCTATTTAAAAAAACAGTAACTTTGCTTCTTTCCGGTTTTCTAACTCATCCTGTATACTTACTTTCTTAAAATTCTAATGGACCTTTAAAAATCCTAAAACTTTTATCTAAATTTTTCCTTGCTAACTGTTGTACTTTAAGAAATAATCGACCGTTTCCATACATACCAACGACCCTGTATAGAAGACGTAGCCGAGTCCGAACAGAAGAAGATATTATAAATGTGTCAGCATATATTGGCATCAATCTCCATATAGGAATACGCCAAATTTCATTGAACTTGGGCGTTAGAATAACCACAGTTCAAAATATTATAAAATATTTCAGGTTAGTACTGATTTTATGATTTCATTTGTTTCTAAATTTTACTGTAATATGATTTATATTTTCTTATTTTATAATAGGATACATCCCTACCATTAGGAACTTTGTCAAGAATTGAAAAATGAAGATTTTGACAGAAGGCTGAATTTCTGTCATTCAATGCACTATTCGCCAGCCACTAATCCACATTGGATGTAGACGGTACAGTACGAAGACAACTGAAGTGCCAACGTCTGGTGTGGATTAGTAGAAGGCAAAATAATTGGCCCACATATTGTTGATGTCTCATCATCATCAAATGGTGGCGTATACATAATATTATTATATTAGCTGGTTTGCTTGAAGATGTAACGCTACAAACAAGGCCAATGATGTATTTTCAGCATGGTGGCTGTCCGTCCAGCGCATTATGCTATAAATATGTAAGAAATTTTGGATCGGCAGTTTCCAAACAGGTGGATCGGTAGGGGAAGCCTATTACCATAGCCAGCTAGCTAATGACATGAAAACCCAAGTTGAAGGGATCTTATTCATGGTATTTTCGTCTCTTTCATTTGATGAAAAAAGTAAAATTAAAAAACAATGGTCGTGTCGGATGACCATTAAAATGTTGAATTTTATTAGTTAGTACCTATGTTATCTAAACAAATTCACGAGGGGTTATGGGGGTCAAACTCCCCTCCGCGAAAAAAAAATGTGATACTACATAACATTATCATGAATAAACCTACCTTTTTGCATAGAAGAACCAAAAAATGGAAGTGAAATTAAATAATTTATCATACGTCTAATCAATGCAAATATTAGTATATGGTCTCCAAAAATGGCGCTACTTTTACCCCTTCAGTGCTCCTTAACCTTCCTAATATTTTTCCCTGGATCCACGCCTGCTATTTGTAATTTCATAATATTTTATCCTGCATTTCTGGTTTGAATTAAGATATTGACATGCAGCTTTCACCAGATTTATCAGCTTTAACCTATTTTTTTATATGAATATATATTTTTATATGGTTCCATTTCCATTTAAAACTTTTGAAAAAAATTGAAGAATCTGTTGATTGTGCAAATAGTGCCTCCTAGTGACGACGAACATAACAAGAAATTGTCATACAAAATTTTAATGTTACTATAGGATAAGTTGTTTGAAACGAGAGGAAGTTTGTTAAGTTTGGTTAATGCAAACCGGACTTATGAGTATTTCGGTCTAAAGGGATTCTCCCTCCTGCCCTTTGTATATTTTGCGACTTGCGAGTAAAATGCATGATAGTAAAGTTATCGGGTATACTGCCGTCATAAAGAAGAATCACGTAAACAACAAAATCATAATGTCGAGAAAATGAGGGAAATAGTTTATATTATTAATAAAACGGATATATATTAGATTTAGGTGAACAGATTTTTTAACCAAAGTTGCATTATATAAAAATAATTAAATGGCTACAATAATCTAATGCTTAAGCAAATAGATTTTGTTTTATAAAAAGAAAATGAAAAATACGGCGTATTGACAGCAAAATATGAATTGTTGTACTAAAAAAAAAGCACGTACTAGCAGCTTCCTAGGGAATAACTGCGTATATTATGGTTATACGCAGTTTTTTCTTAGCAAAATGTAAATAAATAGATAGGTAGATACTTTTTATTTAATATAAAACTACTAAGTTTTATATGTATAAGTTTAACAAGATACGTTATTAATAATAAGGTTATGGTACTAATTGTTACAAATTGGCATATCTTGCCAAAAAGGTAATCTGGTGTCTGGCATCAGTGGTCCCAAATTTTTTAATATGGATTCCTTTTTTTCTTCGGCTATCCTACATGGGGTACTACGAAAAGTGGGTCGCATAAGGTTATTATTTTTCTTATATTTTTCTTGCAGAACGTCTACTTCAATAAATAAATCATTTGCAAAAGTTATATACGAAAATGAGAATTTTCCTTTCGTAAACATTATTTCTGAGACTTAACGCAAATATGGCCTGGGATTTAATTTATTTATTTTTGTAATTAAAGAACAGTTTTTCCAATCCGCTATATCATTTATATCCATACATTTAACTGTTGCGTGACTTTTATTTGAGCTTTGGACCGCCTCAGTAAAATCCTTAAAGTCATATGTTTTTTTTTGTTTTTAAGGCTTAATTCTACCTGATGGTGAAAACTATCAGCCGACATATAACTATGTCCGGGTTCAAAATACTTCAAATAAACGTTTTCTGTGCCAAATTCAGGACTATTGACAAGAAAAATTAAAGACGTTATGAAAGTCCAATTTTTGTTTTGACTCGTACAGTTATCTGCCCAAATTATAATCTGTTGGACTGATTAGATTTTAAGAATGTATGGAAAGCACTCATAATTTCTTCTTGTTGTCTTACTGCTATCCCTACATGCCTAAGAACTGCTAATGGAAAATGTTTTTTCCGTGACCCAAGAGGAACAAAACTTTCATTATAAACACTAATTCTTTGTTGAAAGAGGGCTCTTTTAAACATATCTATTTTAGGTAACATAATTACCTTTTGCAGATCAGCCGAAACTGCTAAAAAAGTTGTCTGATTCGGTTCCAGTTTATTTGCTTTTTCAACATCCTTTTGGTAAGCCATTCGAATGTATTCCACATATTGTAAATGCACTTTCCAAAGTTTGCATATTTCACACTCATTATCCAAAGACTGTTTGGTATGAGAGACATTGTGGAATGAAAACTCTTCACATTTTTCACAGTCTTCGTTTCCAAGTTTGGTAAAAGCAATATTTAACACAGAGGTTGAGTTTAGATTTCCTTCAAAATTTTCCTTGGATTTGTCAAAATCTATAATAGAAAAAAATATAATAAGTAATAATAATAATAATAATAAGAATAATAATAAATAAATAATAAAATAATTTAATTGAAATGCTTACCATTATTTAAGACATATGACATAATATATCCAATTTCGTGGTTGTCTTCAGTAAATATAGGTAAACTTGATGTTTTATGTATTTGAAGACCACTATCGGTATTTTCTTGACAGGGTACATACTTTTGGTTTGTCTTAATACCCCAGTCAACACTTTCTTTTTTATTTCCTGCATTATGTAATGCTAAATTTACTAAAAACCGTCCGCGATTCATAATAAAATTAATATTATGTAGGTACGTACGAGTGTGGTGAAACACAAAATACGTGTATATCGCACCTAAATCTGCAAGCTTTAACAGGAAAAAACCGCGGATATGTCTAATGCTAAGCAATAACTACGTATACTTAGATTTGCTAAGAAACAACCGCGTAAGCGCTATGTTTTTACGCGGGTATTTCTTAGTTTTAGATGTATCCGTAGTTTATGCTTAGTACTCGGTATTCAGCGGGTGCAAATACGTGTGATTAAAGCGGGACTGGCGGTTCTATTAGTATAAAATACGCGGATTTTTCTTCGTAACCCTGTTTAAAAAGCCTATACAAGTCCTATGAATGATATATCTCAGTTTTGAAAAAATTGTGGTATACGTGGTTTTTTCTTATGACGGCAGTATACTACAAAGAATAAATCACTCAATTTTGGGCATGACTCTATTTAGCATTTCCTCAATAAAAATCCGATTATCATCCTAGTCACAGGACAGGTTGGACGCCATCAATTCAGAAATTTGAAAATAATTTCCAGCATTTCTTTTGGTCGAATTTATAATAATTTCTTTATTTGAGAACTCTCATTCTTATTCGGCCACTCGGTAAAGTACTTCCCAACATATTTCGTTTGGCTTAATAACTGCAATAAAGATTCTTTAAAAACACGGTTAACAACTGACGATACAACGATATCATGTAGCAGGAGAAGTCTTTACCGCGCTTTGCAAGAGATAGGATTTAAGTATAAGACAATTAACAAGAGACAAATTATTATGGAGTCCGAAAGATTAAGAAAAATGAGATTTCTGTACCTTAGCGAAATAAAAAAGTTTAGATCCGAAAAACGTTCAATAGTTTATCTGGATGAAACGTGGTTTGACACTCATGAGACTGTCAAAAAGGGATGGGTTGATTTATCTGAAAAATCCCAACATTAAGCCCCTTCAAACAAAGGAAAACGAATAACAATAACTCATGCAGGTTGGGAGAATGGATGTATCCCTAATTGTTTATTACTGTCGGCGAAAAATATAAAGGATTCAAGTCTGGACTATCAACGCTTTTTTTAAAGCTGATTTAAAGACAGTTTGCTTTCAAATGTACCAGAACACAGTGTTATTATGATGGACAATGCAAGGTACCACAACTGGCAACTGGAAGAAGTACCGAATGCATCGAGCACAAAATCCGCAATAAAGGAGTTCATGTTAAAAAATGGCTTGTACTTCGAGGAAACGTATAGTGAAAAACAGCCGTTAAAAGTGTTAAAGGCATTTAGTATTAAAAAGAGTATGTGTGTGATAAAATGGCGGAAGAAATGGGTCACACTGTGTTCCGACTGCCACCTATTATTGCATTTTTAACCCTATTGAACACATGTGCCATCAAATTAAATCAAAAAAGAGAACTGAAAATAGCACACTTACTCTTAGTGGCAGTGTAACAGAGCTAATAAAGAAAGTTTTTAGTGAAATTCCAGATGAAAGTTGGAAAAATTCGGTTAACCATGTCTTAAAAATTAAAGACTCTTATATAACTATACAACACAACGAAGTATATCCTCTTATTATAAATGTGGATGATAGTGATAGCGAGACTGAATTAGGAATAGATTAAAACGTTTTATAATTACCATTAAACATTCTGTGTATATATGTAAATATATTTTTTTAAGTAGCTTTATTAATTGTTATTAATACTTTTACCTAAATGCGTGCGAAAAGTTGCCCTTTTCCGCACGCAAACTTTTCACACTTGTTTTGTACTTACAATAAATTAATATACAAATAATACAAGTTATGGTAAAAATAAATGTAATAGACTGTACTATAAGGTATTACTATGGCTTTTCATTTAACTACAAAATCCGTTCCTGTGCAAAGCAGTACCCCTTATTTTATTTCATTTCAGTAACATAAACAGTGATTCCAGCGGGGGCCAGGTAGATTTCGCTGGTTGGCACGCTCATCGACAGTTTTATATGGGTAATTTTACTAAGAAATTCTTTAAGAACGTAGGTTTGGCAATCGAACAGGTAACGGGGTTTCTTTGGGTGTTTACAATATAATAAAACTATTATTCCAGTTATTAATTGAAACGAAATATATTCGGATGGACTTTACTTATCACAGGCTGTCATAAGCACAGTCCCAAAGCTGAATACTGTAAAGCCACAACGCCAATGGGTTAAAAACTTATGCACAAGAAAAAAATGATTTTCAAAATATATAAATAACGTTCACCTACTCAGCAGGCTCTTCATTTAGCCAAAAACAGTAAAACCTTAGAAAGTTTATTTAAAATTAATCCTTTCAAGAAGATTACTTATGTTAATCGGTGAAGCCCTAGAGGGGTTGTTTTTATGACTCCATTTCACAAAGGTTAGGGCCAATATTATAACAGGTATCATGGTGCAGGTATCCGTTTACACCACAATAATTATAAAGGTCGGTTTCTTCTGAATTATGAGCACTATAAAAATTAACGGTGGCTTATTCAAATTAGATTTGCTATACCTGCTGTCGTTCGAATTAGCAAGTCAATGTTTATTAGGTCTTTTATGATACTTTTTTTGCCATGTCTGGTTTTCGCTTCGGTTTCTTTGGATTTCTCTTTCTTTTTTTTTAGTAAATGCAAAGGTTGCAGGTGTCCTGAGGTGTATTTGTTTGCGGATCAATTTGTAGTAAGTGATTAATTCGTTCTATCTGGATTTTTTGCATTTTTAACGGTTAATAGTACCTAAAGTCTGTTTATTCCACAGATAGACTTAACGTAAATATAATCACGCACTTTGCACGTGATTGTCTAAATTTATTACATTGAACAGGGCCGTATTATGCCAATTATTCCTACTCAATATTTTGTTTAATTTCTAAACTTCATGAGGAGTGCTGTAACAGCAAAAAACAAACGGGTATTTTTAGGTATAGTAGAATGACAAGAAACCAAATACTATAAATAATTAGTAATTTATACACACAGAGTATGTAAAACCAATACCAATTAAACCTTTCGGTCAACACTGATCCGACCCTGCCTGACACGAGGCTCGCGCTCGAGAAGCAGGAGCGACCGAGTTCGATGTGACCAATAAAAGCAGCGCTGTCCACCTGTTAATCGATGATCACGCGTCGGGGTTTGTTTTGGTTAGTCTATCTTAAAAGTAAATCGACTTTAGTGTTGTCGCCTAGATGAATTTTTTTTTATCTCACCTTCAAATGCGAGATAGAAATTAACATTTTGTAAATTGGAAGGTTGTTAATGAGATAGATACAACACAAGGAAGATTTCAATCTTAAAAGGGATGAAATTATTATGCCGCCAAATACAGTTACAAATTGGTTCTCAAAAAACAAACTTATCATAAATAAAAATTAAACAAATGTACTTTTCTTTAGAACAAAAACCAGTACAGTTTAATAGTGACAACGATATTAGTTTTTCTGAAAATACTAAGTTCTTGGGTATACAAATTAATGAATTTCTGGATTGGTCCTATCATGTCAAGTGTATTTTGCAAAAACTAAATGCGATTTGTTATTATACTTATTCGTGCCACTGCCTGGTACATTTTAAATTGTTAATATGTTTATCTTTGTATATGTTTACCTGAACTAGTTAATTTATTGTTTAAAATAATCGTAGTTGAAAAAGAAAAAAAAATAGAATGACAATAACAAATAATAAAAAATATACTTCAAAAAGCAGGCAAGTAAAAAATTAGTTTTTTTACAAAAATCGTCAAATTATTTTAGACCCAAATCACCAAATAACAAAACTTATTATAAAACATTATCACGAACAAGTTTGTCATCATGGTCAAGAAACTGTCATAAACAATCTTCGACAAAAATATTGGATCCTAAGAATGCGACAAGCAGTTAAACGTGCATGAACTCATTGTCAACACTGCAAGAATAGGAGAGTATGCCAAATATTCAAATAATGGGATAGCTACTAAAGTCTGTGCGTTTTAAGAAGTCCGCTAAGCCATAAAACCTCTTGAGCATTATGTCGGTGGCTCTCAAACAATAAATTATATTGAAGGTAATTTTGGATGTTGCTGAATTACATTTTCTAAATAAAATAATTTAAAGTAAATAAAAAATTAGTTTAGGTTAAGAAAAATAATAATTTTTTAGCTTTTGTAGTATTCAGACAAATTAGTTTTACGAATTCTTTTTTATAAAGTTTAAGTAATAAGTAACATTGGACAGCTCGCAAAGCAGTTTTCTGTTGTTCGTTTTTTTATATTTGAAACCCATATGTTTTAAGATGATGGACAAACTGTTACTTCCAATATCGCAAAGTTTTTTCTGCTTTATCTTTTCAAGAATAGCTTTGAGGGTAACATATTCCTTGGCTTTATACATATCATAAACAATATTCCTAATAGAGAGTTTTATCCCTTGGGATAAATCCAAGGTTTTTGGATGGAGTCGAACCCTTTTATATGGTCTGTCCAAATCCTCTTCACTCTTTTTTCGAAGTCTTCTTAAGGTCTTCTCTGAAATGCCGCAAGCATCAGACGTTCGTTTTTGCACTGCCAAAACAGACTCTAACGGGCCCGAGTTATCTTCTTCTAAAGTAAAATAACGTTCCACTTGTAATACCAAACGGCGTTCACCTGGAGATAAATGCCTTCTAGGCGATGTGCCACCTTGCTGAACATTTTCCGTAACTTTGCTTAATAACTGATTTTAATTCACACACAATGAGAAACAAACTAAAAGTGAAAAGCACAACTACTTATTTAAAATAAAGTAGAACATACCATCCCGCACTTCAGCAAATTTTAATTATTTCTTGGAAAATAGTAATTATTATGAAGATTTAATTATAATAATCCCAAAATAATGTCATTATCGGAAAAGTATATACCTGACAAAATCTTTAACATATTTAACCATCCCGCACTTGAGCAAATTTTAATTGGTTCTTGGAAAATAGCGATTATTATATAGATTTAACTATAATAATAGCAAAATAATTTAATTATCTATTTAACTATTGTTTATGCTCAACGCATAATTCTAAGATAATTTTGTTTTGAAACCTCTGATTTCGCCCAGTAATAGAATACAGTAAACCAGTGGGATGTTCGGTGTGATCAAGTATAGCGAAGGTGCGAAGATATTGTAACTTAACCGACTTACTGTTTTAAAAGCGATAACATCCCTTGGTGATTTAATCCGATATCGGACTTCTTAAAACGCACAGACTTTACAATGTCGTCTTAATCCACTGCCAATTATATGAACGATAAAACGTTAAAAATCCTGTATTTTGCTAACTTTAAAGCTCGCGTTAAATACGGAATCATATTTTGCGTCATATAGCGACTACTTGTAATTATTAGGAAAATGAAATATAACGAAACATGTAGGTCTGTCTTTAAAAGTACAGGATGCATAACTATGTATGCATTATACATCTACGAGTTCCTGATGTTTTTCTATAAAAATAAAAATTGTTTTCAAACCCAATAAATCATCAGCGGAACACTAGAACTGTTAATGTTAATTATCCAATACATAGGCTTACTCTAACAGAAAATTCACCCCACTATATGTGCTTAAGGTTGTACAATAAATTACCTGACAGAATTAAAAGAATGGATGAGATAAAGAAATTATTACTGGATTTAGAACCCTATAATCTGGATGATTTTAGAAATATGCAAAGTTAGTTAATAGGTATATAATTAGGTAGGTAATAATATGTATTGAATTGAATCGGTCTAGATTTTTGTGCTGTATGACGTCATTTCATTTTGTGCCTGTAGTTAGTAATTAAAAATAATTGCAATTGCCGCATAATTTGAAATAAAGAAATTAAGTAAGTAAGTAATTAAGGGGGGGGGGGGGGGATTCCCCCTAAATATTTGAGTGAGCTGAGAAATTTGCTCTTCTTTTGTTTGTGAGCTGGGAAATTTAAATAATTAAATAAGCGAGGCAAAAAGTAAATTGAGAAAGAGCCACATCAATTGGGTAAAATTCGCTGATGTAAAATAGCAGTAAATAGTTCTGAAGTTAGCCAATCATATAATTTTGCAAGCTGGGTCAAACAATTTAACATTGCTTTTTTAGGTTTTCGTCAAATACCAGTATCGTTATATTGCGTCTAAGTAAGGTGGCTTCAGCAATTATTTGTTCATTTATTGTCTTCAAATTTCCCAAATAATTGACAAATGAGTCGCGAAAATAACATCTACGTGTTTCACCAATCCTTTGGAAGTAGATTCGCTGCATGGCTGTTGCAATTTGTATATAACACGTGTGCGCCCATTTATTTCATGTTGCTTGCATTGTCTGAGCAGACTGCGTAAATTTCTATGTTGTAAACTTTCTTAGCTATAACTACATAGCTTTCCACAATCTTTTGCAGCTTATCATCAGTTTCTTTTTCATCTGTCTAGTTAAATGAAGTAGAGAGAAACGGACAGAACGAGATCAGGTGGTGCTGGTGGTGCTGGTGGTGCAACTAACCCAGGTGGTGCAGGTGGTGCGTTTTACGATCTAACCCAAGTGGTTCGGTGGTGCGTTTTATGATCTAACCCGGGTGGTTCGGTGGTGCGTTTTATAACCTAACCCGGGTGGTTCGGTGGTGCTGTTTACAAAATAACCCGAAATTAAACCCGACTTTTTACGACCTAACCCGGATGCTTTCGCGAGGCGGCTTCTCATCTAACCCTAATTTGAACCTGAATATTTATGAACTGACCCGAGATAAAACCCGACTTTTTACGACCTAACCCGGATGCTTTCGCGAGGCGGCTTCTCATCTAACCCTAACTTGAACCTGAATATTTATGATCTGACCCGAGATAAAACCCGACTTTTTATGATTTAACCTTAGTGAAACGCCGCTGCTAAAGCGGGATAATTAAATCCCAATTTTTATAAGCCATCCTTAAACCCAACTTTTTACGATGCGACCTGAGTCATCCTTAAACCAGACTTTTTATGATTTAACCTTAGTGAAACGCCGCTGCTAAAGCGGGATAATTAAATCCCAATTTTTATAAGCCATCCTTAAACCCAACTTTTTACGATGCGACCTGAGACATCCTTAAACCAGACTTTTTATTATTTTCCCTTAGTTGAAACGCCGCTGTTAAAGCGGTATAGTAAAAAACATTATTTATATTTTCTATCTTAGTGAAACGCCGCTGGTGGGTAGTAAAGCGAAATAAAACCCTAATTTATATGGTCTAACAAGATAAGTATATTAAGGCGGCACATTTGTCACCCCGCAATAATTATTTATACCTAAATAACCCTCTCAAACCCTCTGCCGACTCGATTTAAAAAGAAAGGGACATAAACCTTTATTTATTATTCCGAAGGACCCTCATTAAAATTCAGTAGCATATCTAATAATTGATTCCAATTTTTGCACCACTTATATAAAATACAATAAAATAATTACCATCTAGAACCATTAACTAGCGATTTCTTTGTACTGGAAATGGATAAATTATAGGACTATCTTGTAATGAGAACAGAGTAATAAAAAGTAAATAAAACTTAAATACGTATAAAATATCAAGCAGGTATAGGTACTATACAACTTGTGTTCGCCATCAGGTAAAAGCCCTCATAATGCTTTTATAAAAATTTCGGATAATATCATAATATAAGTAAATAGGCTACAATTTCAGGAAAAAAGTAAAAAAAATTAATTCACAGTGTAAAATTGTAGTTAAATGGATTGTAAATACGAAATAATATAAAAAGCTACCTTTTGTTTGCGATGATGTATGCACAATAACTCTATATTATTCGGTCCTTAAACTGAAAATACCCACTAGATAGGTATCATAAGCTGTATTTGTCATCAGGTAGAACCCCCAATAAAATTATGAATATCAGGCGTAGGCAACAATAAGCAAATCACGTTGGTTTTTTAATTTATTATTAATCTGGCTAACTTAAGAAACTCACAATATAACGACCATCCAAAAAAATCATAATACATTACTGGGTGTGAAAGCAATTGCGCTGCAAAATATAGTGTATACCAACTCTGAGGTAGTTAATTAAAATCCCAATTAGCGCTAAAAAAAAAAATCAATTAGATATTTACTTTAGATATTTTAATAAAAAAATTCAATATTATTAGCGCCACCTATCCGTTTATGGAACCTACATATAGGCTTAACAAGAATGACAAACTTTGGGAATATTATTTTACATGATTCTCTCGATTATCGCATCGCTATCACATTTCAATATTCTTGGCAACATTTAAGTTTTAAAATTAGCACAATATCAAATCCTTTACAATGAATTAAACAAACACATACATAATTTTAAAATCTCATAATAAGAATATAAACTAAAATTATAATGCGTAGCAGGTCCAAAATCTAACAAGTTTCGACTAGTCAAATGACGTCAGTTTACATCTGCGAAGAATACCCAACTCTCGAACCATAAAAAATGGTCAAACTTTGTCGGCAAATACCCTTCTATGATGCAGGGGAAGGACAGGTAACTCGAGATGTTTATAAAGAAACGTTAAAGAACATTATTTGCTTATTTCTAGACTCTTAAAAATTACATGCAATCGAACAATAAATGTTTTCATCATGTATATTTATGAGTAACACATTACCTTCGACATACATAAATTCAAATTGATAATTACTCGCCTTAGTACTTTTTTAGAAGCTTGAATCTTTGCATATAACCGTCTGAGGATACCCAAACTTCCCCTAACATATTTCTCCGCAACCGGGGAAAAAGAGGTAGAAAAAGTAAAATAACAACTCCAAGTGTCTTTGCGAACAATCGGCAATAAAATAGAGTATTTCAGTTTTTAATTTTTCGTAAATAAAAGCTGGTTAGATTAATAGTCTCTGTGAATATAATAACATAAACAAAGTGATATGCCGTAAATTTAGGAGTACAGTATAAATTATGCCTCTATTAAAATATACCGCAATAACTAACTAGCAAAGGATTTTTGATATTTTGAATATATTTGATGCTCATAGCATTATCACATTTCCAAAGGCTCTAAATTTTAGAAAAATGTTCTAATAGAATATGTCTATCAATATAAAGTAAAGGTATTGTTAGGTTTTTTTTTAAAAAATACGACCTACAACAGTCTCTGCTACAGCATGGCTGACTCTGTAGAAACTTCTGTGAAACCATAATAATTATATCAATAATCGAGTTGTCGTTATGATAATATTTTCCTCCAATATCCGACTCCACTATCCATAAAAGTTATGTTAGGAAATTCATAATTGAGCGCATTGTAATTTTTTAAAAAGAAATTCACTTCACACACAAAGATGTAGCCATTCAATCCATGAAAATAATGCAAGTCAGTATGCGTATGTTATGGCTAACTGTTTAAATGTCTATTCCTTCCACGTTTAACGGAAGAAATACTTTTTTTATACTAGTATTTTAGTTGAAAATAAGATCATAAATCATCTATACAAAACAAGCGTCCCTTATGGATTTGAACGAAAATCATAGATTCGACTATTTTCATGAAAAATAAATCTAAGTACGGAATAATGCAGGAAGATTATCTATTTTCTTGGTTTAGAAAGTGATGTAGTTAAGATTTATAACTTAGGAATAAATAAATTATTATTAATCTTTTCGACCTATTTCTCTTGCATATTTAATTTCTTTGATAGTAAGAACTAATCTTTTTATTTTACAAAGTAAAAAAAAGCTAAAGATCGGCGTTGTCAGTCAGGTATAAGAACTGATTTAACACGATGGTTTTTGTACAAACGTTCACATACAATTGTATGCTTTTTAACCGATTGTGTCGGAAAAAATGACGATTTATAGATTAGATATTTAGACGAAGAGCTAACCTTCTCAATAAAGTATTGATTATTGCCCTGCTAGCTAGACAACACTTTTTATGTTAGTCAAAAAAAAATTTTTTTTTTCGGACGCTATTACAGATTTCATCGTTAACTAACAAACATTAAGACCAAAAAATTAGCGTGCAAGATGAAATGTATAGGTTCACTTCATTTCTACATTATTTTACAACTCTCAATCGCATTAAAAACAAGATCGAATAAAAAACAACTTATGACATATGGACGAAAAATGTTTTTCGGGCTATTTAGGTTAGCGACCGCATTACGTCTGAAATACTACATTTTTCGAGCTTATAACATAATTTACTATTTCAACGTTAAAATAGGGGAAATGACGTATCGAAATGCATACTTTTTTTTTGTCGGTCACGAGATTATAGTTTCTTTTAAAATGAACTCTAATATTTACAACACAAATTATCCTTTAAGCCACATTAGTTTAAAACTCGTCTGTCGCTTTCCCTCTATTGTGAGTTTGATTAAAGTATAGCGTAGTATATATTTAGATGAATTTCGCAAATGTTGAATACTTTCAAAACTGAAAAAGCCGCCCTTTGCAATAAATATCTCCGTAGAGTTAGGTACCCTGCAGATTAAGGGTATTTCAGCGGATAATCATATACAAATTCAAAGATTTTGTCTATTTTAATGGATTAACAAACAATATCTATAGGATGACTTTACTGATAAAAAAAAAATAACAAAAATCTATAAAGTCTAGGCTCACATGAAATTCCATAAAGAGCAGCTGCATAGCCTTATCACATCAAACTATATTTTTATTTCGTTCTATTGTCAAAAGTCTGTGTTTAGGAGATTATCGTTCATTTTAAAATGAACTCTAATATGTACATCACCATAAACTACCTCTTAAGCCGTCGTAAAAATACACTTTTCGATTTACCTCTATATTGATTTTCTAATATTAAATATCTACAATAGTCGAAATTCGCTCGCTAATACCTATGTATGCAAGGTTTCTTCAAAAAATGACAATTTTGTTGTTTAATGGCTTGAAAAAATGGAAAAAAGGAGGTTTTTGCATCCATTTATTTCCAGATGAGTGTTAAAAATACTTATAAAACTCGGTATACCGAAGATCAAGCATTAATGAGAGGGTTGAGTCCTGTTTGCCAAATCCTGATTTATAATTTGACGTTGGCAACGGTACAATTTTTTAACATTTATCATAAGAGGCGTATATTTTTGGGGCTTAGATCTACCAGTTTATCCACGCCCCATTTATTGTTAGTGCTTTAGTAATTTTACTTTCCAATTATTTTTTACCAAAACGCGTAGTTGAAACAGTGTCTATATCAGACGATATAATAAATTTTAAGGATTAATTTGCTTACAAATACACTTCAATTTATTTAGGCTAAAGCAGCCAGACATATACTGGAACTACGAAAACCCTATTACAATTTGGTTGCCTAGAGAAAATTTTGTAAAAAACATAGCTTTCTACACAAATGCTTGCACATTATGTACCTATCATTTTAAGATACCTGGCGACATCAATGTAAGCATTGACATAATGACGCAAGATATAGGTAGGTACTAGAATATTCAAGATTTCTATTAACGATACACTTCAGCATACATGCGAGATATCATTAATGTCTACGGAAGGCAACAGACATACCAGCTATTTTTACATGGGATTCCATAGACTTGAACGCTTCTTGTTTAGAAATATTTGATGTCATCTTGAGGAGTTCCATATTGAAGCATCAAACCTACCTGCCAAATAATTGACGAAATATGGGATATCATAAAATATGTCCCCCATCGAACTAAATGATCCTATAAACCAGCTTCACAGACCGTAATTTGTGATGCTAACACGATTAATACGCAATAGAACAAGATTAAGAAACAAAATTTAAAGTAGCTCTTTATCACACGAAAATAATTAAATAATTTACGGTTACAGAACAATAATTATTTTAAAAAGCTGTATAACTAAATATATTATGTTATTAGGAATATTCTATCTAAAGTAACAGCTGATCTTAGTCGAAAATGAGATCGTATTATTGATTGTTGAATTCGTTAGGTATGAAATAAAATTAGAGATTCCGTCTATTTTTTCACGATTAAAAAAGAATACCTCTATTTAGCTAAAAATGAAACGATTACAGTGGTAGATTAATTCACTTTACCAAGCATGTAAACTACTAATTTTGCAATAAATATCTTCTATATTTCTAGGTAGGTTTACTCGAAAATGTTGGGCTATTTTCATCAAAAATCCCGATACGAAATTGAAAAATTTGCCTATTTTTGTCGGTTTACAAAGTGATAGTGGAATATTGGTTTGATCAAAGAACAATAATTATTTTAAAAATGTTGTATAATTAACTAAATGTCGGTGTTATCAGGCAGGCAAGAAGTTATTTATCTGAATCTTATTTGTACCATTAGCGTTTATATACAAATGTTAGTGGTTTTCAAAAATTGATATCTCGGAAATTATTAGGTTTAGACTTATAATACGCTTATTAAAAAATAATGACTACTTTATGCAAAATTAAAAAATATTATAAGATGTAGGGTATCCCAGTAACTTAACCAAAGATTTTCGGTCTTCGTAAAGCTTTATACGTTTCTTCAGCGTACCAAACATTCACTTTTTTTAAATATTGACATCGGGTTAGGATTCTGAACATAGGATTAACATCACTCCAATAGTGAACATGTTGCGTTGTCACAGTTCCATTCGTCGAAAAGTAAACAAAACCGTTTGAGCTACGTGGGGAATAAATAAAGTTGGCTTGTTGAAAAATTTTAATATTTATTAAGGTAAAAGACTATAAATATATCGATACAACACTTTGGCATTTCTAATACTACAAACATGAATATCTAAAATGTGATATTTACAACTATCAACTCTCTCTCCCTTCTCTAATTTTGGTACACCAATGCTGTCTTCTAAGTTTATAATATATGGCGTCCTGCAGTTTAATTCCAAAAATGTTTTAACTAAAAATTCCTCTTTAACACGTCCTTTAACGTAAATAATGTCTGCGTCTATCAGATTGTTGGATATGATATTATGTAGTTCCTTGTAATCGGTATCACCATAATTATAAAGGATACCATGATGATTTCCAAATAGATATTTGACTTGTTTCTTGCAAGCCTTACTTAAGGTGTCGAATGGTTTAACTGGTTTAAAAAAGTAACTTTTCATACTATTCCCATCATAAATAGCCAATTCTTTCGCGTAAAATTCAGGTATGTTAAATCCTTGAATATCGACTACAACGAACTTCATTGTCTGAAGACTCAAATCAAACAAGTATATTTTCATATTTTTATCGCTCTTAAGTTCGATTTCAAAAGCACACCCCCACTTTTCGATAATTTCACAGTCTTAGCACATAGATCCTATATTTTTATTTACGATCAATTCATCTTTATTCGCCAATCGCCTCAAACTAGTCTGCTTTTGAAAGTAATATAGCCTTAGTATTCAGAAAATATTAATAATATCGGAGTCTAAAACATCCTTGACACTAAAAAATCATTGTGTTTCCTAACAAAACCCATCATCTTGTCTATTTAGCTTGCTTTCCTATTGTTTAGCAGGTTAAATAAAATTATTATTTTGCTCTTTTTGTCTGTACTGAATCGTTAGGGGAATACGTTTCTAGTTCTCTAAGAGAGACAGTTAAAATTTATGTAAGCAATCAAAAATCCTACACTATGAGCTACTTAGTTAAAATTTCATATTTCCTTCCTGGATCAGGCAAAATTTGTGATGTGTCGGACAAAATTTATAAAAATACGAAAAAAATGCTGGATGCATTTTTAGCGTGACTTTCTATTTAATACCATCTTATTTCAAGCTATAATTCGGTTGTCAAAATGAGAATAAAATAATTTTCCCATGGTTTATGTCATCTTAAAAAAGTCAAAAGGTTATATTCTGTAGAGGGTCAGATACATTCAAATTTAAATATTTTCTCCAAGAAGAATTTTAAGATAGTATTATAGTAAATAAAAATTCTATACCTCCAATATTTCTTGGAAACATATCGTGTTCTAGCGACATAACCCAAAAGTTCCTCTATTCAGAAACGCATCGTACTTTTCTTGTCAATAATTGTCTCATTGTCCCATCCATTACATTATTATAATCTTAAAGCACCTGTTACCAGCATTATCTGTTTTTATGGTTTTCATAAAACATAGCGATTACCGATGAAAATTAAACGAAAACTTAATAAATAACTTTTTTTTTCAACTGAAATAGACTGATTTTCAATGGAAAAATGTTACTTATAACTAAAAATGAATATAAGACATATACGCAATGATATTTAGAATAAATCAATGTTTTCTAAAATTACTATGAAATATTCACAAAATCGTTTCGTTATAACCAAAGTAGCAAGGCTTGCAGATTTCGTATAGAGTTCAAACGCGATACTGAGATGATCTTTTTTTTTTTATATTTTTGTAGGATAATGCACCACTACGTTGTAAGTACTTGAGAGAGGACTTTCTTGAAAAATCCTCAAATTTCTCTGCAATTTTGTTCCTTCTAGAGTTAAATTCACACAGAAAACCCCGTATTCTTATCTTTCAGGTTGGTATATTAAAAAGGGCTTATTAGTATGGTTTAGAAAACAAGCAATATTAATTAACGGATGTTTTTTCGTCGTATGAAGAGTTGAAAAATTTTTTTTTCCACTCCAATGGTTGCGATGCAGAGAGTCGGGTTTCATCATAATCTTTCAGGGTAGCTCAGGTTTGATTGCATGTAGAGAGTCGGGTTTCATCATAATCTTTCAGGGTAGCTCAGGTTTGATTACATGTACTAAGGTTAGTGCTCCTTGCAATCGGTTTCAGGTTTGACGCGCCCCCCTCAGGTTTGTTCAGGTTTCTCAAACGTTTGAGAAACCTGAACAAACCTGAGGGGGGCGCGTCAAACCTGAAACCGATTGCAAGGAGCACTAACCTTAGTACATGTAATCAAACCTGAGCTACCCTGAAAGATTATGATGAAACCCGACTCTCTACATGCAATCAAACCTGAGCTACCCTGAAAGATTATGATGAAACCCGACTCTCTGCATCGCAACCATTGGAGTGGAAAAAAAAAAATTTTTCAACTCTTCATACGACGAAAAAACATCCGTTAATTAATATTGCTTGTTTTCTAAACCATACTAATAAGCCCTTTTTAATATACCAACCTGAAAGATAAGAATACGGGGTTTTCTGTGTGAATTTAACTCTAGAAGGAACAAAATTGCAGAGAAATTTGAGGATTTTTCAAGAAAGTCCTCTCTCAAGTACTTACAACGTAGTGGTGCATTATCCTACAAAAATATAAAAAAAAAAAGATCATCTCAGTATCGCGTTTGAACTCTATACGAAATCTGCAAGCCTTGCTACTTTGGTTATAACGAAACGATTTTGTGAATATTTCATAGTAATTTTAGAAAACATTGATTTATTCTAAATATCATTGCGTATATGTCTTATATTCATTTTTAGTTATAAGTAACATTTTTCCATTGAAAATCAGTCTATTTCAGTTGAAAAAAAAGTTATTTATTAAGTTTTCGTTTAATTTTCATCGGTAATCGCTATGTTTTATGAAAACCATAAAAACAGATAATGCTGGTAACAGGTGCTTTAAGATTATAATAATGTAATGGATGGGACAATGAGACAATTATTGACAAGAAAAGTACGATGCGTTTCTGAATAGAGGAACTTTTGGGTTATGTCGCTAGAACACGATATGTTTCCAAGAAATATTGGAGGTATAGAATTTTTATTTACTATAATACTATCTTAAAATTCTTCTTGGAGAAAATATTTAAATTTGAATGTATCTGACCCTCTACAGAATATAACCTTTTGACTTTTTTAAGATGACATAAACCATGGGAAAATTATTTTATTCTCATTTTGACAACCGAATTATAGCTTGAAATAAGATGGTATTAAATAGAAAGTCACGCTAAAAATGCATCCAGCATTTTTTTCGTATTTTTATAAATTTTGTCCGACACATCACAAATTTTGCCTGATCCAGGAAGGAAATATGAAATTTTAACTAAGTAGCTCATAGTGTAGGATTTTTGATTGCTTACATAAATTTTAACTGTCTCTCTTATAGAACTAGAAACGTATTCCCCTAACGATTCAGTACAGACAAAAAGAGCAAAATAATAATTTTATTTAACCTGCTAAACAATAGGAAAGCAAGCTAAATAGACAAGATGATGGGTTTTGTTAGGAAACACAATGATTTTTTAGTGTCAAGGATGTTTTAGACTCCGATATTATTAATATTTTCTGAATACTAAGGCTATATTACTTTCAAAAGCAGACTAGTTTGAGGCGATTGGCGAATAAAGATGAATTGATCGTAAATAAAAATATAGGATCTATGTGCTAAGACTGTGAAATTATCGAAAAGTGGGGGTGTGCTTTTGAAATCGAACTTAAGAGCGATAAAAATATGAAAATATACTTGTTTGATTTGAGTCTTCAGACAATGAAGTTCGTTGTAGTCGATATTCAAGGATTTAACATACCTGAATTTTACGCGAAAGAATTGGCTATTTATGATGGGAATAGTATGAAAAGTTACTTTTTTAAACCAGTTAAACCATTCGACACCTTAAGTAAGGCTTGCAAGAAACAAGTCAAATATCTATTTGGAAATCATCATGGTATCCTTTATAATTATGGTGATACCGATTACAAGGAACTACATAATATCATATCCAACAATCTGATAGACGCAGACATTATTTACGTTAAAGGACGTGTTAAAGAGGAATTTTTAGTTAAAACATTTTTGGAATTAAACTGCAGGACGCCATATATTATAAACTTAGAAGACAGCATTGGTGTACCAAAATTAGAGAAGGGAGAGAGAGTTGATAGTTGTAAATATCACATTTTAGATATTCATGTTTGTAGTATTAGAAATGCCAAAGTGTTGTATCGATATATTTATAGTCTTTTACCTTAATAAATATTAAAATTTTTCAACAAGCCAACTTTATTTATTCCCCACGTAGCTCAAACGGTTTTGTTTACTTTTCGACGAATGGAACTGTGACAACGCAACATGTTCACTATTGGAGTGATGTTAATCCTATGTTCAGAATCCTAACCCGATGTCAATATTTAAAAAAAGTGAATGTTTGGTACGCTGAAGAAACGTATAAAGCTTTACGAAGACCGAAAATCTTTGGTTAAGTTACTGGGATACCCTACATCTTATAATATTTTTTAATTTTGCATAAAGTAGTCATTATTTTTTAATAAGCGTATTATAAGTCTAAACCTAATAATTTCCGAGATATCAATTTTTGAAAACCACTAACATTTGTATATAAACGCTAATGGTACAAATAAGATTCAGATAAATAACTTCTTGCCTGCCTGATAACACCGACATTTAGTTAATTATACAACATTTTTAAAATAATTATTGTTCTTTGATCAAACCAATATTCCACTATCACTTTGTAAACCGACAAAAATAGGCAAATTTTTCAATTTCGTATCGGGATTTTTGATGAAAATAGCCCAACATTTTCGAGTAAACCTACCTAGAAATATAGAAGATATTTATTGCAAAATTAGTAGTTTACATGCTTGGTAAAGTGAATTAATCTACCACTGTAATCGTTTCATTTTTAGCTAAATAGAGGTATTCTTTTTTAATCGTGAAAAAATAGACGGAATCTCTAATTTTATTTCATACCTAACGAATTCAACAATCAATAATACGATCTCATTTTCGACTAAGATCAGCTGTTACTTTAGATAGAATATTCCTAATAACATAATATATTTAGTTATACAGCTTTTTAAAATAATTATTGTTCTGTAACCGTAAATTATTTAATTATTTTCGTGTGATAAAGAGCTACTTTAAATTTTGTTTCTTAATCTTGTTCTATTGCGTATTAATCGTGTTAGCATCACAAATTACGGTCTGTGAAGCTGGTTTATAGGATCATTTAGTTCGATGGGGGACATATTTTATGATATCCCATATTTCGTCAATTATTTGGCAGGTAGGTTTGATGCTTCAATATGGAACTCCTCAAGATGACATCAAATATTTCTAAACAAGAAGCGTTCAAGTCTATGGAATCCCATGTAAAAATAGCTGGTATGTCTGTTGCCTTCCGTAGACATTAATGACATCTCGCATGTATGCTGAAGTGTATCGTTAATAGAAATCTTGAATATTCTAGTACCTACCTATATCTTGCGTCATTATGTCAATGCTTACATTGATGTCGCCAGGTATCTTAAAATGATAGGTACATAATGTGCAAGCATTTGTGTAGAAAGCTATGTTTTTTACAAAATTTTCTCTAGGCAACCAAATTGTAATAGGGTTTTCGTAGTTCCAGTATATGTCTGGCTGCTTTAGCCTAAATAAATTGAAGTGTATTTGTAAGCAAATTAATCCTTAAAATTTATTATATCGTCTGATATAGACACTGTTTCAACTACGCGTTTTGGTAAAAAATAATTGGAAAGTAAAATTACTAAAGCACTAACAATAAATGGGGCGTGGATAAACTGGTAGATCTAAGCCCCAAAAATATACGCCTCTTATGATAAATGTTAAAAAATTGTACCGTTGCCAACGTCAAATTATAAATCAGGATTTGGCAAACAGGACTCAACCCTCTCATTAATGCTTGATCTTCGGTATACCGAGTTTTATAAGTATTTTTAACACTCATCTGGAAATAAATGGATGCAAAAACCTCCTTTTTTCCATTTTTTCAAGCCATTAAACAACAAAATTGTCATTTTTTGAAGAAACCTTGCATACATAGGTATTAGCGAGCGAATTTCGACTATTGTAGATATTTAATATTAGAAAATCAATATAGAGGTAAATCGAAAAGTGTATTTTTACGACGGCTTAAGAGGTAGTTTATGGTGATGTACATATTAGAGTTCATTTTAAAATGAACGATAATCTCCTAAACACAGACTTTTGACAATAGAACGAAATAAAAATATAGTTTGATGTGATAAGGCTATGCAGCTGCTCTTTATGGAATTTCATGTGAGCCTAGACTTTATAGATTTTTGTTATTTTTTTTTTATCAGTAAAGTCATCCTATAGATATTGTTTGTTAATCCATTAAAATAGACAAAATCTTTGAATTTGTATATGATTATCCGCTGAAATACCCTTAATCTGCAGGGTACCTAACTCTACGGAGATATTTATTGCAAAGGGCGGCTTTTTCAGTTTTGAAAGTATTCAACATTTGCGAAATTCATCTAAATATATACTACGCTATACTTTAATCAAACTCACAATAGAGGGAAAGCGACAGACGAGTTTTAAACTAATGTGGCTTAAAGGATAATTTGTGTTGTAAATATTAGAGTTCATTTTAAAAGAAACTATAATCTCGTGACCGACAAAAAAAAAGTATGCATTTCGATACGTCATTTCCCCTATTTTAACGTTAAAATAGTAAATTATGTTATAAGCTCGAAAAATGTAGTATTTCAGACGTAATGCGGTCGCTAACCTAAATAGCCCGAAAAACATTTTTCGTCCATATGTCATAAGTTGTTTTTTATTCGATCTTGTTTTTAATGCGATTGAGAGTTGTAAAATAATGTAGAAATGAAGTGAACCTATACATTTCATCTTGCACGCTAATTTTTTGGTCTTAATGTTTGTTAGTTAACGATGAAATCTGTAATAGCGTCCGAAAAAAAAAATTTTTTTTTGACTAACATAAAAAGTGTTGTCTAGCTAGCAGGGCAATAATCAATACTTTATTGAGAAGGTTAGCTCTTCGTCTAAATATCTAATCTATAAATCGTCATTTTTTCCGACACAATCGGTTAAAAAGCATACAATTGTATGTGAACGTTTGTACAAAAACCATCGTGTTAAATCAGTTCTTATACCTGACTGACAACGCCGATCTTTAGCTTTTTTTTACTTTGTAAAATAAAAAGATTAGTTCTTACTATCAAAGAAATTAAATATGCAAGAGAAATAGGTCGAAAAGATTAATAATAATTTATTTATTCCTAAGTTATAAATCTTAACTACATCACTTTCTAAACCAAGAAAATAGATAATCTTCCTGCATTATTCCGTACTTAGATTTATTTTTCATGAAAATAGTCGAATCTATGATTTTCGTTCAAATCCATAAGGGACGCTTGTTTTGTATAGATGATTTATGATCTTATTTTCAACTAAAATACTAGTATAAAAAAAGTATTTCTTCCGTTAAACGTGGAAGGAATAGACATTTAAACAGTTAGCCATAACATACGCATACTGACTTGCATTATTTTCATGGATTGAATGGCTACATCTTTGTGTGTGAAGTGAATTTCTTTTTAAAAAATTACAATGCGCTCAATTATGAATTTCCTAACATAACTTTTATGGATAGTGGAGTCGGATATTGGAGGAAAATATTATCATAACGACAACTCGATTATTGATATAATTATTATGGTTTCACAGAAGTTTCTACAGAGTCAGCCATGCTGTAGCAGAGACTGTTGTAGGTCGTATTTTTTAAAAAAAAAACCTAACAATACCTTTACTTTATATTGATAGACATATTCTATTAGAACATTTTTCTAAAATTTAGAGCCTTTGGAAATGTGATAATGCTATGAGCATCAAATATATTCAAAATATCAAAAATCCTTTGGTAGTTAGTTATTGCGGTATATTTTAATAGAGGCATAATTTATACTGTACTCCTAAATTTACGGCATATCACTTTGTTTATGTTATTATATTCACAGAGACTATTAATCTAACCAGCTTTTATTTACGAAAAATTAAAAACTGAAATACTCTATTTTATTGCCGATTGTTCGCAAAGACACTTGGAGTTGTTATTTTACTTTTTCTACCTCTTTTTCCCCGGTTGCGGAGAAATATGTTAGGGGAAGTTTGGGTATCCTCAGACGGTTATATGCAAAGATTCAAGCTTCTAAAAAAGTACTAAGGCGAGTAATTATCAATTTGAATTTATGTATGTCGAAGGTAATGTGTTACTCATAAATATACATGATGAAAACATTTATTGTTCGATTGCATGTAATTTTTAAGAGTCTAGAAATAAGCAAATAATGTTCTTTAACGTTTCTTTATAAACATCTCGAGTTACCTGTCCTTCCCCTGCATCATAGAAGGGTATTTGCCGACAAAGTTTGACCATTTTTTATGGTTCGAGAGTTGGGTATTCTTCGCAGATGTAAACTGACGTCATTTGACTAGTCGAAACTTGTTAGATTTTGGACCTGCTACGCATTATAATTTTAGTTTATATTCTTATTATGAGATTTTAAAATTATGTATGTGTTTGTTTAATTCATTGTAAAGGATTTGATATTGTGCTAATTTTAAAACTTAAATGTTGCCAAGAATATTGAAATGTGATAGCGATGCGATAATCGAGAGAATCATGTAAAATAATATTCCCAAAGTTTGTCATTCTTGTTAAGCCTATATGTAGGTTCCATAAACGGATAGGTGGCGCTAATAATATTGAATTTTTTTATTAAAATATCTAAAGTAAATATCTAATTGATTTTTTTTTTTAGCGCTAATTGGGATTTTAATTAACTACCTCAGAGTTGGTATACACTATATTTTGCAGCGCAATTGCTTTCACACCCAGTAATGTATTATGATTTTTTTGGATGGTCGTTATATTGTGAGTTTCTTAAGTTAGCCAGATTAATAATAAATTAAAAAACCAACGTGATTTGCTTATTGTTGCCTACGCCTGATATTCATAATTTTATTGGGGGTTCTACCTGATGACAAATACAGCTTATGATACCTATCTAGTGGGTATTTTCAGTTTAAGGACCGAATAATATAGAGTTATTGTGCATACATCATCGCAAACAAAAGGTAGCTTTTTATATTATTTCGTATTTACAATCCATTTAACTACAATTTTACACTGTGAATTAATTTTTTTTACTTTTTTCCTGAAATTGTAGCCTATTTACTTATATTATGATATTATCCGAAATTTTTATAAAAGCATTATGAGGGCTTTTACCTGATGGCGAACACAAGTTGTATAGTACCTATACCTGCTTGATATTTTATACGTATTTAAGTTTTATTTACTTTTTATTACTCTGTTCTCATTACAAGATAGTCCTATAATTTATCCATTTCCAGTACAAAGAAATCGCTAGTTAATGGTTCTAGATGGTAATTATTTTATTGTATTTTATATAAGTGGTGCAAAAATTGGAATCAATTATTAGATATGCTACTGAATTTTAATGAGGGTCCTTCGGAATAATAAATAAAGGTTTATGTCCCTTTCTTTTTAAATCGAGTCGGCAGAGGGTTTGAGAGGGTTATTTAGGTATAAATAATTATTGCGGGGTGACAAATGTGCCGCCTTAATATACTTATCTTGTTAGACCATATAAATTAGGGTTTTATTTCGCTTTACTACCCACCAGCGGCGTTTCACTAAGATAGAAAATATAAATAATGTTTTTTACTATACCGCTTTAACAGCGGCGTTTCAACTAAGGGAAAATAATAAAAAGTCTGGTTTAAGGATGTCTCAGGTCGCATCGTAAAAAGTTGGGTTTAAGGATGGCTTATAAAAATTGGGATTTAATTATCCCGCTTTAGCAGCGGCGTTTCACTAAGGTTAAATCATAAAAAGTCTGGTTTAAGGATGACTCAGGTCGCATCGTAAAAAGTTGGGTTTAAGGATGGCTTATAAAAATTGGGATTTAATTATCCCGCTTTAGCAGCGGCGTTTCACTAAGGTTAAATCATAAAAAGTCGGGTTTTATCTCGGGTCAGATCATAAATATTCAGGTTCAAGTTAGGGTTAGATGAGAAGCCGCCTCGCGAAAGCATCCGGGTTAGGTCGTAAAAAGTCGGGTTTTATCTCGGGTCAGTTCATAAATATTAAGGATCAAGTTAGGGTTAGATAAGAAGCCGCCTCGCGAAAGCATCCGGGTTAGGTCGTAAAAAGTCGGGTTTTATCTCGGGTCAGTTCATAAATATTAAGGATCAAGTTAGGGTTAGATAAGAAGCCGCCTCATGAAAGCATCCGGGTTAGGTCGTAAAAAGTCGGGTTTAATTTCGGGTTATTTTGTAAACAGCACCACCGAACCACCCGGGTTAGGTCATAAAACGCACCACCGAACCACCCGGGTTAGATCATAAAACGCACCACCGAACCACTTGGGTTAGATCGTAAAACGCACCACCTGCACCACCTGGGTTAGTTGCACCACCAGCACCACCTGATCTCGTTCTCTCCGTTTCTCTCTACTAAATGATTCCAGAAAAGCTAATGAATGAGATCATGTGCGTTGTTTTCTAAGTTAGATCCAATCCTTAACTTCTTATCTTTCTTCGTTTAACTGTTCGGCTGGTCATCATTAGATAAGTCTTGGATTCGGAAATAATTCTTTAAATAATTGACGTGCGTCGACGGCGTTCAAGTTGGTACTTAAATTGATTGAATTTGAAAGGTTACTTCAACGAAATTAATCGGGTCTTGGTAAAAGCCAGTCTTCTGGTAATTTATATGTACTGTTTGGTAGAGAATTAATGTGGGAGTTTATAATGAGTTCATTTTGCGACACGCCTGTCCGTCTGTAGTAATTCAGAAAAGCTATGTTACCATTGTGAATAAGGCAAACAACGGCATTTGTGTTACTCAATGAAGTTCTTCCAACCACCAATCAGCATAACAGATTTCTTATCAAAATTTTCGATGGATCTTTTATAATTTTCAAAACATTTTACGAGGAGACTTGATGACAATATTTTTCCTTGTAGGCAATTTGTATGATGGACGTAAGAGCCATATAAGAGAGAAAGGTATACTACATCGCAACATAAATTCCGATAAATTGTTAACTTTTCCTTGTTCTTTAGGGGACATTCTGTCACAAAATCCCATTAGACCACTAGTATCATAATAATTATTGTCTGTCCGCTTTTTGGAAGAAGATTCTCCGATAATGGCGTTAAAATCGATCAATCTCTAAAAACCAACCAATATTTTTAGGCTACAATGTACAATAGAGCTAAAAACATCCTGATCGTTGATAATCTATTCGCTTAAAAACAGTGTATGTATACTTCAGGATGTTTATAAAAACAAGAACGTGTAGCATGTAGGTAAGCTTGCAAAAACTTTTTTAAAACATCACATGCAGAGAAAAAAGCCCAGAATTGTGGGATTGAAAATAATATTTACTGGACTGGATCAGTCGCCAATAAAAAACGCAACATTGAAAAACCCATAAGGAACGAAGCAATGGAAGTGGGGGTTTTAGGGCAAGCTTATGTAGATCCTACGTTAAGTACCCGCAAATTGGATACTGTGTGTGGTGTTAGTCGATGTAGTATCCAACGGATTCTAAAGGCCCATAGTTTTCATCCGTATAAAATTCACCTTGTACAAGAACTTATTGAAGACGATTTTAATCGGCGATTACAATTTTGTGAAGATATGAGTGAACGAATTATAAACGATGAACATTTTCTATTCAACACTCGCTTCTCCGACGAATGGTCCTTTTTCTTAAATGGCGTAGTAAATCGTCATAACTGCCGATATTGGTCCGATTCTAATCCCAGAATTTATCATGAGGTACACACACAGCAGCCACAAAAATTAAATGTTTGAGCCGGTATTTTTGGCGATCATTTAGTTGGTCCTTTTTTCTTACCTGGAAATTTGGCCGGTGAAATGTATTCGGAATTACTGCAAGACGCCATAGATACTGCATTAACAGCCATAATTGAAAATCAGAATGATCGGCGGTGCATTGCGAATAGGTTGATGTTCCAACAGGATGGTGCCCCACCACATTACGCATTACGTATTCGACAATACTTAGATCAGACGTTTTCAGGTCGATGGATTGGTAGAAGAGGTGCCATTGAATGGCCCACAAGATCGCCGGATTTATCACCTTTCGATTTCTTTCTGTGGGGTCACTTAAAAAGCAAAATCTATGCTACTCAGCCAACATCGTTAGAAGATTTGCGACAAAGAATTGTGAATGAGTGCCTTCAAATTACTCCTCAAATATTGCAAAATGTGCGGCAACGTTTTGAGCAAAATCTTTATTACTGCATGGAGAGTCATGGTGGTCATTTCCAACATTTACTTGGCTGACAGGCCAGTTCATTTTTCATTTTTACACTACTTTGCTGCCAAATGTATTGATCTCTTCTAATGATGTTGTATTAGAGTTTTATTTAAACTTTAAATCAATAAAGCTCCAAAACTACTAAACTGTAGTACATAAATTTTACATCATTATAAAGGGAATTGCAGGACCTTTAAAATAAGGTATCACTCGACCCCCCTTTCCATTTAAGATTTTAGGGGTGGTGCCACTCCCGCCCAGGGGGCTGCACGTGTTAACGTAATTTTTTGCCAATTTTGTGTCCCCCTCGAAAACAAAACCGACGGGCCTGAGCGTTTATCCAAAAAAGAACTGAGCTGCCAGTAAATGTCTCTGTTTCGTTTTCGATGCGCCACCCTGTATATTTTACTGTACCTTACGTAATTCGTCTGATTTTATATATATTTCTGGCATAAATACCAGCAGTGGAAGAAAGCCATATGTAAAAATAAAGCCACTGTGGAGCTGGAACCCAAACTTTTAATTTTGGTCACTAATTGTGATTGTTGATCAGTATAATCTTGTTTGTTTGTTGAATTCCATATAATTAAATAAAAAATAGTTTGTTTTAACAGAAAATAATAAGTTAGAACCGAATTCTATGGGATATATTTTCTATATTCTCTATATAATTTTCTACAGTTTCGACGCTATTTTCTACGCGTCGTTACCTAACCCTGCCCATTTCCAAATGCGAGATGCAAATTAACATTTTGTCAACTGGCAAGTGAGATGAGATCGAGGCAACGAAAACAATATTTCTGTCTTGAATGGGACCATGCACATATAGTTTAATTATTAAATATAAGCAACCCTACTGCCAAAGGGGGGGGGGGGGGGGAGGATAACCCCAAATATTTGAGTGAGCTGAGAAATTTTGTGCTGCAGTGCAACCTTTAATAGTTCAGCAGTTAGCAATCTAGTGTTTAATGTGATAACAGAGATTGAACTATTGAACAGGCAACAACAGACATAGCAAATTTTTAAAACGATTTTACAAATTTGAAGTTTTATCATAAATATCATCTAGTCAATCATACTGAATTAGAAAGCACAAGAGTTTCAGCAACAAAATAAAAGATGTGATTTATAAATAATAGTCTGTGGTATATTCATAATATTAGAATTCTTAACTGAATTAATTTTAATGAGATACCTACCAATATTCTATCACTATTACGCTTCAAATGACCTAACTTAAAAAAAAATACTAAACACTATAATATGTTAAATCTCCGATGATGCAAAAGAATATCGGCATCCCTCTTTGTTTTTATCATTCAGGTAGCTAAACTGTGCCCCTTTAACGTCCTTTGCTCGTTCCTTTAATTGATATCCAGTCGATTCCATCCGATAACTCGTGGGCAACTAAACCTGTTGTAAATCCACTTATAATATTTTGTTTTTAGATGAGTTATTACAAAACAACTTCTTATCCTGCATTGCAACTTCCCTCAAATGGAAACATCTCGTATTCCATGGCCCCAGAAATGTTCACAGGAAGCAACAGTAACTGCAGGAGAAATGAGGCCGCCCTCCAGCGTCCTCACTGACAATGAAGATGGCTACACAAATTTTCATCAATACTACGCTGACTTTTTCTTAAGTTATTGAGCGTCTGTCGGATATCTCTAGGAATAAAGATTTTGATGCATCTACAATAATTAAATCATTGAGTCTCTAGGAAAAAAAGTACTCTTTTGATTTTATAACATCGCTTTTAAGCTACAAATTCTCAAGACAGTACCAAATTTGAAATGTAAAAAATTCAGGTCACATAGAGCAAGACATCTTTGACCAAATTTTAATATTAATGATTGTGCCAATAAAATTATAACAACTTTCCATAATTTGGATGATATTGGTATAATGATCCTAGTAGCTTAAACCATTTAATTGAAGTTCCTATTATATAATGCTGAAAAATTATGGGGTATTTATTGATCCTGCAGTGGGGTTTTCAAGGCTTTATAGATGCCGGTTTTCACCGAAGATATATATATAAATAGATGCCAACGGAGAATCTACTGCCAGCTTGAATCTATCAACATTTCTCAACAAGGATTAAATTAAAACACTTTATTGGTAGATTTAAACGATAATTTTGAAAGTATTTCTAAAATAATTCGTCGGTTCGGTGATTTGAAAACAACTTGTTAGTCCAACTCTACTTCCTTCTAATTGCAGCCACCTACTCTAGCCTCAAATTAGGGGGATGACCATATTAAGAGAAGTGTTATATCTCATGTCAATTTCTTCTCTTAAACATTTTGTAACCATTTCCTTAGATGTGACAATTACTATGTTTTAAACAGAGGTTTCCCTGACCTCACATAGACAGTGTATCCCGACAGTATAAATAATAAATAAATGAATAAATAAAGACGTCTTTTATAAGGAATAAAATATAAATTACAGCAAAAAAAAAAATCATACGTAAACGTGGCGGTATTCAGCAGAGCTGCTCATACAACCACTGGAAAAAAACTACATACAAACAATAAGTAAAAGGAAAAAAAAATATTATGTTTAAGAATGTATAATGTAGAACTAATCTGTCCTACAACTACTTGAAAAAGAAAAAAAATTAAAATATAAAAAAAAATTTAATAAATATTAACACGTGAAGTGCCGTGGTGGGTATAAGCTACCCATCAATTTTGGACATTTTAATTTGTCTTAGTGGTGTTGGTGGGTCAACTTGAGGCACCACACCTCATTTCGTTTGAAGCCACAGTTTCCTTTAATCCACCAAAGTAAGGTAAACTATATGGGGGGTTATTTTAATATAGTTTACCAACATTTTATTGTATTTGGCCTATATGTGGTAGACTTATATAACCCACCACGGCCAGAAATTTTTGCTCTTTAAAAAATTAGTATTTGTTCCCAAAGAAAGCTTTATTTCTCAATAATTATAAAAAAAAATAATATAAAATTATGGTTTCAGATCAGCATTATGTAACACGAAAAAACTGTCCAAGCATAGGAATTTCAAACACTTGTTACATCGATATTTTGTCTGGCTGTTTTATTCTTGGCGGCCTTTCTCTCTAAACGAGTTACATTCTCACGATAACAGCTCGAACAAATTTGTTTTTTTCCTGAGTCCACTAGAACATGCTCATCTGCTGACAGTTGGCCAATATCAAATAAAAGCTGTTTCACCAAACCTAATAAACAAAAAAGAAATACGTCAGTGTTGATTTACAGTTCACTTTTATCATAATATATGTTTACCTTCTATAACATGCTCTCGAAATTTTGTTATACTCATTTTGTCGTTGGTAATGGATTGATGGATAATATAAGCATTTACTAACGCTGAGCCAACAACCAATTCAATGGCGAGCTTGCGGTACCACTTCACTCCCAGCCTCAAAGACGAATTATAAGACTTCATTTGATCTGGAAAGAGAAAAAAAGTATCATATTTTGATATAATATAATAAACTGTGGTTTGAGCTTACCTGATATGTCTATGTAACTTTTATGCTTGTTGTACTCCAACACAGACTTGGGCTTTTCAATTTCTCCCGTGCGTTTGCGAATAGTAACCATTTCAGGGACAAATTTTGTGTTTAGCATCAAGATATCTCGCTTATCTTTCCATTTTTCTATAAATACTCCTTTGTGACTCTCTTCTGCACAAACTTCTCCTTTCTTTAGTTTCTTTTGTAAGACATTCTTAGGATTATTTTTTCTGTTGGTTCTTAGCGTTCCTAACAGGAATGTTTTGTTCGCCATTAACTTGTGTGCTAATTCGACAGAGGTACAGTAAATGTCAACACAAAGAGTGCGCCCCTTTCCAAGTAAATCAGCTGTTAAATTTATTACTACTTTAGTAGGAACCGTCTCAGTTTTCTCTATCTCCCTTTCTTGGCCACAATATACCTTCAGATCGTATAAATAGCCTCCCTCAAGCAGTGGCGGCTTTAGGATTTGGTCTTGGGGGGGGGGGGGCGCAAAAATGGTTTCTTGCGCCGAAGGCGCCCCTTTGCGCCGCAGGTGAAAATTTTTTGGGTGCCACGCCCTTTTTTTGGGTAAAATACCTAATTCTAATTTTTCTTCCAAACTTAGAGAACTAAAAAACAAACTTAAAAATAAAATATTTATTATTTTTTTTTTTAGTGTTTTTTTGTCAAAATAATAGTAAAAATGTTAATATTACATTAAAAATAATGTGTACTCTATTATTATTGTGAACTACAAAAAACATATAGAAGTATTATGAATGAATAAGTATAATTAATACCCAATGTATTATGTTAAATATGTTTAGTAGTAAGGCCCGTGGTTCGGGTTTCTGCTGCGAGACTGGAGAAGAAGAGCCCTTGGGGGGGGGGGGGGGCGCCCCCCGCGCCCCCACCCCTAAAGCCGCCACTGCCCTCAAGGCACAGCTTAAATAATTTGATGCCAAATTTGTGTCTCTTATTGCTTATGTACTGTTTAAACTTTAGCTTTCCTTTGAACGATACTAAAGACTCGTCAATACAGATGTACTCACCGAGTACAATTTTAGACTGGAATGACTCGCGAAGGTTGTTTAAATGGGATGTTATTTTATACAACCTGTCATTGCCATTTTGGGCATTTTCTGAGGCATTATTAGCAAAATGCCAAGTTTTTAGTAACATTTGAAAGCGATTATTGCGTGGCATCACTTTTCGGAGGTTATTGTCATACAATAAGTTATTTGACCAATATGAAGAAATAGAAGGCAGTGAAAGGATGCCCATCCACATTATGCAACCTATGAACCGCTCCATTTCGACTTGATATGTGTCTTTCCAATCTCTTATTTTTTTCCTGTGCCGCATATTTATTTGTTTCATCTACGAAGAGCTGAAAAATCTCGTCGGTTATCATCATTTTAAAAACATCATAAGGAGTTTTCCGAGGAGTTTTCTCATAGTTGTCATATAATGGAGCACAAATGCCGGGCCTGTCTTCTGTAAAATCAAAATTTTTCTGGTAATTTCCCGTTATAGGACCCCAGGTGATTGAAGATGTTTCTGGAGCGATATTTTCGTCCTCCGAGGAATTATCGAAAGCGTTTTGAGCAATTACATTTTCAATAATGTCATCAATACTGGAAAAATTACCGATAGCTGCACTTTCAAGCAGGGTAGGTGTTTTCAACTTATCAAGTAGCAAGGGTTGTTTCTCGGCAGATGTTGAAGCCTGAATATTGTGAGTAAATATATCCGATAGGAAGGGATTTCTAGTACTATCTTTTGTTTCATTCAGACCAGTAAAAGAATGGTAATTTTGACATTCTGGTAATTGAAGTTTTTTTTTACCTTTTGGTTATCTGTTTTGCTAAACAAATTAAATCTTTTCTTTAGAGTAATCGGTTCATCGTCGCTATCCTCTGATGATGGCTCATACTCTGAGTGATCAGGGGAGAAATCAGATTTATCGGATAACATTTCTTGCATTAGTTTTTTATGGTCATGTCATAATTTCACCTCACTGCACTTTGTCAACATTAACCAGAAAGCTGTGGCAACTAACTAACCGACACAGTAAAATAAAATGTGCTGCTATACCGGGGAGACTAGCTCCAGGGTCCTAAGCCAAAACAAAAGGAGGTGAAATGTGAAGATATTATTAAAATAATAAAGAAATTTTAAAATTAATTAATTAATTAATCTAACCGGCAACAGCAAGACACGTTGCAGACAAGTGTCAACTGGAATCACGCGGTGGGCGGGGCTAAGCCCCCATGGCGGCTATGGATACACGATGTACTTATGGCCGTGGTGGATAAAAGTGAACCACCATTTCAACCAACCAATTTCAAAGTATTCTGGGTGAAAAGGTACCCTTAGTTCAACTTGATAGGACTTGACAGTTTTTAAGTAAAATTGTTATAAAGAAAACCACGTCTATAAAGGAGATAATTAATAAGAATAATAATCAAAGTGAAATTTGTGAATAGAAGGCCATGGATTAAAATTGATATTTGTTTCCTTTGACATTTCAGTGTCAGATATTGTCTGCTATTATTACTGTTGTAAAATTAGACATAATAAATAAGAAAATGCGAAATTTTTCAAACTACGAGCTTACCGATATCCATTTTGTATACGGATATTGTAATGGACATTCCTTTGCTGCGGTACAGAAATATCGCATGCGTTTTCCGCAACGGAGACTTCCTGGACGCAAAGTGTTTGAGAGGGTTCATAGAAATTTGATGTAGAAAGGTTCGTTTGAACGCCTTCGTGGGCAAGGACGACCTAGGGGGGACTATGATTTGGAAAATGCACTTCAACAATTAGTAGATAATCCTCAAGTTGGACTCAGACCATTGACTACCGAAGTCAACATTCCGAAATCAATTGCAATGCGTTTTACTTTACCAAATTGCAATCCATACTTATAACGAATATTTATTTCAGATAGGAAGAATGACTCACATGCAAGGTCTTCACCCATATCATTACCAGAGGGCTCAGGAGCTGTGGCCTAGAGATTCCCACCCAGAATCGAGTTATGTCGGTGGATTTTAGGACATCAAAATTTGCTAATTAAAATTTTGTGGTCTGATTATCCGACATTCAATAGAACTAAAGTGTTTAATACTCGTAACACTCACTTTTGGCGCGAGGTAATTTCAAGAGCAGTTCGAAGATCTAATTGTCAATATAGGTTCTCCGTCAATTTGTGGGCGGGAATAATTGGAAATCAGTGAATTATTGGTCCAATTCAAATGCCCAATAATTTAACCAGCGAGAGATATTTGGCCTTTCTTCAAAATCAGTTAGCAGGACTATTGGACCAAGTACTCTTAAGGTTCAGGTTGGCGATGTATCTCCAACACGACGATGTCCCTGCCCATTTTGGACGGCCTGTTCGTAACTGATTAGATGAGAATTATCCTGAAAGGTGGATAGGCAGAGGTGGACCAGTATCCTGGCCAGCGAGATAACCGGACTTAAATCCACTTGATTATTGTTTTGAGATCATATGAGCAACATAGTTTATGCAATGGAGGTGGATACCCGTGAGGATCTGCTTTAGCAAATTTTTCAAGTTGGAAATGAAATAAGAAGAAATCCTTTTTAGATTCTTCGGGCATCTCACAATTAACATTCGCCGTGGAGCTGGACTTTTTATCAGAGAAAATGGGGGTCTATTTTAACACCTTCTCAAGGAGTAGTTCTTGCTTTAAATTCAAATTTTATTCTTAAAAACATTTCTGTTAAACAACCCTATTTCATGTCGCATTATTAGGGGAGAGTCGGGTATTGGTGCGCACCTAAGCCAAAAGTGTAATATTTCTGGAATGATAAAAGATTGGACTTCCAGGTTTGCTATTAAGATTCTTAAACGATTTGGCTGTAATATTCTGTAGTCAATTTTAAATAAAAATGCACATTGTGACTTTAAAATACGAAATTTGAAAAAATGACACTGCGCACAATTACCCGACGTATGCGGCTAATGGTGCGCATAAGTAGGATAATCGTGCGCATTGAAAAGGGAAACGACTAACAAAATTTATTGAAACTAAGAATATACGAATTTATTTAATAAGGTAAAAATAAATTAACCTATGATTTAAGAAACTAAACTAGGTATAACGAAATATAATAAAAAAGGTTATTATGTGTCACAAAAATCGCAAATATATCCCTCAGGAGTATCAACACAACACATGTGCCCATTTTTTACAGACCGAATATTTGAACCACATCTCCTTTTTTATACTGCCTTCCCTGCAAATAACGCATCTCTCAGTTTCATCCGATTCAAGATCGTCCAACTCGTCATCGTTATACAGCTCACTCTCTGAAATATCTTCGGATTCACTACTCTCTTCGAAGACTTTCCTTTTTGTACTACTCTTTTTAATTCGACTGCCTTTAGTGCATTTTATAATATTTTTGCCCTTTTTACTTTCTTCTTGTTTTTCTTCTAAGTTCCTTTGCCTGAGTGCCCATTCTTAACAATGCTAAATACATTGCGGCTAATCGTGTGCACTGCGCCCGATTAACCGAAAGTGGCAGATTCGCTTTTAAATTCTATAAAACAATAAAAAAAACTTTTTTTGGCTTAACTACATATATCAGTGTCATGGGGACTCACAAAGCAATGTATTAACGCACACGATTATCAAAAAATGTAAAAATGGAAATACTTACGGCTTATTTTCTTCGAAGCACCTACTAGTACACGACATACATGAACAACGAAGCGACCATTTTGGATAAGTAAAGTAAAGCGATTCACCTCACTCATATGTCATAGTACATAGGTTTGTCAGGAGATGGCGCCTGAATACCGATTTCGAATTATATACGCCGGTTATGGAAATAAAGGCATGCGCACGATTAGCCGCCGCGCACGATTAGCCGACTCCCCCCTACTCTCATAATTAATTGTCATATTTATTTCGTTTTCAATTTATTTAGTTTCATAAGAGGCGTAAGAGCTGACTGCGTATATTTTAAAAGCATTTACTTTTAATAATTTTCTAGTTTTTAGTACATTTTTGATATAAAAGCTTTAATAATAATTTTATTAATTAACTCCTTTATGGACGTGATTTTCTTTAAAACGATTTTACTTAAAAACTGTAAGTCCTATCAAAGTAAACTAAGGGTATCTTTTTTACGCAGAATACTTTGAAATTTCATAATTATTAAGGGGCGGCGGAACTTTCGGCCCCATATTGGGTAAGGTACCTGCTAGAAATTTTAGGTCAAGTAATCTTGCAAGAAATTTCGGCCCCAAACATTGCAGGTAAATAATTGGCCGGTGAACTTAAAAAAGGCGAATTGAACCAAAAAGGTGGATTAGATGCCGTGTTAGCGCTGTTTAACCAATATAAGTCTATAAAAGGGGCAAACAATTAATAATAATATTCCCCGGTGAACTTGAAAAAGGCGAATTGGAACCAAAAAGGTGGATTAGATGCCGTGTTAGCGCTGTTTAACCAATATAAGTCTATAAAACCGCATTAGCCGAGTTGCAGGTCAAAAATTGAGTTAGTTCAGGTTAGTTGCATTTTCATTTTATAAATGATTCAAAACACAAAAGATCATAAAAAAATTAAAATGTTATAACGTTAGACCATCGGGGCCGAAAATGCCTGTAATAAAAACATGACCCTTCCATCCCGGGGCCGAAAGTTCCTGTCAAAATCGGGCTGCTACCTGGCCGGGGCCGAAATTTCCTACGCCCTTATTAAGAAAGTAATAAAAAAAACGACTGGTTAAAAAAATGGGATTATTTTAACCACCCCGGTATGTAACCCCTATGACTAAGTTTTTGAAATTCTGAATTCAGAAACTGATTTATCGTCAGAAGTTTACCATACCTAATTTCAAAATTTAATTATGAACGGCTTCGAAAATATTAAAAAAAAAGATTTCAGGATTCCCTATTCGAAAGGGGGGGGGCATGTAGAGAAGTCCTCCCTTTGCTCCGGAAAAACTTGGCAACCCTAGTTAATCCCGTGTTTTGTGTGAATTGTTATTCCACGATCTGCTATTTTTAAGTAACAGTGGCAAATGTTATCTAAAATAACAATTATTTTGCCCATCACTAATCATCAGACTCAAAAATTTACTATTTTGCGCACCGCCGCCAGCACGCCTTTAGGTCAAATTATGTAGGTATTGAATTTTAATTTTGAATTAAAATTTTGTTTACTCGGCTCATAGAAATCTATTCAGGTCAAATTTGTGCCATAAAACTAATTTTAAACTGTATAATAAAACTTCCTCTAGTGTTTTGTTTGTTTTAAAACCAATGAGCCAAGGAAATGCTTTATTACAAATTTGAATAATGGACTGTCATAAAAGCCGCATTTCTCTACACCGGGGACTTAAACATAATAAATTTAATGTTTTTTAGGTAGACTGGTAAAAAGTATTATCATAACATTAATAGAGTTAGGTAATATCTAAATCATTCAGTTCAGATTGAGTGAAAAAAGTCGGTTCGCTTGTGTCAGGGTTGTGGACATCACCGTTATCATCACTATCACACGGTGGAGGACTTGGTTCAGGGTCATCTAAAATATCATCCAGAGTATCTGGAGGAGAAGGTATTGGTATTTTGGGTCCATGAGGAATAGGGCGAATGGCAGATGGAATATCAGGATAAGAAATCTCCTTTTTATTTTTTAAATTGAAACCTTGCACGTTACACGAACAAAAATAGCAGTCGTCGACATGATTTTAAGGCTTTCTTCAAACCATTGGTATTCGAAAACGAAGGACTGCTATTTACCCTGAAACCACTATCTTAGTTCTTGGACACAGACGGAACAAACTTTATGCGGGGCCCAAGGCGTATCTTGATCACGTAACTTAATGCTAAAATATGCGAAGTACACTTTTCTAACAAAATCGGAAATGTTACTTTGTTGCTTTTCAACTGTATAGATACCACAAATATAGCAGAAACAATCTGGTAAATTACGACATCCTGACATCTTCTGGTAGCCATAGTTCATGAATCAAGCACTAAATTATTTAGAAAACACATAACATAACAACAGTACACTTAGCAGCGGTAGGAAGGGAGAGGGGGGCAGCGGCAACAGACAGGCTCTAACACGAAAAATGTACAATGGAAGAAGATAGTGAGCAATAGTCAAAAAGTGTTGCAGCTTTAACCGGATTACTCTAGTTTTAGTTAGTATAGCTCTCCAATGTAAAAATAGCTACTTCATTGCAAAAGCTGTATATAGGGTAGACCAAGGGCGGTTTTAGGTTTTCAACATGGGGGGGGGGGGGTACTCTCAAATCCCATTTTTTTTTAAGTGATATCTATTATCTATGCATTTAGATAGTTATATTTTTCTTTAAACAAGCATGAAGTAATAAATAGAAAAACAAGCGAGCAGCGGATGCTGTTTAACAGAAACGAAAAGAAAATGCAATGCTTGGTTGCCACGATATCCGCGAAGGCGAGATAGTTATAATTAGCCGCGTAACCTCGTAAGGGTAAATCACCTGAGTATGAACGGCAACAAGGCAATGCGAAGCCAAATGGGCGTCGCGTCGTGTCATTGAGGCGCTGCAAACAGCATTTAGTTGTACTTTGTAACTTGTAGTTTTTCTGCTTTTTTAATCTTTTTGCTTCTCGCTTGTTCTTCTTGGGGTGTCAGTTGTAACACGGGGCCGTTGTAGCACTGTAAATAACTCGAGATCCGTTGCCGGGGGCGATTGTAACAAAATTATTGGGGTCAGTTGTAACGTTCCAACTAACCCCAAATGTAACAATTAACCCCCATATTTTATTTTTATAGTCGTTTTAGGAGCTATGATGTCGTGTTATTCTTGTCTACAGATGCCTAGAAATCGATAGAGAACTACAGAAAGAGCTATGAAAGACTTTTCGTTGTATAGTCGAGCCTACGAAGAAGTAAGAAATGGTAAAAAAGTTAGAGCTTCTGCACGGAAATATGGTTTGTGCCATGTATCATTAGATAGGTAAAAAAAAAGAGGGAGCTGTTGGGATGAACTGGGCGCAACGATTAAAATGGGCTACAGAGCTCCCAATAAGGTATTCACTGAAAATCAAGAAAAAGAATTAGTGAAATATTTGATAAGGTCGGCTGACATTTATTTCGGATTGAATACAAGAGAAGTAGGGAAATTAGCATATGAAATGACAATAAAATATAGTCAGTCAAACAAAAGATTGGTTCCGTTCGTTTATGATCAGGAATCCTGAACTTTCCATATGGACCGCTCAAGCGACAAGTTTATCTAGGGCATGAAGGTACAGACTTATAGGGAACAGGGGCCCCTCGGGAAAAATATAAGCCAAGGACGGGCCACTACAAACAATACTTATTAACACAAAAATTTTTATTTTTAAATAGTATTAAATACAATGATAAAAATAAAAGAACCTTCAAAAATGTTTGTTGTAATTATGTAATCGTAAGGTAATCTAATCATTACAATGTAATATTTCATGTTTTATTATTTTAATGCATGACATTGCATTGAACTAACAAGTTTTTTATATTTGGCTCCACATTGCTTGTCGCCACACGTAAAATTGCTTCCAAATTTTCATTTGCCAGACGGTTTCGGTTTCTCGTTTTGTTTAGTTTTATCACTGAAAACGTTTGTTCACAAATATACGTCGATCCAAATAAGCTTGCGCATTTCAATGCATTTATTCGCAACTTTTTATAAGCGTTTTTATCAACGCAACGGTAGAACTTGAGTAAATTACCTTCATTAAATTTGTTTCGTAAACTATCATCATTTTGCATGTCTATTAATTCCAGCTGCATTGATTCCGGCGCATTTTCGGGTGAAATGTTGAAAGGATTGCTGAAAATGTCCAATATTATAGGTTTAACTTTTTTGAAGTCTACAAAACGATTTTGAAAAGCTTGTATCAAAATATCAATTTTTTCAACATGAGCGAAATTGACGTCAGTTTTATTGACTTTCTCCATAATTTTTTTGTAGTTCGGATAATTGCTGTAATTGGCTAAATTGATTTGTGTCCTGAAAAGACTCAATTTGCATTGAAAGGACGAAACATGAGAGTATTACTGCGAAATCAATTGATCTTTGCCTTGGAGTCGCGTATTTAAGACATTCAAGTGATTTGTAATGTCTACAAGAAATGCTAAGTCACACAGCCAATCAGGGTTGTCGAGTTCGGGGACGTCGTTTTTCTTTTTCGCCAGAAATAATTGGATTCCTTCAATCAAGTTAGGAAACCGCTGTAGTGTCAACCCACGACTTAGCCACCTTACTTCAGTGTAAAACAGGAGATCACCATATTCGCTTTCAATATCCTCGAGAAATTGTTTGAATTATCGGTGATTGAGACCTCGTGATTTTATAAAGTTTACAGTAGGTACTACAACTTTCATCACATTTTCAAATTTCAATAATTTTGAACAGAGGGCCTCTTGATGTATAATGCAATGAAACTGCATTAATTCCTTGGTATTTAGGTTTTTAGTTCGTAAATATTTTTTTTAACATAGTTACTATCCCAGATGTACTTCCAACCATTGAAGGTGCTCCGTCAGTCGTAATTCCAGATATTTTCGTTGAATCCAAATCCATTATAGAACATTTTTCCAGAAGAGCTTTGAGCATGTCACTCCCCTTGGTCTGACTTGTCAAAGAACTCATACCAATCAGTTCTTCACTCACTTCAAAATTTTGCGTTACACCTCGTAAAAATATTAAGAGTTGAGCAGTGGAACTTATATCTGTAGATTCTAATATAATATAATAAAATACTCAAAACTTCTCGATTTCGTAGCTAATTGCTCTTCTATATTAGCTGCTAATGCGGTAATTCTTCTTTCCACAGTTATCCGATTTAACTGAGTTTTTTCAAACTTCTTTACATTTTCCGGACAATTGTTTTTTGCGGCGATATCTAAACATTGCTTAAAAACTCACCATCTTTAAAAGGCCGACAAGTTTTCGCTATTGTTCGAGATATTTCAAAGCTAACTTCAGTAGCTGTTTCAGTATCTTGAATTGGTTTTGTAAACATAGCTTGCTGGCCTATTAGTTCCCGTTGTAATGTGGGAATTCTTTGCGTTCGATTTTTGCCAGTTAACTTGGTACAAGTAGATGCTGGGTTTCATAGTGCCTTTTCACATTATATTTCTTCGAAATAGAAACACTACTCTTGCATATTAAAGAGACAATTTTGTTGTGCGATGAAATAAAAAAGTATTTTTCGGTTCAAATATCTTAAAACTGTCGATTTTCATCTTAAACCTTACAACTACGTTTCTTACTGGGACCTGGTTTATCCATATCAAAATTGATATTATATTGTTACGTAGGTAGAAGCCAAGTTCGAACGACGAAATATTTACTCGTCACATATTACAGTTCTTAATCAGTATAACGTTCGCTTGTCCGTAATTAAAACTTAACTGCCCCGGTAGCTGGCGATGCGTCGTATTTATACGAGTTACCAAACATCCAAAACCTTCCACTTTGTTCGGGGATACTACCGACGTGTTTCACGAATCTTAAAGTAATTTAGTTGATGCGACAGATTTCTAGTATCGTAACAATATGCTTAGACCGGAGCGCGGCGATTAGAATACTTTTAAAATTCGTTGGCAGGCCGCATAAATATCGCTTTTAAAATTGGTTGGCGGGCCGCGGTATGTGCATCCCTGATCTAGGGCAACAAGCTTTAACCGAACCAACGTTAAAGCGTTTTATGATAGTTTGCAAACAGTTCTAGATCGTTATCATTTTCAAGCAAAAGATATATTCAATATAGATGAGACGGAAGTTACTACAGTCCAAAAATCAAACAAAATCGTGGCAAAATGTGGAAGTCGGCAAGTTGGATCCTTAACATCAGGGGAAAGGGGAACACTTGTGACGGTTACTGTAGCTGTAAATGCTTTGGGAAATTCTGTGCCTCCCATGTTTATATTCCTACGAGTGAGATATCAAGAACATTTTGTGAGGGATAGACCTGTAGGTTGTATTGGTACTGCTAACCCTTCAGGTTGGATGCAAGATGAAGAATTTTTTAGTGTTTCCGGAGCATTTCCAAAAGCACACTAGTTCTTCGATTTCGAACAAAGTCTTATTGCTGATGGACAATCATTCATCGCATACAAATATTGACGCTCTAGACTCTTGCAAAAAAAAATGAAATTCTATTGCTCTCGTTTCGACCACACTGCTCCCACAAGCTGCAACCGCTAGACCTATCAGTTTTTGGCCCGTTTAAGAAAGACATTAATACAGCCAGCGATGCATGGATGCGCTCGAATGCAGGAAAAACTATGACCATTTATGACATACCTTGTATAGCGGCCACTTTGTTTTCAATAGCATTAACTCAAACCAATATTCAAGCTGGTTGTGTCAATACTGGAATTCATCCATTTAACAGAGATAAGTTTACGGAATCCTTTGTATCGGATAGACCAAACCCTAAATATTTTATTGAGCCCATAGAATTACATTCAAGAGTCGAAAATGACTTGATGGAACACAGTTCAGTTTTAACATCTAGTGGCACAATAGCCGAAATGTCTACAGTTTCTATAAATGGAAAGGCTGTTAATGAGCAACCCAATTCAACGACTGATATGCCATCAACAAGCACACAAAATGAATTTTCGCCAGAAATTGTAAAGCCTTATCCACAAGCTCTGGCTCGAAAACTGACTAATAAAGGAAAGAAGAAAAGAAGATCGACAATTTACACAGACACACCAGAAAAGGAAGCAATAAGACAAGAAGCCGAAGATAGAAAAAATAAACAGAGAATAAACAATGTTAAAAAGAATTTTAATACGCAAGCAAAGGGCGCAGCAAAAAATAAAAACAAACACAAAAATAAAGTTTTAAATAAATCTACAATGGTGGAAGAATCGTCCGACGAGGAAGATTATTTTTGTATTGTATGTGTAGAACCCTTTGGTTCTAGCAAACCAGGGTAGAAATGGATTCAGTGACGAGGGTTCCACCTCTGGGCTCATGAAGAGTGTACCAAGCAAGACGCAATATATATGTGCCCAAGTTGCGAATCCGACTAATATTTTATCAACATTAAGTCATTTTATTATTAATATTATTAACATGTTTACCTAATCCTTATAGATTTTTTTTGTTCCTAGTGGTGTTGAAACAAGGCAGCACATATATATTCTCCTGTTATTTTATTTTCTTTTAGTTAAATCTGTTAGGATAACTATTAGTTTTTTATTGAATATCTTTATTATCGTTATTTTTAATATTTAATATAACATATTTTAGAGTCACTAAGACTAGACAAACTAACTTGTAATTTTTCAATAAACTTATATTTTAAACTTGAAATTAATAAATTTCGGATTTTATTAATTAACAGGTGTAATATTTTGTTACTTTTAATAATAAATCATTTAAAATTACATGGATTTAATTTTTTTCATGTACGTTACAACTAACCCCATCCAATGTTGCAACTGACCCAGGAGTTGAGGACAACTGTAACATTTGGCACTTATTTTTAATAATCTGGTGAAAATACATTTTATTCACTTAAGTTAGAACATGTTTATATTTTGTTGCCAAAATAATATACTTTACGATATATATTTAGGTTTTATTCCAGCTCTCACAGAAAAGTCGGTATAACTTATTTTAGTAAAAATCACCCCGGTCTACCCTATAACTTTCTCGCATTAATTTTTGAAAGTATATCTTACTAAATATAAAATTTATTTGGTGATATTTGGAATGTTTCATAAACTGATAAGGCTAACATATTTTTTAAAAAATACGCAAATTAGCCAAACTGAACATGCTGTTTGTGAGAAAACTGTACGTGAAGGAACTAACGAGTGATTATTAATTATTTTGCTCAAGGGCGGCTGTGACCTAGTATACATAGTGTAGCAGTAGCGCGTAGATTAAATCATAGGGCGAATTTGCAAGAAAGCAGCGTTGTCACGTTGAAAACCTAAAATAATGTTTTTTGACGGTATGTAATATAAAATCCTGAGCTATCTTACTTTGAAAGCCTACTTTATATGGCCGCGTCCTACTTCTAGACACCTTCTGATGTTTCTTCTTACCCTCAGAGACACATTAACCAATACGTTTGGAGAATTATTAATTTCGGCAATTTTTTCTGAAATCCTTCGTTTAAGATCATTTATATCCTCAATTGGTGTTCGATAAATGGAGTTTTTTATAAAAGGCCACAAGAAGAAATCGCAGGGTGTTAAATCGCAGGAACGAGGTGGCCATATTTGTTGCGTATTTCGGCTTATAACTCTGTTTTCAAAAAATTCACTTAAAAAATTTAAATTTTCTCTGGTTACATGAGGTGTAGCGCCGTCTTGTTGGAAGTAACCTTCCCGCAATTCATCATCGTGAAGCTCATTAATAAATGTTGTCAGAATTTCGATCCGATATCTCTCAGCTGTAATTGTGCCATCAAAGTAAATTGGGCCTACTATTCTTCTAGAACTAATTGCTGCCCACACACCAACTTTTTGAGGATGACAAAAACATGCGAATTTTGCGTATTCCACATTCGCATATTTTGTGAATTAACATAGCCTGATAAATAAAAATAGGCCTCATCGGTAAAAAATGTTTTTTCAAAAGCACCACTATTTTCTTCTTGAAAATTGTTTAAAAACCATTCACAAAAATTAAGTCTTTGGGGAACGTCATTGGGAAGGAGTTCATGAATAGCCGTAACACGATAAGGGTATAGATGCAGATCCTTTTTCAAAAGTGTTTGACATGTACTGTAGCATAAATCCGTTTGCTGAATTTGTTGAGATAAATGCCTAATAGAAGTTGAAGGATTATTTTCCATAATTTGTCGCGCTTCTTCAATAACCTCATTCGATCGTTTCGTTGGTCTTCCAGCCCCTTTTTTATGTTGAACAGAACCAGTCTGACGAAATTTATCAATTAGGTATTGTGACCCAGTACGAAAATTATGAAAGGTCACCGCAACATCAGGAAACTCGGTTCGAAATTCATCAAAGCAGTCATGCATAGAGTAATTCCACACACCGCCTATTTTGTTTCCATTTCTAAAAAAACTTTCAACAATAAAAATTTTTTGTGCTTCACTAAACATTTTTACTGTAGAACTTTCAATCCGGCAACAAAGCTTCACCAAAACTTGATATGCTGAAAAATAAAAAAAAAAATAAAAAATTAAATCATATCCTGCAAATAGCACTTTATAATAGTCAAAAGACGACTCCCCGGAGAAATATTAGTTAAAGCAATAGTAACCTACCTTCAAATAACTGCAAAAATTACAAAATTTCTCCAATTTTTAAACTTTACAAATACACAAATTCAAATAAGACGTAAATGTCATAAAACAATCATGTCATCTTATCTTCGCAGTACGGCCATGATGCTTTTAAAATGCATGGCCTCCCTTGAGAAAAATAATTAAAAATCACTCGTTATTTTTCCCGTATTCAGCGCTAAAAATACTATAAAAATCACTGATTGAGACAATTTTTACTTCGCAGACCTGTGTTATTTTATGATTTTTCTCGATCCACTCCTGTATTTGTTGCAAGATCATAATGACAGATTTTTACTGGGGCTTTTTAGAACAATCCCTCTATTATAATTCAATGTTGTACTTTATGTGAGCACCTACTTTTAATTTTTTTTAGGTCACCCTATATAAATACCCAAATTCAAAGTTGGAACTGCGCTGTACAAATTTTACGATTTTTGGCGACCTTGTACAGAAAACAAAAATAACAAGAAACCTTGTGGAATATTTTAGTGACTATAGTAGAATCCATTAATGAGTAATTTTAGGTTTTTCATAAAATATAATAATTATCCCACGAACGGCAATGAAATAAATTGGTGCCGGCGTGCGACCGCATCAAAGGCGTAAAATGACTAAAACTTGAACTGGACGTCCGTGCAGTAACTTTTCAAGAACAAAAGTAAATTGGTCTTGGTTACTAGCGATAAAATCGACAAAATCATCATAATACAGGGTGTTACTTAATGATAGGCTGCAAGGGCGCATTTCTGAACCAAAATCAAGTAGACAAGTTCATATAAACATGTGTCCCCTAAAAATTCTGGTTTTCAAGATACGGGGTTAAAAAAAATCGTTTTATTATTAATATCTCAAAGATCCTTTTGCCGATTTTAGTGAAATATGGCAGTGTTGTTCGTTGTTACAAGACGCTAAGTTAGCACTGACTAGATGATAATTATGAGTTCCAGTGGCGTCCCGGGGAGCAGTGTCACGAATAATATTGACAAGAAAAATTTACGCCACTGACTTATTAAATATTTTATATTGTTTTCGGGTTAAGCAGCTAAAAATACATCTTGTTTGGCTCTTGATATTTTTTCGTATCTTACTTCGTTTTCGAGAAAAAAAAATTCGACATGCAATAAAGTGGCTATTATTTTTTTGTGTGGCATGTAACTTTTAGCTGCTATTTAGACAAATAAATAATTTTGTACTTTCATATTGCTACGTTTAATTAGTAGAAAAATTGCTTCTTTTAATCTTATTTTTCAATTATTATTATGACTATTACAATATTTCTCAGATAACTGCAAATACAGGTATTTTTAATATAAGGTTTAAACTTTGGCTCACTTAAGCTTCGGTTTCCTACAAAGCGGTACCGCAAAAGAGCGGCCGTAATTTGGCGGCCGTTTCTACCAACAGTAGTACGGTCGCTTTAGACGGTGAATATTATTGTAAAGTAACATTAAAAATGCGGTGCGATAAAATACGGCGGCAAAAGTCAGTTGACAGTTCAAATAAAAGATTCTGTGTGGTGTTTACAAGATGGACGACCTTAGTTTGACTTGAGGACGAAGAATCGTCAGAAGAGAGCAGAAGGCAAGAATCTGATATTTATAAAAAACGTGAGACAGAGGGTCCCTATGAAATTCTGATATTCCGTCATCTTATACCAAATGGCATAAAATTTAAAGATTATTTTCGATTATCCCCAGAATTGTTTCGTGACGTATTGGATAAAATTCACAAAGATATTACTGTGAGAGCAGAACAAAGGCTATGTATTTTTTTAAGGTAGTGTAACGTAAGATTATTGTAATGTCTGAAGTGTATTGAAAAAATTGAAATCTGCGGTGGAGTTAAAGGTGGATGCTCCTGGAGAGACAAAAAATATATAAATATGTTCTCGTTACTCTGGGCATTACTGCTTTGATTGTATAGTGCTAATTCTGCATTTCCAATCATAGTAGCTATCTGCAGCCTCAGCTCAATCTGCTCTGGCCCAGGTAGTTTTTTTAACAATTAACAGTACCATCAATGGAAGACTTTCGCAAAATTTCTTGACAATATTTATCCAAGCGGAACTTTCCGAATTGTGTCGGAGCGATAGATGGAAAGCACGTTCGAATAAAATCACCCAAAAAGAGTGGACGTATTTTAATTACAAAGAATTTTATTCTATTGTCATGCTTGCTATTGTCAATGCGGACTTAAAATTTGTCGCTATCGACGTTGGATCATACGGTCGAGAAGAAGATGCAGGGGTATATCTTAAAATCAATTTTGGAAGGAAAATTTTAAATCACCATTTTAACATCCCTCCTCCCCAATAACTTCCGAGAACAGACACTGTTCTTCAACACGTCATTCTTGGGGACGAAGCATTCGCTTTACATGAAAATCTAATGAAACCTTTTCCAAGAAGGCAATCAGTTAATGACCATTTTAAAGGTGTGTATAAATATCGCCTCGTGCAAGGCGTACAACTGAAAATGCATTCGGAATACTATGTGCATATTTTCGCATTTTATTTCAACCCATCGGTGTACCTCCCGAAACGACAGATATGTTAATTGCGTGTGCCTGTATATTGCACAATATATTACGTAAAGCAAAAATACCTGCTCCTAATCAAGCTACAGTAGATGATGTTATGCCTCTACCAACAGAAAATTTGATTAGTCTGGCGGAGAATAATGCACGTGCCCGGCAGACATCACTTCAAATTCGTGATAAATTCAAGAATTATTTCAACGGACCTGGCGCCATTGAATGGCAAGATCGTTACTTTGGAGAGCATTGAAATCTTAGATTGTATAATTAAGTATATTAATAATAAATAATACCCACCTGTTTTACGAAGAATTATCTCAATTTCCTGCCATAAGCTTTGTTTCAGTTGCGTCTTTCGGTACTCTGATGATTTTACATTAAAAAGTGCTTCATGAGTTCGAACAAAGTCGATTAAAATTTCATCTTGTTCGCTAGATCAACTAATTTCTTCAGCCATTTCTAAATATTATTATTAAAACGATACAATAACTACACTGGCGCACCGTCAAAAACCGTGCTTGCAGTATCCCAACGTACAGAGCGGCCGCTTCAGAAAATACGGTGCCGTATTTCTTGCGCCGAACGCTCTGGAGGAACACACTCCGATTTGCAAGTACATACACGCTTTTTCGCGGCGAAGCTCGCCGTCAAATTACGGCCGCTCTTTTGCGGTACCGCTTTGTAGGAAACCGAAGCTTTACCCCACAGTCAATGAATGTACAGGGAAATTTTTTTAAGTGTCTCACCCGATTAGCGATTTTCCTGCTGACTATTATAAAAAACAAACCACACATTTTTTAATGATTTTTGACAAGGAGGCGGAATTTAATGTCAAAAAATATATAGGTTCACAAATTTGACAGATTCGACGCCATTTTGAATTTTTTTAAATAACAACCCTTATAAATAACCATACAAGTAAATTGTACTTGGTGATCCCATTTCAAAAACCTATAGTTGTTAATATTTATTTTATTCAGCCGTTTCGGAAATACGGGGGTTCCTAATTTGCCTTTATCGATTTTGTCTTTTAAGTGTCTCACTCCTTTAATAAATAGTCCTTCTAAGCTGAAAACCCCAATCCTTTTCACAGTAACATAATTTCCCGTGACCAAGCCATCTACGCTTTATCCGACAGATGTCAAGAAGTGACAGATACGACCCCATTTTAATTTTTTTTAATGACAACCCTCATAAATAACCATACGAGTAAATTGCAGTTGGCGATCTGATTTCAAAAACCTATGGTTCTTGATATTTATTATTAACCGTTTCGGAAATACGGAGGTTCCTAATTTGCCTTCATCGATTTTGTCTTTTAGGTGTCTTACCTTTTAATAAATAGCTCTTTTAAGCTCAGAACCCCAATCTTTTTTACAGTAACATAATTTCCTGTGATCAAGCTATCTACGCTATAACCAAATCCGACAGATGTCAAAAAGTTACAGATATGACGCCATTTTGAATTGCTTTAAATAGCAACCCTCATAAATAACCACACGAGTGAATTGCATTTCGCGATCAGATTTTAAAAACCTATACTTGCATTTATCAATTTGTAAGAAATGCTCACAGCCACCTTTAAAAAAATGGAACCAATTCTGCTACATCTTCCAAATTACTAAGTTTCAGGAAAACGCTGGAACAATATAATTTATTTAATTTTTTCTCATAACATTATTTTTTGGTTTCAAAGGTCTTTATGGAAAACATGAAAAAAAGATTAATGTAAATGCAGACAACTCATAAGCGCAATTTGAATCCATCTTGAAACATACAGGTTGTTACAAGAAAAAGGATCCATGATTAAGGGAATTAGAAATTTAATGACAATGCAATTCACTACTGTGGTTAGTTATGAGGGTTGCAATAATTAAAAAAAAAATTCAAAATGCCGTCGTATCTGTCACTTCTTGACATCTGTCGGATAAATGGCGTAGATAGCTTAGTCACAGGAAATAATGTTCATGTGAAAAAAATTTTGGATTTTAGTTTAAAATGTCAATTTATTAAAGGGGTGAGACACTTAAAAGACGAAATCCATAAAGGTAAAATAGGCACTCCCGTATTTCCGAAACGTATGAAAATAAATATTAACAACTATATGTTTTTGAAATCAGATCGCCAAATGCAATTCACTTTTGCGGTTATTTATGAGAGTTGCCATTTAAAAAAAAATCAAAATGGCGTGGTATCTGTCACTTCTTGACATCTGTCGGATAAATGGCGTAGATAGCTTAGTCACAGGAAATAATGTTCATGTGAAAAAAATTGGGGATTTTAGTTTAAAATGTCAATTTATTAAAGGGGTGAGACACTTAAAAGACGAAATCCATAAAGGTAAAATAGGCACTCCCGTATTTCCGAAACGGATGAAAATAAATATTAACAACTATATGTTTTTAAAATCAGTTCGCCAAATGCAATTCACTTTTGCGGTTATTTATGAGAGTTGCCATTTTAAAAAAAATCAAAATGGCGTCGAATCTGTCTCTTTCTGACATCTGTCGGATTTGACTATAGCGTAGATGGCTTGGTCACGGGAAATTATGTAACTGTGAAAAAGATTAAGGTGTTCAGCTCAGAAGGTCTATTTATTAAGGGGGTGAGACACTAAAAAAATAAAATCGATGAAGGGAAATTAGGAACCCCCGTATTTCCGAAACGGCTGAAAATAAATATTAACAACTATAGGTTTTTGAAATTGGATCGCCAAGTGCAATTTACTCGTGTGGTTATTTATGAGGGTTGCCATTTAAAAAATTCAAAAAGGTGCCGTATCTGTCACTTTTTAACATATTCTGTCGGATTTGATTATGACGTAGATGGCTTGGTCACGGGAAATTATGTAACTGTGAAAAAAATTAGGCTATTCAGCTCAGAAGGTATATTTATTAAAGGGGTGAGACACTTAAAAGACAAAATCGATGAAGGCAAATTAGAAACCCTGTGATGCCCGATACAGGGTGACAAATTACTAAAAAAATTTGAACTTAAAATGTACTACAATATAATTTTAGCTTCACTTGAATTTTTCAGCTAACTCTCACAAAAGGTTCATTAATTGACATTTAAAATCTTTGTTTTTTTTTTTAAATCAATGTCGATGTCAAAAGACAATGATTGTTTTCGTGTAGAAATTAAATACACATAAAACACGTCACAGGCACGAAAACATCTGATATCTTTGGCTAAAGATTGTGACGTCAAACCAAAAGCTTCGAGAACAATCTAGAAGTTTTCGGTTGTTGAACTTCTTTTGAACCCAATTTGGGTCATGATGGTGTCATTGTCACGAGTCTAGTATTGCGTTCTATTTTGCCACGGTTCTTAAGAACAAAGGAAAAGTGCGTTGTGTGACGCAAATAGAACCTCGATTTCCAGCTATAAAAGCAGTGTGAAATTCAGAAAAAGAATATAGATCTTAATATCCAGTTGCAGAATGAAACTCTGCCCGTTTCAAAAATTAATTACTAATTAATTAATTAATTTCTTTTAAAATAAATATAATATTTTGAGACTTATAAAAGTAACATGAGTTCAGATTAAAAAAGTTATATTTTTCAATATTTTTATTTATGAGTGAGTGGTTTCATTAGTGAAGACTAGTTCTGTCAAAATACTTGCCAGTGTCGTACCGTACAGTGAACGAAAGAACAATGAGAAGTAAGTTTCTGGTTTCGAATAAACTTTATATTTTGGTCATGGTTTAAAAAGAAAAAAGATTATATATATTTATAACTGTTACTATTTTCTGAAAGCATTAGAAAGCACATCTATTAAATAAATGTCTAAGTAGATTTTGCTAGGCAGTTTTGAGATTTTCTAGTTTAATTATTATATTTTGGAGCCCTGAGAGGACGGCTAGGTTAATTTGAATTGCACTTGTTGTGGGAATTAATGGGAATGTAAAACAATAAATAATTACTTGATTAAAGTCTATTTGGTCGTGTGAGTTTGGCTACCTGTATAATTATTATCCGTTTTTTTTATTCTAACAACTTTAATTTGTTTTAATATGATTTAGGACAAAAGGTGTGCTGTAGTGTTTGATAAATGTTTTCAGGATTTGGTATTAAGTTGCTAGTTTTTGATGTTGGCACGAATTGTAAGCTTTTTGTAATCAATTAGAGAACAAGAGGTAATTATAATATTGGATTTTCGTTGGATCATAGTCTCAACATAGAGTTTTTCTTATTTTTTTTTGTGTCTGTTATTTTTAATTAATTTATGGTATCTATTGTGTGTAAAGTTTTTATATTTATCAATATTTTGAAAATTTCTCCAATTACGATACTTATATTTAAATAAAGGAATTATTTTAACCCTATAAATTCTCGGTGTTTTTATGCTTAAATTTAAAAAGGGATTTTTAGTATTTTGCTCTACCAAATTGATTTTGCTCTACCAAACTGATTTTGCTCTACCAAATTGATTCTACTATTCCAAACGGCTAAGAGAACGAATAGTAATCTGATTCTAACAATTACGTCAATATATAAAAAGTGTTCATTTTTATTCTTTCTGGTTACAAACCTGATATCATATGATACAGGAACATCATTAATATTTGATAGTGTGGAAAATAAATAGGAAACATAGGTAAAGTGTAGTTTTGTGTTGGTGCGTGAAAGGAAGGTGACTATTTCCAAAATAGCAAAGACCCTTGTACTCTGCTGCCAGGAGTTGTAGGCCTTGATATATATATAAACCGTAAGTAAAGTAAATTACTTTATTAGAGAGGGGTAGCGCAGCACTACAATTGGTGGAGGCGCCGGGCAAGGCAAATTTGAGCGTAAAATACCCCGACGCTGAGGGCCTACCGAATTTTTTTGGAAAAAGAAAAAAAAAACTATTTTGGCAATAGGACGAAGATTTTCGTAACCTTGTACTAAGATGGCTACCGGTCCTACAACGACGCCAATCATTGCTACCACGACGTCGACAATGACCACCACTTCAACGGTCACGTCGCCTACACCTCGTGCTACAGGAGGAGGACCTCCTGCTAGTCCAAATATTGCCCCTGGAAACCTTGTTATAGGTCTTGATTCATTACCAACATACGATGGAACGACCAATGTGAAAGAATTTCTAGCAGTAATTGAAGAAACAAGTGCTGTTGCGAATTGGACCGACCAACAAATGGTGTCAATTGCTCGACTCAAACTTCGTCATAGAGCCAAGCAATTTATTGACTCTGAACCCGCTCTTTTAAGCACTTCAAATTGGAACCTACTGAAAAATTCGCTAAGAAAACAATTTACCCGTCCCTGTGTAACAGGATCGGCAATGAAAAATTTTATGGACTGTAAGCAAAAAACTGGAGAATCCTGTAGACAGTACTTGACCCGTTTAAAGTTACTCGGTAATCAAACAATTACTCTTACCGGAGATGCAGCAAATGACTTACCTATACAAAGAAAATTGGAGCAAGATATTACGACTCAATTTATATTGGGACTCGTGATGCCAATAAAGCAGCGAGTTTTGTCAGGAAATCCACAGACTCTTGACGAAGCGTTAGATACTGCAGAAAGAGAAGAGTCTATCGAACATCTCATTCATCCCTCCATTAGTAGAGAGTGCAGAGGAGTGAATTGGAATTCAGCAGAGAAACAAAATAGTTATAAAAAGAATTTTGCCTCACAAGCCAAGGTGTTTAAGTGTGATAAATGCAAAAAGACAGGACACACGGAGAAGTTTTGCAGGATGACCAATCAAATGGTATGTTATCAATGTAGTAAACCCGGCCATTTTAAGGCGTCCTGTCCCCAAAATAATGCTTATCAGCAAAGAACACCTGGAAACAGAGATCAGGTGTGTTACGCTTGCGGAAAACCGGGACACTTTGCAAGAAATTGTTTCAAAAATCAACAGGTGAATGGCTCAAGAGCTTTAAACACCAACGCAGCCACTTCTCAACCCCGAAGTTCGGCTGCCAAGGAAACAAATTGGGAATAGACCTTGAGAGGAGGGTAGGGATATATGCATGTTCAGGTAATAAAGCTCCTAAAGCAGGTAATGCAATTACCGTAAGTGTAAGTGGCAGGGACTGTTACGCTTTAATTGATTCAGGAGCATGCGTATCCCTAATTAAAACCAATATTGCCAAGGGGTTTATAAAAGAGTATAATGGAATTTCCTTAGTCGATATTCAAGGAAATACTATACCAACTTTTGGAGTTGCAAAAATTTCGTTAAGGTTTTCAGAAAATACTATAGTGCAACATGATTTTATTGTCGTTGATACAGACAGCTTTCGTACTGAAATGTTGCTAGGAATTGATTTTTTACAAACTCACGGGATTAAAATTGATTGGAAAAGTAATTGTATGTATGCATTTGATAATGTGATACCACTGTTTAGTGAGGATTTGGTAGGTAGCAAGCAGGGCTTGTTGACAAAAGATGAAGAAGGGTTTTGTAGTCGAATTGCTAAGTTAGAATTCGAGCTAGTGCAATTAAGGCAAGTTATTGCAGGTTTAAATACCAGAGAAATGAAGACTTGGTCAAAAGATATTTCTACGCAGACTTTCTCGTTAGTACCAATAACGGAGGAAGAAAGTTCAAAGGTGATTGGTACTCGCCCTGAACTTGAACCACTGATGGAAGTTTCTACGACTAAATCTAGGAAGACTGCAGCTTCCCTGGTAAATAAACTAAAGAAGAAAAATATGGAGATTTTGAAGAAAGAAAGTTTGAATGACCTGAAAGTGAGTCAGGAGGAAGTTTTTGCTGAGAGAGAGCAAGGGAAAAGTGAGATTTTGAAGAAAGAAAGTTTGAATGACCTGAATGTGAGTCAGGAGGAAGTTTTTGCTGAGAGAGAGCAAGGGAAATGTGAGAGTTTTTTAAACCCGTATGAGGATGGATCAGATGTTGATCTTGGACTGAATATGACAGTGCCAAGCATGGGAGAGAACCCTAACGAAAGCAATTTTGAAATTTTACGAGAACGAGAAGAAGAAAAAGGTAAGCCAAGTGAATTAAAAGGAGATAACAAGTGTATGAAAGCTTTTGTAAACTTAAATCAAGAATTAGTTATCCCACGGATGAGTGAAGCTGTGTGCCCTGTTATTTTTAAAAACGTGTCTGAAAATGGAGCTTATTCGACCGCTCCACTAAAAGTGAAGAAGAGTCAACCGTGTCGAAAAAAATAAGCTATCTGTAAGTTCAATTTAAGTTGTTATAGTTTAAAAGTAAAGGATAAGATAACTAAATTAGGTACTTGAATAGGGAGATAAAAAGCGATAATCTAGGAAAAGATAGCCACTTGAAAACTCAAAGATACTTTAATTATGAGAACATGGGAAAAATTTAACACTTAAGAAACAAGAATTTTATTTTCACACGAGAACTTATCTAAGTACAGATAAGTAAAAAGGACTAATGAGTTTTACTTAAGAAAGGGAAAGAGGCGAAGAATAAAGACACCTGTATAAAAAATTCATATAGAAAACAAGGATAAAGCAATTGTCGTTTAGGGTAGAAGGTGATAGGGTAGGATTATTTTATTTACACTTAAGCCAAACTAATGACGGAGACCGAAAGAATAAAGATATACGTTAACAAAGGAGAGCATTTGAAGTCGGGTGTGTTATTGGGGTAGCAAGAATACTTATCTTAACTAATAGAATACGTTTAAGTCCCCACCACCGAGGGGTTTACAAAAATTCTTAGTGATGTAACTTACGAAATTCAAACGACCTTACAGTAAAACCTTTGAACTCTGATTGAGCGGTAGTGTGCCACAACAAACAGAAAAAAAATTTAAAAGATAAAAGTGCAGTTTACTTTATCAAAGTAAAGTAAAAACAAAACCATGACCACGTGGATAATTTTGTTTTTAACCTATTTGCGGTTGGTGGAGGACAACTCCATAAAGAATCTCCTGTTGCGGGTTTCCCTGGTTCATTTGAGGGAAATCTATTTCCTGTTGGGTGGAGACGGACTGTGCTATCCAGCTCTGTTTCCGCTAAAGGCATTAGTGGCCTTATGGTGTGAAATGCTACATGCAGAATACAGAACTTTCCTTGTACATTGGGCCACAGCGGAAGGAAGAGAGCTGGAAAATCTCCTCCCCCCAGCCAGGGCCATCCGGCGTCCCAAGAGGAGCAGCCCGCCAGATCCTACAACCCGCCAGACTGCATGTGCCAACGGCGACACCCCCCCATCACCTGCACGGACGACCTGTGCCCACCGAAAATGGACCCCTCCCTGATAACTATCAGGTGGAACAAACTGAGGAGTTCCGACTACGTTTCCGTAGGATCTGAATGTAGTAAGACAGGTTGGGATTTAAAAAAAAAAAAACAATTGGGACAGTTTATAGTTGATAAGAAAAACGTAAAGTAAATTTAGTTATGAATTCAATTATAGTAGACGTAGGTGATTATTTTAACTTAAGGAACATGTACGATTGTATATTCTAGTTTTTATATTTCTTTCTATATTTTTATTTTACCTTTACATTTTTACAATGCATTTATTACTATTTTACAATATATATTTTATACACCCTATATGAATAATTTTAATTCGAGTAGTTATAGACCATTTTTTTTTATTGAAGGAAATCAGATACTTATAGTAACAGGTAGCGACGACAAGTCAGTTGAAACCAACCACAAAGAGTTGTAAATCAAAAGGGACATGAACCCTTGACTTTCTTTTTCATTGAAGATTTTACCATCTGGTAATAAATAAAGTACACATAAATTTCAATAATAAGTAGACCTGTCGAAAAAGCTCTTGAGAGCCATTTCGACTAGGTAACGGGGGAGTAATGTGATGCCCGATACAGGGTGACAAATTACTAAAAAAATTTTAACTTAAAATGTACTACAATATAATTTTAGCTTCACTTGAATTTTTCAGCTAACTCTCACAAAAGGTTCATTAATTGACATTTAAAATCTTTGTTTTTTTTTTAAATCAATGTCGATGTCAAAAGACAATGATTGTTTTCGTGTAGAAATTAAATACACATAAAACACGTCACAGGCACGAAAACATCTGATATCTTTGGCTAAAGATTGTGACGTCAAACCAAAAGCTTCGAGAACAATCTAGAAGTTTTCGGTTGTTGAACTTCTTTTGAACCCAATTTGGGTCATGATGGTGTCATTGTCACGAGTCTAGTATTGCGTTCTATTTTGCCACGGTTCTTAAGAACAAAGGAAAAGTGCGTTGTGTGACGCAAATAGAACCTCGATTTCCAGCTATAAAAGCAGTGTGAAATTCAGAAAAAGAATATAGATCTTAATATCCAGTTGCAGAACGAAACTCTGCCCGTTTCAAAAATTAATTACTAATTAATTAATTAATTTCTTTTAAAATAAATATAATATTTTGAGACTTAGAAAAGTAACATGAGTTCAGATTAAAAAAGTTATATTTTTCAATATTTTTATTTATGAGTGAGTGGTTTCATTAGTGAAGACTAGTTCTGTCAAAATACTTGCCAGTGTCGTGCCGTACAGTGAACGAAAGAACAATGAGAAGTAAGTTTCTGGTTTCGAATAAACTTTATATTTTGGTCATGGTTTAAAAAGAAAAAAGATTATATATATTTATAACTGTTACTATTTTCTGAAAGCATTAGAAAGCACATCTATTAAATAAATGTCTAAGTAGATTTTGCTAGGGAGTTTTGAGATTTTCTAGTTTAATTATTATATTTTGGAGCCCTGAGAGGACGGCTAGGTTAATTTGAATTGCACTTGTTGTGGGAATTAATGGGAATGTAAAACAATAAATATTGATAAATGTTTTCAGGATTTGGTATTAAGTTGCTAGTTTTTGATGTTGGCACGAATTGTAAGCTTTTTGTAATCAATTAGAGAACAAGAGGTAATTATAATATTAGATTTTCGTTGGATCATAGTCTCAACATAGAGTTTTTCTTATTTTTTTTTTGTGTCTGTTATTTTTAATTAATTTATGGTATCTATTGTGTGTAAAGTTTTTATATTTATCAATATTTTGAAAATTTCTCCAATTACGATACTTATATTTAAATAAAGGAATTATTTTAACCCTATAAATTCTCGGTGTTTTTATGCTTAAATTTAGAAAGGGATTTTTAGTATTTTGCTCTACCAAATTGATTTTGCTCTACCAAACTGATTTTGCTCTACCAAATTGATTCTACTATTCCAAACGGCTAAGAGAACGAATAGTAATCTGATTCTAACAATTACGTCAAGATATAAAAATTGTTCATTTTTATTCTTTCTGGTTACAAACCTGATATCATATGATACAGGAACATCATTAATATTTGATAGTGTGGAAAATAAATAGGAAACATAGGTAAAGTGTAGTTTTGTGTTGGTGCGTGAAAGGAAGGTGACTATTTCCAAAATAGCAAAGACCCTTGTACTCTGCTGCCAGGAGTTGTAGGCCTTGATATATATATAAACCGTAAGTAAAGTAAATTACTTTATTAGAGAGGGGTAGCGCAGCACTACAACCCCGTATTCCGAAACGGCTGAAAATAAATATTAACAACTATAGGTTTTTGAAATGGACTCGCCAAATGCAATTTAGTCGTGTGCTTAATTATAAGGGTTGTCATTTAAAAAAATTCAAAATGGCGTCGTATCTGTCAAATTTGTGAACCTAGATATTTTTTGACATTAAATTCGGCTTCTTTGTCGAAAATCATTGAGAAATGTGTAGTTTGTTTTTTATTATAGTCAGCAGGAAAATCGCCAATCGGGTGAGACACTTAAAAAAATGTCCCTGTACATTCACACCAAAGTTAGGTAGCATGCATTGGTGCACTTTCCCGACTTTGATGGGGTAAGTTCACCACGCGGCAAAGTCTTAAAACACATTACACAGCTTAACCATTTGACCTAATTGGATATTTATTGTGTAGAAAGAGCAAGGTTATAAACTAAATAATAATCTATACAGGCAACATAACCATAAAACTCTATATTTGAAAGGAGATTTATGTGCCATAAGTTAAATCTAGGTACTTATTCCGTTTCTGCTCTAATAATTTTATTCCTTTTTTTTGTACCTAATCCTGGTTACCTCTTTGCTAATTATGTGGTTATTATGCTTTTATGGTTGCCTCTATTGGAATAATACACCTATTTATATCTATACATATCTACCTTGGGTATTTGTTTCTCAGTAAAACTAGTCAAAGTGTGAAGTGTCAGTGTTTTTTTATTTAAATAACGAGTATTTTCAGCCTAAACGCCCTAGAGTCGTTCCATGTACAGTAAATGAAAAAAAAAATTATTAACTGTTACGATTCTATTAAAAGTAAGAATGCGGATTTGAGTGTTAAGAATGCAGTGCAATTTACAGCAAATATGCTTAACGTTGGGAAAACAACAATGTATAAGTTGTTAAAAGAAGAAGAAAGTGTTGGCTTCAAACCTCCAAAAACTTCTCCAGGACGATTAAAACTTGAGCTGAATGACGTTTTAATGCGGAGAATAAGGTGAAAAGTTCATAGTTTCTTAAAAAAAAAAGAAATTCTTACGCTGTACAAAATTTTGTCCTCAATCCGAGAAGACCAGGACTACCCATTAATGTGTAGCCAATCAATTTTAATAGGCAAAAGCGATATCATCTATTGGAGAAGAAATTACTTAAGAAGCATCCGAAAATCCAGAGAAGAATACAAAAAAAATTTTACCTAGACGAAACATGGCTAAATGAAGGCCACACCCGAGAAGAGCCAACAAACGAGAAGCGACAATATGACATTTGGCGAAATCGATGTAGTGGGAGGTAACCCGGACAACTGTCATAAGTTTAAGCCGGCCCGTTAGTCTGGTAGTCGATGAGTTATCGTTATCGAGTTTAGTTGTCTTTTTTGTTGAAAGAAGTGTATTGTTTAACTGTTTATTTTTGTGAGTGCTGTGCTATGATAAAACTATGACTGGTAATACCTGTGCGTTTCGAGGGTGTCACTCAAAAGAAGGTCAAGGAATAAGCATGTTTTCATTTCCGAAGGATCCTCCTGAACAGTAAATACATTTGCACCGCTATGATACATTTATATTTGTTTTGTTGTATTTCTCTGCTGTATTTTATTACGTGAAAGGTATATGGAAAAGACCTACCATTATTTATTATGTTATTCAAGTGAAGTTGATATTAAATGTATAAAAACAAGTACCTTTTTAAGGAAAGGCGACGGGAAGGAAAAAATAGCAAACTAATCTAAAAGAACATGTTTTTATTTTCCTAACAGATCTTGTGTTTTTTTGAAAAATATTCCTGAAAGCACAAGTACTTATTATCATTTAGCAGTTTTTATCGAATAATATTATATTTCTACGTGTAGATCAGGTAAAATAAGTAAAGAGAGTAGTAATATATACATTTTAAAAAAATCATAGGGTTTTCCGAAATTTACAACTTATTTTGTTTAAACAAAATAAAATATCATATTATCTACCTAGCGTTTAAATTCTAAGTACCTATAATTATTGTCTATGTACCTATCGAAGAATTGAAAAATAGCAGATTAACCTGAAAAAATGATCCAATATACTCTTTACAAAAAGGAAATGGTTTGTAGCTTATAGGTGCCTAAGAAGCAATTTCTACATGCATACATATCAAATTAAAGTCGCATAATGGATCAGAATGCTAAGAAATAATTTAAAAGGCAAATTACAATAGCACTTTGTTATATATCATGTCTAATATAACCAAAACTCAAAATTTGCCAAACATTTACTTAAATATTACGCAGTGCCTAATAGTAATCCAGAAATTTATAATTATAATAAAAATATCACAATAAACCGTTTAAATTGTGACTCTTATTTGTTACATAAATTTAAGGACCAATAGACCTAGATATAGGTAACATTGTTTATTTTAGTTTTAGGATTATTGATTAAAAGTGTAAGAAACGGTAACGAAACTGCTGTTAAATATTTAAAAGGAAGAAAGGGATACATAAGAAAATATTGCTTTTCTACTTCTGTATTAGTAAGAACCTACTTACGAACTGTCTACTTTATCCGTAAAACTTTAGTTACACACACTAGGTATATTGTAAGAAGCCAAACTGTGCGTAAGACCAGTTACGTAATAATATAATGTCTGCATTAACAAGGGCAATTTTCGCTAACGCTTGTACCGTATTTTTCGAAATCGTGCGTAATAGGCTTCTTACCACTCTTGGTATGCAATATACTATTTCATTTCCTTTCTAGAATGTACTATCAGTAAGTAACGTACAATTAATAAAACATTTCAAAAATATTTTAATTTTATTTAATTTTACGAAATTTGCTGGAAAGCCAATTACATGAAACACAGAAGATAATCGTAAAAAAATTAGTTCTTACTAGGTACCCACAGTTTTTGTTTCAGTGTAAAGCATTTTCTTCATCGTTTTAGTGCTTCTTTTAGTGTAATACCCCGGACAACTGTCGAAATTTGAAGGTGAAGGACAGATAATTTGGTCCCCATTTAATTAATGCTAAACTCGGGATTTTGTCGCTTTTCGTTAGTTGGCTCTTCTCGGGCCACACTGTGGCTAAATTTTGCAGGATGAAAATATTAAAAGTTCAAGGCAAGCATTTTTTAAGGATTGTCCACAGGATTAAGACCGCCATCTGGAAAAGGACATCGACTTATCATGACCCATATTGGAAGTTCTGAAGGCTTCGTTAACGGTGGTCTACTGATGTTCCAATCTTAAAATACAGGAGACTATCAGGAAGATATGCATGTCGATGTCTTGGAAGAATGGTTCGAGCAACTGTTGGATCTTATACCAAAAGATGCAATAATTGTATTGGATAATGCAAGTTATCACTCTAGGCTGCCGAACAAATTACCGACAAGTGCGTGGCGTAAAAGTAAAATAATAGAATGGCTAAGTTTAAGACGAATAGAATTTTCTTTAGATTCCTTAAAAAAAGAAATATTTGTACTAGCCAATTTACATAAAAATGCATTCAAAAGATATGTAGTCGATGAAATTGCAAAGTTACGAAGAATATCTGTCAGGTTAGTTTAGATAGTTGTAGTTAGTTTAAACCTTACCACTGCGAATTAAACCAGATCGAACTTATATGGGCTCAAATAAAGACAGATGTCGCCAGAAAAAACACGACTTATAAAATGGTGGATTTAAAAAGACTCTTTAATGAAGCTATGGGTAAAATCAGTTTGGAAAAGTGGAAAGAGTGTATGGATCATGTGATAGAAAAAGAAGTCAAAAGGTGGCAGGTAGATATAATAATCGAAGAAATGGTTGAACCGCTTATTATAAACGATGTTAATAAAAGTTTATCTTCTGAATCGGACTATGATAAGCCATAACGACAAAGTATTATTCGATTTTTGAAAATGCTTTGTTAAAAACGGAGATAGAAACACATTAAATTAATTGCTTTCTCTATGACTCGAAGATAGATCGAGACTAGAGTTTCATCAATTAAAAAAAAAACTGTCCGATTTACTCTGACCCATTTTATGCACACATTCACCATCACCACATGATACTTATCAGCTTATGCACCTCGTCCGCTACAGCATCCGCCGGGGGCCCCGCGGGGCTCCGGCATCGCTGGACCGTGTCCATCAGATAGGGGGGACACGCGGCGGCATCCGAGGCCTTTGGTCCCCCCGCGTACCCCCCTGCACGCCGCCGAAGTTATCGTGTTAGTGCATCGGATTACTGCGAGGCGAGAATGTTTTGTAAAAAAAAATTAATGCCATGGCTTTAATTTGACGTCTCAAAAAGGAACAAAGAAGCTGTTAAACGGATATTTTTTATAATAATGCTCTCCTAGGTCTAGATTAGAGAGAGAGAACGTACCTATCACTTGCCTATTACGTAATGAAATCGGCTGTGTATTCATAAAAAATTGTCAACGTTCAGAGAACCCCATTATTATCTTGTACTCATATGACAATTGACAATTCTAGTAGGTATATTCGTGGGTTAGAAACAAAGCATGGAAGTGGGTGGTCCATATTTTCTTGCACCCTCTTTGTGTACATAAAACCTTCTAGAAAAAAATTATATTGCTTAGCAGCATATAGCATACTTATTTCATTTTTTACGGTGGAATCTCAGAACAGCAAAATATATTACATGTCAAGTGAGAACAAAGAACTGAAACAAATTATGTGTTCTAAGTTATTAATTATACTACAAAGGCGGCAATTTTTATTCAAAAAATCTAGGCAACGTTAGCGATATATAGAGATAAAAACGGCAAGGCACATTTTCTCGAGCATGTTGGCTTAGTTGAACATAGGAAATCCCATTTAAATTTTGAGGTGGATAAATATTGACACCCCTGTACATTTTAGAGAAAAATTGAAGTATAATTTTTTATAGAGGCCGATATAGTAAACCCATGTGCCAAGTTTGAATAAATTTTAGTTAGCCAATCCTAACTTATTCAATTAAATGTGATGGCAAAATTACGAAATTTTCATAGTCGAGGTAATACAGCAAACAACAGCAAATTATTATTTGACATTGACAAAACGAAAAGTAGCGTCAGTGACAACATTTTCATTGAATGCGCTTTTATTATAGCTAAATATAAGCTACTTTATTAAGGAAAAAGTAACTATGAATAAGTGGTATTATGCAGGAAACAGTTTAAGAGCCGTGTCTGAAATGTTTTCAGTTCAATTCCCTGATAAGCCTATCCCTTCCATTTCATTAATTAAACTCATCATTAGCAAGTTTGAGTCCAAAGCCACTGTAATAAATAACTGTAAATGCTCAACTCAGAATGTCAATAGAGCCGAGGAAAGGGATAATAGAGATCTTATATTTTACTGCACGTGGAGGAAAATAAAATGATTAGCACAAGGATTCTTGGGCAAGTCGTAGGAAAACATCAAGCCACAGTGTCGCGCACTTTAAAAAAACATAAATATTTTCCTTACAAGTATGAAAAACATCAAAAGCTACGGCAAGGTGATGAAGAACGGAGAATGGCATTCTGTTTTGAGGTAATGGAGAGCGCAAATAATAATAGGGATTTATTGAGAAATATTTGTTTTACCGATAAATGTACATTCACCCTCAACAACGAACTAAATGTTCAATTTTGCCGGTATTGAAGCAAAGAAAATGAACATCGTTTTGTTCATACTCGGACGCAATATCCACAAAAAATAAATGTTTGGGCGAGAATTGTAGGACATCACATTATTGGACCATTTTTTATGGAAGGCAACCTTACAGCAGTAACCTTTTTCGACTTACTACAAAATCGAATTGAACCCGCACTAGAAGAAGTTGTACGCGAAAATCAGGAGATCTGGTATCAAACGGATGGTTGTCCTGCCCATAATTTTCGCATGGTTAGGAATAGTGGCAAGATATTTTTAACAGAAATATTATTGCCCCACGGTCTCCTGACTCTTCGCCAGACGACTTCTTTCTGTGGGGTCACTTAAAAAATTTTATTAATAAAGATGTAAAATTTGAAAATCTATTCCAGCTAAAAAACTGTATTTCGTTAGAATGTGACAGAACTTCTCAATATCCACTCACTAATGTAAGAAATTAATTTTATGATCGGTTAGGATATTTTTTAACTGTAGATGAAGGGTTCTTTGAACATTCAATTAATTAATGTTTTTGTGAAAATCTGTAGGCTTCGTTATGTTATGTTAAATTAAAGGCTTAGTAAGAAAAACATAATGATGTCTTTTATTTTGGATGTGTGATTGCCGGATTGGTAAAACAAAAATGTGTTTTAATGTAAAATAATCTTTATTCGTTATGTACAGCTTTACGTCAATTTTTGACAATAGCGTCATAGAAATTATTCGCTGGTGTTTTGTTGTATTACCTAAACTATGAAAATTTTGTAATTTTGCCATCACATTTAATTGAATAAGTTAGGATTGGCTTAATAAAATTTATTCAGACTTAGCACATAGATTTATTATATCGGCCCCTTCAAGAAATTATAATAAAATTTTTTTCTCAAATGTACAGGGCAGCCAATATTTAGCCACCTCAAAATTAACATGAGATCTCCTACGTTCAACTAAGCCATGCATCACCCTGTATAGAAATAACAATGGCAAGGCACATTTCCTTGAGCATGTTGGAAATATTGGAAATAGCTATAAATTCTTACTATTTGTTTGTAGTTTTGTAATAGTTGTTCTAGAATAAAAAAGTATACCTATAATTAATTTCACGCTAAACACACAAGTTTCAGATTTAGAAGAAAACGATGTTGGTGCACAGAATATATTTATCCTTCAATTAGCATAAGATATGAATTCCGCGGAAGAGATTATAATGATTATGATAACTTACCGTTCACGAAGTGGCGGGCTGTTTGCTAACAGTTTCTGTGAAAATTTAATCTTAATAATTCGCTAGTTTGGTGGAATGGCCTATGTTCTACTACTGTACTTATGCAATATAGCCGACGAGTTCTGTCTTGTTCTTGTAATCAGATACACAGCAAAGTAAGAAATAAGCTGGATAGAGACAGAGCTTATTATATTTATCACAACAGCACTTTATTGAAAACAAAATGAATGATGAGTCTTCACTCATTAAATTAGACGAAGATGATGTTGAATCCAAGGAAGAAGAAGTGCAAACAGGACAAGGACATACCAGCTCCGATTCTGATGATGAGGTACCACTAAGTTTACTTCTTTATAATAATCACGTGGTTCAGCTTAGTATTGCGGGAAAAATATTGTTCAAGAATTCTTTAACTATTAAAGATTTAAGGCCAATGTAAGTCACTTTACACACGCATCGCGCACAGAGCCTCTTAAGGCGTCAAGTACATTTTTCCTTCTCTTAGCTATTGTTCAGACTCAAAATAAACGAAACGACATTAATTATTTGTTAATAATATTAAATCTACCGATGATATAGGCTGAAAATTTGCATGTAACTCTACGCGCTTCGTAGTGAATTATGTTTGGTACACAGATATTTAACGATTTCAGCAGTCCGATCTTGACACTGTAAGCATCATCTAAATAGTTGCCATTTTTCTTAGGGGAAGATTTGATTATAATTGATATTTTAACCAACAAACTTTTACAATTGCTCCTTTTGGTACGGTACGTTATGGCACTTATGACACTTATGCTGACCAATGAGCCAATTTCAATAACACACTGACAAAATCACTTTTATTTCATCCTGTCCAGTAAATCTACTTACCCTGTACTCATATGCGGCCGGTAAATGGAACATTACAGTATCAGATACTGTAATGTGTTGCCTAGCAACCATGCTTTGTTTTTGGAAACTACGACTTTTTACTTTCGATTTTTGACAAGTTGGCACTTAAAATTATAAGAAATAAAATATTTAAATACACATATTTAGCAATTATTTAATACATCAAAAACACTTTTTTAAATGAAATAAATCAATTATTATTTATTACCACAATTTTCAAATGCTCTTCAAATTCTTTGAGAAATTCTTCTCTTCTTAATAGTGAATATCTTGGATGGAATTCATTGTCTAGCAAATGCAAATGTTTCATATAATATATATAATATTTTGAAACTATTTGATTTTTCTTCTTGTTAGAAGGAACCGAAATTTAATAGAAAGGTCCAAAAGAGCCTCCTGAATTTTTCGAAACAACATTTTATCATCCGCGTCTAAAGTGCAATTACGAAGTAAATCAACTAAGTAGGTTAACTGACGATGACAATTACTAATATCTTTAAACTCTGTACAAAATGTACAAGCAGAGTACACTATTTTTGCCATATTCATCAGCACTAAGAATATGATAACTATATAGGTTTTTTAAGGGTTATAATAAAAGTAGGTAACTGTCATAATTCAAAGAAAATAAAAAGTCATGGCCTACTATAAAAATGCGTTCCGCCACCCGACAAGTATTTATTAGAGAATCGTTCACTGCTATATATAGGTAGGTAGCATGTAGCATAAATTATACTCTTTAACCAACTTTAGTAAATGAAAAATGTTATGTAACTATAATATAGGCATTTAATTACATTGTTTTAAAGGTTTTGCTTAACTAAAATTAGTAATTTTTATTTTATATGGTCTATATTTAGTGATACCAATTAAAACTGTTTGGGTGCTTCTACTTGTAATAGTATTTTTTTCTACCAACTTTAGTAATTGTAAAATATTACACAACCATAGAATATATTCCCTGTTACAATTCTTTAAATATTTTATTTAACTAAAATTGGTAGATTTTATTTTACTTGGACCTATATCTAGCGATACCAATTAATACTGTTTGAATGCTTCTACTTGTAATAGTAGATATTATTTTCTACCAACTTTAGTAAATGTAAAATATTACACAACTATAGAATAGATTTCCTGTTACAATTTTTGAAAAATTTTATTTAACTAAAATTAGTAATTTTTATTTTATTTGGACCTACGAGCCTGCATGTATTTCTTAAAAGTTAGTTTATATTAATTTAATTAAATAAACACTATAATTTAGTACAATAAAAATATATTAAGAGCTAACTAAGTAATAAAAGTAAGTAATGAACAAAACATTTACACCTATTTATTATTTATATAAGAAAGTTCAATCTATTTGTTAAAATTCACCGTTATAGTACAATTTGTATTATTACTAATATTTATTCCTGATGTGCAAGGAACATTCCCATCAGAAATAATGTTATTTATTTCTGTGTTCTTAGTTTGTTGCAACACTTGTACAAAATTCTCACCTCCTTGAATCATTCTTGCAATTTTGGTTTTTCCTTCAAGTGCATCTTCAACATATTTTTCTGCTACCGCAGAACTTTTCCAACCACCATGCCGTTTTAATACAGATGAGTCTACACCTGCATTTGCAAGAAGAGTCGCCGAGGTCCGTCTGAAACAGTGACCGGTATACTTTTCAGGATTTTCAAGTTTCAAATATTCTGCAATTTTTTTGGGCATTGAACCTACAGTGTGAATTCCTACTCTTTGTTGGATGCATTTACCATTTCGGTACCCGAGAAATAAAAAACTTTCTTCAAAATTTTTAGGTCGTAGAGCAAGATATTTCCGGTATATTTCAAGAAAATTAATTCCTTCTATTTCATTAATGACAGTAAAAACACGTTTTATATTAGTTTTCGTTTGCGGAATCGTGATTACCAGTTGTGTTCCTGTGTCTTGAATGTCATTGAGAGTCATAGAATACAATTCTTCCCGCCGACAACCTCCTGCAATCTCAATCATTGCAATAACTTTAACCAACAAATAGTTATCATCGGATGCTTTCTTGAGAAATAAATTTACTTCTTCTCTTGTCAATACCTTTGACTGCGTCGGTTGATGTCCAACACTACATTTCTTTAAGAATGCGATAATTTTCGGAAACTTACTGATGTTGACGTTTTCTTTGACAAGTAACATTGCCTTTAGCATCGAATATTTTGCCCATAAGGAATTGCCATTTATTCTCTTTGACTATAAAATTAAAATAAATTAATAAATATTGCTCATATATAAAATATATTTAAAAAATCCTGTAGGTCATACTTACTTCATCTAGAAAATAAGCTAAAAGAACATCTTCTTGTATGTTTGTCACTTTATGAAATTGCTTCCATTGGCAAAATAATCCATATTCTTTGCTATATCTATTTGATGATTTTGTCGGGATTAATTTTTCTGTTGCTTCGGCAGCCTTATTTAAAATTATACCCGAAACCTCCATAATTGCCCACACGAATATTATGACTTTATCTATTTGACAGTGACAAGCAAACAAAATTTATAATTAACTATGGAAACCAATGGCTCAATTGCATTTAGGGTAGGTAGCATGATATAATATTGCGAAGAATTTTTTAAAATTTTAATATACCTATTTATTTTTTTGAAAAGGGATATAATGACAGGATGAAATAAAATACCATACGATACACGTCCGTTAGGTGTTATTACAGCACTCGTTTATATTCCAGACTCGGCTCCTACGTCGCCTCGTCCGTAAAACAACTCGTACTGTAATAAGTCACCTACCGGACTTGTAACGTAAAATACTATTTCGTTCCTTTACTCACGTTGCTGCAGATTTTCTACATTTCTAGTGTCGGCTTTATCAGTTAGAGAAGGCAAACATAAAATTGAAAAGAGCCGCAGATTTGAAAAGGAAGACATAGACTTGCGTTGGAAATTTGTGACTGACAAAAAATTATGTTTTTCCTGCCTGAAAAGTATACATCAGACCAACAAATGCCAGCACAGAAAAACTTGCAATATTAATGGATGCAAGCAAGGTCATCATACGCTTTTACATAAAAATAGACCAGAAGAAATACCATCAAACAAGAATACCGATCGTGAGACACTTTTCGCAATGGGCCAAAGTTTCCAAAAATATACTTTTAGGAATGGTGAACGTCTTATTACATGGACCCCGAGAAACAATACAAATTGTAGCTATATGTGATGAAGCCGCAACAGTTACTTTGATGGATAGTTCCCTAGTTGATCGTTTAGGTGTCACAGGTGAAAGCGTACCGCTCTGTGTACAGTGGACTAACGAAATAAGGACAACTCACTTAAATTCCATTTACTTTGACGTCGACATATCAGGAATACACGAAAATGCCCGAATGACCAAATTGACAGGCGTAAGATCAGTAAACAACTTAGCATTGCCAGATCAGCATATATCGCAGAATGAATTTCGTAGCTATTCATATCTAGCAGGTATCCCTTTCACTGAAATTAGACATCAACCCATGCTACTAATTGGACAAGACAATATTCATTTGACAGTGGCCCGAAAAATATGCGAAGGTCCTACAAATTTACCGATAACAACAAAAACTACTTTGGGATGGATTATTCATGGACGCGCCGAAAATAAATTTCTAAAGAAAAATGAATTTAGTTTCCATATTTGCCATCAAGACACTAATGATTACCTTCATAACCTCGTTCAAAATTCATTTAGAATAGAATCATTTCGCGTATCAATTCCAAATTTACCGACAAATAAGTCAGAAGCAAGAGCTATAGAAATAATGGAGAATACTACCAAAAGAGTGGGTGATCGATTCGAAGTCGGCCTTTTATGGAAAGATGATGGAGTAGTACTACCTGAAAGCAAAACGGTTGCTATTCATAGACTTGCGTGCATCGAAAGAAAAATGAAGAAAGACGAAAAGTATAAAGAAGATTATTGCAACAAAATTAGAAGTTATGTAGAAAAGGGATATTTAAAAAAGCTTTCAAAAGAAGAAGCAGAAGTGGAAACTTCCCGAACCTGGTACCTGCCACATTTTGGAGTTTCTACGAACAACAAACCAAAATTGCGTCTAGTTATGGATGCAGCAGGAAAATCTCAAGGGTATAGCCTAAGTAACCACCTGTTAGCTGGTCCCGATTTATTACAGTCCCTTGTTGGAGTTTTAATTAAGTTTCGACAAAGTAAAATAGCATTTTGCGCCGACATACGCGAAATGTCTCATCAAATACAAATCAGGTCTGAAGATCAGCAAGCACAAGGACTACTATGGCGAGACGGCGATACAACAAAACCAGTAGAGGTTTATGAAATGCAAGTTATGACATTTGGAGCTACTTGTTCTCCAACTTGCGCCCAATTTGTGAAAAACTTAAACGCTAGACAACAAACGACATCTGAAGATATCTTAAACGCAATTATAAAAAAACACTACGTTGACGACTACTTAGATCCTCAAGACACAATCGAAGAAGCTATAAGAACAATCACCGAGGTTAGGTGAATTCAAAAGCTAGGAGGGTTTAAATTGGTAAACTGGATTTCCAACAGTCAAGATATAATGAAAAGATTGTCCGAGAAAACCGATTTTTCTAAGGATCCTAATTTTGACTGTCACTATAACCCTCAAAGAGTGCTAGGCTTGTGGTGGAATGCAAAAGATGAGAACTTCGATTTTCGTGTAACCCTTGACCCCATTCTTTCAAATACAGAATGCAATCCAACCAAGAGGCAAGTTTTAAGTACTGTTATGTCATTATTTGACCCACTTGGACTTATTTCTATATTTACGATTCGTGGACGAATTTTGTTACAAGACATATGGAGAAAAGGCCTTGGATGGGAAGACAAAATTGACCATGACCTTTTTATATTTTGGCAACAGTGGCTTAATGATCTGAACGAAACGATTTCTCTTTTGAAAATTCCTAGATGTTATTTATCAAGTAAAAGAAATGCAGCTAAGAGAATAGAATTGCATATATTCTGTGATGCAAGCAAGCAAGCCTTTGCTACGGCTGTGTATTTGCTCACAATTGACAAGAATGGCATTGATGGTTCTCTTGTTTTTGCCAAGGCTAAAGTTGCACCTCTTAAACCACTGTCCTTCCTCGTTTAGAACTGCAGGCTGCAGTGATGGGAAGCAGAATTTTTGTTACGTTGAAAAAACAGTTGGAAATTAAAATTACTCAAAGTTACCTATGGATAGATTCAACAACTGTCTTGCATTGGCTAAGAGGAGACGGGAAGAAGTTAGGCCAATTCAAATCCCACAGAATCGGAGAAATACAAGAAAATACCAATGTCGCTGATTGGAAATGGGTACCTTCACATAAAAATCCTGCAGACCTCGCTACAAGATCAAATGACCGAAGTGATCGCTGCAGTATCGAAAAATGTATGAATTTTTGGCTTCAAGGTCCCGAATTTTTATATATTGCTAACAAAGATAAATGGCCCACAAACAAAAATACCCTTTTCACAAAATGAAATTGACGAAAAGCCCAAAGAAACAGTTATAGTTACACTGTTACAAAATGATGGTCTACCGGGCATCGAGAGATATTCCGACTTTGACAAATTAACCAGGGTAACAGCTTGGGAGTTGAGATTTATTACAAAATTAAAAAGTAAAAAGACAAAAATACCAGATGCACAAAGAAACCGAAAAAACATTTTGACCAGACAAGAGATATTAAATGCAGAAATATTTTGGATAAAACAGAGTCAAAAAGAAAGTTTTCTAGAAGACATTGAAAATATACAAAAAAATAGAGAGCTTAAAAGACAAAGTAGGCTCAAGAAATTAACCCCGACATTAAAAGAAGACCTTCTTGTTCTTGGAGGAAGGACAAACTTTGCCAGTTTTATGAGTGTGACCGCCAGAAATCCGTACATTCTTCATCCAAAACATAAATTAACAAAACTTCTAATTCAACATTACCATGACATTTTCGGTCATCAAGGGGTAGGAACAGTACTTAACAAAATTAGACAGAAATTTTAGATTATTGACGGGAGACAAGCAGTAAAATCATGTTTTCAAAATTGTCTCAAATGTAAATTAAGAAAATCTAAACCTATAGTTCCTTTAATGGGGCAGCTACTACCAGAAAAAATGATTCCAAATGTAAAACCATTCACTTACGTTGGTATCGATTATTTTGGACCTATCATGGTCTCAGTAGGACAAGGACAAGAAAAAAGATGGGGTGTCCTATTATATGTATGACCTTAAGAGCGATACACCTGGAAGTAGCACATTCCTTAAATGCGGATTCTGCTATATTGGCCTTAAGGAGATTAATTGGTAGACGAGGAACACCAGAAGTAATTTTTTCTGATAATGGTACAAACTTCAGAGCAGCGGCAGAAGAATTAAAGAAAGCGGTAGACGATATGAATAAGGAAGCAGTAGAAGAGAAAAATTAATTTTGAATTGAAATTTATACCTCCTTGCTCACGGCAGATAAAATCTGTAAAAACTACCTTTTCATTCACTCTAAATGGACAAAAATTAAATGACGAACGTCTATTGACACTTTTCTCTGAAATTGAATATATTGTAAATAGCAGACCACTGACCTATGTATCCAGTGATTCGAATGACCCAGAAGCTCTTACTCCGAACCACTTTATAATGAAAACTGAATCTGATGAAGCAACATGCTTCCAGACTCCTAACAATCAATTATTCCGGAAACAATGGCAGAGATGCAAACAAATGTCAAATAGTTTTTGGAAACGATGGGTAAAAGAATACTAACCAATACTATCACGGCGAACAAAATGGACTGATGAAACAGATCCCATAAAAGAAAATGAGATATATTATAATGGAAGATAATCTGCCCAGAAACCGCTGGAAGCTTGGAAAGATTATAGCAGTCATTCCTGGACGATACAAAAGAATAAGGGTGGTCGATGTTAAAACCAGCAGCGGAGTTAAGCGAAGACCAGTTAGTAAAATATGCAGACTAAAGATGGAAGAATAACAAAATAAAAAAACCAAGAAATGCATTTCTACACCTGCTATAGATACCTGATGATGTGATTCTACACCAGCGGGGGAGAATGTTAGTTTTAAGTCATTTTGTATTTTGACGTTTTGATAAGAATTGTCAGTAAGACATGACGGATGATAAAAATAGATTGTGTCAGAAATCCACAGTTTTCAGTTTAACTTTAAGCTTCTAAGACAAGACGATAATTCCTTTTAACAGTAGATCTTAATCAAAACAGTAACAATACGCTAAAAACCCGCTTTTTAAAAATTTTGTGTTAGGACACTGTTCTGTAATGGGTGTGATTTGTATAAAACTGTTGATGATGATCAAAGAAATAAAATCTGAATAGTTGGATCATTGTGATGAGATGCGAAAAATACTAACTACTTGGACTTATAATAGAGAATACAGCACAGGAGAAAATATCTGTTAAAAGACCGTGGAAGACATTTGAAATATAGAAGACCTGGAAAAATAGTTCGGCTGTACATTGGCAGACATTTTCCAAGCAGCAGTTTCCAAGGCAATTTTAGCCACTGGGATCATAGCAGAACTGCCCCAGAACAAGTAAGTTTTCCTTTTTTACGATCAGATGTCGATGATTCAAAGGTTTGGATTCAAGTGCTAGCGAACGAGTAGAGGTCCGAAAAAGTATCGATGATCTTAAAGCGAATGCCATTATTCGAAATAGCATTTCTCCTTACGCCAATCCTATCCTGTTAGTGAAGAAAAAGGAGGGTTCCTACAGGATTGTAACTGATTTTAGGGAGCCGAATTTCCACACGATCAAGGATCAGTATCCTCTCCCTGTGTTGATGATCAACTTGATCGGTTGCAGCTAGTTATAAATTAATTTTATTAACTTACGTAGTTTCATGCATACATATTTCCAAACTTAACTAGTAAACAAATTCAATGCTTATAGAACCTTAGTCATCACTCTTATCGGGTATCTCAACCACACACGAATGACGTCATAGTCATGGTTATCGTATTGTTGGTCGTTGTTTGCGTCCCACGGTCGCAACCTCGACGACGCGACGTTAGCCGCGTGTGTGGTCACGAGCCGAGCCAACTTAAGCTTTGGCTGGCCTACGGACCAGGATTTAACACAAAGAAAAGGACATGGTAGTTTCCACCATGATTCTTTTTATAGAATTTAATGAAACAATTTAGGGGTATATTTATTTCAAAGTGTTTATTAAAAAACACATGGATGGGGCTACTGACAAAACAGGTTTACAACTAAACACTACAGTTGGACATGTCTTATCCGAAAAAAGCCAGAAAGTGCTCCGAGTATATGACTTGGGGAAAAGGATTAAAAAATTAGCGTCATGGCCTGTTGTAATGTAGAAGGAAGTTTTTTACCTTCTTACTGAATTTTTAAGCATAAAAACAAAAAGAAAGAGTGGCTTCATGGCATGCTACCAGGTTCACAAATTAAAATGTCTGAAAAATCAGCTGATGAAAACGGTGAACTATTTATGGATTGGTTAAAACCCCATTTTCTTCCAAGAAAACCTCAGGGTGAAGTGTTACTGATATTAGATAGACATACTTCCAACGACCAACCTACAATTATTGGAATTCGTAGAAGAAAAAGAAATAATTTTGTATTGTTTGTCCTGGCATACGACTCATTATTTACAGTCGCTGGATCGTATTTTCTCTACGTCTTTGAAAGGCATCTATAATGATATACAGGGTGGCTGATTAGTGCGAGGAAGTCCAATATCTCCGTTGTTCTTAAAAATATCGAAATTTATTAAATACAAAGGTTCTAGGATAAACAAAAGCGCACATTTTAAAAATATTTTTGGATATACAGGATGCTCCAAAAAAGTGGGGTTTAGCAAAGATGTATTTTTTCAAAAGGAACACCCTATATGTTATATTATTTTTGGATGCTACATAAAATTACAGTTGTTTTTCAATAAGTGCATTGTAGTTCTAAACTTAATAGTTTTAGAGTTATCGACTTTTCCAAAATGATATTTTTGAACTTTGACAGCTTCTAATTTTCTAACGGTACTTCTTAGAGCAAAACGGCTTACATGTCCCTGTCTTACTTTTTAATTGTCTTCCCAAAAATATTAATTTCCGGTTAAACCGGAAGTACTATATTTCCGACTTTCAAGTTACATCCGGTTTAACCGGAAATTGATATTTTTTTGAAGACAATTAAAAAGTAAGATAGGGACATGTAAGCCGTTTTGCTCTAAGAAGTACCGTTAGAAAACTAGAAGCTGTCAAAGTTCAAAAATGTCATTTTGGAAAAGTCGATAACTCGGAAACTATTAAGTTTAGACCTATAATGCACTTATTAAAAAATTACTATAATTTTATGTAGAATCCAAAAATAATATAACATATAGGGTGTTCCATTTGAAAAAATACATTTTTGCTAAACCCCACTTTTTTGGCGCATCCTGTATATCCAAAAATATTTTTAAAATTTGCGCTCTTGTTTATCCTAGAACCTTTGCATTTAATAAATTTCGATATTTTAAAGAACAACGGAGATATTGGACTTTCTCGCACTAATCAGCCACCCTGTATGTAGAGAAATGTTGATGATATTTTTATCATCTGGAACGGTAATGATCTTAAACTCAGTAATTTCCTCAAATTTGTTAATGATTTACATTCAAAAATATCCATCACTATAAAATTAGAGAATGGAGGTAGATTGCCTTTCCTAGACCTACTATTAATAAGACTTGACAATAGAATCAACTTTGAAATTTATAGGAAACCGTCATCAGCAGATAACGTAATTCAATATACTTCCAACTTACAATATTCACACAAGTTTGCAATTTTTAATTCATTTTTTTACAGACTATTCAATTTGCCATTATCCACTAATGCATTTAATAAAGAAATCAATATAATCAAACAGATAGCAATGAACAACGGATTTTCGTGGAGTTCAATCAATAAAGTTTATTACAAATTCGTGAACAAATATAGGCTATCATACAATATAATACATTCAAGGGTATAAAAAAATAAAAATACATATTATAAATCACTGACATATTTTGGGGATGTATCTTTTCAAATGGTTAAGTTTTTCAAACCCTTTACGTTTCATCAGTCTTTAAAACAGCGAACACACTTGAGCAACACCTCGTCAAAATCAAGGACAAGGCGGAATACTTTTCGAAGTCAGGAGTTTACTTCCTTCAGTGTGATGAATGTCAGTCCATCAACGTGGGTAAATCGGGTAGAAAATTATCTGCGAGAATCCAAGAGCATTTGAGTCTGGTTCGAAAATTTCGTAACATTGGCATATGTAACACACAATCAGCCTTTGCAAACCACCTTTTAGAATCAGGTCACCAATTTTCCCCATCTAAAAATGCAAAAATATTACATCAATGCTAAAAAGGTAAAAAGTTGGATTTATTGGAGAAACTTGAAATTACAAAAGCAGAAAAGAGCCCAATACTCGCCTGCGTTAACGAAGTCTTTAATTTCGAGCCATATCTGATTTTTAATAATTTGGTTGATTAACTTGGTTGTTTACAAACACGGCAGTTGGCGTTTATCACAACCTATCTTTTTTCCCGCTCTTTTTTGACGTTTTACTTTAGATATTCTTCTTTTTCTACTGTACAGACAAATACCATATGGGCTGACCACTTCATCCTTGATTATTGAGTTGTATACCTATATGTTATGTCGTTTGTGTCACGCAGAGTGTGGTTGTTTTGTTGTTTGTTTTTTATTTCATTTTTATTTTCAATTTCATTTTAAGGGTGTTTTATCGGTTAGGTTGGGAATCGTAAATTTTCTGAAATGGGTTTTACATTCTCATTGAATTATTTTAGGCCTGATGATGCCAGAAATGGCGAAACATGTAGCCTGCTAAGGTAGTGAATAAAGATTTTATATTGAGACCGTGACTTTGAGTTACAATTTTCCCTAGTTTTAAGTTGATAACTAACCTACAGAAAGTTTTAAACCGGTTGCAGTTTGGAAAGCTGCTAGGTGAAGCTTGGCGAAAATCAGCTACAGCTCGCAATGTAATTTCAGCATCTAAGTCAACTGGAATACTACCTTTTTTGGTCCCAAATCCTGATTGCTGTGTGGACAATTCATTAAAGAATAGAATAATTTAATCAAGACATGTATCTCCCCAACCGGGTCCCTTTGAGATTCAACATCAAAAAACACTCCTAACAAATCAACAGCTGCAGCTGATAGTACTCCCGGAAAAGTAGTCGGCGAGTTTTCCCCTATACTCGTCGTAACTACTTCGTAAAAAAATATCAGGAAACATTATCTCACCAGAATCTATTAAAGAGAAAGATTAAACACAACGCAAGAAAAAATTTGGTTCAAATCCTGCAATTAAAGCGGCAAATAAAAAGAAAGTCAGAAAAATCGATCAAGTGAATTTTCCTCATCAGATTAGATGGTGATGTTAAACTAAATGATTTTTCTAGTACAGATGAACGATTTAGCGACATAGAAAATGAGTGTGTTGGATGCAATAAAGATTATCGTCCAACAAGGAAAAACGACGAATGGTTACAATATATTGTTTTTGATCGTTTGTTTTACGAGAATAGAAGGAAGATTAGTTAACCTTAAAAATTAGGTAGTGAATCTCTCCTACCTTTTGATGTCTATCTCACCTTTCCATGGCAGAATAGATGGATCGTTGACATGCCTGAAAATGTTTCCTTTTTCGTTATTAATATTTAATATTTTTATTTTATAACTATTCCAAAAATAGTTACAAAATTCAGTTGTATTATGTACGTTTTCGAAAGCTGTGTTTTCAATATTAGAAAAGTTACCTTGTCCAATTTAAATGACGGTCCATCTCTCCTTCCTTTACTCTAACTGTGCGCCTGTACCTAAGAAAGTAATATATCGGGTGTTCATATCTCAATACTATTGGTCCTAGACTTTCAGGAAAACATTAGGAAACCGTTAAGGAAACAATGCTGGAAATTATTATAACAACAGGGCTCAAGTAGACCTCATAAACATGCAATCTGAAATAGACGGAGAATTGAAATTTATTTAAAATTACTAAGATGGCCTTTGAAAACAAAGAGCATCATAGAGGTAGCCTATAAAAATGGACATGTTATGAAACATTGATGGTGCGCCAGATCTTCTTCATAGTGATAACGGCAGAAAATTTGCAAATGATATGTTTGAGGCAAGAATTGTTTACGGAAAGCCACGCCATTTTGAGATTCAAGAATCTGAACCCAAGATGTTCATGAATGCTTGCTCATTGCTTGAATGAATGAGAACAAATAAACTAAATGGCCTGAGGGGACACGATTTGTACAGATGAAAAACTAGATCTTCTCATAAATGTTTTAAAGCTCCTTATGAGGATTTCAATAATAAATGGCCATAAAGACTTTGATTGTTTCTGGAAAAATTACCCCAAGAGAAAGATATAGAACAAGTATTACTGTTGAACGAAAATATGTAAACTACTGTACTAAATCCAAAAGAATCTTTCAACTTAGAATCTGAAAACGAAGCAAATTAAAGCTGAATGAAATAAAACTGGGGATAAAAAAGGTCTAAGAGGAGACGGAAACTGCAGTGGAATAACCGAACAGTTAAACGAAGAGCTGCAATATTGAATAGAGGATGTTAATAACCACTTCAGACTTAACATAGAGGTCGACGACATCGGGTAAGTAAAAACAGAACTGTCAGTGCACCTGGGTAAAAAAGGCAGGCGAACATTATGTTACTGCGCAAAGAAGTTTCCTCCGGTTACTGTTAGATATCATGTAATCATAAAAATTCCTGACTAGGAAGCGCGAAACCTAAAATATTATGATTGTGGTCATACCTGAAGAAGATGGTTTTTATTAACTAGGTACAACTAATACCGTTCTGAAGAAAATATGTACGAGAAATGAATTTCTGGTTAGCAATATTTTGGTTTTTGTTAAATGTTAATTCTCTCGTATCAGTTGTACCATAGTGAATTCCATTAACGTCTTCCAGAATGAGACACATTGCTGCTGGGGATACTACGCATTATAAAACATTCTGCACTCTAATTTGAAAAATGGTGGAAATACCTCTCGTTTTGCAATTGCAACACCATTCAAAGAAGCTGCCGCAGAAAAATGAACGACACATCGGCCACGGCATCGGCGAAACCCACGGGGTCACCCGATAGCCACCTCGATTACAGCAGCAATAAGACAGTGGCAGTGCAAGAATAACCAATCTTTGCTATTTACACTAATCCAAATGTTTCCTTATATAATTCACCTTATAACTGAACCAATCCTTAATGCCCCTATACATGAAGGCGTTTAAAAGTAGTTAAATACAGCGGGTCAGATCCAATTTAATTAATGATTAAGGAGACTGAGGTTATGGTTATGTTTGTGTGAGTAAAGACTGAATTTTATTTGTGGTTTTACTGCATTCTTCCGTTTTGATATGTTTGCATTTTTATATTCGATTTATTCTACTTTGAACCGCAATAACCTTGGAAAAAGACCTCTTGGACGATGACCTAGAAGTGTTGAAGCAAAAATTATGTTCATCCAGGAGGGCTTGGACTGCAAAACGTAGAGCTTGGTTTAGATTACAATTAGGCAATACAAACCAGGTTATGTTTGCCTGCCACGTCATATTGAAGTCACTAGTAGCTTCCAATATGACCGTCGACGGCAAACGTCAGAAAAACTAACCTTTATTTTTGCGTGTATGTCAGCTTGACGTGTAAACCGCGATTTAGGTTTTGTGTATTTTATTAAGTTATTGTAGTTTTTTTTTTTTAGCTTAATAATACTTAAAGTTAATGATGTTATTGGAGATGTTAACAATGACAAGTGTATACCTATACACAGCACAGGACTCGACTGTAAACTAGGCATTGAATCCGTGTATATTTGCCACATATTTGCCTTCAACGGCCATACTGAATTGTTCGTTTAATGTTTTTGAGTTCTGTAGAACGAATTCAATATGGCCGTGGCAGGCAAATCGTAATTTGACACATCGTTGGATTACCTAATTATAGGGAGACGATATATCTAACAAAATCTAGGTTAAAATTGTGTCAAATTCATACTATGACATGGTATGCCAAGCTGATGAATATTAAAATAAGTAAACAAATACAAATTTATTTTTGTTTTTCACAAAATTAAGAACGTAAGAATATACAGAAAGAAAAATAAAAATTATATAAATTGCTGAAATTTGCCGCTAAAGCGTTGACCAGCAGCTCTGGAGACATGTTACCACATTCTTGGATAATCCGATAATCCTTTCTTGTAACTACTCTAAATTTTCAACTAGTGTTTTAAAAATATTGTTCTTCAAATAAGGAAAAATTAAGTTATCCATAACCGTCAAACAATGTGATCTGAGTGGGAATTCAATCTGTGTTCGAAAACTTATCAATCTGTTGTCGAAAAAATTGCGTAAGTAGTGAATAGTCAATCACTGTCTATGATTCACAAAGTTAATTATTTTTTTGTCACTACAGTCGACTATCTTATTGATTTATATCTACCATTAGTTATAATTATGTCATTTATTGATCTACCGGAAGGGCCCACGAGCCAGCTTGCAGGTGTTATTGGAGGTTAACACAAACAAGTTCATAATGAAAATGTGCGAAAATATTAGATTAGTGGCTACTAATTTTCAGATGATTCCCAATAATTGCTACCTGATTCCCACCCGATTCCCATGGATTCCTAGGTGATTCCCATGGATTCCTAGGTGATTCCAATGGATTTCTAGACGATTTCCATGTGATTTCCACAAAAATGCACATTGATTCCCACTAGTGGCTGACCCTTCGCTTCAATCATGCATTTTTTGTGCTGTTCCGTAAATCCCGTTGCGTGAATTTTTCCGGGCTAACATTGATAACACATCTACGCCTGTGATAATTACAATTTGCCTAACCTTTAAACGCCTCTTGACTAGTTCTTTGTATCAAAAAATGTAAGAAAACGGAGACCACCCATTGCATTACGTTCACATTTAATGTACTCTTATCAACAATGAAAGTAATTTACCAAATTCGTGGTTAAATAAATACAGAACAAAACCCAAACACGCGATGACAATGAGACCCATTTCAATTTTTTATTCTGTCTATACAATAAAAGTAATAACTACATTAAAACAAAAAAAAAATTTGAATTTCGTTTATAACATAACAAAACAAGTGTTAATAATTGTCGGAAAGCTCAAAAACGCCGCATTTTTCAAGATTGCCAAGTGGTGTAGCTATGATAACCGTGATTACCTAACCGAGATTTATTCTTTGTTAGTGCATATCCTATTGCCTTAACCATGATTAACTTTATATTCATAAAAACCGGGTTAACATTGATTACACATCTACAGTGCTACGCGTGTGATAATTACAATTTCCCAAACCTTTGAATGCCTCTTGGCTATAAATCTTTGTATCAAAAATGTAAGAAAACGGAGACCACCCATTGCATTTTTGCACATTTAATGTGCCCTTATCAACAACGAAAGTAATTTACGGTGTCAAACTGATAAATAAATACACAACAAAATCGAAACACGCGATGATAAAGAGGGAATAAAGTACAAAATAAGTAGGGTTAGGTATCAAATATGCTTTTAGATGGACAGTTCGTGTTGTAAACATACCAAAAGCTTAGGGAATTCAGTGTTGCCATGAAAATGTAATCACAGCGGCGGCCATCATAGGGTAGTCATTTTTAGGTGTAGTGTCCATTCAAATTATCCTTTCAGTTTTAGTTGCTAAGTTCGAAGTGCTTGTCTAAATAGGAGAAAATGAAGCAGAAGAATGACAGCTGTCACAAAGCTACACTGCAAAAATCGCAGAAAGAGTCGCCATACTCTTTGACGTCTTTCGTGTTGTCCTTTTTTACAGTGTGCTATTTGAAGTTGTTCTATCATTCCCCTTTTAAAAGTTCTGACTATAAGTAAGTTTTATCTTCCGAGTTTTTAAGAAGTGCTGGCTGAGGTTGACATTTTCTGCTTGGTCAGTTTTTGTCGCATGTAAGTCATTTCAATCTTTTGTTGGTTAAGTGTGCTCAGACATCACTATTATATCGGAAGTTAACTGCAACATCTCTAAACGATTTAGAAAATCGCCTTATAGGGGATCACTACTTAAGTTTTTTACAAAATGAATTGCAAGGACTACTGGAGGAGATTCCTTTAAACATCAGAATTGAAATGTATTATCAACACGACGGAGCGCCTGCTCATTTTGATCGTCGGGTCAAGCAATATTTAGACCAAAGGTTTCCAGTGGTTTGGATTGGTCGCAGTGGTCCTATTAGTTGGCCTCCTACATCGCCAGACCTCACGCCGTTGGACTACAATTTATGGAGTTGGTTAAAAACTGAGGTTTACAAAGCAAGTAGATACTACGGATGCATTAATTAGACGCATTAGAAATGCTGTACTCAATATTAAAGAAAGGCACGAATCAATTAGAAGATCCACGCGTGCCCTTCGTAAACGAAGCAGGAAATGTTTGGAAGTCAATGGCGGTATTTTTGAAAATTTACTAAACCAATGATTTATTTAAAACAATGTTAATGTTGGATATTTTGGTTTAACAATATTATTATTTTATTTAACGCGCGCTGTTACTTGAAAACGAATGGATATTGGATAAGAACATTTGAGTTTTTTCTTATTATTTTGATGCATAGATTACACCCTTATATTTAGGCCTATTCCTCCCGACTCAGAGTTACCGAATCAGCCAGACCATCAGTTTCCAGTCCTCCGAGTTCAAACTACTATTTTGCTAGAAAATATGTATTTATTCTTACTTAGAATGAAAAATAGATTTTGAGTGTTCCCATGTGGTATTTATGTTTTAAAAAAATAATTTAAATATATAAATATTGTTTGTTGCTTTCATGTGGTGCTGTTTATTATTATAATGAGGTTACCCTATTTTATGTAGTTTAGATTTATTTATTCAACTGTATTGCTAAGTATTTTATTTATATTAATAAATTAAAGATGTAAGGATTTTGTCCATATATGCACTCGTGCGTTTCGCAATTCGGAACCTCGACTAGCGCGATAAAAAAAATAAAAATGTGCCAAAATAACGAGTGACGAACGAACAAAATTATACTCCCAGAACTTCAGAATTGTCATCGGAATTATTACCTTCAACATCAAATGCTATGTGTAGAGAATAAAAAACAACCAAGTAATTTTTTTAATTTTGCACACGCTACTAAGACGTTTTAGTTTTTGTTGTCACAGAAATCGTTGGATGAATTACGAAATAAAGCTTGGTTCCTCTCAATTTCAGTGTAGGTAAATTGATTAATTAAATAATTAATAATAAAAACCTAATTAGTAATGTTAGGTACTTTAAAATTTGGATTTAATAACATACAGTAATAGGAAACACGTGCCCTTTGCTCTAGCCTTGCATAATTCTATACTCGTATGACTACAACAATCGCCAACGCTCGTGCCGACATGGTCATACTTGTGTGCAAAAGGATTGTTGCATAATCACAATGTATAGACCAACACATTTATCTGCAGCTACCGAAAGAATCCGAGAAAAAAATGTTTAGTAGTTTACGATGTTGCCATGTACCGTTCCTTAATTATAATTTAATATTTATTAGCAAGGAGAGCCTGGAATTAAATTCATTCATTAAAAATAAATGACAATATATTTCAAAAATTACTTTTTTATATAATTTCAGCATTATTCAAAATTACTTCTTTTTCTATTAATTTTGATAATGAAATGACATGAAAATATGGCAACGTAGTGCACTATTAAAGGGAATGCAAAGCTCTTTTTAATTTGATTGGTTGACGCGGGTCGCCTGCCGCTTACAAGAACAACCGATCGATATTTGTATGTGTAAGTGGAGTAGTGATACAAAGGCAAAAGTTATTCAGTTTTTATACATGTCGGCGCCGCAAAACTTTAGTTTATGGGTCTTTGACATTAATACGACCAAAACTAAAAAATTAATATTACTGAATCAATGCCGGAATATAATTTCCTATTTTATTGCCATTAAAACATATCGGTGTAGCATGCCCATATTGTTCTTCCCATTACCAATACGTCGTAGCCACCAATTCGTGTGTCGAGCTGTTTGTACGTAGGTTCTGTTTTGCTTCCATAAACTAATAAATGTAATAATATCTTGACAACTTTGACTTTCAGTGATTAATCTGATGGAGAATTTACCTGGTATAGTAAATTTTTAACACAACACTGCCTGATATTGAGAATACTCAATAACCCACAGAATTGTTACAAAATCGCTTCATTATGTATCGCGTTAACAATTTTTCCTTGAATGAATCTACACAACCTCGATACCAATGTAAACTAAGGTTTTAACGTTATTTATTTAAAGTTTTCAACGTTTTAATGTCATATTTATGAACAATACGTGACTAAAGTACGTTTGGCACTCAGACAAAACAATGGGTGACCTAAGACATTTTAGCTTGTAGTACTGTTGATAGGAGCATATTAATGCTTTCCTTGATAAGTTAAAACATTGAAATTGCATGTGCGTTCGACTTTGTACTTTTATCTAACATGTGAGAGAATTTCTTATAATTAAAATATTTTTAAATGTATAACTATATATATATTTCATGCAGTGGCTTGGTGTGAGGAGTGCATAATTTAATGTTTGAGTTACAGTTATGCTATACACAAAATGCACAATATCGCCATATTGTTCAACGGTAGATGTAGCGTAGGGCGACATCTCCTGGAAGCAATTAACTGCATCACCTGGCGCGAAAACTCCTGTAACGATCATACGAGCTGATCATTAAATTACAGGAATCGCCGCCAGGCACTTTTAAAAGCATATTCGATCTACGAACCGATTACCAACAATTAGAAATCTAAATATTAGTTGCTTCACCGTATCCATTCTCAGACGCATATCGCCGTATCACGGCTCGTCAGTGAGGCTAGAATCGGGCGAACGGCGGCAACAGCGGATAGTCTATAATACGACCATAAAAAGTAAATGATCTATCGCTTAGGTTAGATAGACTAGAGCGATATTGTGGCAATTAAGTTCATCACCTGGCAGTATCTAACTAGAATAAGCCAGAAAAGATGAGCCGTGGAAGGAACTAACCTTTAGATTCCTTTTCGCCATATTGTTTAAGCTTTCATGTTCAGTATGAGTATAATGCTATGACCTCTACTGTTTAATATACATATTAATAATTTATAAATTAAATAAATAAATAAATAAGATCTTTATTCAGAGAGACGCTACAAAGTTGCTAAAGGTACAAACAAAATCAATATTGTGCATCTTCTGAAATGGCGAAGTCCATTTACTGACGTAAAGGTTTTTCTTACACAATAATATGTTTGGGATATTTCAACGCATATTCTAATACATCAATAAGAACTTCTATTGATAACATTGGATACTCCTATGGAACGATTTCGAGAACTCTTCACGATTTTGGGTATAAGCCGTTCAAAATAATGCCGGTTCAAAAATTCAAACTACATTTTTCAAGACGTCTTCAATTCTGCAGAGATTTGTTAGGTAAAATCGAAGAAATCCCCAATTTCTTAATAATATTTTATGGACTAATAGGAGGTGCTTTTCAACGCGTCGCATACACCATAGATAAAATACTCGTCACTGGTCCATAGAAAATCCACATGTGATACGAAAAGTTAGACACCAAGTCTATAAATGTCTGGTGTGGGTTTTTTGGTTCTAAAATAATTGGACCGTTATTTTATAGAGGCTCCTTAAGTGGGCCTAGATACCTTAATTTCCTTCAAAATGATATAGATGGTTTAATGGAAAATCTTCCTTTAAACGAGGTAGTAGCTATTGTGTGGCAGCAGGATGGGGCTTCAGGCGATGTCAGCGATTATTTCAACAAAAATTATATCATATGGATTGGAAGGAATGGAAAAATCCTGTGGCTTCCAAACAGTCCTGACATTACCCCAATGGACTACTTCTTTTGGGGTCACATTAAAACGAGGTATATAAAACTCCATGCAGTGATTTAAATAAGATTATATTTAGTGTTAGAAGAGTGATGATTTACGAGAAACACTTGAAGTACCTATTCGTAAATGTAAAGAATTATTTCTTGAGAGCAATCCATTGTTGTATTAAAAATAATAGAGGTAATTTTCAACAATTTATGTAAATATTTGTAGTTGTAATTGTAATATTTTTGTTCGAATAAATATCCATTAAATTATTAACAAATAAATATTGGCTAAACGATAAGATATAGGCATATTGGTTATACAAAATTCACATAAAATTGTAAAGGGAATCTAAATACCTATCAATATACAGGGTGTTCCATTCAAAATAAGAAAGTTGATGCCTGGACGGGGAAAACGAAACACCCTGTATACATAAAAAAATGAACAGATAAAAATTTTACGTCAATGCAAGAAATTTATGTATTTAACTTTTTTCTTACACTCTTGAGGCAACGCTATAATATCAAATTAAAATGTGGACACGATAAGTGGATTACACAGTACCTACTTAGACGTAATATGTTACATTTCCACTAATATACAGGGAGTTATTTAATATGTGTCCGATATTTTACAGGACGATTCCTCAGTTATTTATAAGGTGAAAAGTTCAAATAAGCCCTTCATTTTTGAGATATTGTTCATCAATATTTTCTTAGATTATCATCCTGACATTACGCAAAACTTCCCGGAAAAATAGAACATGTCTTTATTAATAAAGAAATTCACGAAGAACATCGCGAATATCTTTAAGGCCATAGTTATACTTCTAGTACAATTATTATTACTAAAATTTCTTCTCCAAACAACTTCATGAAGAAATAAATATTTGAAGATACTCTCATTGTACAATGTTAATCTCCTCATTTTTCATCATCACATTTACCTAACGCTATCCTGAAGTAAAGGTTATTATCTGCCAGCAGTTAGACTATTGTGGTTTCCTAAATAAAAACAAGGAAAACGTTATCATACATCATTGACCTTCAGTTATTGAACCATGTCAGGTCTTAGATATGTCGTATGCCGTACGTAGAGATAATCGTTAAATCTGGAATGTCGTAATAAAAATTATTCTTATATACCCATAGGCAGTAGATCCGACAGATGGAGGATAGAAATATAAAGAAAAACAATATTTGTTGATATTCATGCCACAGGCCTCACTGACTATTAAGTATTCATCAAATTCTTGCTAGAAACTGCATGTCGATCCAAGGCCAAGGAGAAGAGTATTAATCCCCTTGTGTTTATTTAGTATATTGTCCGGTCCAATAATCACTTTCTTCTGGGAACGCGTCCTACGCAGTGGCGGTGCCGGTCGGAAGGCCCGACAAAGACAATGGCCATTATCTCACTCTCAGGCGAGATGATGAACAATCCCACCGCAGAAGAAATATTTATGGGCCGTTGTCGGGGACTGCAACCTCAGTATTAGCATAATATTCTAAGGCTTGGTCTGCACTGACCAATTCAATTCAATTTTAAAAATTCTTTTATTGTTCTAATAAATATGTTCACATGTCACCTAACATTGTTTCGGCTTATGGCCGCCTGGAGCTAATCTCCCCGACGATACAGTGCAACTATATCGCCGGTTTATCAACCTGCCCTGGTTGCCTTAGAACCGGGGACGCAGCCCCGGCGGGTCGTTGGCAGGACCCTTCTATGTTGGTGAATGCTTTAATTACACTCAGTCCACTCACGCTCCGGCAAGAGCCTCTACGGGTATTTTAATGAAACCATTACTCAAAAAGTATGACGTTAGGGAAATCGACACTGTTAAAAATCAAGAATTAGAATGCGTCTGGCATTTGGGGAAAAAGCTGCCAAAAAACCCCATTAAAATTAAAAGGTACGGAGTAGCGTGACTTACGACCGTTCAGGTGACTTTGAAGCTTATGCAGGGCAATCCTGTGACCAAATTGAATGCAACATTGCATGTTTTGTATGCCGGCGAAATACCCAGTAGTGTTATTTGTTGTTGCTAAATATACTACGGTACTGTTTGCTTAGAACTATATTATAGGTAGGAGAGAGTGTTGCAATTAGGAATGGTTTACAGATTTATTAGTAAGCAGGGTGTTACTTAATGGTACACTGTTAGAAATCCTGGCCATGTTAGGAAATCGTGGAAGATCGTAAATGATTTAAGAGGAAAAAAAAACAGGGTACCACCTACTTTAAGTAATCTTAACGCTGACGATCTGAACCATTTTTATTGTAGTATTGCTAGCGCGTTGACAAAAGAAATAACACCAGTAAATGATCCTGGGAGTTACTTGGGTCGAGTGTCTGTGTCTAATACATTTTTCTTTAGACCGACCTCTGCTATGGAGATTAGGGCGATGTTTCGTCAAATCAAAAACAAATATGCTTCGGGTTGGGATGGGCTCCCTCTGAAGATATTTTCTGCCTTACCATCAAGGGCCTTACAGGTTTTGGCTGAAGCAATAAACTTCTCCTTTCTCGCAGGCATTTTTCCATCTTGTCTAAAGAAGGCAATAGTTACCCCACTTCACAAAGGTGGTGGTCATGATACCCCTTCAAATTTTCGACCAAACCTACTTCACAAAGGTGATGGTCATGATACCCCTTCCAATTTTCGACCAATTGCTTTACTTTCCCCCTTGTCAAAAGTTATAGAAAAAATTGTAAAACTGCGGCTGATGTCATTTCTAAATGAACATAACCTTTTGTCCATCCAACAGTTTGGATTCCAGGCCTCGAAGGGTACGAGCGATGCCATCTTCGGGTTCCTTGAGTGTCTGTACGTGTCCCTAAACTCTGGTGAGGCTGCTGCGGCTGTCTTCTGTAATTTGTCGAAAGCATTTGATTGTGTGGATTACCGAATACTGCTGTTGAAGTTGGAGGCGTATGGGGTAAGAGGACCTGCCTTGGAATGGTTTTGCTCGTATCTAACAAGCCGGGTGCAGACAATCGTATTTAAATAACAATAGCTCAGTTGAGCTTACCACTGACACGGGTGTTCCACAAGGGTCAGTCTTAGATCCTCTTCTCTTTTTGGTCTACTTCAACGACGTGCCTCATCTGCCAATATCTGGGAAATTTACTATTTTCGCTGACGATACCACCATCCTTTGGCATGGAACAGACCTTGGCCAGCTTGAAATTGACATAAGTAATGATTTGGACAGGTTAAAGGGGTGGTGCGATGCAAATCTGTTATCCTTTAACATCACAAAGACAAATGCATTGAATTTTAAGTGTGTTATAGATAATGTCTTTATAAAGAATGATCAAATTTCAACACTTTCTGTAAGTTAACTTTTACGGTTATCAATAGACAGCTCTCTTAAATTTGAAACTCATATTAGCAATTTATGTAACAAAATTTCATCTAACTGTTATGCTCTGAGGGTGATATTAAACAGCTTAGATTTTACAGTAGCTCTTAGGTTTAGGTCTGTTAAGATTGTGTAGATGTTCTGTAATATTTATTTATTTTATATTTTATTTATTGACATTTGTTTAGGACCTTCAGATTGTGTTTGTATTTATTGTATTTGTTATAATGACCTTACTTTGTCTACAAGAATATTGTTCTTCTGACAATAAAGTACTTTTGAGTTTGAGTTTGGGTTTATAATCAAGAAATCTAGTCAAAAATAGTCAATTCGAATGAATCAAACCTAACTTGAAACATAAAGTTATTTTAACTCTATTATGTTTAGTAAAAATCAATTTTTAGCAACTAACTTTTTTAAGAGTCGTTTAAACATACTAGTTAGTTAAAATTAACAGGCAATAACTTTGTCTGTCGCTAATGTAAATATAAGTACAAGTTATTCCAACATAAAGTAAAAGTAATTGTAACTGTGCTAACTACTTAGTGCATTAAATCAACACATTAGTAATAGTAAAATATGCTTCTTTTAACTATTTGGTTAGTACAATTTACATTTATAGAGAGTAAGTTCAAATAATTTTTTAAGTTAATCAAAAAACCGAGAGGAACAGATAGGCATGTTTATCATATTTTTGCGAGTGGCAGCAAATCTTTTAGTTTTGAATGTATTTTTAAATGCATCAAATAAACATTGAATTTATGAATTTAAATGTATTTCTTATATAATTAAAAAATATTTAAATTGCATGTATGTATTTGGTTTTATTTATGTGTATTTATTTGTGTTTTTTTCTATTAATTTGTATTTAATTGTATTTATTTCTGTTCATTTGTATGTAAATGTATTTATTTGTATTTATATGTATTTATATAAATACATTTCGACAACTTCCACACCTATTTGGGGAGTGTTGCACCCCTAGGTAGGTAAGTAGGTACCTTACTGTTTTTATCAATTTTTAAAAGCGAACTTGTACACCCAAAAAAGTAGTTTCCTTAAAATTTGTAAATTAAAAATATTTCTACGTTATAACGGAATATATGTTACAAAAAAATTAGTTCAGTTAGTTATAAGGTAAATGCTACAAATTAATACTGCACCCCGTATATTAATAATTACAGAATATTTGTTAAACAAAAATGTAGTTTTAAGTTAAATTGAATATTCCAAAATATACATTTTTTTTTTAAATTTAAATATATAATGTAAATATTTCCTCAATGTGTATTGTATACCCATATTAAATATTATAGATATAAGATATGGTAAATTATATTGAATGCATTAGATATTACCGAAGTTATTTTTTATTACATCGCGAATATCATTTTAATTGGTAAAATTTCAAATAAAATTTACAGATTAATTATGTAATATTAATCAATAATAACGAAATTGGCGATTCGCGTTCATATAAACCAAACTTAAGTTTATATTATAACCTATTGATTTTTAATATATTTTATAGTTGAAAGTTTGGATGTTGTTGTTTTGGTAACGTACTGGAATCTCAAATAAAAATGCAAATCACCTACATATAATTTTACGATAATTAATTGTTAGAAATATCTTTTGGTTTATTATAAGAAGTAGACATTTTTGCTATAAAACTATATTGTGTTACAACTAGTATGTATACCTTTTTAAAGTTGTGTTTCCATTTTATCATTTTTGTTGAAATGAGCGAGTAGGTACTATAGTTATACAGGGTCGTTGGTATGTATGGAAACGGTCGATTATTTCTTAAAGTAAAATAGCTAGCAAAAAATATTTAGGACAAAAGTTTTATGGTTTTGTAAAGCCTATTAGAATTAAAAAAAGATAAGTATACAGGATGAGTCAGAAAGCCGTAGAGGAATAAAGTTATCTTTTTTTTAATAGAACAAACACCCTATATCTTAGAATATTTTTGGATTTCACATAAATTTATAATTACTTTTTGTTAAGTGCGTTATAAGTCTAAACCTAATAGCTTCCGAGATATCGACTTTTGAAAAATAACATTTTTGAACTTTGACAGCTTCTAGCTTTCTAACGGTACGCTATAAAGCAAAACGGCTTGCATGTCCCTATCTTTTATTTTTTATTATCTTCCAGAAAATACCAACTTCCGGTTAAACCGGAAGTACTATATTTCCGGCTTCTAAGCTACATCCGGTTTAACCGTAAGTTGACACTTTCAGAAAGAGAGTTAAAAACTAAGATAGGGACATGTAAGCCGTTTTAGCTGTAACCGTTAGAAAGCTATCAAAATACAAAAATGTCATTTTCACAACTCATTTTCTCGGAAACTATTAGGTTTAGACTTATAATGCACTTAATAAAAAGTAATTGTAATTTTATGCAAAATCCAAAAATATTCTAAGATATAGGGTATTTCATTGAAAAAAAGTAACTTTATTTCTCTACGGCTTTCTGGCTCATCCTGTATACTTAATTTTTTAAAATTCTAATAGGCTATAAAAAAACCCGAAAACTTTTGTCTTAAATATTCTACGCTAGCTGTTGTACTTTAAGAAATAATTGGCTGTTTCCATACATACCAACGACCCTGTATAAGTTGCATAAACGAAAATATCTGAACATGTTGTCAGCTCAAATAGTTCATGGTGATTTTTCGCTTTTCTAAATCTAAATTGTAAAATGGTCCATTTTGTTCTCAACAATTAAACTTATTATTTATTTTGGGTACGTTAATCTGATCATTTTGAATGAGTACGAAAATCGAAATAAATAACGTACAAAAAGTTGAATCTATTCAAGGCGAACTATTGACGTGATTAAAAAACAGTAAAAGTTACATTTTACTACTTTCTGGCATTAAGCAACAGAGTATAATTTTGAGATACTGGTGTTAAAATTTCAAGCAGAACAAACAATACGTACGTCACTGCCTTTTTCCTTTTTGATAACACAGTTATGTAGAAAGTCCAATGTCTAATGCAAAGTACCTTTTGATATTTTTTTGATTTCGGGGTCGTTTAATAATACCAAAATACAATTTTATCAAACTCTGATTGGTAATATGTAAATATATGTCATTTATTTTTTTAAATCAAAAACTGGTCGACGCACGAACAAAAGTTTATGAACTAGTTTTTGCTCAGTAATAGGGCGTTATTAATAAAATAATATTTATTGTTGAAGAAAACAGTGACGTATTATTTTTTCGTTAAAAATATCAAAGTTATGTTAGCGCGGATGCCACTGATGGAAATAGACCAAATAAATATCTCCAATGAAAAAAAAGTTATTTTTACGCCTATGGTTCATGCAAAACAATTTCCGATGCACGTCATCAATCAGCTGATAATTGTAAATTCGTAAGAAAACAAAAAGAAAATTAAATTTGGGCAAATTATATTAAAATTGTATGCGATATTAAATGTAGGTACTTCAAACTTAAAGTATTCTTCTTTGATACGAACCCACTTATAGCAAATATTTTGTTTATTTAAGCTTGTAAAAATTAATATAGTTTGAATTTTATTGACCGACAGTTGGCAACAGGTGCGGTGGCGCCAGCTCGTTCGTTGGCCTGTTTTGACGGTACGTGCAAATTTAACCTTAATTGTTCTGTGATTTCATGTTGTTATGCGTCTATTTCTTAACAAAAACTCCAGATCTTCTCATAAATAGCATTAAAAAACTGTACTTTTAAGAGCCACAAAAGTGCACATACATAGCCGGTGCAAAGAGCTAATAACTTCTCTAAATTATTAGAATCACCCAAAAGAAACGTTCTTATTCAGAGAGAGTTGTAAATGTGTCAACATTGGATATACGTTCTATCCGTGATACTATTTACGGAATGTACGAAACAAGTAAGTTGTATTATTCAAAAACTATAATATTTTACATTGGTTATGCTTAAGCTGTATTTTTTTTTAGAACATCATGTATGTAACTTTGACAACTTTAAGTAAGAAATTAAAAGACAGACAACTGTTTGATGCATGGTTGTATTAACTCTTGAAGAAGCCTCTTAAAGGAAATAGGCCTCGGATGGAAAAAGATGAACCGAAGCGAGGGCTTATGGAACTTTCCCATGTAGCGGTCAAACGACTGGTATTTTTAAAAGAATATATGAAAGGAAAAGAAGCGTCCTTGTACCAATTCGTTTTCTTGGATGGTTTCATCATGGATTTTTCAGAATGGCACCATTGGTCGATCTTGGCAAGATGAAAATAAAAGAAGTGTTTGACCTAGTAAAGTTGATGGTAAAAGGTATTATGCAGTAAAGAAATATATAAACTGTGGGAAATTTACCTAAGTAAAACTTATTTTTCTAGGTACATAATACTTCGTGCTGGTAATGAAGATGGGTTTGTTGAGGGCGCAGAGGCAATTTTTCTTCTGCCCTGTTAGACTTCAAAGTAAGCAGATGCTCCACGTGGCTAAAACAATAGTGACATGTGTGTCAGGCAAAGTGATGTTCTAATGTTAAAGTAAGTGATATTTTGGGGACGCGTGCCCGGTAACAGTGGTTGCTATTCTTTTAAACGTACAGTAAAAGTACCATGAATTTTGCATTTAAATAGACTACATTCTTTGTGTTTGGTTAAGACGTGCACGAAGTTGCACCTCAGTATTTTGCAGTTCGCGTAACAAAATAGAAACTTTCCATTTTTTACAGCGTCAATGTTATTAGATTTTTGCAACATTTGCCTTTAGAGAGTAAGTTGGCCATAACAAAGAAACGCCTAATAACAATTTAAAATTACTTTGGAGTTTGAGTGACATTTGCACAAATTTGTACTCTAGTACACGCAGTTGTAATACTCTTTCCTACTTTAAAAGTTTGTATAAGAATCTAGGTATGCATAACTTGTAGTGTTTCTTCCACTAATTGAATGTAATGGGTGCCATTTGTATTGCCAAAAAAATTGTCCCTATATATATTTATATTTTTTAAAAAATCTAATGGCTTTTCTTCTGGCATTATGACAAAGTATTTATCTATCATGATGAACATTTATGCTAGAGATATACAAAATATTCTACTATTGTTTGATCAGTACCAACTTAATGTGAAGTCGAGGGAGAAGCACTTCTTTCGGGCATAACATGCACGTTTTTTCGTCAAAGTTAGTTTTTTCATGGTAAACTCTCCACAGATAGAACAAAAGTTATCGGGGAATTTTTAGAACCTCGATCTATTTTCCGATTAAAATGCGAATTAATCTCATGTTCAATGATATTTATGATGGCAATTCTTGACTTTGATTACATTATGAGAATTTGTAATACCTACTTATTGGGATTTTTAACAATCTTCATAGTATGTGTATGTCTCAAATTATTTTTTCATTTATAAGTATACTTGTCTTTATGTTCGAAAACATGAATTTATTTGATGAATTTTAAAGAATTTTACTAATGCATACCTGTGGGTTACTGTGTAATCAATACATTTTTGTTGTGAACCAGCCTTTATCTTTTGAACACGCTAAGAAAAATTATTCCGATATGCTAACTAAGCGGCTTATGTTGTTAGAAAGGAGACCCTCGTCCCACGGAGCGGAGATGGGTCTCGGATTTGTGGGTGCCCCGCTGATTTCGTGATGGTCAAAATTCAGAAATTTCAAATAAAACAAAAACAGAGGCTGTGAAAAGGATGTCGAGTTTGAATAGAATCACGAACGGTACATTGTTTCTTGCGAACGTCAATAATTATTTTTATGCATGGTATTCTGTAGTAGCCAGAGGCCACAGCCTCGATCAATATTCTTAAAGAAAATTGTGATTATTAAAATTAAGCAGTTCGATATACTTGACAAGTACCTACCCACCGAAAATTTTAAGGAATTGTTGTAATTACTTTTATAAACTGTAATAAAGCAGGTATAAGTAGTTACAAAGAAGGTTTAAGTTACAAAACCATTTGATGACTAAGGGTTTAATATAAGTAGTGTCGGATTCCCTCTGCAACCAAACATGGAGTGCATTAAAAAATTCAAATAAAATAAACATTGTTAATGTAATAAATAAAATAAAACATTACTAATATAAGTGTAATTTTTTTTGGTCACACTACGATTGGAAACAATCGGGTTTTTAGTCAAGTAAGGATTGTCATTTTTATGCGTAGCTTGTTATTGATTTGGAGTAACTGTGCGACTTTTTACGTTATTCTTGCGTGCGGGAAGTTTTAATGCACCTCTCTATAGGCAGCAAGAGGTCTCACATCTCAACAAAGACCTGAAAAAAATTCTGTCTTGGGGTGACATGCAGTACCCAAGTAGAATTTAACGGCAAAAAAACCCAGGCGGCAGTTTTTTTTAGAAAAGTTAATGTCGAACAACCGGATATAGTAATGACGAGACACTCGATTCCCTTGGCTTCATCAATCCATTTATTGGGCGTCAATTTGGATAGTCATATGTCTTGGCATAGTCACGTTGCGGTCATTGCTAAGGCAGCCTCGCAGAAGCTTGGAATACTTTTCTAAACTAAGAACCTCTATACACCCCAACAACTTTTGATGCTCTATAAAGTCCAAATTCGACCATAGCTAGAGTACTGTTCGCATATTTGGGGCTCTGCTCCTAAACATACCCTGAGATTGCTAGATTTCATTTAAAGAAGAGCCATTCGCTTGATCGGTGACCATAGTCTGATAAACAACCTGGAAAGCCTTTAGCATCGAAGGCGGGTTGGCGACTTAAGTCTATTTTACAAATATTTTCATGGCAAGTGCTCAACTGAGGTTGCCCGCTTGATACCACCCAAAACGGTGCATGGTAGAAATACACGACAAGCCACTGCAGTCCACTCACACATGGTTCAGCTTAGTGTCCCTCGAATGACACTGTTTAAAAACTCTTTCATCTGAAGAACGTCATCACTCTGAAACGACCTCCCTGAGGCCGTGTTCCCCTACGAGTATAATCTTAAGAGATTCAAGACCAACGTTAATCGCTTCCTGCGCACACGCACCGCTCGCAGAGCGTCATAAAGGATTAATCCTGTAGTGATGTGCCTTATCATAAAAAAAAGAAAAAAACTCAATTTATATGATCAATTTTGCTAAACTATGACAAAAACGTTTTTCGGATACGCACTGTCAAACATTTTTTTGCACCTTCCCTAATCCCTCATCCATATCGAATTTCATTTCTTCGAATTCATAAACAGAAATTAGTGAACCTTATAAAATTTCGTAAAATTTTATCAAGCGCCACGGGCGCAAATATAAAAAAAAATTTGAAAACTTTCAAAAATCAACATGCTTTTCATAGGAAGTGCATCGAAGAGCTTTCGAATTTTTCCTTCTACGCTTTCGCGAAAATTCATTTGACAACGGCCACTTATTCGCCCCCTCTAAATTTCGATGCCATTTTTGAATTCTACAATTTTTTTCTCATCAATATGCCGTTTTTTTTTTAAATATTCTTAAATAATAAACTTAAATTCTTTTCAGACATAAGCGACCAAAAAAATATTTAGTTGATGACCTGGCTGAGCAATATCGACATAAAGTTGTATGTTAAATCCTATTGGACATATCTGGGGATTACCAAAAATTATTATAACAGACATATTGGTCGAGATGAGAGTACAGAAACTGACTGTATAAGTATGTGGAAAGAATCATTGCGTACTGCCACTCCTGATGTTTGGAAAAATTCAATTCGGCACACAGAAGGCGAGATATTAAAATGGTATGAAAAAGAACATGTATTAGATTAACTGAACATTCCATTATTATTGAAGTAAATGAAACGAGCGATTCAAGTGATTTGGAGGATGATTGAAGATCCATCTTTGTATTGTTATTGTTAATATTGAACCCCAAAAACTAAAGATATCGGTCTTTAAATAAGGACTAGCTACGTGTAATTTTAGGAACATATTTGCCTCGCCTACTTTTATAACAATACGGAATAATAAAATAGATTTATAGCTAAAGCATATACAGAAAAAGTAACAATAAAATTACATAACTATTCCAATACAATTTAGGTATACAGTGTGTACATAAAGTAAGAAACAAATTTATTATTTAATAATCTAAAAACATTTCGTAAAAATCCTCGGATACGTATGTAGTAATTTTTAATTGCGCATATTTTGACTTATAAATTTATTATACAGGGTAACTCATGTAGTAGAAATAACATTATCGACGATTTTTTTAAATGAAAACCCCTATATTTTAGTTCAGATCTGCAATTTCCAAGAACAGCTGATTTCAAAAACATAACACACTTAGGGCCTAAAATTGATAGTTTCGTAGCTACAGGGTAAAAAAAAATATTTTTTTAAAAGTATTTTTAATTTAAAAAAATAAAAAAAAAATGAAATAAGCTATTTAATTAAGTGTTGGAATTGTCCTTCTTCTTGTGCCTGGCAGTACCCCAAGCGATCAATAAACTCTTGTTAAACTTTTATTATGATGTCTTCTGAAATATTCCTGCATTTTGTTGTTATTCGATTTTTTAAATCGTCAATATTGGCAGGTCTTATTTTATAAACAACATTTTTCAGGTGACCCCACCGGAAGAAGTCCAGTGGTGTAAGGTCTGGAGACCTAGGCGGCCATTCAATAGGCCCACGTCTTCCAATCCACCTGTTCGGAAAAACTTTATTGACATAATGGCGCACTACCGCTGCGTAATGTGGAGGTGGCCCTCTTGTTGGTACCGCAAATTTTCATCTAAAATTGCAGGATTATTTCTATTCGAATATAAGTTAACTAGCGTAGGGATAAGAAACTGAAAGTAATTTAGCCCGTTTACATTGTTGTCAAAAAAATATGGCCCAATAATTTTGTTTTTCACTATACCCGCCCAAACATTAATTTTTTGAGGGTATTGAGTATGATGCTCACGCATCCACCTGGGATTTTCTTGTGCCCAATATCTACAGTTTTGCCGGTTTACTTCACCATTTATTTTAAAATAGATTCATCCGAAAATAGGATATTTTCGACAAACATAGGATCTGCGTTACATCTTTCCACTAATATTTGACAAAGCTCCATCCTACGATCTGGATCATCTTTATTCAACTCATGAACCAGTCGGATTTTGAACGGGTGCCATTTTTCTACCGTTAATAGGTTATTAACGGTCATAGCAGCTGCCTCATGATCTATGCCCATCTGGCGGACGCTGTTATAGGGGTCTCCTTCTGTAGCTAATAAAATATTTAATTTTTTATCATCCGGAATAGCTGGACGGCCTTTCCTGGGAAGATCTTCCACAGAACCCGTTTCTCGAAATTTTGCTTCAAGTTTACTCACAGTTGATCTAGTGATTGGTCTTTTTGGGTACTTAGCATTGAACAAAATGCAAACTAATACATAATTACATAACAGTAAATAAGCCTACTTAAAAAAGAAAAAAACATAACAGCAAATAAGCCTACTTTTAAAAAAATGTATCTTAAATAAAATTATTTGTTCTACCCTGTAGCTGCGAAACTATCAATTTTAGGCCCTAAGTGTGGTATGTTTTTGAAATCAGCTGTTCTTGGAGATTACAGATCTGAACTAAAATATAGGGGTTTCTATTTAAAAAAATAGTCGATCATGTCATATTTACTACATGAGTTACCCTGTATAATAAATTTATATGTCAAAATATGCGCAAAAAAAAATTATTATATATGTGTCCGAGAATTTTTACGAAATGTTTTTAGATTATTAAATAATGAATTTGTTCGTTACTTTATGTACACACTGTATATTGTCATCCTGGAAGATTTTAAAAATAAAGTAAATAAATTTGTGTTTATTTTCGTAAATTCATCTTGTTTTAATGAAAAAAAGAAAGAGTGTAATTCCCTCACTCGGTTATTTTGGTTCTAAGCTGGCAACACTGCCGATAACTGACGTCACTCGAAGGGTATGACGTACAACAGAAACTGTTTTGCAAAAAGTATAGGTACCTATTTACTTATAATAGATAGATATCTCAGAACGACAATTCAGTTTACACATTTACATTTAAACACCTTGGTAGACAGGTCTCCAAATTCAAATTTTTTCTTCGACAAAAAAACGTACTGTTTTGTATTTTCTTTAAAGGTAGTTAATTCTGCTGCATCCTTTGTTCTTCAAACATACAGGTACGTTAGCCAGATTCCATGCAGCCTTGCCGTCGTCTGCATGCTCCGGCTCCGCAGGTAGTCCTGCAGTACCACGGACCAGTGCAGTGGGTACCCGGAGAACGGCTTCTTGGACTTGGACTGTGGTGGCACGCGGTGCCGCCGTGTTGCTGCCGACCGAGTACCGGGAGGCGTGGTTTTCCCACGAGCCAAGCAGGCACGTGGGCCGTTTTGACGGTACCGCTTATTAGACATGGTTTAAGCGTTGACGATAGGTATCCGTTTGTGTTATCGATACAAAGGTGAGCTAACAGGGGAATGAGGTTACATGCATATTTTAATTTATATTTTATTAAGAGGCTAAAACTATAGTAGTCAGTTGGGGAGTCACACCAGTGTAGTTAGCAATTTCTACTACCAGTAATGATACTCCAACATTCTAACATTGTTATGTAATATTTAGTATATTCTGCTGAGGTGTCGGTTATTTAGACATCTGATGGTAGTGATGACCAGAAATCTTGCAAGAATTAAAAATGTCCTATTTTGTCTCCTATACAGAGCAAGAATGTAATTCAAATCGTGTTCTTGCCAGACTCTTGACCCGCAAACAAACAAACATTTCGTAGTCGATATGTGACTATTCATAGGAGCATGGCTACATCACAATGATCCTAAGACTAAGGGCCAAAGTACGCAATGGAGAAATATCGGATTTTCATCTTCTTTAAAAGAAATGCCAGGGAAAGTTAAGGAACTGAACGAGCAAGGTTTTACTAGCTTGCCGTCATTTGTACCTTACTTGTCATAGTATAAGGCTGGTTATTCCTAACTGCATAGGTTCAATTGAAACTCCGTTACTAAAACATATATTTACTATATTTGAATTAGCATTGCCGCTTGTCCACGTTTAAAATATTGTTGAGGTTTTATTTAATTTATCAGAATATTTCTGCATTGTAGAAAAATATAATTTTATGCCTCGATTTTATTTAGATTAACACACGAACCATGTGCCGCTCCATCAGGAAAAAGCTCCTATCCATCACTCTTCTATTGCCATGACTATATACCCAGAAGGCAGAACACCAACCAAGCCATCATATTTGCCAGAACAGGCTCCCAGTGACTAAACAGGCTGTTTCGATTGGTAATTATCCCGTGCAAAGAATGATTAAGATCCGCTCTTAGATAATAGATCTTTAAACCACCCAACGCTTAAAGCTTCGGTTTCCTACAAAGCGGTACCGCAAAAGGGCGGCCGTAATTTGACGGCCGTTCTTGCCACCAGAAGTACGGTCGCTTTGGACGGTGAATATTACTGTAAAGTAACATTAAAAATATGGCAACGCAATAGTACGATGGAAGTAGCTCTGAAAAGAACTGTTTTTAGTATTAAATAAAGTTTCAAGGCACAAAAATGGATAAAAACGAATTAAAATGACAAATCAAAACACCAAAACAATGTCAACTTAAACCTGAAACAATAACACTTAAATATTACTTTATAATTACATCTCTGTCTAGCACCTTTATTTCCATTCAAGACGTATTGCGACGCCCGCATCGCAATGTGGATTCAATTAATAGTACGGGAAAATAAAACAAAAAGAATTTGCAGAACTTAATTCTTGCTTTTATATTTTACATGTCCTGTAATATGACTAAAAAATGTTTTGTGTGTATGTATGTGTGTGTGTATGTGTATATGACTTTTTTGGCACTGGTTGAAACCAACTGGCCAGCTTTGATAAATGTTTTTGGAGGAAGGGAATGCAAAAACAAATTTTTTACGGTTAGGGAAGAGTGTAAAATGAATCGACATCAAAACCATCCTATTCACGCCGGACAGGCCGGATGAGATCGGATATCTCGTAGGATGAAGGTGCCGTTTCACACTCCCCAGTCGGTAGACCGCACGATTAAAAACCGTACGGTCGATGGCCGGTTCAAGATGGCCTCTGATACGCCGACGACCGTAAAAAATAGAAAATAAAAAAAAAAAAAATTGAAAGTTCATAGAAATATAAATATGGAGAAAGAGTTGTTTTGACTTGCATTATCTTAGCGAACAATCATAAACATGGAGGTCGATATTAGCGTTTTTAAAAACGAAGTTTTTCGTAGTGGGTAAGCGTTTATCCTAAAAATCAATTAAAATTTTTAATTGATTTGCCCGTACTATTAATTACAACTATAGCAGCGAAGAAGCAAAGCCTGACCTGGCCTGTGATCGTATAATGGTTCGTGTTAGTTAGCACCGGTGTGTGTCTCTCTCTTGCATGTATTTACCTCAACACGAGGAAACATGATAGATATACGATCTAGGTACCTAATAAAACTTGCTTTTGTTTATGTTTGAAATTTAATTTTAATAATTTCTGGTGTGAAATCCTAGTAACTTTTTATCTTCGTTTAAACGTGATTTGAGAGCACTGACATGATTTGCCCGCCGCCATCTTGCAGGTTTACTGGCTGAAAATACATTAATAGGCCGTTATTCCATATGCGCATTTCTAAACCAAATTCAAGTGGAAATGTCATATAAACATGTGTCCTAAAAAGTCTGGTTTTCAAGATACAGGGTGTCAAATTAAAAAAAAATCGTTTTTTGTGGGTTCCCACAAATAAAACACGAATAATATTGACAAAAAAATGTATGCCACTGACTTGTTTAAAAATTGCATATTGTTTCTAGGTTAAGCAGCTAAAAATACAACTTCTTTGTCTCTTGATATTTTTTCGCATCTTACTTCGACTTCGAGAAAAAAAAATAAAAGCCAGATCATTGCATGTCAAAAAATTGATAAAATAAAATGAAGTTAACTGGAATTCATAATTATCATCGAATTAGTGCTAACTTGACGTCTTATCACAACGAACAACACTGCCAAATTTCACCAAAATCGACAAAAGGATCTTTGAGATATTAATAAAAAACCGATATTTTGTAAACTTTGACACCCTGTATCTTGATAACCAGACTTTTTAGGACACATATTCATATGAACTTTTCTACTTGAAGTTGGTTCAGGAATGCGCCCTTGGAATTACGGCCTATCATTAAGTAACACACTGTATAAGCAACGTAATATCCCAACCAACAAAGTTATTTTATAATTCAATGGTAATACAAATATTTTATTTTATTGGTATTTTATTATTACTTCCAAAACGCTAATCGATCACTCAAATCGGTAGCTAATGTGTTTTATACATTTGTCATCATAATGTTTATATAACAGAATTATAAAATATCTTATAAAACAGTCATAAAATTATTGCAGAACATGAACAACTTAAAAAACATTTTAGCCTATAACATATAATTATGTTATGATGGCTTTATAGTACATTTCGGCGACATTTTTAATTTAATTTTAAATATATTTTTAAATTGTTTTATAGTAAGTTGCTTCCTGTGACTTAAAAAAAATAGTTATAATAGAGTACTTCTAAAAACAATTCGCCTTTAAAGGTACTTTGTTATTTTAGTGATCACTTTATAACTATTTTATAGTATGGCCATTCTACTACAATAAAAAAATAAAAACAAATTTTTTATAAAATTAAATTGTTCTCACATACATTAATTTGCTGTCGCCAACTACGTAATAAGATATATTTAAGACAATTAATTTTATACCATCCCTGAGTCACCCGATGTAAGGTTAGGCTAGAGTGAAGATTGTTTGTTAGTTTTGGGTCCTAAACTAAACATAAACATTAAAAATGTCGAATATGAAACAATGGAAAAAAAATCAGAAAAGTGGTGCTTCTCGAAGAAGTTTAAATATGTGTTATGAAAATATGATGTGTAGTAAGAACATTGGTGTTGATATTAATAATACAGTAGAGTTAAATAAAACAATGAAATCCATTAACTGCATCATTGCTTCGGATCAATTGTCAAATGCCAATTATACTTCTCTTAATGCAAGTAGCAGCGTATCTTCATACTTGTTGATATATTTTATGTATAAATACTAGTAAAATATTAGGGTGCAATAAGTTAAAATAAAAGAAAATTAGCGGTGTCGCATACAAGACTGTCCAATTCTTTTATTATAGAACACGAGGAGTCCAAAATTATTTACTACTTATGAATAAACATCCCACTCGATGATGATACCATTGATAATAATATGGTGGAGACAGAATAATAATTGTAAGCAAGAGCGGCGGCGGCGCATCATACGCTGGGATCTTCACGGATTACGACGTCATCTCGACACCGAAATAATCAGTAAACCTTTACTATTTGTTGAAAAAATAGTCCATACATAGATATATTTTATTTTACTATTTGTATTTATTAATCAATGAAATAATATTTCATTGTATCTTTATGTGATTAAGATAGACCACACTCCCTTAGTTTATATCTAGTTTTATAGCAGTTCGGTCCTGTCGCAGTCGCAGTACCCTTAGTTTTAAAGCATAAATATATTTTAAACGTTTCATAGAGATTGCATAGCAGCTTAGTTATCTTAAAATCCTTGTTAAAATTTCCCTTAACCATTGATAAATACGGGGCCTGCTTATATTTTGTTAGAAATATGCGATATATTTATCAATAAAGATTAATTCGTAGTAAAAACTTGGTCTTTGCATCACAATTAACGAACGTCTCTAAAGAATATGAAGAATGGAATTCAAATAAATAAAATGGCCTCTTACTTCTTGTAAATAGTTGGCGACGTTAATTCTATTTTTCCTTTGTGTAATACAAAATTGTTTCTTGCAGCATTTAAAATAAATTTAAAAAGCTTTTTTATTTTATTGTTGTTATTTCATGTTGCATTTTCATTTTATAACGTTTACTTGAAACTACCAAAAACCGTTTATAAAACTGTTATTTAATTGTTTCAAAAATAAAATATGCAAGTATATTTTATAGTGCAATATGAAAAGCTTTCATAAAACTGTTTTATAATGCTGCTGTTGAAACTTTTTAAGAGTTGCAGAAATATTTTTAAAATTATTATGTAGTGTTTGCAAAAGGCTTTACAAAATAATAATGGTTACTGAAGTATTTTATATAATGGTGCAAATTTTACATTTATAGCTGTTGTAGAAACGCATTAAAAACATTCCTGAGAGTACAATTGTTTTATAATTTTTTTGTCGAAAACGTTTTCGTGACCATAATAAAATATCAAATTGCTGGTTGGAATACCTACATATATACGTGGCCTTTCTTTAATCTTATCATTCTACGCCATAAACCACAACAGTCGTAAGGGTATATATAGTACGTAACTAACAACATCCCTTAACGTAGTATGGTTAAGTTGCGCTTGCCCTGTCTAAAGGTAAGTTCAAACCCTGTGTCAAATATGTGACTTAAGACCTCTCGAAGTGACGCGACGGAGACTTTTAACAGTTGTGTTTAGTATAGCATCGTGCACAGTATCCATCATATCGATTTTATTCTTATAGGTTAGATTTCCGTCCCGTACGTCAATCTAACTGCTAACTGCAAATGTTAACCGCTGAAAATATCAGTCTCTCTACTATTTTAATCGCTCTACGAACATAATAATTATGTAGCTGGAACATCACATATCGATAATTTCACACCTCCCTATCAAATACCACAAGAAGTGGTACCCTGCGGAACCCCATGATACTTTAAGCATTCCGTGATTTGTGTTAATACGTATTCAGGCGGTGAAGGCACATAATTGCGATGACCGACGACATTCTTGATGAATTTCATTAAAATAAAATTAAATTACCGCCTGTTAAATGCCTACACTTTCTAATACATTCATTAAAATACGTCTGTTCGGAATGACATCATAATTTGTAAATATGGGTGGTCTATTGGTATTCTGAAATATTTATTGACAATGTATAATACATGATATTGTATACGTTGTAAAATAATACTTGTGGTTCTGGAACCCAACAAATATAAAAACTGAAACCATTCATATCAGTGGTGAAAAAAGATTAGGTGTAAGAAAAAAAATATTCTGTGCGTCGATATTGCCCCGGGACGCATGCATTTGTCCTGCCTCATCAACGTATATGTATGTATGCTAGTGGATGCGAGAGAAACGTTTCAAAAACGACGAATGGGACCAAACTTCATCTTTTGCCAGATTTTTGAGATTTATTGTTTTGCTTTCCATCGTATTTTAGAAGACTCAGTTAACCACAAATCAAAATTTTATTCAAACAAATTATTATTTTGATTTGTTTCTGTACCATAAAGAGTGTCAATTCCCATCTATAAGTAGTAACATAGAAAATTGTACCTATAATTTTCTTTGGTCGTAACAACTAAATCAGCAAAAACATCGTGTGCTGCAATTATTATCAGTTTTTGGTTACTTAAAAACGATAATGGATTATGGACAATAATTAATTGTTATAGACAGGGGTTCGCCCTGGACTCACATAGACAATGTATCACCCACAGTATAAGGTTGGTTCGTTTTATTTTCGCTAAACCAATTAAACACAACTTATTTTGCTATGTCTTTTTATTCTTCCACTTTTCACCACCCTTATAATATTACAATGAATAGGTGAAATATGAATACATCATCTTAACAACCCTAACGCACTTTACGGAAATACCGTTAGGATTTCATTAGTTTTTACCGTAGAGAATAAATCAGAACTTGAATTAATTACAGCCTCATTGCCATCCGAGTATCGAGGGTGATTTGAAAGACATGTTCTGTATAGAACTGAGTATTTCACGTATTTACGCGAACTGCAAAACACTGAGGTGCAACCTCGTACACGTTTTTACCAAACACAAAGAATCCAGTCTGCTTAATTGCTAAATTCACGGTACTTTTACTGTACGTTTAAAATAATAGTAACCTCTGTTACCAGGCACGCGTCCCCAAAATATCACTTACTTTAACTTTAGAAAATCACCTTGCCTGACACATATGTCAAATCAAAACACGTGCAATTATTGTTTTAGCCACGTGGAGCATCTGCTTACGTTGAAGTCTAACATAACACTGGTTTGTTTATGGCGCTACAGTGCTCTAGTCTGGGAGGTCCACCACTTATATGTGGTCACGTAGACACTCTTGACCAACCAACGGAGGTTGCATCCGCCCAGGTTAGCGGCCAAACTTGTTTACTGCCAATAAAAAAATTGAAGAACCCGTTGAAGCATTAAATGATATTGCCCTTTGTCGGCTAAAACATCACAGAACCTGACATACATTCTCGAAGCCGCAAACCTATTGCAAAGCTATCGTTTATCGGTTTTCGTAGACGTGAATTTAATATTATTTAGTTTCGAATATAGTTTTTTTGTTTACAGAAGACTTGATGTTTTCCGAGAATTAGAATACTGCAAAACAATAGTTTATTACTTTAATTATTAGAAAACTTGTTTCCCAAATAATAATAGTACAACGATTGGTAAACCACAGCACGGTAGAACATGTTGACGTAACCTACTAGGGTAATTATTGGAAAGATGTACCACCTTTTTATTTATGACTGTTGTAGTTCGTATAAAAATATAATCAGGGGAAAGTGGGCAAATATCGACCATTTAAGCTAAAACTCTTATAGTGACTTTCTTGTTCAAGATATAATGAAGTTAAATAATTGCAGGATTATGGAAATGAGCCTGCTTACGTAAAACAGATAAGGAACTTCTAAATTATATTACACACTTTTTTATAAGAGGAAAAAAATTCAAAATATTAGTGTGGCGGGCTAAATTCGACCGTATATAATCCGCTAATGTCGACCAAGTGTTTCTTTAACAGGGTAATAAAATAAATGTGCAAAACGTTAATTTCACCTACTTATTTTATTTCATACGAAGTAAAATGAAAACTGAATTCTAAGATCTAACATTTTACAAAAAACATAGTGTTCAGCTCCTTTAATGTCCGCGCAATCAGTGATATCCCAACACCCATATAAGCGCCACCTCCACCTCCACCTCCATCACACCTCGTTGTTTCATTCCACAATCTTGACATACAAGGTATCGGTAACTTTTCATCTTCGTTGGCAGTCTGATTTTTTGAACCGATTCACCGCTTAACATTCTTTATTTGCTCTTTCTTCTTTACTAGCTTTATGTTGATTGCTTTTTTACATGTTTTACTTCTGGTCTTCACTACAATGATAAAAGGTCCGTAATACTGTTTTGAGTTAAATATTCTTATCTTCATCGTCAGTCAGTTCATTTTCTAATTTTTCTTCTACATCTAAACTTGAAGAGTAATTTGATGCCGTCAATGAAGAAGATTTACTACTTTTAGATTTTTATTTTAGGAACTGACTGCTATGGTAAGGATAGTCCAGACGATTAAGCGACAGGTGATTTGTGACTGGTATCTCTTTATTAGCAAGTGTGAGATCCTGCGTATATGATGGAATATCCACAGTTAAGGTATTAGTGAATTCATTATCACTAAATACAAACGATTTAAAGATAATATTTCACTTATTTTCACCCCCTTATCCACCATTGCTATCGTTAAAGGCGCTTTTTTAAATAAGTCTGCAATATCGGTTTGCAAGATCTTCTTATGTTGCTTAGATTAAACGTAGGGTCAAGTGGGGTAAATGCAAAACCGGGGCAAATGTAATAGCCTCCTATATTTTTAGTTTTTAAATAAAACATGTGCCGCCATCTCTGGCACGTTTAAAATACTCCCTAAACTAGCCGCCTGCAGCGTCGAACGGCTTCTATACCTAACGTCAGTTTGATGACATATGATTTACCGCATGGTTCCAGCATTGCACGTTGCATGCGAAATTTGAAGCGTAAAGTTTAATCTGAATTCATCCGAATATATAAGGTATGTTTTTCATTTTTTTTTTATTAATAATATTGTTTTGGCTGTTCGAATGTACTGTGACCATGTATTTTCCTAAAACCTATTGCATTTGCCCCTAGAATTTCAATCACTGGGGAAAATGTAATAACATAGGGTGGGGTAAATGTAATTTAGTTATTACATTTGCCCCAATTTGGTATTACTAATAAAATATTTTTCAGTTCTTACAGATGGTGCGTAATTATATCAAAAAGGGTTCTGCACAGCCCAAGTATTCAGAAGAAAAATTGCAAAGAGCGCTGGATGAAATAAGGGCAGGCACATTGGCAATTTACAAAGCTTCGGTAGTTTACAAAGTTCCATTCTCAACGCTCTATTGTCAAAGCAAAGGCACGCGGGGGCGAATAGAAAAATCAAAAGGTAGGAAGACAGCCCTCCCAGAAAATATTGAAAATACTTTAGCAGCCTCGGTAAAGACCTTAGCTAAATGGGGATTTGGGCTTAGTCGAAAAGAAATCATGGATCTGGTTGGTCAGTATGTTAATGGTAATACATTGGAAACCCCATTCAAAGACGGAATACCCGGAGAAGACTGGTTTTTAAACTTCAAGCGACGTCATAATTTGTCTATCAGAAAACCAGAGACTTTAGAGTATGCAAGAAAAAAGGCAGCTACCGATCCTTTTACCATATACGGATACATCGACCTTTTAAAGAAGACCTTGACGGAATTAAATCTGGAAGATAAACCCCAATGCATCTAGAACCTGGACGAAAGCAGTTTAAGTATCGATCCATCCAGAACTAAAGTAGTTGGTGAAAAAGGTCAAAGTTCATCAAGGGTGACATCTACATCAGGAAGAGAGAATACCACTTTTGTTCTAGCTGCTAGTGCTGCAGGTCAGAGAGCGCCTCCATTAATCATTTATAAGGGTAAAAATATGTGGGATCAATGGCGAGCCCCCCCCCCCGATAAAGAGTATCCCCGCACCTCTTATGCTGCGAGTCCCAATGGCTGGATGGAAACAGAAATATTTATAAATTACTTTAAAAAAACTCTTATTCCAGCATTAGGTGCAGAACGACCAGTGCTTGTCTTATATGATGGGCACGCAACGCATGTTTCTGTCGACTTAATAGAGACTGCCTTAGCCCATCATATAACGATTTTAATACTTCCACCACATACGAGTGACCGTCTGCAGCCACTAGACTTATCTGTTTTTAGGTCATTTAAACAAAAATGGGATGAAATAGTTACCAAATGGCAGAGACAAAACATTGGACAAAGGCTTCCAAAATCATTATTTTCCCAATTTTTGGGTGAAACATGGCTAAAAGTGTCTGAAGACGTCATTAAGAGTGGCTTTATTAAAGGTTGCATATACCCATTTAATCCAAACGTTATTACCAGAGAACATTTTTCAAAAGACTCTCTTGAACGTTGGGAACAATTTAAGCAGCGAAATGTAAACGAAGAAAGTGAAGAAACCACTGAACAGGAAGGAGAAGTAGAAGTTCAAACAAAAAGAAATAAAGAAGTGCCCTTGTCTGAAAATAATGCAATAGTCCCAATGCCATCAACGTCACGAGGTCCAGATGTGCAACCAATTATTAATAAAGCAGTGTTAGGAAAGAAATCAATAGAAGATGTTTTGTTGTCTACAATACATCAGAAAGGCGTCCAAAATAAACTAAAGAAACGAAAAGTTGCTTCGGGAGCTGAAGTTATCACTTCTGACGATGTTCTTAAAATTTTACAGGAGAAAGATAAAAATAAAAAGAATAAAAAAAATTCAGAGAAGGACACACAGAATAATAAAAGAACCTTAGGGAAGGACACACAGAATAATAAAAAAAAAAAAGCAAACATAGGGACAGCACAGACAGCGAGTCAGAAGCCGAAATAAGATACGCAGATTCAGATGAAAGTGTAGGCCTAGAACAAGAAGAGGATTTCTCAGATGAAGACAATTTTGATCAAGAGGAAGATAAGAACAAAATATCAGAAACTTTGGACATAGACAAATGGGTCATAGTAAAATACACCCTAAAAAAATCATTACGATATTACTTAGGACTAGTGCAAGAAAAACTTACCAACGATCATTGGGAAGTAAAGTTTGTTCGGCGAAGGGAAAAAGCATTTATATGGCCAGATGTGGATGACGTCGATACTGTTACATCCAGTAGTGTGGTAAAGATATTGCCAAATCCTAAAATTAGTAACCGCGGCATTTTACATTTTAATTTTAACTGGAAAAATATTGTTGTTTCTTAGTTATCGTAAGCCGCATTATTTTGTTTGTATATTAAAAGTTATTTTTTCCAAAAACCGTTTGTAGTTCCTAAACAAAATAAAATAAAATGTGTTGTAGAAACTGTTGGTTTAATTACATTTCCCCCTGGTATGCCTAAATGCAGTAACCACACAAACGACAAACATTTATTACATTTGCCCCTAAAAGCGGGGTAAATGCAATAATATGAACAACTTTCATAATTTCACAAAAAAAATTTTAACCTAAAAATTAAAAAACCGTATATTTTAGAAAAATTAGTTTACTAAGTTCCTAATACATCCTAGCAATTACGGTTGCTATAAAGCTGTTAAGTTTTACATGACATTAAATTGAAAGTAAAATTTTAGTTGTGGTGATCGCATTTACCCCACTTGACCCTACATAAGTTTCACGATCTTGGTTATGAGGTGGAATTGAGACCTTAATCCCGTAATCCCGGCAAGAATTATAAATTGTCAAGTTGGAATGGGTAGAGAGAGGAATTAATCTTGGCTAAGTTTACTAAATGTAGCAAAACGCGTAACCTATTCAGAAAAAGATCTTCGGTGACCCATCCTGACTTAGAGCAGCGGTAAATATCGAGTTCTTTTCACTCTTCTTTCATTCTCCCCCTTTTAAAAATGAACGTTTTCTGCGGGAAGTAGTAGCCAGCAGTAGTAGCAAAAGCTGACTGCCCTCCTTTTTCACCACTTCTATAAATGTGCCCAGTAGTTTTTGAACAATGCGGTTCAGGATGTACACGTTTACTAGTACTCCCCGTTTCCTCAACGTTAAACATAAGATGGAGCTTCAAAATTGTGTTGCTTGTACAGCTTTCAAAATTGTCGAAAAATAGGGTCTATTAAAAGCCAGGACTCGGTGCGTTTAGGTTTACGAAAGCGAAAGTTGAATTCCGCTGCACAAACCAAGAGAGCCAATATTTCCCACGAGCCTTTTGCTCCTTATTAAAATTGTGTTTGATGTTGTTTGCATTCACATTTTCTTGGTCCTGAATCTTTGGAGATCATACTCTATGGGAAACACGCTGACCTCGGAGTGGTCGTTTCAGAGTGATGACGTTGAAATTCATATGCGAACCCCTTCTGATTGACCTGCCAGTTAATCTATAAAACACATTGGAGAAACACTAATATTATAACTTGCAACCTCAAGCTTTCGCTCGATAAACACTGATTTTCTTCCTAGCTCGTATTTGTTTTGCAGGAAAGTGATTCTTAAGCGAACTTGTAACAATATCACTGGTACAATATCATCAATCTGGTCGATATTAGCCTTTCGAGAATTGAAAAACATTTTGCTTACAGTAAAAAAGCTAGGTTAGAGAACAGAGATAATTTTATTATAAAATTAATGTTGCTATAAGACAAGTAAATTATATAGTAAAAAAAGTAAACACAGGTTAAAGAAAATAAAATACCTATATTCGGCGAAGTAAACGTAGGTGGAGGTGCCAGTGAGATTAACCCCCTCCAGAGGCACAATAAATGTGTTTAAACTTTTACAAGTCGTTTTTTGCTCCCGATTTGACCGGTTTTTTTTTTAAATCCCAAGCTGCATAGAACAATTTTTATCTTAGTATTGACTTAAATTTGGACATTGAGTTAGATCTTTATCTTTTACTCCTCTTCTTTATCGTACTTCTGTTCAGAACAACTTTTTGGGTGGGTTTGGATGCTGACAATTTTATTGTTTTGGCTAATTTGTTGACTGTATGCTGATATGGTAATGCTTTTCTTATTTTCCTAATGATATTTTTAGAATTTTCTAGTGCAGCTTGTTTTTCTTAAGGGAGCCAGTCGCGGGGAAGTCTATATGTAGCTTGGTGTGGTGCGTGAGTGTGTGACTGAGTAGGTACCTAATAAGTACATTGTTCGAAACGTCCGTCCGTGCGTAATATTTTGTAATTATTTTGTCAAGAAATTCGTCTAATGTCTCCATGTGCATGTCATTGTGTAGTACTCTTGTAGGTGTATGTCTAGGTGCATTTGTAATTATTTGTAGTATTTTTTTTTTAAGATTTGAAGTTTCTTGTACTTTGTCTTATTTTTGGTACACCATGTTGGTATACCATAAGTCAGTACTGGCCGTAATAATATAGACAAGTTACCTATCATATTATTTTTGGAACAAAAACCATTAGCCTAATAATTTACCTCTAACCTTTCGAAGAGCCAACCAAACCCCCGCTGTCCACCCTCACTTCACGCCTTCCCCATCATCCACCTACAACGCCAACAGATCAACCCACGTGACTTCTTGCATCTCGCATCGGCATTTGACTTTGTAAAAAAGGTCATCCGCTGCCGACTCGACATATTCAACAGGTAGCGAGACGATCAGAGCCGGAAATGGCCGATCGAGCCTGGGAACGTGCCGAACTTTTCGTCTCAGAGAGCGGTGCGGTCTCTTTACTCTGTTACCCCCTCTTCCCGGCGTCTGGGTAGCTCGTGTCGGATGCTGCGGAAAGGACGTAAGTGCGATGTTGCCAAGATGACATAAACATAAAATAATATAATGATTATTTTAAGTAGATTCAGATTTTTAAATAGACGTTGTTTTAGATAAACTTACTCCATATTAATAAAAACTTCAAGGTTCATTTTCAAAGATATCAATAAAAAAAAATTATAACTAAAGAGCTAACGTCTAAATATTGAATGTTTTCTTCAAAAATGCTCGAACGTCAATGAAAAAAAATATTTTAAGGGGATTTTGGTACTCTCTAATACCTTGTCAAAATAAAAATTTAAAAAAAGAATTCAAAATTTTGTCGAAAACTTTCACAATAAATAATTACACAACAATTATGTATTGAGTACGTACCTAAGTATAGGAATTATAGAAAATAAAAAGTAATAATATTAGATATCTTTCGCAAAAATTATAGGTATTAAAAGTGTTTTTTTGGGTAGCAATAAATTACGAATTTCTTATTAAATTTCAGCTTTACAAAAGTATTGCAAACATTAGGTATACAATGATTTTTATTACTATTTAAATTTTTCCTTCAGATTTGAATGACCCATGATTTGTTTTAAAGATTTTTAAGAGAAATTACAAAACTTATTATTTATGAAGTTTTTCTGTGAATTTTGAAATTATTTTATCAATTTACAAAAATATTTGTTACAATGAAGGTGTAAAACAAACAAGCTCATCCTAAAGAATGTTCGTTTTGCTTTTATCTGGCGATTGTTACTAAAACAGTGTTTTAATACAAGAGGCTTCAAAAAATAATTTTTGTTATAACTTGATAACATAAAGAGTATATCAGAATATCATGCATTGTCTTCTGCTACAACAATTATAAAAGAAAAAAGGCAATTAATTAATTAATTAATAAGTTTACTCAAAGTTACTATAAACGAGCTTTTTGTAAAGAAGAATTTATAAATCTGGTTTCATTTATGATATTTGTTAAAAATCGTTTTTAAGATAACGTCTTAATCTTTATCAAACAATATTCTTTGGTGCCATCGTTCCATTATTACCATATCCATCAAATATAATTTTAACAATACTGCCATATAGTTTCTCTTTAGATAATGAATAGGTATGCCCTTGACAAATATTATGAAACGTTTGATTTTGTTAACATTTTAATATAATATGAACTAACCTGAACGTCTGTTATACATTGTTCAAAAATCAATACAATAATGATTTAGTTGGTTTTCTTGTCCCTATAGGTAATCCCAACTTTATTATAAAGGAATTCGGAATACTAAAACAAATTCAATTCCAATTAAATATCATTGGAAAAAAATAATTATCCTTATAAATTGATTATAATTATTAAAACAATATAAATATCCGGCTGTCGGAGTGTTTCAGATTTAAAATTATTTATGTATTATAGTTAGGTAGGTACCTACTAGGGCTTGCAATCCCGGGATCCCGAAAACCCGGGATACCGATTAAAATTTGTCCCGAAAAATTCCGGGATCGGAACTTGTTAATCCCGGGAATTTAATTTATTTAATTCATTAAATCCATCTACCTTTTTATTTTTTTATTGATCATGATAAAGAGCTTAAGCCTATTCTAGACTGTAAGACTAGGTGGATTAGTTTAATAGACATGCTTGAACGTTTTAGTTTACTGGAAGGTTCTATTAAAAAAGCCATGATTGACCTAAATACACCAATCCTTGATTCGGAGTTCAAGATAGTAAAATCTATTATTAAACTACTTCAACCTATAAAAATAACTGTTGAGTCGTTATATCAACGTGACATGAACTTATACAAAGCGAATATAGCACTAAAATTTATGTTATGTGAAATTCAAAAAGTAAAATCAGAGTTCAGCACTGATCTTCTCAATTCTCTAAAAAATCGGATTAATCTAGGTAGGACTAAATTATCAAGACTTCTTGCATTTCTTTCTAATCCAATGGGGACTAATTATTATGAGTTTAATGAATGCTTCCAAATTCTTGACATTAACACAATTAAATCAGAAATAGAAGATATTTTAATAAGATTAGATGACGGGCATGATGAGTTATCACAAGAGCTTGAAACTAGTGACGACGACGATATGCCTCTTGCCGAAATTATAAGAGAGAAAGAAAATTTACCTCTAAAAGTTAAATTACAGAAGGCTTTAAATGGGTGTAACGAGTTACCCAAAATAAGAAATAATGAGAAAACAACCCAACTCTCTGATAAAATAATGCAAGAAATAAATTTATTTGTAGATGGTGGAAATCGTGGTTTGAATCTGCAACGAGCATTTAACTTTTTAATAACTTCCATCAACCGGTTATATTTGTAATAAGTTTCGTTCCAGTCTTAACAATAAGACGTTGGATGCTTTGATTTCGCTGCGGTCTCTTTTTCAAAGTATTTAAATTGTTGTTATTAAAATATTATTAGTTTTTACGAGTACCACAAGTATAACTCTACTATTAACTATAGTACAAGGTGTTTTTATTTAGAGTTGGTAAAATTTGTTTTGTTTTAGAATTTATATGTATTTATTTCATCCACTATAGTTTAAAGTTTTTAATTAAAGTTGAATACGTAAAAATCCTTTGAATTTATTAGTGTTTTTATTTTCCGGGACAAATCCCAGGATCCTGTGATTTAGCTTTTGGTCACGAAAATCTCGGGATTGCAATATATACCCTTGTACCTACCCATTATAGTTTGTTGCTTAATGCGAGAGAGCAATAAATCATTATTGAACTATAAAACCCAGTGGTCTTCGCCGTATTCCATAGTCCAATTATTATTATTGTACCTATGATTATTGTTAAGGGTCCCGAGACCGGGTAGGTAGAGGCACAGGTAGTTTACCTACGTGTGCCTTACTGTTTTAAAAATTTGAAATGTTTAGTAACTTTCCGGCAGTTGTTTGAAAACCTGGTTCTTGAAAATGGCTAGAGTGTTTCTGATATTGTTGCTGAGAAACGGATTAGAAAAACTGTAAAATTTAAAAATTAAGTTGTTGTATTGTACACAGTAGATTTTTTTATATATATTAATATTTATTCTAATTTATCTAGTCTCATATTATTCTTACTTCTGTATAAGTTTTTATCTACTTAATATTAGAATTATTAATTTCTCAATTATCTGCCTACCTTTATAATTATTAAGTGTAATTCTTTTTCCTGTCATTACAAAATTACATTAAATTACTCTCTGGCATTAAGCAACAGAGTTTAGAAGAACTTTTTGAAGAAATCGTCTACCTACTACATCCGATCTGCTTTTGAGAATTCCGAAGTAAAAACCTTTAATGAATCGGCTACAGGTTAATTATTATTGTGGTATGTCCTTTGTTAAATAAAACGAAGGAGAAAATTAAAAACACTAATGTAGCAGCATCCGCTAAAAATCACATGTAACCGGATAGAACTATAATTTAAGTCAATTTTTTTTATTGATTTGGCAACAGCGCCCTTTTCTGAAAACACCAGGTCAGTTTTCAGCAGATTTACCCGATTGGAATCCACGCGAGCGATTCATTCTGTCGCAAGACTATGTACTAAGTGGTTGCACTTATCCGCTATACAGAGTGTTCTAAAATTACGCGTCGAGCTAGGAAGTTTAAAATATAAACTTACTGCTGAATTGTTCGCCAAGAAATTCGTGGTTAAAAATAAAGAATAATTATTTTGAGAGTGTTCTTTAGATGGGCAGTTAAAATTTATCAGATCGTTCTTGTGGCCGTTTACCAAAAACATTTTTGTGGTTTCAAAAAAAACGACATTTTTTGTTAGTGTATTAAAAACAAGTTAGTAAACTTTTTTGGTACTACCGAACTGAAAGGTAGTATCTACGAACGGTAGGCTGCAGAGAACAAACATTTTGTGTCACTAGAATATTAATAAAATAAAAACTACTTTGATTTTACCGGTATCTATCTACTGCAGTGCACCCACCTGACCTTAAAATCAACATGGTGACTACAACGCAACCAAATATTCCTTCAAGTACAGCTGGTGTTCCTGCTAGTGTTCTGCAACAAAATCCCTCTGTGAGTGTGACTCCATTAGTTATCACCAAAGCTGACAGTAATGGTGCCAGTCATTTAAGTGTGACCATGGACACTATGGGTGGTACCACTGGGGCTGCTGGAGTAAATAGGAGTACAACGCGTGTTAGTGATAATAGAAGGGTGAGTATTATTGTAAGTCAAGAAATTGTAAGTATTTTAACAACACAACTGTGTCGGAACACGTTAGGCAAAGTAGGGGTGCCTACCAATCGAAACTAAAAAAAAATACCTGCCGTAAAAATCATTTGGTAATATCTCAAATACCCATACTTACCTAAGTATACCTACCTACCTAGTTAGTACCTATTCAGCCCTAGGATCAAACATACAAGTTAACTTTTAACGTGCCGTTTCCATGACAACAACCGAAAAAGGCCTATTTGTAAATTTTTCACTGTGGTTGAAAAACAGTTAATTTTGGAGTTAACGTCTAGAGCTAACTTGTGTGTTTGATCATAGGGCTGATTATTAGATAACGTCAATGGTATCGAAAAATAATGACGATTTTGACGAGATGTTGAAATTTGCGATTTTAAAGTCGGAAAAAAGTTTTGCAATGAGAACCGAGGTGAGATGTGAGAAGAATATTATTTCAATACCTACACAATTAAAAAGGTTGGATTAGGCAAATATTTGGGAATTACTTACTTGGACCCGTACAGCGAATTTTTCGCATTTTTTTTATAAATAGCTTAATTTGAGGTCGTGGATCACGAATTCGAGGTGATTTCTATCCAAATTTTCCCGTTTCCACTAAAATATCACTTGTATAACTCATAATCCTTTTTCAAGGACTTCTTAAACCAAATAAGACGTTCATGAGCTTGAGCAAGGATTTAAGTATGTGATATTTAAGCGGAAATGGCAAAATAAAAAAAATCCCAATAATTTTTTTCTTTGCAACAAAAACAAGCTTCAAGCTCGCTTAGCCATCAGTTAGTAAAAATTACCCTTTTCCCCAACTACTAGTAACCTAATGAATACATAACAATTATAATTGTAAGTACCTACCTAATAACTTTCTACAAGGTGTGTAAATAATTTATAATAAAAGTTTAGGGAAAATTGAGGGGATTATGTTATAAGGAAGGATGGAAAGGGATGTGAAGGAATGAAATACGCATTCTTGTTGCAATAAAACCAGGAAAACTTTGACCTCACACATTTTAATGCTGGGTGTCTTTTCTATCTACATTTTTAGTCAGACACACACCTTTTTGACTAGAGAGGCATTATTGTATAATGTGAGAATTTTTACAGTGGTGTATATACTTACCTACCTATGTAGGTAGGTACTTTGTAAAACCCGAGGGAAAACCATTAGGCTTCCGAATACTTTTTTTTTTTGGAGTCAGTTTTGGATAGGTAGGTATATCTGGCTAGCTCTGAATAACTTAATTTGCAGTTTTTGGTATACAGGATGTTTCAATATTATACCGACAAATTGAAACAGGTGATTCCTCGGGTGATTCCTTAAAAAAAAATTATGAAAAAAGTTCCCATTACTTAATGGAGGTTCAGAAACCCCTCGTTTGTAAGATACAGGGTGTTAAACTTTGTACTGTGTAAACTAATGTACCTACAAATTTCTTTTTTTCTTTGACGGGAAAAAAGTTTGACATTTTATCTCTGTTGACAGGTAACAAAATGACACTTTTTATGAAATTACTTTTTTCCCGGAAAAAAAATGATTACTTTTTTTCCGGATATAATACCTACGCATAGGTATGTAAGTATAAGTATAAGTATATAGTAACGCAGGTCTAATTGTCGCTATAGGTAAAACAGCCTACTAGTTTAAAAATTCAAATTTTACATCGATAAATTTACTCCTACAATAAAATGTCCATTTGACATTTGCATTTTTATCACTTTGACATCGATAAAAAAGGTGCATCCTTTTTTATCGCGATAAAACCCTCTCCAGCTGAAAATTAAATGGTAAAAACCTTTCCAGCTCAAAATCGAGTAGCTTTATCTTTTCATTGCTCGGCAACCTGACATATTGTTACAAATTAGTTTGATGCTGTCAACCATTTTTTTAGTGAAGTATTATTTTTTTTTCGTATTTATTCATGCCAAAATCGGATAAACTTTTGTTTTTTAAACTCAAACTTGATCACTTTTTAGCAATTTAAACTCGAACAAACGGTAATAGATAAAAACGCGACCACGAAGCTCGTTTGTTCTCGTTAAATTTCTAAGTAATCTAGTTTTCGTAAAAAATAGAAGTTTATCCGATAAAAAAAAGCTCTTGTGGTTTTACGTGTGATACTTTTTTGACTTTAATATATTGTAATAATATGTTTTTTCAATATTAAATCGTCGTTTTTCCCGTCACAGAAGAAAATAGTGTAATATACACGGGAAAAAATTAGATTTTAGCTCTCACAACCTCGAGCTAAAATCTAATACTTTTTCCCTTGTATAATAAATAACTATTTATTTGATCAAATTAAAAATGTAGCCCTGCTTTAAATCATCTTTTACCAAATATCAGCCGAACCGTATAAGATATGAAAATGGTGCAAGAAATAAAAAAGGTAAATGCGATAAACCAAGAAAGTTGTTTTTATATGAATGGATAGTCAGTGTTGTATCAAAAAAAAGTTGGGGGAGTCGCAGTGGTCGTGACGCCCAAAAAGATAACACCCTGTAGATAGTGTTAAATGGCAATAGGTTAATTCTTTAGATACTTTAATATGTGACAAGAGTACATAATTTGAATAAATAATGTTTAAGCACGCATAAAATAAAGAGGAAAAACCGAAAAAAAATCAAAAGTTTAACACCACGTATCTTACAAACGAGGGGTTTCTGGACCTCAACTAATGGGAACTTCTTTCATTATTTTATGTCAAGAAATCGCCTGTTGCAATTTGTCAGTATAATATTGAAACACCCTGAATATGCCGGAAAAATTAAGGTATTTTATTTTTAAATGCTATATAATAGGTAATAGGTATACATAGGTACTTGAAATACTAATTTGTAAATAAATCAACGAGCAATACACATACTTAAGTCTTAAGTGAACAGAAACCTGCCATGGCTGGTGGCAAGCGTTATTGTTTTTATCCGAACCAAATAGGTAGGTATGTAACTTAGGCAAGTGTTTTCAAAATTTACTGACTTAGCGGAGTTATTTCAAACTGGAGGACAAAGGAAACATCTCGGGACACATTTTGAAAAAGCAAAAGTAACACTCCCAATTATCTTTCCGATTTTGAATTTAAAGTACCTATACCCTCGCCTATACCTACCTACCAGCAAGTAGATATACCACCTAACAATGTGCCCTTTTTGAACCATTAAAAGCAAGCTTGATAGGGACTAACTTGAGGAAGACGATTTATGTACAAGAAAATGCAAAAATACTATATCTAAGTAGTGCAGCAGGTAAAAATTTTATTTTTTTATAAGTGTTATAAATTTTGTATTCGCTGGGTCCAATTTTGAAAGCTGCATGTCTCTCCCCTTTAGACGTCAATGTTTATTTTGCGCACAAGTTTTACCACCCATGTGCTACTAACTATAAACTGCTCATTCATGATATTTTGATTAATAGTCATTTTAGGTGCGCAAAAAAAACTACGAAATAATATATTCTGCCTACGTAGTTACAACGTAAACTATTTACCTATCGAATAACAAACAGCGACGAAATAACGCGTTGAACGGAAAATTAAATAGAAAAACAAACGTGCAACCTCAATCAAAACAATAGACTTTATAACCGCAAATAGAGAATGTTCGCAACTTCACGGTAAATTTGACCAGCAAAACCAATTAATTCGCGGAACCAAAATTTATATTGGTAACTAAGATATACTTCTTTTATCTTTAAACTGGGATATCATTCCAACATCCACACAGGTTCCGTGTGATCACATTTTTTTTAATGATGCCTACAAATCACAGAATAGAAATAAAGACCAGAAGGATCACTCCACTTGCACCCGACATTTCTCGGAATAAAAAATGACATGCGATGCCAGGCAGATAAGTGCCGTAAGTGAACCATCTTATAGTATTCTTTAGTCTATGCTACAAACACATTATTCAAAAATTACTATGATCCATGCAAAAACTCCCCAAGAAGCGCCGTAATCGTCGACGTCCTCGTCGACATTTGATCAGAGCCGGCGTCTCGGCTAAATTTAAAACAAAAGAGCGTCGCGGCATGTTGCCAAGTCGGGCACGAGGCGGCCACGCTTGACGCAACTCTCTTTCCCACGCCAAGATTTGTACAGGGAGCGCCTGAAGCAAGGTCGTTTGTGGCTTTGATGAGTTTTATAGAGAGGCTCAAGTTAATTATTAGCTAGAATTAGGATCAGCTAGAATTTAAAAAAGTCGACATTTTATTATAGGCTTTGGCGGTCGACGTTTTATATAATAATTTGATATCCTGCCAGATGTCCAAAGGCGCTAATAAATAAAAAATACGGGGTTGGCTAAACCTGGCCTGATTTTTTTTTATACACTCCAATAACTTTACTTAACGTAATCTACTTACTTGACAAATCAATATTAGCACTTATTTCTTCCTTTTATGTTTCATGATATTATGTATAGTCCGTCGCACGAGGCATGCAGCATGAAGAGAAAGGGGAAATAAAACCATAAATATGGAGTTTTATAAATTTAGGTTTTCTTAAAAGAAAATACAGAATTATATGAAAATAAAATAAAATAAGCGCAACAGCTCGCTTGAGACGTCTGTAAATTTTTAAATATAAAAACAATTACAACGTGTAACGCGTGTACACATCGCATTTACAATCCGCTAATGACGAACAATTAGCACACGCCTAGAAGCCAGACGCTTCTCAGATGCACAGCACACCAAACATTTTTTTGTTTTGTTGAACCTGTGTCAATTAAATTACTTTTTATGGTCCACTGCTTTAAGCTCATCGCGTTGAGCTGTTGCCAGATTCGGATAATTAGAATAAATTATAACTTATTAAGATATTCCATGACAGAAAACATTATTATTTCTTCATTAAATATAGATAGATTGATCTGATAAAAATTTTAATAATTTCGTAAACACCTATATTTTAATAGGTAGGTACCCTTACATAGTCTAATAATAATAATTATATACCCAGTGTAATATAAATAAATATTTAGGTGTTCTTTATTGAAATTTGTGCTAGTCAATTCGCATTCTTTTCATTGGGCTTTGGAATAAGGTTTATATCTTTCCCAGTAAATATGGGCCTAAATCCTTTACCATTTCGATTAAAAGTGCTTTGTCTTTGTTAAATATGGTCATAGTGCGGCGTAAACGCAGACTATATGACGCTACAATGCTCGAATATATCTAGGGACGTCAACGTTACAGTCAAACGTCACGCGTGGCCTCCAAGGGACACCGTCTCCGTATATTTCCATAGTGCGCATATGCGTGACTGCGGCCACCTATACGGCGTTTATTGGAGACCAGCACGATTTTCTGTAACCCTCGTTTTCCTATTTTTAGATTCTGTTCTAATTGCTCAAAATGCTCTTTTATTATGATCTTTTTAACCATTTGTTTTAAATATTTTGTTCGATAAAATGTTTAGTAACAAACAACAAGGTACAAGAATTTCTGTAAACTTTTCGAAACTACCAATTTAACAACGAGATGTCATGCAGACCATGCAGATCACCGGACGATGGAAAACATTATTCATTTTCAAAAAAAGCTTTTTTTATTCTTAAAGAAACAATGAAACATATTTAATTTTTCCTTCTTCTTTTTTTTTGCAATATTGCCCTTGAAGACAATTTCCTAAAAATAAGTTATTTCTTTAAATCTATAAACACTGTAGCAAAAGACTTTTTGCTTTATGTTTTTCTCCTATTGTTTCAGAGTAACAAACCTATTATGGAAAAAAGAAGACGAGCCAGAATAAACAATTGTTTGAATGAATTGAAAACGCTTATCTTGGATGCAATGAAAAAAGACGTAAGTAGAATCCGACCTTTTCTAGGTAGTTTACGTAATCACATTGATGCAAACAGATGTTCACATAAATCGCATCATAAAAATTAATGGGTAATCTCAGGACCTCCTTAAAAATATCACCTAACACCTAAACGGTCATAGATGAATAACCTCAAAAAAATTAAATATATAAAACGTAATTTTTTTTACAGCCAGCTCGCCATTCTAAACTGGAAAAAGCCGACATTCTAGAAATGACAGTAAAGCATCTTCAAAATCTTCAGAGGCAACAACAAACTATATCAAACGTCACCGACCCGTCAGTAGTCAACAAATTTAGAGCTGGTTTTACCGAATGCGCTACCGAAGTTGGTCGGTTTCCAGGAATGGAACCCATGGTTAAAAGAAAACTCTTACAACATCTCGCCAACTGTCTTAGCCGGACAAGTAAACCTCAAGAAGTGCCGCAAGTGCAGGTTCATATTTTGCCGAACCCGCACAGGTCCCAGGAGCAACAAGTACCCCAGTCTGGAATTATTCTAAGTAATGGGACTGGAGCTGGGGTACAACTGGTCCCCACACGCCTTCCCAATGGAGATATCGCTTTGGTGTTGCCTGCTTCCGCTCAAAACCATCAGCAGATACCGTCGCCAGTACCCCTTCTTGTGCCTATTATACCAGAGCGAACTGCTAGTACTGTTTCCGCGGGTTCTAGTTCCAGTTACAGTTCTTGTCACAGTCCTGAACCGATGGATACAATGTATTGTCCTACTCAGCAAAAACCATTATCTTTGGTAGTAAGGAAAACTGAATCTATTGATGAAAATTCAGATGAACAGCCTTGGAGACCTTGGTGAGAATACAACACTTGGAATTACTTAAGTATTTATATAGAAGCTCAAATTGTGATAGCTTTTGGCTACTTTTCGAATTTTCGTAATTTTTTTATATTATCAAGCTAAATAGTCCAATTAATTGTGAAGCGTAAATACTTGCAAATGGTGAAAACAGTATAATTGCATTTTTTACCCGCTTTGGTTTAAGATATTATATAAATAATTTTCACTGAAATGGACTTTAAAACAGATTAATTCATCAGAATAGCCTACAGTTATTTGTTCGCTTTCGATAGATACCTAGTCTAGAATACTCTAGATTCTAGATGAAAGAATAATATTTTGGGTTAAGTTTGAATTGTGTATTGCGTGCACTTTATTTAGAAAAATATTTTGTACCCACATTTGTAAATAAAAAAATCTACTTTGTACATAAGTTATTCAAAAGGAAATACGTTTAAAGTTTATAGCCTAATTTGTGATATTAAAAATAAACCTACAATTATTACACTTAATAAACATTTATCATTTAAGATTATTTTGCGTTAAAATATTAGCTATAAAAATATTTCTTTACAGCTTAAATAGTAATCTTCCATTTGCAGGGTGTTAATTTTTACGCATTGTATACTTTCAGTTAAGTCAAAAGTACCAAATTAACTCATAATTTTTTCGCTTCCGCACACAAAAGCAAAATTACCAAAACCTTTAAAATGTAGCTTTTGTTACAATGTTGCTTATCATATCACTATGTAGGTAATCCATCTGGTTTTGCGGTAATTCCTCATTTGTTGAGTTTGTAATTAACTTAGTTAGGTATAATAATAAGAAACTTATCTACCAGAACAACGACACCATGGCTAACGTACAAAGTGATAAGTTGTCGATAAGTCTTGGTGAGCTAGATTATTGGAGCTGACAAAACCTATTACTTTATAGCTTATTTGGGTTTGTGTGTGGAATTTAATTTCTTTTAAGGAGTTTTGGATCTTATTTACTTATAAAGTGCCTTAATTACAACAACAAAAGTCACCGTTGTCTTCCATATTTTGTGGTTTTATGTTTTATAACGTAATGGAAATAACCTACTTAATATCAATAGTTTATATTTTTATGATAAGAAGAGTTTTCGTTTAGTTTCCTTTTAGTTAATAAAGAGTGATATGTTTTGAGTTTAACTTGTTGTTTTATTTAGGCATACAATTTACTGTGGGATTACCTTTTAGGTATCTTTAACAAGAAGACCTATGATTAACATAACGGGCAATTTTTAGAAAATAAATTGAAAGTAAAACGCATTATTACTATAAAAACGTATTTAAATTATTAAGGATACATTCAATTTTTATATTAAATAATGAAAAGTACCATTTAAATTTTTTTTAATATTAAACTAGGTTTTAATTTAAAGAAAAAATTATATCGATTTCTCAAAAACTGAAGAAGAAGCCAATTTAAATGTCAACTCTTAAAGAATTTTATGAATGTGCCCAATTCCACACATAATTAACTACTTTTTCCATGTCTTTTGCATACGATATTTTACCGGAAATAACATTCATTGTTTTTTTGGTAAACTTAAATAAAATATCTTTTAATTTAACATTACCTATTAGGACAATGATTTTGACACACTGTACAGGGACATTTTTTTAAGTGTCTCACCCGATTGGCGATTTTCCTGCTGACTATCATAAAAAACAAATTTCATATTTCTCAATGATTTTCGATAAGGAAGCCGAATTTAATGTCAAAAAATACATAGATTTACAAATTTGACAGATGAGGCGCCATTTTGAATTTTCTTAAATGGCAACCCCCAAAAATAGCCACACGATTGAATTACATTTGGCGATCCGATTCTAAAACTATATCCTAGTTGTTGATATTTATTTTCAGCCGTTTCGGAAATACGGGGGTTCCTAATTTGCCTCCATCGATTTTGTCATTTAAGTGTCTCACCCCTTTAATAAATAGACCTTCTAAGCTGAACACCTTAATTTTTTTCACAGTGACATAATTTCCCGTGAGCAAGCGATCTGCGCTATAGTCAAATCCGACAGAAGTCAAAAAGTGACAGAGACGACGCCATTTTGAATTTTTTTAAATGGCAACCCTCATAAATAACCACGAAATTGAATTGCATTTGGCGATCCGATTCTAAAACTATATAGTTGTTGATATTTATTTTCAACCGTTTCGGAAATACGGGGGTTCCTAATTTGCCTCCATCGATTTTGTCTTTTAAGTGTCTCACCCCTTTAATAAATATAATAATAAAAATATTATTATTAAAGTAAGTACCAACAACTATATAGTTTTAGAATCGGATCGCCAAATGTAATTCAATGGTCTAGTTATTTATGATGGTTGCCGTTTAAAAAAATTTAAAATGGCGTCGTATCTGTCACTTTTTGACATCTGTCGGATTTGACTATAGCGCAGATCGCTTGCTCACGGGAAATTATGTCACTGTGAAAAAAATTAAGGTGTTCAGCTTAGAAGGTCTATTTATTAAAGGGGTGAGACACTTAAAAGACAAGATCGATAGAGGCAAATTAGGAACCCCCGTATTTCCGAAACGGCTGAAAATAAATACCAACAACTATATAGTTTTAGAATCGGATCGCCAAATGCAATTGAATCGTCTTGTTATTTATGAGGGTTGCCATTTAAAAAAATTCAAAATGGCGTCGTGTCTGTCACTTTTTGACTTCTGTCGAATTTGACTATAGCGCAGATCGCTTGCTCACGGGAAATTTTGTCGCTGTGAAAAAAATTAAGGTGTTTAGCTTAGAAGGTCTATTTATTAAAGAGGTGGGACACTTAAAAGATAAAATCGATGGAGGCAAATTAGGAACGCCCGTATTTCCGAAACGGCTGAAAATAAGTGTCAACAACTATATAGTTTTAGAATCGGATCGCCAAATTCAATTCAATCGTGTGGTTATTTATGGGGGTTGCCATTTAAGAAAATTCAAAATGGCGTCTTATCGGGCAAGCTTGTAAATCTATGTATTTTTTGACATTAAATTCGGCTTCCTTATCGAAAATCATTGAGAAGTGTGTAATTTATTTTTTATTATAGTCAGCAGGAAAATCGCCAATCGGGTGAGACACTTAAAAAAATGTCCCTGTACCTACCTATTATACCTATATTCATACTTATTGCCAACAATAAATTAATTTCCCGGTTAGTTCTACCACAGCATAAGGAGACTAGTAGAAATCCCTTGGGGTTATTAGGTAACCTTTCGTCCGAAGTAGTCCACTACGATCATATTTCTGGTACGCACCGATATTGCAAACTAAACAGCGGGAGCTGGCTATAGTCTGCCAATTATTATCATGATTCTATCAGTGGTGGCTCGTGAGTTGCCAGCCAGGGTCGGCAGTTCGGTGCAGGCGTGGACCTAGGGAAAAATGTTAGGGATGGTTAAGGAGCGGCGAAAGCTGGAGACCACACCCAAATTTCAGTTTTGTCTACTATTCTAATATTTGCATTGAACAAATGTATCAAAAGTTGTTTAATTTCACTTCTATTTTTTTGTTATGTCTATGCCAAATGGTAGGTTTGAGAAAATGTTAATCAAACATTCTTTATTCATGATAATATTATACAGGGTAGCCCTTTGAAAACCAGTGGCGGCTCGTCCATTAGGGCACTGGGGCACGTGCCCCATCTAGAAAAATCACCCACCTAGAAAATTCCCGAGGTATAAAGGTATAACTATTATTAAGTAAACTCTTGATATTTTGCACTACATTATTTGTTGAACGGGCAACATACTATGAACGAACGACAACCGGGTGAACCGGGCAACGTACAACGAACGAACATAGGCACCTGGGCACACTATTATGAGCCCATGCATGCTTCTTTGTTTTAAATCGTATGCGAAATAAGGACAGAGTACTGGATAATAGTAAATTACTGTGGCCTGTGGCTATTCGTTCAGCATTATACGGCAAGTCTGGGCACAGCCCATGATACAACTACAGAAGATATGATATCGCGCAGGTGGGCGTGTCTTTCGTGACGTCAGGCAGTGAGAAAAGGCGGCCATATTCCTGTTGTTTACATACGGTTTTGGTGTACGAGTCGGTCTTTTTTAAATTATGTGTCCTTTAATTATAAAAAATGAGATGTGCGGTATTTGGTTGTAAGGTTGATAATCAGTGTAAGAGTTTTACGCCTGGTATAAAGTTTTTTAGTTTCCCAAAGGACAACGAATTGCAAACTGAGTTGCAGTTCAAATAGTAAATTTAGGTGAGTCTATATTCTTTAAATTATTCGCACAATTTTTTCACGGTACTAGGTACACCCGTGCACCGGACAAAGTATTTTTTTTTTATTATTTTTTTTAAGGCTCAAGAGGCGAATTTTATTTTTTGGGTCCTCAAAATAGCCATATTTGGGCGCGGCCCCCGAAAAATTTTTCGCCTCCGGCGGTGCCTCTGGCGGCGCCTGCGGCGAGCTTCCACCGTATGCCCCTGTACTTTTTAAATCCACGAGCCGCCACTGTTGAAAACGTACCCCAAAGCATTACAGGCTGGGAAAGGACTTTTCGACAAAAGCCAAAACCACGTCAAGTTTGTTTGTCGGAGGGACAACTTTTGACGCAATTATCATATCAAACCCTTCAACCCCCTAAGTAGGGGTGTCATCCCCCATTTTTTTTTAAATGAGAATGGGGGTCAAGTGACACCTCATTCAAAAGGGCTCTTAATTCCCGATACATCGCTGCTTACATTTTGAAAATCGATCGACTCGGTTTAGAAAATATGAACCTTTGAAATACCAACAATACGTTTGACGCAAAATGCAAACATCGATTTGAAACCGTATTATTGAGGATTAAAAAAAAATTCGCTGATTTTTGGTCATTTGCAGATTCTTTGGGCTCGTGTTAGTGAGATAACAGTAATAGGGTTTTTGCTTCGCATTGGGCCAGGTAGTTGCTAGATAGTTGTCTTGTGACTTGTAGTTGAAGTGTTTCAAAATTATTGAACCTTTTAAATTTATCAGTAGGTACTCAATTGCAGAAAGAGTACGAAATTATTAAGTTTTGCTTTTAAAAACAATGAATGCGGAAATCGGGTCGCGGAGCTATTTAACCAGCAGCATCATGACAAACATGTTTCTGGAAAAACTGTTCTGGAATTGGTGGCCAAATTTCGCGAAACAGGTTCCGTTCATAACAAAAAGAGGCAGCTTGAAAATCTGGTACTAAATGAACCTACGGAGATAGCAGTATTGGGGCAAGTTGCAATGGCTGTATTTTTGAAAATTTCACTGTAGGCCCTTTTTTCCTTCCGGGAAATTTAACAGGCGATATATACCTGGATTTACTAGAAAATGCCATCGACCCAGCTCTAACAAATATCATAGAGAACGACCCTGCACACCATGAACAGGAACTGATTTTCCAACAAGACGGAGCTCCTCCGCATTACTCGCTACATGTGCGCCATTATTTAAATGACACGTTTTCAGGACGCTGGATAGGCCGAAGGGGTGCAATTGAGTGGCCCCTCGGTCACCCGACTTAACACATTGGAAGATCTGCGAGGACGAATCATTGACGAATGTCGCGAAGTGACACTACAAACTACTAGTGCTCCAGAATGTACGGCAACGGTTTGAAGATAACCTGTATCACTGTATGTACGTTGGCGGACAATAGTTTCAGCATTTACTTGACAAATACGGTAAGTTTTTAAGTAAAATTAAATCGATTTTTGCATTTTGGGTCAAACGTATTGTTGGTGTTTCAAAGGCCAATATTTTCTAAACGAGTCGATCGATTTTCAAAAAGTAAGCAGCAATGTATAGGGATTGAAGAGCCCTTTTGAATAAAGTGTCACTTGACCCCATTCTCATTTGAAAAAATTTGGGGGATGACACCCCTACTTAGGGGGTTGAAGGTTTTGCTATGAGTCTTGCGTCAAAAGTTGTCCCCCTGACAAACAAACTGGACGCGGTTTTGGCTTTTGTCGAAAAGTCCTTTTCCAGCCTGTAATACTTTGCAGTACGTTTCCGATGGGCCACCCTATATAGGATCATATTTCTAGGAGGGGGGGGGGGTCATGAACCTCCACAACCCCTTCTGGATCTGCGCCAGAGTCGGTATAATATTTTGATTTTCTTAGATAACATAACTTCTAATAAAAAAAATATAGAGTTATGTGATATTTTAGTAAGCTTTAGATTCTAAAGCACGTTAAAACTTTAGGCAGGAAATGCCTCGCTCATTTGACACAGATTGTGGATGAACATGACAATAATTTATAAATTTTCGGAACGGTGTTTCACAATAAATTGTTCTATGTTATACCTAAATCAAATAATACATATTCCCGATTTACAAAAATTAGCGGATCAGCCTTGCATTTCTAACTGGTTCCCTACGTTAAAAAAATTATTGATGGCATTGACAACAGATTTTCCAACAAATACCTACCTATCATATGAAACTATTGTTGTTTACCAAATAAATAAAGTTCTTACAGCCGCACGACGAATTTTGTTTTCTTTGTGTTCGATATAAAAATACTAGTGAAAATAAAATTCATGTTAAGGCCAATCAACAAAACAATGTTAATGTGTCGTCGGACACAATCATTATTTTTTGTTCATCAAATGAAAAAGAATTAAAACGAAAATACAATGAATTATGAATTAAATTTTAAAACACTTACCTGAGGTAATTATCCTAAACAAACCTATAAACCAAACCGAAAGTTTTATTTTTCAACAGACCATACTTACATTGACTTAATTTACACTAATTCAGTCCTTTTCTTTTAAAAATAGTAACAAACAACCGATAATTAACAATTATAACAACTAACAAACAATGACAATAACTAAGTAACCAACCTTACTTTATTTAAAGGTTTGTTCCAACCCGCTATTCTATGTCCGTAGGATCATTTCCAGTCTGCCAATCAAACTTTAAACGTGGAAATCGACTGATGCAGTGGTAAATTAGTTGTGCGACCGTTCGGGGGACTGTGCTGATACAGTTTTTGGTCGGGTTGGAGCAAACCTTAAATTTACCGGCAAATCTATTTTTCCCGTTTTGATTCATGTATGAAGTATTACTATATATTATATACAGGGTGAAAATTTCAACCCCCTGACCCCCAGGGCACCTACCCCTAAAATTTTAAATGGCACCCCCTATTTCTTTTGCCATTTTTGTGTTCCTTGTAAAATTCTACATAAACTGTATTATTTTTTTTTCAAAATTGTGATTATTAACCTCACAAATTAATGAAATGTATTTAAATAAACATTTAAATAATGCAACTCCTTGAAAAATTATGACAATGATAATGAAATACTAGAAAGCTCACCTTTCCTACTTTATGAATTGTTCAAAATGGGTTCCATTCTTCTCCAAGGACAAGTACAGCCGGTATTCAAACTGGTTTCGGACGTTTTCAAGAGTTTCAGGTGAAATAGCTCTACACTCCTGTACAATTCTTTGTTGTAATTGTTCAATGGAATCTGGTTGAGTTTCAAATACAACGGATTTCAAGTGACCCCATAAGCAAAATTCCAGCGGTGTCAGATCTGGTGACCTAGGTGGCCATTCTATGGGTCCCCTCCTACCAATCCACTGCTCTGGGTAATGATTATCCAACCACTCTCTTACTGGGCGTACATAATGCGGAGGCGCTCCGTCCTGTTGGAAGTGGAGCAAATGTTCATCTAGAGCAACAATTCCATTGGCGTCCCTTTGATTTTCCACCTCACGAATTATAAGAGGTTCTATAGCTATGTCTAACATTTCTGCATAAATTTCACCATTCAGATTTCCATTGATAAAGATGGGACCGATGATACTATTGCCTATTACATTTATTTTTTTTAGGGTGTTGCGTATGCCCCTCTCTAATAATGTGAGGATTGAGGTCGCTCCAATAACGACAGTTTTATTTGTTGACCTTGCCATTTAAGTAAAAAGTGCATTCGTCACTGAAATAGCTATTCTTTATTAACCTGGACTGAGTAATAATCTTATCAGTCATAATTTCGCAAAACTCAATACGTCTGTCCGGGTCATCGTCCCCTAATTCTTGAGCAATTAGGAGTTTGTATGAATGAAAATTGTGAAGCTTCAATACTTTCCTGACCGACTCACGCGACAGTCCAGTTTGATCTGCAACTTTACGAAGGGACGTAGTGGGAGCCATAGCAACTTCACCAAAAACCTCAATCTGAGCGGCCTCATTGAGCAGTCTTGGCTCATTCCTTTTCTTATTACAAACAGATCCTGTTTCTTCGAATTTAGCTGCTAACTCACGGATGTACCTTTGTCCAACATTTCTTTCACGATGTCTTTCGTTGAATAAGGCCGCCGTTCTTGCAAAGCAACGATTTTCAGCTCCGTAAATGAAAATCATTTCTACGCATTCAGCAATAGTGTAAACCATTTTAAGAAACGACACTAATAATTAAAAACTATTAAAATGTTTATGAAATTAACTTTCACAGCTTATTTCACTGATTCTAGAAGAACATGAAATAAATAATGAACACCAGGAGTCGGAAAATAAAGTACCTACTAAGTACTTATCATTTGTTCGAAATATCAGGAATAGGCAAATCGAGAATCTTGTTTTGTCGAAAACGGCAAAAAAATTAAATTATTTTATTTTTTTTATGGAAGTAGTCCATCTCACAGTGGAGTGATATTTTCTTTATGGATTAAAACACAAAGTCTGCTCCACTAATTTAATTTTTTTTAAATTAGTGGAGCAGACTTTGTGTTTTATTCCATAATTAAATTACAAACAGTTTTAAACGAAGTGCTATGGCGGTAAATGCAATCCATTTTAAAATTCGATATTAAATACATTTCATTAATTTGTGAGGTTAATAATCACAATTTTGAGAAAAAAAATAAAACACTTTATGTAGAATTTTACAAGGAACACAAAAATGGCAAAAGAAATAGGGGTTGCCATTTAAAATTTTAGGGGTAGTTGCCCTGGGGGTTAGGGGGTTGAAAGTAACACGATAACAAATGCCTTAAAAAATTTCCCCCTTGATATATCAATTGACGTGTTTCGAAAAATTTTCATACTATCATTGGTAGAGGCAATATTAAATGCTGTTCGTTTTCAAATTGTCACCCTGTATGTATGTTTGGTTGCTTATCCTAAAGCCGTTCGTTGTAATGGGGCAGTAGGACTAAATGGGTTAAAACATCGCAATGTAAGTGTTGGAGTCACGCGCGTGCAATGTTGATAATAATCCTTACCCAAACGTGATGATTAACGATGTGTCTAGGAGTCTGGAGCCTAAAATACTTACTTATAATTTTGCATATCAAAAGTCTGGCTCACTTTTTTTTATTCACTTTATTCTACTAAAATCATCATTTTGAAACATGATAAGAGTGCGATTTAAATACGTCGCACCTACATCGTAATCATTAACATTTTTTATTGTTTAATTAAATATTATTGAGCTAGAGCATTTCCAAACACAGGTGCCAAATATGATACCTAAGATCTAACGGAAAATAATTTATTAAATCCACAACAATTTGTCAATAAATAGTAAGTTCTCGTACCAGTTTACATTGCCATTTTATCTGTTTATGTTTATCCACATGTGACCGCCAAAAATTAATGTAGGTACCTATAGAGTTTTTGCATTGATTATTAAAAACAAATCAGGGAAAAACCTTAGCCTGTATTTTACTTAAATGTATTGTTCGGGAAACATGCATGTGCATTTCAAGACTAATTAACATAATTTAAACTCCTAATATTACTTGATAATTAGACAAAACCATTTCAGTGAAAAGGTAATAATGATCGGCAACGCCGCATTTGGCTCATGTCCTGTTGTTTGTTCCAAAGAAATAAATAAAACTCATCTTTTAAACTTAATTGCGAGTTTGCGTCGCATTTAATAATCCTTTCGGTAAAATAATGCAATAGAAACCCTTCGTAACAAAACAGCTTGTTTACGTTTTTATAGAACCTTAAATTGCGTCTAGCCAGTCGATTCAATTGACGGCCGGTAAACATCAGGGTTCGGCGAGGCTTTCCAAATATCACAAAAGGCGGCCGACGGGCGTTGGAGATGATGCGGACATGCAACAAAGGTTAGTTGTTATGGGATGCAGTAGGAAGAGTGTTTAAGCAGATGCGATGTTGCAAATGGTTTTCGCGTGGGAAGAGCGATCAACAAAGCGAATGTTGTAATTTTGAGCAAGTGAGTAGGTTTTAAGATTTACTTAGTGGTGTACGTCTGCCGTGATTGAAATCGCCACGTAATTACTCGGGCCATCAGCGCCAAGTGCTTTCATCAAACAGGGAGTAGGTTTTATACTTCACTCCGTGGTGTACGTCTGCCGTGATTGAAATCGCCACGTAATACTTGGGCCAGGCAGCAGCGCCAAGTGCTTCTAAACAGTGAGTCGAGTTACAGATTATTTTCGTGGTAAAACGTCTTCTTCCCACAAAACAACCTTTTGCAAAGACTGTTAAAGTAAACGTATAATAGTTTGCTGCGGGTTACACGAACCCTCTTAAGTGTGATTAGTCAATGTTGCCATTGATTAGTTAATCGTTAATAAGTCATGTGACGTAGTAGTACGATTTCACAATTTATGTAAACACCTGACATTATCTGTTCAAATGACATAGTTTGGTAGAATAAAGGAATGCTTTTGTAAAGAAAAGTGTTTTCTTGAGAGTGAAATTAGAAAAAAGGACCAGTGAATCACCCTATGGAACAGTAGTATTTCTTTGTTGCTGAGACTGGGATTTTAAAACCCAGGCTTTGTACATGTGTCCTAATTAACCAGGATCACTATAATAATAGTGATATTATCTATACATATACAGCGCCGTCCCGAACATCTTAAATAAGACAAATGTTCCTTGTTTCCGTTATAATTCACACGAATTGTTTTAATTAAAAAAAATATACACGCAACATTTATTAAAGAAAATACGTCCTCACGCATGTTTTCAATCAATAATTACTCTTAGAAGGAAACCTTAGGTAAAAGGTAAAGCTGAATGAAAAATAGAACTGTGATTTTCTGAAAAAAACTATTTTTTAAAAAATATACAACAAAGAACCTGTAAATTATAAATTTAAACTAAATTAGAGACCTGGTACTTCCAAACGTGTTCTTATTCTTCGTTTTACAGAATCGAAAACATTGGTGAGCACTTGGGCGAGCTGTTATTCTTCTGAAATTTATTTGTAATTCTAATTTTTAGTCCGTAGGTCTTCTAAGATTTCGCACGGAGTTTTTAATGTGCGGCTATAAAAAGAAATAGCACGGCAAGATATCGTAGAACCGTTGCAGCCACCCAACTGGCATATTACGACTAATAATTCGTCGTTCTATGAAAATTCTTCCATAATATTAAAAATGTCGAGAGTTACGTGAACGGGTGCGTCGTCCTGTTGGAAGTAGCCTTGTCGCATCTCTTGATCGTGTAGTGAGTTTGCATAATTTTCTAAAATTTCATGACGGTATCGCATCTGGTTGAGAATCCCGTCATCAAAAATCGGTCCAATTAAGCTTCTTTTTGATATGGCCTCCAACATTTTATAAGAATATAAAGAAATGTGGGCTTCCAGCCTTGTCGTTAAAAAATATTTTCTCAAAGATATTTTCAATAGTAATATGTTAAGTGCATGTAAAAATGCTGAAAATCATGCATGAAGGTTTGTTGCCCTAGAAACAGCTTGAATGCATTTTTATTGTTATTTACCAAAAAGTGCCCGACCGAAGGGAGGGCACTTTTTAAGGTAAATAACAATAAAAATGCATGAAAGCTGTTTCTTTAGGGCAACAAATCTGAGTGCATGATTATCAGGCCATTTTACATGCACGAAATATATTTTTTAGACTATTTCCTGAATGAAAAACTAGTAAATTGACGCGAAATTGTCAAAGCAGAAATTTCAACTTGTTGTGACAGTGACGGTTATTCTCGTAGGTAACCAACAATGAAAAACCAGAAGAGTGCAATTTTGCTTGCTTGAAGTACTTCTAACTGTCTTTTTTCAGTACATACAGTTTTGGTACGTTTATTTTTATATTTATTTCTAAAGAGCCTGTCTGTTTAATATTATTTAAAATTCTGCTTACAGTTGAGTAGTGAACTTGTTTATCTGGATGTCGTTCATTGAATATATCCCCTGCTTCACGACGCACTGTTTTATAGTTATCTCCACATATTAACACTAATACTGCCTTCTCGGCTAACGTTAACTGTATTGGAGGAGGCATTTGAAATCAAAAAACAACAATAATTATTTACGAATGAGTAATGCCACAAAACTGTAATAATGTTTACTTTTAACCCTAATTTGTTTCTTTCCATAGGTAAAGTCTGTTCAGAGATATAAGAAAGTGACTAACTGATCCCTATTAGGAAAGACCCGGGCCAGCTGTAAAATTGAAATATGGCCGAACAGGTCCGTATTTTGCTTAGAATTTAATCATGGTTTGTAATAAAAATATGTAAGACATTAAATAATATTTTTTTATGTTTAAATGTGAAATTACAAGCTATTTTATTATTAAATATTATATTTATGATTACAAAAATATACAAATTATGTTTATATGAATATAGGATTTTTTCACTTTTTCAACATGTGTAACAGAATTTGCCCAACTTTGTAAAGGGATGTTAAAAACTTTAGTTTCTATAAGCTCAAGAACACTGCAGTTAATAGTAGGGCAAATATTGTTACGACGAATGGCAGATTTCAGTTGGTGTCAAACATGTTCGATGGGATTAAATATACAATGTTATCAGTGGCGTATCTAGCAGTGTTCCGTGTGTTCCGGGAACACAGGCCCGTGCCCCGTAGGGGCCCGGCCCTCGCTAATGTCATAAAGTATTTTAGAAACGAAGCGGTTAGCAAGAGACCGTTCAGGGCCATGCACAAAAAAAAAACAACAGAAATACCTAGGTAAGTATTATTATTATTTTTGGCGTGTAAAATATACACGTCACAGTTTTGTAAATAAACCATATTAACCTGTGCAATACCTTCCGATTAAACTCTCGCAGGTCTTAATGCGTGTTGTTGATGTAACTTTAACATTAGCGTCGTCTAATTTGCCTTTTCGAGGTCATGATGGAAGCCTAGACTCGAAAAATCCTGGAGTTTATTTATCAATATTTACTTTACTGTCAAAATATGATCAAGTTTTAAAGAATTTGTTAGAAAACAAGAAGAAAAATTCTGTAACCTATTTAAGTTCAACTATTCAAAACAAAATTATTCAAATATTGGGGAATGCAGTTAACAAAAATATAATTAAAAAAATTAAAAATACTTCTTTTTTTCGTTAGTTTAGTACAGTATAATTTATTATTTTGTTTTGTTTTCTATTTAGGTATTTATTTACTCTGACAAATACTTACATTTAAAATGTAATTAAAAGTATCAGTGTATTTGTATCTCGACTTTTTAATAATATAAAGATTACGTAAATTAAAAAACGGAAAAAAACGGTTTCTGTATATTTAATCTTTATAAAAAATCCCTTCATACAATAGGAGAGGGGGCCGCAGTAGCGCAATCAGGGGGGGCTGCTGGACTGCAGCCCCCCCCCCCCCGAGCGAGTTTAGCTCGGGTCGTCTAACTACCTGTTTACAAGAAAAATAAACTCATCACTACCTAAGATAGGAAAAATTACACAAAAATTGAAACGAGTCTGGCTGTTTTCGTGATTTTCTGTTGTGTCTTTATTTTTCTTACTTGAAAACCAAGCATCATCATTGAAAAAGGGCGTGGCACCTAAAAATTTTTCGCCTGCGGCGCTATTTTCTTCCAACCCCTCCCGAACTCATTTTCTGGTTGCGCCACTGGGGGCCCGACTGAGATTTTGGAACACAGGCCCGGGGCTGGGTTAATACGCCACTGAATGTTATAGTGGAAGACTTAAAACTGTTTGCCCTAGATTTTTTGCATAATTATCACAGAAGTATTCCTCTTGTACTTTTAAACTTTGTAAAACCTCAATTAATTGCCTTTTGGCGTAATCTTTCTGAAAATAAATGTCATTATCATACACGTAGTATTGGATTGTTGCTTTTGTGTCATTTGAGGAGGGAGTCTTGGTCAACTGCCTACTATGGTAGCTTGCATTGTCCATTACAATTACGCTATTCGGAGGTATATCTGGAATTAGTGTGTTTTTGAACCAATCTTCAAAAAATTAGCAGTGGTGTCCTTCTGGTAATCCAGAGAAGAATCTTTAATGTTCTTGGCTGACAGAGAAAATCCATTTGGAATTCATCCGTCTTTAGATCCAGCATGAAAAATCGTAATTCGTTTACCTCTTTTTGATGGCGCGCTTGTTTTACACTTGCCGCTTGAGTCAACCCAACCCTTTTCCGGTGTATCATATGTGTCGAACCAGGTTTCATCCAAGTTAATAATCAGCCTTTGCTGATTTCTGTAAGTCCTAATTTTTTTTTAGATATTCGGATCGCCATTCCCGAATTCTACTGGATTCCATTAAAACTTGTCTGTTGTTAATTTTTTAAATCTTAAACCCATGTGTTGGATACACTTCCATAACGTTGTTCTGCCACATTTAACGCCGGTTTAATCTTTTTCAAGCCTCTTAATTAAATTATCTAATGTTCCTTTTATAACTTGTAAATTTACGCCGTATTATATCTTGATCGGTTCTTTTCTTCCTCGCTAAAATGGGATTATTCACAATTTTCCATACAGTTGAACTTTTGTTAATGTGGCCGTTTTTTCTAACACAGCGTGCTTGCTGACCGCACGTTCAATGAGAGTTGAATAAACATTGTTTATAACTTCCTTAGTTTCCAAAGAAAAGTGTTTTCTGCTTTTCGACGAGGTTATCTCCTGAGATACATTGGGCTTGCACATATTTTCCATGACTGACACACGATTAAACAAACGCTGTATTACACACGAAGTAAGAATAATTACTAAGCTTCAAACTAACTAGAGTGGCTATATATGCAGTCTTTGGAACATAATTTGTTTTATGGGATTAACCCTCTTATTTTGAATCGGGTAAAAATCGGTTTAAAATCATCAAACTATTACTTTAATAATGAAATTACGTCTTCCGGATTTGCAGTTTACTTTAAGACATTTTTAAGTACGGATCATAATTTACCTGCATTTATTCATTCATTCATTGTTTGTTTGTAGCCAACCTTGGATAATCCCATTCAAAGGCAATGTGTAAATTTCTATTATCTTTGGACAAGCTTTACCTGCAATTATTTTAGTAGGATTTCTTGATTGTTGATTAATTTGTACAGTTTTTTAATAAACATTTAAAATAACAATTTTGCACTTTAAATAAGAGTTTTTTAATTTGCGTATTATCATTACTAATGTTTAATCTTGTTAAATATAATTTTTAGGATATTTTAAAGTTGTGTTTAATGTCGTTGCAACAACCATCAAGTTTGTGATTCCTTAATAAATTAAAAATTCAAGTTAATTTTACAAATATGCTTGAATTTGAACAAAGATATGTGAAATTGATTTCATTTTAATTAATTTATGAAGGTCTTTAGGGTAAATATAAAAAAAAAAATTTTGGGAAATTATTAGGTAATTTAAAAAAAAAAAATATTTTATTATTTTAGGAGGTCGTTTTCGAATCTATGCATAGCTTTTAATTCTAAACAACTTTTTTCAATAACATTTTGCTGTATTTTCTGAAATAGAGATACTTTACTCTTGTACAAGTTTTATATTTTTTGACCTACCCTGTACGCTGTTTGACTTGCAACCATTCCAAGTACACCTAATCTGATTATCGAACGTGCACCAACTTTTATCAAGAATAAAATTTTCTGAGAAATCGGTAATAAAAGCAATTCCCATTTGTTACACACTTAAATGACCATACTGTATACTATATTAAAATAAAAAAATAAATGTGGTAAGTACCTACCTATAATTAAAAAATACAGTGCAAAAATATTTCCAAATTAAAAATTATTTTTTCTAGCTTTATTTTTCACAAACGTATCGATTAACTCATTTAGGTCCGATGATCTAGTTTTTTCTCTTTCTAGTAAGGTTGTTGCTTTTATTGCGAATTGGTACTTCTTAAGGTTTTATCAGCTTCAGCTTGGAAAAACTTCGTTCAGCACTAACAGTGGTGACTGCCAGCCAGTGGCAATAATGTAGATACATATTTTTACAAAAGAAAAAATCGTTTTCCTCGGTCACATAGGGTTATGGTGAATAAAATAACTACAAATATGAAATTTAATTGTTTATTCATAAGGAACAGAGACGAACTTAAAATTCTAATATTTTCAACAAAAAATAACATTAATAGATATAAATGAAAGTTGAGGTTGCTATTTTCCTTTCTTTAAATTTCTTTTATAATCTTTTGTCATTTTTAATTTAGAAACTGATCTCTCTATACTGACAACTTTTGCAGGAAGCCTCATAAATAATATAAACAGAGTACCTATCGTCACACTTCTGATTCTCAAAACTTCGCGAAACTGGTCAAAATTCATGACTTTGTGTTAAACACTGGGAATTTTGTTTGAAAATCCTAAATAGCGTCATGTGTTGGATAGAACCCACTGGTCATCAACCCTTCTATCATTTCTAAAGTAACTTTTGACCATTAAGGCTTCTTTTCTTGCTACATTACCATATTTTATTTTCTTAAAAATAAAAACCACAGAACTTAACAGTTCTTTTTTCATTCACCTTTACCATTTATCTAGGTCGCGCTTCAAGGGTAATAATTCAAGACATGCGTCACTAATTCCACGGCAGCTTATTAGATTGTTGATAAGCGAGAAAAATTAACTAATAATCAGATCGCTGATGATACAGTAATTACTTCGACTCCTAAAATACCGCGCAATGTCGTCAGCCGGAAACAGCGTCACGTAATCGAGCTGGAAAAATGGCTTTCGGCTTGGAAGACTCGCCTGAATCCCACCAAGACAAATGTCATCTTTTTTTCAAAAAGCACCATGCGTAGGCCTGACACAAGGCTTCGGGTCAACGGAGTCCAATTAAACTGGTGCAGGAGGTGAAATACCTGGGCATATATTTGACCAAAGGCTGAACTGGAGGCTCAAATCAATCAATAGAGTAAAGCTTGCATTACGTAAATTAGGCTCTATTCAGCCCCTGCTTCACAGGCGGAGTAGACTTTCAAATAGGACTAAGGTCAACCGCTAAAAGGTATTGGTCAGGCTTTTTATGGTGCAACATAAGCAGAATGGAGCTTAACAAGTTTCAGGTAATTAAAAACTTTTGCGGACGTACCTAGATATATACTGAACAGAGAGTACTTCACCGTGACTTTCAAGTGCAGACGATTAACGAATTTTCCTTGAAAATTACTAAAGACTTTTACCGACGCACAGACATATCAATAAACCCACTGTTTCGAACGTAAAAATGCTCACTGGATGAGAATTATGCCGAATCAACATCCTTGATCGGCTGAAGCCATTTTTCTATAGAAGCTACAAAAGCATCGGCCCCACTGCTCAATTATGTAATAATTATGTTAACAGCAAATAATTTCTTGCGTGATTTCTGATTTGATAATTTCATTTTTCCCTATAAATTGTATCAGCAGTTGCCGCTTTTTTTTTAGTTTACCTAGGCTATCATTCTTAGGACAAATTAGCTTCTAAAAAGTTAAATTAGTTTAAAAAAAATAGGTTTAATACTGCTTGACACCCGAGTCTGTGGCTACGATGTATCGATAAGAGGAAGCACAATATAGGCGTGCAACACCAATATGTTTTAACATATGACAAACAGCCTGCTGGCTTAGTGATAATGATTCTTTAGTTTTGGTCGTATTAGACGCATGAATTAAAGTTTTGCGACATGGCGCCGACGTATTTAAAAAAACTGGATAACTTTTGCCCGTTGTATCACTACTCCACTGGCACACACAAACATCGATTGGCTGTTCTTGCAAGTTGCACGCGACCCGTGTTTAACCAATTAAATTAACAATAATAACAATTAATAATGCACTGTGTTGCCATATATCAAAATTAGTAGGATAAGAAGAAATTCTGAATAATGCTGAAATTATTTTAACGAACTCATAGTTTCTTAAGTGTATATTTATTTATTTTCAATGAATACATTTAATTCCAGTGTGCTAACAAATTAATATTAAATTATAATTAAGTAACGGTATGTGGTAACATCGTAAACTACTGAATGTTTTTTGTCCGCATTCTTTTGGAAGCGACAGATAAATGTGTCGACCTATAAATGAACCCCAAGCCCCCAGAGCAATTTCGAACTTCCAGCGCCTATGGTGGTATAGTCGGTGATAGAGCCATTGGACCATATTTTCTTGATCACCTAAATGGAGAAATTTACAATATAGTTTTAAGCATCGATTTGCCATTACTTCCGAATAATAATGCAATAATCAGCAAGAACGATGTTTCTAACATCATGAGAGATCGTATTCGACAAGCATGTAATTTAGTGACTCCTTAAATGTCAAATCGCGTGCGCTACTCATGCCAAAAAAAAATTCAAAATGTTTAAAAGTAGATAGAGGTAATTTCTACCATATTTTAAAGCACGATCGTCGTTAAATTTAAGGTAGTGTTTGGGAAACACGTTTTTTAATAATAATCAAAGCAGTAAGCATAAATTATTCTCTCAACATCTGCGAATTGGCAGCACTGCAATAAAGGAAAGACGTCGCCTGTGTTCAAAAGTTATGGTACTGGTATTGGTAGACCTCCCAGACTAGAGCGCTCTAGCACCATAAACAAACTTAACAAACCAGTGTCCTGTTAGACTTCAACGTAAGCAGATGCTCCACGTGGCTAAAACAATAATAGCACGTGTTTTGATCTGACATGTGTATCAGGCAATGTAATTTTCTAATGTTAAAGTAAATGATATTTTGGGGACGACGTGTGCCCGGTAACAGAGGTTGTCATTCGTTTAAACGTACAGTAAAAGTACAGTAAATTTCGCAGTTAAAAAGACTACATTCTTTGTGTTTGGTCAAGACGTGCACAAAGTTGCACCTCAGTGTTTTGCAGTGAAATATCCGTTCTATACAGAACATGTCTTTCAAATAACCCCCGTGGTAGTCAGACGGCAATGAGGCTGTAACTAATTTAACTTCTGATTCATTCTCTACGGTAAAAGCCAATGGTGGAAGTGGTGAAAAGTGGAAGAATAAAAAGACAGCAAAATAAGTTGTGTTTAATTGGTCTAGCAATAATAAGACGAACCAACCGTATACTGTGGGTGATACAGTGTCTATGTGAGGTCAGGGCGAACCTCTGTCTAAAAGTATGATAGTTTTTTGAAGGTTCTAATTCGGTTTATTCAAAAATTTTACCTCCCAGTCCACAGGAGCACATCAAAATGACGTAATATTCTGGTGACTTATTACCAGATATGACGTGACTATATGATATATAGGTCACGTCATTTTTACGTGTTTAAATGACGTGACTTTCACGTCTAAAAATATTTTGTATTCACCAGTAATCCACTTTCAATTGAAACTACTAAATACATTGTGTAAGCGTTTATTAGGGGAAGTACATACTTCAACCAACGAAACCAAAACAAAGGTAAGTACCTACTATTAATTGCAGGGTATTGCCGCTCCATGACAAAGGATTTCTTGATTTTTAGTATAGTACTTATGTTAGTGGAGTTTTATAGACGAAATCTCTAATTTTTAGTGTATTTGTGCTTAATTTCCTAGTAAAATTTATCTTTTGTTTATTTTTGCATATCCTTATCGCCATGCTGGATTTATGAACTACTTTAAACTTTATCACTTTATGCACTTTAAGGTAATTTTTAGGTTAACTCGAGGGTAAACTTTATTGGCAATTTAATTGAATATTGAAATTTTAAGAAGCTGGCCAATAACTTCTTAAAGTCATCTTTTTTTTTTTTTTTTTTTTTTTTCAGTGAGGTTTAGGAAATGCTTTTCTATGCACTCTGTAGCAATGTTGTCGTTTTGCTACAGGCGTGTGAGACTACAGCGCATGACTGACCCACTAAAACTCTGTCCTCACTCTTCCCGGAACCGCCTCTCGGCATTACTTCGGGGTTTCTTTACTTTTTTTTCCTATAATATTTCTTCTTTTCTATCGTCTCCTTTCTTCCTTTTCTTTTTCTCTCATGATTTCTCTAAACATATTCATAACTGCATTCCATCCTTTTTCTGATGTTGTGATTATCTCCTCCACATTTTCCTTTGTAATCTCTCTTTGGCATATTATGTTTGCTTTTCTTCTACCCTCTATATGTCTATTACATTTGAATATGGTATGTTCTGGGGTATCCCTCTCTCCACAAAACCAGCAGTATTCGTCCTCTTGTTTGTTTATTCTTTTTAGGTACGTTCCAAAATCCCATGTCCTGACATCGCTTGTGTTGTATAGTAGTCCAAATCTCCGCCTTTTCTCTTGATCCAAGTTAATATATCTGTGATGAAGTTTTTTGTCCAGCCTTCGTATATATTCCATCTTGCTTGCCATTCGTTCAGCATCTGTTCTCTAGCTTGTTTTTTAAAGTCTTTTCCTTCCTTGTAAATCATTGACCGCTCTTTCACTGCCAGATCTAGGGGCAGCGTTCCTGCCAGTACCTGTACCGCTTCTAGTGATATGGTTCGGTATGCTGATATTATACCTATCGTCAGTCGTCTATTTACTCTATGAAGCATGTTTACATATTTTTTATATTTAATACCTTTACTCCAGATTGGGGCTGCGTATAAAATTGCTGACGTCACAGCACTTGTCAATATTTTTCTCTTGTGGCTTTTTGGGCCTCCTATTTTGGGCATTATCCTCATGAGTGAGTTTATCGTGTTGTTTGCTTTCTCTTCCATTTTTTTAATATGTTCTTTCATCTCCATATCTCTGTCTATATATACCCCCAGATATTTAACTGCTGATTGACTTTGTATTACTGCGTGTGTCAGTCTTACTTCTAAATTTCTTATAGTTCTACGTCCTGCCAATATTACCATCTCCGTTTTACTATGTGCAACTGATAAATTCATGTTCTCTAATTTCTCTATTATATTTCTTGTTGTAAATTTGGTCTTTTCTTCCAGTTCTTCTCTTGTCCTAGCTCTAACTATAACTGCCAGGTCATCGACATCGCATACGCTTCTTAAAGTCATCTAAAATGTCCCGTTATTATGGGTACTTTAGGTGGTAAATCCACCTAAAATTCCCATCAGGTTAGCCTAAAAATGGTCTTAAAGTGATAAAGTTTAAAGTAATTTATAAATCCAGCATGATGATAAGGATATGCAAAAATAAACAAAAGATAAATTTTACTAGAAAATTAAGCACAAATACACTAAAAATTAGACATTTCGTCTATAAAACTCCACTAACATAAGTACAATACTAGAAATAAAGAAATCCTTTGTCATGCAGCAGCAATACCCTGCAATTAATAGTAGGTACTTACCTTTGCTTTGGGTTCGTTGGTTGAAGTATGTACTACCACTAATCAACGTGCAAACACAACACTACCTAGACCTACTTATAAAAAAAATTATGCCAGCGTCATAGAAGTAAGCTTAAAAACGAATTTCCCGCTTACTGCCCGAGCCGCGAGCCTACGTTCATCCGCAAGATTGCCAACAGGTTAACACAAAATTACTGGCAAAACTTTTCGGTAATCCTGGTAAACATAAAATAGCATTTTCACTACACTAATAATATAGTCAGCACAGTGTATATTTATTATTGTTTTTGCTTTTACCCTACCGACTGATTATTTTTATCAAAAAAAGTAAAACTATGAGACATGATGCATGGGGTGGATAGGAGTTCTGGGAGTTCCTAATAACCCTGTTCATCTTCGTTGCAGATGGCAAGATGGGCTGCGCGCGCAGCCAATGCACGATTATGAGGCGATTATCCTTTTTTTTTGCGTCAGCAGAAAGAATGTCGTTTAAGTTATTATAGTTTTTGGGTAGAAATAATAAAAAATATATCACACCAGATATCATCAAGTAAAGTCGACAATATGACGTGAATTAAATGACGTCAGAAATTCGGCAATCAAGTGACGTCAAAAGGTCGTCGATTTTTGGTTGACCGACATCTATTGACCAGTAGTCACCAGATACTGACGTCATCTTGACGTGCTTCTGCGGACTGGGCTACTAACCTGAACTTACCTGAACTAAGCAACCAGTAGAGTAAATATAACAATTTTCTGCTTACTTACGTAGTTGTTTATGTTATGGAGAATCGATTTATCGAACAAAATAAACACCTTTCCATTTGACATATTAAATTTGTCGCCATCCAGATAAAATCTGGAGGGGATTAAATATCAAAAATGTTCTAAAATGTGTTCCCCAATCTTCCTATTAACGTCATAATATTTGAATAAAATATTTCCAGCCGTTTTTTTGGATTTTCCATTGACTTTAAAACCCCCACCCTATATAACAACCACACTAAAAAACTTAGAGCATTAAGTGTTTAAACAGTACTACCCCAGAAAAGTTTACAATTTTGTGGTACTACTGTGTCTTCTGCATAGTTGTTGCCAATAGAAATTTGCCATGGACAACCTATAAATACAAAAAATCCTAACTGTACTCCAATGCATGATCCGGCCAATTATTCGGTATTCTAGTTTTTTATAAGGACTGTGGTTCGATGGCAAAACTCACTTCCAAAACAGCGCGCGTGCATGTCTCCGGTCAATTATTTCGAAACCTTGACGGTGCGTGGAACAATGACGAAACCTCGAGAGTTTATTTGCATGTGAAAAAAATGCCGGCCCCGGCCCGACTATGTTTATGAGTAAATCACCGTAAAAAACGCTGATATGTGTGCTTTACTGCCCACACGTGAATATCACTCATTGTACTGGGAGAATCATGCATGGCTTTGCCCTAATAATAGTTATTAATTATCTTTAATAGCCCGTTAATATTACCAACAAGTGGTTGTATAAATCTTATCGCCTAAATCAATCTGAATCTTTTTAAACCAATTTTATAACCGCATTAACAAGTTTCCAGTGTATTTTGCTTTCATTAGACAGGTCCTTATTTGCGATTAAATATAAACCATACTTTTTAGCTAATACACGGAAGAAATAGTTTTGTTAATTTAGTTTAGTAAGAAACTTATAGGATCTATTTCCATACAGCCTCTTAATTACTAGAAATATGTTTATCAATTTTTACCAAAATAAATTTGTAAACTAAATTTATAAAAGAATATGGTAAGCCTTTTACACAACTTAGTAACATTATGCCACTACTAAGGATATATTAGATTTTACAAATGAGCTTTGATTAGAGTGAATTACTATTTTTTGAGTTAAAATAAAGGAACTGTATTGTGAATTTTACTAAACCCTTTTCTGACTTTTATGATTTTTTATTACATGAACAAGTAAGTATAAAAAATGAAAAATGAATTTAAAGATTTAGAATAATGCTAGAAGAAGCCGTAATGTGTAAATAGAAAAGTTTAAAGATATAAAAGAATTAATTGTAACTATAAAGATACTTTGTAATAAATTATATCAAAAGGTGCTACTGATAGGAAGTACTCACATGAGTTGTAACATATTTTTAAGTGTTTGAATGTATGAGCAGTCCATGATATATTTTGTTGGAACCACTCCCTACAAGAATGCTAAAATATGGCAGTTTTGTGTACCGCCACGGAAAAATGATCATTATGTCGCGTAGCTCTGTCATGAATATCAAAACCCCTAGCTTTTTAAGTGGATATTCAAGCTGCCTAAGTCTTACTTCTTGAAAATTAATGTACATAAATATCTCACCAATCTTGGTTCTAATCTCAACCTGCCAGAATCAACGTGAGTAACATGGTGTAGTCAGCATCCATTTGGAAGCATTTCTCATGCTGACTAGTATGTGTACCTACACCACATCACAATATGTCAGTGACGACAAGATGATAGAATCGCATAATCTTTATTTGAAAGAAAAAATGTTTAAAAATGTGACTTGTTATTTACCATATCCCTTTTGAAGCAAGGACAAAACGTGATTTTTAAATCTTAATCTGGAATCAAAATAAACACCAAGGTTTTTACACGAACCCATGGCAGTTAATTCTATATTGTTATTTCAGATTAGCCCACTGTTTTTTTTACCATAGAGTAATAGTTGTGTTTTGGCCTAATTTAGTAAGAGATTATGTTTAATTGCTATTTCATGAACAGTTTTAAGGTCTTCATTTATTGATGTCGTGCCGTAAAATTACCTTTGTAAAGGTAACTTTATGAACCATGGTGCGAACGGCAGATCTGATGTCCTTGTTGCAGTTATACACTTTCTTGGGTCCTTGGACGCCACCTGTTTTGAGTTATAAAACCTAAATACTTACAAAGCATTTCAAGACACGAAAATCGCTTTCTTCTAAAGATGGAAATAGTTTCTCTTGCAGTACATCGAGTATCAACCAAGCACAGAGGTTTGATATATAGTGGGAATTATTTATTAAATTACCAAACGGGTTTCAAATTTAATAAAATTAAATACTTAAATCGCAGGCTTTACAAAGGGTTTTTACTTGCTTGGTAACTAGTTTAAATAAAACATACTTTATTAGGCTAAAAGGAAAAAAATAATGTTTTAAAACCTTCACAATAATGTGGTCATAATACCTAGGACTTCTTAATCAATATTGGTGATAGTGAATTAAAATGTAATGATAATGTTTTTTAACACACTAGCCTTATTTCCAAGGTCCCACGATGAGGCTTAATTTAAATTAACAGGTATCATTCCTCCAGTATGGTGGACTTGAACAGTACAAAACTACAACGGTAGCATATATATTAACGCAGACCTTCTAATTAAGTTGCAAATCAATAAACCCGAGGTCAAGAGAAATATGTATAGGTAGAATCTATTGGGTAAACCAAAATGAGAAACAAAAAAATACTCAAAAAACCCTCATTGGCTGTCTATATCATTGCAAAAAGAAAATTAAGGTCCTCATATGCAAATCATAAAATAAATGAGGACGCTCGACCACATGAAGTGCCAACTAAAAGATAGTTTTAAAGGGCTCCCATTTAAAACTAACCCACCGACTTCTTACTTCGTTGGAACTCTGAAGCAAAGTAAACAAATCCCCTGGAAATCAATTCAAAATCTACTATATACAGCAAAAATAGGGTCCAAAATGATACCCTGAGTTAGGCCACGGTTATAAATTAAAAACTCTGAAAAATTATTGTCAAAGAATAGCCTTTGGCTTTTATCACGAAGATAATTATTAGTAAGTAAATAAAAGTATTATCCCATCCATAGTATTTTAATGCGATAGGTAGCGTATCGTGATTGAGAGTATCAAAGGCCATAGTACTATTATAATAGTCCAGGAGAAGTAGACAAGTACACTGAATGTCTAGGGATGAACAAATAATGTTTTCACTTACCTTCAAAAGAGCTGTTGTACTATGTCGGGCTCTAAAATCAGTGTGGTAATGGAATAATTTTGTACGTATTATTGACAGTCAGGTCATTACATGGAGGAATAAAAACTATCTGAAAAAACGATTCATTTCATCATAATATGTTGTATAGGAAATGATGGAAGGAAACCAGACGATAAAGGGTACCTGTTACTGTGTTAAGAACAACTATTATTAAACGAAACAAAACTTTTATTCCAAAATTCAATTTTCATCTACACCCCACAATACGCAAGTCTTGATATTTTCATAATTTTTTGCGGTGTATTGCTTCTTCAAGAAAATGAATGCCATTCATCTATTTCATATTATACAGGGACCGTTAAAATGAACCATATTATTTAGATCATAAAACTTAAATAGACGAGAAATGTAAATTAATTAACTTTTTAAATGATGCGAAGTAATGAATTAATCAAAACCGTGTTCTCCATGGGCGTTCTTGAGTTTTACCCTTTTTATACTTAGAGTGGGCAAATAAGTTTAAGTATAATTACTGTAAAAATTAAACTATATATTACTGTTTATTACACTTTTAATTTTTGTTGGTTGTGCACATTTTAACTTTCAATAGACACCATAATACCTAATAATAAGTAAATATCAATAAGCTAATAATTATCAGAATATGCATAAAATAGTAGTATTCGCCCTCCCTTTAAAATAATTTAAAGTCTGTAATTTGTAATCATCGTATGATTCATGGTCGCCCGATGGTAGCGTCATTGACTTACTCAGCAAGGCTAACGCGTGGCCTATTCAATTCAGCAAAAATACATTCGGTTCTTCAAAGCAATCGTTCCATCTCCATTCACTTAACGTAAATAATAAAGGAGAAAGCATTGCATCGAGTAACTCAGGTGATACGTTCTATAACATTAGCGTAGTCCAGTAACAGGATGTAAACAAACACGCGCGTAAAGTTGCGACACCGCCGCCAATAATTATCGTGGAAATAAATTATTTGTAGGACGGTCATAATTTCTAGAATAGATAAGACTGGTTGAGAATGTGAAATTCCGAAGAACGTGTAGAAGTATGCAGACCATATAAATTTAAGCTTCGAAAGACAAATTTTATTGGATCTTGTTACATTCCTTTTTTCTCACCATTAATAATAACAATGTTTATTTTATGGATCGTTTTGTTTTTCCAATGCCCTCAATCCATAACGTTGGCACCGCATCGGTCGGAGAAAATCTTAGAGAAGGTAGACTTGATGTTATATCACACCAAAAATAAGGCATATTATGAGCATACTAAACAGCATACTAAAGAATCGGGCTCAGTTAGTTGTCCTGCCAGAACCCAGTCGGCTTCTTCAATATGCAAAATCACCTCACACTCTTCTTTATTATCTATATTGGCTGTTGGATTGCGACTTAGTGCGTCAACGTGACTCATACGTTGTCCAGGGCGATATTGGACTTCGAATGTAAATTCTTGAAGCTCAAGCCACCATCTTGCTATTCGCGGTAAAAGATGCTTTTTCTTGCTTGCAGCTTTAAGGGAATTACAATCTGTGACAACAGTAAAAGAAATCCCAAGTAGATAGCTTCGAAATTTTCTAAGGCTTTAGACAACAGCTAGAGTCTCCAATTTAAATGAGTGGTATTTCTGCTCCACATCTTATGTTTGACGACTGTAATACGCTATGGGGTGTAGACGTTCATCTTTCTGCTTTTGAAACAATATTCCAGCCAATCCAATTTGGCTTGCGTCGGTGTGTAGTTCAGTTGCAGCTTCTGGATTAAATATACTTAAGACTGGTCGAGTGACTAGAATCTCTTGTAACTGTCGGAAAGCTTTTTCTCGCTTTTCTCCCCATAGCCACGTCACATTCTTTCGTATCAAAGTTGTTAAAGGCTTTGTAATAATGGCGTAGTCTTTTACAAAATGGCGAAAGTAGCCAGTGAGCCCAATAAACTGTCGTATTTGGTGGATTGTTTTGGGTGTGGGAAACTGTTCGACTGCTTTGATCTTTTCAAGTCCAGGTTTTACTGTTCCTTGTTCAATTTCGTAACCAAGGTATGTGACGGATGTTTTTAAAAAGTTACATTTTTTAAGATTTAATATTAAGCCTTCTTGTCTAAGAATTCTAATGCTTCTTTAAGAACCTGTAAATCATCATCTATCGTTGGTCCAAACAAAAGTACATCATCTAAATATAGTGCAGAATTTGCCCGTATGGGTCTAAGTATTCGTGTCATTAATCTCTGGAAAACCCTTGGCGCATTGCTTAACCCAAAAGGAATTCTGTTGTATTCGTATTGTCCTTCCGGTATGACAAAAGCAGTGTAGTGTTTCGATGTTTCTTCTAGACGTACTTGATGATAGCCTGATTTTAAGTCGAGACTAATAAAGTGATTTCCAGCTTGCAATTTGTCAATCTGGTCATCTATACGTGGTAATGGATGGCTATCCTTTATACAAAGAGTGTTCAATTTACGATAATTAATGCACAATCTTTGCTCGCCATTTTTCTTTTTGACCAAGAGAAAGGGTGATGAATACTCTGAATCTGACTCTCGGATAATCTGACTCTCCGACAGTTCATCGACAATCCCTTTAACCAAGTTCTGCTCTGCTCTTGCCATACGATAAGGCCTGTATGAAAATGGTTTGTCTTCACGTAGCCTAATTACCATTTCGGCAGTTTTTGAACATCCAAGTTCTTTAGTTGCTAATGCAAAACAATCTCTATATTTATTTAATATGTTGATTAATTTCTGTTTGTCTTTGGTAGTGACAGGTTCAATCATTATTTCCTCTTCAGGTAAAGGCTCATCAACACCTTCATATATTTTTCTGACAAATTCTTCCGAATCCCGCTCTTCTATACACTTAAAAGCTCTAACGACTATCCTATTTTTTCCTAAATTCTATGTCTTTATCTGCTAAACTTATACATGGTACTATGGTAGGTTCACCCTTCTTTATTGTTACTACGGTATAGGGAATACAATATTCTTGACCTTCTTGTAGTCGTACCCTAGCGGCAATATAAAGGTCACCTTCATATAAATCACTGTAAACTGGTATATTGCCCCATTGATTTGGCAACAATGTAGTGTTCTCTAAAATACGTAGTTCAACCTTACAATTGTTTGGTTCGACTTCTATACTACTAAGTTCTGTCGAATTGTTGTGAAGGAACTTTAACGTAACATCATCCTTAATGATAAGTATATTCGGCATTTCAGTGAAATTTCTACCTAATAAAATTGGTGCTGCCTGTTGTAATAATTAATAAAAAATAAAAAATTTAAAAAAATAAAAAAAAGATTCTTAATTACTTTGTTCAATTTATGATTGTTCTTGTTATATGTTTATTAATTAATTACTTGGGTCACCACGGCCACTCAGTTTTTTAATTCGCTTGAGAGCTAAGGTCGTAGATTTAATTCAGATAAGATTTTTGGGCGCCATCAACCAAAGGGGTTGAAAAAGATTATAAAGAAAATAGCAAATAGAATATTTAGTTCCCTAGCCATGAAAGAGAAAGCAGTATGAATAAAACAATTATTTTAATCAATTCCTATTTTATTAATTAAAAGAATAATATTTTCCAACTAACACCCATTTTATTCATATAGGAAGAAATAAACATAACATAGAAAAAGAATTTGAATAAAAGGCTAAGCAACTAAATCAGAGAAAGAAGATATAAAAAATAACATAGAAAAAGATATGACATGAGCTAGACAGCTCCACTAAAAGATATATTAGATCGTAGGAAATCAAACAGAATAAGAAGTGAGGATTCTTTCTAAACACCCAATAATAGGAGTCAAATACTAAATAAAGCTTTGAACATAATTAAAGTGTAATTACTTTAAAGGTAGTGACCAAAATAAAACAGAATTTAAATTTAATGTAAACTAAATCAAATTATAGCATTCATTATGCCAAAATTGAAAATAAAATATTCTTTATAGTAAAGTCAATGAAAGGTCAATTGAAGCACTTACGATGCCCCAAAATTTGGTTAAGATCCCTTGAGAAATTTATGATAACTTCAAGGTTATGTAATTAAAAACATTTACCCTTTTGCCCAGAATTCAAAGTAAAGCAGCATTTAGGGTAAAGTCAATATAAAGTCATTATACATATATATATAGCATTCCCTACACCAGAATTTAAAGTGAGTCAGAATTTAGAATCAAATTCATAAATAGTAATATCACTTCCAGGTTATATTAATAAAGACATTTACCATGCCCTATTCCAAAATAGAATTGGGAAACTTAAAACTTTAGTTATGTTCCCAGCAAAAAAGGCTTAGGGGTGAAGATAAAGATTATCTAGCTAAGTCTAACTAATAGATATAACCAAAACCTAGAATGACAAAAAATACATACTGATGGTAACTAAAATATCTGGGTCAGTAAGTAATGCATTCAAAACCGAGATTATCAGTCTCTTATTAACCCGCTCAAAACAGATATAGATATATCCCTTACAAGGTTAAGTCCAATGAAGAGGTTACCGATATAGGAATATCTCAACAAATTCATAGGGATATCTTAATAAAATTAAGTCAAAATAGAGAAAATTACAGCTATAGAAATAACTCAATACTCTATAGGGATATCTTAATCACATTAAGCAAAAATAAAGAAATTACAGATATAATATCTCAATAACTTTAGTGCGAAAATGCATACTTCCTGAGGAAGTTCTAGAATAATACTTAAAAATTAAACATTTAACCGCTACTTCTGTTAGAAAGTAAGACTTACGTTTTTTGTTTAATGTAAATCTCAATTTAAGATAATTAGAATAAACATCTTATACTCCTTGACGAGTAAAAGTTAATTTCATAAATCAAAACTAGCCTGTTCCAGCTAGGTAAGCATAAAATCTACTAGGGATTAATATACAAATGAATTTACAATAAATAGACCAACCACTCAAGCATTCCTTGACGAGGGAGGTTTCGGTTTTAAATTGAAAACTAAGTTTCGTATGATACAAGATAAGCAGTTTAGGTAATATGTACATTACTGGATTGACCCATCCACTTTAAGCGAAATCTACAAGAATTTACAACAGTCTTAAGCGAAGCTAGGGTAATTATACACTATACATAAAAATATACAGAGGGAAGAATATACAACTATAATACAGTCTACCAAATCACCACATAAAAGATTTATAACATAGGAAATTAAGTTAAGGGTTAACAAATTGACTTTTAGTGGCTATCAGTCATCAAATAAAAAAGGTTAAGTCCGGTAAGTGTGGCATTGTGCCAGTCAAAACGTTACAAGTGAATAAAAGAGGTATTTTAGCAATATGACATAAAAAGGTGGCTCTAGGCCCATTAATAGTACATTACGAGTGATTTAACTGAAGTACAGAGGTGAAATTATCCTGAATTATTGGACACATGAAATTTACTTATTCAAACTCAAAGGAAGGGTTTTTTTGGTGTTATATCTTATGAAATTTAATAAAAATTTGTCGGAAGTGGAGTTAGTACAGTAAACAAGGAGAAAAAATATGCTACTTAGCTCATGTAAGGCAGGACTCTAGCAGACAGGCACGACGGATTATGCATCAACCTCCAGCATCAGATCAATGTGGACGGTTGACCATACAGCACGTCGGGGTGACCGGCACATGCACCGAAACAGGAACTTCATCCAAAATGACACCCCCACTCGTCTTGGCCTCTCTAAGACATACATCCTCCATTCCAGACATGGGATCCATAGCAGGGTAAAGAATTTAGAGGAAGACTCCAGATTACGAATACTGACTTAAGCATTTCCAACACATGGCTTAATCCATGTAGAACGTAGAAAATAGAAGTAGAAGGTAATAAAGGTAGAGGATAAAAGATGTAGGAGATAAAAGAACCAGAAGATAAAAGAAAAATAGACGGTAATCGAAGTAGATAAAGGAAGTAGAAAAAGAAGTTGATAAAAGAAAAATGATGAATAGTGAAGGATAATAAAGGCTAATAAAGGATAATAAATAATGAAAGATAATAAAAGATAATAAATAATGAAGGATAATAAAAGATAATAAATAATGAAGAATCATGAAGGTTAATAAATAATGAAAGATAATAAATAATGAAGCCTAAAACAAAACGTGGACATTAGGACGCCATTTTGTGAAACCCAAAAATACTACTCACCAGATGGTCGGGCTTCCTACGGTCTAGGTGACGAAACAATCCCATTTAAGGCTCAAAAGACAGCTTCTGTGTTAAATTCCGATCCGGCCATTGCCGACACATATAAAATGTGAATTATTAACACAAAACCATAATTTTTATATTTTCGTCACCTGCTGTTCAAGTCTTCTGGACCGGTATTTAGAACGAACAGACCGACGCACTACGCCGTAAAGTCCTTAAATAGACTTTCCTATCCAAAAAAAAACAACTTCCCACTCGTGACTCGTACTGCTTCGAAAACCCATGTGACTTCCGGAAATGACAAGTAAAGCTGGAGGGCACTTTGAACTTGAAAACGGGAATCTACTCATTTTAACCAAAAAAGCCATGAAAATAGATGCAAGTTTGACCCGAAACTAAATGCATCCAAAATACTAGGTTAGGCAACGTCAAAAAACCCGGCAGTCATCCCAAACATGTAAAAGATAGCTTAATACCATCTGGGTGTGCAAGTGATATTCCGACAGCTAGTCATGCATATCGTCATTACGTCATATTACGGGTTGCCTATACGTAGGTTATTATATTAAGACGAATCGGCCTGGGTCTAGAACCTTTTAGACAGGGGCGTATTCAAAAATTTTAAAAAATTTAATTATTTAAATTGGTCAAAATTTGATAAAAACTCGGGCTATCTACTAACGTTGTAACAAGCACAAAAAGATTGTTACAAATACCCCCTTTCAACAAAAAATTAAAAAAATAAGAAATAATTCAGGACAATTGAGTACCTCTTAACGTCTAATTTCCAAAAAATTTTTAGGCTACAGGTTGCCTTTACATTTGAGATACAATATACATTTCGGTTTATTTTTTAGTCTTAATTACTAACTTACTAGCTATGGAAAACGGTTGGGTTTAGGGCTGGTCAGCGTCTTCAAGATCAAGACTGCTATCCAGAGGGGATTTAAGATCTTTAATGTGATACCGACCGATGCTTTTATCGTGCTCATCCTTAAGTTCATAAATGATTGGAGAAATTTTCTTAATGATTTTACATTTAATGAATTTCTTTGCCAGTTTTTTAGAAAAATAATTCCCAGCGTCAGACAAGATGAAATTTCTTTTATAGACTACGTCACCTACATCAAACTCAATATTTCTCTTTCTCAAATCATAATATTTCTTATTTCGCTCATAAGCTTTATTGATGTTTTTAATAACTTGTTCATAAACGTCTGGTAATTTAGAAAGTTCTTGAGCTAAGTTTTGTCTGTCGTCAAATTTATAGGGACAAAGATTTTTACTTTCTATGATACCAAAATAATCTCCAGAGGTAGGTAAGTTACGTCCAAAAGTTAAGAAAGCTGGTGAAAATGCAGTTGATATGTGTGTAGTGGTGTTTATAGCGTTACATATGTGGTGTACGTGTTTGTCCCAGTCACGGTGGTTATTTTCTTTAATATAGGACCTAATCGCGGTGCCTATCACTCTATTTGCACGCTCTACGTTATTTGTTTGGGGATGGTATCGGGCATTGTACCAGATGTGACCTACTTTATAACTATTCATCAGGCTGGTGAATTCTTTTGATTTAAACTGCGTACCATTGTCTACTACTAGAACTTGGGGAACGCCAAAATATATAAAAACTATTTCCTCCAGAAAGCTACAAATTTCCTTAGTCAAAGCTCGTTTCATTTTATGAATAAAAGTAAATTTGGTGAACCAGTCTATTACGACGAGCAAATAACAAAAGCCGGACCTGGATTTTGGAAAAGGTCCCTGAATGTCTATAGAAAGTAATTTAAATGGTGTGGAAATATTCTTAGGTGCCCCCATGAGACCAGCCCTAGCAAATTGAGAAACTTTCTGTTCATTACAAACCTGACAACGAGAAATATACGTCTTTATATCTTGTCTAATCCCTGGCCACCAGCATTGTTCTAAAATTTTATCGAGACACTTTTTAAAACCAAAATGTGCACCTAATGGATTATCATGGAATTTTTCTAAGACTTCCGATCTTTTAATTCGTGGTATGATTAGTTTCCAATCTTTTTGGTTAATTTGAACATTGTGACTACTGGGGAAATGTTTATATAAGTTATTACCCTCTATTCGAAAAGCTGGATATTTTTGAGGATGTTTTTGTATTTTATCCCTCAACTGTGAATACCATTTATCTAGTGGAACGTTATCTATTGATGAAATTTCTGGAAAACTACGACTAAGTGCGTCTGCGACGACGTTTGAGGTGCCAGACCTATGCTTAATGACAAAATTAAATTGTGACAGCAAGATGGACATTCTAGCTAATCTACCCATGGGGTTTTCTAAACGGAAAAGCCACTGCAAGGAATAATGGTCAGTTAAAATTGTGAAAGTTGGGCCACCCTCTATATAAGACCTAAACTTTAGTACAGCGTGTACTATGGCCAAAAGCTCTTTTTCTGTAACTGTCATGTGTTTAAGTTGGTATTTTGTTGGGTGTCTCTACTAGATAAGGTTGCAAGATTTGGTGTGCGGGAACAATTTGGTTGAACCCAGCTTTCAAAGTCATTATCAATTAAATTTTTGCTATTATCAACTTTATTTTGAGATATTGAGTTTAAATTAAATTGTCGTCTATACAAGTTGACGTTTTCTTGTGTGTCCCTACTAAACAAGGTTTTAGGCTGTAATGTATGAGAACAGGTTGGTTGAATAGAGCTTTCAAAATCATTATTGTTACTCATATGTTGAGATACGGAATTTAATTGCGAAGCCTCCTGTGCTGGCTCACGAACAAGAACGTCAGAATGAATAATTATTTTAGGATTTTCTCCTGGATTTACTTTTTGTTCGTCGGTCGCAAAAGATACTCTACGAGAATTTACAATTTCAGGAGTTTCAGAATCGCTCTCATACGAGGTCTCTGAGGAACTTTCATCTGTGTCCTTGAAATGCAAAAGATTGACGTCATTATTTTGAGCTTTTGCCTTTAAATTGGCAATAAGAGAGGTTGTTTCAGTTATAAGTTCGGATTTGAAATTATCTTCTTCTGGGTTACCAGAAGAGATATACTCTAATCTACGTTTAACATGTAGTAAACGTGACATAGCTCTTTTATAATCAACATGTTCTTTATTGGAATTAAAAATGGTTACCAATCCTTGTAATATCACGAGTTTTCTTTGGCATATTTGTGTTTCCTGTTGAAAATCCATCGATATCGCCGGATGAGGCACGATAGAATCATCTTTCTCAGCTTTCTGTAGCTGTCGCAATAAGGATTTGAGGATGTTGACTTTTGATCCTGGATCAGCCTGGATTCCTCTGACGCAGAGTTCCCAAACCAACTCATCTTTCCACAGGTAGGTAGGGCTCATTTTAGACATTTTTCTCTATACCAAAATGTACCTAAAAATTCCAAATACAATTAAAAAATGGTCAAAATAATATCTCTGGCCAAGCCAAAAATATAGAAATTTATGTGTTTAGAAAGATATCACTGCAAGGAAAAATGAAGATTTTTATCTGAAATGTTGTTAAAATTTTACTAGTTACATACGACTGAGCTACCCACAAAATGTTATTCCTGGCCCCACGTTAGAGCGTCATTTGTAATAATTAATAAAAAATAAAAAATTTAAAAAAATAAAAAAAAGATAAAAAAAAAGATTCTTATCTTTATTCATTTTATGATTCTTCTTGTTATATGTTTATTAATTAATTACTTGGGTCACCACGGCCACTCAGTTTTTTAATTCGCTTGAGAGCTAAGGTCGTAGATTTAATTCAGATAAGATTTTTGGGCGCCATCAACCAAAGGGGTTGAAAAAGATTATAAAGAAAATAGCAAATAGAATATTTAGTTCCCTAGCCCTGAAAGAGAAAGCAGTATGAATAAAACAATTATTTTAATCAATTCCTATTTTATTAATTAAAAGAATAATATTTTCCAACTAACACCCATTTTATTCATATAGGAAGAAATAAACATAACATAGAAAAAGAATTTGAATAAAAGGCTAAGCAACTAAATCAGAGAAAGAAGATATAAAAAATAACATAGAAAAAGATATGACATGAGCTAGACAGCTCCACTAAAAGATATATTAGATCGTAGGAAATCAAACAGAATAAGAAGTGAGGATTCTTTCTAAACACCCAATAATAGGAGTCAAATACTAAATAAAGCTTTGAACATAATTAAAGTGTAATTACTTTAAAGGTAGTGACCAAAATAAAACAGAATTTAAATTTAATGTAAACTAAATCAAATTATAGCATTCATTATGCCAAAATTGAAAATAAAATATTCTTTATAGTAAAGTCAATGAAAGGTCAATTGAAGCACTTACGATGCCCCAAAATTTGGTTAAGATCCCTTGAGAAATTTATGATAACTTCAAGGTTATGTAATTAAAAACATTTACCCTTTTGCCCAGAATTCAAAGTAAAGCAGCATTTAGGGTAAAGTCAATATAAAGTCATTATACATATATATATAGCATTCCCTACACCAGAATTTAAAGTGAGTCAGAATTTAGAATCAAATTCATAAATAGTAATATCACTTCCAGGTTATATTAATAAAGACATTTACCATGCCCTATTCCAAAATAGAATTGGGAAACTTAAAACTTTAGTTATGTTCCCAGCAAAAAAGGCTTAGGGGTGAAGATAAAGATTATCTAGCTAAGTCTAACTAATAGATATAACCAAAACCTAGAATGACAAAAAATACATACTGATGGTAACTAAAATATCTGGGTCAGTAAGTAATGCATTCAAAACCGAGATTATCAGTCTCTTATTAACCCGCTCAAAACAGATATAGATATATCCCTTACAAGGTTAAGTCCAATGAAGAGGTTACCGATATAGGAATATCTCAACAAATTCATAGGGATATCTTAATAAAATTAAGTCAAAATAGAGAAAATTACAGCTATAGAAATAACTCAATACTCTATAGGGATATCTTAATCACATTAAGCAAAAATAAAGAAATTACAGATATAATATCTCAATAACTTTAGTGCGAAAATGCATACTTCCTGAGGAAGTTCTAGAATAATACTTAAAAATTAAACATTTAACCGCTACTTCTGTTAGAAAGTAAGACTTACGTTTTTTGTTTAATGTAAATCTCAATTTAAGATAATTAGAATAAACATCTTATACTCCTTGACGAGTAAAAGTTAATTTCATAAATCAAAACTAGCCTGTTCCAGCTAGGTAAGCATAAAATCTACTAGGGATTAATATACAAATGAATTTACAATAAATAGACCAACCACTCAAGCATTCCTTGACGAGGGAGGTTTCGGTTTTAAATTGAAAACTAAGTTTCGTATGATACAAGATAAGCAGTTTAGGTAATATGTACATTACTGGATTGACCCATCCACTTTAAGCGAAATCTACAAGAATTTACAACAGTCTTAAGCGAAGCTAGGGTAATTATACACTATACATAAAAATATACAGAGGGAAGAATATACAACTATAATACAGTCTACCAAATCACCACATAAAAGATTTATAACATAGGAAATTAAGTTAAGGGTTAACAAATTGACTTTTAGTGGCTATCAGTCATCAAATAAAAAAGGTTAAGTCCGGTAAGTGTGGCATTGTGCCAGTCAAAACGTTACAAGTGAATAAAAGAGGTATTTTAGCAATATGACATAAAAAGGTGGCTCTAGGCCCATTAATAGTACATTACGAGTGATTTAACTGAAGTACAGAGGTGAAATTATCCTGAATTATTGGACACATGAAATTTACTTATTCAAACTCAAAGGAAGGGTTTTTTTGGTGTTATATCTTATGAAATTTAATAAAAATTTGTCGGAAGTGGAGTTAGTACAGTAAACAAGGAGAAAAAATATGCTACTTAGCTCATGTAAGGCAGGACTCTAGCAGACAGGCACGACGGATTATGCATCAACCTCCAGCATCAGATCAATGTGGACGGTTGACCATACAGCACGTCGGGGTGACCGGCACATGCACCGAAACAGGAACTTCATCCAAAATGACACCCCCACTCGTCTTGGCCTCTCTAAGACATACATCCTCCATTCCAGACATGGGATCCATAGCAGGGTAAAGAATTTAGAGGAAGACTCCAGATTACGAATACTGACTTAAGCATTTCCAACACATGGCTTAATCCATGTAGAACGTAGAAAATAGAAGTAGAAGGTAATAAAGGTAGAGGATAAAAGATGTAGGAGATAAAAGAACCAGAAGATAAAAGAAAAATAGACGGTAATCGAAGTAGATAAAGGAAGTAGAAAAAGAAGTTGATAAAAGAAAAATGATGAATAGTGAAGGATAATAAAGGCTAATAAAGGATAATAAATAATGAAAGATAATAAAAGATAATAAATAATGAAGGATAATAAAAGATAATAAATAATGAAGAATCATGAAGGTTAATAAATAATGAAAGATAATAAATAATGAAGCCTAAAACAAAACGTGGACATTAGGACGCCATTTTGTGAAACCCAAAAATACTACTCACCAGATGGTCGGGCTTCCTACGGTCTAGGTGACGAAACAATCCCATTTAAGGCTCAAAAGACAGCTTCTGTGTTAAATTCCGATCCGGCCATTGCCGACACATATAAAATGTGAATTATTAACACAAAACCATAATTTTTATATTTTCGTCACCTGCTGTTCAAGTCTTCTGGACCGGTATTTAGAACGAACAGACCGACGCACTACGCCGTAAAGTCCTTAAATAGACTTTCCTATCCAAAAAAAAACAACTTCCCACTCGTGACTCGTACTGCTTCGAAAACCCATGTGACTTCCGGAAATGACAAGTAAAGCTGGAGGGCACTTTGAACTTGAAAACGGGAATCTACTCATTTTAACCAAAAAAGCCATGAAAATAGATGCAAGTTTGACCCGAAACTAAATGCATCCAAAATACTAGGTTAGGCAACGTCAAAAAACCCGGCAGTCATCCCAAACATGTAAAAGATAGCTTAATACCATCTGGGTGTGCAAGTGATATTCCGACAGCTAGTCATGCATATCGTCATTACGTCATATTACGGGTTGCCTATACGTAGGTTATTATATTAAGACGAATCGGCCTGGGTCTAGAACCTTTTAGACAGGGGCGTATTCAAAAATTTTAAAAAATTTAATTATTTAAATTGGTCAAAATTTGATAAAAACTCGGGCTATCTACTAACGTTGTAACAAGCACAAAAAGATTGTTACACTGTACTGCATTGGGCATCACATAGGCTAATATATTTGCTTCCACTTCATCTACTTTTATTTTAAATGATGTTGTTCCTAATGTAACAGTACGCCCATTTCCATAACCATGCAGAGTGATATTATTGGTAGTGTCTACATTTAAGGTTAGCCTTAAGGCTTCTTGTGATTGAATTGTTGTGCAAGAACTTCCTAAATCTACATATGCTAAAGACGGCGTTCCGTTAATAAAAATGTTTTTGTAAAATTTTTGATTTGGCGTATTTGTTAATAGTCAGATGGTTTGCTTTGCTTTTACAGATTTGTTTTTAAGGAAACATTGTTCCTCCAAATGTCCAACATGTCTGCAAAACTGACAACGTTTTTCAGCATTTTTGTTCTGGTTGCGATTTCTTTCTTGATACTGGTTTGACGTATTTCCCGGCTTTTGACAGGTAAAACAAATTATATTATCAATTAAGTGACAGCATTTTTAAAATGTTTGTTATTGCCTTTAAAATGACTATGTTTGCCTGCTGTCGTTTACGTCCACGCCGAGTACTCATTGTTCACAGTTTCTTAATAAAAATAAAGGAATAATTACAATCGGTTCTATTTAAATGTGTCATCTCGATTAAGAGGGCAAAGAATTTAAATTAAATTTGATACGTTTAAATAACTTGAATTTATATATTTATTATTACTATTATTATTATTTTGTGGTAATCCTTGTGGTAATTTTTGTGGTAATCCCTGTGGTAATCCCACTTCTGAAAAATTGTAAGAGGTAAAATAAACATTCCGAGCAATAACCTCATAAAAAAAAATTATTAAAAGAAATAAAAATAGAAAATAAAAAGAAACATAAAAATAAAACAATCTAAGAAAAATATACGGAGAGTAAACTTACTATTTCTACTTTAACATTAAATTAAAAATTTAGCGTCTGTCTGGAAAAGCGCTCGAGATGACACACCTGGAAATAAATAGAAAAAAATACCTGAGTAACCAATTTACAAATTATGAAATTAAAATCATAAGTTTAGAATAATACGGAATTTTGATAATAACATGATTGCCAGCACAAACAAGACAGTTAGTGTTATATAAACACATGAACCCTACCAAATCACACATCAAAACAATCTTTCGGGTCCTAGGTATATTTCACCTCTCCAAAAGTACGATATGTCAATCTAGCGTAATCCATAGTTCACATAGATATCTTTAAAACCCAATAAATAAAATTATATACTTTATGATTGTACAAACAACACATTAACCTACAACAAAAGTCAAGCATTTCTCGGGTCGTTGGTATTAAGGGTCAACTCGCAAAATACCTCTCCAAGAACTCAACATTACTAGTCCGGAGTATTATCATGATAACAGTGTATAATATATAGGCCTTCACTAAGATACTAAGGGTCAACTCGCAAAGTATCCACTCCTTTCAACTAGTTTAGTACGAAGGGTCAACTCGCGACGTACTACAGAAATATGTTATTTGTTTTATGTGTTATTTAATATATATAGGTGTAAACCTATTTACCAGTTAAGAGAGTAAAATAAAAGACAACAGTTATAATAAACAAATCCACAAATAATATAAATTGGTTACCCCGTGAGATAAACTCACCTAGACTATTGCTGATCTTATTCTTTAACTTCCACAAAACAGATCACAACACTTTCGTTAGAGTACTTAACACGACTTTGTTCTATTTAATAATGATAACCCTATAAAAGAAACTGGGGACCAACGCAACGTAACTCGAGCTGGTATGAAAAAGACGTTTTAAGCGATTTTGGCCTTTATTTCCTATTCTACCTACAGCATAAAATAATATAGCCAACACCCGAATGGTTCGTGAAGTCCCAAACAGAATGTTTACAAAATCATATCTGCATCGATATTGGTTTGTTTATATTAACACCATTAATTTCCGGCCCTCTTCGTGTGACCCGTTCTTCGTTAAAGCTTAGATTTTATGATGCGAGTTTAACTTCAATATTGAATAATATTATTTTCGTATTATAAAATTTACTTACCCTGACACGGGCATTTTCAGAAATAGTCAAAATGAGACTAGTAAGATCTCTAATGTTCTCAATATTTCTATATTTAATCTAGAAGTATGCGAGCACAAGAGACGAAAATAGTTGATGTCTTCGAAATGTTGTCTAGAAACGAATGCTTCACACGCCTTAGACAACCCATCAAACGAGCGTCAATAATTGTTAACCAACTTGGAAGAGATACAATTTTCTTGTGCCGGCCTTCAGAACATTTGGCAATTTTTTGCCTATGTCGCTAGGCGCCAAGGAAATAATCTGGACAGACCGATGATGTCACGAAATTTTCCAGGAAGAATAGGTCAAGGTTGATATCCGACAATATTGATCATGTAGGTGTGGGGAAAAAAAAAATAATAATAATAACAATATTACCTCTATCTAGATTGCAAGAAAAAAATTATACATAAAATAGCTATAGTCGGTGGCGGTATTCAACTACTACTGCTCATACAACCACGCTAATGGAAGGATATGCATAGAACGAATATTAGCAATAAACCAAAATAAAAAAATTAATTAACACAAAAATGACAAATAAAAGGTATAAAAATATTAAGTAGTTACTAGAAAAAAGGAAGTATTAAAGTATCACATATTAAGGTGAGTTTTTGCTTCGAAAAGAAAAAAGTCAAGAGAAACCCTTTCGAAGAAAAATTCGTAAAAAGCAAGCAGTGTTAAGAGTGATGCTAGCAGATAACTAATGCTACGCGCAAGATCCTTAGTGCGGGCTGTCAAATTTCTTGACCCGTCTACAAAATGGTCCAGCGCTGGACGCCCTTCCAACATCATCAAGTAAATAATTAAATGCATTAACTGCAGCATAGCTGAATGATCGCTAAAAGGCAACATTATAGAAGTCTCGATGTCTTGTTCGGGTACTATGAACATCAAAACCCCTGACTACCCTATCAACTAAATATTTATTTAATGTTTAGTTCTAATTCTATACACAACATACAAGAGATTCCTGATTGGTCCTGATTGTGATCAAATTTGCAACCATTATAAGGGTTATTATTATCAAAAAATAAGGGAAAGTCACTCTCTCTGTGATCATGTTAGTATTTTCATGTATGTAATTAGTATTGTATTAATTTTTAGAATGAAGTAGTTTACTTCACATATTATGTTTACAAAAGGTGATTTTAGAAAAAAGTCAAAACAATAGAAAAAAAAAAGAAAAATAACATTACCATGTCGAGGTTATACTCTAATTCCTTGAAAAGTGTTAAAGTACTGTGACTATAAAGTTTTATTTAAATAAACAGATAGTAAGGTTTGCTTTTGCAATCGGTTGACTATCTTTTGTTGATTTCTGCAATCGATTAACCCTTCTGGTGTTTCAAAAAAAGCTATCTAAAATCTGTAACGTAAAGTTAATGCTCATTACCATGTCTTCCGTAATTTTGCATAATCTGGCAACTATTAAAAGTGTTTGTAAAATCTATTGGATTTGGGCGACTCCCTTACAAACGTACTTAATTTGGCAAGTCCCTAATCTGAGAATTCTGAGATCAGTTCTTGCCTAGCCGCGGAATTAGTAGGTTTGTCGTCCAGATCACAGAGTGTAACCACGTTGACGACATTACCGTGTCTTAAAGTTTGTAGTGTTGTCTGTTTTCGCAAGAACTAAAGTGTATTTAATACTTTAGTGTTATAATCCACTAAGGTAAAAAAAAATAACTTAATTACCATGTAATAGTTTAATTTTTTTTTAATGTTTTGCTTATTACCGTGTCACTAATTATTGACAATACCATGTCTTTTTAGTGACACTCTAATGCTATTATGACACGGTAATGGTAATAGTCACAATCCTTACGTTTTTTCTTAATTGTAGATACCCAATTCGAGAAAGAAAAGCTAGTTACGAAAAAAATCATTAAAACAAATAAACAAAATGCTTTGCAGGAAAAGCGAGAAAGAGAAAGAGCTAAAAGGCAAAAGATAAAAAATAATCAAGAAAAATATGAAAAGCAAAAACAAAAAGAGAAAGGGCGTTACCTAAAAAGAAAATCTGAAGGAAAAATTAAACTTATTAGTGACTTAAGTGAGAGAGATAAACGACAAAAAAGGAAAACAAGGATAAACACAATAAAACATAGAGAGAGAAAAAAAGGAAGCTAACAACGGAGAATGAAGTTCTTTGCAACTTTGAAAATTTTCGTTTATTTGCAGCAAAGTTATACTCAGCGAAAATTGTAAATCTAAAAAATCTAGTAATCGGCCGTTACGTGTAATCTAAATAGAGAAGAATGTTTAGGTCGAAGCTGTCAAAATTGCAAAGAAATTCGAATTAAATATATTAATTATTAATGACTTTAATGGAAGCAACCAATGTCAGTACCAAAAGTGGTACACAATAAAAAGAAACTCGTACTAGTAGTAAAACTGGTAAGTCTATTGTGGTTCAGATAACCTTAAAGGAGGACATTACAATACCATACAATGATCCTATTATGGAATTAATACATCAGATTTCCGTCAAATATTAAACAATACTTTAAGTTGCGTTGAGTTTTTGTGTAATCTTTAATACACACGTTGTGTTAATAAATTTTTAATATAATTATTAATAATTGTTTGTTGTTCATTCACTTCTTCCTGTTCAAGAACACTGTGGGTATCTAAGTACCTATTTACATAAAAGTAGAGTATTATTAAGTTATTTGTGAAAAACGTTATTGGTGTTTACTATTCTCTTCCGACCTTACCATTTCCTCTTGACATTACCGTGTAAGCTAAATCTCATTACCATGCCTTTCTGGGTTATTTTTTTCCAAAAATGACATTACCGTGTAAGCTAAATCTCATTACCTCATTTGATTGCCTAGTAATAGTACAGTATAACTTCGGCAATTCGGACACCCCGTAAACCGGACACTCCAGTCAATCGGACACCCGCTACAATTCGAACACTTTCAGATTTTTACCTCTATAATCCAGACACTACCAAAAGGTACGACAAATCACAACGACTAAATGCAAAAAAAGTAAACAAAGCTTTTTTAATACATGCGGCGGCTCGTGAAATGTGGATTAGTTTTTGTTTGGCGCCGGGTATTAGACCACGCGTAAAAAATGGCTCCCATGAATAAAAGAGAAGTATAAAATTCTTGAGAGTTCAGATGCAGGTAGTGGTGTCTTCAAGACTCCAAAATCAACAGTATTCGGTATAAAGAAGAACAAAGCGAAGATACGAAATTTAGTTGCGAGGTCGTATGCTGATATAGGTAAGTTTTATGGATAAATTGTAGGTTTTAAGTTTGCACCAAATATAATGTTTTTCAGGCCAAAGAAGAGTTATGAAGAAGCCCGAAAATCCTAAAGTGGAAGAGGCGTTGTACACTTGGTTCCTTCAACAACGTAAGAATCATGTTCCTGTCTTGTGCAGAAAAGCCCGATATTTCTATTAGCAAATCACAGGAAAGACTGACTTTCAAGCCAGTTCAGGATGGCTCGACAAATTTAAAGCAAGACACGGCATTCGTTTTTTAAAAGTGTGTGGAGAACGTGTTTCAAGTGACGCTGAAGCAGTTGCTCCTTTTCAACTTAAACTGCAAGCCCTGATCGAGGAAATGCAATTAACTAAAGAGCAAGTCTTTAATGCCGATGAATCCGCACTTTTCTGAAGGGACTTGCCAAACACAACGTGGGTGCATAAAGATGAGAAATCGGCACCAGAAAGAAAAGTTTCAAAAGACTGTGTAACCTTTATGCCATGCTCAAATGCATTAGGCACACATAAATTGCCGTTACTTGTGTTAGGTAAATCTAAGAATCCCCGAGTTTTCAAAACTGCACAGTTGCCTGTGAAATACCAGGCTAGTTAGTACCAAAGGATGGATGACCCTAAACTTATTTTCCGAGTGGCTTAAAACAACCTTTGTTCCTGAAGTGAAACAATATCTGAGTAACGCCAATAAGTCATGCAAGGCATTGCTTCTTATTGACAATGCGCCGTCACACCCATCCGAAGAAGAGCTCAATACGGATCCAAATTTCAAAGTGGCGTTTTTGCCTCCTAATTATACCGCTTTAGTTCAGCCAATGGATCAGAACTTGATACAAAATATCAAGGTTTCTTACAGAAGGCAATTGTTAACTAACATTATATCACAAGAAGACAAAGACATAATGAAACTCCTGAAGAAATTTAATCTTCTGGATGCAGTGACTACTCTCGACTCTGCTTGGAAGTCCATAACCGAAAAGAATATTGAAAAAGGCTGAGATGAAATATGGCCTCAATTGGTGTCAGATGAAAAAGATGATATTCCGCTGGCCGATCTAAGAAAAAGACTCCTACTTGAAGAAACTACGAAAATAGATGACTTGAAAAAAATGTTAAGAATTATAGATCCGAAAAGTGAACTCAATGATGAAGAAATTACAAACTGGGCGACGGGAAGGGACGAAGTAGCTGCTGATAATGTTGGCGACGAAGAAATAATTGAGGCGGCACAATCAAACACAAATAATGATGAAGAAGAAGAAGAGGATGATATTAAAATTCCGACAAAGATCAAACATTTAGAAGCAGTATAGTGTTTTTTAAAATGTGTGCAACGGGCGGAAGAAAACAAATTGAATTATCAAAAAACCCTTTTAATGAAAAACAATCTAGAACTAGCAAGAAAGCTTCACAACAAGAACCTTACTTAAAAAAATTAGTTGCTTTTTGACTTGAAACTTTTTTTTATTACAATATGTATATACTATGCTGATTTGTAAAACATTTCAGTTAATGTTGGAACAAATAATGCTGAAAAGTCAACCTGTTCTTCATTATCAGCATAACTTCGGCAATCCGGAAAATTCACCAATTCGGACGAATACCTAAACTATATCTGTCCGGATTACCGAAGTTGTACTGTATATACATTTACATAAAAATATTTTTTAGAACTTGATATTTAATATCTGTCACAAAATATTATCCGCTTTTCCGCATTTCTAGAAAATGACCCATCCCATAACCGAATCTAAGGAAAGAGTTCTGGAGTTTCTGAAGACTACTACTGTCTCTCTATAAGGGGACAGGTCAATAAACAACATCCCAGTAACGCAGATCTGATAATACGAGAGAATTACATAAGCGTAATCTCGTAGCCGTGTAAAAATTTCTCTATACATACCAATATAAGAGTTTTAGTTCAAAAAGGAGAACACGTGATCAGGTATATTTATATTTTTGTTTTTCGTAAATAATTTTTGAAACAATGTCTTTATTTAGACGAAAACTAGTACTTGGGGAATTTTTAATATGAGAAATTCAAATTTCATCTTAGTTTGGCTCTTAATTGTAGGGGGCGCCACCTACACGTATTTCTCTCTTTCGGGGAATCACAACTTTTTCGTGCATGTATGTATCACATTTTCTAGAAGAAAAATCGATTCTTCCATCATTTCTACCATTCAAGTGCATTATTTTCGGAAATATTTAAAAAGGGTTTATGCAACGGTTTTATGAATCTCTTCTAAATAGCTACAATCCATTTCTTAGATACTTTTTAAGCTTTAATGCAGGTTTTAACAAAGGCTTTACCATATATTTTATGGGTGGGCTTTCTGGGTTTTATTCTTTTATAAAAGAGTTTATTAACAGTTTTTTCAGCTAAGAAGCATTATCATAAGAATTTATATTTGGTTCTATAGCTACTGTTAGCACATTCTAAAATCCAAAAATGATACTTGAGCACCATGCTACACCACTGGCTACTGCAAGTTATTTTCCCTTGGTTCAAGTTAGTCACTAGCTGGAGCTAACTTGAATATTATAGTCTGTTGCCTAATGCGAGAGATTAATAAGTCATTATTGAACAGTGGTACTCCATAGGTGTAGTCCAATTATTATTTCATATAACATTCGGAGTTGCAAAAATAGTTGAAATCTGTTCGAATATGACTGGAGTCGGACAGTCAAGAATATACCGGCTTGTGCACGAGGATAAACGTGACTGCATCAGGAAAGAAGAGAGTACAGAAGAAGTACAGGAAGTACCACTCAGGAAAATCCGAAAAAGTACCATCGTTTTCTTGGAAAAAAAATTACATCAATCATTGGCTTTCTGTAAATAAGAACCCCCATTTCATAAAGATATGCTGAAAAAGGAGCTACTGGAGATTGTAAAGTTGAATAAACCTCTTTGTACAAAATTTGTTGTCGACGAAATCGCTTAAAATGAAATATAACGGTACTTCGTCTTCCGCCATATCACTGTGAATTAAACCCCATAGAATTGGCGTGGGCGCAAGTAAAACGGTTTGTAACAAGGCATAACACCACTTTTAAAATGAGAGACGTTGGAAACCTCTTGCAAGAGGGAATAAAGACTTTGGATTGTGAAAAATGGAGTAAGTGCGTCGAACATGTGACTGAAATAGAAGAAAGAATGTTGCTGTCAGAAAACACTGTGGAGCCTCTTATTATTTCTCTGGACCCCAACGACGATAGTTCATCGGACTACTCGGAACATGATGACTAAAATTTAAAAAATAAGTTGTTGTATTGTACAGCGTTATTGGTTATAAATGTCACCCCACTCTAGCCTCTTCATTTTTTAAGATAGAAAGCTGATTTTTTACTGACTTGTAGGGCATCGTCTGAATATTTTTAACGATAATATAAATATAATACAGGGTGTTCCACAAAAACGCACCGAATCAAATTTATATATTTTTTAATAGAACGCCCTATATATTATTGCATATTCAGATTCTGCATAAAATTCTGATCATAACTCACGTAACATGTCCTATACCTAAATGTCACTGTTTTCCAACTAAAAGCAATCGAAAATTGGCTATTTATTTTTTTATGAAATCACTAGTAATCGGATAGGTATAGTTTTTGAAAGTTTTAAAGTTTAAATGTATTTAAAACAAAATTATTGAATTAAATGCTCCACATGCTCCCTATTTTGCTCAATGCATTTCCTATAAATTCTCTTCTGTCTTTCGATAGCTGCAAAAATAATTCCCTGATTGCGATGGTTTAGTGTTTCAACTTCTTGGGTTATTCTTTCTCTTATAATATTAACGGTTATCTAACGTCCTTATTCGCCCAACTTTCCATTTAAAAAGCCCCACAGAAAGGAATCCATTACGGTCAAGTCTGGGCTATTTGGTGGCCACCTCATCTGGCCAAACCTGCCTATCCAAAACGGAAAATTTTCGTTTAATAATTCCGTAACGGCAGCAATGTTGTGGACTAGAGCGCCATATTGTTGCCAAAATATATCTTTATGATGTTCAACCAAATTTTGAATTACTGGTCTTATTAACTCTAAATAATTACGCCCGTTCAGATTTCCATTATAAAATATTGGCCCTAAAATTTGATTTTTATGAATCCCACACCATACGTGCACGGAATTTCGACCAGACTGCCGTATCTCCCGAATAGGATTTTCAGGAGCCCAATAGTGCACATTTTTCCTATTAAATCTTCCGGAGGTTGAAAACGCTGCTTTATCTCTCCAGATAATTTTATTGAAAAATTGATGTTGTTGATTCAAGCGTTCCATCATTTCTTGACAAAAGCGTAAGCGCGCGGCTTTATTATCTTGGCTCAACGCTTGAACGTGTAAAATTTTATAGGCATGGAAATTATATTTTGACAAAGTTCTCTGTATCTTATAGTACGTTTTGCCTAGAATATCAACAGCATTTGGAATTGAAACAAAAGAATTTTCTAAAATAATAATTATTAATTATTAATATTGTTCTCCTCTTTCGTTTGAAAGATGCTTCATGTGAAGGTGAAGCTTTCTGATAGACTCTTAAAAATGTTTTCTTGGTAGGAGTTCTCCTTACGCCTTCATAAAGTCTTCGATACTTCCGTACGGCAAGTTTGGCATTATAACCATTTTTGATATAAAGTTCGAAAATTCCGCGTTTTTCATTCTCTGAATAAGACATTTAAGTATACTATATTTTTATACTTATTTATACTCACATAAGCAAATTTAATTGAGAATAATGTCAGTGTCAATGTCTTTGCTTTATTTAAAATCATAGCTAACTGAGACACGTTACATGTAGGTATAGGATATGTTACATGAGTTATGATCAGAATTTTATGCAGAATCCCAATATGCAATAATATATAGGGCGTTTTAATAAAAAATATATAAATTTGATTCGGTGCGTTTTTGTGGAACACGCTGTATTATATTTCTATTATCGTTAAAAAAATTTAGACGATGCCCTACAATTCAGTAAAAAAATCAGCTTTCTATCTTAAAAAATGAAGAGGCTAAAGTGAGGTGACATTTATAACCAATAACCCTGTACATAGTATATTTTTTTATAAATAAATATTAATATTTACTCCAATTTATCTATTTTCATATTATTCTTATTATCTTCCTTTAATAATCAAGTATAATTATTATTATACTTATTATTCTAATAAACTACCTGTAGTAACGCCTCTGTTATATTACTTTTATTCGCCAAACTCGTCTTTCTATTGTATGCAAATTAGAGTGACCCTGGTTTAGGACCGATTCGGGGTGTGTAGGTCTGAAATACGGAATTTTCAAAAAATATCATTGCAATTTACCTGAAATTTACAATGCAACCTTTAAGTTGTCCACCCTGCTTAATAGGTCCTGTCATTGCAAATTTGCATTTTATTACCCTGGCATTAAGCAACAGAAATAGTTTTTGGAAGCGGTAAATCATGATTTTTTGGTAATACCATTGGCATTTGCTTTTTTTAGAGCTGGCAAAGTGTTCAAGTGATAAGCTGCCACTGGCATTGACAGACATTATTTTGTGATAAGAAACTGTTTTCTGAATAATAGATAGGTCTTATAGGCGTATATATTCCATGTCTCATGTTACACTGATGTTTCGGAAACAGTATGATTATTTTAGGAATGAAAACAAGGGGTGTATAACAGTATACACATACGAATACATCATTCATAACATAACTGTATCTTTATTACAATTAACTGTCGAGACTAAGACCCTTTGTACGAGACGACCCCTCCGGATGCAGTTAATCAGTTAATCATTGCCTAATAACAGTTAAGAACGTTTTTATATCGGCATTCGTCCGTCTTTATTTCTCTGTTTATGCCATTTGAATGTTTCTTTTTATTTTTACACAAGGCAACGTTCAACGTCAGACGTCAGTCGGTGCAATTCAAAGAGAAGCTGTTTATCGGAATGAAATTTAAAATGGAATGAATGGTACACACTGACACAGAGGCAGACGTGCAGGATTTTCGACGGTACCGATTGTGAAATTTTACTTGGGATTGTATTTATTGGACGTGTAAGAGTACGGAGAAATATATAAATAACTTAGATTCGATTCTGTCGCAATGATAAAAGTTTATATTTTGTGTGGCTTCGTCACAGTTTATAATATAATCAAAAACGTTGGGCAACTGAATGAAAATTCACAAAATCTCAGTACTGGAATAACAGGAGTACCTTCTTGCGATCTAAAAATCTAAATCTGAAATGTTACTAATTAAGATCAAGGCTTAGCTATATCCGTGGCGACCTGTAGCAGGTGGAACCAAGGCGCCCCCCAGTTCATCCTCGGCAACTTTTAAGGAACTAGATAGCAGGGAAAAATTAACCAAATAAGACAACAACAAGAATATACAGGGTGTCAATTTGAAAACAAACGGCATGCAATATTTCTTCGGCTGATGACACTCTTAAAATTTGGTGAATTTAGATTTAAAGGAGACAACTGTAGAGGTAGTTGTGGTTGAACTAAATTCAACCCCTTAATCCCCAAAATCTAAATGGCAACCCCCACTTATTTGGCCATTAATGAATTCCTTATGTTATTTTAGACATGTGTCATTTTTTTTTGTCAAGCAATTGAGTACCTAACCGCACATTTCTACAAAACGCTCCAAAGCGGAAATATTGTTAATTTAAAATCGAAATGCCGTCACTTTTAGGGGGGATTGCATTCCCTAAGCGGTCACACCGCCCCCTCAAAAGTAAAATCGCACGTTCCGGAAGAGCTTTTGGATCCTGAAAAAACTAATGATTTTTTTATCAACTCGATTCCTCGCCTGACGCCTGAAAATGATAGCATAAATTATTTTCATTCACATAAACACGTAGCTGTTGTTCACGAATTTAAATTTTCTTTGGTCTCTGAGGCAGATGTCTCCAATATCATATTCAGTATTAAAAGTAATGCCTGAGGGGTTGATCAAATTTCGTCCAAAATATTAAAGATGTGTATGCCACATTGCATCACAGCACTTCCTCACATTATTAACGCCTCACTTTTAACTAGGTTGGTTCCACAAAGCTGGAAAAATGCGCCGGTTTCCCCGGTGCCAAAGAAGAGCAAAATCTCGGATTTGTCCGAGCTGCGCCCTATAAGTATACTTACGGTGACATCTAAAATTTGCTGAGAAGACAATTTATCTACAACTAAAAAAAATTATATAACGGTCTTAAATCTCTTGCCTTGTAAACAGTCGGGTTTTAGGTTCGGTTACAGTACTGCATCGGCTTTGTCAGACCTAACGGATGATCTACTGCATGGTATGGATGAATCCCTGATTGCTATTCTGATAATGCTTGACTACTCCAGGGCATTTCATTGTTTGGATCACAAATTATTATTAGCTAAATTAAAATATTATGGGTTTTCTCTCAATGTCTTGGAGTTGTTTTATTCATATCTTGCCGACCGTAACCAGCAAGTTCAGGTAATTTCTAATGTAGAGCTAAAAGCATCTAAAAGCCGAAAAATAACTAGTGGCGTTCCACAAGGTTCGATTTTGGGACCACTCTTGTTTATATTATTTACAGCGGACTTACCTATTGCAATTGCAGCGTTGCATGTTTAATATAGAACACTCTAATACTAATCTAGGCATAAACTCGCCAATTACTAGACTAAGTCTTCGATTTAATACTTATTGTCAAGATATGGACTTATTCGCCAGGAATCTCACGGTCGTTTGTTTTAAGAGACTCTTGGATCTAAGAGTTGTTTAGGGGAAATTAATTGTTAGTTTTCCACCTATTTAGGGTTCAACTTTATATTGATTCTGAATGTATTTACCACAAATCTGTTTATTATTATTTTTTAAATTTAATCTTATCTCATACTTATTGATTGTATACACAACTTATTCACTCAGTGGATACAGTTTTTGGGTCGTTGTGCCTGTTTGTATCCTGAACTTGTAAATAAATAAAATAAATAAATAAATTTCTACCTCTTACCATTTATATGCTGATGATTGTCAAATTTACTTGTCATTTTCACCTAATGATCAACGTCTTTCTTTTGCCCAAATTAATCAGAACTTAGAGATAATAAATGTGTGGTCTGAAAACAATGGCCTTCTGCTGAATCCTGCCAAAACCTCAGCTATGCTTATTGGTACAGATAGGCAACGTGTCAAAGTTGTGGTGAACGATTCCGTTTTGTCGGACGGAGTTCCAATTAACTTTAAAAATGTTTATAAAAACCTTTGGATTACTCTTGACCAAAATCTTACTTTTGGTGAGCATGTTACTAATATTTTGAAACTAGCTTATGACAGATTAAAATTAATTTATAAATTTAAATACATACTGGATGTTAACACTAAACTGAGTTTAACAGAGTCAATTATTTTAACTCTTTGTGATTATTGTGATGTAGTTTATAGCCCTTGTCTGCAAGCCCAAGACCGACACAGACTACAGGTCATGCAGAACGCGTGTATGAGGTTTGCTGCATGTGTCAGGCGAAGAGATCATATAACCCCAAAATATTTGCAATTTGATTAGTTTAGAATGGAAAAAGGCGTGATGTTCATTTTCTCTGTTTTTTACAAATAATTATCAATTCCCGCACACCAACCTATCTCTACGAAAAACTAACATTTGCCGATGGTGTATTTATTAGACCGAGAAGGATACCAATTTTACTTCATATACCACCACATTCCACGTCTGCTTTCAGAGGTTCTTTTTCCATGTCATTCCTGTTTTTTACTTAACACCTTAACAAACTATTTAAAATCAATTAATAATAGAAATGCATTTAAAAATCGCTGAAGAATTATTACAAATATGTATAGTGTCAACTACTCGTTACTGTAGGAGTTACTGAGAGTGTTCCAATATCCCTCCTCTAGTTTAGGTAGACTTAATTATTTTTAATTTCACATAATTTGCTTGATAAACTAATATTAATCAGATTAATATATATTATTTAGTTATTTTCAATAATACTGTATATTTGTTTATTACATTTGTAGGATATTTCAGGTTGGGCCTAAGCAGCCTGTGTTTGAGCCCCGCCTTAATAAAGACTTTTTGAATTTGAAAAGTATAATGATGAAAGAAGATACATTTTGAAATCCTTTACTGTACGTTACTTTATAAATTGTTCAAATTGGTTACCATTGCTGTAAGCACAAGTACAGCCGATATTCAAACTCGCCGTGGACCTCGTCGCCCTACATTGTGGGGGAATCCTTTGCTGAAGTTGTTCAATTGAATCTGGTTGTGTTTTGAATTTTTGTTTTTTTTACGATAAGGCATAGCACTGCAGGATAAATTCTTTATGTCGCTCTGCGAGCGGTGCGTGTGCGCAGGAAACGATTCACGTTCGTCTTGAATCTTTAGATATTATACTCGTTGGGGAACAGGGCCTCAGGGAGATCGTTCCGGAGTGACGACGTTCTCCAGATGAAAGAATTTTTAAACAGTGTCGTTCTAGGGATACCAAGCTGAACCACATATGGGTGTACTGCAGTGGCTCGTCGTGTACCATGCACCGCTCCAGGTGGAATCAAGCGGGCAACCTCCGTTAAGCATTTGCCATGAAAGTATTTGTACAATACACTTAAGTCGCCAACCTGCCTTCAATGTTCAAAGCTTTCTAGGTTGTTTATCAGATCATGGTCACCGATCAAGCGAATGGCTCTTCTTGGAATGGAATCCAGCAATGATTGAATTTGGGCTTTATAGAACTTCAAAAAGTGTTGAGGTATATAGAGGTTCTTAGTTCGGAAAAGTATTCCAAGCTCCTGCGAGGCTGCCTTAGCAATGTCGCATCGTGCCTATGCCAAGACATATAACACAATACATTTCAATCCACAGAGAGAAACGGAGTGGTGTCAGATCTGATGACCTAAGTGACCATTCGATAGGTCCACTTCAACCAATCCACTGCTTCAGATAATGATTATTAAACACTCCCGTACGCATACTCGTAAATACCCGACGCGTCAGCCACTCGGGAATTCTCGGCTGCCGCTCGGGCGCTCCTATTTACTTGACGTGTCGTGACGACCCGTCAACGTATTTATGACAGGTTAATCGGTGTTGTTTTAAACTTCAAACGGTTGTGATTAAATATAAGAGTAAAAATATACAAATTTACAACGAGTGATTTAATTGGCCTACCAGAAGATTACGAATATATAATAATTAATTGTTATCAATGGTGGATATTGTATTTTGACTAAATTTAAGTCAAACGAAGATGTTGAAGTATGTAAAATCTTTGAAGTTTTTCTAACGACTTTTTCTATGTTTGTAATTCTACAAAAAACTCGTTTGAAAAACAAAAATGTGTCGGTAGCATGGCGTTGTGGCACTAGGAAGGCTCCTATAGGCAGAGCACCACAGGGATGAAACTAATTCCAAGACTCCACACTGCCTTAAAACATGCGTGGCAAAAAATAGAGCCTTGGGAATTAATAATTCTAAATATAGTTATAGTCATTTGCCTTTATTAAATTTTCTTTTGTTTTTTTCTCTACTTTAATTTCATCACTGCTCTCTACAAAGCAACTTCGGGCATCTAACGCGTATTTACGAATATGCCTCCCATACTCGACGTGTGTAATGGGGAGGTGCTCCGACTTGCTGGAAATGCAGTAGATCTTCATCTAAAGCAAGATTTTCATTATTGTTCCTTTAATTTTCTATCGCATGAATGATAAGAGGCTCTATAGTCGTATCTAACATTTGCGCATAAGCTTCACCAGTTAAATTTCCGGGTATGAAAAGAGGACCAATGATGGTATCGCCTAATATACCTGCCCAAACATTTAATTTTTGAGAATATTGTGTATGTTCCTCCATAAAGAAATGAGGATTGACCTAGCTCTAGTAACGATAGTTTTCTCTGTTGACCTTGCCATTTAGGTAGACGGTACAATCATCACAGAAGCAGATGGTTTTTTTTATCAACTAGGGCTGAGCAATAATCCTGTTACGCGTAATTTCACAATACTCAATACGTCTGTCCAGATTATCATCACCTAATTCTTGAGTAACTTGTAGCTTGTATGGATGAAATTGGTGAAGATTCAATACATTTGTGACTGATTCCTATGAAAGTCCAGGTACCGTTTTAGTTATACGAAGCGACATAGTGGGAACCATTGCAATATGAGTGGCTTCATCGAGCAATCCTGGTCCATTCCTTTTCTATTAGAAACATGTCTTTGCTACTAGCTCTAGGAAGTACTTATTTCGAATATTTTTTCCTGGATGTCTATCATTAAATACAATCGCCGTCCTTGCAAAGCAACGATTTTCGGCTCCATGAATGAAAATCATTTCTACAAGTTCAGCAACTTTAAAACAGGAGTACACCACTAACAAATCGAAAACTATTGAAAGCGTCTGAACTTATTTTCACTAATCCAACCAATAGATCAAATGCATAAATTGACATCTTGCGACAATAAATTGAAATTAACTTTTACCGCTCCTAAATACCAAGCCAGCAAAAATTGTTATCATCAAAGTGTGCGTTGCATCTACGGCCGTACTGCTTAGCGGTAGAGCTTAATACGGGTTGGGCATCAGTAAATACCAGAATTATCAATCAATCAGTTATTCCGTCATCTTTAACAGTCGTTACATGTAATTTGATTAATCGCTAATTTATCCAATTTCTTTAAATAATTCATACAATGGGTTTTACGGGATAGCACGAAAAATTCGTGGCTGAAACGTATTTTCGAAACGGGGTTAGAGTAAATGGTGAGTGGCAATACAATCATTTATATGCATGGACGATTTTCGCGAGAATGTTCCTAACGTCGCTTTTGCTGCTCGGGATTTTTATCATTGCCTGAGAAGAACCGTGGCTCTGTTTAAGGAAACAGGTTCTATTCAACATAAAGAACGAGCTGGAAGACCATATGTAAGAACAGAAGAATTTGTTGCAAACGTTCGTGAAATAATGCAAAATATGACAACAAAATGTGTAAGACGCCTGTCTCAGGAAGTGGGAAGGTCTTATGGAACATGCAGAACTATTCTTAAAAAACAGTTAAATTTGTTTCCTTATAAAGTACAAGTACTTCAAGAAGTACAAGCTGCAGATTTTGAAGAACGCAGGAATCACTGTCAGTGGTGAAACAGCGGTATAGAAACAATATTTTGACTTCAATTTGTGGAGCAGTTACTTGACGATGAACTACGTTTTGGTTATTTCTAACTGGACGGTGTAATCGCCTATATATCCCCAATTTTTTTGACGACTGATTGATCAGTTTTCGAACAGACATTGAATTCCCACCCAGATCACCTGGTTTAATGGTTATGGATTACTTCATTCTTTGTCATTTGAAAAACAAAATTGTGAAAATATCAGTTGAAAATTTTGAACAGTTGGAAGAAAGAATTATTTAACAATGTGGTAACATTTATCCAGAGATACTGTTCAACGCTTTTGAAAATATGAAGAGACGTGTAAATTTATGCTTGGAGTGCCAATTTTAGCAATTTCTATAATTTATATTTTCCTTTACCTATATTCTTACTTTCTTAACTTTGTAAACAAAATTAAATTTCTATTTGCTTCCTTATTTTTATATTCATCAGTTTGGCATTACGTGCCATAATATAGATTTGACACAATTTTAACTCAGATTTAGTTAGATATATCGTCCTCTTATAATCGTAAACCAAATCAAGTTCTACGTTTTTCAGTCACAAAATGCAAACAAGCGAAATAATTTACCTACTGTTTCATTCAATATTTTAAAATAATTAGTTCAGGTTAGTTAGTGAATGCAACCACCCTAACTGAAAATATCAGTTGAAAATTTTGAACAGTTGGAAGAAAGGATTATTTAAGAATGTGGTAACATTTATCCAGAGATACTGTTCAACGCTTTTGAAAATATGAAGAGACGTGTAAATTTATGCTTGGAGTGCCAATTTTAGCAATTTCTATAATTTATATTTTCCTTTATCTATATTCTTACTTTCTTAACTTTGTAAACAAAATTAAATTTCTATTTGCTTCCTTATTTTTATATTCATCAGTTTGGCATTACGTGCCATAATATAGATTTGACACAATTTTAACTCAGATTTAGTCAGATATATCGTCCTCTTATAATCGTAATCCAAATCAAGTCCTACGTTTTTCAGTCACAAAATGCAAACAAGCAAATTAATTTACCTACTGTTTCATTTAGTATTTTAAAACAATTAGTTCAGGTTAGTTAGTGAATGCAACCACCCTAAAAGTTACGTTATTTCAATTAAAAATTTACTACATTTCCCCTTTTGAGCGTCTCGTGAAAATGTGCGGTTAGGTCTCAATTCTTTGACAGAAAAATATGATACTTATCTAAACTTTCGTAAGGAATTCAAAACTTACCAAATAAGTACGGTTACATTTAAGATTTTAGGGGTAGGTGCCCTTAAATACCTATAAAGTTATCCATCTTCACATCTAAATTGACGAGTTTCACAAATTTTGGGTGTAACCAACAGAAAAAAATATTAGAACATGCCGTGTGTTTTCAAATTGACACCCTGTATAAACTTTACAAAATTAAATGATAGTAATAAAATTGTGTTTAAAATGCGAATATCTAACCCAAGAAGTTAAGGGGGGGAGATCTCTCTACATTACCGTAATCGATTAAAAATCTTCAGCAGTAAAACAAACGCTTAGAGTACGAGAAGTAGGTAAATCCTATAGGGGAAGTAATACGCAGGAAAGCTAGTTATAGGTTATACAGAGTGGCAAAAAGTCGCGAATAATGCCTGTAACTTTTGAATTACCTCGTATTTCCCACATTTCTACTTGTATTAATTTTTTCTGTCATTTCTGGTTTGGTTGTCATAGAGACTAACTTACTTTTTTTAAACGGAACACCCCGCACATGATTGCATATTTGAATTCTACTGGGAAAACTCTGATTTTTTGTATTTCAAATTTTCACCTATCTGCAAGCGTTTCCGAGATAATGACAGCTCAAAAATGAAAAACTTCCTAATTATAATTATTCCTACCTAATACCCACCAGTTGGAGTTGAGTAAAGGTGTTTTCATGACAGCGACCTAAGAAGTGTTAATCTTGAGTTCCTGGTTAATTTTCTGTTGTCTGATTTCTAATCTGTTTACACTATAGTTTATCTAAATGAGAAACAATGAGTTAAAATTTTAATAATGAGCGGTTACAGAAATACTAGAGAGATCGCAAGATCAGGTTTGTCAACTTTTCAATGAATTATATCCAAATAGGCCTCCGATATGTGTCGAGTGGTGAAGAAATTTCGAGAAATAGGCAGTGTTAGGAAAGCTGCTAGATCAGGTCGACCTAAAACAGCAATCGGGGGAGACAAAGCTTTGGATATCACGCTCTCGATACATGAAAATCCAACATAATCATCCGGGCCAATGGCAATGGATTTTAATGTTGTCTCATCACTCCAGTGAAAAATTTGTTTAAGCAGAAGAAGTTGCATCCCTACAAGATAAAGTTGGTGCACGAGTTAAACGAGGACGACTTTGATAGAAAAGCTGAATTTTGTGAGCTGATGATGGAAAGATGCAATGGCGATAAAAACTTATCAACAAATATAATTTTCTCGGATGAAGCTAATTTCCATTTAAATGGCATTGTTAATAGACACAATTATTGACTTACTGCAATTACTTGATGCAGGACTGTGAATTATATTATAATTAAAATCTCTCTACTGATGAGCCGTGATGCAGCGAAATGCGTCTGAGGATTGATCTGTCGGAAGGAAGTGACTAATATGTACACTTCTTATTGTCATTTATATTAAAACAAAAGATAAGGAAATTTTTTGGACAAATAAAGGAAACTCCTATAATGCCTGTAATTCCAATGAATATTTGCGATTTTAACATTAACATACATTTGAACAAATAATAGTTACAATCGCTTTCACAGTGAATCTAGAGAAGACAAACATTTCAAGAGACGATTCAAAAAAATTGTTATAGAATTACTTTATTACATTTATTACATATTTATTATTATTTTCATTTTTTGTCCTTTTCCAAGTCTAAAAAGTATCAAATAGCGTATACCTACATTGTATGTATGGGTCTGAAGCATTGAATATTTAACCGCCCATTAACTTTTTCACTTACATTCGTGAAGTTTCCACTATCTACAGAAATTATGGTATTTGTGTCGATTTACGGTCACTTTTAGTATGATTGTATGATATGCCAATTACCATCGCTTATTTTCAGGTTGTTACGAAATTTATAGGAAGAAGCGGTATATTGGAGAATCCCATAAGCATATATGAAGAAACTTTTCTTTTTTTTGTCGACAGCAATAAAGTTCTTTGACATACCGGAAAAAGCCGCGCTTTCTCTGATGCCTGCATTATTTTTGTCGTGGCACGTGATAACATGAAGAACCTCTAAATAAGTTATAATTAAGGTTGTTACAAAATTCCTTGATTATTTTCTCTACAAGAACAGATTAATATCTAAAGGGCGGAATATACGCAAAGTGCATATATGTGTATAACATATTTTGTCAATTTTATAATAAAATGCCTATTTTCCCAAATTATTATTTTATGAGCTTATTTTCATGTTTTCGGCGTTATCAAAAAATTGAAAACTGCCCGGTCATGGAAACTCGTAGACTCATAGGTTTAATGTGCAGCCCGGCACATGTTTCAGGGATTTCCCAATCTGAAGATAATTATATATTAGTTAATATTTACATTTTGGTTATACACAAGGTATTTATTGGGGGTTTCCGGGGTTTGCAGATATATTGTTAGGGGTTGTTTATTGTTATTTAACAATGCCTTATTATTACCTGCTTAACAAACTGTATTTATCGGATTGTAATACGTACTTCTGTTTACGTTTGTCTAAAGATTTCAGTATTTTCAGTGTGAAACTAGTGATTTCAAATTTGTGCTCAAAATGTCTAAAGTGGGGAAAACGTCTTCGTGGATAGAAAATTTCTCAGAGTTAGAGTGTAGTGGAGAAAGAGTCTTCTGTAGAGCTTGTGCAAAAATTATTGTTTGTGAAAAGAAGTTCCAAATCGAGCAACATTTGAAAACACCGCTGCATAAATCAAAGTTATAAAAAATGAAATTTGGGTCAGTTCAGCTAAGTGTAAAAAACGCATTTCAAACTGTTGGAGACAAATCGAAATCTGAAAAGGAAATTTCTCAAGAAGACTTATGCAAGGCTTTGGTTGCAGCAAACACACCCTTAAAAAAATTGCAAAATCCGCAATTTCAAGTGTAAAAACAGTATTTCTAAAAACACCTCTAAGAATGCAGATGTATAAGGAGAGATTTCCAGAGTTAGTTTAACTCCAGAACCTGTAATTACCCGGTGGGGAACATGGATTAAGGCCGCAATATTCTACGCAGAACATTTCGAAGCTATTAAAGAACTAATTTTGGGTTTAGATGACGATTCGCAGTGTGTTGTGCAAAGTAAAGAGTTGTTAAAAAGTGCAAGTATAGTTGAAGATCTTGTTTTTATTAAGGTTTATTTCAGTTTTATACTGGAAATAATAATATCCTCGTTAAAGAGTAGAAATTTAAGTTTCAGAGACACAATTAGTATTGTTGAAAATTTTTCCGCCAAATGTAACAACATTTCCGGTAAAGTAGGAGGTCAAATAAGAAACAAATTGGATGTAACTGTAAAAAAGAATGAAGGATTTAAATACTTAATTGCAGTAAGAAGCATTCATGAGGTTAACCAATTAACCATCCAACGAAGTTGTATCTTGGCCTTATACTTTACTACCTAAGTTGCAATATTGTCCGATTACATCAGTAGATGTTAAAAGAAGATTCTCCTTGTATAAACATATTTTTACTGATCGAAGGCAATCCCTTTTAGTCGAAATTTTTAAAAAATATTTAGTAATAAATCCCTTTTATACAGTTATAGATTAAAAAATTGTTAACTTTTATTTTTCTTTGTTTTTTTTGCATTTTTTTTTATATAAACATCTTTTTTAGAACCCAGTGTGTTTCTTTACCCTATTTCACTACAATAAATTAAGAAATATTGCATACCAGTACTTATGCATATTTGGTCAAAAAAGCATATAACTGGCAAACAAGGCATATATATGCGCATATTTTAACTAAATTTAAGTGCCCTTTACTTATTATTTTAATGAGAAAAATCCAATAATATTCCGTACTTTAGTGGCATTTTAGTCGAATAGTCATATTATACTATAAACATTTATTGGGCCAATAACCAAAAAAGTCAATTCCACAAAGCCGAAGATAGCATAAATTTATGATGAATAAATGCATTATTGTGTTCATTGATCGCACTACCTAGATATTATATATTTAGTGACGCATAGGCGATCATACGATTCATACGCTGATCCGCTAGAATCGTTGGTGGTTGGAGATATTGTAAATATTTTTATGGTTTTTAATAAACTAAACAGTAAAAATGCTGCTTTCTTAGTGCCTCTAATATAACTTACAAAATATTATATCTGCAAATATACACTTTTTATACTGTCACAACTTGGGGGTAGTTTCCCTAACGGGGCGTGATTGATAACCACTCGACTAAAAAACAATATAGACTTTTATTGATACTTGGTTATAAAATTTACCAGGAAACCTGGAGAAAACCTAGCATATTTCCGGGGGGTGTGGACCAGACCGGCACTGTCGATGGGGGATCTCACGGGATGTGCCTGAGGGGCTTTACGTGGCTCCGCTTCCAGAGGACGGGGGTCAGAGAGGCCTGCAGCCTAGGGGACTCTTGGGAGGTACTTTTAGATCGACCAGGAGAGGGGCCTCGAGTCTATAAGACACATGCGCACTCCTGTCGCAGGGTAGTTGACCAGTCGTTGAGACGAACGTACCGTGTTCACCCAATGTTCGGGTATTTATACCCCGAAAGTGATGACTGTTATTTATTTCAACTTGACATTGGGTGGCACAGTGGTCCGCGACCTCAACGCACAGTGGTCTAGAAGTGTGAAAGATTATACTTGTGGTGTAGACCCCGCCATTTTGTTAACAATACTTTTAGTGACTCTTTACTTTAGTGACTACTTTAGAACAGCAGAGGCTCTATGTTTTTCCACTGCAGAATACGCTTGCCCAGTATGGAGTAGATCGTGCCACGCCAAACAGGTCGACATAGCCCTCAATGAGACATGCCGAATAACCACCGGCTGCATGAAAGCAACACCCTTACCAGCAGTCTACAGAGCAGCTGGCTTTGCCAGTCCCCCGATGCGCCGCCAAGCCTCTGAATACATAGAAAAATTCAAGCAAACCTTTGATGAGAGACACCCACTATACGGAACATACGTGACACAGGAAAGGCTTAGATCACGCAAAAACTTCCTTAAAATGGTTGGTGAAGAACCCCCTGACAACTACCCACTACGCCAGGAAAATCCGGGAGGGGTGGACCTGGACTGGCAAACGTGGCAAACATTAAACAGGATCAGGACTGGAGTTGCAGCTGTGAAAACCAACAAAATCAGATGGAACCAAATAGACCATCAAGACGCCTTCTGTGACTGCGGAGAAATACAAGATATGACGCACCTCATGAATTGCAGAAACTGCCCCAACACCTGCTCCTTGAATGATTTATGGAATGCTGAACAAAACGCCATCGACGTCGCCCAATATTGGGCGCAAAAATTATGAGTTGTTGTTTTGGACACGAAAAAGTAAAAGTAAGTAAGTGACTCATGCTCTGGACAAACGCGAAATTAAAATATGTTTTCCTTTATGATGTATTATACGTAGTAAATTTCTTTCTAAAGTTATTTAAAATAATAGTACGCCATTTGGTAAGCGGACACTCATTTCTACCAAATGAATCCGATCTCTCCGATATAACAAAAACACGGAGATAAAACAGATATCTTAATTAAAAACGAATTTATAACAAGGCCGCCATGTCTCTTGATATGTTCAAATGAATATTTCCTTGAGAAGAGTCAGCTACATCCTTGGAAGCAATTTTCGTAATTATCTTAGCGGAAAGAAAACTTTACTTAAACTAAGATAACAGATTTGGAATGGTCTCCAAGCATAGCCTTGAGTTAAATTCATTCATTACATTCATTATCTTAAAATAAGGAGAGTTATTTGTTAATTTTAATGAATAAATGCTTTGAGTAAGACATATATTATACCAGTCTAACATGACACCTTTGAATAGAAGTGTTTAAATCTGAATATACTATGTACAAGTATTTATACAGAGCAAAAGAGTAGCGCATAATGCCTGTAACTTTTGACTTACCTCGTATACGAAAAAGTAACCTTTATAAAAGTTGTTGAGTTGTTCAGTAAATTATTCTCCACATTACTACCTGCATGATATTTCTCTGTCATTTCTGGTTTGGTTGCCATAGAGACCAACTTACTTTTTTTAAATGGAACACCCTACATACGATTGCATATTTGGATTCTACTGAGAAAACTCTGAATTTTTTATATTTCGAATTTTTAATTATTTAAAATTGTGAGAAACTTTATAATAACAAAATAAATAGCCTAGAAAATTGAACAACTTAACATCGGAATAATAAGCCAGTGAAACCTTTTTAGTGGATCAGGTGTTCAAAATGACCACCATTTTCTGCTAAGCAGAGCGCCAGTCGATCCCTGAACCCGTCTACAACGTTTAAAAGGAAGTGCTCTGTAATGGCTCGAATTTCAGCACTAATTCTGACTTTTAAAGATTCTAAGTCATTTGGACGGTTAACGTAGACTTTGTTGTTTAAGTGTCCCCACAACAAGAAGTCGAGCGGGGTTAAGTCTGGGGATCGCGCTGGCCAGTCAATAGCACCTCTTCTGCCTATCCAACGTCCAGGAAATTGTTCGCTTATGTATTGTCTAACATTTGCCGCTTAATGCGCAGATGCTCCATCTTGTTGGAACCATATCTGTTCGTTTATGCCATTTTAACACCCGTTAAAACCATTCTGCAAGAAGGAATTATGTGATTCCTGAGGAGGTTCAGATATTTTTCGCCATTTAAATCCCCATCTATGAAAAAGGTCCCACAATATGTCTACCAACTATGCCCGCCCAAACATTAACTTTTTCGGGCCTCTGAGTATGACTTTCCTGGAACCAGTGAGTATTCTTAGCAGATCAATAACGATAATTGTGTATATTAACAATGATATTTAAACGGAAATTAGCTTCATCCGAGAAAATTATATTTGTTGCTAAGTTATTATCGTTTTTGCTTAGAAGGTCTATTTATTAAATGGGCGAGACACTTAAAAGACAAAATCGATGAAGGCAAATTACCCGGTGCAATTTACTCGTATGGTTATTTATGAGGGTTGCCATTTAAAAAAATTCGAAATTGCGTCGTATCTGTCAAATTTGTGAACCTATATATTTTTTGACATTAAATTCGGATTCCTTGTCGAAAATCATTGAGAAATTTGTGGTTTGTTTTTTATTATAGTCAGCAGGAAAATCGCCAATCGGGTGAGACACTTAAAAAAATGTTCCTGTACATGTATACTTTTATGTATTTCTAAACTTGAAAAAAAAAACCGAGTAATCTGTGCTAAACTATGATTTCTTTAATGTTGATTTTTGGATTGTAGGTAGTTATTACAAGAATATTATAACGTTCGCTTGGTTAGTTGGATTTATAGAGTTTAATTTCCTTTTGTTTGGTTTCACATCAGAATAATTAATTACTGTTTAGTTTTTAATTATAATAGTATAAATGAAACAATGCAGTCTTCCTCCACAGTTTAATTTTAAAGTAAATTTTAAGTTCCCAACATGTTTCGAATGCTTAAGCATTCATCATCAGGGGATACTAAAAGGATATTACATGATTGAGAATGAACAGTGAATACAAAGTAAAGTTTTAGGACTTACCTAACATCCAGTTTAAAAGCGATGTATGTTATCTCAAACTAATGAGTACAACTTATAATGTGATATAGTAATATGTGACAGTTGAAGACTTGGTATAAACTAGCTAGTTGTGTTGAGATTAATATAAAGATAAAAATTTGAGTGAAATGTGATATTTTAATAGAGAAAAAAGCATTTTAATGAAACAGTAAATTAATTTAAAGCATATGAAGGAAAAAGTTTTATTTTGTATTGTATGATATTAAATTTGTTAAACTTAGGTGTTTAACTAAATTTAGAAATTAAAATTGAAGCATTTTAAAAAGAAATTTAAATTAATCAGTCTTTTAGCTGACATGATGGTATGGGGATATACCCCATATTTTAAATTTTATTTGTATTTTTAACATTTTAATGAATTTGTTTTAGTATTTAAAAGTTAATGAAAAATTTTTAAGTTATAAATAAATTAGATATAACCTGTGCTACAACACAACCGTAGTACCCGCCTGCAACGTGGAAGTTGAGGTGAGTTTAATAAAAGAGAAAAATGACAATATGGGTATAGAACCAGGTACCATTATTAGAAATATTAAAAATAAAAATTACTGTTGAAATATGGTGAGAAGATTATACTAACTGGATATTAGGTTTACAGAAACCATACAAATAGATTGACATTTAGTTTTTGTCGTCACTGGACATATGAAGTTTTTGAAATTGGCAGTATACAGACATCTGTTAACAAATGGTAAATAAGAATGGTTATGTTTCAAAGGGAAGAGGATGAACAGTGAATATAAAATAAAGTTTCTTGAATTACCTAACATCCAGTTTACAAGCAATGTATGTTGTCTCAAAGTAATGAGTACAACTTATAATGTGATATTATAGTACTTATGTGAAAGTTGAAGACTTGGTATGAACTAGTTAGCTGTGTTGAAATTAATGTAAAGTTAAAATTTTTGGGCGAAATGTGAATATATGGAGAAGCATTTTAATGAGACAATAAATTAATTTAAGGCATATAAAGGGAAAGTTTTTTTTATATACATTATATTGATATTAAATTTGTTAAACTTAGGTGTTTAACTAAATTGAATTTTAGAAATTTAAAAGTAAAAGAGGAAATTTAAATCATATTAGTGTCTAAGTTGACATGATGGTATGGGGATATACCCCATATCTTAAAATTGTATTTGAATTTTTAGCATTATATTAAAAAAATTTTATTTTAGAGTTAATGAAATTTTGTAGGTTATAAATAAATTAAATATAACCTGTGTTACAACACGCCCGCAGTACCCGCCTGCAACGTGGAAGTTAAAGTTAGGTTAATATTGAGAGAAAAACGACAATATAGGTATAGAACCTGGTACCATTATTAGAAATATTAAAAAATGAAAGTTACTATTGAAATGTAATGAGAAGATTTTACTAACTGGATATTAGGTTGTGTGTGTTGTAACACAGGTTATATTTAATTTATTTATAATCTACAAAATTTCAATAACTCTAAAATAAAATTTTATTAATATAATGCTAAAAATTCAAATACAATTTTAAAATATGGGGTATATCCCCATATTATCATGTCAACTTAGACACTAATATGATTTAAATTTCCTCTTTTACTTTTAAATTTCCAAAATTCAATTTAGTTAAACACCTAAGTTTAACAAATTTAATATCAATATAATGTATATAAAAAAAACTCTCCCTTCATATGCCTTAAATTAATTTATTGTCTCATTAAAATGCTTCTTCATATATTCACATTTCGCCCAAAAAACACAGCTAACTAGTTCATACCAAGTCTTCAACTTTCACATAAGTACTATAATATCACATTATAAGTTGTACTCATTACTTTGAGACAACATACATTGCTTGTAAACTGGATGTTAGGTAATTCAAGAAACTTTATTTTATATTCACTGTTCATCCTCTTCCCTTTGAAACATAACCATTCTTATTTACCATTTGTTGACAGATGTCTGTATTCTGCCAATTTCAAAGACTTCAAATGTCCAGTGACGACAAAAACTAAATGTCAATCTATTTGTATGGTTTCTGTAAACCTAATATCCAGTTAGTATAATCTTCTCACCATATTTCAACAGTAATTTTTATTTTTAATATTTCTAATAATGGTACCTGGTTCTATACCCATATTGTCATTTTTCTCTTTTATTAACCTCACTTCAACTTCCACGTTGCAGGCGGGTACTACGGTTGTGTTGTAGCACAGGTTATATCTAATTCATTCATAACTTAAAAATTTTTCATTAACTTTTAAATACTAAAACAAATTCATTAAAATGTTAAAAATACAAATAAAATTTAAAATATGGGGTATATCCCCATACCATCATGTCAGCTAAAAGACTGATTAATTTAAATTTCTTTTTAAAATGATTCAATTTTAATTTCTAAATTTAGTTAAACACCTAAGTTTAACAAATTTAATATCATGCAATACAAAATAAAACTTTTTCCTTCATATGCTTTAAATTAATTTACTGTTTCATTAAAATGCTTTTTTCTCTATTAAAATCTCACATTTCACTCAAAATTTTATCTTTATATTAATCTCAACACAACTAGCTAGTTCATCCCAAGTCTTCAACTTTCACATATTACTATATCACATTATAAGTTGTACTCATTAGTTTGAGACAACATACATCGCTTTTAAACTAGATATTAGGTAAGTCCTAAATCTTTACTTTGTATTCATTGTTCATTCTCAATCATGTAATATCCTTTTCCTACTCGCGTGCGGTAAAGTACACTTTACAGCACTCATTTTCGTGTCGTAAGTAGTACTTTACCGCACTCAGTGCGGTAAAATTTCTTTACCGCACTCTTATAAATTTTATTATATGCGTAATATGTTCTATTTAATTTACTACATTATGATGCTAACCACAACTAACGGCGATAAGTATCACATCATTACGAATATTTTTACTAGGTACCTATTTTTGGTCTCATACTTTTATACGTTTCTTCTCTACTTATATAATGAAACACCCTGTACCTAAAATATTATAAATAATTTTATGTCATAATTTTTATGACAGGAATTTGATTAAACGTCTGATCTAGATGGTATTAGTCAAAATCTGCTCGACTGCATTGCATTGTATTCCCATAGCAACAACTCATTATTATATTTCGCGTCTGTAGATACCATCTAAACAGTTCAGTTAATTTCGCGTGTTTCGTGGTTCAAATTTTTCATTTTCTAATATAAAGCTGTGGTATAACGTTTATTCTTGAGAGATGGAGAGCTCCGATGAAGAAATATCTGAAGCAGCGAATGCAGCAATCGGCTCTTTAATTCCACAAAAGTCCCAGGACCGGTACAATAAAGAATATGAACAATTACAAACATGGTGCAAAGAAAAAAAAGCGTCAGGAATTAACGAAGAGGTACTTTTGGCATATTTTTATAAAATATCGAAAAAATATTCACCTTCAAGCTTATGGTCAAAGTTTTCTATGTTAAAACTAACGTTACAAGTAAAGGAAAACATTGATATTCAAAGATTCTATAAGTTAACGTCATACATAAAGCGACTAAATGTAGGTTATAAGCCTAAAAAATCCAAGGTTTTGGAAAAAGAACAGACAGAGCAGTTTCTAATCGAAGCACCCAATGAAGTTTACCTTATGATTAAGGTAGCTGCCATTTTCGGTATTGCAGGCGCCTGTCGCCGTGAAGAATTAATGAAATTAACGGTTGATGACGTTGAAGATAAAGAAGATTTGCTGGTTGTATCAATAAAGGCGACAAAGACAAATATTTCACGAAAATTTGTCGTCTGCGATCCTGGAAATATAAGAATAAGTTACCTAGGCTTATTCAGAAAATATGTAGCTTTGCGCCCTGGTGCCACCCCGCATAGACGTTTTTTTATACAATATAAAGCTGGAAAATGCTCACAACAATGCGTGGGCATTAACACTATCGGAAAAATGCCAGCAAATATTGCTGGATTTTTACATCTATCCAATCCAGAGATGTATACCGGGCACTGCTTTAGAAGATCATCGGCAACTATGCTTGCAGAATCTGGCAGCAACATAACAAACATTAAGAGGCACGGTGGATGGAAATCCACCTCTGTAGCAGAGTCGTACATAGAAGATTCCTTGCAAAATAAAAAAAGGATTGCTCAAAACATTCTGCAAAGCTTTAGTACCCCAAATAGAAGCACTGAGCAGTGTTCAACTTTAACATCAACGTCAGTAGCAGTGACAGAGACTTTAGAGGATGCTCCTGGTCTATCAACACGAAACAACCCAACGCCTACACCTTTAGCAATTTTCAGGTCACAACAATCTACTGTACCATGCATGGCGCAAGAAAATAACGCTTCTGTAATTTACAAAAACTGCTCAACTACATCTGATGAACAAAATCAAGCTCGCTCAGCACTTAATTTGCATTGCGCTACAAATTGTACATTTAATTTTAATATTTATCGTTAGCTATATTTTTATATTATAATGTTTGTATGTAATAAATATTTTTAAAAAATATTGTTTCTTTTTGTATTAATTTTGTAATATACTTCTTTTTTTTACCGGTGCGGTAAAGATTCTTTACCGCACTCAGTGCTGTAAAGATTCTTTACCGCACTGTATTAATTTTATTCAAAAAATGCAATTGATGTACTTGCATTCGCGCAATGCATAATATAAAAATATTTATAGCTTTTAACAATTAATATTTGTTACTTTTTATAAATTTTTTCTTTTAAATTTGATTTTTGTTCCAAATATTATTGCTCGAAGGAAAAATTGTGTACCTACCACGTGCGTAAAGTGTCTTTACCGCCCTTAACGGCTTGCCCGAACTCCGCTTCGCGTCGTTCGTGCAACTGCCGTCGCGTGCGGTAAAGGACCACTTTCCGCACTTGTTAGGTAAATAACTATTTAGTATCCCCTGATGATGAATGCTTAAGAATTCGAAACATGTTGGGAACTTAAAATTTACTTTAAAATTAAACTGTGGAGGAAGACTTCATTGTTTCATTTACATTACATTGACTCCACTGTAAGTATGGACTACTTTTTCAACTATAATAGTATAGTTTATTATTATTATTATTATTATTATTTTCTGATAGGTCGCGAGACCTGTCATGCACTCCCTCTACGGAGAACATTCACTCATCCCAGATATCACCGATACCAAACGGATTGAACTCTGTTGGGGGCCTTTCCGTGTTATTGGGCCCGTGAGATTCTTCTTTGGTTACCCATATACTTCTTGACTATTTGGCTTGTTGTAAGTAGCACTGCTTTCAGTATATCCTTGTAGAGATCTTGAAGTTCGTCTAGTATTCTGAGGTTTTCCAGAAGCTTGTTTGGGATTACTCCTGTTGTTAAAACAATAATCGGCATGATTTCGATGCTGTCAATATTCCACTGTCTCCTTATTTGCTCCTGGAGGTCCCGATACTTCGTTATTTTCTCAGCATGCTTCACTAGAAGGTTGTTGTTATTTGGTATAGCTTTATCTATCAAATTCGTTTTCCTGGCCCTCTTGTCTACCACAACAACGTCCGGTCTGTTGTGGGCCACCGTCTGATCAATAAGAATATTCCGATCCCAGTGCATCTTATAGTAGTTATTTTCTAAGATTGTATGTGGTGTATATTTATAATATGGGATCTTCTCGTTTTGGACAAGCTGTAGTTTCACCGCTAACTCCTGGTGTAAGATATTGGCCACCGCGTCATGCCTCTTTTTGTATTCTGTTGCAGAAAACATCTGGCACCCTCCATTGATGTGTTGGATCGTTTTTGCCGTTTGACATCCGTATCTGCATTTGTCTGCCTGTACTGAGTCGTCTCTAATTATGTATTTCAGGTAATTTCTAGTTGGTATGATCTGATCTTGGAGTACCAGTAGGAATCCCTCCGCTTCAGGGAACATCCGTCCAGATATGAGCCAGTAGTTTGACGCAAGACTGTCGACGTGATCCTGGGCTGCCTCGTTTAAGTGTCGTCCATGCAGAGGTTTTTCCTTTAATATTTGCAGCTTTTCTTCATTGGTCTTGTGGTGCTGTGTGAAATTCTGATCCCCCCAATCTTAGAATAGTGGAGTGGTCTGCTTCGCAAGTAGCATGGTGTAGGTCTGAAGTTTGGGCTCTATTGCGAAAGTACTCCCTCAATTTGGTTATTTGTTGATCCGTTATTTTCCAATGCCTGCTAGTCCTCTTCCGCTTTAATGTCGTGGTAGGGTGGTTCGCTCTACTGCACTTCTTGGGTGATTATTATTATTAAATAAATATACTTTTATTGCAAGAGAAAACTTATTGACGTTCAGTCTTACAAGAATGTGAATGAATAAAAATATGCCAGTTAAAACGCTCAAAAGACCATTAACAATAATTAGTATTAGAGAGATTTTATAAAATCCTCACTGTGTGGTCCATCAGCGCGAGACTGAAAACATAATTGCTTAATTTCATGGGATGGCAGAAAACCGTTGCTAAAGCGGGCTGCTCGCGTTCTTCGCAAAACTAAAAAACGCCACATTATATAAACAAAAGATCTGAATGAGGATCACCTGCCAGAAAGGTATCCCGTCATTATTATATAGGCCAGTGGAATCAAATTGATTTTATTCGTGGTGGTCTCAGACTTACGAGGCTAGTAAACTAGACCACCTATGTATGTAATATAATATGGTATCTTATGGTTGTCTTAATTGTATGGTTTTAGATGTTTAGGTAAATTAGGAATTATTATGGTATTAGAGTAGAAAAATCTTTGAACAGATAACTCACATAAAGAAAGACGTAGGCATACAGGGTGGTCAAACGAGATTCTAGTGGAAAACTATACGGAAACTAAAGAACTTTGCCAATATGTTTATGTACACAGTGGAACATCATGATATATTTCTTCGGCTGACAACACTCTGAATGGAGACACCTTTAGAGGTATTTGTTGTTGTATTAAATTTTCAATGCTCTGACTCCCAGGGCACCTACCTCTAAAATCTTAATTGGTCATTTTTGAATTCCTAGTAACTAAAGACAAGTAACCGTACTGTTTGAAAAACACTTTTTCTAATAATCAAAGTAATAAACATAAATTAATTTGTCAACGTCATAACGACGTCTGCGAATTGGCAACGCTGCAATAAAGGAAAAACGCCGCCCGCGTTCAAGAGTTCTTCAGTCTTCTAGCGTAGCAACAAGATATTTTTATCTTATTTTACTGGCAAAACCGCCAAATGTCTAGCCTATGGTTAAAAATCATTCGTGTTTTATCCCGCATTATTCTAATTCTCGAAAAACAGCAAGCCTTCTGTAAACATAAAAACGAGGTATATTCTAAAGTAAATAATATTAAATTCACGCATACGAAACCGTAAATCGGTAGCTTTACAATACGTTTATGGCTTTGATAATATGTAAATTAGTTTCTGTGATGCTTTAACCGACAACGGTCAAACTCACTTTAATGCTTCAATCTTCCTATTGGCAGTAAGCAAGTATGGCTGCCAACCTGGGCGGACGCGACATCCGTTGATTGGTCAAGACAAATCAGTGTCCTGTTACACTTCGAAGTACGCAGATGCTCCACGTGGCTGAAAACAATAATAGCACGTGTTTTGATCTGACATGTGTGTCAAGCAAAGTGATTTTCTAATGTTAAAGTAATTGATATTTTGGGGATGCGTGACCGGTAACAAAGGTTACTATTCTTTTAAACGTGCAGTAAAAGTACCGTGAATTTCGCAGTTAAATGACTACATTCTTTGTGTTTGGTTAAGACGTGCACGAAGTTGTTCTATACAGAACATGTCTTTCAAATAACCCTCATGATATTCAGACTGCAATGAGGCTGTAATTAATTTAAGTTCTGATTCATTACCTACGGTAAAAACCAATGAAATCTTAACGGTATCTCGGTGCAGTGCTTTAAGGTTGTTAAGATGATGTATTCGTGTTTAACAATGCAAATAGTGTAATATTGTAAGGGTGGCCAATAATGCAAGAATAAAAAGACATGGTAACATAAGTTATGTTTAATTGGTCTAGCAAATATAAAACGACCCAACCTTATATTGTGGGTGATACAGTGTCTATGTGAGCCCAGGACGAGCCCCTGTCTAAAACACGCACATTTCAATGAAACGCTGAAAAGCCGAAATGTAGTTAATTCAAAAATGAACTAACGTAACTTTTAAGGCGGTTGTATCCCCTAAGTTGGCACAAGTACTTATTTAAAAATATTGAGTTTAAGAGCAGGAACATATTGGAGGAGGAGTTTAGTTTTTCATTCATTCATTTTTAATAAATGAAATCATGAAAAATATTAAAATTTGGATAATCAATATTAATTATGTTTTCTTTTTCACACGCAAGTTTTATCGATTTCGATTTATAACAAAAATTATTCTAAAAATCGTATCCAACTAAGAATAACTTTTTTTCGCAAAAAACGTTTTCTCTAAGATAAAAAAGATAAAAAAAATCGATATAAGAAAGTTCTCCCCCATTTTTCTGGCGCCAGTTTTAGATTGTTGACATTTTAACCACAATAGTCCAGGTGCGGCGAGTAAAGCTTACTAGAATACCTAAATGTCAAGTTTGTACCTTTATTATATGACAGTGGCAACCTTTTGTCATGGACAACAGGCTGTATTTATCTGCTGACGGTAGCTCTTAATGTGAAGGCACTAGGTCGTGGTCCGTTATACTTACACCTTTCCTTCGTCACTGGCTTGCCTTGGGCGCCACCTGGTTTGACAGAAGTCCAAACCAGGAAAAATATACCGAAAGTTAGTACTATTGAAAATCTATGCAATAAATAAAACCAAAGTTTTCCCACACAAACAATTAAGTTTTTATTGAATAAAAAATGGAAAAGGTTACTCGATAACAAATAGGTTTGTTAGTTTTATATCCTAAAAGAAAATTCAAATTTAGGATTGACCTGTATTATTCAAATCATATCAGTATGATAAAAAGAAGAAAAAAAGCCTTTCTGGGCGCAAGGATTTAAATTAAAAATTCGGTATAACCTACGAAGATTCTAGAACCTTTTAAATCTTTCAAAGAAGTACGGTTATAAAAGTAGTATTACCTTTTGCCAAGATAGCTTTACATTATTAGAAAGGTTATTAGATCAATTTTTGTTAATTTCAATGTTTAAAATAAAGTTATGAAATTGAAAGACCTAAATGTGATAAACTTTGGTGAATGATAAAAATTAATTAAATTATAAACAAACTTATCCAGATTACTTTACACTATCCTGAGTTCACGATGGATCCTGCTATGCAGCTACATCAATCCATCAGGATGGCCCCATATGGTCAGGCGGAATCGATCTATCGCAGGACGACTAGGATCGCAAGCTATTACGCTATGATGTGGGCCTTAAAATTCCATGTGTTCAACAAAACCCCTAAAAATGATGAAAAAGAGGATTACCCACTGAAGCCCAACAAAACAACAAACCAAAAAAAAAGGAATAAAAGAAACTTACCTCTAAAAGGGGAGTGAGACCTCGTGGCCTTTTGCCAGAAAAAATGGCCTAACGGCGGCTGGCTTGACCTTCTGGTCTAAAAGATTTTCAGAAATTAAATTTAAAGGCCCCGAGAACTCCGAAGAAACCCCTTCCTCTTCAACCATCAGCTGACACAAGGTTTGACAACTTAACCTAACACCAACAAAAAAAAAGAAGAGAACAAAGACACACCACAAAAGACCAGAACGATACGAGAGTCTAGGCTTATACCAGAACCTAAATTAATTAACGAAATAAAAAAAAACATTTCCTAGAACTTTGTTTATACTCAAAATTGCCAATAGCGAAAAGGTGAGTCGAACATTCCCCACAAAGTCAACAGAAACTAGATTTAGTGATTTAGTGACTTTTTATAATTGGAATAGCTCTGTTGGCTAAATTGAATTCAATCTAGAATCTAGTATTTTTTCTTAGATTTATTTGGCCATATTGTTTGCTTTTCTCGGATTATACCAGTCGCAACAATGTTGCCAATACCATAACAAAAATTTCCGTTGTTCACCGAGAATCGAAAATACTTAAAGCTCTCGGTGTAGGTAAGCTATATGTTAGGTATTTCAAAATTCTTTCGCTTGTTTACATTTGGTCGCTTTTAAACACAAATTTTTTTAGCGTTGTTTTGCTTATCTCTTGTTGTGTTTAGGAGCGATAAAAATACAATCATATTTTTTGGTATTGGGATTGGTTCGATAAGTAAAAATAAGTTCTAGCAGGTGTGTGCGATTTCAATAGTTTTTTGTTACTGCTGTACGCCGTTCTTAAAACGGTTATAAATGCATGTCCAGATATAAGGGATTGTGAAGTCAATTTTGCAAATATAAGGATATGTCGAGAGGTCTTTCAATTTGACTTGGCCATACCTCGTGAGATAAGCCAGGTTATAAACAAACTAAAAAACAAAAAATCAGTTGGGCCTGATGAGGGTCAGGTTTCAGCACTTTTGTCAAATATAAACGAAATAACAGAAAAAATAATGTAAAACAGTCTTTTTGGAATCCAACAGAGTTCTTGCAAGTGAGCAGAATGGCTTCAGGGGTAGAAAAACTCTGACTAAGCGCTCGATAATTTACGAAAGTCTAAAGGTGTATAACCATTTCAGTGTGGAGTTTGAATTTGTTTTACTTTGTTTGCAAGGGTTTCTCTATTTTTTAAACTCTCTGGCAATGTTTTAGATTTAGGTTAAATTTAGCATTAGTTGCTTTTTATATGGGTGTTTTTGACAAGAAAGTGTGTACAATAAAATAAATATGCAAAGAACTAATACAACAGCAACATAATTAAAAACAAAATAATATCCCTTCTTTCGATCTTTCCTCTGGGGAAAAGGACTAACTAAATTGTTGTTTAATTTTTTGTCTTCTTCATCTAGAGTCAAGGGTCTCCAAACTTTCCAGCTTTAGGGCCATACTGATTACTGCAGTAAGTTCCAAGGGCCAACTCCGTTTTAATTATCCTGTCATTATCTAAAACTTCTAGACTAGTCACCGAGTACGCGCCCTGAGCGAGCGTACGCTAGCTATATTCGCTATTTCAATCACCATTATGTTGTACTGTATTGTTACGACCGCGACACTTGACGACATCTGGTGGTTACAAAAGGCTAGCGGCGCGACCCGACCGCGAATCAGTCGATCTAGGGAACGCGGAGGAAGCGATCCTCTGTGTTGTGAAATAAGGTAGTGCGTAACTCTTTAAAACGTGTTTGTGCGTGTTTAAAATACATCTTCGTAACAGTATTTTTATTTCACTTGTTGTTTTTGTGTGTAATTTAGTAGTATGGAAAAGAAGCGAAAAATAGACAATGAATGCACTCAAAGATTAATGGAACTTTCAATATTTCGTAATTGATACCACTAAAAAGGCGATGCGTTTAATTTGCAATGAAACCATGGCCGTTCTCAAAGAATATAACATTAAACATCATTATGAAACGAAACATTTTAAAAATTACCCCAAATATACTGGAAGTTTGCGGACAGAAAAATTTGAAGCTTTGAAGCGCGGACTTAAATCGCAGCAATCTTCGTTTACGAAACTCAATACTGATCAGGGGGCTGCAACTCGTGCCAGCTTTTGTGTGACTCTTGAAATCGCAAAACGTGGAAAACCATTTATCGATGGAGAAATGATCAAATAATGCGTAATTGCAGTAGCCGAAGGAATGTGCTCCAAAAAGGTAAATTTATTTAAATCTGTCGGTTTGTCAGTAAACACCGTGGCTCGGAGGGTAGAAGCCATCACAGAAAATATATCAACTCAACTGTTTGACAAAAATGGATGCCTTGAGTGGTTTTCTCTGACCTTGGATGAGTCAACGAATGTGTCAAATACTGCTCACGTGTTGATTTATATTCGAGTAGTAGATAAAAGCTATGAATATATGAAGAACTTCTTGAAATTGGAGAAAATGATTTACCATATCATACTGCCGTACGCTGGCTTAGTTGCGGATAAGTCCTTCAACGCTTCTTTGAACAAGCAGTGATCGGAATTTTTTTGAATAAAAAGCATCGTAATTCATCCGAATTACAAAATAGCGAATGGCTGTGGAAGCTAGCATTCGACGTCGATTTGACAAAACATATGAACGAACTGAATTTGAGGTTGCAAGGAGAAACTAGCTTCTCCCTGATTTATACACTAATATCAAATCGTTCCGACAGAAGATAATACTGTTTCAATCACAATTGCGTAAAAATGTTTCACACATTTTAAAACATGTGAAATATTCAGCCACACTACTGAGACTGAGTTTCCCGTCAATTTTGCAATCGAAGCTTTGAGTGATTTGAATATAAATTTTGATACTCATTTCTCAGACTTTGATGTCATTGCGAATGAAATTAAGATCTTACAAAATCCTTTTGATACCGACATTAAAATTCTAGCCCCAGAACTTCAAATGGAAGTTATTGATCTACAGTGCAGTGATATAACTAAGAACAAATATCAAACTCATCTTTGTTGGAATTTTATAAGTCTTTCACTTGATGATTTGCATAAATTTGCTCGTGGGCTGCTTTCTGGTTTTTGGTACTACTTACTTGTGTGAGAAAACATTCTCCAAAATTAAGTACGTAAAGAATGTTTACAGATCTAAGTTAACCGATGAGCATCTTAAATCTCCTTTAATAATTGGTACAAGTAAAATTGGTTCACAACTACAAACTATTGTCTGTGAAAAATCACAATCACATGAATCCCATCAATATTTTATATGTTACAATGTTTTTATATGTTTATAATGTAAGTTGAATTAATTTCAATTATTTGTTAGTGTTATGCTTAAGTTAAATTTTTTGCGTATTATACTTGTCATTAAGCTTTACCTAGCAAGTAAATGAAACTTGACTACAAGAGTTATTATCATTCTGCCTTTTTTTTATCCAACTTATCACAACAACAATAACAACAATAACAACAATAAGTCATTAGCTGTCGCGGGCCGGATTGATGACACAGGCGGACCGTAGTTTGGAGATCCCTGATCTAGAGGGTCCTCAGTATCAGTGTCCGTTGGTCGCCCCCCGCGGTGCGGGGCTAGCCGTGTATAGCTTGGCCACTGCTACTTATACAAATTAAAGAAGTAGCGAAGAACAAATAATTCCATCGACTTTTTATCCTTTTTTGTTGTAAGCAATAAACTTGTTCGGTGCTTTTACATACCGGAAAAAGCCGCGCTTTCACCAGATAATTTTCGTCCCCAGCACGTGTTCGCGCTTCGTCTTCGAGGATTAAAAAAGTCGCACCACGTCCTCGATTGGCCCTCGGCTGAGTGAAATTCGTTACGATCACGTTCAGAGGAAGTGGTCACTTCTTTACTGCATTTATAATTACTTTGTGTGGTCCTTTTCCCGTTTCTAAATTTGGGCGTCCGGTTAACACGTGCGAAGACAATGGAGGCCTTAACGCGATTAAATTAACTTTACTTTAAGCAAAACGTGATAGCATAAGCCTGCCGAACTGTAAAGTCGCTAAATAATTGACTTGGCGTCATTTTATCTACTAAGAAAAGGGCCAGTTTTAAGAAGAAATCGTCGCATTAAGTTTAACAAAAATGTGTTCATCTTGGACGCTGTAAAAGAATGTACTACACTGAGAAAAATATTTAATTGGCAAAACCTTAAACGAATTCATTCAATAAAAATATTTAATTGAAAACGGGCAACAAAATATTTTCTTCGCCGAACAAAACTATCTAATTCAGCAATTTATTAAAGTTCAATTGCTTGCATTAAAACTTATTTCCGTCAATTAAATGTGTTTTCACATAACTATTTAAAAATAATTGTGTCAATTAAGTTTCACTTGCGTTGTTCTGTCGTTCTCTGTACACTTCTTCACTTCGTTAGAATGTGACAGAATTTCTCATTATCAACTCAGTAATGTTAGAAATGAATTTTATGATCTGTTAGGATATCATTTAGCTGTTAATGGAGGGATGTTTGAACATTTAATTAATTAATGCTTTTGTGAAAATCTGTAGTTTTAGGTATGATATATTAAATTACAGGCTTAGTAAGAAAAACATAATGGTGTCTTTTATTTTAGAGGTGTGATTGCCGGATTGGTGAAACGAAAATGTGTTTTTAATGTGAAATAATCTTTATTCGTTATGTCCAGCTTTACGTCAGTTTTTGACAGCCAACACCAGCAAATTATTGTTTGGCATTGATAAAACGAAAAGTAGCGTCAGTGACAACATTTTAATTGAAGACGCTTTAATTATAGCTAAATATGAGCTATTCCATTAACAAAGAAGTAGCAATGATTAAGTGATATTATACAGGAAGCAGGTTAAGAGCAGTGTCTGAAATGTTTTCAGCTCAATTTCCTGATAAGCCTATCCCTTCCATTTCCTTAATTAAACTTATCGTTAGTTAACTTGAGTCCAAAGACACTGTAATGTAATAAACGACTGTCAATGCTCAACTCAGAATGTCAATAGAGCTGAAGAAAAAGGTGATAAAGATCCTAATATTTTACTACATGTGGAGGAAAATAAAATGATTAACTCGAGGATTCTTGGGCAAGCCGTACGAAAACATCAAACCACAGTGTTGCTCACTTTAAAAAAGAATAAATATTTTCGAAAAAGTACGAAAAACATCAAGGGTTACGGTAAGGTAATGAAGAACGGAGAATGGTATTTGGACTATAAACGTAAATGGAGAAAAATTGAACCATTTGCGTTTCGCTGACGATATCGTATTGATTTCAGACCGACTTGATGAAGCAAATGAAATGCTCACGAAACTGTCATCAGCTTCCCAAAAAGTTGGATTAAAAATTAACATCGCTAAAGCTTAAACCCAATTTATGACAAATCTGGTCTCTAGCTGTAACCTTAAAATAGAAGAAAAAGAAATCCAACACGTAACATCATACAAATACCTAGGACATGAAATTCGAATCGGAAGAGATAACCAAACTTGCGAGCTTAGCCGAAGAATAGGACTAACATGGGCTGCCTTCGGCCGTTTAAAACATGTACTCAAATCGGACATTCCAGTGTGCCTCAAGCGTAAGGTTTTCGACCAGTGCATCCTCCCAGTACTGACATACGGCTCAGAAATATTAATATTGACACAAAAAACGACCAACAAAATAAGAGCTACCCAACGAGCCATGGAAAGAGCTATGTTGGGGGTGACATTGCGAGACCGAATCCGCAACGAAGAGATCCGTAGGAGAACGAAAGTTGTGGATGCTGTTGAAAGAATAACACACCTAAAGTGGAACTGGGCGGGTCACGTCGCAAGAATGACAGATGATAAATGGACGAAGAAGATATTGGAGTGGCGACCTAGAGATGCTGCACATAGAAGCAGGGGTACACCGCCCACTCGATGGACAGATGATATCAAGAGGATATCTACAAATTGGATCCAAGATGCCCAAGACCGAGCAGGATGGATTAGGTTGAGAGAGGCCTATGCCCAGCAGTGGGCGAGACAAGGCTGATTTATGACAATGATGATAATGATGATTTGGACTTACTACAAAATCGAATTCAACCCGCGCTAGAAGAAGTTGTACGCGAAAATCAGGAGATCTGGTAGCAAATGGATGGTTGTCGTGCACATAATTCTCTCATGGTTAAAAAATACTTGCAAAGTATTTTTAATAGGAATATTATTGGCCCACGGCATCTAGTCCTTTGGCCAGCCAGGTCTCCTGACCTTTCGCCAAACGACTTTTTTCTGTGGGGTCACTTAAAAAATTTTATTTATGAAGATGTAAAATTTGAAAATCTAGACCACCTAAAGAGCTGTATTTCGTTAGAATGTGACAGAATTTTTCAATATGAGCTCGGTAATGTTAGAAATAAATTTTATGGTCGATTATGATATTGTTTACCTGCTAATGGAGGGTCGCTTGAACATTTAATTAATTCATATTTTTGTGAAAATCTTTAGTCTTACGTATGTTATGTTAAATTAAAGGCTTGGTAAGGAAAACATAATGGTGTCTTTTATTTCGAATGTGTGATTGCCGGATTGATAAAACAAAAATATGTTTTTAATGTAACTTTACTTCTTTACGTCAACTTTTGATAATAGCGTCATAGAAGTAATTTGCTGGTGTTTACTGTATTACCTAAACAATAAAAATTTCGTAATTTTGCCATCACATTTAATTGAATAAGTTAGGATTGGCTTATTAGAACCTATTCAAACTTGGCACATGAGTTTACTTTATCGGCTTCTTCAAAAAATTATGATTCAATTTTTCTCTAAAATGTACAGGGGAGCCAATATTTAGCCACCTCAAAATTTACATAGGGTATCCTATGTTCAACTAAGCCATGCTTAACCCAGTATAGGTCTGATATAACTAAGTTTAGAAAATTGTTATTATGCAACAATGATCCTTAGGCTTTAATAAATAACACACTGTAAGATTAACGGCTTGAGCTACCGCACTTTACTCTGCTTTGAACTGACACTATTTCCTAATTCAAAAGTTTCTTGAGCCTACTTTCAAGCCCTTATTATCGAAGATCAGGATAGCCTCGACATTAACATAATAGAAACGTAGTTTTTTGTTACTCTTTCAGCAAAGCAAAGGACAGATTTCATAGAACCTGAAAATTATGAGAAACGTAAACTTTGTGATGGCGCTGTTCCTTCGATAATAATTGTAGATGGCATGAACAATTTTCGAAAGCGATTGCGTATTTCCAGTTCTTCAGATTTGAGAAAAACACGCAATAAAACGATTGAGAGAAATGCTGAAAATGGACAAAGAAGTACCTCCCAACCTCCATGCAAAAAAAGAACCATCGCAAGAAATGTGTCCTTTATAGCGTACGAAATGAATCCTTGCAACTGTCATATTTTATGTTACCAAGAAATGATAGAAGAAAACGCGCTTCAAGCGTGTAGAATAGCCTCCAAATTATACAGCTGATGAAATATATCAACTTTATAGCTTCGATGACTGAGGTTGAATTAAATGGTTGGCCAACTTTTGTTTCAGTGGTTTAACGCTTGGAAATCGAAAATAAATTAAACTAAAATGTACTGGTGGAAAATAAGCTTTTACATTTACAAAGCACGGGATGTAATATTTACGTATCTAACTCCACTTTCTTCACAGTCATCTCGACTGATTTTCTGAAAATCTAGGAAATTTAAGTGAGAAGCCAAGAGAGCGTATGCATTGGGAATGACGCGTTATGGAATAGAGATATCATGGTCACTATATTCTGATTCTAATGGTCTCCGACTAGTGATAATTGCTTGCTTTTTGGAATTCATATTTAATTATTTTACTTCTTTAATAAATTTATTTTTTTGCTTCCTTATTATTCCACAAGCGCCAAATAAAAAGTCTTATTTACATTATTTAGAATGTGAAAAATTTATGTAAGCTAAAAAACCTTTATTTATTTGATCATTTATGTTTTATTATTATGCATTTTTCCCTTGTATTTATACGACAAAGTCCACATTTTATTTTCACACTTCATGTTCGCAATTACGTTAAAAATTGTTTGATTTTTGGGATTTGGTCCCACTGTACGTCAGTTAAAACTGAACCAGGCTAGATGTTTGATCGCTTCGCCATTTTGGAGCTCAGTATAATATGTACTAATATGGTCTAAGATTTAGGTATAGGATATGTTACAAGAAATCTGACTAATGCCTGTATTTATAGTTCTTCCTTGAGAAAGCCTCAACAATTAAGGAAGCCTTAAGTACCAAAACTGACTTTATATAGACAACTTTGTCTTCAAGGATCCCTTAAGGAACTGCCAATACTGAGGAAGGTTCTGACGTACCTTGACGCGTTCTCAAAGAAGAAGATTGGAAAAAAGTTTGGTTAGGAGACCTATTTTTTATCACGCTTCTTTCTGTAATCTGTGTCTTTTGTTAAATATTATATTTATATCCGCCTTGAAATGTCTCTTTATCACCTTTAATCTTTAAGTCTTTGGCTGTATTGCGTCCCTTAATTTCATTAACAATAGTCCAGGCGTACTTACTTTTGTTATCGGAGTCCTTTAACCTAGCTACATAGTTTTGTTTTTTGTATTTTTTGAATAGATTGTCATAATCTTTCTTTTTATTGACATACACGGTCTTATATCTACTATTTACATCTTTCATCATATACACATACAGGTTATCCAAATGATTTTTACACTCATTAATCTCGGGATTATTGGGTATATACTTAGCTTTACTAAAATTTCTAGGTGCTACTTTTGCAATCGGAAACATTCATTAAATTTGTACGAAAACAGTGTCGCAAAAGTGGACCACTGCTCGTGCTCGTTTACTAAATGTCTTTTATGTGCATAAAGCTTTTGTCAATTTATTTCCTGCAGAGCCTTTTTAACTTTTTGTTTGTTAATTTTATTAAGATTTTTTTTTAATTAAACTAGGTTTTGATTTTTCTGTATGCAGTGTCAACTTTTGAGCCTTATAGTCTGAGATAAATGAGTGTAAAATTTGGGATGTCATATCATCTTCAAAATTTGTGAGTATGTTGTCGATACAGGTTTTACTTGAACAATTACATTTTTAAATTTATCCACTAAACTCACAAGCAGAAGTATGTCTCTATCTAAGTAAATCTTTCGCCCCTTCATGCTCATTTTCAAGTACAAGAATATAAGTATCTTTCTTTCCTTAAATTAAATATTCATTATTAATTTTTACCTTTATCCATAATTTAGTCACGAATGCATAATACAAATACACAAAGAAAATAGTAACACAAAAAAGACCATAAACAGAAAACGTTTTTATAAAGTGAGGTTGTGATGCTCCCTTCTCTTTGCGTAGTTTTAGAAAACAAATTAAAAAATATACCTACAGTTGATGCAAAACCAAAACCGATGCACATCAGCTGATAATTATTGTAAATCCGTAAGAAAACACGAGGAGATTAAATTCGGGCAAAAAGTATTTAAACTTTATGCGATATTGAATTTACTACCAACTTAAAGTATTCTTCTTTGATACAAACCACTGCCGTCTCGAAAAACAGGCCGTCATGTTAATATCGTGACGTCACATTAGAAGATGGAATTTATTATAGAGGCTATATGGCACGCGGATAATAAAATTCATATTTGTAAGTCAAAGATGTCTTAAATTATATGAAATGAGGTATAGAATCGTATACTAAAAAGGTATTTCGATGACTAGTATACAGAGTGATTCAAAACTATAAACTAGCTTATGTTATGATCACTAAGTATTGCTTTCGATCTTCGATACTCCTTCGAGGTTACGAAAATAATTCCCAAATAATTCGTGAATAACAAACATTAGAAACAATTTCATAGGTAGCTATTTTAAATAAAATTTTATATCAGTCCGTTGGTAGATACATACTATCATTTTATTATCTTCCTCGAGAAACTTTATTTAACTTGGTTTTTGGTTAGAAAAATAAAAAGGCATTAATAGGAATCTGCTTTAAACTTGTAGGTATATTCTAACCGATATTTTAAGTAAGAAAAACTTGTATCGTATGAAAATCTAAACAAGATGTACAACGAATGTAGGCATTGTTTTGTTACTAAATTTTTGTCCGAACCTAACCTAAGTATGACATGCTCAACCTTCAATATTATACTATCTATTTAATAGCTAACTAATATACTTATAATCTTTCTATGTTCATTGTCTAATAACAATTTAAACAATATACCAAAATATTATTATTACAAAAGGTAGCTATACACTGCACTGTTTCTTCTTCAGACTAAAAACCTTTCCTCAAAGTACTTTATGCAAAAGCTGATAAATTTTCGCAATTCTAAATCGTCTCTTGGGATCCTTTTTTTTATCAATAAATAGCATTTCATCAGTGAAAAACATTATAGTTGAGTATTACACCCGGTAACACATCGTGAACTTGGCTTTTTTCGCTATTTCACAGCAACTTAATCAAATAATTTATGGTTTTACATATAAAGGTCCAAACTACGTTAAATTCATGTTATGGGTTTTCTAAAATAATCACATTAAACTGCCAAAAGCAACTAAAAACTTAAAGGAAACGCCAAAACGGTCTACCAAAACAATGCAAACCTGTCAAAACGTGGGTCGACTAGAAACAGCTTATTTTAGAATGTGAGCGGGTGACCTTAATTGTTTGTGGTTGCGTATTGCTGTGCGCCTATTTTTGACGAAAACTTCAGATATTTTCATAAATAGCATTAAAAAACTGTACTATTAAAAGAAACAAAAGTGCACATACATATCTCTGTCGATTACGTTCTTTACTATTTGTGGAAAATGCCGAAGCATTTAAATAGTCGGTGCAAAGAGTTAATAGCTTCTCTAAGAAGCTGTTTCAAAAGAACTTAACAACAATGGCCTATTGTTACCCTTGACAGCAGTTCAGAGAAGTAAGTTTAAAGTGTACCTATGTTAAGGTCTAGATATTTTATTTCTACTTTACTAATTTTTAGCGTGTAGCAGCTGCCCTAAATTTGAATATCTCCACTGTAAGCGCAATTTCAACAACAGTTAAGGAAAATAAATTATTAGAATCACCTTAAAACAAACGTTCTAATTCAAAGAGAGTTGTAAATGTGTGAAGATTGGACATACGTTTTATCCTATTTATAGAAGGTAAGAAACAAGTAAGTCTCATTATTTAAAAATTATAATATTTTACATCGGGTATTCATAAGCTGCAACTTCTTTTAGAACATCATGTAACTTTGACAACTTTAGGTAAGAAACTAAAAGACAGACAACTGTTTGATGATTGTCTTAACTCTTTAAGAAGCCTCTCCAAGAAAATAGGCTTCGGATGGTAAAAAGATAAACTGAGGCGAGGGCTTATAAAACTTTCCCATGTAGCTTTCAAACAAACGACTGGTATTTTTGAAATAATATATTAAAGAAAGAGAAACATTCTTGTACCAATTCGTTTTCTTGGATGAAACATGGATTCCTCAGAATTGGTTGATCTTGGCAAGATGAAAATAAAAAAGTGTTAGATTTACTAAAGTTGATAGTAAAAGGTATTATGCAGTAAACAAATATATTAACTATGGAAAATTTTGGTATATTTATCTTGTTTTTATGAAGAAAAAACTGGGTAATTCCCTCACTCGGATATTTTGGTTACAAGCTGACAACACTGTCGATAACTGACGTCACTCGAAGGGTATGACATGTATCCGTTTTTGTTTTGCATCAACTATACTATTCTATTTAAAGCACCCTCTATTTTCAAAAATATTTTTTAATATAGACTAAAAAAGATCTACTATCAACTTCCTTTGAAATCAGAGATGAGGTTTTCGAAATATCAGTGTGGTCCAAAACATTTGGAGTTTTTTGTGAAAACTGAAAACTTTATTTAGAATATAATGACACACCTATTCTCATATTGTGTTCGACCAGCTTATTAATTTATAACCAAATTGTTAATTTTTATTTAAGCACCATTTGTTTCTCTAATGGGATTTAAAGAGCCTAACAGATCCAACAGCAGTACTTCATCATTATTTGTTTAATTAAATTTCCTTTATATATCCATTAGGTTTTATAAATTTATGGCACTGCACGTTAATTCCTAAGTTCAACCTACGTGTCTTCACGTGTTTTCGGCGTCGTATTTTGTTTCGGTCGAGGCCACACGTAGCGAAGCAGTACCGCGAAACGCCTCGGTACCCGGTCACCCCGCTTGGTCACCCGACCAGACATTGCCGAAGTACGTCATGGTCGTTTGGAACAAGTGGAGGCCACACGCGAACTATATCGAAATAAGGAGATAGTGGATAAAAGTTAAGTTCTTGTTCGACTAAATATAATCGCCCACATGCCGGCCAGAACATAGTTGAACTATATATCAATATAGTGCAGTCCTTGTCAATTTAAATATAAGAATATTGTATGCCATATCTAGAGTCCGGATTTTTCGGCATCACGCTAATTGTGAAAATTAAAAGCAAATAGTAGATAACTGAAGATATTGATGAATTGAATGAAAAATTTGCCAAAAAGGCAGTGTTTTTAATGCTTCTTTTGCTTTTTTTTAACTTTATGCTAACTTTAACTTTTATGCCTATTTATAGCTTTTTTGTCTTTTGTTGAGAACTTTGCTCATTTTTTAGTAAAAGCACTTGCAACTTAATAATTTATACTATTATATAAACTCTTCAAACTCACCTCGTAACCTAAGTGTTTTTATTTAAAAAAAATACAAGATTCTAAGCAAAAAGTATTTTTTAATTATTTTGATACAAAAGTTGCTAAGTTCAAAAGGTGTTAAGAGTATGTTCGACTGACTGTTACGTTAGGGATTATATGGGACCAAAAGTGAACAGTGTTTTTGACACCTATGTATACCCATCTATTATTGAAATTAAAATTACTTATTTTTTTTTCCTATTAATACTGTAAATATATAAAATTTGGCATTCCATATCATGCCAAGGTAATTTGTAACAGAAATCTAAGAAAGAGATAAAAAATAGGCGTGTCCTCGGGTGTGTCTAGTTTTTGAAAATATTCTTGGTTGTAGATACAATGTGATAAAAAATACAACATACTTCAACACCTAAAGACATCGTTGCACCAAGAGTATCTGGAAGGGGGGGCTGTAACTAAATCGCAACAATCCACCATTACAGAATCCTTGGCATCAACTTCTGGACACAGCGGACAAAGAAAGTTTAATCTCGATTTACGTAAAGCCATGATACAATCAAATATACCTTTAAATAAATTACAAAATAGTTGTTTCAAGTCGTTTTTGGAAGAATATTGTAAGTTGTATGTACCAGACGAAAGCACACTTAGAAAAAACTATGATAGTTCTGTGTACGACGAAATCATTAAAAAAATAAAGGAACTAATTAGAAGCCATTATATTTGGTTTACAGTGGACGAAAGGACGGATGTTTGTGGAAGATATGTTGCAAATTTAATTATCGGAGTTCTTAATAAAGAAATTCCAACCACAGGGTATGGCTCCAAGGCTCTGGAAAGCACAAACACACAGAGATTCGTGAATGAAGCAATAACAAGCTTTTACTTGCCACAACCAGTTTCCTGTAACAAAGTATTAATCATGCTTTCTGACCCAGCAGCGTATATGGTCAAAACGGCTTCATATTTAAAAGTGTTTTATCCAAATTGAATCCATTGTACTTGCTTAGCTCATGGCTTAAATATAGTTGCTGAAACTGTAAGGAAACAATTTCCTCTTAATGAACTTATTAAAAATGAAAAAAGAGTTTTTTTACGGGTACAACTCTTCAAAGAGCGAGAACCTAACACCCCATTACCACCTGAACCCGTTTTGACAAGGTGGGGCACTTAGTTAGATGGTGCAATATACAGGATGAGTTTTTTAAAGTATTACAAGGCGATATCTCGCGAACAGTTTAAATAATTTTCTTGAAATTTTAACGAGGCAATAGTAAGATGGGGAGGCATATTTAAACATATTTTTATCATATATGTCCCCATTTGAGGGGTGGGGGGTAACTTTGAAATTTTAAATAGGATTATGTACTTTTGTTTATTGATTTCAAATGTACAGGTGTTTTCTTTTATATTTAGACCCCTATTTAGAGGAAAAACTATAAGAGATAGAAAAAAACTTTAAATATGAAAGTTTTATGATTTTTACTGAATCATCAGAATATTAGCAAAAAATTATTAAAATACTATTACAATGCCGAAAAATATAAGCAACTTATGTTTTTTTAAATGGAACACCCTGTATTTATTTCATTAAAATTATAGATCTTTTTTTCCTGATTACAAAAATATAGGGCTTGTCTATATTAACTCCAACCAGTTTTAAGATATAAACGATCAAAATTTTAAGAAGTTGTATTTAGTTTCTAGTCTAGAATGCTTTGGAAATTAAAAATGATAAAGGTCTGTCGCCATTGAAAACACATGTTATTATGACATTTTTGTCGTTGTTTGCTTGTATTAAACGAACATTTTGCTACGTACTTAAAACAATAACATGGGATATTCTACAGCAGAAAAATTCGATATTATCCATCTATATTATTCTAATAATAGAAATCCATCTACAACTCTTAATGAGTACCACAGGATATTTCCCAATAGAATTTTACCTTCCAAAAGCACTATTAAATATGTTGTGAAAAAATTTGAAGAGACCAAAAGCTTAGAAAGGAAAAAGAGGACAGTAATGAGAGATGAGCAATTAGATTTAAATGTCTTGCTGTTCTTTGAAGGTAAACATTCTAGTTTATACTAATTCTTAAATCCTACAATAATTACTTAAATGTTGTATTACAGAAAATCCTGAAAATTCTATACCAGATGCGGCAGGCCATTTTAATAAATCCCTATCAAAAATACACGAAATTTTGAAAAAATACGGATATCATCCATATAAATTTTTACCAGTCCAAAACTTAACAGAAGATCACAAGAGACAGCGGCTAGAATTTTGTTTGGATGTTTTAAGAAGGCGTGAAATTGATGGGAATCTTTTAAACAAAATTTTATTTACCGACGAGGCAAATTTCAGCACAGCTGGTATGTTTAACCGAAAAAATAAACATTTTTGGGCAACTTCAAATCCCCACAAAATTCAGCCTGTTAGAATTCAGGGTCGTAGGTCTATAAATGTGTGGTGTGGCATTATAGGAAATAGGGTCATTGGTCCAATAATTTATAATGGGAGTTTAACTGGTCCAAGATATATGGAATTTCTTGAAAATGAGATTGAAAACATTTTGGAAGAGCTTCCTCTCAACCAATACGCTACGCTCATTTGGCAACAGGACGGTGCCCCACCCCATAATGTTGTCCCTGTTACAAGATACTTAAATGAAAAATATAATACGTGGATTGGAAGAAACGGACCAATAAGGTGGCCGGCAAACAGCCCTGACTTGACGGTTCTGGACATTTTTCTTTGGGGCTATTTAAAAAATAAAATTTATTACAATAGGCCAGAAAACGTTCAAGTTCTGGAACAAAGAATTCACGAAGAAATTTTGGTGCTAAATAGGGACTTTCCAGTGTTCATTATGAACGCAATAAATCATAAGTTATTAGGAAACATTCAAAAATGTATATTAAATGAAGGGGGTTATGTTGAAAATCAATAATTTTCTATGGTTCTGCATTTTTTCTTTATTTTGTATTAAATATATTTTAAAATTTCATAAAAGAAAGTATTTTTAATTTTTATTTTATATCGCTAATATCTTAAAACTGGTTGGAGTTAATATAGACAAACCCTATATTTTTGTAATCAGGAAAAAAAGATCTATAATTTTATTGAAATAAATACAGGGTGTTCCATTTAAAAAAACATAAGTTGCTTATATTTTTCGGCATTGTAATAGTATTTTAATAATTTTTTGCTAATATTCTGATGATTCAGTAAAAATCATAAAACTTTCATATTTAAAGTTTTTTTCTATCTCTTATAGTTTTTCCTCTAAATAGGGGTCTAAATATAAAAGAAAACCCTGTACGTAAAAAACTACGTATGTGTACAAAAAAAAATTGATCTGGTCCACTGGTTACGGAATTTTGATTTATTAGGATATAAAAATTTAAAAATATTATTTACCATTTAATTTCTTTTATTTATTAAATTTCTATTGGATTTAAATAATAACTACATTTCACCAATAAATCAAGTTCACTTATTTCAGAATTATTATTCGTTTACATGGAAATACGTTGTTTTGACTTCTGTTAGTTGAGAATTTTTAGGTATCAAAGATTATTTCTCAGTTTGGTCAATTAAGCATGAAAGTGAATTTTAGTGTGCAAGTTGATATATTGTAAATGTTGGGGGAGTGCAGAAGAAACTATAGACAAGCTTCACTAATGTGGACCGAGAGGTTTCCTAACAACCTGAAATCTCACATGGCATTTAAAAGGCTGGAAACAAGAAGTCGTACTACTGGCAGCCTGAAGTCAAAACCACGATCTCGGAAGCTAACTAAAACGAATGAAGATAAGGCAGTTGGAGTTTTAGGAATGGTAGCTATTAACCCGCATGTAGGTTCCAGGCGGCTTGCTGCAGATGCTGGAATGAGCCAAAAATCGGTTGTAACCATATTGCATTTGTACAAATTTCATCCATACCACATTACACTCCACCAAGAGCTTTATGGGCAAGACTTTGAAAATCGCGTTACATTTTGCAATTGGATACTAAGTGTGCAAGGAAATAACAGGTTTCTAAAGAATGTTATTTTTTTTGATGAAGCTACTTTCCATAATTGTGGCCAGGAAGGATTTTAAGTTATCCCTTCTCAGTAAAAAATAATTATTTTTTTTTGTTTGTTTTCTTAAAGGTAAATAGATACAATATGCACTACTGGGCAACGGTAAATTCCCACTGGATGAAAACTGTGCCAAATCTACATCCTTGGTCAGTTAATGTCTGATGTGGTATAGTTGGACATAGAGTTATTGGTCAGCATTTCTTTGAACGCCATTTAAATGGAGAAATGTATACAGATTTTTTAAGGAACGAATTACCCCAATTTTTAAACCAAAACATAAATCCTGAGATGTGGTTTCAACAGGACGGAGCTCCACCGCATTATGCAATACAGGCCCGTAATCAATTGAACGAATTGTTTGAAAACAGGTAGATTGGTCGAGCTGGTCCGGTCAATTGGCCTGCAAGGTCCCCGGATTTGACCCCTCTTGACTATTTTTCTGGGGATGTATAAAAAACAAAGTAATGGCGACTGCACCTACAACTGTAGACGATATGAAAGACCGAATCCGCTTTGCCTACCTATTAGTGACACCTAAAATGTTAGAGAGGGTAGATAATCCTATTTAAAATTTCAAAGTTACCCCCCACCCCTTAAAATGGGAACAGAGGGTATATGATAAAAATATGTTTAAATTGCCTCGTTAAAATTTCAAGAAAATATTTAAACCGTTTGCGAGTTATTGCCTTGTAACACTTTAAAAGACTCACCCTGTATATGCTGATAATTTCGAAAATATTAAATAAGATATATTTGAGCTACCCAAATCAGCCAGCAAGGAAATTAAAGATTGTCAAACGGTCCTAAATCAAAAAGAAATAGAGAACAGTTCGGCCTATTTAAAGAGTAATTTTAATTTTGTGAGTAACACAATAAAATCTTTCGAGAAACAAGGAATGCCATTACATGCCTCCATTAAAATAATTAATGATTTCGAAGAGGCCATTGACAATATTCCTGGAGAAACTGGCCAAGTAGTATAAAAAAAGCTTAACGATACATTGTTTAGGAATAAAGTATTTTAAACATTAAGAAAAATTGCTTTGCTATTGGCAGGAAATGCTAACTGAATAAATTGTGTTTTTAATGTGTGCTTTTTTATATTTTTTATGCCTTTTTTGTGCACATTTCATGCTTTTTTTAAGTGAAACTTTAAGCTTTTTAAGCCCTTATTTTAAATTTTTTTATGCTTTTTAGTCCGGACTCTAGTCATATCATATGTATGTTTAAATACCTGGGTATCTGCTTTGACAAGCAGATGGTTTGGAATAAAAATGCTGATCAGTGCTTGAAAAAAGCAAACGGTCAACACGGTGCCATTTTCTCACTCCTCAACAAACAAAGCAGAATCGTTACTTACAAGGACTAACAAATATAAGACTGTCGTTCGACCAGTACCGATCTACCTGGATGGATTACTGCTAACAAGACTCACATCAAGAAACTACACGCACTTCCAAACAAAGTACTAAAAATTGCCGGGTATAATACCACTAGTGCATCAAAATTACCGATAATTCTGATTGAAAGCGTATTGTATTGTAACTGAATGAGTTTATTTTCATTTTTGATTAAATCCGAAAGAGCCCGACTTCGAAGAAGGAGGGCTTTTTCGAGACACGCTTGAAAGCAGAATTATCTGGTTATTTTTGATGCACGAGTGGTATTCGGTGGAATATTTCCCGAAAAATTGTATTTCATATTAAAAAAAAAAAACATTATTGTACAATAAATTACGTAATAAGTAACAAATTTATTAAAAATATACTTAAAATTAGGAATAAAATGTGTTTCCGCTAAAAGTACAATTAGAATAATTTACAATGTGATTTTGTAAAACTTGATTATGATTGATAGCTACCTACTGGGGGATTATCGCTTCTACTGTGGAATTATCGCTTCTACTGTGGAATTATCGCTGTAATTCTTTCGAAAAACCACACTTCTTATGAGATTTTTTATATATGAGGGAAATATTCGGGGGTAATACCACGAGTGCTTAAAAATTACCGATAATTTTCATGAAAGCTTGTTATTTATAATTCCACGAGTTCGAAGAACGAGTGGAATTAGTATAACAAGCTTGAATGAAAATTATCTGGTTAATTTTTATGCACGAGCGGTATTTAGGGAGAATATTTCTAGAATGAAATATAATTTTTTCTTTGTCTATTTGTTCATTAAGTGCATGACCAAATCGGTTCATTTTGACTTTTTTAATAATAACAATACAAACAAACAGGTATCTACGATACAGTATTTCGCCCGACCAAACCTGACTGTTGTCAAACTGCTTTACAATGCTGCACCTAAGGCAACTCTTCTTGAATAATTGACGAATAATATGTAAAGCCTTTGATGGCTCAAGTGTTAAGGAGTTGCGTTTCGCCAGGACGACCCCGGACGACCCGGGTTGGGGTTTTTTTTTTTTTAGGTAAATAATATTTATATTTTTTCATTTATGCCATAATTATATCTTTGTCGTTATCTGTTGAGAGGGTTTGTTTTTCAAAAGCAATGAATTTCCCGAAGGGAACTCATAACAATAACGATCACGTTCGCAGTAAAAAGGTAAAAAAAAAACTGTCTCGTCAAATAGGTTCGATTGTTGTGTGTTGGATATACAACGTTGTCTAGGCAACGTTGTATATCCGCTGATATTTTTTTATTTTTAACGTTTCTTATGGGAAAATTTATACATGAGTGAAATATTCGCTGATACACCACGGTATACAATGAATGTTTTACACAAGGACCTACCAATGCCGACTTTCTGGACATTCCGGCATATCGATTACAGACTACTACAGACGGACGGACGTCTCGCAGAATGAACTCATTGGACGATCACTTATACATGCAATTCCCAACAAACCTTACAAACTATCTAGGGACTGGCTGTTACCTCGACCCTATTGATAAGATATAATAAAAAAATTAAAAAAAAAAGTAGTTAATATGACCTACTTCCAGACCAACCCCTTCTAAAGAAGATCTGCAGAAGACGAAGTACCTACTGAAAAAAATGGAAGTAGTAGACGTATGCCTCAGAGTAAACATGATCCAATCGAAAAACATCATTCCATATTTATTATAACTTTTACATTTTGTAAAAATTCGACATAAAGAATATTTGTTTTTTTATAAATATTTATAAATATTGTTCCATCATTCATTTTCCCTCATCCATTACAAGATCCATGAAGAAATGATCTCATTTATGCTTATTTTAAAATCTAAGGCTGTGCGAGCCATATTTATTTTATTTACATACCCGTTTCTCAAAATGTTCGCGACCCCATTATACAGTAAGAGGCAAATTTATGGAACAAATTTGGTAAAAAATCAGGTAAATTTTCGGGAAGATGGTAAATTGCTCGAACATAATTATTCGAACAAAGTTTTCGAAACACGATTTTCTGAATGCACAATTTTTCAAGAGGCAGTGCCACATCTGCTCTGTTAGCTGTATATCCACGGCATAAGTCAGGACTCACACTGAGTGACAACGACCGACCGTCCACAGCCGACCGGCTACGACCAACAATTGAAATAGTCCAAATTCACGGTTCTAAGTCACACTGATCGACCGACCATAGCCGACCGCTGTCAGGAAAATGTCAATATCTGAGATATAAGACAACATATTATTCACAACCTTACAACCCCCATTAATTAAAATATCTTATCTTAAAATTTGTTAAATTAAAAAAAGTGATAAAATATTCTCTTTGTGTAAATAATACTTTATCGTGTACAAGCATAAATCATCAAGAAAAAACGAGATTGCTTCTTTCATTTTTGCTAGTGTTTATACAGGAGGATTCAGGAACAGGGACACAAGCAGATTACACATATGACACTGATGTCAAATTTGCATTACGCATAAGGCTGCTTGACCAATTAGCTTTCGTACCGCTACAACTTATTTTCAAGTCTTTAAATCATTTGTTACCGGTTGAATCTCAGAGAGTTATGGACTACTTCGAGGACACATGGATTGGTGGTCCAAATAGAAAGCACCAACGCCAAGATCCATTGTTTAAGGCTGGCGCTGTAGTTTATGAAAGGCAGTTAACTGCCAGCCGCGCATCTATTTGGAAATTCATCGGGGCAATTAAGAGAGAAAACAATTTAAATGAAATAAAAATCGAACAGTACGTTGTAGGACAGCCACCAGATACATAAAAAAAAATACAAGACTCCGCAGACCGAATACGAAGACTTGTTTAAAAATTTTGCCCTTCTAATGTTCAAGAATATTTGCGTAGAGCAGCACAAAATTTCAATTACTAAATTTGTAAATATATATTGTATTAAAAGAAAGAAGTTTGTCCCGTTTCTTTCCGTCAGAGCCATTCCTTGGACGCAATTCGCCATATTATGGCTCCTCGGCAAGACTAAGTCTGACGAAAGAGTGGATAGCTCGATTGCCAGATGCAATATCTCGCATATGTATCCTTACATTATTCGTTTAAATGCACTGGAAGATCCCTTTCCATTTCGTCAGACTCTATAGCCTTGCCGAAGAGCCGTAATACGGCGAAGTACGTTCAAGGATTGGGTCTGACGGAAAGAAAAGGGACGAGCTTCTTTCTTTTATATCGCGCTTTCGGTTCGCCGAAACCGACAATGGGCTTTCAGCGCCACCTGACATTAGACACCTGCTTATGCGGGTTCCATTCCACCGTTTTATCTTGTCTAAAACCTCGCTGATCTGGTTGGGTGGAGAGCTCGATTGCCACGAGACATCGCCACATGCAACATCTCGCATATGTCTATTTTGTATTGTATACAGTTGATTTATTTCTTTTGTAGAAGTAATCCTGGTATTTTAAAGAATTTTGCTTTTGAAGAAATGTGGATCCGAGAAATTGTGTTGCGGGAAACTGAATTTCGACGAATTATGTTTTCGAAAAAGTCATTCGGAAAACTGTGTTTCGAAAAAGTGTGTTTGAGTAGCTCACCTAATTCCAAATTTTGTTTGGACGGCGGATTGGTAGAACGGCCCCAAACAGAGATACCAGTAAAAGCCCCGGATGTTACAGCAATGTACCTTTGGGGATATTTAATGTCAAAAGTAGACATCAACCAACCCAGAAAAATAGAGTTAGACACTAGATGAGGCAGGTTTCCGAACATACTATTGCTCTATTGCTAATGTTTTATAATAATTTAAAGATAGAACAGCCGACTATCACTACCAAAGAGTATATTATTGTAATTTTGAAAATTTGATAAAATTGCCTATCATAATTATTATGATAACTTTACTGTAGACCAAGGGTCTCTAAACTACGGTCCGCTGGCCAAATCCGGCCCGCCAGTGTCATCAATCCGGCCCGCGGCAGCTAATGGCTTATTGTTGTTATTGTTGTTGTAATAAGTTGGATAAAAAAAAACACAGAATGATAATAACTCGGTTTTATTTACTTGCTAAGTAAAGCTTAACCAACGAGGTTCGACGCGATTTGAGCGCTATCTGTTACCGGTGGATAGAGGGTACACTACCTATTTCCGTGTGTAACCACCAGATGTCGTCAAGTGTCGCGGTCGTTAGAATACAGCATAACACAATAGTGATTGATATAGCGAATTTAACAAGCGTACTAGTCTAGAAATTATAGATAATGGCAAAAAAAATTAAAACGGTGTTGGACCTTGGAACTTAGTGGAGTAATCAGTATGGCCTAAGGCTGGAAAGTTTGGAGACCCCTGCTGCAGACTATAGACCAGTTAGTTTAAAACCTGGGTTTTCGAAACTTTATTAATTAGTCATGAGTGAGAGAAATCACAAACTTCCTGGAAACGTGTTACCTAATCTGTGACAATCAGCATGGGATTTTAAAAGGGAAATCCACTATCACATGAATATTTGATTTATTAAAGAAATATTAAAATACCTAGAAGAGTTGTTCGGCGACTGGAGTGTTTCAGATTTGTCAAAGGACTATGATGTCTGCTTGAACAGAGCTTTGTTAGTTAAAAAAATAAACTTGAATTGCGTTAGAGGAAACGTTAGAATCATATTTTAATGATAGAGTGAACTCTGTGAGTGTGTTAGGGATGGCGTTCGGGGCAGATCAGAACTGTCTAAGTCTCGGTATATAATTACACAGGGAAGGATAATATGTCCTATAATATTTATGATTTTTGTAAATCATTTAACTACAGACAGACAGACTCTTCTAAGCCTACTTTAAAATATGCTGATGACTCAACATTGATAACTGGCAAAAATAGAGTACCAGACATTCTGAATGCGGCTAATCAATTTCTAATTGAAGTAGCTGAGTGATTTGGAACAAACCCTTTGAAATTTCCTTTTCGCAACATACAATACAAGAACACATAATGTAAATTATTATTCTTTGCATCGCCTAGCATTAAGTGAGAATAGTTCACAATATATGTGTTTAAGATTGTTCAACAAGCTACCAAATGAAATAGAAACCATACAGTATCGGAACCGATTTATACAGAAAACTTAGACACTGCTAATAAATATGGTACCACATAGTTTGGATGAATTCTTTAGTAGTTGAGCGGGTTTTCAGGATTTTGTTGTAAATTTTAGATGTGGAAGCAGAAATTCCTTTTTTTGTCCCTTGACGAAATTTCAGTTTTATAATATGTAATTTAAAATTCAAAAAAATTAATAAATAAATTCGATGCGATCGTTCAAAAATTTAAAACTATCTTCGGCTACTCGACAGCTACGGCGTATTGTTTCGCGGTACTCCAGGGATCAGCTTCACCGCGCTAGAAGTTGCTGGGGTGCGCGTAAACATGATTTTAAAATTAGCTTTGTTCCATTTCAATTGTTGCCTTGTTTATTATATCTAATTCTGCTAAAGCAGCATAGTTTACTTACGGTGACGTTATTTTTTTGTAAACTTGTATAGGCATGTTTAAAATATAAATATTTTAACACCGCCGTATTATCAATAAGTATTATAAAGAGTGCATATACCTACCTAAGTAATTATTTAGAATACATATAAATTGTACAATTATTATTACAATGTTAATTGTTAGTTTTGGGATAAAAGTATGTTAACAATACTATGTATTATAAAGGAAAATAACAAATTGTTTGTTATCTTTCAGGCATGGCTTCAATTTGAGAGATGATACTAATTGAATTTTGCCTAATTGCGCGGAGAGCAACACTTGAATATTGATTAACGTTTTTGTACGTAAATGACAATTTCTACGGTGTTAATTAAGGGAATAAATAAAAGTAAATAATTAATATTTAGAGGCTTAATGATAATTAAAGTCATGCTCAAGAGTTTGGTTTACTTTAGCTTGTTAACTTTATAGTTATGGGCATGAATAATAGTTTTTTTTTTATGATTATCCACAACACTTCAGGATTAATCCTTTATGGCGCTTTGCGAGCGTTGCGTGTGCGCAGGTTCACGTTGATCTTTGGAGATTAGACGCGTTGGGGAACACGGCCTCGTCGTTCCAGAGTGATGCCGTTCTCCAGATGAAAGAGTTTTAAACAGTGTCGTTTGAGGGACACTAAGCTAAAACACGTACGGGTGGGCTGCAGTGGCTCGTCGTGTATTTCTACTATACATCGCTCTGGGTGGAATTAAGCGGGCAACCTCAGTTGAAAATATTTGTAAAATAAACTCAAATCGCCAACCTGCCTTCGATGTTCACGGCTTTCTAGGTTGTTTGTCAGATTATGGTCACCGATTAAGCGAAGCAATCTCAGGGTATGTTTAAAAATAGAGCCCCATTCAAACAGTACTCCAGCGATTGTCGAATTTGGGCTTTATAAAGCATCAAAAGTTGTTGGGGTATATAGACGTTCTTAGTTCGTTAGTATTCCAAGCTTCTGCGAGGCTGCCTTAGCAGTAGCCGCAACGTGACTATCCAAATTGATGCCCAGTAAATGAATTGATGAAGCCAAGGGAATCGAGTGTCCCGCCATGACTAGATCCGATTCTTCGACATAAACTTTTTTAGAAAAAACTGCCGCCTGGGTTTTCTTAGCGTTAAATTCCACTTGGTTACTGTCACCCCAAGACAGAATTTCTTTCAGGTCTTTGTTGAGATGTGAGTCCTCTTGCTGCCTATTATAAATATGTGCATTGGCAGCCGATGTCTGATCATCCAAAGTAAAAGATGAAACAAGTGTGTTGTCATCAGCGAAGCTATATATAGAATTTTTAGTTTTTTCCAAAGAATCGTTAATATATAGTAAAAAGAGGGTGGGCGACATTATAGAACCTTAAGGGACTCCGGCGTTGATGTTAAATGTGCCTGAAAGAAATCCGTCCATCGCCACTCGCAGAGAACGGTCCCAACTTTAAAATATACACTAAGGTATAGGTATATTAAACTAAAATCCTGACTGACTGGTCACAACCTGTAGAATATGTCTATGGGCAACTAGATCACTATTTAAAATATTCCCATAGTGGAGACAGATTATAGAGTAGAGATAATTTGAGCAACATTTTAATAAAATTACTCCTGAAATAGTGTTAAGTCTGCTTCAGGTTCTACAGTGAGATGGACATACTGCTGGCAGTGGCTTAGCTAGTATTTTGGAGTGGGGCGGGGGGGGGGGGGGGGACCACGCCCAAATTTCGTAGGAATTCACCTTTCTTATGCTCCCTCGGGAGCGGGGGTCTGGTCCCAAACAAAGTGAAAATCCGCTCTACGGTCTTTCATGAAAATAAATTTCCCCAAGACTTTTTCTTGAAATCATTAACTTTATGTATTAATTTTCTGTTTATGGTCATCATAGCTAGAGCATTTAGTCGGCCATTTTCAGAGAAATGTTTTTATATGTTTAACAAGTTCTATTTTGTGCTTTTTCTAGCTTGTGTCAGGCATAAATTTTGCTTGTTCAATACTTTAATTTTTAATTTATCTTCTAGTTGAAGATTGACCAAAGTACCATTTAATATATTACTAATATAGCGGTCATGACAACTACGTAATGGATAACGCAACGATACTTACTTATTCCCGTTGTCAGGGTTGCCACATAAAAAACATCTTATACATAGTATGGATCTTTTATGGCATAGCCATTGTACAAAGCCTGGGTTTTAAAATCCCAGTCTCAGTAACAAAATGTACTATTTTTCCATAGGGTGATTCACTGATTCTTTTTTATAATTTCACTTTCAAGAAAACACTTTTCTTTCCAAAAGCATTTCTTAATTATACCAAACTATGCCATTTGAACAGATAATGTGTGGTGTTTACATAAATTGTGAAATCATACAACTACTTCACATAACTTATTATCCATTAACTAATTAATGGCCACATTGACTAGTCACACTTAAGGGGGTTCGTGTAACCCGCAACGAACTATTATACGTTTACTTCAACAATCTTTGTAAAATGTTGTTTCGTGGGAAGAAGACGTTTCACCACGAAAATAATCTGTAACTCGACTCACTGTTTAGAAACACTTGGCACTGCTGGCCCTAAATACGTGGTGATTTAAATCAGGGCAGGCGTACCATCGTGCCGAGAAAAAACTGGTACAGCGAATTTAAAAAACTGGGCGAACGACATACATATCTCCTCGACTATAAAAGATGTCTAGAGTTGAAAAGGTAAAAATATCTAATTTTTAAAAAGTAACCTAGGTTACAAAATAAAAGGTTTGTATTTTGCCATACGGGGTAGATCAAAATACAAAAAATCAAATTGTCAGTTTGATTTAATTTTGTGACTGACGTGTCAAACGAAATATTTTTTAAAAAATGCCAGCGTTAACCGTCGAGCAAAAAGCGATCATTTACACTCGATTGGGAGACGGGCATCAAATACGACACATCGCAGATGAATTACTAATTAGCAGAAATACCGTACTGTTAGCTAAGCAGAAAATTGAAGAATATGGAAGTATCGTAAGAAAAGCAGGTTCTGGTCGCCCCAAAATTTCGAATTTAGGTCAAGATATACGATTAATTAATTGTTTAAGAGATAATCCATTCGAAACAGCAATAAAGGCTAAAGAAGAAACACATTTTCCTGGTTCGGCTAATACAGCTCGTAGTAGAATTCGTAATTCTGATATAAAAAGCTGTTGTGCTACAAATAAAATTTTTTTGGCCGAAGCAAATAAGCAGAGAAGATTAGAATTTGCTCATAAATATATAAATCAAGATAACATGTGGGAAACCGTAATATTTTCCGATGAAAAAACCTTTCAATCCTGCAACAATGGTGAAATCCGCGTTTACAGACCTTCTGGTACGAGATACGATGAAAGATATACACATAAGACCAATCAAAGTGGACGCTTTTCTATAAACGTTTGGGGCTGGATTAGTGCAAGGGGCCCAGGAGTTTGTCAAATAGTGCAGGAAAGGCTCAATGCACTATTATATTGCAATATACTGAACCAAGTTATGATACCATCGGTTGGCGCAGTATATGGCCAAGATTTTATATTTCAACACGATAATGCTCCGATACGTAAAGCCCGCATAGTTCTTTTTTTCAAATTTCATATGAAGTTTTACTGGTATTAGACTTTATTACATTTTTTCTAATAGTCTAGGAGAAAACAGGAAATTTTCGGTGTACCAGTTTTTTTTCGGCAGGATGGTACACCACGGAGTAAATCTTAAAACCTTCTTGAAAACACTTGGCGCTGATGTCCCGAAATACGTGAGGAGCCGACGTTCCGTCACGGAGTAAAGTCTAGAACCCACTGACTGTAAAAATGAAAACATTCGCTTTGTTGATCACTCTTTCTTCGCGAAAATCACTTGCAATACTGCCCCCCTCTCCCTCTAAGCATCTTCCTACTGCATCCCACAACTGACCTGTCTAGGACGCAGGCATTATCTTCAACGCCCGCCGACCGCCTTTTGTGATAATTGGAAAAGCCTCGCCGAACCCTGATGTTTACCGGCCGTCAAGTGAAACGAACAAGCTGTGTTATGAAGAGTTTTCTATTTTATTATTTTACCGAAAGGATTATTAAATGCGAAGTAAATTCGCAGTTAAGTTTTTATAATATGTTAAAAGATTAGTTTTATTTATTTCTTTAAAACAGTAGACATGAACCAAATGCGGCGTTGCCGATCATTATTAACTTTTCACTGAAATGCGATCATGGTTTTTGTCTAATTATTAAGTAATATTAGGAGTTCGAATTATGTTAATTAGAGTTGAAATGCACATGCATGTCTCCCCAACAGCCATCAAGAGCCATTGTTGTACGTTTAAAGTATTTAATGTGACAGCATATACATATTATAATAATAAATTTATCTTTTTACAAGTGAAATTTCCATATTAGGAAATACCGATAGGGGCGGAGGGGGATTGTCTGATCCCCTATACGCTACCCCACTGACTGCTGTCTAGAAAAAGGAGGTAATATGTCGGAACATTTATTGTAGGACCGTTTTTCAGTGGATTTAAACTGGGGAAAAACTGTTTCTTGGGCGAATTAAGTAAAAATTTTACAGGGAAGATATTAACCGGAAAAATTCAGTTGCCTCGCTGCTGTATGCACCGAAGGGTTTCAAGTGTAGTTAAATATCTAATTCTCGGTACATTAAAAAATCTTATGTACAATCAGTTTAATTGATCTTAATAAAACTTAAACTAATCCCCCAAATTTCCGGAATTAAATCAAAAGCTAACGTAATGTGCGCGGACGCAGAACCCAAATGTCAACAGAAACATAATCCAAATCTTAATTATAAATATGATAAAGCTAAACTTTGACAACGCAATCCACTCCACCACCTGCGCGCCTCACACAAAGTATGATATACCCCATCCATGAGGTCCTAATTACAGATACAAGACCACAACGGGTGTTTATCAAAATTAACAGAAACAAAATAAAAAGCTCCATAAGCGTTTATTAACTTATAGCCCACATGACCACCCATGCTCTAAATTTTCGCAGTCCCTATGATTACACTTTAAATACCAACAATTTCTTAATTTGTCCTCGTCTTAATGACTTAATGCCACAAAACTAAAGGATAATACTAGTAAATTGGTGGATTTTTAAACGTCCATCATTATTAGCTCTACCTGCGTATGTACGTAATCTTCTTTTTTATATATTCAGGAGCTTTAGGCAGGCTGCTGATACTGCTATGCCCTTGCGAGCGGTTTCAGTAGCGTTGCGAGATTTTCCTCGTTTTCGCAGGAATACACAGTTGATTGCATTGATGCGCCTGGCGCAAAAAAGCTTTAAGCGCCACTAAAACCTTAATTTTTTTTGGATAGACGCTACTTTTCTTATGCACCTACTTATTTACTGGACAATCCAAAAAAATCAGACAAATAACCCAAAAATGAAATATAAAGCTGAAACTTGGTTTTAGTAATAGTAGCCTATCCTGCGTATCAAATCGATTACAATCAATATACAGGATGTTATTTAAGTACGTGGCCAAACTTCAAGGGGTGATTCTTTGAGTGATTCTAAGATGAAAAATTATATATATAAACAAAACAAACCTTGTAGTCCAGTGGCGTCCCAGAAGGCACCTTAACTAAGATTTTTGACAAAAAAAAAATGTGCACCACTGATTTTTTTGCAAATTTTGTATTTTTATCGCATTAGGCAACTAAAACTACAACTTTTTTATTTTTAGCATTTTTTTCGTATCTTGCTTCGTGTTTGGGAGAAAACATAATAATCACTTTATTGCAAGTCACTGGGACAATATAATAAAATAGAATAGTATTTTAAAGTACAAGTTTTATAAAGCTCTTTTTTGCGCACGTGCCCATGTTAGAAAACAACCGCTTGCGGCGAGTTTCATACCGGACCAGTGCGCTAATAGTTTTATAAAACGTGTGTTTTATACTATTTTTTCTATTTTGGCATTTTTTTCAATAAATAAATCCAAATTTAAAAAGAAAATAAAACATACAAATTTTCAAAATTTTTAGGCATAAATTTTATGTTGGTAATACAATCAAAATATTTATCATAGTGGCCTTGAAATCAACAAATAATTTTATTTCCGTGTCAGTCATTTTGTCACGAAGTTGTGTAATTTTTCTAGTATAGGTACACTGCGCGTCATATAAAACTGGTACACTTTGATTTTATCAATGTAAATCGGGTTTTATAATATTCGCTATCAATCATGCTTTGCATAAGAATGACACCTAATACACCTGTCACTATGACAAATAATAGGATATTTTGTCAAAAATTTCCATTTTACGTTATAGCGATGCCAAGGCAGTTGAGTAATTTCATAAAGTTGCAAATAATTTCCAAAATAGAGGCTGGTTGGTCTGTAAGAATACTGGCCGAAGAATATAATAGAAGCAAAACTACTATCCAGAATTTAAAAGAAAGATGGGATAATGAACAAACTGTTGAAAGAAGAAGAGGGACAGGAAGATCGTGTATAACTAACGAACAGCAAGATGCAAATTTAGTTAATTTTGTAAGAGACCATCCTTTTGATTGTGCAAGAAAAGCTAAAGTTGAAACAAATTTCCCCGCTTCTGTCACAACTGCGTTAAGAAGGATTCGAAAAACGGAATTAAAAAATTGTGCAGCGGCAAAAAAATATAAACTTTCCCAAGAAAAAAAACAAGGTAGAATTGTTTTTGCACTTAATTACCTGTTAAATGATGTAGTAAATTTTTGGGGGAGAGTTATATTCTCTGACGAGAAAGTGTTTCAATCGTATCATGATGGTCATATTCGAGTATATAGACCGCCTCGGTCCAGATACGAAGAAAAGTATATTTCTCCAAGCGATAAATCGGGAAGATTTTCAGTGAACGTTTTGGCTTGGATGTACAGAGGGGGATTAGGAGTATGTTGGGACATTGACGGAAGATTGAAGGCGAGGAAATATATAGATATTTTAGATAATGTAATGTTGCCTTCAGTCAGGGAGGTTTTTCCGAACAACAATTTTATTTTTCAACAAGATAATTGTTCAGTTCACACTGCTAACTGTGTGAGGAATTATTTTGATGAACACAATATTCAAGTTCTTCCTTGGCAATCAAAGAGTCCGGATCTTAATCCTATAGAAAATATTTGGGGAATCATGGTAAAAAAAATTAGAAAATTAAATATAGTTCCGCAAAATAGGCAACAGCTGTGGACTCTTATTGAGGATGTTTGGGAAAACCTGTCCGAAGATCCAAATTTAGCATTAAATTTAATAAATTCTGTGCCAATAAGGTTACAAAAAGTGTTAGATAATAATGGAGCTATGACTAGTTATTAACTTAAAATAATGTATAATTTTACTTAGCAGATGAATTTTTTTTAAATTAAACCGATTTAATTATCTTTTCTATAGTGAAGTTTATTTATTTACTCAGAAGGTTAATGGAATTTTCGAATAGCTGACAGTACTGTTTCTTAAAGCCATAACCAACAAAATTCATTGTTATACAAACGTCACAATCGACCAATTTACAAAGCTTAAAAAAGCTAATTTTTAGCCTACAACAGTTGTACCAGTTTTATATGATGCGCAGTGTACCTACATAATTTTAAAATATGGAGCAAGATGAGTTTAGTTTCACTCCCCTCCCCCAAAGTTTAGAGAAATTGCGGTAAATTTTATAGTTCTATGTTTTATAATATAGTAAATTTGAAAGATTATTTAATATTTTTTTAACTCATCTCCATTTTATAGAATTAATGCAACCAAACATACACTTCAACAAAATAAGACATTTGTGAATATCATTGCCAACCTTAGAAAAATAAAGAAAACTGTTTCATTAAAAGTTTATTACGATAGGTACTGAAAACGACATCAAAACACCTTTTTTATGAAAGCAAATTAGAAAAAATTGTTTTTTACAGGATGTTGAAATATTAAAAAAAAATCCTAAGTAACTAGAAGACGCAAACTAATATGACGTTGAAACTTGATGACAGTTTTTAATAAATACAAATGAATCTTTAAATTTTGGTTAGTTTTAAATTTTTAAAGTACATATGTAGACTCTCACCTTAAACATTAATAACTAATTTAGTTACCTGTTAATAGCTAATAGTTTCACTATGTTCAGTTTGAAACCTTTATTAATAATGTTTATACTCCATTAATGTTTTGCATTTTGTATTATTTTCTGTTCTTTTGTTTCATACTACTCGTAGACACGTCTTATTTCAAATCCTTGTTTTAATTGATTGATAATTAATCAACTTTTTAAGTCATCAATCAATAGAAATAACTTTTTAACCTTGTATATAAGATGTAGGTAAAATGTTTTGGCTGTGAATCAGCTGTTTAAGAAATTCGATAATTCAGGACAGGTTAGTGTCATTGGATCAAATTGACTGTTTTGTGGATTTTCAGGGCCACGTCTGGTTAATTGAGGGGTATTTTTGCGGTTGCGTTGGTTGACTTAGGTTGCCTTAGTTTTGTTATGGTGTTAAAGTTTTTTTTGGATTGGTATGACTTATTTGTCGACAATTTTTGGTAACTATGTTGGAGAGGAAACAATATCCGGCCCTTTCGACGATGGGCGCTTGAAGTAAAAGCAAGTTTGTGGAACTATCTCCGGAATTTTAGTTTTCCTGGGCAGGGAAAGCCATATGGTGGCGACAAAACTTGTGTATGTGTATCATATATAATGTATCACAAATGCATTAAAAAGGATATGGCATTGTAGTTTGTCTATTCTTTGGGCGGAATGCCGATTTAAACCGCTTTTCAATCAACTTCAACAGGCGATCCTTGACGCCATTTAGTTACTTGAGGGTTTTTTGGTAAAGGCTTAAAGTTCAAACTGGAGTACTAGTATTTTCTTATTGGAGTCGCTTGGACGCGGGTCGTGCCAGTTGCCATGTACTATTTGAATTTTTGGAGACTAGCAGTATCCACGGTGACTGTTTAAGGGACCATGTGTGTGCGTTTTACTGAAGATCGAGTCTTCATGAACTTTAGGTAGCACATAAAGTTTCAGCTAGGTAACATTTTTCTTGAGTACGGAACCTTGGGACTACCCAGTATGTGAAGCGTGAAATCAACCTTTGCTATATTGCTTCCTGTGGCGTGTATGCTACTTCTTAAGATAGGCCTTTTCTGTGAGCACCTGAGTACTGTGGTGCAATCAGGGTAACGAACCTCACTCCAAATTATTAAATTATATACACTGTGATCATTTCTCATAGTTAACTTAGTCAACTTAAAATCTTAATATTTTATATTTGCGTATTGTTCTATATACAATGTTTTGATAAAATTTGCGTCCATGTTATGTACAGAACTTGTGCATTGTAAACGTGTAGCGTATGTCGACATAGCGTTAAGACGTTATAAATATTGTTACAATTTATAATTATATAATAATATATATAATATAATGTAAATATTTTTGTTTCCCGGCTAAAGGCCATTTGGTTCTTCTATTTTCTTTCTATTAAACATTTTAACTTATCTACGCCCTAGTGGCTAGTATACTTATTGAGTAACCACATGTACTCGTAAGATATTGTATTATACTTAACGATGCTTTTATGGTAAATTTATTTAGTTTTAAGAGGTTCTTGTATAGACCTTGCGGAAATTGTAAGTCTGGGGCAGGTGTATTTTGATTTGTATTTCACCAGGTCCTGAATGTAGGTCTATGTGGCTACCAGACCAGACTGCACAGTCGCTTTTAAGGTGTAGGTCTAACAGTTGCCATCTAGTGCAAGGCCCTGCCAACAGGGTTTGACTTTTACTCATTTTTCTTTGCTCCACTTTGTAATTTAAAGCCCCAAATCTTTTATGTCAAACCAAATACTATCACTTTGTTGATACATTTCAATTACTTGTATTTAAGTATCTATTTTCCACCAGGGTAAGAGGAGCATGCATTTACAAATCCAAGTAGCCAAGGGCCTAACACAACTTTTAAGAATAAATATTTGTATTGGCCTCTGCGAAAATTTGGCTTTTATTTCAAATAGAGTGACTTTGAGGGACTTAAGTGAATAAGAGCTTGTAAGAAGCTATTGTGACATAATTGTTTTTTTTTTTCCTAGTTTGTTTTTCTCTGAGGCTAAACACTAGAGCATTTAAAGGATTTGACTTTAACTTACTTATATAAGAGTGCTAAACCTCTCAATCTAGAAGCAAAATAGCGAACCTACCTTGAGTTGAGCTAGCTAAGGGGTGAGTTTTCAGGCAGCACATCATAGGTAATTTTTTAGGGACTGTTATCTAAAGTACATACTCCAGGGCGTAGGGTTGCCAGAGTAAGGGTGGATAGGTTGCCTTGTCGCAGTATATTTTAGGTTAATCTAAATTGAATACTGGCACCCAAGAATTATGGTGAACATATAACACTGCCAATTAATAAGGAAGGTTACGCTGGCGTCTATTTTGAAAATATTACAAGATGCAGTTATAATGAATAATTGAATATTAAAAACTTTGAGAAATACATTTATACAAAAAGTCTATTATAGCGTATATTGTAAGATATGTTTTAAAGCTGTATTAACGTTAATTGTATTATTACATATTTATAAAATATGGTAAGTACTTATATTTCATTTTGTAGTAGAGGCAGAGGGGAGGCAATGCCTCCCCTGACAGCGCCCACTGGTTTTAAACAAATTTTGCGCACCGACTGGGTTATATCAGGTATGAGACTAACCAACGCATTCGTACAAAATAGAGAATTACCACGAGTGATTACAGAATATCAAATAAACCATACTTACTCTTTTATATTACCGTAAAATTAGTAAAAATGGTAAAAAGATTCGAAGTTTCTATAATTATTTAGAAACCTTACTTGTATTAGTATTATATCATGGTGACATATCAACCTGGGTTAATCTGACAAGAAATTTGTAGTAACTATGCCTAAGATGGTCAACACTTTTTTAAGTTTTACAGATTATCCCTGGATAACAGAATGAGCCCACTGACATTTTTTAGTTGGTGAGCCATCCTAAAAAAGTCAAAATTAAAAATTGAATGAAACGATTTTTCATTCATATTATATGAAAATAGGCCAACATGACGGCTTTTACGTATCTTTTATTGTGGATATTTTTAACTGGCATTATCACTTTATCAACCTGCCTTGAGCCCAACGAAAGGAAGTAAATATTGTTTTAGTAAAACAAACATTGGAACAAACCTGATGATTTGCGGCGTATTCTCACGACTGATCCGAGTATCAGCCGCGACTAAAATCAATATTGATTTAAATTTTTTTGTGCTTATTTTGGTTCTTACAGTGGCATCAAAATGACACCTAAAGTTCAAAGTTGATCATTTAAGACAAAAAATTTAAAGTTTCAAAAATGTTCAATTCTTAACGAGTTTTAAATTCTAGTAAAGTTTTAAGTGCAATTGAAGGAAATATATAAACTTGGCAAATGTGTTTATTATATCGGCCACTTCAAGAAATTTAACACAACTTTTGACTAAAATGTACAGGAGAGCCAAATATTTAGCCACCTCACATGGGATTACTATGTTCAACTAAGCCATGCATCACCCGGTAAATTATTTACCATTTCAAAATATTAAAATTTGTCATTTTTATACAGGGTCGTTGGTATGTATGGAAACGGTCGATTATTTCTTAAATTAAAACAGCTAGCAAAAAATATTCAAGGCAAAAGTTTTAGGGTTTTTAAAGGTCTATTAGAATATAAAAAAAATAAGTATACAGAATGAGTCAGAAAACCGTAGAGAAGCAAAGTTACTTTTTTTTTAAATGGAACACCCTATATCTTAGAATTTTTTTGAATTTTACGTGGAACAGCAATTATTTTTAATGATAGTTTCCGAGATATCGACTTTTGAAAAATGACATTTTTGAACTTTGACAGCTTCTAACTTTCTAACGGTACATCTTAGAGTAAAATGGCTTACATGCCCCTATCTTACTTTTTTATTGTCCTCCCAAGAACATCAACTTCCGGTTAAACCGGAAGTACTGTATTCCCGGCATTTAAGTTACATCCGGTTTAACCGGAAGTGACAATTTTAGAACGATAATAAGACACAAAGACAAAGACATGTAAGCCGATTTACTCTAAGACGTACCGTTAACAAGCTAAAATCTGTCAAAGTTCAAAAATGTAATTTTTCAAAACTCGATATCTCGGAAACTATTAGATTTAGACTTATAATGCACTTACTAAAAAATAATTGTTGTTTTATGTAAAATCCAAAAATATTCTAAGATATAGGGTGTTCTATTTAAAAAAAAATAACTTTGTTTCTCTACGGTTTTCTGACTCATCCTGTATACTTATTTTTTTTTTAATTCTAATAGACCTTTAAAAATCTTAAAACTTTTGTCTTGAATATTTTTTGCTAGCTGCTTTACTTTAAGAAATAATCGACCGTTTCCATACATACCAACGACCCTGTATAACACCTATAAAGTTTATTGTTCAAAATACTATACGATTACGATATAATTTAAAATAAAAACAATTGAAGAGTAAACTTGAATAAGGGGCTAAGTGCCAAAACTTTCAGAAGAGTCAAGAAACCGATTAATTTACCCATTTATGAGTAAAAGTTTTGACAAAACTGTTTATTTGTAAACTTAAAACAGATGCACAGTAAGAAAAACACACAAGAATCAAAAATGATTTTAACACAAACAAAAGAAAATGAAAAAAATAGAAAGGGCTAAGTACTACTAGCATTTTCATGGTAGGTAAGTGCCGGGAACTATACTGTAAGTATTTTATTGAAAAACTCCCAAATTATATTCTTTAATTAAGTTACACAAGAATAATATGCCGATTAGAGCGGCAGTTTCATACATTACAGCACCTTCAGTAAAACTTTAAACAAACTTATCTACATTATAATAGAATATTGTAAGTTTAAGCCCAAATTTAGTATTAAAAATTCTTATCAACTTGTCGATAGTATTAAACATATTGATATCCCTAAGAATGCTAAATTAATTTCGTTCTATGTACAAAACCTCTTTCCTAGTATTCCACCTATTGAAGTTATAGGCCTTATTGAAGATTTACTTAACAAAAAGAACACTAACCCAATCATAAAACAAGACATTCTATATGCACTTCCGACACGTTTGGATCAGAATTATTTTGAATTCAATAATGTAATTTATATGTCTAAGGATGGATTGATAATGGGGAACCCTTTAAGTCCACTATTAGCATAAATTTTTAAGGACAAAGTAGAAAATACTATTCATCAAAATAATTTGACTAAGAATTTTGTGTATTGGTATAGATATGTTGATGACAGTTTAGCTTGCCTCGTCGGTACCGATCGTCAACTTTTTCAAAAAAGTTTTTTTAGTTACATAAATGAGTCTACATCCGAACACAAAGTTTACAATGGAATTGGAACAAGAGAGTTCTATAAATCTCCTAGATTTAACAATATCAAGGATTAACAATAAACATGAATTTTCAATATTTCACAACCCATCGCATACTGACATTACTATATACAATACCTCTACTCACCCTTATTCACATAAAATTTCACCACACAACTCCTTTGTTAATAGACTGATGAACATTCCTCTTTCAGAAGAAAATTACAGAAAGGAATTAAATATTATCAAACAAATTGCGGTTAATAATGAATATCAAACTAAGATGATCGATCAAATCATTACCAGAAAACAATACAATAAAGCAATAATACTAGCTTACCCGACTTCCGAATCCAAAATAAATATCGTTTATCTACAGGCGTGCGGTAAGTAACTACTTACCGCACTGATTTGAGTGCGGTAAGTATCACTATACCGCACTAGTGCTGTAAGTAATTACATACTATAAAAATAAGTTTTTATATCATTCAAGTGTATTTTTTATTTTGTATCCCACAGACTTCCTTTTTAAATATGCCATCAGTTTTGCATACCTGCTTATGTCTACATTATTTTTGATACTTATAGTAGATCTGAGCATTGAGTAATAACTTCATAAAGAGGATGATTTACTGTTCTTAAATTTATCCACAAAATAGGCAAGCATCACATCTTCACTAATTGCTTTAACTTTCTTTGATGAACACCAGTCCATGAAGAGCCCATATTCCTTCTCATATCTATGTCTTGATTTATCCGGCAACAAATTAAGGGTAGCTGCTTTAGCGATGTCCAGAACTTCCTTCGGAATTTCATCATCGCTGCTGCCACTGACTTTTATTTAAAGGACGTAAAACACACTTTCACGAAATTGTTACAAAAATAATTATCGTTTATTCCGTTGTCAAGTTTTACATCTGTCATATAAAAGCCAACTATTAAATTTCTATAATTTATTTCCCTAGCAACCTGATGTTAATGCATTGTTGATAACGACTTACGAGGCACCTACGGGGTAAACTAAAAGAGTGCTCTTTTAGAGTTTTTAATATTGATGCCCTACAACATGCTTGTAGATAAAATATCGTACAATACACGCATTTGCGTGATTTACCAAACTCGCCTTCGGCTCGTTTTGTTAAACATCACGCACATGCGGTAAGACGTACCTACCGTACTTGTATTGTAATATACTATTATAATAATCTAACCTATAATGGTAAAACAACTCAACAAGTCGCAAAAAATCTACAGAAACATACAGATTCTCATTATGCATTACATCTAAATAACAAATAATCCAACATTGATGATAATTTTAAGACTTTACACCAAGAACCCAAATCCATCAAATTAAATTTACTAGAAACAATGGAAATAAATCGATTTAAGAAATTTATTGTACTTTTAAATGACCAACTGGACTTGAATAGTTCCCCATTGTTAAATTTATAGGTACACCTTATCCCTTTGTCGAGCACTATGTTTCTTTGGATTTCCCATTATTAACAACCTTAATGTGGATATATTTTATTATACCATAATTCGTATTATAAATTTTAGGCTGTCTACACCCACATCTAGATTTACAAATGAAAGTTGTTACTTTAGCTAGTTAAATCCATCCGAAGAGGACACTGTGTGTCGAAACAAATTTTAGGCAATATATAGTGGAAATTTTATAACAAATTGTGTTATTTATTTACTTATATACTGTAAGTTTTTGGTAGAACCCCGTCGCTCTGGTAAATGAAGATAAGGAATAGCACATAAATTTTGCTTTTTAGCTGCATTAAGTTCTGGGGTCGATTCTTGTTCAACTTTCTTGGCGTTTTTTATTTGGTCTTCAGATATACTTTTCTTGAGAACTTTTATCTTTTGCCAACGTTCGACATCACTGCGCGATTTTTTAAAAAGCACGTATCCTGCATTATCATATTGAAAGCTTAGTAGTAGATATTAAGGAATCCGCAGCCTGCTGCAAATTTAAAAAGTATCTGGGTTCCATTTTATATGACTGTATTGATCTGGTATCTCTTATTAGGTGTTCTATGCCCTCAAGCACGAAGCATTTTTTAAGTGTTCTTCTCCTTTCAATCTATGCGAAATGACGATCATTTGGTAAGTAGCTGTGACCGCTAACGAGGAATTTCATAGTTATTTCTGTGAATAAATCGATATACCGGGTGTTGCATCGTCGAGCGGGACATAGGAAATCCCATGTAATGTAAAATGTCATAATTAACCTTGTAATTGGATTCTTTATTTTAGTTTTATTCAGATTAATTTGTACTCATAAATACACCTTTAATATTTTCGATGTACGAGTTTTTATAACAATAAAGCACACATTTCAAAATTACAACTTTATTTGACAGTCATCTTTTACCTTGACTGGTGCCCGCAAATACGGGGCCATAAAAAGGAGAAATAGTTAAAAAGAAATCGGCGATAACCCGTAAACGGGCTCATCAAAAATATCTAAAGTTATTATTTTAAATGTGGGTTTTAGTGCTCTTTAATAAACCTAAATAGAATTTTTCTCTAAAATAATTAGGGAAGCCAATAATTGACCCCATTTAAAATTACATGGGATTTCCTATGTCCCGCTCGACGATGCAACACCCGGTATGTTAAAAACAGCACTAAAAATATTGCCACCCGATTCTTATTCTGCCCGATGCAGTTGTGACACCATATATTCAGTTTTTCCTTTTCTGTAACGTTGGAATTTAAAATTTTAGTAAGCAGAACATGATTTCATTAGAACCCCTGGATGCTTCGGTTTCATTTCAAGCACACATAGACGCTTCATTTGTATCAGCAATATACACAGCAAATTGAATTATATATATCTCCGGGGTGAAGATTACTCATATTAAAGAGGGAAGAAAAATCCAAACGTCTTCACAAATATTTAATATCTCGCTCTACGCGTTTCGCTTTCTTAAACTATTTTTAAGAGCTGTATAATATAATCACAAACTTTACATTTAGGACACAAACAAGCTCACAATGGCAAGCAGGTGAGCTTGTTTGTGTCTTTAATGTAAAGTTTGTGATTCTATTATATGTACAGCTCTTGAAAATGGTTTAAGAAACCGAAACGCGTAGAGCGAGATATTAAATATTTGTGAAGAATTTTGGATTTTTCTTTCCTCTTTAATACATATCAGATTAAGTTAACGTTGGAACGAATAATAGTTTTTCTAGATCTATTGTTATTGTGCAAATCTTACTTCTCTGTTGCTGGAAGGAAGCGCAATCTTCTTTAAAGCTAGCTTGAGCTTTTTCTGCCTTACGGTGGTGCAACTGTAACTCTAGGCTTACAGTAGGCGATTCATGTTTGTCCATTTTTATCAGACACGCATGTCTGTCGCAGGTCTTATAAGTATCCGTTCTGGGTCTACGAAAACTCAAATTCTGAAATTCTTTTTTAAAAACTCTGCAGTAGTATTTATATAGCACTTGATTGTTAGGATGCTTTTTAATAAAAGCTTTTGCAAGACGATGTATATTAAGGTCTGGGCTAAGGTACAATCTTGAGCCTTTTTTACGAGAGTAATGGCTCTCGTCTTTTGATTTATTATATTATATTATACTTACTTATTTGAATTTATGTGACTTATAATACGGTTGCGATCTTCTCTGGTATGAACTTTCGATGATTACCCTGCATTCTGCGTTTATCTGTGTAAGATAAATCACAACTTTTCTGCTTTGTTATTAGAACTTCCATCTTTTTTTCCCCAGTGACAATATATTCATATAGGTTTTCATACAAACGTTTACAATACTTCCTGATCCGTCAGGCAAAGCATAATATACCGTACTCTGCCTTCTGCTCTCCCTTGGGTCAGTTTATTTACCATTACGTCTTCTCTTAACCTCTTCTAAATGGATATGGGACATACAAAATGATCCTTGTGCGTTTAGGTCCAAACAGTAGAAATTAGTAAAAGGTTTCTTTCGTTCTTCACCTTTAATCTTTTTGCAACCATCATTATATCATTTGCATACCATCTAGAATCAAGGATTTTAAATCAGTAAAACACTTTCTGCGCCTAAAATTAAACATACCTCAAGTTCCGGTTGCATATATTCTTTACCGGACACTTTAAGTTTTTGTTGCACCTTAAACTTAATTACAGTTCCATATTTATTTTTCTTAGTATTACCATCGTTTTCTGTTTTCATGTTATTGTTTATACCACGCAAAATGATTCCGAGAGAAAGAATACTGCGACACGGATGATGCAGGAAAAAACGCGTTATTTACAAAACAATGTAATACTGATGGCACTTTACCCCTTTAATAGGAAACGATACTTGCGATATACATAGGTGCGCCATGGTGTAGCCGACTACGGGAACAAAATATTCGTTTGGAGTCTCTTCTAGGGGGCATGAGGTATGTTATTTAACGTCTTTTTATTGAAAAAAAAATAAATTTCCTGCTCTTGGTACTTAGCCCCTTATTCAAGTCTACTCTTCCAGGGTTAGCTGACTTACGGAATTAGTTGACAGATTACCAAGAGTTTAAGTGTTTAATAATAGAGGACGCCACAATTGCGATTTTCATACACATCGCTATTAGAACCACCATTAAACGAATTTTTGTTATTACCGCTCTTAGCTTTAGAAAGTGACAATATTAATTCGATGACAAATATTGAAGTTTCTAGGAAACTTCCTCGTACTCGTTTCAGGATGTTTTTTGACTTAGTGCAGCACCGCTTCCTCAATTTTAGGTGTTCTCACACTTAAGAGTTTTACCTTGAGATGTACATACCTCTTCGGACCAGTTTTAACAAAACGACGATTAATATTAGAAAAGGTTTGACTATCTGGCAAATCAAAATTGGGATATCTCAGGTGATAAATACGTCTGGCTTGCTCTCCATTGCCATCGTCGAGGCCATATACGTAATGCATTTACGCCATTTCCGCATTTAAATATTTAAATAATTCACCATTTTTAACAGATGGTAAAATAAAATTAAATAAATAGTTTACAATGCACAGACTTGAACGACAGAGACTTACCAGAAAATGTCAGACGTAAAAAGCAAGTGACATATTTCATGGCAAAGGCAAAATTATATTCTTTAATAATTATATTAATATTCTCGGACAATACAACGGTTTTTAGCATTTTACTCAAAAATGGCGCATCGCAGGAAAGGATCTCAGGAGAGCTCTTATATTTCAAATTGAACGATGAATTCAAAAATATTTTTTATTTGGAAGAAAACCGTTGACGTATCATTTTTTTCCTCAGGAATATCATAATCAGTACCTGTAGCAGAGGCCTGCACGGGCCGAAATTTCACGGCCCGACCCGGCCCGGCCCGTCAACTAAGACGTTGACGCGGCCCGAAAAAAGCCCGCCCGGCCCGAAAAGCCCACCCGGCCCGAAGAGCCCGCCCGGCCCGAAAAGCCCGCCCGGCCCGTAAAACCCGCCCGGCCCGTAAAGCCCGCCCGGCCCGAAAAGCCTGCCCGGCCCGAAGAGCCCGCCCGACCCGAAGAGCCCGCCCGACCCGAGAAGTCCACCATTTTTAGGACATGCATTTAAAAGTTGAGACGAAGAAGAAATGAGTGTCTTAAAAATACTTTTTGAAGTTGAGAAGAAGATTTTACCTGTATTTAAATAACTGAAATTAGAAACAAATTTACATTAGCTTGTGCACTAATCCTCTCCGTAACAGATTTTAAAAACCGTTTTTAAAATATTTTGTTACAAATCCTTGTTTTTTAATAGCTTTCTTAATACAAGGGAATAAATTGCAAGAAATTCCGTGTAGGTGATTAATTCATTTTTGAACATTAACTTCTATTGGGAAACATTTTTGGCAACGTGTCGATCCGCCAAAGCACACGTCGTCCGTGAAACACCTTCCGCCAATAGGGAAACTGACTTTGCTGACCCTGACGCACGCCGCCAACGATAGGGAGTAACGAGTTTATTTAATTTCTGTTTTGCGTTTAATTTATATTTATACGGGGAGGTAATATTAATACTTCGACTCGGAGGAATAAAAAATGTGACCTTTCTGAGAAAAATTAAACGGGTAAAAACCCGGTCGCCCGAAAAGCCCGGTCGGCCCGAAAAGCCCGGTCGGCCCGAAAAGCCCGGTCGGCCCGAAGAGCCCGGTCGGCCCGAAAATCCCGGTCGGCCCGAGAAGCCCGGTCGGCCCGAGAAGCCCGGTCAGCCCGAAAAGCCCGGGGAAATTTACTGCGGCCCGAAAACCCGAACCTTTGTTGTTTAAGTGGCCCGACCCGACCCGAACCCAAGAGTCGGGCCGGGCCGCGTAGCAGCCCGAGATGAAAACCCGGCACGTGCAGGGCTCTAACCTGTAGGCACGCCACTGTTAAAGCTGAAAATTATTTTTGTATTGAAAAATATGCACCTTTATCAACCATCGCTACGTACTAAATATTATTGAAATATCTCAAGTAGTTTCAAAAATATTAATTAATTTCCATTTTTTACCTAAAACTTTAACACCCCGTAACGGAACCTTTTTGGACCATAGTTTATAAAACAAACTATCATTATATTTTCAAGTGGATTCATACCCTAAGGTATTCTCATGTCATTAAGGAACACCCTGTATAATTAAGCTATATAGTTACACAAATTACACAGGGTTAAGCTTAGTATATAAAATTTCAGATGTAATAATAAAAATTCACGAGCTGTTCATTTGGTTTCAACCACAGCCATAAACTTAAAACACACACACAACTATTTAGTTAATCTCATGGTTAAGATTCAGTCTGATTTTAATTGTCATGGATTAAAACTACTGGTTCGTAAGTCGTGCTTTGACACTGACTGCTTTTTGGGTTGGTAAACTTTTTGAACAACCCTGTATCAACCAAACAAGTAAATATACACGATCGACAGTCAACAACCATAATAGGATTAGCGGAGATTTCGAACAAGGCTACAGGTCTATTAAATAAATATTATCCATGTCATAAGATAGGGGTATACCAAAGTATTATCAATATTTGTACATCGATAAAAAAATCATACGATCTACAGAGGCGTACCGTATTTCTTCCGTTTTATTAACCTCTTTTATGCTATTTATCTAAGTATATTACCGTCATAACATCTTGAATACTATGGTCCATCGGATGAAACACGAACAGCCTCCTAGTTTTGGAGCAAAACAAACGGAGGCATAACCAAACGGGACTTTGGTCATTTGAAAAAGCATGTTGTTTTACATAGGAAATAGAAATTGACGACACTCTCCATTGCTCGAGACCAAAGATATAGGCAAGAAACTGAAAAAAAAAAAATTTTAACTTTAAAACCGCGTAACTTTTGCTTATAAAGAGATAGAAACTATGTTATTTTTTAGGGTCTTTCTTCGGATATTTTTTAAAACTGGTTTTAAATTTGTTAGTTTTTGAAGCTTTTTCACCCTATTTTTATTGATTTGAGTAATTGACTAAACCACATATAAAGTAATTATCGTTCGTTTACCCACAACTCAAAAGTGTGCCTAATTTTAATTTATGGGTGATCAGCCCATTTGTTAATGATAAAAGGAAATATAAAGTTAACATAATACAAAAAAAAACCTTTACTTTTATTCAATGTCATCATACACAAGTTATTTTTACACAAAATTAAGTCATCAATAACTTTGGAAATGTTTACTTCAACACTTCTTTCAATAGCCAAGAGAGCTAACGAAGACAACCTCTCCTGTCATATCGTGTTTCTGGTGTATGATTTTGCCCGCCGTAAGCACGAAAAATACCTCTCATAAGATGCCGAGTTCATTGGAATCGTAGAAAACAAACGCACAAACGACCAAACGAAAAAGTTCAAAAAGCATAGGTAACACACTTTTCAAAGATTTATGTACAAATACGTCAGCTTTTTCTTGAATAGTCCTGTTTCTTGATTCTTCCAATTTGTAAAAACATCTCAGTTCAGACAGAAGAAGTTCATTGCCTAAATTGTAATATTTACACGCATACTGTATACACTGGCTGTGTCTACATCAGTTCCACCTAAAACTTTGCTTAAGTGGTTAAGTACATCTAGGTTGTTTTCTTGAAGCTTGGCCTCTATCTCCTCGTTTGGGATATCAATAAATTGCCAGAGGATTGAAACTGCTCTACAGATTCAAATGGAGCCTCCCCCAATTTTTCAGCGAGTTCTGTGCAGTGATTGAACCACTTTGTGAAAAACTCACCTATTCTGAAGGATTGCAATACTTCAAGTGTGTTGTTTTTTATTGATTTCAAAACACGTGCTATCTTTCTGTGCTAACTTATCTAAGCATGATTAATGAAAAATCTAGAAAGTTAAAAAAATTTCCTGTTGTAGACTTAGGTATTTGTAAATTATTGATACTTTTACTTCAAAATTCTGTGGTGGCAAAATACTGGGCTCGACAATTCTGGGGTGGCAACTGTCACCCCTTGTCATCCCCGAATTACGCCTATGATTAGCTCTATATTTTATAATAAACCCGGTAGAGGCTTTAGAAGGTAGAGGCACCGCGGACGTCCGTTTTCTACATATCGGCAACCGGCGCCGGCGGCTACCCTAGAATCCATTCAGCCCTATGATCAAATACACAAGTTAACTCTAGACGCTAACTTCAAAATTACCTGTTTTTTAATCACAGTGAAAATTTAACAAGCAGGCTTTTTTCGGTTGTTGTCATGGAAACGGTACGTTAAAATTTAACTTGTGTGTGTGATCGTAGGGATGTGTACATGTTACAAGCCTCTTAATAAGGTAATTTTTGTAGAGCATTTAAAAGTTCTGACTAATTCATTGGTCCAAAGGTTGGCAATGTGAGGTTTTGGGTGGAAGAAAAATAAGTTTCACATTATCCACGGTAATTTTGGGATGAGACGTTGCACCGACTGGTCAAATTCAAACGTGCAGTTTGCGCCAGTTACTATAGCAACGAAGACAGATGCCAGAGAAACAAATAGTTCAACTACACCATTTGATACTTCAAATGCACCAGGCACTGATATTGATGTTGATAGTGACTTGAAAAATTACGGGAATAAACCTAACCCTACCGCAACAGATGAAGATGATAAGGAAATCTGGGAAGAAGCTTTAAACGAAATGAGAGGCGAAATTCAGGCTCAAGAGAAAATGGAAAAGCTTCTGGACAAAATCGGGGACTAAAGAAACCAAACAGACCTGAACCACTTAGAGGTTTAAATGAAGATTCGACTCAATTAAAGACGGCACAAAAAATGACCTTCTTGTTTCTTTCGGGGCTTGCTCCGAACGTAACTAGTGATGAAATAATAAAATTTCTCAGATATAGCGCATTAGGGGAAGACTGTATCTGTGATAAGATGCAAAACAAATATCGAGCCTCATATAAGCTAGCAGTTCCGCAGGTTGACCGAGACAAATATCTATGCTCAACGTTGTGGCCCAAAGGTACCATAGTCAACCTTTTTATGAATCTTCAGCGCCAGAAAATGGAAAAGTAACTACAAAGCAATACAGAAGGCTAAGGCTTTTACACATCAATGTTAGATCACTTAGACACAAGGTGAGTGAAATCGAAGCGTTTTTGGCAGACCAGGAAGCTGATATTCTATGCATAACTGAACACTGGCTAACAGAAGATGAAATTGATACAATTCAAATCCAGGGATACAATACTGCAAGTTACTCAGTCAGGCAAACTTGCCCGGGTGGAGGAACTATGGTTTTAGTCAAGGAAACTAAAGAAATATCCTTTGTAAACACAAATTCATGTCTCAATGTAGATAGGTGTATTGAATATTGTTCAGTTTTTATACCATATTTTAATGTCTATATTTTAGCTTTTTATCGCTCGCCGTCGGGCCACTTTGACACATTCTTAACAACCACTGAAGCGATCTTGTCGGGTTTTAGATCAAAAGCAAATATTATTGTAGCGGGTGACTTTAATGTGCACTTTAACACAGATGAAGCTGATACTATACGTCTCTGTGATGCCCTGGAAAGCTTTAATCTTAGACAAACAGTATTTTAGGCAAGTCGTTTGGGATCTTGCCTAGATTTCTGATCACTTGTGTTAGTTGGTGGAGTGTATGATTGAGATTAATGATGTGGGCTATGTTGAGTTGAAAACAGTATGTAGGCCCATTACGCAAAGGGGTCAGTTTTGTTTTCATGAGCTTTTAAATCAAGCCTACTGGTACTTTGTAACAGAGAGTGGTGATGTTTATGATATGTTCGAAAGTTTTATGAGAGTTCTTGAGGATGCCTACTTAATATCTTTTCCTGAAAAATCATACATAGTAAGATCTGACCAATTACTTAATATAACCTGGTTTAATGATGAATTACGGGCAAAGCGAGACCATCTGCAGTTCCTGACTGAGCTGAGACAGCAACATGATTTAGTAAGTATTGAAGAAATAAAAAATTACAGGAAACTATATAAAGCTGCTATAAGGGATGCCAAAATCAGAGCAAATGATATTCTTATTCAGCAGTCTGCAAATTCTACTAGAACTATGTGGCAAGTAATAAACAAACACAGAGGTAGGAACACGATCCCTACAAAAAGTGATGGTTTAACAGTTTTAAGTAATGATTTTAATAACTTTTTTTCAACTGTTGCTAGCAGGGTCATACAGAATATTCCTAGGACTGATACAAATCCAATGACAAACCTTGGTCAATTATTATCAAAGCCTCCCATATCCTTTTCTTTTAGGGAAGTTATTTTTAATGAAGTGCGGGACATTATCAATAAATTAAAAAATAAACCCAGTCGTGATGTATATGGCCTAAATGCAAGACTATTAAAAACTATTAAAAATTGTATATTGATCCCATTAACAAAACTTATTAATATCTGTCTTAGAAAAAGCATTTTTCCCGATGTCTTAAAAATTGCTATTATCACACCCATTTTTAAAAAAGGAGATCCTTCAATACTGGAAAATTATAGGCCAATATCACTTCTGCCAATCGTTTCTAAGGTTCTGGAAAAGTGTACAGCTATACAGCTAGTTCAGTTTTTTGAGACCAATAATCTCTTCACCAGGTGTCAATTTGGTTTTAGGAAAAATAAAAGTACCGTCCTAGGTATACTTGAATACTTGACCTTGTGTCTGGTATAATAGAGGCATTTCATGACATGCAGTATGACTCTGTATTGTTCTGTGACCTGAGCAAGGCCTTTGATTGTGTCTACCATGGAATCCTTCTTCAAAAACTTGCCTATTACAACTTCACGGCTGCTAGTATAGAACTTATGAAGTCTTACCTGGCGAACAGATGTCAGAAGGTAAGGGTTGCTGGTGTGGCTTCAGCAAGGAGTGTAACCAATACTGGGGTGCCACAGGGATCGATCCTGGGCCCCATACTTTTTTTAATCTATACAAATGATCTACCACTTTGTGATACCAATGCAAAATATACACTCTTTGCTGATGGCACAACAGTTTCTTTTGCATCTAATACACAAAAGAAATCAATGGAGGAGACCGTGGCTGTGCAGGAGAGGGCTGTAGCTTGGTTCAATTCAAACAGACTCTTGCTGAATGCTGGAAAAACCATTAGAACTGTCTTTACCATGAGAGAATTATGTCCTGATCTACCTAATGCGGCAGAGGTAAACTTTTTAGGTGTTGTCCTCGATTCCAATCTGCAATGGGGCAAACACGTAACTGCCCTATCAAAAAAACTAAACAAAAGCCTATACATGCTACGAACCATGTCTCGATGTATCTTAGCTAATATATTAAGAACAGCCTACTTTGCCATTTTTCAAACCCATATATCTTATGCAATCCTTGCTTGGGGACACTTGGCTAAGGTACACAGGATCTTTGGTCTGCAAAGAAGGGCTGTGAGGATACTGTCGGGTCTAGCATATAGGGATGACTGCAGACAGGCCTATGTGCATCTGAGATTCTTGACTGTGCCGTGTTTGTATGTGCTTGAATGCCTAATGTATGTAAAACAGAATTCGGACATGTTTCTAACCCATGAAGATGTGCATAACTATAGTACTCGAGCTAGACAAAATCTGATCCCTGCTTACTGGAGGTTGTGAAGGTGTCAGGATAGCCCGGGCTATTGGGCGATCAAATTTTACAATGTATTACCGACTCATGTCAAGAATTTGCCTTTAAAGCAATATAAATCTAAAATCAAAAATTTTCTGATAGAAAATGCATTGTATTCCTTCGACGAATACCTAAATTCTAATTTTAATTTGTTGTAAATGTTTAACTTCAGCGAGTGTCTGAGAAATGTATTTGGGACTGTATAGTTTTAGTATACCCATTGAAATTGCATTTTAGCATTTTAGTTTGAATGTATAGGCTGTATTGACATGAATAAAAATTTTTTGAATTTTGAATTTTGAATTATCCAGAAACAATATCACCCTTCTATTCTGCTTCTTTCTGTGAAGCCCTGTTGTCATGTTGTCAACTGTCATCCATGCTTTTTTGTTCGAGACCCATTGGAGAGGTAACTTTTTGATATGTGCGCCCTTATAACACCAAGGATTTTTGCTTTTGCCCTTTATGAGTGGTTCTTCCTTCTCGCCTTCCATATTTGCACAGAACAGAATTATAAGTCGTCGTCTTGCTGTTTTTTTCTGAGTACGCTTGTCATCTTTCAGTGCATATGTTTTCGTTCGCAATGCACGATAGTAGAGACGTGTCTCATCTGCATTAAATACGTCCCTTGGGGCATAATTCTTTAAAATTGTCAATAGCCTATCTTTTTAAGCAGTTACGTCTTCGATATTGATATCGGCTGATTCGCCACTTATTTTCTTGAAGGTTATATCGTGCCGACGACGAAATTTTTTTAACCATTCATTTCATGCCTTGAAGTTACCTAGTCCTAGACATCGAGCAGATTAGAGGGCTTTAGCTTGAATCATGGGCCCGGATATTGGTGACTGCTTGTCTCGCGTCGTACCATACCATATAAAAACAACTTGGTCTAATGCCAGTCCTTCGGTTTTTGGATATTTTCTTTTTTGTTCACCATTGCCACCTTCTTGAAACAAATTTCTGACTTCTGCTTTATTTTGAAGCAACATAGTCATTTGGGTATTACCCAGTTTAAATTTTTCAGCCAATTTCCTGGTACTTTACATTTCCTTTTTCCCGCCATCTTTAAATATTCACGTTAGTCCCAAAATACACAAAAACTGTTCAAAACAAAAGTAATGTTAACAACCGATTTATCAGTCTTTAAGGCAAAATGGATGCGCCTGCAATAAAGTAATAAGTGTATGTACCCCTAATGGATGGTGTTTTTAACATTAACGTTTACTAAAAATTCCGATGGTAAGTGTCCGCGGTCGTTTAACAGATGGGTCAGCGAAGAGGAGTACAAAATAATGAGATTTACATTTTTAAATATGGGGAATTCATAACCGGTCGCTTAACGCAGGTGGTCACCTTGTAGAGGCGGTCGCAAAAAGAGGTTTTACTGTACCTAATTTGTATAAAGGTTAGATCTAATTTTACCTTTTTATAACGTAAGATCTGTTATATCACGCGGCTAACACGTCACCATTTTGAATTTCAGGAATTCGTATCGTATATAAGCTAAATAATCTCGATTTGTGATACTTCATTAAAAGGAAATTGGAAACACTAAAAAATATTAAGGTGCCCTTTAAAATACCTAGCCTCACTTCTGGTTAAACCGGAGATTATATCCATAATATTTCTAATGGAACATTTTCACAATTCCCTGAACCATATTTAAGCATACTAATATTTCAAATTCCTATATTGAATGGTTCTGTAAATTACAATCGATTTCATTGTCACTTGAGTTCGGAGGGTGGATTCTTAGAAGTGTTCTGTATAAATCAGATAGTTTTGGTTTAACTACATTTTTAATAATTCTGGGTTATAATTCCAAAATAGCAAAGTTTAGTTACAGATACTCGCAGAAGGATACACAACACACTTTGGGCCATTTATCGCTTTGCTATTGTCTAGTAGATGGTCTGATCTAACTAAAAAACGTAGAGGAACTTGTTTGGACTTTTTAACAGGTGTAAAAACATGGCTTACGGTTCTTAAACACGCACGCAAAAAGCACTTTGTGTATAATTAGAATTATCAGGAAAATAATATTTAAACCTATCGATTCCATTGTTCGATGGAATCATACAATAGGATCTAACCAATTTCAGGCGTTATTAGCACCCAGATTCAAATTTATGGTCAATTTGCTAAGCACACGTTTCGTATGGGAATTATTTAATTATCATCGTGGTATTAATTGGTTAGAATCACTTGCTAACTGGTACGCCGAGTGATAGTTATAAATAGACAATGGTTGACAAATTAAGTTGGCGATTCTCAAGAATTGTCAAAAAATGTAATTTAAAACCTTAAAAAATCGAATAATAATGTGTTACTGCAGCTTAAGTCTAACAAAACTTTGTGATTAGGATTAGCATATTAAAATCTAATCACAATCTTTGCTTGCCGTGGAAAATTTTTTCTTGTACTCAAACCCAAACTAACCTGAATTAACAATTTGCTTAATTTTTGTTCATGCATGTTAATGAAATATGAGGCTACCACTATCATCTTGTTTATGGTTTACAACAGATGACGTATCGTCTGTGTATATATTATAACTACTTATCCAAGACAGAAATATATTTCACTTACATATATCACGAAGCGTACAAGGTCGAAAATAGAACCCCAAGCTTTATTTGAACCTCCTCTGACAACACCCGTCGATGTCAAAAAATATGACCAAATCTACAGAAGTAGCATGATACCACTAAAGTTCTATCATCTCTACTCCATCACTTATAAGTTTAATTTTAGTTTATCAACCATTTTTGTTCCCATCCGATTCAAAATGATCTACTAGCCCAATTCTCAGCTTTAAACTTCATGCCATACACCTATCGTTTGTAGAGAAGATGGTCATGCAATACACAATCGAATGCCCCAGCTAAGGTTACAAAAAATCCCAACAAGGGAACAGGGCACTCACCGCCCTTCGGTCAAGTACTTCAGAATAAAATAATGTCACTTGACTATGACCTGTTGATCTTACATATTATTTCGAGTTTCATTTTTATATTTTAAATAATATCGTACTTCCCATAAATTCACAAACTTAGGTCGTTTTGGGATTTTTGATCATATTTGACATTTCTTAAAGACATTTCTATAATAATAACGTAAATTTTCGTTTTTAAAATATACATTTATTGCGCCTACGCAGCATATCTAAGTTGACATGGTTCAAAACTTTAGGCATGGCTTGGATAACTTCAGCCGCAGCGGATATTCTAGCCACCAAATCTTCTTCTGACTCGACTGAAAAGAAAAAAAATTAAGGGTGTTAGATCTGGGAAGCGCGCTGGCCAGGACCTCCGCAGCCAATCCAATGTCTTATAAAATTTTTATTAAGGTGCTTGCGGACAAGAAGTGAGAAAGGAGCTGGCGCTCCATCATGTTGGAACCATAAATTCTGTCGTATATTTAGGGGCAAGTCATGTAATAATTCTAGCAACACATTTCTTAAAAAATTAAGATAAATAGTGACGGTTAAACGAGAAGGCAACATGATCGGTTCAATTAATTATTCTCCAACAATGCCGACCTAGATGCTGACCGAGAACCTATGTTGATACCCCCTTATGTGAACACCATCAGGGTTTTCCTCAGCCGACACATGACTATTTCGCGAATTAAAAATGCCTTTTTTTGTAAACATAGCCTCGTCAGTAAAAAAGACATATTTTGGAAATTGAGGTTCTTCTGAAAAATGTTGTATTTTAGGCGGCCGGCGGGCTATAAAATCTGGGATTTCTAAGTGTGTCGTCTGTAAAAGACACATTACCAAGCCGTTCAGTGCAAGTTCCCCACCGTTACCCATAGATCGAGTCCGAGATGCGGTAGCTTTCGAAATAACTGGTGTAGACTTTGCCGGCCCTTTGTACCTTAAGACAGGAGAAAAGATATGGAACCCGGACTTTTATTTACAACGAACAGTGTACTTGGTGTTAGTTTAACATCGATGCACCCGACAGTGTATGAGCTAGGATTCACCTGCCAGGAAACCGCCATTCATATAGCCGAGAAGCGGCTCTGCCATTACATCGAACTTCCCCATAAATTATTAGCATGTCGGCGTATTCAGCTAAAGTGTAGTCTTCCACGACTTAACTGTGACACTAATTTAATAATTTTTTTTTACAACAGTGAGTTTACCTCATTAGTAAAATAAGGTAAACTTTTATTATTACACTGCGTAGGTGCAATAAATATATCGGGCGTGGTGGCAGGCATTTTCAGCAACTACTATTTTAAGTTTCTTTGTGTACTACCTACCATATTAATAACGCTCATTAATTTATATCTTGATATCTATCCTAAACCTCATTGTTCTCTTGATCTAATTTCTTTAAGACTTTCAATAATTGATTTGTATATCTTAACTTGTTTTCAGCCAATTTCCAAAGAAACGGTGCCATTTAACGACTTTTACAAAGAGAACCCTTTTTATGTAAAAGGTATAGAAAAATCATAGTCTGATGGTAATTGGTTGCGGTTGCTGAAGTAGTTCCGGAGCTACAAAACGAAAACTAGTTTATGAAAGACATCTTCAAGGGGCTTTAGCTCCCTGAGGAAGCGTTTTCGGACCCATGTTCATATGAACTTTTTTTTTTTTCGTGTTGTATCTACCCTAGAAGTTTGTAACATGATCACGTTAACACCCTGTATATAAATAATTATATTTTTTATATTAAGATAATCTTTCTTGTAACGATCTTACTATATAGAATGACCCTCTTGGGCTTCCTTATTTATCAAATATTTTTTTATCCACACAATCAATTATTTGTATTTCGTTAAATGATACATAACCACATGACTTTTAATAAATTTGTCTTATTTAGAAGTCCGTGTGAAAAAAATACATTTGATGTAAATTTTGAGAAAAGTCAATAGATATTGACGTCAAAGTCATGCATTTTCTTGTTCAATCAAATGACGTAGTGGAGTCATCGAAATCACTATTTATCTACTTAATAGATACTCGACATTTATAAAGATTGGGCATAACATTTTCGAAGATATTCATCGTAGAAATTAAAAATTTTGAAATTTATATTGTAAAAGATATTCAATAAAAAAATATTAGAGGATGTTCCTTTGGCCGATTTAAATGATATTTATTAACAGCAAGATGGCGCTTCGAGTCACAATTCTGTGGCCTCCAAGATCACCTGATCTTTCTGTGTTAGAATTTTTTCATGGGAGTATACCGGGTGTTGCATCGTCGAGCGGGACGTAGGAAATCCCATGTAATTTTAAATGGGGTCAATTATTGGCTTCCCTAATTATTTTAGAGAAAAATTCTATTTAGGTTTATTAAAGAGCACTAAAACCCACATTCAAAAGAATAACTTTAGATATTTTTGATGAGCCCGTTTACGGGTTATCGCCGATTTCTTTTCAACTATTTCTCCTTTTTATGGCCCCGTATTTGCGGGCACCAGTCAAGGTAAAAGATGACTGTCAAATAAAGTTGTCATTTTGAAATGTGTGCTTTATTGTTATAAAAACTCGTACATCGAAAATATTAAAGGTGTATTTATGAGTACAAATTAATCTGAATAAAACTAAAATAAAGTATCCAATTACCAGGTTAATTATGACATTTTACATGTTTCAATATTTTACTAATTAATAGGTAGGTACTATTAAATTGTTAGAACTTTAGGATTTAAGAAGATGTTCAAATATTCCTCCATTGACTGCTAGACAATAACCGAGGCGATCATAAAATTCTCTTCTTACATTCGCTAGTTGGTAAACTGAAATTCTATTGCATTCGGCAGAAATAGCATTTTTTAACTCGTCTAGATTTGGGTATTTTTTATCTTTGTATATCCTGTTTTTTAAATGGCCCCAGAGAAAGAAATCATTTGGCGATAAATCAGGAGACCTGGCTGGCCAATTTACTGTATGATTTAAGCCAATAACATTTCCATTAAAAGCACGGTTTAAATATTCCCGGACAGCCAGGGTACTATGTGCCGGGCAGCCATCCATTTGGTACCAAACTTCCTGATTTTCCCTGGCGGCATCATGTAAAGTAGGTAAAATATGATCTTCAAGTAGTTCCAAAAAATATTCTGCATTTAAATTTCGTGTAAGAAATAATGGCCCGATAATATTTTCTCCGAAAATCCCAGCCCATACATTAACTTTTTGTGGATATTGCATCCTTGTTTCCACAAACCTGTGTTGGTTTTCTTTGCTCCAATATCGATAATTTTGAACATTGGGTTCATTGTTTAAGGTAAATGTGCATTCGTCAGTGAAACAAATGTTTTTTAAAAATTCCCTATCCATGTTTGCTCTTTCCATCATACCAAAACAAAACTCCTGTCGTCGTATTTCGTCCCTATCTCTTAGCTCTTGGTGCTTTTCATATTTGTATGAATAATATTTATGTCGTTTTAAAGCTCGTAACGCTGTGGTGTGATCTAATCCTATGTCATCCTTAAGTTTCCTTGTGCTCATCTTCCCATCATTTTCTTCCACGCACAATAAAACTTGCAAGTCCCTATCATTTCTTGCATCTCTTCTTTGTTCCTGCCTTTCTTCACATCTGCAGTTATTTATTACAGTGCCTTTTGTCCCAAATTTCTTGATAGTCCTTTCGACTGTAGATTTTGCAGGTATCGGTCTATTCGGATACAGAGCAGCAAACATGTCTGACACATTTTGATAACTATTTCCTTGATAATACCATTTAATCATCAATATTTTTTCTTCAGAAGTGTAATTCATGGCTAATATTTTCGATGTACGAGTTTTTATAACAATAAAGCACACATTTCAAAATGACAACTTTATTTGACAGTCATCTTTTACCTTGACTGGTGCCCGCAAATACGGGGCCATAAAAAGGAGAAATAGTTAAAAAGAAATCGGTGATAACCCGTAAACGGGCTCATCAAAAATATCTAAAGTTATTCTTTTGAATGTGGGTTTTAGTGCTCTTTAATAAACCTAAATAGAATTTTTCTCTAAAATAATTAGGGAAGCCAATAATTGACCCCATTTAAAATTACATGGGATTTCCTATGTCCCGCTCGACGATGCAACACCCGGTATAGAGAATCAGTTATACAGTGACCGGCAAAGAGTTCGCAACATATAAGAAAAAAATTTATTAGCGGAATATCGAAAAATCTTTTCTGGGGGATCGGATGTGCATGTCCCATAACCCTAAAATCGATTTTGTCATATGTCACGTGACCACTGGTACAGCGGGAAAGTTGAAGAAACGAATATGAAATCATCAGAAATCAGATTACTTGATGAGATATCGAAAAAATGCCAAGAATAAAAAGTGTTTGGAGTTCCATTGGAATCTTATATACAATGTTTGGGATATCTACTTGAAAAAACATTAAAATTTTTTTGTAAATATTTTTTTAAAGAATTAAAAATTTCCATATTTTTCCTTTCTAATAGCTTCATTAAAGTAAAACTAACGTCTGTTAAACACAACTAGAAATATTCTTTTGTTTTTCTGACAATTTGGAGCAATAATTCAAAAAATTCGTTTACACTTGGAAGCCAGCTGTTGCAATAGTCTATTTCTTATATTGAAATAATCTGTGATGTTAAGAAATCCTTAAATTCATTAATCCAAAACAAATTTTATTTATAACCGTAAAACAGAATTTTGAATTTCGCAGATAAACTTAAAAAAAATCTAAAAACTAATAAAATTAAAATTATTTTATTGAGTCAAATAAACAACAATTTATACATATACAAAACAAAAGATTGACAAAGTAGGCGTTGAAATTAAAACAAGACACTTCTTATAGGAATCTGCCATTTTGTTCTACATAAAAAATGTAAGTATTATTATTTTTACAACTTTATGGTATTTCTGTATTTTCGCTTTGTGAAGTATTTTATTAATTCTTTCTACTTAAATATTAAGTTTTGTATTTAAAATGCCCCCATCACTATGCCTCGCAGAAAAAATAGAACTTATTTTAATTTGTGGGGATGATTACAAGAGTGCTCGAGAGGCAGTAGCAATATTCTGAAAAAGGTACCCTGATAAAACTTTGCATTACTCTACAGTTACGCGATTGTTGAAGATATTTAAGGAGACTGGTAGTGTAGAAAATCAGTACAAACTACCTGACGAGAAAACCGTGACTAATGATGAAAATGCTTTGGATGTACTACTTACAGTTTCAGAAACACCGCAAGTGGCAGTTAGTCATATTTCGGAGGTGACAAATATCGAAGAGCGATCGGTACGAAGAATATTAAAGAAAAACAAGTTTTTCCCGTACAAACCGAAATTTGTGCAAGTCTTACAAGATCGAAACTATGATGCGCGTTTTGACTTTTGTGCATGGTTTCAGGGTATGGTCGAAGAAAACTTTAATTTTCCAAGGACAATTTTATTTTCAGAGGAAGCTACTTTTACTTCTAACGGCACCGTGAGCTCGCAAAATTGTAGGTACTGGGCCGCTGAAAATCCAGTGTAAAGATCAGTATAGTTTTAAAGTAAATGTGTGGTGGGGAATTTTAGATACGAAAATTGTGGGACCCTTTTTTCTACGTGGTAATTTAAATGCTGCTAGGTACTTATTATTATTACAGAATGATAGATAATCTTCCATTAATACATAGAAGGCATCTGTACTTTCAGTAAGATCGCGCTAGTATTTATTTCACTATTGAAGTAAGGAACTGGTTAAATGAGGAGTTTCTCAATCAGTGGATAGGCCGATTCGCAGAAAATCCCTGGCCCGCCAGATCCCCCGACCTTTCACCCTTACTTTTTTTTGTAGGGGTACTTAAAAAAACAGGTTTACAAAAAGCGGCCCTTTAGAAATGTTGAACATTTAAAACAAATTATTAGAAACTGTGTAGGCTTAATAACTCCCAAAATGCTCAGAAATGTTTCAAAATAAATGGTATCTCGAACAATATTATGTATGGAGCGAAATGGCGGTCATACCGAGTTTTAATACTCGGTTAAATTTTTTAATTTAAGTTAATTTTGGTGTTATTAGTATTTATAAAATTATTTAATACTTATTACTAATATAGTTTTTTGACTCAAATAATTGTTGTTTATTTGACTCAATAAAATAATTTTAATTTTATTAATTTTTACAATTTTTTTAGTTAATCTGCAAAATTCAAAATTCTGTTTTAAGGTTATAAATAAAATTTGTTTTGGATTACTAAATTTAAGAATTTCTTAACATCATAGACTTTTTCGATATAAAAAATATCGATAAGGTTATTAAAAATAGACTATTGCAACAGCTGGCATCCAATAATTGTAAACGAATTTTTTGAATTATTACTCCAAATTGCCAGAAAAACAAAAGAGTATTTCTAGTTGTGTTCAACAGAAGTCAGTTTTACTTTAATGAAGCTATTAGAAAGGAAAAATATGGAAATTTTTGATTCAATAAAAAAATATTTACAAAAAAATTCGATTTTATGTTTTTTCAAGTAGATATCCCAAACATTGTATGTAAGGTTCTAATGAAATTCTCAACACTTTTTATTCTTGGAATTTTTTCGATATCTCGTCAACTAATCTGATTTCTGATGATTTCATATTCGCTTCTTCAACTTTCACACCATACCAGTGGTCACGTGACGTATGCCAAAATCGATTTTAAGGTTATGAGACATGCACATCCGATCCCCCAGAAAAGATTTTTCGATATTCCGCTAATAGAAATTTTTCCCATATTTGCCGGTCACTGTATAAGAGACAATACAACAATCTTGATCAACTTCCAGAAGCCACCCATCAAACCTTTAGGCTTTTGCAGAGAAGGCCAATTATTTTATTAAATGCATTGCGAAGAATCGAAATGCTGCCGGTGTGTCGAAAGTGTTTAGAACACAACGGAGCCCAATTCGAGCAATTCTTGTGATTTAATCAAATAATACATTGTTGGTTTAAAGTTAATGTAATAACATATAAGTTGTATAATAAAAATAATGTTATTAATTTTGTTTCTTATTTGCGGGCATAGTGTTATACACGAAAAATGATTAGTTTTACAAAAAATGTTAAAATTATCCCTTTTCAGAGAAAATAAAAGGGGCAATTATATATTTTTGAAAAGTTTCTAAGAAGAGCGATAAGATAAAGAAATAATATATAGCGTGTTCCATTTAAAAAAACACAAGTTTGGGTCATAACTCAAAAACAAAACTTTTCAGGAAAAACTAACTACGCCACTGAGTTCTACATAAAAACTCTATAGTAACTAATTTTAACTTAAACTCCATTCCACAATAATTCGTTGATTTCTCGACCGCAATAAAATTTAAATGACAACCCTCAGTCGTAATCCCAACCATAAATAAGTTGCCTGACAAATATCTATTGTGTAGGCACCGGACCTTTTGAAAGGGTACAGGTCCTGATTACCTACTAATTTCAATAGTTTAGGTTAGCTATTTTCAACAAAACAACAAATATAAAATAATAGGTAAGTATCTTTATTTTAATCATGTAATTAAATAGCTATTAAGATTTATACAAAAATACTAATCTACAATATTATAATAATACAATATTTGACTTAACCTACTCTATATTTAGCTCTGTTTCACTATCACTATCGTCTTCATCTATGCCTAAACTAATTATTAAGGGCCTTACCTTAACTACTATTAATTATGTTATAGGATTCTTCGATTTGGATCACGTGTCTCACAGAATTTTTCCAACTTTCTACTGGGATATTATTTACACATTTTTTAATTAATTCTATAACAGAACTACTTAGTGTAGGGGATGTGTTTTCTCTTCTAATCATCGTCTTTAACTGGCTCAATATATGTTCTATTGGGTTAAAAATACAGTAATACGGAGGGAGGCGTAAAACTGTGTGACCATTAGCACTTGCGAGATTGTCAGAGATATATTCTTTTTCGATATTGAATGTTTTTAAAACATTTAAAAGGTCCTTTTTGTATAGGTTTCCTCGAAATATATATTATTTTCCATCATATAGTTTTGAATTTCCACTTTTGTATTATCTGAATTTGGCACTTTACTTAGTTGGCGACTGTGGTAACTAGCGTTGTTTATCACAATAACACTATTTTTGGGCACATTCGGAAGCAGACGATTCTGAAACTAATCTTCAAACACTGTAGCATCCGTGTCTTGATGGTAATCCAAAGATTAATTGGCAATTTTCTTCGCAGATAATAATAGAGCGTTCGGAATAAATCCATTTTCTGAACCTGCATGTAATATCGTAATTCTTTGTCCTTTGTTTGAGGGAGCTTTAGTTTGACATTTGATTGTTGAATCGCTCCAACATTTTTTAGGAGTGTCGTGAGTATCAAACCAAGTTTCGTCCAAGTATATAATTGAACGATTTTCTTCCCTATATTGTCTGATAAGATTCAAATAATCTATACGCCATACTTGTAAATGCTGCGATTCCATTAGTACTTGTCGTTTGTCAATGGTACTATATTTAAAACCCATTGCTTTTACTATTCTCCAAAGGCTTGTTCTGCCACATGAAATGTCGGTTTTGTCTGCTGTAAGTACCTTTTTTAGCGTATCTAATGTTGGGACTATTTGTTTACTGTACATGTCATAAATTTTCCTCCGAATCAAGTCTTTATCAGCTTCTTCGATGCTTCTCAATTTTCCGCTATCACACCGTTTTTTCCTTGGCTGGATGAGTTTGGTCACTATATCTTTTACTGTCGTTAATGCAACATTGGTCAAAATACTCGTTTCACTAAAACTTGCACTCCGGTCATACCCTTTTTCTAAAAGGGTACAGTAAACGTTTTCTATGATGCTTTTGGCATCAAGTGATAAATGTTTTTTCTTCGTTACACCATAACTTCCGGAAGCAATATTATCTGAAGTTTTGCACAGATCTGACATATTTTGGATGCTCGATAACACACACGAAAATACCTTTAACGCACAGCTTGACAAACATCAAACGACTGATGAACTAAGATGAAAAGACTCTGCTTTATATTGAACACCTGCAATTTGCCATTAACCTACCTAATATACCAATATAATAACATAATTAATATCATCGTAAGGCCCTTAATAATTAGTTTAGGCATAGATGATATTATAATATTGTAAATTAGTATTTTTGTATAAATATTAATAGCTATTTAATTACATGATTTAAATAAAGATACTTACCTAATATTTTATATTTGTTGTTTTGTTGAAAATAGCTAACCTAAACTATTGACATTAGTAGGTAATCAGGACCTGTACCCCTTCAAAAGGCACTTATTTATGGCTGGGTGTAAATTTTATTGCGGTCGGAATATCAACGAATTATTGTGGAAATACTGACAAATTATCAAATAATCGAGATACAGGGTAGCGTCAAAAATTAAAATTTTTCAAAATCGCCCTGTATGTCAGAAACTGAGAGGGCTATAAAAATTTCGTTTGCGGCAATAAAGGTTCATAAAATAATATAGCAGTAACCCGAAACCCCATCTTTCTATATTTTATAATAAGGGAGCTGGTATATGAAAACACACTAAAACTGGACACCCTGTACAAATGTTGACAGTTGTGTTCGCGGAAAAGGAATTATTTTTGAAGAAAATTGACTGAATTATTATTAAGTGAAGAATTATTTTAGTTCTACTACTGACCCTTTTCCAACATTATTAAAAAAAATTGAATAAAACCTTGTATTACTAACGTAATACAACAACGAAGTAATTGAACTAGGGTAAATCACAAAAAAGTCTAAAAATTTAAAGTACTTTCAAATGTACCTACTTTTGAAGTCCCTGCAATCAATTTATATCTTTGAAGTGTCGCGACGCCAAGGGCATCGCAGGGGTCGCATTGATGTTATTTTTAAAAAAGGCAAAGTAAGCCTACCTAACGACGTTTTTGTACGGAATCAAAATATATTCATTCCCTGCGTAAATATGTTACATTGATTTATAAAATGATAATTTGAAAACCCATTTTAATAATCACGTTAACAAACTTTAGTTAATTACTCACAGGTCAATTCTGGCTAAATTTGTCACAGATCTTCCAAAAGATTCTTGCGGCCAGAAGCTAATCCGTTTACGACGTATTGATGTGACCACCCCGAGAGCGGACCATTTTTAGAAGAGGGTTGTTATGGCAGACTTTTATTATTGACCTGTCACATCTTAAAATCTATTCCTTGAAGGATTATTGTGGTTTGAAAATAGAGAACCGTTATATGGGGCGTGTTTTAAGAAACCTAAAATACGAGGAAACTTAAATCTTTATGGTATCTCTTTATAATAGGGTCTGTCCATAAGATGGAATAAAATATGCCCCTAGGCCTTAATAATTTTACTAAAGGTGAAATTCTAAAAAACAGGACATTACGGATAATAACAAACGCACAAAGACACGTACCAGTGACAGTACTACATGAATACATAAGAACAGAGAGGCTCGAAGAATTCATGACAAAACTCATAACAAACTACCAAAGACGAACAGACAAATTATAACACACATCCTCTCGCAACCACACCATAAACACTGATACCCAAAAGACTCGCTCCCTCCCTAATCGGAACTAAATAAGCGGAAATACTGTAAAACAAAAAACTAAACAACAATAATAAAATCAGGAAGAAACAGCAATGAATATCATAAACAGAAGGTTAATAGAAAATAAAAATCAGCTTCAAAACAGTATTCGACAAGAAATCTCGAAAAATGAATTAAAGTAAAAGCCAAAACAGGCTAACTCATTTAAGAACCTATAAAACGTGGCGTAGCCAGGGCAGGGGTTTGTAACAGTATTATTAATAAAGGACGGAATATATGCACTTAAATTCAGCCAAAACATGCGCATATTGCCTTGTTTGCCTTTAAAATATGCAGTTATATGAATTTTTTGTTCAAGTGGGAATTTTTTGACCAAATATGCATAATGGTATGTAAAATTTCTTAATTTATTATAGTAAAATAAGGTAGAGAAACACACTGGGTTCTAAAAAAGATGTTTATTGTTTATTAAAAAAATAATGCAAAAACAAAGAAAAATAAAAAGTAAATTTTTTAACCTGAAATTGTATAAAAGCCATTTATTACCAACATTTTTCAAAATTTTCAAATAAAAAGGATTGTCTCTCTCCTATCAGTAAAAATATGTTTATACAAAGAGAAGCTTCTTTAAACATCTAATGATGTAATCGGACAATACTGCAACTTAGGTAGTAAGGTATAAGGCCAAGATACAACTTCGTTGGATGGTTTACCTTCATAAATGCTTTTTACTGCAGTTAAGTATTTAAATCCTTCATTCTTTTTTACGGTTACATCCAATTTGTTCCTTACTTGACCTCCTACCTTACCGGAAATGTTGTTACATTTAGCGGAAAAAGTTTGAACAATACTAATTTAGTCTCTTAAATTAAATTTCTACTCTCTAACGAGGATACTATGTCCGATATAAAACTGGAATGAACCTTAATAAAAACAGGATCTTTAACTACACTTGCACTTTTTAACAACTCTTTACTTTGCACAATACACTGCGAATCGTCATATAAATCCAAAATTAGTTCTTTAATGGCTTCGAAATCTTCTGTGTAGAATATTGCGGCTTTAATCCATGTTCCCCTCCGGGTAATTACAGGTTCTGGTGGTAAGCTAATTCCTGGTAATCTCTCCTTATACATTTGCACTCTTTGAGGTGCCTTCAGAAACACTTTTTTTTACAATTGAAATTAATTTATTCACTAAAGGATATCGAGTTCTGACGGTTTCTGCGCCTCGGTTTATTCCATGTAAAAGACATGTCACATGTACCATATTAGGGTAAAAGGTTTTGGCCTACTTTTACTATACACGATGCTTCATCAGACAGAAGCACTAAACGGTTTCGTATACTGAATGGACATTCTTCTTTCTAAGCGTGGATTCGTCAGAAATGGTTTGTTGAGAATATTTTTGCAAAAATCCTCTAAATTGCGGATTTTTCAATTTTTTAAGGGTATGTTTGCTGCGAGCAAAACCTTGCATAAGTCTTCTTGAAAAATTTCCGTTTCAAATTTCAATTTTTCTTCAACATTTTGAAATGCGTTTCTTACACTCTGCTGAACTGGCTCAGATTTCATTTTTTGTAACTTTGATTTATGCAGCGGTGTTTTCAAATGTTGACCGATTTGGAACTTTTTTTCACAAACAATAATTTTTCCACAGCTTTACAGAAGACTTTTTCTCCACTAAACTGTAATTACAACTCGATATAAATACAGTTTGTTAAGCATGCAATAATAAGGCATTATTAAACGACAATAAATAACCCCTAAAAATATACCTGAATATTTCCCCCATATATAAAAAATCTCATAAGAAGTGTGGTCTTTCGCAAGAATTACAGCGATAATTCCACAGTAGAAGCGATAATTCCACAGTAGAAGCGATAATCCCCCAGTAGGTAGCTATCAATCATAATCAAGTTTTTACTACTACTGCGTACTAACAATCATACAAATCCATAATTTTTGACTGTTTATAAATATATTATTTATTATGTACTTTTTTAAATTTTAATACTAACTTAATACTTTACATTATATTTATAAATATATTTAAAAAATAATAATAATAATATTATATTTTCTTTACCAACATTGGAGGCGTCTTTTGCATATCCTGGTATATGGGTATTTAAGTGTAACCACGGTTACCGCAAAAACTTTGATTATTGAACTTACTTATGTCAATCTGCGACATTTAAAAAGTGAATTGATTACAAATCAAGATTTCTTTAAAGATATGGAACGTTTTGGTAGTCACTCTATAAAAGAAATTTATACAAGCATTACCAACAGCACAATACAATTTTTCGGGAAATATTCCACCGAATACCACACGTGCATCAAAAATAACCAGATAATTCTGCTTTCAAGCGTGTTGTAGTATTGTAACTGCATTCGGATATTTTCATTTTTGATTAAATCTCGAAAAAGCCCTCCTTCTTCGAAGTCGGGCTCTTTCGGATTTAATCAAAAATGAAAATAAACTCATTCAGTTACAATACAACACGCTTTCAATCAGAATTATCGGTAATTTTGATGCACTAGTGGTTTATACGCGAAAACCCCTGAAACCTCCAATAAATACCTTGTGTATAACCAAAATGTAAATATGAATTATTATATAGTTATCTTCAGATTGCAAAATCCCTGAAATGGACATTAAGCCTACGAGTCTACCAGATTTATTAACTGGGCGTTTTAAATTTTCTGATAACGTCGAAAACATAAAAATATGCTAATAAAATAATATTTTTGGAAAAATACGCATTTTATTATAAAATTGACAAAGTATGCAAAAAATGCATATAAAGGATTATGATAAAGAAACGGATCAGCCTTTTATATAAAAAACCGCCCACCTAATCAAAAATCGCTCGAACCCGTCAAATTTATTTTTTTGAAATTCATTTTTTTTTTAAAAGATGTTGTACAGGATAGATCATAAAAGTGCTACATGTGTCAACTTTAATTTTTTTAATTAAACATATTGTATATTTTTACATTTTTATATTCTACAATCAACTCTAGACATTTTTTAATAATCATGCCCTATACTTATCTTCAGCCGTTTACGATATATTAACACTTTAATGCTGGTATGCACCATTGGTATGTTTCTCGACATAGCAACGTTCTGAACTTGAGTCACAATCTTTTGACTATGACAATTTCCTATTTAAGTTTGAGACGTCAAAAAATGAGAGTGAATGTTAATCAAATTTGAATTTTGCTCTGCTGATATTTCATCAAAATGCGCCTCGCCGAAGATTAGCGCATTGAAATTTTGATTATGTTGGGTTGTGGAGATAAAAGTAGAAGTCATACGATATGTGTAATGAAAAATTCCCAAATCGCCCGCCTACTGGCCAATCAACAGTGTCTAGGGTAGCAAGTAAGTGGAGAACTTCCCGCACTATTAAAAGTGGTCGTCCTGGTATATCCGAGGAGAAAAAAATAAACATATTATTATCACTACAGGAAGATTCTCATAGCTCAAGCACACAATCTAAATTTTTACAAAAAGAGAAGTTTCATGCATACCAACCAGTATTTGTAGAAGAGTCATTGGACGATGATCCTGATAGGCGAGACCAATTTTGTGAAATAATGATTGAGCTATGGGATAAGAACGCAAGATTTGTCCAAAGAATTTCTTTTTCAGTTGAAGCTACGTTTTGTTTAAATGGTCAGGTTAATAGACAAAACTACAGATACTGGGCACAGAAAAATCCTCACTGGTTCATAGAAAATCACACCCAGTATAATGAAAAGGTTAATGTTTGGGCGGGCATTGTTGAAAATAGGATACTCGGACCATTTTTCTTTGATGAGAGTCTTACTGGAGAAAGATATCTAAATTTCCTTTAAAACAATCTGGTTCCAGCTCTTGCCACTCTGTTTCCAGATGATAATGAGCCTGATTTACCAAGTTTAACCTTATGGTTTCAACAGGATGGTGCTCCCTCGGATTATGCTGTTCATGTAAGGGAGTACTTAAATACAATTTTTCCGGGGCGGTGGATAGGTAGACGGGGGTCAATAGAGTGGCCACCCAGATCGCCTGATCTTAATCCACTGGACTTTTTTTTATGGGGCTACGTCAAAAATTTAGTTTATAAATCCAAACCCATCTCGGTAGATACACTGAAGGAGTCTATTCGACGAGAAATAAGAGAAATATCTCCACAAGTAGTACTAAATAAATGTACAACAGGAATTTCTCGATCGATTGATCTACTGCAGAACAGTTAGTGGAGGTAATTTTTAACATCTTATAAAATAGTTTCTTTTAATTTTTTGTTGTTTGTTTATTTTGTTTTAAAATTGTTAAAAAATTTAAAATTGTTAATATTTCGTAAACGGCTGAAGATAAGTATAGGGCATGATTAATGAAAAATGTCTAGAATTTATTGTAGAATATAAATATGTTTCATTAAAAAAATTGAAGTTGACACATGTAGCACTTTTATGATCTACCCTGTACAATATCTTTTTTCAAAAAAGAGTGCATTTCAAAAAAAAATAAATTTAATGGGTCCGAGCGATTCTTGATTAAGTGGGCGGTTTTCCATATAAAAGGCTGATCCGTTTCTTTATCATAACCCTGTACACTTTGCATTTATTCCGCCCTTTAGTTATTAATAAGGTAAAGTGAGGTAAGTGCAATTCCGGGATAACTGTAACATCTAACAATTGCTTCTCCAAACTGAATAAATTTGACACAATGAAGGTGTATATATAAATTTATAACCCTCCTGCTACTAATGCCAGATTCTGGTAATATATCGTTACCATAATTACATAAGGTCGTATGTTCAAATTAGTAGTTTCGAGATAAATATACTTGTAAAATTGGAAAGTTTCACTGTACAATATCTTCGCATTAATGTGAAATATAACTGATTTGATTTGGAATTCATTATCAAGAGTTATATTTTTTACGTTACCGTTGTCAAAAAACTAATTTATTCAAGAAATTTTGAAAAATTAATTCACATACGACCTTTTATAAGTAAAAGTGAAATTAGGTAAGTTGTTATTTACGACTTTATGCCTCATGTGCAAGGTTTTTGTTATTCCAAAAAATAATAGAAATTCGATAAAAAAAAACATGAAATATAAATAACTAATCCCTACGAAACTTTTGATAGTATAATGACTAATATTTTTACGGTAAAAGTGAATATATTCTAGCGGTGATCTTGATAGATACTTTGCTAGGCGTAGTATATACCTAGTAATAATAATACTATTATTATTATTAATATTATTATTATTGATAATAATGGTAATAATAATAATAATAATAATAGTAAGAGAAGAAGCAACGCCAAGGAGTCAAACAAGAACCAGTACTTCGACCGCCGAAGGTGCTGCGCAAGAGCTACAGCCAGTGCTCGCCCAAGCGGGACGTCCTAGACAGCGCATGATGTGGACAACAGCCATTAATGAAACCATAATGCATACTTTTTACAGGGTGACACAACTAGGACAAGATACGACCGGATACCGTCAAAGACTGCACGCTGGTTTCTGCAATACATACCTTCAACTCCAAGTCTCAAAGCAAAGAGTAGTAGATCAGTACAGAGTAATACTCAGAAATAGACTCATTTCAGAGACCAGGTTAAACATAATTAAGAGAGAAATTAAACGAGAAATCCAAGAATAAGAAATTGGCGAAGAAAATGCAAGAAATACAACAGAAGCGCCACAACCCGAAGACCAAGAAAATGAACAAGTTGAATTACAACCTGAGGATCGAGACCAGCAAGAAGAGCAGCTGATCGAAAACCCACGAGAAAACTATCAGCTCGTCGAAAAGCTGGCTATGGACATGAGAAGAGCTGAAATGAAATTCGAAGGCACAGATCCACTGTGTAGACCACCACTACTCAAGCTAAACTCCTCGAAAAAACTAGCAGCCACACTAGAGGTAATCAACAACAGAATTCTACCAGAGTATGTTACAAGAGCAACATTATTGGAAGCAATACATACATTAATATACTGGGTAGCATTAGCAGTAGCCAAATCAACTGGAGCGAAAATAAGGCAAAATGACCACCAGGCAAGAACCGAAGCCCGAATTCCCGCGTGGCAGCAAAGAATCCAGAGGAAAATGGAAGCGCTCAGAAGAAGTATTGAACAACTTCAATCTTACATAAGTGCAGTCTGATCAGAAACAGTACTACGATCTGTAGAAGCTACAAGGACTCAAAACAGGATTCACTCGAGACAAGATGCAGAAAATATCTCCCCAGCGAATATGTAATATGTATGCACATGCGACTTTATGTGATACTCAGATGACCAATGTGCTACTGATTCTTGTATATTATGTTCACCTGACTGTACATACGACCATCTTCCATATTGTAAAACTTATTTTGGCACATACGTGATTTAAGTATTGGTAGTTTTTAGATTTTTCCGTTAAAAATCACTTACAACCTTCAGTCATATTGTACAATGAACCATTTTTACATATGTTGCTGTTAATATCTCAAAACATGAAAAATTTCACATACGACCTTATGTTATTATGATAGCGATATCAGTGTAACGCGACGGAGCAACTCATTATCGACGAATCAGGTGGTTCTTGCAATCAAAGCACGGTAGAATAAATAACCGGTAGATCCACTAACCCCCATATTTTTAATTTCGCGGCACCGCTCAAGTTTGAAGTAAAACCAGTTCTAACTGGATAGTGGCTAGTGCGAGCACTAATGTGGCGTTCGCTTAATGAGGGGCAGCTGAAAACCTATTCTATTTGAGTGGTCGCGCCTGATGAACATAATTATTTAGAGCGCTATTATACCCGTCCCATTCATTTTGGCATCGGGACAAGTAAAACAATTTTATTATCATATGGGAGAGTGTAATCAGGTGATTACACTTTCCCAACATTATAAAAGTTATTAAAATTAAGCAGAAATAGGGCCTTGCAGATGTAGCATATTGAGGCGTGTAGCATGTTGAAGAAAAGAAAATCATAAAAGTTTATATTGGAAAAATTTGAGAAGTTATTGAACGCCTATTTTGCTACATCTTTATGACAAATGAATATATACCCTTGATTACACAGAATCTTGTATTTTTCCAGATGTCGAAGATCGTTCTATAATATCTTCCACGTCCAACCAACGGAAAAATTATACATGCATGAATATAGGTATAGCCAGAAAATTTAATTATCCTTTAACAAGAATTTAGTTAGCCTTAATTATTTCTTACTTAGTATCACACAGTTTTGTGCCTTTTTGCGAATTAATGTTTTTGATCGTGGTTTCTTATTTATTAAAAAAGTGGTAAATTCTCGAACTTGTTGCAATCACCTAGATATAGTTATGTAGTTGCATGTACAAAGTAGTCACTAAAAGTACAATCAGTGTACCATCAAAACAAGAAAAATTACAATATTAACAAAAATCCATATTTTTATTTACTTTCGTATATGATTTAAGGAAAATAAACACGTGCTTTTAAGAAAAACATTGCAGCCCAATACGTTTAGGGAGTCTGGAGATTTCTAATTTGGCACTAAGAAAATATGGCTGCACCTATTCTACTCTACCTTTTCCTTATGTAGAGGTTATAAATGACGCTAGTGCATTTAGACGTAGTTTATTTTTATTTTTTCATGTTCAAATCAAAATACAATGTACAACAGTAAAAGTTAGTGACAAAAAACTTAATAAGTAGCTATTCAAAGTAAAAGTAAAAACAGTTCGGAATAGGTCAGATTTTAAATATAAAAGACAGTTAAAATATTTAACATATTATTAGACCATATTACAATCAAAATATTCTTCAGATCTGTGAGATGTCTTTGATATTAAGTATTTCCTAAGCCTAGCCCTAAACTGCCCCGGTGGTAGGTCCCTTACATTATAATGCAGTTCATTCAAAAAAGTTATAACCAAATATATGGGCCCATCCTAACACCTCTTTAGCCCTCCATTCGATCTATTCTGGCGATTATTTTTCTTAAGATAAACAAGGCTTTTCAGAATATAAGCGGAAGGCAAAGTCTCTACAATCGTCTCTATTTCCTAAATCACCTAGACCTGATAGCCCTCCTCTGATGTAAGCCAAAGGCTCTTTTGGATTGTGCTGCATGTCCCCATACAGACTAAAATAGGCTGTCCTCGGTGTATTTAAGGGTACAAAGGGCTGCGGAGCACAAGTTTCGCCAGCTTGACCACATAGGAATCAACATGAGCACCCCAAAGGAGTTCTGGGTCAAACTGAATGCCCAGATACTTCACTTGTCCAACATTATTCTCATGTCCCCTATCCCTCATTGAAACCACCCTTCTCTCCATCTTGTCATGTACGTATAGGTACATACTGGCTTTTATTTTATGTATAATACATTGGAAACAACAAACGAAGACAAGTTTCCGCGCTTTAATTTATGTTATAGGTTAGTCAGGTTGGGTTTAAATCATTTTGCTTAGCATCCTAGCATAAGCTACTACCCCCACATTGCAAGGTTTCCGAACCATATCGTATTTAAAGAGAAAGAAACTCAACAAACTCAAAACGTAACGACTGGACCTTTATTTCGTCAATTCCAATTAAAAAGTTGAAGCTAACCACTACTGGGCAAAGTTACCTTAGTCATTGACTGTTACCTGTAAAACCTCATTTATTAGGATAGCATAAATTTCGCACAAGCGATTTTCATCCAAATTTAAAATATAAAATTAATTATAATGGCAATAGGTATTTTAATTAAAATTGGTTGGTTATCTTATCTCTCATAGTAGGTACCTACCAGTTCCACTTAAAAAAAAATTTGAAATTATCAAATTTTAGGGCCTCCGCAACATAATATTATAAAATGCACTTGTACACCTCACAAAAAAAAATTTCCTTCCTCCTAATGAGCTAGAAAGAGAAAAAACACCCCGGTACTGCGGGTTGCGTAAAAATCTGTTTGCCTCAGCTTAATCCTATGCTGCGTCCTTTCCTATTGGTACAATATAGTTCAATGCTTTGAATACAGGGTGTCTCAAAACTCAGTATCAAGATTTTAGGGGCGTATTTGCCAGGTCAAAATAAGCCTTTTTTTTCCTATAAGCATGTGTCCGCAAACGCTTCGTCACCGATCTACAGAGTGTTAAATTTTCAAAAAAATTTTATTTTTTCCTTCATAGCTCTTTTAGTTTTTGAGATATTAAGATAAAATTTAAAACATAGATTACGCTTTAGGGCTTACATCATCTAGTATACCGAGTGATTGTAAGAATCTACAGGGAGATATTTTTTCAGGGGTCATGCTCCCTTTTCTCCGCATAAACTTTTTTATAGTGCGCTGCTGGCGGATTCTGAAATATGCAGTACATTCTTTGTTTTGTTTATAAACTTTTTTATCTCTTATAATTTTTATGCATCTAAGATCGTTATCGAGAAAAAAATTTAAACAAATTTTTGTAATTCGCCATATTTAATTGAAATTTTTCAATGAAACAATAAAAAAAACAATTAGTGGGCTTTGACTGCTATTTTCATTTTGACGTTTACGCTTATTTTGAAGCATTTGACATTATTTAAAAGTTGGTTTATGCATTTGACATTATTTAAAAGTTGGTTTATAACTTATCGTATATTTGTTTAACATTAAAATGGAAAATGGACCATATTCATTTGAACATCTGGCTGACATCCATTTCGTTTATAGTCTGGCTAATGGTAACGGGCTTAATGCTCAGAGGTTGTACGCGCTAAGATTTCCTAATCGCCGGCTTCCCAACTACAGAACTTTTATAAATTCCCATCAACACCTTCGGGAATACGGCAGATTTCAGACTCCAATGCACGATACTGGTAGACCAAGACAAGCACGCAACCCAGCAGTTGATGAAGAGATTTTAAATGTTATCGACGAAAACCCTGGTATGAGTACTCGACAAATAGCACGGCATTTGGATGTTTCCCGTTCAACTGTCTGGAGGGTTTTACACGAAAACATGCTATACCCATATCATATTCAGCGCGTCCAAGGTTTGCTTCCTCGAGACTTTCCACAGCGCTTGCAGTTCTCCAGATGGATACTGCGCAAGTGTACTGTGGATCCTGAATTTTTATCTCGTATCCTTTTTACCGACGAGGCTCAATTTACACGCGACGGAGTAGTGAATTACCACAATGTTCATATTTGGGCACTAGAAAATCCACACATGATCAGAGAATCTTGACACCAGGAACAGTTTAGCGTAAACATATGGGCAGGAATAGTAGGAGATACTTTAATTGGTCCTTTTATTTTACCGCGAATTTTAAATGGTGACACATATTTAAACTTCCTACAGAATGAATTGCCTGCATTAATGGAGGATGTGCCTTTACACGTTCGTCAACAAATGTGGTTTATGCACGATGGGGCCCCCCCCTCATTTTCGAGTCACCGTCCGCGATTATTTAGACACAGTGTTTCCCAATCGGTGGATTGGCAGAGCAGGTCCAATTGCTTGGCCCCCACGGTCCCCAGATTGCAACTCGTTGGACTTCTTTTTATGGGGGCATGTAAAGAGTCTAGTTTATGATGCAGGACCAGTGCCTTCCATCGAAGTTCTAACTGGACGAATTATGGATGCCTTTCAAACGGTAAGAAATAATCCCGGAATATTAGAACGCGTACGGCAGTCTATGAGAAGAAGAGTAGAGGGTTGTATCGCAGAAAGAGGAGGGCATTTCCAGCATCTTTTATAAAAAGTCAAAGTTGATTAAGTTTCTTATTTTTGAGGTAATGTTTAAATAATCTTATAACAAATAAGTATAGCGTCTTTTGTTTTCATTGTGGTATTTATTCCCCCCTGTTGTTATAAATGTTAATTAAATGTAGCTAATTACAAAAATTTGTTTAAATTTTTTTCTCGATAACGATCTTAGATGCATAAAAATTATAAGAGATAAAAAAGTTTATAAACAAAACAAAGAATGTACTGCATATTTCAGAATCCGCCAGCAGCGCACTATAAAAAAGTTTATGCGGAGAAAAGGGAGCATGACCCCTGAAAAAATATCTCCCTGTAGATTCTTACAATCACTCGGTATACTAGATGATGTAAGCCCTAAAGCGTAATCTATGTTTTAAATTTTATCTTAATATCTCAAAAACTAAAAGAGCTATGAAGGAAAAAATAAAATTTTTTTGAAAATTTAACACTCTGTAGATCGGTGACGAAGCGTTTGCGGACACATGCTTATAGGAAAAAAAAGGCTTATTTTGACCTGGCAAATACGCCCCTAAAATCTTGATACTGAGTTTTGAGACACCCTGTATACAAACATCACATTGAACTGATGCATCTCAATAATGACCTGGAAGAAATTTTGTCTTGTAGTGACAGCTAAGTAAAATTGAAAAACAGGCGGCATTATATTTTCTAAAAAAGGTGAGGAATTAGATATAGTTAGACGTTAGGGAGAGCGCCCACCAGAGCAGTGAGTTGCTTGAGGTGAAGTGTCCGTGAACCACACCTGAAACGCACTTCATGTGTGCTTGAAGAACACGCATATCAAAACGGTATACGAATTGCATGCAGTGCGTAGAGGAGCAAAGGTTAATTTCATTGTCAAAATGTCATCATCCGATGATGAAGATGTTTTAGCATTCTACAAGATTCTGCATGCAGCCCGAATTTAATATTAATTTGTTGATCATCACGCATTTTTTTAAAGTTGTAAACACTAAAATAATTGTCCAGGAGTAAACCGTCCTGAAAATGTCAATGTCAATCAATACGGAACACTGTAAGATATAACCTGAAAAGCTATAATTCGGCGCGCGTCAAGTGAAAATAGAACAGGTCCTATTTTTTAGCACGCATGCCGTGCGACACTGCATAGTGAGGCAACTCACTTCTTTCGCACGGCTTCTGTGTGCGTACGCACTTCATACCAACCTCATGCGCACCCCATATCCCTTCACTTGAAGTGCACATCTTTGGTGGACGCTATGCCTTATAGTTACTTTTTTTGGCGTCGTCAATCAATTTATTGAGCGTCAATTTGGTTGGTTAAGAAAGTTACATTGCGGCCATAGTCACCATAGAGACCACGTGAAGGTGGGACACGGTTTGCCGGGTTGGGAAACAGGTAAGGTTCTAAAACAAGGGTCGGCAAGTAATTTCAAGTGCGGGGTCCGGATACTGTTGAAAATTTTTATCGCGGTCCAGAAAAAAAACTCATAATATTTAATAGTTTTAAATATTTATTTTGACTCATTTAAGTATCTTATTATATAAATTTTATATAAAACACATTATGAGTAGAGAGAAACTGAGAGAGCGAGATCAGGTGGTGCTGGTGGTGCTGGTGGTGCAACTAACCCAGGTGGTGCAGGTGGTGCGTTTTACGATCTAACCCAAGTGGTTCGGTGGTGCGTTTTATGATCTAACCCGGGTGGTGCAGGTGGTGCGTTTTATGACCTAACCCGGGTGGTTCGGTGGTGCTGTTTACAAAATAACCCGAAATTAAACCCGACTTTTTACGACCTAACCCGGATGCTTTCATGAGGCGGCTTCTTATCTAACCCTAACTTGAACCTGAATATTTATGAACTGACCCGAGATAAAACCCGACTTTTTACAACCTAACCCGGATGCTTTCATGAGGCGGCTTCTTATCTAACCCTAACTTGAACCTTAATATTTATGAACTGACCCGAGATAAAACCCGACTTTTTATGATTTAACCTTAGTGAAACGCCGCTGCTAAAGCGGGATAATTAAATCCCAATTTTTATAAGCCATCCTTAAACCCAACTTTTTACGATCCGACCTGAGCCATCCTTAAACCAGACTTTTTATTATTTTCCCTTAGTTGAAACGCCGCTGGTGAATGGCAAAGCGAAATAAAACCCTAATTTATATGGTCTAACAAGATAAGTATAATAATGCGGTACATTTGTCACCCCGCAATAATTATTTATACCTAAATAACCCTCTCAAACCCTCTGCCGACTCGATTTAAAAAGAAAGGGACATAAACCTTTATTTATTATTCCGAAGGACCCTCATTAAAATTCAGTAGCATATCTAATAATTGTTTCCAATTTTTGCACCACTTATATAAAATACAATAAAATAATTACCATCTAGAACCATTAACTAGCGATTTCTTTGTACTTGAAGTGGATAAATTATAGGACTATCTTGTAATGAGAACAGAGTAATAAAAAGTAAATAAAACTTAAATACGTATAAAATACCAAGCAGGTATAGGTACTATACAACTTGTGTTCGCCATCAGGTAAAAGCCCTCATAATGCTTTTATAAAAATTTCGGATAATATCATAATATAAGTAAATAGGCTACAATTTCAGGAAAAAAGTAAAAAAAATTAATTCACAGTGTAAAATTGTAGTTAAATGGATTGTAAATACGAAATAATATAAAAAGCTACCTTTTGTTTGCGATGATGTATGCACAATAACTCTATATTATTCGGTCCTTAAACTGAAAATACCCACTAGATAGGTATCATAAGCTGTATTTGTCATCAGGTAGAACCCCCAATAAAATTATGAATATCAGGCGTAGGCAACAATAAGCAAATCACGTTGGTTTTTTAATTTATTATTAATCTGGCTAACTTAAGAAACTCACAATATAACGACCATCCAAAAAAAAATCATAATACATTACTGAGTGTGAAAGCAATTGCGCTGCAAAATATAGTGTATACCAACTCTGAGGTAGTTAATTAAAATCCCAATTAGCGCTAAAAAAAAATCAATTAGATATTTACTTTAGATATTTTAATAAAAAAATTCAATATTATTAGCGCCACCTATCCGTTTATGGAACCTACATATAGGCTTAACAAGAATGACAAACTTTGGGAATATTATTTTACATGATTCTCTCGATTATCGCATCGCTATCACATTTCAATATTCTTGGCAACATTTAAGTTTTAAAATTAGCACAATATCAAATCCTTTACAATGAATTAAACAAACACATACATAATTTTAAAATCTCATAATAAGAATATAAACTAAAATTATAATGCGTAGCAGGTCCAAAATCTAACAAGTTTCGACTAGTCAAATGACGTCAGTTTACATCTGCGAAGAATACCCAACTCTCGAACCATAAAAAATGGTCAAACTTTGTCGGCAAATACCCTTCTATGATGCAGGGGAAGGACAGGTAACTCGAGATGTTTATAAAGAAACGTTAAAGAACATTATTTGCTTATTTCTAGACTCTTAAAAATTACATGCAATCGAACAATAAATGTTTTCATCATGTATATTTATGAGTAACACATTACCTTCGACATACATAAATTCAAATTGATAATTACTCGCCTTAGTACTTTTTTAGAAGCTTGAATCTTTGCATATAACCGTCTGAGGATACCCAAACTTCCCCTAACATATTTCTCCGCAACCGGGGAAAAAGAGGTAGAAAAAGTAAAATAACAACTCCAAGTGTCTTTGCGAACAATCGGCAATAAAATAGAGTATTTCAGTTTTTAATTTTTCGTAAATAAAAGCTGGTTAGATTAATAGTCTCTGTGAATATAATAACATAAACAAAGTGATATGCCGTAAATTTAGGAGTACAGTATAAATTATGCCTCTATTAAAATATACCGCAATAACTAACTACCAAAGGATTTTTGATATTTTGAATATATTTGATGCTCATAGCATTATCACATTTCCAAAGGCTCTAAATTTTAGAAAAATGTTCTAATAGAATATGTCTATCAATATAAAGTAAAGGTATTGTTAGGTTTTTTTAAAAAATACGACCTACAACAGTCTCTGCTACAGCATGGCTGACTCTGTAGAAACTTCTGTGAAACCATAATAATTATATCAATAATCGAGTTGTCGTTATGATAATATTTTCTTCCAATATCCGACTCCACTATCCATAAAAGTTATGTTAGGAAATTCATAATTGAGCGCATTGTAATTTTTTAAAAAGAAATTCACTTCACACACAAAGATGTAGCCATTCAATCCATGAAAATAATGCAAGTCAGTATGCGTATGTTATGGCTAACTGTTTAAATGTCTATTCCTTCCACGTTTATCGGAAGAAATACTTTTTTTATACTAGTATTTTAGTTGAAAATAAGATCATAAATCATCTATACAAAACAAGCGTCCCTTATGGATTTGAACGAAAATCATAGATTCGACTATTTTCATGAAAAATAAATCTAAGTACGGAATAATGCAGGAAGATTATCTATTTTCTTGGTTTAGAAAGTGATGTAGTTAAGATTTATAACTTAGGAATAAATAAATTATTATTAATCTTTTCGACCTATTTCTCTTGCATATTTAATTTCTTTGATAGTAAGAACTAATCTTTTTATTTTACAAAGTAAAAAAAAAGCTAAAGATCGGCGTTGTCAGTCAGGTATAAGAACTGATTTAACACGATGGTTTTTGTACAAACGTTCACATACAATTGTATGCTTTTTAACCGATTGTGTCGGAAAAAATGACGATTTATAGATTAGATATTTAGACGAAGAGCTAACCTTCGCAATAAAGTATTGATTATTGCCCTGCTAGCTAGACAACACTTTTTATGTTAGTCAAAAAAAAATTTTTTTTTTCGGACGCTATTACAGATTTCATCGTTAACTAACAAACATTAAGACCAAAAAATTAGCGTGCAAGATGAAATGTATAGGTTCACTTCATTTCTACATTATTTTACAACTCTCAATCGCATTAAAAACAAGATCGAATAAAAAACAACTTATGACATATGGACGAAAAATGTTTTTCGGGCTATTTAGGTTAGCGACCGCATTACGTCTGAAATACTACATTTTTCGAGCTTATAACATAATTTACTATTTTAACGTTAAAATAGGGGAAATGACGTATCGAAATGGTTACTTTTTTTTTGTCGGTCACGAGATTATAGTTTCTTTTAAAATGAACTCTAATATTTACAACACAAATTATCCTTTAAGCCACATTAGTTTAAAACTCGTCTGTCGCTTTCCCTCTATTGTGAGTTTGATTAAAGTATAGCGTAGTATATATTTAGATGAATTTCGCAAATGTTGAATACTTTCAAAACTGAAAAAGCCGCCCTTTGCAATAAATATCTCCGTAGAGTTAGGTACCCTGCAGATTAAGGGTATTTCAGCGGATAATCATATACAAATTCAAAGATTTTGTCTATTTTAATGGATTAACAAACAATATCTATAGGATGACTTTACTGATAAAAAAAAAATAACAAAAATCTATAAAGTCTAGGCTCACATGAAATTCCATAAAGAGCAGCTGCATAGCCTTATCACATCAAACTATATTTTTATTTCGTTCTATTGTCAAAAGTCTGTGTTTAGGAGATTATCGTTCATTTTAAAATGAACTCTAATATGTACATCACCATAAACTACCTCTTAAGCCGTCGTAAAAATACACTTTTCGATTTACCTCTATATTGATTTTCTAATATTAAATATCTACAATAGTCGAAATTCGCTCGCTAATACCTATGTATGCAAGGTTTCTTCAAAAAATGACAATTTTGTTGTTTAATGGCTTGAAAAAATGGAAAAAGGAGGTTTTTGCATCCATTTATTTCCAGATGAGTGTTAAAAATACTTATAAAACTCGGTATACCGAAGATCAAGCATTAATGAGAGGGTTGAGTCCTGTTTGCCAAATCCTGATTTATAATTTGACGTTGGCAACGGTACAATTTTTTAACATTTATCATAAGAGGCGTATATTTTTGGGGCTTAGATCTACCAGTTTATCCACGCCCCATTTATTGTTAGTGCTTTAGTAATTTTACTTTCCAATTATTTTTTACCAAAACGCGTAGTTGAAACAGTGTCTATATCAGACGATATAATAAATTTTAAGGATTAATTTGCTTACAAATACACTTCAATTTATTTAGGCTAAAGCAGCCAGACATATACTGGAACTACGAAAACCCTATTACAATTTGGTTGCCTAGAGAAAATTTTGTAAAAAACATAGCTTTCTACACAAATGCTTGCACATTATGTACCTATCATTTTAAGATACCTGGCGACATCAATGTAAGCATTGACATAATGACGCAAGATATAGGTAGGTACTAGAATATTCAAGATTTCTATTAACGATACACTTCAGCATACATGCGAGATGTCATTAATGTCTACGGAAGGCAACAGACATACCAGCTATTTTTACATGGGATTCCATAGACTTGAACGCTTCTTGTTTAGAAATATTTGATGTCATCTTGAGGAGTTCCGTATTGAAGCATCAAACCTACCTGCCAAATAATTGACGAAATATGGGATATCATAAAATATGTCCCCCATCGAACTAAATGATCCTATAAACCAGCTTCACAGACCGTAATTTGTGATGCTAACACGATTAATACGCAATAGAACAAGATTAAGAAACAAAATTTAAAGTAGCTCTTTATCACACGAAAATAATTAAATAATTTACGGTTACAGAACAATAATTATTTTAAAAAGCTGTATAACTAAATATATTATGTTATTAGGAATATTCTGTCTAAAGTAACAGCTGATCTTAGTCGAAAATGAGATCGTATTATTGATTGTTGAATTCGTTAGGTATGAAATAAAATTAGAGATTTCATCTATTTTTTCACGATTAAAAAAGAATACCTCTATTTAGCTAAAAATGAAATGATTACAGTGGTAGATTAATTCACTTTACCAAGCATGTAAACTACTAATTTTGCAATAAATATCTTCTATATTTCTAGGTAGGTTTACTCGAAAATGTTGGGCTATTTTCATCAAAAATCCCGATACGAAATTGAAAAATTTGCCTATTTTTGTCGGTTTACAAAGTGATAGTGGAATATTGGTTTGATCAAAGAACAATAATTATTTTAAAAATGTTGTATAATTAACTAAATGTCGGTGTTATCAGGCAGGCAAGAAGTTATTTATCTGAATCTTATTTGTACCATTAGCGTTTATATACAAATGTTAGTGGTTTTCAAAAATTGATATCTCGGAAATTATTAGGTTTAGACTTATAATACGCTTATTAAAAAATAATGACTACTTTATGCAAAATTAAAAAATATTATAAGATGTAGGGTATCCCAGTAACTTAACCAAAGATTTTCGGTCTTCGTAAAGCTTTATACGTTTCTTCAGCGTACCAAACATTCACTTTTTTTAAATATTGACATCGGGTTAGGATTCTGAACATAGGATTAACATCACTCCAATAGTGAACATGTTGCGTTGTCACAGTTCCATTCGTCGAAAAGTAAACAAAACCGTTTGAGCTACGTGGGGAATAAATAAAGTTGGCTTGTTGAAAAATTTTAATATTTATTAAGGTAAAAGACTATAAATATATCGATACAACACTTTGGCATTTCTAATACTACAAACATGAATATCTAAAATGTGATATTTACAACTATCAACTCTCTCTCCCTTCTCTAATTTTGGTACACCAATGCTGTCTTCTAAGTTTATAATATATGGCGTCCTGCAGTTTAATTCCAAAAATGTTTTAACTAAAAATTCCTCTTTAACACGTCCTTTAACGTAAATAATGTCTGCGTCTATCAGATTGTTGGATATGATATTATGTAGTTCCTTGTAATCGGTATCACCATAATTATAAAGGATACCATGATGATTTCCAAATAGATATTTGACTTGTTTCTTGCAAGCCTTACTTAAGGTGTCGAATGGTTTAACTGGTTTAAAAAAGTAACTTTTCATACTATTCCCATCATAAATAGCCATTTCTTTCGCGTAAAATTCAGGTATGTTAAATCCTTGAATATCGACTACAACGAACTTCATTGTCTGAAGACTCAAATCAAACAAGTATATTTTCATATTTTTATCGCTCTTAAGTTCGATTTCAAAAGCACACCCCCACTTTTCGATAATTTCACAGTCTTAGCACATAGATCCTATATTTTTATTTACGATCAATTCATCTTTATTCGCCAATCGTCTCAAACTAGTCTGCTTTTGAAAGTAATATAGCCTTAGTATTCAGAAAATATTAATAATATCGGAGTCTAAAACATCCTTGACACTAAAAAATCATTGTGTTTCCTAACAAAACCCATCATCTTGTCTATTTAGCTTGCTTTCCTATTGTTTAGCAGGTTAAATAAAATTATTATTTTGCTCTTTTTGTCTGTACTGAATCGTTAGGGGAATACGTTTCTAGTTCTATAAGAGAGACAGTTAAAATTTATGTAAGCAATCAAAAATCCTACACTATGAGCTACTTAGTTAAAATTTCATATTTCCTTCCTGGATCAGGCAAAATTTGTGATGTGTCGGACAAAATTTATAAAAATACGAAAAAAATGCTGGATGCATTTTTAGCGTGACTTTCTATTTAATACCATCTTATTTCAAGCTATAATTCGGTTGTCAAAATGAGAATAAAATAATTTTCCCATGGTTTATGTCATCTTAAAAAAGTCAAAAGGTTATATTCTGTAGAGGGTCAGATACATTCAAATTTAAATATTTTCTCCAAGAAGAATTTTAAGATAGTATTATAGTAAATAAAAATTCTATACCTCCAATATTTCTTGGAAACATATCGTGTTCTAGCGACATAACCCAAAAGTACCTCTATTCAGAAACGCATCGTACTTTTCTTGTCAATAATTGTCTCATTGTCCCATCCATTACATTATTATAATCTTAAAGCACCTGTTACCAGCATTATCTGTTTTTATGGTTTTCATAAAACATAGCGATTACCGATGAAAATTAAACGAAAACTTAATAAATAACTTTTTTTTCAACTGAAATAGACTGATTTTCAATGGAAAAATGTTACTTATAACTAAAAATGAATATAAGACATATACGCAATGATATTTAGAATAAATCAATGTTTTCTAAAATTACTATGAAATATTCACAAAATCGTTTCGTTATAACCAAAGTAGCAAGGCTTGCAGATTTCGTATAGAGTTCAAACGCGATACTGAGATGATCTTTTTTTTTTTATATTTTTGTAGGATAATGCACCACTACGTTGTAAGTACTTGAGAGAGGACTTTCTTGAAAAATCCTCAAATTTCTCTGCAATTTTGTTCCTTCTAGAGTTAAATTCACACAGAAAACCCCGTATTCTTATCTTTCAGGTTGGTATATTAAAAAGGGCTTATTAGTATGGTTTAGAAAACAAGCAATATTAATTAACGGATGTTTTTTCGTCGTATGAAGAGTTGAAAAAATTTTTTTTCCACTCCAATGGTTACGATGCAGAGAGTCGGGTTTCATCATAATCTTTCAGGGTAGCTCAGGTTTGATTGCATGTAGAGAGTCGGGTTTCATCATAATCTTTCAGGGTAGCTCAGGTTTGATTGCATGTACTAAGGTTAGTGCTCCTTGCAATCGGTTTCAGGTTTGACGCGCCCCCCTCAGGTTTGTTCAGGTTTCTCAAGTGTTTGAGAAACCTGAACAAACCTGAGGGGGGCGCGTCAAACCTGAAACCGATTGCAAGGAGCACTAACCTTAGTACATGTAATCAAACCTGAGCTACCCTGAAAGATTATGATGAAACCCGACTCTCTACATGCAATCAAACCTGAGCTACCCTGAAAGATTATGATGAAACCCGACTCTCTGCATCGCAACCATTGGAGTGGAAAAAAAAAAATTTTTCAACTCTTCATACGACGAAAAAACATCCGTTAATTAATATTGCTTGTTTTCTAAACCATACTAATAAGCCCTTTTTAATATACCAACCTGAAAGATAAGAATACGGGGTTTTCTGTGTGAATTTAACTCTAGAAGGAACAAAATTGCAGAGAAATTTGAGGATTTTTCAAGAAAGTCCTCTCTCAAGTACTTACAACGTAGTGGTGCATTATCCTACAAAAATATAAAAAAAAAAAGATCATCTCAGTATCGCGTTTGAACTCTATACGAAATCTGCAAGCCTTGCTACTTTGGTTATAACGAAACGATTTTGTGAATATTTCATAGTAATTTTAGAAAACATTGATTTATTCTAAATATCATTGCGTATATGTCTTATATTCATTTTTAGTTATAAGTAACATTTTTCCATTGAAAATCAGTCTATTTCAGTTGAAAAAAAAGTTATTTATTAAGTTTTCGTTTAATTTTCATCGGTAATCGCTATGTTTTATGAAAACCATAAAAACAGATAATGCTGGTAACAGGTGCTTTAAGATTATAATAATGTAATGGATGGGACAATGAGACAATTATTGACAAGAAAAGTACGATGCGTTTCTGAATAGAGGTACTTTTGGGTTATGTCGCTAGAACACGATATGTTTCCAAGAAATATTGGAGGTATAGAATTTTTATTTACTATAATACTATCTTAAAATTCTTCTTGGAGAAAATATTTAAATTTGAATGTATCTGACCCTCTACAGAATATAACCTTTTGACTTTTTTAAGATGACATAAACCATGGGAAAATTATTTTATTCTCATTTTGACAACCGAATTATAGCTTGAAATAAGATGGTATTAAATAGAAAGTCACGCTAAAAATGCATCCAGCATTTTTTTCGTATTTTTATAAATTTTGTCCGACACATCACAAATTTTGCCTGATCCAGGAAGGAAATATGAAATTTTAACTAAGTAGCTCATAGTGTAGGATTTTTGATTGCTTACATAAATTTTAACTGTCTCTCTTATAGAACTAGAAACGTATTCCCCTAACGATTCAGTACAGACAAAAAGAGCAAAATAATAATTTTATTTAACCTGCTAAACAATAGGAAAGCAAGCTAAATAGACAAGATGATGGGTTTTGTTAGGAAACACAATGATTTTTTAGTGTCAAGGATGTTTTAGACTCCGATATTATTAATATTTTCTGAATACTAAGGCTATATTACTTTCAAAAGCAGACTAGTTTGAGACGATTGGCGAATAAAGATGAATTGATCGTAAATAAAAATATAGGATCTATGTGCTAAGACTGTGAAATTATCGAAAAGTGGGGGTGTGCTTTTGAAATCGAACTTAAGAGCGATAAAAATATGAAAATATACTTGTTTGATTTGAGTCTTCAGACAATGAAGTTCGTTGTAGTCGATATTCAAGGATTTAACATACCTGAATTTTACGCGAAAGAAATGGCTATTTATGATGGGAATAGTATGAAAAGTTACTTTTTTAAACCAGTTAAACCATTCGACACCTTAAGTAAGGCTTGCAAGAAACAAGTCAAATATCTATTTGGAAATCATCATGGTATCCTTTATAATTATGGTGATACCGATTACAAGGAACTACATAATATCATATCCAACAATCTGATAGACGCAGACATTATTTACGTTAAAGGACGTGTTAAAGAGGAATTTTTAGTTAAAACATTTTTGGAATTAAACTGCAGGACGCCATATATTATAAACTTAGAAGACAGCATTGGTGTACCAAAATTAGAGAAGGGAGAGAGAGTTGATAGTTGTAAATATCACATTTTAGATATTCATGTTTGTAGTATTAGAAATGCCAAAGTGTTGTATCGATATATTTATAGTCTTTTACCTTAATAAATATTAAAATTTTTCAACAAGCCAACTTTATTTATTCCCCACGTAGCTCAAACGGTTTTGTTTACTTTTCGACGAATGGAACTGTGACAACGCAACATGTTCACTATTGGAGTGATGTTAATCCTATGTTCAGAATCCTAACCCGATGTCAATATTTAAAAAAAGTGAATGTTTGGTACGCTGAAGAAACGTATAAAGCTTTACGAAGACCGAAAATCTTTGGTTAAGTTACTGGGATACCCTACATCTTATAATATTTTTTAATTTTGCATAAAGTAGTCATTATTTTTTAATAAGCGTATTATAAGTCTAAACCTAATAATTTCCGAGATATCAATTTTTGAAAACCACTAACATTTGTATATAAACGCTAATGGTACAAATAAGATTCAGATAAATAACTTCTTGCCTGCCTGATAACACCGACATTTAGTTAATTATACAACATTTTTAAAATAATTATTGTTCTTTGATCAAACCAATATTCCACTATCACTTTGTAAACCGACAAAAATAGGCAAATTTTTCAATTTCGTATCGGGATTTTTGATGAAAATAGCCCAACATTTTCGAGTAAACCTACCTAGAAATATAGAAGATATTTATTGCAAAATTAGTAGTTTACATGCTTGGTAAAGTGAATTAATCTACCACTGTAATCATTTCATTTTTAGCTAAATAGAGGTATTCTTTTTTAATCGTGAAAAAATAGATGAAATCTCTAATTTTATTTCATACCTAACGAATTCAACAATCAATAATACGATCTCATTTTCGACTAAGATCAGCTGTTACTTTAGACAGAATATTCCTAATAACATAATATATTTAGTTATACAGCTTTTTAAAATAATTATTGTTCTGTAACCGTAAATTATTTAATTATTTTCGTGTGATAAAGAGCTACTTTAAATTTTGTTTCTTAATCTTGTTCTATTGCGTATTAATCGTGTTAGCATCACAAATTACGGTCTGTGAAGCTGGTTTATAGGATCATTTAGTTCGATGGGGTACATATTTTATGATATCCCATATTTCGTCAATTATTTGGCAGGTAGGTTTGATGCTTCAATACGGAACTCCTCAAGATGACATCAAATATTTCTAAACAAGAAGCGTTCAAGTCTATGGAATCCCATGTAAAAATAGCTGGTATGTCTGTTGCCTTCCGTAGACATTAATGACATCTCGCATGTATGCTGAAGTGTATCGTTAATAGAAATCTTGAATATTCTAGTACCTACCTATATCTTGCGTCATTATGTCAATGCTTACATTGATGTCGCCAGGTATCTTAAAATGATAGGTACATAATGTGCAAGCATTTGTGTAGAAAGCTATGTTTTTTACAAAATTTTCTCTAGGCAACCAAATTGTAATAGGGTTTTCGTAGTTCCAGTATATGTCTGGCTGCTTTAGCCTAAATAAATTGAAGTGTATTTGTAAGCAAATTAATCCTTAAAATTTATTATATCGTCTGATATAGACACTGTTTCAACTACGCGTTTTGGTAAAAAATAATTGGAAAGTAAAATTACTAAAGCACTAACAATAAATGGGGCGTGGATAAACTGGTAGATCTAAGCCCCAAAAATATACGCCTCTTATGATAAATGTTAAAAAATTGTACCGTTGCCAACGTCAAATTATAAATCAGGATTTGGCAAACAGGACTCAACCCTCTCATTAATGCTTGATCTTCGGTATACCGAGTTTTATAAGTATTTTTAACACTCATCTGGAAATAAATGGATGCAAAAACCTCCTTTTTCCATTTTTTCAAGCCATTAAACAACAAAATTGTCATTTTTTGAAGAAACCTTGCATACATAGGTATTAGCGAGCGAATTTCGACTATTGTAGATATTTAATATTAGAAAATCAATATAGAGGTAAATCGAAAAGTGTATTTTTACGACGGCTTAAGAGGTAGTTTATGGTGATGTACATATTAGAGTTCATTTTAAAATGAACGATAATCTCCTAAACACAGACTTTTGACAATAGAACGAAATAAAAATATAGTTTGATGTGATAAGGCTATGCAGCTGCTCTTTATGGAATTTCATGTGAGCCTAGACTTTATAGATTTTTGTTATTTTTTTTTTATCAGTAAAGTCATCCTATAGATATTGTTTGTTAATCCATTAAAATAGACAAAATCTTTGAATTTGTATATGATTATCCGCTGAAATACCCTTAATCTGCAGGGTACCTAACTCTACGGAGATATTTATTGCAAAGGGCGGCTTTTTCAGTTTTGAAAGTATTCAACATTTGCGAAATTCATCTAAATATATACTACGCTATACTTTAATCAAACTCACAATAGAGGGAAAGCGACAGACGAGTTTTAAACTAATGTGGCTTAAAGGATAATTTGTGTTGTAAATATTAGAGTTCATTTTAAAAGAAACTATAATCTCGTGACCGACAAAAAAAAAGTAACCATTTCGATACGTCATTTCCCCTATTTTAACGTTAAAATAGTAAATTATGTTATAAGCTCGAAAAATGTAGTATTTCAGACGTAATGCGGTCGCTAACCTAAATAGCCCGAAAAACATTTTTCGTCCATATGTCATAAGTTGTTTTTTATTCGATCTTGTTTTTAATGCGATTGAGAGTTGTAAAATAATGTAGAAATGAAGTGAACCTATACATTTCATCTTGCACGCTAATTTTTTGGTCTTAATGTTTGTTAGTTAACGATGAAATCTGTAATAGCGTCCGAAAAAAAAAATTTTTTTTTGACTAACATAAAAAGTGTTGTCTAGCTAGCAGGGCAATAATCAATACTTTATTGCGAAGGTTAGCTCTTCGTCTAAATATCTAATCTATAAATCGTCATTTTTTCGGACACAATCGGTTAAAAAGCATACAATTGTATGTGAACGTTTGTACAAAAACCATCGTGTTAAATCAGTTCTTATACCTGACTGACAACGCCGATCTTTAGCTTTTTTTTTACTTTGTAAAATAAAAAGATTAGTTCTTACTATCAAAGAAATTAAATATGCAAGAGAAATAGGTCGAAAAGATTAATAATAATTTATTTATTCCTAAGTTATAAATCTTAACTACATCACTTTCTAAACCAAGAAAATAGATAATCTTCCTGCATTATTCCGTACTTAGATTTATTTTTCATGAAAATAGTCGAATCTATGATTTTCGTTCAAATCCATAAGGGACGCTTGTTTTGTATAGATGATTTATGATCTTATTTTCAACTAAAATACTAGTATAAAAAAAGTATTTCTTCCGATAAACGTGGAAGGAATAGACATTTAAACAGTTAGCCATAACATACGCATACTGACTTGCATTATTTTCATGGATTGAATGGCTACATCTTTGTGTGTGAAGTGAATTTCTTTTTAAAAAATTACAATGCGCTCAATTATGAATTTCCTAACATAACTTTTATGGATAGTGGAGTCGGATATTGGAAGAAAATATTATCATAACGACAACTCGATTATTGATATAATTATTATGGTTTCACAGAAGTTTCTACAGAGTCAGCCATGCTGTAGCAGAGACTGTTGTAGGTCGTATTTTTTAAAAAAACCTAACAATACCTTTACTTTATATTGATAGACATATTCTATTAGAACATTTTTCTAAAATTTAGAGCCTTTGGAAATGTGATAATGCTATGAGCATCAAATATATTCAAAATATCAAAAATCCTTTGGTAGTTAGTTATTGCGGTATATTTTAATAGAGGCATAATTTATACTGTACTCCTAAATTTACGGCATATCACTTTGTTTATGTTATTATATTCACAGAGACTATTAATCTAACCAGCTTTTATTTACGAAAAATTAAAAACTGAAATACTCTATTTTATTGCCGATTGTTCGCAAAGACACTTGGAGTTGTTATTTTACTTTTTCTACCTCTTTTTCCCCGGTTGCGGAGAAATATGTTAGGGGAAGTTTGGGTATCCTCAGACGGTTATATGCAAAGATTCAAGCTTCTAAAAAAGTACTAAGGCGAGTAATTATCAATTTGAATTTATGTATGTCGAAGGTAATGTGTTACTCATAAATATACATGATGAAAACATTTATTGTTCGATTGCATGTAATTTTTAAGAGTCTAGAAATAAGCAAATAATGTTCTTTAACGTTTCTTTATAAACATCTCGAGTTACCTGTCCTTCCCCTGCATCATAGAAGGGTATTTGCCGACAAAGTTTGACCATTTTTTATGGTTCGAGAGTTGGGTATTCTTCGCAGATGTAAACTGACGTCATTTGACTAGTCGAAACTTGTTAGATTTTGGACCTGCTACGCATTATAATTTTAGTTTATATTCTTATTATGAGATTTTAAAATTATGTATGTGTTTGTTTAATTCATTGTAAAGGATTTGATATTGTGCTAATTTTAAAACTTAAATGTTGCCAAGAATATTGAAATGTGATAGCGATGCGATAATCGAGAGAATCATGTAAAATAATATTCCCAAAGTTTGTCATTCTTGTTAAGCCTATATGTAGGTTCCATAAACGGATAGGTGGCGCTAATAATATTGAATTTTTTTATTAAAATATCTAAAGTAAATATCTAATTGATTTTTTTTTAGCGCTAATTGGGATTTTAATTAACTACCTCAGAGTTGGTATACACTATATTTTGCAGCGCAATTGCTTTCACACTCAGTAATGTATTATGATTTTTTTTTGGATGGTCGTTATATTGTGAGTTTCTTAAGTTAGCCAGATTAATAATAAATTAAAAAACCAACGTGATTTGCTTATTGTTGCCTACGCCTGATATTCATAATTTTATTGGGGGTTCTACCTGATGACAAATACAGCTTATGATACCTATCTAGTGGGTATTTTCAGTTTAAGGACCGAATAATATAGAGTTATTGTGCATACATCATCGCAAACAAAAGGTAGCTTTTTATATTATTTCGTATTTACAATCCATTTAACTACAATTTTACACTGTGAATTAATTTTTTTTACTTTTTTCCTGAAATTGTAGCCTATTTACTTATATTATGATATTATCCGAAATTTTTATAAAAGCATTATGAGGGCTTTTACCTGATGGCGAACACAAGTTGTATAGTACCTATACCTGCTTGGTATTTTATACGTATTTAAGTTTTATTTACTTTTTATTACTCTGTTCTCATTACAAGATAGTCCTATAATTTATCCACTTCAAGTACAAAGAAATCGCTAGTTAATGGTTCTAGATGGTAATTATTTTATTGTATTTTATATAAGTGGTGCAAAAATTGGAAACAATTATTAGATATGCTACTGAATTTTAATGAGGGTCCTTCGGAATAATAAATAAAGGTTTATGTCCCTTTCTTTTTAAATCGAGTCGGCAGAGGGTTTGAGAGGGTTATTTAGGTATAAATAATTATTGCGGGGTGACAAATGTACCGCATTATTATACTTATCTTGTTAGACCATATAAATTAGGGTTTTATTTCGCTTTGCCATTCACCAGCGGCGTTTCAACTAAGGGAAAATAATAAAAAGTCTGGTTTAAGGATGGCTCAGGTCGGATCGTAAAAAGTTGGGTTTAAGGATGGCTTATAAAAATTGGGATTTAATTATCCCGCTTTAGCAGCGGCGTTTCACTAAGGTTAAATCATAAAAAGTCGGGTTTTATCTCGGGTCAGTTCATAAATATTAAGGTTCAAGTTAGGGTTAGATAAGAAGCCGCCTCATGAAAGCATCCGGGTTAGGTTGTAAAAAGTCGGGTTTTATCTCGGGTCAGTTCATAAATATTCAGGTTCAAGTTAGGGTTAGATAAGAAGCCGCCTCATGAAAGCATCCGGGTTAGGTCGTAAAAAGTCGGGTTTAATTTCGGGTTATTTTGTAAACAGCACCACCGAACCACCCGGGTTAGGTCATAAAACGCACCACCTGCACCACCCGGGTTAGATCATAAAACGCACCACCGAACCACTTGGGTTAGATCGTAAAACGCACCACCTGCACCACCTGGGTTAGTTGCACCACCAGCACCACCAGCACCACCTGATCTCGCTCTGTCCGTTTCTCTCTACTATTATGTGTGTTTTCTTAAAAATTAATGCGAGAAATTACACCTGCGATCTTCAGCCAGTTTATTATAGTTTGGTTCACGTGGGGAACAGGCAATGCGATGAGTGTCTTCAAGTTGGGCGTCCGTTAATCTCGAACGATATTTGTTCTTCAAAAAATTCATTTTCGAAAAAGATGATTCACATAGCTACATATGTGGAGCCAAACATAGTAGCCAGGTTGATAGCTAGTTTTTGCAATTTGCATACTTTTCTGAAACATGTTTACCCCAAAATCCTTCAGTGGATGCAGTTTTATACATTTGCAAGGAAATTTCTTCTTGCAAGTCAATTATCTCCATTTGAAGTAAGGGCTTTGAAATACTAAACGTCTTCGCAGCCACATCAGTCCATTCTGCCGTTGCAGCAACTTCATAAGGCGATTTAAGGAAATGAGACAACTTCCCTATCTCTGCAAAGTCTTGGAATCTTGCAGCAAATTCCTTCCCAAAATCTGTGATAAACCTTAAAAACACTGCACACAACACTTCAGACCTCTCCTTTTTATATTCAAGAATTTTCGGGAAATGATTAAATTCTTGACTTGCAATATCTTTTTCAAAGATATCCAGCTTGCGACGGAAAGCAGACACACTTTGTATCAGATCACATATTAGTTTCCCATTTCCTTGTAACTCGGTGTTGAGCGCATTGAAATATTTCAGAATATCCTTCAGGAAAGCCATAGCTAACATATTGCGCTCTATTGTTATGAACTCCAAGTGCTTTGTTTCTTCCTGCGTATCCAAGTTTTGCAAGAAGGAGGTTACTTGATTTTTATTTGCCAGAAACGTTCTATAACTTGACCTTTACTTAGCCAACGAATATTGTTGTGTTGCAGTAAGTCAGAGTACGCCGAATCACATTTAGAAAGAAACTCCTTGAACTGTCGGTGCTGTACAGCAGAACGAGTTCTCATAAAATTTATCAATTTAACCAAGCTGTCCATTACGTCTTGCAGAGTAGCACTAAGTTTTCCACAAAGGGCTGTCTGGTGAATAATGCACTGATAAGATATTAGGCCTGCATTTTTATCCCTGATTCTCCTTACTAATCCTTTTTTTATGCCAATCATCGCTGGGGTCCTATCAGTTGAAAGAGACACCATTTTATCATAACTAATGTTTGATTTTGTTATGAATTCATCAAAAGTCTTAAATAAATCTTCTCCCCGAGTCTTACCTTTAAACGGCAATATTGCTAGAATTCTTCACTGAATACTTTACTTTCAACGTCAAAAAGTCTCACGAAAATAGACATGTGTTCATTATCAACAATGTCACATCATTCAGTGCTATGACGTAGCAAGGTGCCTTCTGCAGAAGTTCGAACAAACTGCTTTTGTTGTCGGCAGCTAAAATTTCGGTTCTTCTTGCATTACTTCTTGCCGACAATGAATGCGGCGACAACTTCCTTTTTCTCTTCAAAAAGTGCCGTGGCCACTTTCAACATGCATTCTTTTACTATCTCAGGGTCTGAAAATGGCTTCTGGTGTTTATTAAGCGTCCAGCACACACGCAAAGCTGTTTGTGCGGATTTTTCTTGTTCGCTCATGCAGCGAACTAGTAAGGCCGTACTTTTTTTGTATGAAGTGAGATATGCCTGGAGTTTTTCTTTACGAGCTTCACTGCCAAGGGGAAAGTTTTTGTGGAACTGCTGATGTATTATTTCGTAGTGTCGCTTTAAATTGGCACTTCTAGCAATAGCGACAGTTTTGTTGCATATGAGGCAGACCGAAACCGCATCAGGCCTATCAGGCAGCGTAAAACAATATTGTTCAATCCACTCAGTCAGAAACTTTCTATTTTCATTGTCAACTTTTCGCTTTTTAAGATCCATATTGATATAGGTAATAGGTAGGTATCTACGAAACGTTTTAGCAGACGATAAATTTTATACATATAACACAAATGAACAAATGCTCCGCACAAGATCGCAACGCAATATCTATGACTGCCGACGCACGTGTCAAACCTGCACTCCAACGCACTCTAGTATCTGGCGATACACAGCACAAATAATTAAAAGCCGGGAAATTTAAAATAGTACCACATTACCTAATTTGTCGCTGTAATCATTAAATTGTATCGGTAGATAAGTTATTTAATAATATTTGGCGGTCCAAGTTTAGACCATACGCGGTTCGGATACGGACCGCGGTCCACCTGTTGCCGACTGCTGTTCTAAAAGTTGGATAATATCTTATAGTTATCTTTGTAAACTCGAAAAAGGAAAATAGCAATCACATCGCTACCACAGAATTAACAAGAATTAATTCTGTGTCGCTACAATGTAAATCTGGGAACAGCGCAACGGTCAGCTGTTTTTACATTTTTTGGTTTTAATGATTGATGACTGATTTTCCATTAAGAGTAGATTTATTTACCGAAGAGGCAAATTTTTCCAGAGATGCCAAAATAAATTTCCACAATAATCATGTATGGACGGATGAGAACGCACATGCAATTTTAGAAGGTCGCCATCATCAGTTTTCACTTAACATTGAGTGGGAATTGTTGGTCATTTAGGCCCATTCTTTTACAACCGAGGCTTACTAGAGAAGTTTATCGTCGATTTCTAAAAGACGAATTGTCCATACTTTTAAAAAATATCCCATTGCCATTGAGGTTGCAAATGTATTTCCACCTCATTTCAGTTTAGTTGCTCGTGAATATTTGAATACAGTGTATCTGTCAAATGACACCGACCAACGAGTGTGGTGGCAACTCCGTTGCTGACTTCCCTGACGATGTAAAATATTAAAATTTCATTAAATTATACAAGTCGGTTCAAAAGTTAGAGCCAAAGAAGTAAATCGCTGGGTACCCCTTTGGGGCTCTGTATCTCATTTAGGTGTACTTAGCAATTTTTTTCTATGACAAATTCGAGTTATTCTGACCTTCTCTGTATGCTCCCCAGCAATTAGGAACTTACCGTACACCCTGTATACATATCAAAAAAACCGTGTAGCAGTTAAAATGGTGACATTTCTGCTTACGAAATATACCGATTTAAAATGAATTAATATACGTTTCAAAATATTCATATTTTTGCGTAAAAAAACTTTTGTGATCAGGGACAGGGAAGGTTACTACGTGACCATTTTCCCACTCCGCCATCGTCACCTACTTAAAAAAAAATGGCCTACAAATCACATGATTGATTTAAGCCTTCCTTAATTCAATTTAATAGTTGTTTGCGCCAACTTACCCCGTCATTGGCCGCAACTTTTCCGTTCTCTTAAATCAGGAGAACAGAAATATAACGTGGTCAAATTCGTATGCCGCCATAATTTTAAGATTAATCGAATACCATACTTACCCGTATGAAGATTAATCGTAATTTTCCGAGCTTGTCTTCCGATATGATTACGTTGTAGTTTCTTATTAGTCGGACCAATCGATACGTGTTTAAAGCAAAAGAGCCGCCTGCATCCGCTCGCGCCCGGGCGGCTAAGTAATCATTCTGTTTTTTGGCAAATTGCCGAACTTAACTTGGGGTAGCCGGGCCGGGTTGGGTTGTAATCATATCGGAAGACAAGCTCGGAAAATTACGATTAATCTTCATACGGGTAAGTATGGTATTCGATTAATCTTAAAATTTTCCTTCGCTTGTCTTCCGATATGATTACGTTGTAGATGTTGAAAGCCATCTTAAGGCAATTTGCAAATTTTTAAATAGGTACTAAAATAAAATTTTATAATATTTTTTATTGAGTTTATATATATGATTTTCAAATATCTGAACCAAATATAACATATCCCTAACATGTAACATTACAAATTTATGTAACATATAATGCATAGTATATTGTTACCTATTGTTATTATAATTAAGAAATTATAAAACAATAATTGCTTAACGATCTAGAGATAATTAACTCAATCTAAACCTAAACTTAATATTGTATTTGCAAATATCTCGTTTGTATACCTATATGTATCTGCATACGATACGGTAATTAATTTAGGAATATAATTAATTGCTCATATACCTAAATAATGTATGCAGTAAAATAATAAACATAACCTGGTCATTAACGCGCCTGATTGCGCAAAATAATTTTAGCCAAAGACATTTAGTTATAATGTCTCTGATTTTAGCAAATAGTTTATTTGGCAAACCCTCAGGGCAAACCCACTGTTCTATGACTATAAAATTTAAGTAATAGTTCGGACTCCAACCTGCTGTATTTTTATTGGTGTTAATATTTACGCTCGCACTAAAAGCAGCCAAGGTAAAAGCGTGTCGTACGCTATGCCCTGAAAAAATGTTTACATTCATTCCGCTATTTTTTAAGTGCCATTTTTACCCATGCATCTACTTATTGTTTGTGATGAAGCAGGGTGGAACAGCTTTTTATGGGTTAATATTATGTGATAATGTTGAACGGCTTTTTGAACTGGCATTTATGTAATAGTCTAGTGTAGATGCTACACATAACAAAACAACCTAAAATATGGAGATACTAAAAATTGATTGGTGTTTATGCGGTTCGGAAGTTCTTTATTTTTTCTGAGATTTTAACTTTGATCTTTTCAGGGGATTTGAGTATACTATTTACCTCTGGTTCAATGTTCCATGTAAGCAAATATTTGGATTGAGGATTGAGGTGGTTTGATGTTATAAACTGCCCTTTAGAAATCATTTAATTATTCTTTTGTTTTTACTGTTTAGATTTACTACTCCCTACTATTACTGTTGGGTAAGCCAAACTGATAATAATTTAAGAAAATCTAGATTTTCCAAGCAGTTACTGAAATTACTGAGGGGTCGGCGCTACGGATAAAAATTTAAATTTTATAACGGGAAATTCAAATTCTCGCGCTTATAAATCTAAGGCGAACATTCTGAATTAAGGTCAATATACAGGGTGTTTTCTAACTACGGTACAAAACTTCAGGGGGTTATACCTAAGGTCGTTTTAAGAAAAAAAATTCCTATGAACATATGACTGAAGTTGGTCGTTTCTGAGATACAGAGCGTTGAAGTTAAAAAAAAAGGTCATAAATATCCTTAAATCAAAAATGTGATAATAAAAGTAAACCTTTTAAAACCAGTCGTGCATTTTATCAGAAGGTGGACATTTTGCTCATTTTGGTTGTAATTTTATGTTGTCCATGGATAACTTTTAATTTTTTTTGTAGCAAACGAAGTCAGATATGAAAAAAACACAAGAGACCAAAAAGTCGTATTTGTAGTTGCTTAATCTAAACAAATAAAAAAAGAGCTAAATACAAAGGCAGTGGCGTACTTTTTCTTCTCAATAATAATTGGCTGTGGTGCCCACTGGGACGCCACTGGACCTAATAATTTCAATCTAGTTAGGGCTAAGTAAGCGCCTTATTACTTTAAATAACTAAACCAAATTTCAACCAAATCGGTTTAAGGATATTTATGACCTTTTTTTTTAAACTTCAACGCCCTATATTTCAGAAACGAAGCAACATATGTTCATAGGAACATTTTTCTTCAAACGACTTTACGTATCACCCTCTAAAGTTTTGTATCGTAGTTAGAAAACACCCTATATTTTGGAAGAATAAAAGGAAGTCATAACAACGTTACTGATATGGCAACAAGTTTTATTAATATTAGATATTTACATAAATCGGCCTTAAACGAAGAACAGTAAAGAGATAATAATTATCCCTTCGAAACCCGAATTATACAGAAATGAGTTAGTAAAGTCACTTTATACGATACGAACAAGTAGAATCACTCAACGTCGGGCCTTTGATGTCTCGGGATCTAAAGCGGTTTGCCGACACACCGGCTGGTCGGGGTATGCATCGAAATACGGGGTCGGCATAGGGAGTAATGACATGTAATGATATCGTGGCAGGAAGCGCTACCGGGGTTATATCCAAAGTACATTATTTCTAACATAAAGTCTGTGCGTTTTAAGAAGTCCGCTAAGCCATAAAACCTCTTGAGCATTATGTCGGTGGCTCTCAAACAATAAATTATATTGAAGGTAATTTTGGATGTTGATGAATTACATTTTCTAAATAAAATAATTTAAAGTAAATAAAAAATTAGTTTACGTAAAGAAAAATAATAATTTTTTAGCTTTTGTAGTATTCAGACAAATTAGTTTTACGAATTCTTTTTTATAAAGTTTTGGTTCTAAAAAGAACCGATTTTGTAGTCTTGCGACAGAACGTACCTACTTGTAGATAGGTACTACTAAAAGTAGTCTTCCTCTGCATTTGAAATTTCACCCATGCTTTCAGACTCATCAGAATCAACATCATCGTCATCATCATCATCATTCGTAATAATTAACGGTCTTACTTCGTCTATAACCTGTTCCGTCTCATAAGATTCAAAAATAATTTTTTCTGTGTGTTCAATGCATTTCCGCCATTCTTCTTTGCCCGCTTGGCTATGCGCCTCCTCCCATAACTTTATAACGCTAGGCTTACCGATATTTTTACAGGCATGTTTGTCATAATAGTTCTTGCTAATACCCCATACCAATTCAATTGCGTTGTAATGACAATGGTAGGGCGGCAATCTCAAAACTTGATGTCCATATTTGAGGGCTAATTCGTCAACAACATACTTTTTTTTAAATGACTGCTCTTTACACTTGCTTAAAAGTTCACTTTTTAAATATAAATTTTCATGGTTTATGTTTTTCTTTGACAACCACTCTTTTATTTCTTCCTTTTTCCAGCTGCTTGTAGGGAATTTCTCTTCGAGTCTCGTATGGTAAGAGGCTTTGTCTAAAACAATTAAGGAAGGTTTTTCTAAACTTTCCAAAAGTGTTTCCTCTAACCAATGCTCAAAAATTTCAGCATCCATATTGCCGTGATAATCATCAGTTTTTTTTTGTTGATGAAAATATCAAACTGACATTTAAAACAAAACCTTCTTCATTACCAGCATGTAATATAATATACCTTTTTCCATTACTTGCACGGGTACTTGAATAACAATGCTTTGAGTCATCCTGCCAAGACGTTTTTGTTGAAGTTCCGTTTGCAAATACCCATGTTTCGTCAAGAAAAACAACTTGCCTTGACAATTCCGATTTTTTGTTGTTTAAATAATCCCTTAAAAATTGCCATCTTTTCGAAACAACATTGGACAGCTCGCAAAGCAGTTTTCTGTTGTTCGTTTTTTTATATTTGAAACCCATATGTTTTAAGATGATGGACAAACTGTTAGTTCCAATATCGCAAAGTTTTTTCTGCTCTATCTTTTTAAGAATAGCTTTGAGGGTAACATATTCCTTGGCTTTATACATATCATAAACAATATTCCTAATAGAGAGTTTTATCCCTTGGGATAAATCCAAGGTTTTTGAATGGAGTCGAACCCTTTTATATGGTCTGTCCAAATCCTCTTCACTCTTTTAGAAGTCTTCTTAAGGTCTTCTCTGAAATGCCGCAAGCATCAGACGTTCGTTTTTGCAGTGCCAAAACAGACTCTAACGGGCCCGAGTTATATTTTTCTAAAGTAAAACAACGTTCCACTTGTAATACCAAACGGCGTTCACCTGGAGATAAATGCCTTCTAGGCGATGTGCCACCTTGCTGAACATTTTCCATAACTTTGCTTAATAACTGATTTTAATTCACACACGATGAGAAACAAACTAAAAGTGAAAAGCACAACTACTTATTTAAAATAAAGTAGAACATACCATCCCGCACTTCAGCAAATTTTAATTATTTCTTGGAAAATAGTAATTATTATGAAGATTTAATTATAATAATCCCAAAATAATGTCATTATCGGAAAAGTATATACCTGACAAAATCTTTAACATATTTAACCATCCCTAACTTGAGCAAATTTTAATTGGTTCTTGGAAAATAGCGATTATTATATAGATTTAACTATAATAATAGCAAAATAATTTAATTATGTATTTAATTATTATTTATGCTCAACGCGTAATTCTAAGATAATTTTGTTTTGAAACCTCTGATTTCGGCCAGTAATAGAATACAGTAAACCAGTGGGATGTTCGGTGTGATCAAGTATAGCGAAGGTGCGAAGATATTGTAACTTAACCGACTTACTGTTTTAAAAGCGATAACATCCCTTGGTGATTTAATCCGATATCGGACTTCTTAAAACGCACAGACATTATTATAAAACATTAATAAAATTGATTGATTGATTAAAATTGAATTATATTAAAATATATAGAAAGCGGAAGTATGTTATTATTACAATAAATCAAATTTTTTATGTAGTTTATTTTTTCCTCTATTACCTTATTATTTTTATTAGTTTTTATCTATGAGGTTTAACATTTATTCAGGGCATATTTTATAAGTTGTCTGAAATAAAACTCAGATGCATATCGAGAATAATTATAGTTCTATCGACATAATAATATAACAAAATAACGACGTGATAACAAAAGCATAATTTTATATAATATTTAATACGATTTAAAAAAAATAAAAAATCTATCGCTTGAAGAAGCCGTTGATTTATAAAAAAAATAGGCTACAGGTTGCTTCCAGCTTGTAGCTATACCCCTAGCCATAATAACTAAAGCACTTGTAGCTATTTCGGTGTTTCTCTGGGCATGTGTTTCTTGGAACCCTAAGATTTTTTCTTTTGAGATGTCGTAAAACAAATGAGATTTAACTGACATCTCATCTATGCAAAGAATACAATCTTTTTTTATATCTTTTAGAAGTCGAACCATTAACTGTATAATCCCGAAAATAAAATCATTGAATCCTGGGTTTAAAATCCATCTTCTTGTGAAGCGATGTAAAGTTGTCACTGAAGGAAATCTATAAATTTCGGAAATTTTTTTGTATGCTTTATGCTATATACGCTGATAGTAAACTGTTTAAACTCATCGCTATATCTGCAACCTTTTGGTGCCTTGTTTAATAGATTTAAGTAGTTGATTTTTTAAAATCTGGCATGATTTATTTGGAAAATTTTTGTCCAGGTTTTTGAAAACATCTTCTAAAGTTAAATCATTTTCTAGGGCTTTTTTGCTCTTGCAATCATTCAGAGACTTTTTTAAATCTTTTAGATATATCTTTTTTCAATCCAACTTTTCTTGGTGAACTTGCTGATAATTTAACCGATGTCTGGATACTTTTATCTTAAAATAAAATAATTATTATAATCTATTTAGGTACTATGAGTATTAAATTTTAACAGAAAACTTGGCCAACCATTTAATGCAAAAAAAATAAATACCATTTTTATGAATCTCAAATATAGCAATAGTATCAAACTTACCATGAAAAACCGTATTTTCTGTCGAAACGGAGGCACCTCTAAAGGTTTTTAGGGTCATGTTATATTCACCATGCAGCTTCTATAATGGGAAAATATACAAATTACAGGCATTTAAAGTAGGCGTACTTATACATTAATTGATTAGACACCCCGCAGATCGAACTACATTATACCCTCTTTTAACTAGAGAAAAGAAAAGTAACCTTCTGTCTAAATGGAGACATCTTTACTCATTCTTTGTAACAGGCTACATTCACCACAATCTTAAAAAAAAATATTTTAATCTATTATTATTATTATTATTTATTTGTTGTTATAAGTAACCAACTTTTTTTAAACTGCATGATAATTAGCCCCATAAAACAAAAGTAAGTATATACCTTCACCTTCTGTTGAAACAACATTGTCTATACTTTTTCGATTGCGCCACCTATCCTCACTATCATCTATAAAAAAAAATATAACGATTTAAACATAGAACCACAGATGTACCTACAATCTAATTGGAAAAATAAGTGGAGTATTACTACTAATTTTTTTCTTTAAAACATCAAATACAACTTCTCTACAAATTTCCAAACTTACCCTGTATTCAATTAGACGGCAATTTGAAAGTAGGAACTGCATAATGATAAAGACGATTTTTACTGGAAAAACTGTCCTCGGTAAAATGTAATCCGCAAATCCTTCCTTTCTTATTACCTTCCTCTGGTGTAATATTGGCATACCGATAGTTTCCAGTAAAGCATAAAGCCATTTTCCAACTGCGGTACCTGAATTTGGTTACTTATTAATTAAATAATGTCCTAGGTACCATATTAATTAATATTTATAATTTAAGTAAACATACCAAGTAAATATTACGATATTAAATTTTATCTACATTAAATAAAAAATAAATTTCCTACCTAGCTTCATCTTTTGGTATGCGGAAAAATGGAAGTCCTGTACATATTTTAGTATAACACCCATCAACAGAACAGTATATAAGAGGAGACATTTTAACACGACCGCCACAAATAACAAGTTAAGCAACAACAATTAATAATAAATAAATAAAAATCAAATCTACGCTTTAAAAAATTAGTAATTTTTAGACCCACTGTGTATAAAGCGCTGAAAATAGTTCGTTTGGGATGACTAGCTTCTACCCGACACGCTCTGTATCGTCAACTAACCAACTACTTACTGGCGTGCGGGCGGGGCGCGGGACGAACAAGGGCACGCCGGATTTCATCTCGAGCGAGAGTGGTTCTACCTATCTTTGTTCGTTGTTCGTATACGATGGTAAAGTATACAAAAAAAAGGATTAAGAGCTAGATTGTATAGTTTATTAATAGTATTATTTATTTTAAGTTTGATTAGGCTCTTACTTAAACTCTCTGGAGCAGCTGCAAGTAGTTTCGTAGCAGGTAAAATTGAGGCTGAAGAAGTTTTATGTTTTTCCTAACTCAGGTATATATACCTTTGAAAGTGTCCAAGTTTACTACATCCATTGTGAATGGGCTCTCTTGCAGGGCATAAACTACGTAAATATTTTTTATTCTTTTCACAGAAGACATTTTATCTTCAAGTTTTTTCTATGTTTCTGTACCTCCGGACGTCACAGAATTTATAAAACTTGACAGTAACATATAAGCTTCTGAATTTCTCTGTGCAGCTTCCAACGATTGTGCTTGGTTCGCGACGTTTTTTGGAGTTGCAATAACAATTAACGGTGTCGAATAGGATTTGAACTCAATCTAATGATAAAGAATCTCTTATATAATCATCGCAGCTTTCATCGGCAGCCGTAAAATTGCAGTTCTTACTAAGTTGTTAATTCTGGCAAATATTTACTTATTGTCTCAACAGGCTGTTGTTCTCTAATAGTCAAACAGTGTTTGGAAATTACCTTGTTTTTAGGCTTGATAAAAATATAATCTAGAGTTCTAACAGCTTCTTCATACGTTTCACAATTGATAATAAAATCGTAGTTTGTATGACTTCATGATAAAATTGATTAAAAGTTTGAGTTTACCGTCATCACCTATACAGGATCATGTCCGTTTTTTAAATCAGTCGGGGACTATTAATTTCTATTTTTAAAGAGGTAAGCTTCTCAGCGGGACTTGGATTTAATGCTGAATCTTCAAATTCGTAGCTTATTGAGATAGAAGAGGTGGTAGGCAGCAGCAGAGAAGTGTGTATTTTTAATAATTTGGTGATCGTTCTCGGTCAGTTTATTGTAGTGGATGGGGAAGGGGAGGCTGCGGGCAGGAGTTAGCCAGTATCTCGGTAGTCTGTATAATTTGAGTGCATGGGTTTGAGTGAATGTGTGATTGTATGATCACAGGACTCAGGCAAACGTCCGTCCGTTTGTAGTAGTTGATAATAAATTTGTCAATATGTTCAACAATGGTCGGCATTTATAGGTCATTATGTAGCATATGTATCATCGTGATGCGTGGAGCATTAATCATAATTCTGAGTACTTTGTTCTGAAATGTCTGAACTTTTTCGAATGTTGACTTGGATACGGTGCACCAGGAGACAACACCATAATAAATAAGAACAGGTCTAATAATAGTCTTGTACAGCAATGTCTTTGTTCGTAAGTCAAATCTACTTCTACTGTTGATGAGCGAGTAGATGGCGCCGAGTTGACCATTTGCTTTTTTTAAGCGTTGGTCTACGGTACCGGTCCAAGCCAACCTCTTGTCGAAAGACATACCCAGATATTTGATGTTATTACACCCGTCTATTCTGGTGTTTTTGACTTGAAGTCTGGTTTGAGGAAATTTACAAGTTTTAGCATCATTTATTCGAATTTTCGATTTGTCTAACCACGCCTCGATAAGTTTTATGTGGCGTAAGCTTTGGGACTACCAACCTTAACTGTTTGGCGGTGGCGGTGATCGAGGTATTGTCAGCAGGATAAACTTGCATTGCAGGGAATAAAAAGCCTTAGTTTCTCCTTTGAGGTTGGCTATATTATTGGAAAAAACGCGGCACTTTAATTGCTTGTAAGAAAGTTTTGATAACTCAGAATAAATTAAAATGCTGTCTTATACTGCATAGTTCAAGGATTTGTCAAGACTTTCATGCCAAAGGATCAAAACGAAACTAACAAAATTCCCAGAATATTTTGTGAGTTTTTCACTGCAAAGTAAAAATTCTCAAAAATGGACTTACGGCAGTTTAAAAAAAAGCTCTTCATAATGTAATGCTAGCCTTATGAAAACTTTCTACCTATACCAAAGAGACGGAAGGCATAAGATAGAATTAGAGGTTTTTTTTTTTTTTTTTTTGAAAATTTATTTATTAACACAGTATAACAATAATTACAATATACATATCCCTATTCCTCTAGACAGTGTTTTTAAACACTGGTATTGAGGAGAATTATTTTTATAATAACAGTACGATTTCTTATAAACTAAACATTTTTCATGTAAACGTTCTAAGACACATTGAGAAACTCCTTTAGGTGTTTGACAAACCTACCGTAATTTCTAATACTTTTTATATTCTCTGGTAAACTATCATATTCTCGCGATGCCTGATATATAGGATTATTTAATCCTTTATTACTTCTGACATTATTGTGGAATACATTTTCTCGTGATCTAGTATTGTGGGTATGGATATCTCTTGAAAATATTATGTTAATATTTGATTTTTGTGTTTTATTTATTATCCTGTGTATAAGTTTGCCCTGTTCAAATTTTAATACCTTATGTAATTGCCATACTCTTAAATTCTCATACAAATCCACAGTGTGAGTCAGTGGATCATAATTAAATAGAACTTTTAGTATTTTGTTTTGTAGTACTTGCATAGAATTGTAGTTTGTAGTCCCACATGTGCCCCATACGGGGATCAGATATCGGAAACGTGATAATACGAAGGCATTGTAAACATTTAGTTTGCTTTTATGCGAGAGATAGTTTCTGTTTTTATATAAGGCACTCACCATCGGAAGTACTTTACCAGATATATAATTTATATGTTCTGACCAACTTAGCAGATTATCCATTATTAATCCTAAATATTTTATTTTTGCTACATGCTCAATTTGTATATTATTTATTTTTAAATTTGGTAATGTTACAGACTTATTTTTTTGTTTAAAAAGCATATATTTCGTTTTATCTGCGTTAATTTTTAATTTATTACTTAAGAGCCAGTCTGTATACCTTCTAAGATCTAAATTCACTATATTTTCCATTTCATTCGCATTTTCAAAATCATACATCAATACGGTATCATCTGCAAATGTATAATAATTAGCGACCAATCCAGCACATTGTAAATTTAACACATAAAGGGAATAAAATAGAGGTCCAAGAACCGAACCTTGGGGCACACCGCACTCATTTATTTTGGTTTCACTTATAGAGGAATCTAGTTTGACATATTGTCTCCTATTTGATAAGTATGACTTAATAATACTATACATTTTGTCCCTAAATCCCATTTTATATAGTTTGTCTAATAATGTATCTATATCAACTACATCAAATGCCTTTTGGAGGTCCACAAATACTGCAATAACTATTTTACCCATATCTAACTTTGACGAGATGTTATCTGTCAGATCAACAGTTGCACTTAGAGTGTTACTCTGCTTGATGAACCCATATTGGAATTCATCCATAGTTATATATTTACTTATAAAGGACATCATTCTATTTTTTATTACAGTTTCCAAAATCTTTGCAAAAACACTAATTACACTAATAGGGCGATAGTTGCTCATACAGGATTTGGGACCCGCCTTGAATATGGGAGTCACTCTATTGATTTTTAATTCATCTGGAAAGGAAGCTGTTTCAAAGCACTTATTTATCAATTTGGTTAGAATTGAGATTAGCCCATTTTTTAGATTAAGTATATCATGAACGGTAATCCGATCATGCCCCGGAGCAGAGGATTTTTTTAGATCCAATATAATATTCACAACCTCCTCTTCAGTGCAGAACTCTAAAAATAAAGTTTTATCGCAGTGGATGTCCCTAGACTTGATGTTTTGACGAGTTTCATATCCTAAATTATTTATTTCAGAGTCTAATTCTCTTATAATTTTTTTGCCCACAGTACAAAAATGATTATTCAGTTCATTGGTTATATCTATCTGATTTTCTATTGTTATGTTATTGACCACTAAAGTTTCAATGTTTGTTGTGCTTTTTTTGCCTTTAACTAAACTGTTAATGAAACGCCATTGCTTTTTTGGGTCAGTTCCGCACTCGGACCATTTATTTCTAAAATATTGATTTTTAAGTGATTTAATTTTATTTGTTATTTTATTTTTTAGGGTATTATATTCACTGTCAAATACGTCACTTCTAGGGAACCTTTTTTTCTTTTTATACAACCTGTCTCTATCCTTAATCAAATTTATGAGGCCACTATTCACCCATCTGTTATTTTCATGGCAACGAATTACTTCTAAATATTCAGCCTCCTGTCTACATAGATTAATTAGATCAGTTAGCTCTTGAAAAGTTTGTATGTTATTATTTATTTTTTGACTGAATAGTGACTTCATTTTTTTGTAATCTACACGTTTGGTTTTATATGTTATTTTGGGTTTATAGACTTTTACATTAATTTTAATGGTAAATAACAGTTTCATGTGATCCGAGAGTGCGTTGTCCTCTACTGTAATTAAAGTGCAATTTTTACTACTTTCTTGATCCGTCAGCACATAATCAATTAGGGTTCTGGACTCAGGAGTTATTCGAGTAACTTGATCTTCATTGACTGTATTTTTAATTACGAAGTTATTTAATGCAAGTAAATTTTTAAAATTTTTGACACTGTTGCCTACATCTAACAGATTTATGTTAAAATCTCCTACAATAATATGATTTTTTGGGTGTTGCACAAGTATATTTTCAAGTGTTTCAATAAACTGATTATAATGATAAGATGGGGGTTTATACCATGCACTTATCTTTATTGCACCTACTTGTACACAAATCCAGCTTATGTCATCATCTGGGTTGGACTTACATAACTCCCTATGCTTAATACCGTTCCTAATGTACGTGGATGTACCACCACCTCTCTTCTTCCTACAAGAATGTAGAGCCTGATAGCCCTCGATATCGTAAAGCCACACTTCACTCTCCGACAGCCAAGTTTCAACCAGCACCAAAATGTCACATTTCTTGTCCTCTAATAAACATTCTATTTCCTCTAATTTATTCCTTACACTTTGGATGTTTAAATACACTACCGATAATTGATTACTGCAGTGAGATTCTTTTAGTTTTTTAAAATTTCTGTGCTTTCTACAAGAAGAGTTTTGGCACCTTCTTCTTTTTTAAGTAAAACATTTCCATTCCCAAACCACAGGTACTTATATCCCATTTCATTTTTAAATTTTTTAGCTGCCATATAGATTTCCTGATTGGTTTTAGTCAAATCATGGTTCAGATATACTTTATTAGCCTCTATATATCCCAAGTCCCTACTTTTCAGCTGAAACTTCTTGTCGGTTTTTAACCACTTTGTCTTTGCGGATTTTTCTTCAAAAACTATTTTGATTGGGCTGCCTTTTGTTTTATCCCTGCCCATTCGGTGTGCAGTAAATTTTCCTGATGGTATGTTAAAGAATTCCCCAATTTTTTCTATAACTTGTACTATAAATTAACGCTTCTTCACAAAATTTTGTAATTGGGGTTTTTTTAGGACGAAAAATTGATTTTTTTATGAAACTTTAATATACAATGTAGGGGGCGCTGTCTGCGGTATTTTTTGCTGATTTAGTAGGTCATCACTTTTTTGTGCCTCGGTGTATTTAAGTTTTTAATGAAAATAATGTTTTTTTCATATTTATTACGTAGAAAAGGTATACTAAGTTCAGGTCGCCCAGAGTTACGGTTTCGGAGATATTAGCATTTAAATTATTCTGTGGGTTTTTTTATGTACCATTAACTAGCGGACACTCAACACAAAGGATCAAGACGAAACAAGCAAAAATTCGAAAATATTCCCATTAATATTTTGTGCTTTTTTCGCGTTTTTGCGTAAAAAATCTCAAAAATGAACTTGTTATACTTTAAAAATAAGCTACTTATAATGTAATGCTAGCTTTATGAAAATCTTGTACCTACCAAAGAGAAGGACGACATAAGATAGAACTACAAATTTTAGAACAATTATGAAATATTTCTTCTGGTAATATTTTTTTTTTTATTATCAAGGTTATCTTTGTTTTTCTAGAAAATTGGGTTGAGAATATAACTGTAAAATGCACGACACTTTAATTGTTTGTAAGAAAGTTTTGATTACCCAGAATAAATTTAAATACTGTTATATACTGCATAATTTAAGGATTTATCAAAACTCCTATGCCAAAGGACCAACACGAAGCTATTTAATAAAACTTCGAAAATATTATCATAAACATTTTATGAGTTTTTCAATGCAAAGTAGGCCGTCTTTTACTCCTATCCATTAGTAAGAAGGTTAATTTTAAATGTTTTCTTTAAAACTATAAAGTAATTGTCGGAATTTTAATTTTCAATCCATAATACATTTTAGATTTGAATTTCCCGAAACGTAGTTGCGTCAACTTACCCCGTCATTGGCTGCTACCTCTTCGCTTATCTGAATAAGGAAAACAGAAATATAAAGCAGTAAAATATGAATACTTTTAGGAAAATATGATTGCATTTTAAAGTAGATACCTAATTCTGATATTTATTTAATTATTATTACATTACGAATTACGTCCTTCTTTTTTTTATTGTCACCTTTCTATCAATATTTTCTGGACGCTAAAAAGTTTACCTCAATTTCTTTACAGCGAGCGTCAAAATAAAAAACTTTTGTGTGAAATTAATAACAGAAATGGAAATAGTTCTGCAATATTTTTTAATATTTCGTTTCATTATTTTTCCAGAGATCATTTTACTTCACTTTCAAATGGTTAATTAAACCAGTCAAGTCTAACCACAGAGAAAAAAATCAGCCAGAGGTGGCCGGTGGTCGACAACTGGTACATTGGTCAAAGTTGCCCCAGTGTTTGGCAGCGTGCTTTCATCTTCATATATCAGGAAAGCATAAATAGGTTAAGGTAAGTCAATCCTATAACAAACAACTAACTATACCATTGAACTTAAAACACTCATGCATGAGTCATGCATGGGTCATGCATGGGTCATGCATGGTTAGTTGGTAGTAGCACATGCACCATTAGCAGAGTTCCGTAAAGAATTTTTCCTACAAAAAATTTCAACTTTTTATATCGTCTAGAATTTCTAGAAATACGCAGGATTTTATAGTATTGCTATTTATGTATCGGGTCTCCCACTAAGAATGGTTGTCGGCCGTATCTCAGTAAGTGTTAGTCGTATGGCCTGCGGAAAAAAAATATATTGGGTAAAGTGGTCATGAAAAATTGCTGGAAATTATTTTCAAATTTCTCAGACTGGCGCTAGAGGGCGCAACAATAACGGTAAATATGAATCACGAAGTTTCCTCAAAAGTCGCCTAGTTAAGGGATCCCGAAAATAACATTTTTGTATATTTCGAAGATTTATTAACAAAATTCACCTATATAACGTCTTCGTCACTTTTCAAATAAAGTGGTGGGGGAAGGTTGAACATTAATTCGTAATAAATGCTGATAACTCCGGTCTGGCTTAACATAATTTAGTAAACTTAGTTTTGTTAAAAACGGCTTTTCTCACACTATATATTATCTTATGAACTACGGCAATATGTGTTTAACACTAGGCGCTAGGGGGCGCTGTCTTACAACTTCACAAACATTGCGTGTTTTTTCCATAATTGTAAATATAATAGTATGTTCAATTTCACCTGATTACAAGGATGATTGAAAGTCTAAGAAGTCAGCGAAAGCCGCAAGTTAATATCTATTTTCAATCCGGAGATATCAACAACAATAATCATAATTACGGAACATTATGATTTTGCTTTCAAGTAGCCATTGTAAAGGTTTTTTTAAGAGTCAAATAGGCCTTGGAAAAACAAAACATGAATTTATACTGTGCACGCGTGTCACCTTTCATTATTACGTCAAAAATTCTGTCGTGCCAACAGTGTTGTGTCGTATTTGATTTTCAAAATGCCTTTGTTACTTGAAGAAGCGGATGACATCATTGCGGTGTATTTTGAATGTTTGGGAAATGCAACAATTGCTGATCGGGTTTACGCAGTACGATACCCTCAAAGGCGCCGATACGACAGTAGAATGTTTAATCGTTTAGCTAGCCGTTTTCGTACTACTGAAAGTATTCGTCGCCCTGTATATCGCGAACGGCGCCGAGGTCGAACCGAGGAAAACATTGTAAATGTTGGTCATTACTCGCTCTACTGTGCATAGGATTTTAATAGAAGAAAGGTAAGTAATTATATCTATATGTCATAACTCTTAAATAGTTTACAATAATGCCAATATTTCTCTTAATAGTTTTCAAGTCAATGTAATAAGTATTTTGTTTTTCTCTAGGCTACATCCCTACCATATTGTGCTCCACCAGGCTTTGATCCCGCAAGATTATGATAGAAGATTGGATCATTACTACTGGTTGCTCAATATGATATTGGAAGATAGAAATCTCCTCTCCAGAGTGTTGTGGACTGATGAAGCTACTTTTCATAGTAATGGAGGAGTAAACCGCCATAATATGCATTACTGGTCGCGGGATAATCCCCATTGGATGCGGGAGGTGCAGCATCAAGGAAGATGGAGTGTCAATGTCTGGTGCGGCATTTTGGGTGGCAGAATAATTGGACCGTTTGTATTTAATGAGTCGCTTACTGGGCAAAAATATTTACATTTTTTAAATTACAAACTCCCAATTCTTCTCGAAGATGTGCCGTTGGATATTCGCAGAACCATGGTTTTCCAACACGATGGGTGTCCTGCACATTTTACGGCAAACGTTCGTCAATTTCTTGACGACACATTTCCTGTAAGGTGGATAGGAAGAGGGAGTATATTTCCGTGGCCTGCCAGGTAATATTAAAGGATATATTGTGATACTGTTAATGAAAGTGGTAATTTCTATTTTAGATCACCTGACTTAACATGCCTAGATTTTTATCTATGGGGGAGATTGAAGTATCTTGTTTTCGTTGCCAGACCCACCACAAGGGAAAACATGATAGAAAGGATAATGGACAGCAGCCGCCGTATCCCTATGGCAGAGGTGGAAACTGCAGAATTATCAACCAGGGAGAGATTGGAGTCGTGTATAGAGAATGATGGGCGACAATTTGAACATTTAGGGCGCCACTGAGAATTATTGTCGTAACGATATTTTTGCTGAAAACATACGTACCTTTATATTTTGTTTTTTCCAAGGCCTATTTGACTCTTAAAAAAACCTTTACAATGGCAACTTGAAAATAAAATCATAATGTTCCGTAATTATGAATATTATTGTTGATATCTCCGGATTGAAAATAGATATTAACTTGCGGTTTTCGCTGACTTCTTAGACTTTTAATCATCCTTGTAATCAGGTAAAATTGAATATACTATTATATTTACAATTATGAAAAGAACGCGCAATGTTTGTGAAGTTGTAAGACAGCGCCCCCTAGTGCCTAGTGTAAAACACATATTGCCGTAGTTCATAAGATGATATTTAGAGTGAGAAAAGCCCTTTTTAACAAAACTAAGTTTACTAAATTATGTTAAGCCAGACCGGAGTTATCAGCATTTATTACAAATAATATTCAACCTTCCCCCACCACTTTATTTGAAAAGTGACGAATACGTTCTATAGGTAAATTTTATTAGCAAATCTTCAAAATATACAAAAATGTTATTTTCGGAATACCTTAACTAGGCGACTTTTGAGGAAACTTCGTGATTCATATTTACCGTTACTGTTGCGCCCTCTAGCGTCAGTCTGAGAAACTTGAAAATAATTTCCAGCAATTTCTCATGACCACTTTACCTCATATATTTTTTTTCCGCAAGCCATACGACTAACACTTTCTGAGATACGGCCGACAGCCATTCTTAGTGGGACACCCGGTACAGTGACCGAAATAAAATTTCGTACACTTACTTTTTTCTGGTGTGATGTCGGCTCTTGCATACCTAGATCACCTGAAAATGCACTTCACTTTTTGACAAATTGTTATCGGTGCCATCAGATTTCAAAATTATATTATTTCATTTTAACAAATTTTTTGAACATGAATCAATTTGAGAAGGCCAGATTAATTGCTTTATTCTAAGACGGTGTTTCTCTACGAAGAATAGCTGAGCAATTTGAGAAACCAAGAAGCACTATACAAAGCCTCAGGACTAAATGAGAAAATACAGGATCATTGGAAAGAAGGGCTGGAAGTGGCAGAAGAAAAATTTCAAACGAAAATCAAGATAATCATCTAATAGATTTTTTGCGAAACAATCCATTTCAGACGGCTGTAGAAGCACACAACGAAACTAATTTTCCTGGGACAGTAAGAACGGCGAGAAATCGTGTAAGGAAAAATTCGGAATTAAGAAATAAGGTTGCTGCTAAAAAACCGTTTTTGACCGATATGAATAAAGAGCAAAGAACGGGGTTTCCGCTGGAATATTTACCGCAAGGTATGGATTTTTGGGAAAAGGTAGTATTTACCGACGAGAAGACTTTCCAGTCTTATTATATCGGGCAGATTAGAGTGTATAGGCCGCCAAATACACGCTACGAAGAAAGATACACCCAACATGTTGAAACAAGTGGAAGATTTTCAGTTAATGTATGAGGTATATGACTTCCAGAGGGCTAGCAATATGCCACTCAGCCAATACTCAAGCTTATATACACATCCTTCAAAATGTTATGTTGCCATCGGTAAACAATATATTTCAACAATTCAATTCTATATACTAGCATGACAACTGCCCCGTCCATACCGCAAGAAGAGTTTCGGACTGGATACGGGAACATAACATATTTTCATTGTTACCTTGGCCCTCAAAAAGCCCTGATATCAATCCAATCAAATACGTTTGGGGATATATCGTGAAAGAAGTTAACAAGAACAATGATTTCCATCCTCAAAACAGTGATGATTTGTGGAATAAGATTGAAGAAAAGAAACCTGGAATACCTACAATTTTCATTACACTCAAATGCTGGTGGTATCAATGCCCAGACGTTTATACTTATTAGTGGAAAAAATTGTGCCGCTTAAAAATATCTGTTTTATATTTAATTTTAATGTCATGTATTGTATATTATTATCTTGATTTTCGTTTGAAATTTTTCTTCTGCCACTTTCAGCCCTTCTATCCAATGATCCTGTATTTTCGCATTTAGTTCTAAGATTTTGTATAATAGTGCTTCTTGGTTTCCCAACTTGCTCAACTATCTAGGAATACTTTCTTCGAAGAAATAATTTTATATGTAACCATTGTTCTATCATTACTGAAATAAGAAACGCAAGGTATAGAGGTGAGATAATTGTAAAAAGCCTAGTTTACCAAAATATTCAAAAATGGCATAAAATGTTAACCTCAGTGTACGAAATTTTATTTCCGTCACTGTACCTATATAGACCTCTATACTTGTAAGGTTAAAATTCCCTTGTTGCACTCAGACAATTTTAAAAGCAAAAAGATTTATTTGTAGCGCCTTAACTTCAGCTATCTTAATTTTTCCAAAATTAATGACAGACTTTTACTTTATATCGTATTGGCCAAAACAAAAAAGCGAACAAGTTCGTCTTGATGTTTGCCAGTTCACAAGCGAACAACCATTTATTTAGTAAACGCAAATAATTATTAGATTGGTCGACTTACCTTGTAAGGATGATCAATCGTAATTATTCGAGCATCGTAGTCCTTCTATGATGGTATTTGGTAGGTTCCATTTTATTGCCTGACGACGCACAAGTTTAAAGAATGTGTAAATAAAAACCCTCCCAGCCCCGGCCCGCTTAGTCATCCCAATATTATGATATATTATTTAGTTCATTTTTACGGGCAAATCGTACTACTTTTTTGGGGTATATCTCAAAGTTTAGGGATGGGTTGGGCCCCATCATAGAAGGACTACGATGCTCGAATAATTACGATTGATCATCCTTACAGGGTAAGTCGACCAATCTAATAATTATTCATCGCATCTCCGTCCTTCTATGATGGTATTTGGTAGATGTTTGTAGAGAAAATGTAGTACGATATTTGTACAGAAGGAAAAAAAAAATAAGCCAAAATTGTTATTTATATATGTAATGTGTCCTACTGGAAATAATACGTTAATATAACAACTTTTGGCAAACATAAATAATGTAAAGATTACCAAAAACAATAACAAATAGTATAATATAACCTATATATATATAACCTAATATAATGTTATACAACACATATTATAACAAATATAATTTTAATAATAAATGAACAACACTAAAACTAAAGTGAGAAAAAATTCCGAAAAGGGGGATAGGTATATTAATCTTCGTTATATCTGTTATTGTCAATAATGCAAGTTGCAAAATCTTCTGGTCTTTGGGCTAATGAAAGATTATAGAATGTATTAAAAACCGAGGATTTCTCTGTCCAACCCGCTGTATTTCTTATTAAGTCTATATCTAGACCTGATCGAAACGCTGTTGAAGTGGCCGCGTGTCTTACACTATGGCTCTTAAATATTTTTGTATCGATATTACTTTTTTCTAAAACCTCTTTTACTCATCTGCTTATTGATTGCGTGGAAGCCGCGTGGTAAGATTTTTTGTGTGTCAGAACCAAGCTGTCATTTTTTGTATTTGAGCGAAGATTTTTTGTTGTATTTAAGTAATGTTGTAGTGTGGAAGCGACACAAAGCTCCGGTTTGTTCTTAAAGAAGGGCAGTGGCGTAACTAGCCCTCTGACCTGGGGGTGGCCTAGGGTGGGCCTGTTATTGTGACTTGTAGTGGCGGCTTGTGTAGATGTGAGCCGGCGGAGAGCCCGCTGCAGGCGAAATGCGCCGCAGGCAACATTTTATTTGGACCACGCCCAAATTTTAACAAATTTGGTCAATAATCAACAGTAATATCACAAGACCTCGTTTTTGTATCGGTTAGATTTTTCAGCTGTCACGAAAATTTTTTTGGAAATTTTTCGAGTTTAATTTGGACATGTTTATTCTGATTAGATCCCGAGAGCGAAGCTCGAGGGATTTAATTTTTGAATAAACAAGCCCAAAGTTCAACGAGTATTGCCAAAAAAGTTTGAGTGAAAAATGGAAAATTTAACCAATAAAAAAATGATGGTCGAGTGATATTTGGCAAGATTATTTCGTACATCGTTGAATAAACATGCCCAAAGTTCAACGAGTAAAATTGCCAAATAAGTTTGAGGCTGACAACCAAAATACATTTATTATAATTTTACGTATTAATGTACGTTCATTGTTATGTGAAAATTGATGCTATATTTGCGAGGCGAGTAGCGAGCTTACAAAATCAGCCTTTTTCTGGGGGGGGCCTAGCGAGGTCTGGGGGGGGGCCCGGCCCCCCTAGACCCCCCTGTAGTTACGCGCCTGAAGAAGGGAAATACTAGGTAGGGTTGCTTTTTTCCCATACCCGATGTTTTTGTTCTGGCAGGAATTCGAATTTCAATTTTTTCATTATCTTGATGAATGTTCTCTACGGAGATTTTTGATATAGTTTGAACTCTATGTCCAGAGGTAAGTAGTAGTAACGTTACGAGTTTTAAAGTTAAATTTTTAAGCGTTAAGGATTCCCAGGGGAAAAGAGTGGATAAGAAATCAAGAACTGGGTTTGGGTCCCAGGTTGCTGAATATTTTGGTGTTGTAGGCTTTTTATTATATACACCCTTAAAGAATCTTCTCAAGATTTTCTCCTCTTCTAAATTAAATGTGAAAATTAGTGATAAGGCTGATCTGTAACAATTAAGAGAAGAATACGATAGATTGGTTTTACTGTATTCGACAAGAAATAATAAGATTGCATTAAAATCTTTGATGTAAGGATTATTTGAATTTTTTAGACAAAATTCCCACCATTTTTTGTAACATATAGTGTATTGTTTTAATGTTTTTGTGGTAATTGATGTTAGCATAATCGGGATGGTTGATTCAGGTAGGTATTCCTTTTTTCTTAAGAAATTCCCCGATAACTTCCCCGCCACCAGGGAAAGTGAGTTCTGAAGGGAGTCCGTCTTTCTGAAAGGTGAAGAAAGGAGATTCTTACTAGGAGGAAAAATTATAGGTTCTTCTATTAGTAATTTTAAAAATAATGGGTACCATGACTGTGTTGGCCAATCTGGAACTATTAAAATTCCAGTTGCCCTTTCGTTTTCAATTTTTTGTAAAACTTTGTCAATAAGAATAAATGGTGGGAAGGCATAAAAGAAAAATTTGTCCCATGTAATAATTGTAAAGGCATCACCACATCGACAATCAGGGTCTGGTCCCCAAGAAACATAGTTTTTGCATTTTGCGTTAATTTTTGATGCAAATAAATCTATCTCTGGAATTCCAAATGATTCTACAACCTTCTTAAATGCTTTATTGTTTAGCTCAAATTCAGTATTGAAAACTTTATTTCTGGATAAAAAATCGGCTTGAATGTTTTCTTTTGAACTAATATATGAAGCAAATATATGTATGTTTCTTGTTTCGCACCAGTCCCAGATCATCCTGGTAATGTTATTTAAATGGGTATGTTGCGTGCTACCCATTTTATTGATGCAAGCTATTGCTGTAACATTATCTATGCGCAAGAGGATATTGCAATTTGATCTATCTGTTGCAAAACATCTAAGCCCCTGAAAGGCAGCACGTAATTCTAACCAGTTAATATGTTGTGTTGATTCCCTTTTGTCCCAAAAACCATTTGATTCGTTGCTTCCACAACAAGCGCCCCAACCAGTAAGAGAGGCGTCCGAAAAAATTTTAAGACAAAAAGATTTTGGTCTGATTGATTTTTCGGCTTTATTGATATTCTCCAACCACCAATGAAATTCTCGATTTAATGTGTCTGATATGATCATTTTTTTATTGAGATTATATTTATTTTTCTTAAGTGCTTGTTGTTTAACAATTTCAAAAGGTTTTACGTGAAGCCTTCCATAGGTTAGTGTGGGCGAAACAGATACTAATTTCCCTACTAGGGAAGCGAACCTTCTTATTGTACAGGTTTGGATTTTTAAAATTGTATGTAGAATTTCTTTTACTGAATTGATCTTTTTCCCTGGTAAACTTAAACATAATCGCTTAGAGTTAAAAATAAATCCTAAAAGTTCAATTTTTTGAGTTGGATTTAATATACTCTTTTTTTGATTTATAGTAAAACCGAGAAGTGATACAGTTTTTGATGTAATGTCCATATATCTGGAACACGAATTAAAATCTTTTCCCAGAATTAGGATATCGTCTAAATATATTATTAACTGGCATCCTTGCTATCGTAAAAAATTGGTTTAAATAATTTTGTGAATATCCGGGGGGCTACATTCAAGCCAGAAGGCAAACAATTAAATTCAAATAATTCATTTTCAAACTGAAAACGCAGAAATTTTTTATACCTCTTGTCAATAGGCAAAAAGTAATAGGCATCTTTCAGGTCTATTTTTGCCATATAACAATCCCGTAAAAGTAATTTTTGTACATTACGATAATCTTCCATTTTAAAATGGTGAGTTAAAATAAAAGAATTTAGCTTTTTTAGGTTAAGGATAAATCTATACTTTCCCCCCGGCTTTTTAATTAAAAAATATGATGATAAAATTTGCAATTTTTTGTACTGGCATTTTGATATAGCTCCTTTTTCAAGTAAAATGTTGATTTCCCTAATATGTCTCCGTTTGATGTGTTTTGAAAACCAAATTTGTGGTAGCTTATGTTGTTTAGGCCTTGTTAAAAAAAAGGTATTTTAATACCCTGAATCCATTCTAGGATTTGTTTATTTTGGGTTATATTTTCCCATTGTGTTTTGAAATATTTTAGTCTGCCTGCAAGTTTTTGCCAATCATTTACCTCTAAACTTTCTAGTATTTCCTGCTCCGGTACTCGTAGGGGTAGTACACTTTGTCCTGCTGTGAATATCTGGCCCTGTTCTTCTGTCGCTTTGTTCCCATTCGCCGGTCCTTTTCCTTTAACTCCCTCCTCTTACCTTTCATTCTGGTGGTCGAGGCTGGGTGCTGGTAGTTTAAATTACGAGATAGTCCTGAAGGTCCTGCTGCTTGAAAGATAATCTTTTTTGTGTTCTTTTTTATTTCTTCTCCGGCCTTTTTTACCTCCTGACATGACTTAAATTTGGATAAAAAATCTTTCCCAAATAAGAATTCATCAGTCGGATTCTTGTTTGCTGCTGACCTGCTGTCTTCATTCAAGAACAAATTTATTTCAAATTTTCGCTTCAAAGATATCGCATGATGGATATTGGTTAGCAGCCGTCCCGCATCCACCAACGTTTCAACCATGTCGTTTGATAATGTTAAGTCTTTGTCCGGCTCAGTTAATTTATTGGACAATATAGAGCCTATAGTATCGACAAGCTGGACCCTAATTGTTTCTGAATGGTACTTAAAAAATGGTAATTTTTGATGGCTTGTGATGGTAGTATGGACTTCACTTCTTCATTTATTAAAGGGGGACCAAGCATTGTACAGTTTTCCGGAATAGCATATTTCTGTACTAAGGTCTTCCTGGTGTCTGCGTTAATTCCCTCTTTGAGGTAAGTAGTCCATCTTACAACTAATTTCTCATGTATTCCCGGACCCACTGAATTTGAGGCGGTAGGTTGGTCTTTAAATAATTGCAGAATATTTGAGGAGTTATCTATACGGTCACAGTTGCGACCGGAGCTTCTCTTGAATTTTGGTTCAACGAGCTGACTGAGGAATCCGATTCTAAAAAAGAAGCCATTATTGGTTACAGTTCAAATAACACTGTTGTTAATTGAAGCGTAACAACGAACACCATGTATATTAATGCAGACAATAATCTGCAGGCTAAGTTACTCAAAACAACTAACGCCTTGTATGGTATTAAAAAGGAGGGTGTGGTCTCTTTTATATTCTGTACAGACAATAATCTGTGGGCTATTGTCAGTCAAAACAACTAACACCCTGTGCAATATATCTGGTAAATTCTTTTTGTAAATTATAAGATATATTTCTATAATAAAATAGTACAGACAATAATCTGCGGGTCATTGTCAGTCAAAACAACTAACACCCTGTGCAATATATCTGGCCTCATATTTATAACCTGGTAAATTATTTTGTAAATTATAAGATATATTTCAATAATAAAATAATACAGACAATAATCTGTGGGTCATTGTCAGTCAAAACAACTAACACCCTGTGCAATATATCTGGCCTTAGGAAGCGTAATTAATTCCTTGTTGATTATTCCTACAATAAGATAAAATTTGCATTTATTTACGTACCTGACTCCGATTCCGTGGACGATGACGTATCAGATGATTTTATTCTCTTTTCTAAACGCGCTAGTGTATGTTTTATAAATTTTAAATCTTCGGCGTATCGCCTTTTCCTGTTAATTCTCGACATCGCGCGGCACTCAAAATTCTCACTCCGCAACGTCAGGCACAATAAAATAAACTAAATACTATATCTCATAATATTGGGATAACTAAGCGGGCCGGGGCTGGGAGCGTTTTTATTTACACATTCTTTAAACTTGTGCGTCGTCAGGCAATAAAATGGAACCTACCAAATACCATCATAGAAGGACGGAGATGCGATGAATAATTAGTGGCGGCAGCGTGAAACAGACAACAGATAGTATTATATTATTTATCTACGTCAATTTGCATATTTAATGATGCGCAGACTCTCAGCCAATAACCGCTCCACGCCCTTGTAACCTCGGGGGTCATAGTGGATTATTTGCAAACTACTCCGGCACCAAATAAATTGTTTCACTTTTTAAAACGCCTTGTAACCCAGGCACGGCAGGACGTCCCTGCCATAAGAATTTTAAGCTTCAAGATAAGCAACCAAACATATACTATATACCATTCGGTATCTTGTGTCCAAGTTAAAACTACATGCATGCTCGGTCGGCAAATTCGTGTTTGTATTGTCAATTTAAATGACGTTTAAGGTTAATTCTTATACTCATTATCTGGCGGAAAGACCAAAATAACTGAGGTTTTTAAAACTCTTAATAAACCATGCAACAAAACACAAGCGGCATGTATGCTGTCTAACTATTTTTTGCGGTCAGTCATAATTATTATAAATTGTCCAAATTATCGTGTGTGAAATTGCACCATCAACTGAAAAAAAGGTTCATGTAGTAGGTAAGGCCGATACATCGAACCTTTCAAAACCAACATGAACAAATATTTATTATCATTATCAGCAAGGGAATGTATTTGTTCTTTTTCGCTTTGTCAGTGAATCTGCGCTTATTAATTTTATTGCATTAGAATTTGGGGGAGCTATCAACGAAAAACTATTAAAATACCTGGAAGGCTCCAACATTATTAGTGACCGCCAGTATTGATTCCGTAAGTCTAGATCAACAGGAGACCTTCTCGTTTATGTTACTCACGGGCGGTAGCACTGGACATTTCCAAGGCTTTTGACCAAGTCTAGCATGAGGGGCTCCTAACTAAAGTGAGAGCATACGGAACGCCGGTTTAATTTTGTTTATGGCTGTCGAGCTTTCTAAAAGACCGTTCTCTGCGAGTGGCGATGGACGGATTTCTTTCAGACACATTTAACATCAACGCCGGAGTCCCTGAAGGTTCTATATTGTCGCCCACCCTCTTCTTACTATACATTAACGATCTTTTGGAAAAAACTAAAAATCCTACATATAGCTTCGCTGATGACAGCACACTTGTTTCATCTTTTACTTTAGATGCTCGGAATCGGCTGCTAATGCACATCTCTATGGCAGCAAGAGGTCTCACATCTCAACAAAGACCTGTAAAAAATTCTGTCTTGGGGTGATAGTAACAAAGTAGAATTTAACACTAGAAAGACCCAGGCGGCAGTTTTTTCTAAAAAAGTTAATGTTGAAGAACCGGATATATTTATGGCGGGACACTCGATTCCCTTGACTTCATCAATTCATTTATTGGGCGTTAAATTGGATAGTCATATGTCTTGGCATAGTCACGTTGCGGCCATTGCTAAGGCAGCTTCGCAGAAGCTTGAAGTACTTTTCCGAACTAAGAACCTCTATATACCCCAACAACTTTTGGTGCTCTATAAAGCCCAAATTCGACCATCATTGGAGTACTGTTCGCATATTTGGGGCTCTGCTTCTAAACATACCCTGAGATTGCTAGATTCCATTCAGAGAAGAGCCACTCTCTTGATCGGTGACAATAGTCTGACAAACAACCTGGAAAGCTTTGAACATCGGAGGCGGGTTGGCGACTTGAGTCTATTTTACAAATATTTTCATGGCAGGTGCTCAACTGAGATTGCCCGCTTGATACCGCCCAGAGCGGTGCATAGTAGAAATACACGACGAGCCACTGCAGTCCACCAGTACGTGGTACAGCTTAGAGTCCTTCGAACGACACTGTTTCAAAATTCTTTTTTCTGGAGAACGTCATCACTGTGAAACGACCTCCCTGAGATCGTGTTCCCCAACATGTATAATCTTCAAAGATTCAGGACCAACGTGAATCGTTTCCTGCGCACACGTACCGCTCCCAGAGCGCCATAAAGGATTTATCCTGCAGTGCTGTGCCTTACCATAAAAAAAGAGTTGTATCCAAACAAATGCTATTGTTTGTATCACAGACTTAAAAAAAATATTTTAAGTCTATAGTTTGAACTATTGCAAGAAATAAAACAAGGGGTCTTGATGCAAAACTTACGTTTTCCACTTTTTAACAAAAATGTAGTGATGCCGTCTTATAGCTAAGGTATACATCTATTGATTCAGACCATAAAACAGTGACAAAACTTTCATTTTCCCATATAAATTGACTTTACAGTATTTATTGCATTTAGTTTCAAAAGTCACATTATCTAGCCATAAGAACAGTTTTGTACTGGGAAGGCGACATCGCAACAGAAGTCGGATTCTCCAATGTAAATAGAATTTCAGATAAAATTCCAGAAAAAAATTTGTATAATTTTGTATTCATAAATATAATTTTTAATAATCAAATAACTCGTAATTTCACCTTTAAACATAAATAAAATACTATTTAATGTGTTACTTATTTTTCTTACAAGCCATGATTAAACTCTAAAGAAAATACGGACCAGTTCGGCTATATTTCAATTTTACAGCTGGCCTGGGCCTTTCCTAATAGAGATCAGTTAGTCACTTTCTTATATCTCTGAACAGACTTCACCTGCATACTAGGACACTCTGTGACTAGGATTTAAAACTGACATTCTCTATAGTGCCACGTGATCGCTTTAATGGCTAATTTTTTTTCGTTTGTACTAAAGTAGTAGAGCTCAATGTGCCAATTATTTTTTTATTTAACCCCTATTTTTCTATGATGTTTTTAAAACTTTTTCAAAAAAATTTTATAGCCTACTAAATACACACGATCCCCAAATTAATTAACCCACTCACAGGGAATCTCATCGGAAACACTCACTCTTACAGCATAATTTTCATTTTCAAAACTAACATTCTCCAGCACAAGATATGAAATAAAAAAAATATATACTATATACATTTGAATCACTGATTTCAGAAACAACCCAAGTCACACGTAACGAATAATTAAAAAAAAATTAATTAGCTGCTTAGAGATATTTTTGTATCAATTATAAAATAACCCACAACTTATATCAGCATTAAAGCTAAGTAAGTATGAAAAAACAGAAGACTGTCGGTCATGTCACGAAAGGTCAAAAGGTCAAATGTCACGTGGACTTAGGTTGTTTCTGCAATCAGTGAAAACCAGCAATGTAATTTTTAAAATTTTTATTATTAAAAGTAGAAAAACAGGAATAATAAGCAAAAATTAACTAAAGTGTAGATTAATTAAATAAAATACTTCCAGAAATTTACTTCTTATTGTCTTTTTGAACAGTGGGCCACTCTAAAATGTATTTCCAAAAGTTCTGAGTTTCTTCATTTTGGTCTACGAACTTATAACATTTTCTGATAAATATGTTCCATTTTCTTCGCAGAAATGGGATTTTTTCCGTCGGGGATGGCGTCTTCTTTAACTTGCGCTTTATTACACCAAAGTCTCTGTCACATGGCAGAAACGAATGGCCACGAATGGGGAAAAATATTTCCATCTTTTGAAATCGTCCTGAGTGGACAAGAGCTGAGCAGAATCGTAGAAAAACATGATTTTTATTTTGCCCTGGGCAATTATCGCAAAAGAGACATAATTCTTCAATATTATTATCAACATAACTATTAATGTACTCTAACAAAAACGTACACACTTTATTAGGGCTTTTTTTGCTTGGCCTTCATGATACATAAAGAAAACTGCATCATCTGTTTTCATATTGTGCACCCCAAAGACACTAACAGTTAGTTGAGATAAATAAAATACCCAGAAATAAAATAACCAGAAGTTGTGCTGCAGCAACTCTTTTAGCTGTATCGTTAAGAGATTTGTTCTTTAGCTTCAAAGACAAGGTTTCACAATCGTTACACACATCTACTTGTGGTCTTCCAAAAGACAAATTAAAATTTTCGCTGAAAACTTTATTATAATATCCATACTTCACATTTGATGTAGCGTACTTTTTTAAAATTAAAGAATGCATTATTTTAACATTCAATTCTGCATCCAAATAATATTGGTCGCGTGTACCATAATGTGTTTCTTTAGTTGGAAATGACGAAATATGCTCATTAGTAGAAATAATTTCTGAAGGCTTCAAAGAGTTGCCACTTTTTTGCTTTCCTCTTTTGTCATCCAGAGTGCGGCCCATTTGTTACAAACGTCTTATACGCTTTATTCGTTCATTAGAAACACCATTAAGACCAAAAAAGGCATCCCTACAAACTTCTCTTCTACTGCTGCCAACTATAACGTTATAGGAAAAAGAGTTGTTTCTTCTTTGTGTTCCTTCTTTCCGCGCTCCTCTACGATTAACTTTTTTACTTATTATTAAACCTTTTAAAAATATGTCTTGCTCATTTTTAGAAGAAATGTTATAAAAGTTTTTAAAAATATTTGCCTTTTCTACGTCTAGTATTTTTTTGCAGCATTTTTTTTACAGTGACATACTGCCTGTTGTCTGGCCTATTTTTATAATCTGTGTAGGCTTTACCTTTTATTTGAGCTGTTTTAATTTTATTCCTTTGATAGCCTTCATCATTCCTTGTCCGTTTCTTAGATGTCGCAGGTTTAGCCGATTGTTCAGTGTCACTCATATTCTAAAAAAACAAGTTATTGCAAAATTCGAAAAACAGTAAATCCAATGCCTATTAGCTGGTACATAAAGAAGAATAAATATGTAAGAAAATATAAGTTTATTGTGTTTAGTTAGTAGCTAAATACAGGAAACTTAGCTAGTAACTAAACACAAGAAACTTAGCTAGTAACTAAACACAAGAAACTTTTGAAAAATACGGCAATTTGTGCTTATAGCATGATTTCTTTAGTCCTTATCGTAAAAGGCTTTTATCCGGTGGTTAAGAAAAGTACATTTTCTTACATATTTATTTGTATTGCAAAGTTACCATAAATACCAAAAATACCAGAATTTAAAGAACAAAATGAATACTTACGTCCTATAGTCAACGTTCAGCATTTAAAAACTACACATTTACCAAGAAAATGACACGAACACTGTTGTATAGTTGCAATAACTTTACTATACTGTTAACGCTTTTAACTGCTAAACTAAAATGAAATATTATAATAAAACAGCTGATATTTGTTTAGACTACAGAGCCATCAATCGATGGGCAGTATGCTTGGCTGAGCGCAGAAACAACCTAAATCCAGGACTTGGGTTGTTTCTGCTCTCACTGCATATTTTCAGCCTGTTTAAAATGCATTAGAGGTATTGGACAAAAGTTGTTTCTGCACTTAGTCGATGAGACTATGTCTTGTAAATGTTATTCCATGCATAACTCAAAAAATGATAAAAGTGGACTTAGGGTGTTTCTGAAATCAGTGATTTAATTTTATTTTTACACACAAAATATCATCTAAATATTTATTTCTAAAACATAGAATCAAAAAAAAATAATTCCAGGAAATATTGATCTTCTATAACTGTAATATCTTGTCCAGACCCCAGACTAAAAAAATCTGTGTTTGCACATAGACCAACCTACGTTTGCAGCAGAAACAGAAACCTCAACGCATCGAGGAATTCGACAACTTTTTAGGCACTGGTTGATTTAAAACTCCCTCTGCAGCACCTAAGCTGGATAAAAAAACAAATTTTGAAGTTAAACTTTAAGTCCGTCTAATAACTCGCTAAAGAATACAAAAAAATAGCCACAAAAGTGAAATAAATTTATTTGCTAACTTTACGCGGCAACTAACCCCACAGTTCAGCCGATTTCATTCACCATTTAAATTAGGAGAGCAGAAACAAACATAAGTGATTTGCAAACTACACAATGCACAGATGTTGGCTTTAAAATTATCGTAATTTAATTAATCAATTTGTAATAATTTGTCTAAATAGATTTTGGGCTAATAAATTTAGAAATCATTTTTTATTCCTGTGAAAACGAGTGCCGGCTAAGTTTTCCGGAAAAATATTGTTCTAAGTGTTACAAAGGAACTTAAGTATTGTATTTAATGCAACCCATTCGTAAAAACAATACCTATCTGATAGGCGCTAAAACATAAAATTAATTAATTACATATTAAATTAATTAAATTCGACATTATCGGTTAAATTAACCCTACAATTCGGTCGATTTCTTGTTCATCAGTATTAGGGCAGCAGCATCGAAAACAGAAAACCAATGGATGTTCAATACTTTCTACTTTCTACGAGATTCATATTATTATTATTACGAATGTTGAAATTGATAGAAAACCAAAATTCTGATAAATTGAATCTAATTATTCTGATTAACTAGGTAGGTAATGATTCTAAATGGTTTAGGAACAAAATTGAGTTCCTTTAATTTAGAAATTTATATGAACAAATAAGTTCAATTTTATATTTTATTATATAAAATTTAGTTAACTTTGAAAATTTCTCTGGAATTTGACTAATGCGAGAAATGCACCAATCATGGACGTCAGGCGATTTTGACTATTTTGGAATTAGGAGAACATGAGCGTATGGATGAGCATACAGATAGTTGATAATAGAAAAGTTTTCAAGGAAAAGTACATTTTACGAAATGTAAATTTAAAATGAGATAAAAATTATCTTTAAACCTAATAAGAGTTTCTTTAAAAACTTTTCTAGAAATATCTAAAGGTTTGTCTTCCTATGGTCAGGCTAACCAGGGCAGAACTAGCCAAAATAATCTCAATATAGACTAGTCCACGGATGGGGTAGACATGAGGAGAAATAAACCAAAAAGTCAAAGATACAAAAAAAGATAATTTTTTAATATGAAAGTTTGTATTGCTTTCAAAATAGAATCCACGATACCAAAGATTTGTTTTGCTCGGATAAGGTAAAACACAAAATCGTAAAATTTGTAAAATTGCTTTTTTAATTAAAAAAAGTTGTTATACATTTTAAAAGAATTCTAATTCCTGAATTTCAAGTCAAAATGGGAAATTTCTTACTATTTAATATTCTATAATTAGGTAGATATATAATTATTTCTACGAGCGTACGGAAAGTGAGAACTGAAAGTTACATTTTTCCTCACTAGTGCTGAAAAGTATTTCGACACTGGTACTGAAAGTTTTCTCAACGCTCACGTGTGGGATACATTACAACCACATACTTATATCGTTGCTATGCAAATTAAGCTTGTGTAATAAATCAATTTATTGATTACCAATATAGACGTCAAAATAAATATTCAAAGATTTTGCGATGTATACTTTCACTTTGATAACACCAAAACCAGATAATTTTCCTTACGCTCGTAGAAAAAACCTTGTACCTAGCACGAGCTAAAAGTGTCTTCCGCACTCGACTGCGATTTAAACTAACCTGAAATAACCCAAACTGCAGTCTCTTGCGGAAAAGTGCCACTTTCAGCACTTGTTAGGTAAATAGCTAATTCTTTGTAATCTGCAAGAGTTAAAAGAATTTTTTGTTCTAAAAAAAAATCTTTTCTTTTGTGATAAGGCACAGCACTGAGGGATTAATCCTTTATGTTATGGGAAACAATTATCGTTGGTCTTGAATGTTTGGAAATTATACCCGTTGGGGAACACCGCCTCAAGGAGGTCGTTTCAGAGTGATGACGTTCTTCAGATAAAAGAATTTTTAAACAGTGTCGTTCGAGGAACACTACGCTGAACCCCGTAGGGGTGGACTGCAGTGGCTTATCGTGTATTTCGGGCATGCAACGCTCTGGGTGTAATTAAGCGGGCAACCTCAGTGGAGCACTCGCCATGAAAATACTTTTAAAATACACTCAAGTCGACAGTTGACATATTTCGAACGCAGAAGCGTTCATCTTTAGAAGACATAGAACAAAAAGGAAGTTGGTGTTAGTAAAAGAGAAAATCGAATAGATGGTAAGAAACCTTAATAGAGCTTTTGGGAAAAGTGATGATATACGATTATATAATTAATTGAAGGAAAATATCATGGTTTGCAGGCTTGTGTAATTTTAGTTTAATTTCTTGGTTATTTTATTAATGGTTCACATCACACACAACTCTTTCTTGACCTCCTGCTCAAACTAATCTCCTGATAAAAAGAACGGCAATAGACGTCGGTTGTCCATTGGAATGCCGCATTCCGCACGTGATCTGTCGTGAGGATTCCTGCAACTTTACGGGAGTTTCTAGTTACTTCGTTATCATCATTTTTTTACAGAAGGTATACTTATATAGCTGCAATTAAAGCCGGCACAGCTGGAAAATGTATGTTTGCAAGATTGCTTTCTATTTTCCTGTTATAGCATAGAAGGTCCCGTAGCAGACAGATTGCAACACGAGCGTCAGTCATTTTTTGCGCTGTGAAAAGGAATTTACGAGGAAAATGTAGTCACCTATAATATTTTATTCTTTTAATTTAATTTATTTTTTCTACTGACGTTCTATAATAACCCCTTCTTGATTGTCGTTTTGATTTTTAAATAACCTCGTCTTAGGTACAGCGTACTTAAAAGTGTTTTAAGCACGCTGTGCCTAAAAGCAATTATTTACAATTAAAAACTAAACACAGACTATAATTTAGTTTATAGTTACTTATATTATTAAAATTAATTCTTGTGTACCTAACCTAAAACAGACCGTTGAGATATTTCTCTTTGTAAAATAGATGAGGAATTTAAACTAGAAATAGAAAATGAATCTGCAATAGCAATATCAATTAAACCCATGCCACTAGTAGAGCTGGTAGAACATTCTAATTCATTAGATTTAACACGTTTGCTGTTAGCGTCCAAAGATTTTTCACCAAGACTTCTTTCGGAAATTTTTCTTTTGTTTGTTGTTGCTAAAGATCTTCGAAAGCAGTGGCCTGTATATTAATTTGCCTTTGGAAGCCCCAAGAACTCAGAATTCTCTTTGGTGTTGCTCCAATGGTATTAATGCCCACTTGATGTCTGGAACATTTGGAGCTTCTGTACGTAATAAAAAATCTTTCATGGGTTATGTGTGCTGGAGGTAATTGGGCGTACTTTCGGACAATATTCAAGAAGTTGATGCCGTCAATAGAGCATCCGCTAATTACAAAGCTTCTTGCAACATTTGTTTTAGTGTTTGGAATGGTTATTTTAATTAAAGAAATTTCGATATTATTCATCTTGAAATATGTGAGGTCTTCTCTGCGACATGCTCCAGAGATTCCCACAATAAGAATGATTTTGTCCAGTAAATAGTTCTTATCGTCTGCTTCTTTGACAAACCTTTCTATTTGTTCCTTGGAAAATTTTTTTGACTTTTTGGGCTTATACCCTGTAGATTTCCTTTTCAAAAATGCGATTAGGTTTGTAATATATGTATATATCAACATTTTTATTTAAGTAAACCATCGTTCGAAGCATCGAGTAAGTCCTCCATACAGTTGATGGCTTATAGGCATCGGATAATCATGAAAAATATACTAAAACGACTTTTTCTGATAAGTTTTTATCTTTTTTTCTTCACACCAGTTTTTAAATTTTCCGTATGTGCCCTCATACAAACTCCTTGATTTTTGGGGAGCAAGGTTCACCATTGCCTCATTAGCGCCATTTTTAATGTCTGAGTCTTCTAAATCACTCATGTTTTACTTAATATTTGCCGCAGTTTTTGACAAAAAAATTCTTTCGAATTCTTTTTTGACAAGTAGTGTCAATTTTTTTGACATGAAAGGTGTAAATGAAACACAGGTAATAAAATGTTTGGTAAAATAAATTAAGTATTTTATTATAAAACGCCCGTTGAAAAAATATTGTATACCATTCGTTACGAAACAATGTCCTTTAGTCACTCTGACGTGTTGTCCAACTCGGCTTCGCCTCGTAGGACAATTTTCACGTCGCGTGTCTAAAAGACCCTTATTTCGTAACTTGTTGTATAAATAGCTATTTTATGGGATAGAGAGTTGGTACAGAGAAAAAAGTTAGCAGAGGAAAATCTGTCTGTCAACTTCAACTTCACCAGTATTGTTATTAGGCAAACCAAACCAGGTTATGTTTGCCTGCCACGGTCATATTGGGGTCAGTGACGTAGCAAGGGGGGCGGGCGAATAGGGCGACCGCTCGGGGCGCCATATTAACAGGGCGCCAAAATGGTCATTAGAAATACGGGAATTTAAAAATTTACTAATATAATTAATGTCCGGATGGTTTTTGACATTTGCCAACGCCGATATTTGAAGAAAAGGCGCCGAGCCGCAAGTGGATTGCGCCACTATGCGCCTATTATGCTATACGTGAGTTGTGAGTTGCCACGACGGACGACACACAAGTCTGAACAAGCAATTTTTCTTTTCACGAATGTTAGAGATAACGAGTGATTATTAATTATTTTGCTCAAGGGAGGCTGTGACCCAGTATACATAGTGTAGCAGTAGCGCGTATATTAAATCATAGGACGAATTTGCAAGAAAGCAGCGTTGTCACGTTGAAAACCTAAAATAATGTTTTTTGACGGTATGTAATATAAAATCCTGAGCTATCTTACTTTGAAAGCCTACTTTATATGGCCGCCTCCTACTTCTAGACACCTTCTGATGTTTCTTCTTACCCTCAGGGGGCACATATTTAAGGACACATATTCATAGGAGAAAAATCTTTTATTTTGACCTCAAAAACACGCCCTTAAAATTTTTCTAATTTTAAAACACCATGTATGTATAATAATAATAATAATATATATATATATATACAGTGAGGACAAAAAGTATGGAATAAATTCATTATCTAAAAGACGATTTATTTTATGAACAATCGCTCGGATACGTCAACTTTCTTTTTAATTTCTACATGTTTTGAAAATGTTTTTCCTTATACAGGGTTGCCCAAAAAAGTAGGACACAAGTCAACTTAATTTTTTTAAATAGAACACCCTATATATTATTACATTTTCGAATTCTACGTAAAATTCTAAACAATTTTCGTGAAACATGTGATATACCTATGTCGAATAGTTTAATTACACAGGTTGAAAATTTATATGTAAAACCTATTAATAAAGTAGGCTTTGGAAATCCGAAAAGAAACAAAGCGTTAAATGTAATGTCAGCAAATTATTTCATTAAAGTTTACTGTCAAAAAAGAAGCATAAAAATTTTTTCTAGTCAAAAATTGCGTGAATTAATTTCATCTAATAAAAATGAAATTAACCGAAACAGAAAGAATTGAAATATTTATGATGATTGGTTATGGGGATAGAGTGCGTACCCAACAAGAAGTTTGTCATTTATTTAATGAAAAATATCCATATCGTGTGCCGATTATGCAATCAAATGTGAGTAAAATGAAACAAAAATTTAGACAGTTAGGTCACGTTAGGGATGCTCCTAAACTGGGTCGTCCCCGTATCAATCAAGACAAAGAATTAGACTTTTAAGTGTCCAAGAAGGCTGCCATGCAGCAACTAACAATTTGGCTGGAAGTTTAGATATTGCAAAAGCATCCGTCTTAAATATATTACATAGAAACCAATATCACCCTTATAAAATGCAAGTTGTACAAGAACTTTCAGATGGCGACTTTGACAGGAGGTTAGAGTTTTGTGAGCGCCTCCAAAATATGTGCAATAATAACCAATATTTAGTTAAAAATATTGTATTTTCGGACGAATCTACGTTTTGCCTCAACGGAAATGTCAATACACAAAATTATCGGTACTGGTCGGACACAAATCCCCATTGGATACGTGAGGGATATACCCAATATCAACAGAAAATAAACGTGTGGGCGGGTATTGTTGATAACATAGTTATCGGACCCTACTTTTTTGAACAGTCATTAACAGGTAATAGATATTTGCGATTCCTGGAAGAAGACCTTGTTCCAGCTTTATCGACAATACATCCCAACCCAGAAAATCCGGACCTACCAAATAACAGGCTTTGGTTTCAACAAGATGGGGCTCCGCCTCATTATGCTGCTGAAGTGCGAGCCTATTTAGATGAAGTTTTTCCAGACAGGTGGATCGGGAGGAGGGGGTTTATTGAGTGGCCAGCGAGATCGCCTGATTTGACACCTTTGAACTTTTTCCTATGGGGTTATTTGAAGAGTAAAGTGTTCAAAACAAAACCTATAGATCTTGAGGACTTGAAAATTCGCATTCGAAATGAAATTCGACTAATACCTCCTAATGTAGTGCATAACAATCAAATTGAGTTTGTAAATAGACTTGGATATTGCCAAGTAGTAAATGGTGAACATCTAACTAAATACCATTAAATTACCTTTAGAGTATCCAATATTATGCATTACTTACTATTAGTGTTAATACTGTTAATTTTAATATAATAATAACAATACAAATAAATTTTCAACCTGTGTAATTCTGAAACTATTGGACATAGGTATATCACATGTTACACGAAAATTGTTTAGAATTTTACGTAGAATTCGAAAATGTAATAATATATAGGGTGTTCTATTTAAAAAAATTAAGTTGACTTGTGTCCTACTTTTTTGGGCAACCCTGTATAAGGAAAAATATTTTCATAATATGTAGAAAATAAAAAGAAAGTTGACGTGCCCGAGCTATTGTTCATAAAATAAATCGTCTTTTAGATAATGAATTTATTCCATACTTTTTGTCCTCACTGTATATAAATAAGAAACACGCGGAACGTTCATGTTGGGGGTTGTGATATGGCGGAGCGCCCTTACTCAATTAAAAACATGTACGGTATCCAAGCTGAAAAAATAAAGGTACTTTTTATACGTAAACCTACTAGTTATTCTGAAATAAACTTCATTGGTTGTTAGAAAATTAAATAAATTAATAATTATTACATTTACTATTTGTTATGCTCTCCCAATAAAATGGTCTGGCAAATACGACAATTTCTTGTGGAGTTTTAGTTTTTGCCACCTTCAGTTGAGGGCGCCATTACAGTACCGATTTATCAAAATATGATTTACTGCTTGGTATTTCTGCACTTCTAATAAATTGAACTGCGGTAACCCTCGGTTTCACATCGAACATCATCGTATGTGGAAAAACAACGGCAACGGCGAGAACGATTATCGTCCCGTCGTTGCCAGACTATTCTTTGAATCAGAAATTAAGGAATAAATTCTGTGATCCTCAGAAAAATCTTCGGATTACTTGGTTCTAACTTTGTTTCGTTAAAGAAAGATAATCCAACCTAGTATTGATGTCATTTATCCTAAACAGCTGAAAAGTCAGCATATCGCACTAGGGGGGACGTTAAAGAATTGTATTGGTGTTCTGGCATATCTATATGTGGCTGTAGAAAGAGATGTTGTTATTATTTACCTGAGTGTATTGTTTGGATCAGGGGAAACGACGATACGACTGCAACAACCATCCATACACAACAAGAGATTAGTCGCGACAAAGACATAAACAATTCTGTTTAGTGACTTGCATTCATTTTCAATTAAGTCACATATAAGGGTGTTTCAGAAGTACGGTACGTAACTTAAGGGGGTGATTCCTTATGATATTCTAAGAGAAAAAGCTCATATAAGCATGTGTCCGGTGTTTTTAAAGCTTTTAAAAAAAATCGGTTCTTTGTAATTTTTTTAAATATCCTTTAACCGATGTTATTGAAATTTCATACCGTTATTTATAATGATAAGAGGCTTAATTACCCCTAACTATATTAAATGTATTAAGTCCAGTGGCGTCCCGCGGAGCACCTTAACGAATATTATTGACAAAAAATGTACGCCACTGACTTTTTTCTAATATTCATATTCTTTTTCGGATTTACCAACTAATAATACAACTTTCTTGATCCCTAAATTGTTTTCGTATCTTGCTTCATTTTCGAGAGATAAAATAGAAACCACTTTACTGCATGAACAAAGAAAACACCTACGTATTTAAAAGTTAATTAAAACATTTAAATTGAAAATGAAATAATTTTTATAAATAATGATACAAAATAAAATGCAACAGTTAATCAAAGCAAATGTTCAAAATTACCACCTTCTGATGAAACGCACGATTGCAATCGTCTCACCATTGATTCTCTTAAACGTTCAAAAATGCCTGCATTATTTCGTATCGCATTGCAATTTTTAATAATTCGAATTCTTACGTCGTTTTCATCTAGTGCAAGGCCCGAGAAGACAAGGCGGCGTCTTGTATACAACATACATAATAGTCTAGCGCCAACCTTGGGGACCTGCGCGTCCCATCCAGCAGTTAGGAAAAGTATTGTCGACATAGAAAAAAGAATTGTTTCTTTTTTCTATGATTGTCGAGGTATTGACGAGCAACTAGGCTAAAATGAGCTGGGGCGCCGTCGTGCATGAACCACATATTAGTTCTTTTATGTAGAGGTACGCCTCTTAATAGAACGTTAAGTTCTTCAGATAGAAACTGCGTATAGGAGTTTCCATTCAATCGAGGTGGTAAAAAGTATAGTCCAATAAGATAGTCGCCAATGATCCCTGCCCATTCATTCACCGAAAATTGTTGCTGAAAACGACCTTCTCTGATTTTATGAGGATTATCGTTTGCCCTAAAATGATCGTTATAAAAATTCATAATGGTTTCTCTTGAAAAAGAGGCCCCATCAGTATCTAAATAAAATGTTCGGTGAAAAATTGATCTTATGTGCTACTGTATGCAGCAACCACTTACTAAAATCAAACCTTGGCCGAATATCACGGGGAAGCTGAGCTTGCACACGTTGAATATGGTATGGGTATAGTTGATAAAGATGCAAAACCCTCAAAGTAGTTGCTTCACTTGTTTGGAGTTGCACCTTCCTGGCACAAGTTGAAGGATCATCTTCTATCTCTCGAAATATAGTCTCTTCTAACTCAGGCGTGGTTACTGACGCAGGAAGTGCCGTACTACGTTTGGAGCTGTCTAAATGTTTTGGTACATGGCAGTACTCTGTTTGGATAACGTTCCTGATAAATTCATCGAGCTTCTTTAGCATTTCCATCTATTAACCAACTGTCTTCCAAATCCATCAGCGAAATAGAATTTTATTTCACATATTATTATAATATCATGATGGCATTACGGCATTATAGAAATCTGACATACCGACTGAAAAATACGCGGGAATATTTAAAGATACAATATAGTTCCTAAATAAATTTTAGTTTTGATTCGATTTGATTGTAACATTACAGTTCAATTTCAAAAGCTATATGTTTGGTTGGAATACACCAGATGCTCGCTTAATAAAGTAAATGTGAGCAGCTTGTGATAATTTTTAACCTTTTCGAAAATATATCTTCTGAAATATAATAATTATATTGTGTTACAACCAAATTGCATCAAAACCCTACAATTGTTGACATATTAATTGTTTTTGTTACTGTTTAAGTTTTTAATTATAAAACAATGTCTGGTGAATTATCATAATAAAAGAAAATATGATCAAAATATATTTATCTAGAATATTTAAATTAAAAAGATACCTAAAGGATTCAAAAATACAATATACAACACTCAAGTCATGATATTTTTAAGAAATATGATATTCTCACTGATAACTACAGAAAAACAAAAAAATTAATTTCAATTCATTCAATTAAGATATAACATGCAGTTACAATAGGTACGAAAACTTTTATATTTTGCCTAATAAGAGCGAGAAGAGAAATATTGGTCAATTAAATTGCATAGCAGGCGCGCTGTAGTAATGCTGGTATTAGCTGTACCCTCCCCGAGATGCATACATGTAACGACTTACACTCTCAATGACTACATTTAAGGACACTGTATATTTTACTGTATAACAAGTACTGTATACAAGTTGTTAAATATAAGGGATGGTGTAGGTGTATATAAAAATATTCTCACTATTCACCAGTTATATTATAAGGAAGGAACTAATTAATAACCTCGTTACACAAACATACTTCGAAAGATCATTATTATAAAGTTGTAAATTCAAAAATATACTTATAAAATACTAATAGTATAATATTTACAATATACTTCCAATAATCATCAATTGCAAGGCATAGTTCACAGCGAAGTTTCAGCTAAGAAATACCACAAGAAGAAACTTATTTTCTCATAAAACAATAAACTAAGGACTTAGATATCACTATAAACATACCAAAAGCCCCACTAATTGGTTCCAGAAGCAAATTAAACACCATTTATAAAGAAAAAATTCGTGGAAAAAATCACAATCGCCAGAAAAATAGAGGAAAAGTCTGTCATTATTGTCAAAAAATAAATCAGCGGTTAAAATCTTAATCCTGATCGTTCACCCATTGCCAAATCAACTGTTTGTAAAACAGTGGGCCGATATTAAGAAACTGGTTCTTAAAAAGATCGACGATCTGGAAGACCAAAAGGTGTCACGAACGATGATAGGAGTTTGGAAGGTTGTGGAAGCGTTCTTGAAAACGTCCATACGTCTGTTAGAACGGTTACCCAACAAACCGTCATATTATACAAATTAAGTGTGCATAACATATTAATGGCAAATAAATGTCATGCCTATAAGATGAAATTAATGCAAGAGCTTCTAGGGGACGACTTCAATAGTAGATTAGAATATTGTGACGAAATGATGAGACGATGTGACGAAAATGGACAATTTTCTTTCTGGGCATTCTAATGAAGCCACATTTCAATTCCTATACACAATAGTCACAAAAACTGAATGTTTGGGCTGTAATATTGTGCAACTGAATTTTCGGACCGTTTTTCATAGATGGTAATTTGACAGGTCAAAAGTACGTCGATTAATTATTAATATATTATGTATTAAACACCACTTTTCCTGGGCGCTGGATTGGTAGAAGGGGTGCGATTGAGTGGCCACCAAGATAACCTGATCTAACTCATTCAGATTATTACTATTGGAGCTTTTTGAAAAACAATGTTTACAAAATAAAACCAGCAAACATCGACATGAATTAAGGGAAACGTTTCAGACAAACTTGACGTTAAGTTTGTCGTAGAATCCGATTCTGTAATAAAAAATAGAGGTACCCAATTAAAATTTTAAAGTTGACTCCCCGCTTCACCCCAGGGGTAGGGGTGGTGGTCGCGTTTGGTATCATTGGATAGAGCTTTTAAGATTATTAAGGACCTACGTTTTCTTTTTTGGATCGGATTTAATGAATATTTCTGGAGATATTTAACCATACCAGACTCTCTCAACACCCGGTATGATGTGGCAATAAGATTAAAAAATGGCGAGCATTATGCCGTTACAACAAAACTTCAGGATAGTTTGTCGATGCTAGTTCTATATTTCCTTCTATTTCTCTGTCAAACATTCAGTGTGTTTCCTAAAACTCTAGTTGACAACACTGCCGAATTCAAGACGGAAAACCGTGAGTTCTAGAAAGACCTTCTTATCGTTCTGGTCTCCTTTTCCAAACTACGGCAATCGGCGACGGTTTCGCGTCGGATTTATGCGACGCAAATGGACGATACGCTCGTCTAGGGCTGCCCGCCCGACACTAACAGGCTTTTGCTTTTGGCATATTGGCATATTGCCTTAGCTGCGGCCATGGAAAACGACATGATAAAGAAAAAGAGATAAAAATATATTTGAATGTCGGTTTAAGTGATTGTGATCATACTCACGATTCATAATAATGCCACAGGTTATTATTCCCATAAGTATAAATAAAATAAACACTAAACGGTGTACAGGATTTGTTTTTAGAATTAGTTGTTAAAAAACATAAATTTGTTAGTTTTCCATCCGGGGGGGGGGGGGGGGGGGGGCTTTAGACAGGCGCGGATCCAGAAGTAAATTTTGGGGAGAGACCAAGGAGTTCTGAAGGGGCAAAAATAGCACAGCAGGCGAAAATTTCTGGATACCACGCTTAAGTTTTTGTCTACTATTCTGATAGATGTATGACATATTATTTAATTTCACGTCCATTTTTTTTAAATTTCTATGCATAAGGTAAAGTTTGAGAAAGTTACTTACACATGATAATACTAATAGATATATAGTATCACATTTGGGGGGGCGGTCATAACCCCCATGCCCCCTTAATATCCACGTCTGTGTATAGTAGGTAACAAAAAAACCGTTACAATTTTAAAACAATTTTTTTTATAATATAAACTTTATTATCTCCTCTACTAAGGCTGTGGGAGAGAGTTTTGGATTTGTCATGGGGGGGGGGGGGTTAAACCCACAAACCCCATCCCTCTTATTCACTACAAAACAAACAAATTTTGTAGGCCTAAGAACGCAAAAGTATAGCTGTTAAATAAGGAATGCAAGTGTATCTTGCTGTTAGTAATTTTTTTTTTATGATAAGGCACAGCACTGCAGGATAAATCCTTTATGGCGCTCTGCGAGCGGTGCGTGTGCGCAGGAAACGATTCACGTTGGTCTTGAATCTTTAAAGGTTATATTCGTTGGGGAACACGATCTCAGGGAGGTCGTTCCAGAGTGATGACGTTCTCCAGACCTACTTTGCTTGATTGGTTCTTGAATTATTCGCATGTCATAACCCCTTGCCCTTTATATACTGAAATCCTTGATTATTTATTTGTAATGTACCTACAAGAAAAAAATAATTAAAAGGGAGAAAGTTTCTGATTTAAAATAAAAATAGTCACATTTATTTGTTTTTGTTCTGTGGTAATGGAATTTTTGCAACGATTTTCTTGCCAATTTTTTGCTTTACATGTATCATGTACCCGATGTAGGGCGAGTAACTTAACACTCGTTTCAACCATCGCCATATTTTTTAAGTTAACGGTGGCGTATAACATAGACCATGCACTTATTCTTAGGTTTTGCATCGTAATTTGATATTTTCCATATTAAATGCTAATGATATTACCTTTTACTTTTACCTATAATATATTTCGAAATATTATTGTATTATAATTATTATTGATTACAATAGACCTTTGACAATGCATTGTATTTTATTATTTATTATTCATGCTCACTATAAGAGGACTGTCGTTAATCATAGTGGTAGAGGTATGCTGTAGGTTTATTTTTGATAATATTTGTTCATTTCTTTCCGATACTGACCTTTAATCAGCCATGCAGGCTGTGGCGTAGCCACAGGGGGGCGAAGGGGGGCGATCGCCCCCCCCCCCGCTCCCCTTGGCTTGGCGCCCCTTTACTACTTAAATAATAATTCTTAAGAAACAAGATCGGTCTTATTTTCTTTTTAGTAGAGAAGAGCAATGGGAATAAACCTAATAAAACCGGTTTCGAGAGCGTCCCACCACATTATATTAATTTTTTTTATATAGCGGATTTTCACTTCATTTGGGGCCAGACTCCCGTCTCCTTAGAGCATAAGGAAGGTAAATTCTTACGAAATTTGGGCGTGGTCCTAAAATTTTGTTGCCTACGGCGCTTTAGCTCTACATTCTGCGCCCCTCCCATACTTCGCCCCCTCCGCCCCAAAATATTGGCTACGCCACTGCATGCAGGGGTACATTTTGCGTTCGCTTAAACGATTGTTGATATTTTAACTGTACTATTTTTTATACAGGGTGTTCGGAATATGCGTTACTAAACTTAGAGGGAAGTACCTACGTGGTAAAAGGAAGGTAGTAAGGTAATGTTCCAAAAAATCGAGATCTCAATGTTGGCCGTGGTAACTACAGACTGGCAAAGCTTTTTCTTATTATTACCAGATTCCGGTAATATTTTAATTCTCTAATAAATATTTGGCACTCAGCTTGGTGCTTTCGATATTATGATATAATAAAAATGTTACTTTACTCAGCCACCAGAATGCACACTACCTGAAACCCATATATTATTTTTGCCATATTTTTTTGGTTTTGACAGATATGGCACCTATCCGCTTTTTCGATATCTGTCAAAACAAAAAAGATATGCGAAAAATAAAATATGGGTATCAAGCTGAAGTGTCATCTGTTGACACAGTGAAGAAACATTTTTATTACCTATACGTTTTAAACAATACTAAAATCGAATATTTAAAGTACCTACTTCCCAACATATTTCGTTTGGCTTAATGACTGCAATAAGACCCCTCATAAACTCGACTTTCGCTTTCGCAGAGACGTATTAACCCACATTTATTTTTAATGCCAGCTTATAATAACAATAGATAGGTACATTACTTAATTTGTTATCAAAATTAATAAACTGCCTAATTAAGGTTTTCTAGAAACAACTTAATTATTAGGATATTTCTCAATACTTTTTAGTTACAGATACCTGTTTATATAGCTTATATAAATAGTAAACATAATATTCGAAATTAATTAGTACCTATCTATTTTACTTTGAAGCAGTGTGCAAGAAGTTAATATTAAAAGTACGTGGAGACCTTGGGAATCTTCAGCTAATGCGATATCTAGCTACCCTAAATATTTCAGGAAGCATTTATCTTCTGACGCTAAAGTTATCGTGAAAAATTTATGTGAATCGTCATTAAAGAGCGGCGGCCCTAAAGTAATTGCCATTAAAAATATCAGTGAAATGACGAAAGTTCCATTATCGACGGTACGAGATATTATGCTAAAAGGACATTTTAAAAGAAAAGCAAAGATACCGGAAAAATAAAGTTCGTAGATGATTGCGGCAAAGATGTTATTCGCAGGAAAATATATCAAATGTATCGAGAAAATGTTGTGCCAACGTTAGATTCTTTAAAAACACGGTTAACAACTGACCATGCAAGATGCAACGATAGATATCATGTAGCAGGACAAGTCTTCACCGCTCGTTGCAAGAGATGGGATTTAAGTATGAGACAATAAACAAGAGACAAATTATTATGGAGTCAGAAAGATTAAGAAAAATGAGACTTCTGTACCTTAGGGAAATAAAAAAGTTTAGATCCGAAAAACGTTCAATAATTTATCTGGATGAAACGCGGTTTGACACTCATGAGACTGTCAAAAAGGAATGGGTTGATTTAACTGAAAAATGACAAAATAAAGCTCCTTCAAATAAAGGAAAACGAATAAAAATAATTCATGCAGGTTGGGAGAATGGACGGATCCCTAATTGTTTATTACTGTCGGCAAAAAATATAAAGGATTTAAGTCTGGACTATCATGGAGATACCAACGCCGTTTTTTCTAAGGCTGGTTTAAAGAGAGTTTGCTTATAAATGTACCAGAACACAGTGTTATTGTGATGGACAATGCAAGCTACCAACCACAGCCGGCAACTGGAAAAAGTACCGAATGCATCGAGCACAAAATCCGCAATAAAGGAATTCATGTTAAAAAATGACTTGTACTTCGAGGAAACGTATAGTAGAAAACAGCTGTTAGAAGTATTAAAGGCATTTATTATTAAAAAGAGTATGTGTGTTTTGATTAAATGGCGGAAGAATCAATACAAAATCCGTTCCTGTGCAAAGCAGTACCCCTTATTTCATTTCATTTCATTTCAGTAATATAAACAGTGATGCCAGCTGGGGCCAGGTAGATATCTCTGGTTGGCACGCTCATCGACAGTTTTATATGGGCAATTTTACCAAGAAATTCTTTAAAACCCAACAGGTAGGTATAGTTGGAGTCGAGCAAATATTTGCGCGTGACACTTCCATCTTGTCATATTGGTCCAATACTAGGTTATTTCGATTTCACCAACTTTATTACAGCTGATACTTAGTCAGGGCCGGACTGACGAATATTGTTATTTATAAACCTTTGCAGAAAATGATTGCGGGGAAATTGGTCCAAGAATATGAATTATAATATAAATAAATTTGTTTTGATAAATTCTGTGCATTGTAATGGTGGGATTCAGGATTGACCATTAATATCACAGGTCTTAACAAGCAATCTTAGTAGTGTATAACGATTAAATTAATAAATAAAATGCGGATCTGCAGCCCATATGATTTGACCAAATCGACGAGAAGGTAACTCGGTTTATGTATATCTCTTTTTAGTCATATAAAAGGATAAAGATACAAATACTTTGAGTGGGTGGTAATTATTATAATATAAATATAGCCATTAGTAACTTTTATATTATGAGTGGCCTGCCGTATTTGACACCCATGACAATATGGAAGTGTCACGCGTCAAATATTTGCTTGACCCCAACTATAACGAGGTTTCTTTGGGTGTTTACAATATAATACTAATAATAATCTTTTCCCTAAATTCTTAACTCCACTTCAAGTATGGACTATTTCTTCAAAATAATAAAACTATTATTGCAGTTATTAGGTCAAACGAAATATGTTCGGATAGACTTTACCTCTGATTTATCATTGCATTGTCTGAAATTAATATTTTTTCGTGCTAACCTACTACTTGCCCTAAGGGCGATTTCTTGATCGAAACCCGTAGGAATATTTAAATAGAGAAGGTGATAGGATTTTCCGTATTTTTATAACAAAATACTGTGCCAAAGTTATGTTAAAAATAAGGGTAAGAAATTGAATTTTCACAGGGTTTAACTCGGAAAAAATTGAGATATCGATTTGTTCATACATAACTTGCTATACTTCTATTTTATCATAATATGTTCAATGAACCCTTTAAGTTTTGTAACGCATTTTTCGAACACTATGTATGACCTAAGTGGTAATTATTTCAGATAAAAATGTGGTCAAAAAACTCTTTAGAATAAGATTATTAGGTATAATAATACCAATGATAGCCAAGAAGAATCAATAATTGTTGGTATCATGTTAACGGAAGAAAATTTATGATTTCATATAATTTTATACAAACCACTTAGGAATATTAGATATGTACACATTATTATTACTATTCATTTTAAAGGGGTTGAAGTTTTTAATACGTTATTTTGGGCCACCAACAGTGGCGTAGCCAGCAATTAGGGGCGGGGGGTGGGACGCTCTCGAAACCGATTTTATAAAGTTTATTCCCATAGCTCTTCTTTACTAAAAATAAAATAAGACCGATCTTGTTTTTTAAGAATTATTATTTAAGTAGTAAAGGGGCGTCAGGTCAGATCGCCCCCCTTTGGCTACGCCACTGGCCACCAACCTTAACTTTACTTAGGATATCAGAGCAAAATAATCGCATCATTTTTATTCTTATAATATATTCTTCTGCTTGTCTATCGTTTCTCAACGTGGGGTTACTGTCTCATTGGGTACAGTGGTGGGTGGGGCGCTATTGGTCAGAAAAGCTAGTAAGTAGAACAAAATATTTGAAACCGTAAAAATACAAAATTAGGCTCTAATTATTATTAATTAGTAGAAGTGGATGAAGTTAGACATTGAAAAGGTTGTGAGAGTTCGGTCAATTTGTCTGTATGTTTACTTGTTCCGGTGTATTATGTTTTGTTTGCTTCATTGGTTCGTTTGTTAGTTTGCATTAAATGTTTGTTCATGTGCAGTAAGTACTGTAGTTATTAGTGGGTATGGGGTAGAAGAAATAATACCCTTGTTATATGTGTGAGCACCCACCTTAAATGCTGACCACGGAAAAGATAACTTAATCTTGGTGTTTACCAAGAATTGTTTTGGATGATGTCGACTCGACGGAATATAAACATTGGGCTAATTTTGAAGAGAGTGTGATTTTTATGGGACTTGCTTTGAGAATTCGGTGACAAATAGATCGATTGAATTGTAATTCGTTTTTGTATGGAAATCAACGATAATTAAAAAAAGTGTGTTTTTAATTAAAGTGTTTTACTTGGTCGTCGACTAAACCAAGTGTTTTCATATGTTAATTAATATTTTTATATTTCCTTTTATCAAAGAACGCACTCGGAATGTATCTACTTTAAAAGTTAAAAGTTCCTAATATTTCTATCGAGCAAAAGCTTATAATCAATTGTGTTGTATAAAATAAACAAATCTAGATATTGAGAATTTAGTCGCTCATTTAGTTAGAGTATCATATTCATAACATAACAGTAATAAAACTTGATTTATTTTTGTCGGCTTTTATACAGTCAGCCAACACGCCCCCTCAAAAATTAATCAAAAACTTTATCCTAAGCATTATAAGTAACATTATTACAAAATTGCTTAAAAAACAATTTTCGCTTAATCTAATACCTTCCTTGTACACCCTGGGAGAAAATAGACAATATGGTACAACATTTGTTGCTAGGATTAGGAAAACCCAGGAAAACCTAATCAGACCATTAACCTTACTGTAAACCTAGTTTTAAACGTAGTTCCAAAAATTTCGAAGACGCCAATGGCTTCATCAGCATATCAGCTATTTGGTTACCTGTGGGAACATAAATTATTTTAATTACATTTTTCCCAACTTGTTCTCTAGAAAAATGATATTATTTGTTATCTATGTGTTTTGACCTTTTATGACTAGTTGGATTATTTGCAATACTTATACAACCACTATTATCCTCATAAATAATAATTGGCTTTAAAACTGGAATATTAATACTGGTTGCTAAAGATTTTAACCACAAAGCCTCCTTTACAGCTTCGAATAAAGCCATATATTCTGCTTCCGTCGAAGAAACTGCAACTGAGACTTGTCGTTTTGTATTCCAACATATAGTACAATTTTCAAATAGTTGAAATATATATCCTGTTGTACTTTTTCTATCACTTCCTTCACAACTTCCCCAATCAGAATCAACGAAACCTATGAGAAGCTCATCATAATTTTGCTGTTTGTAGATTAATTTAATTTCTGTTGACCCTTTTAAATAACGTAATACCCTTTTAATACATTTCCATAGCTCTTGGTTACTCTTATTCATGAACCTACTTAGAATATTTACAGCTTTACTTAAATCAGGTCGCGTACATATCATTAAATACATTAGACAACCGATAGCATTTCGGCACGGGGCATTAAAATTTTCTTCTGAATTTAAAGCTTTATAGTCTAATTTACTTTCAAGAGGATTTTTGACAGGTTTACTATCGGACATTTTAAATTTATTTAGAATTGTTTTTATGTATGCACTTTGATCTAAACTGATTTGGGTATTTTCACGTATTATTTTAATTCCTAGAAATAATTTAATTTCTTTTAAGTCTACCATTAAAAATTTCTCCATTACGTAATTTTTGAAACTATTCATTGTTTCAATATTAGCTGTTATTACTACAAGGTCATCTACATAAAGAACTACATAAATATTTTTGGTTACATCGCCTCTATCTAAAATATAAATACATCTGTCTACAGGTGAGTTTTTAAAACCCTTCTCTGTAAGAGCTTTCTCAAATTCTTCAAACCAACACCTTGCTGCCTGTTTTAAACCGTACAAGGCTTTATTTAACTTACATACCTGATTTTCATTACTTTTAACTCCTTCAGGAACTTTCATATAAATTTCCTCTTTTAATTTACCGTTAAGAAAAGCAGTTTTTACATCCATATGATGAATTAATAAATTGTATTGATTTGCAAAAGCAATAATAAATCGAAAACTAGGTATTCTAGCTACTGGGGCGAACGTTTCGTTATAATCAATCATATATTTTTGACTAAAACCTTTTGCTACTAGTCTAGCCTTGTATTTTATCGGGTTTCCATATTCCTTATTTGAATGAGTTGCATTTTTACTTTCAGAGTTTGAAGACTGATTCACTGATTTTGACAAGTCAGAAAGATCAGTTTCATATTGAGGTTTTTGAAAATTAACCCCTTCAGGCTTAGCTACAGGCCTGGATTTTAAATAATCAGTCTCGTCTGCAACAAACTTTCGCGATTCCACGTCCCATACTTAATAACCGTTTGGCAGATAACCTACTAGTATACCTTTCCATGATTTTTCATCAAATTTTGCTTTACTAGTTTTATCACTTTTATCAAGCACATACACCGTTGCGCCAAAAACTTTAAGGTATTTTATTTGCGGCCTTTTATTATGCCACATTTCATATGGTGTTTTATTCTAATTTAGAGCCTTAGTTGGAGTTAAATTTATTAAATAAGTAGCAGTTAACACTGCCTCCCCCCAAAATTCTTTATTGAGATTAGCACCGTTTACCATCGTACGAGCTTTTTCAGTTATGGTCCTAACCATACGTTCTGACACACCATTTAACTGTGGGGTTCGTGGAACTGTCAAATGATAACTTATGCCCTTCTCTGTACAATAAAGTTTCATCTCATTAGACAAATATTCTCCACCATTATCGCAATATAAGTGTACCAGTTTTAAGTTAAAATGAGACTCACTTTTGGCAACAAAATCCCTAAAAACTGAAAAGACATCTGATTTATTTTTAATTAAATATGTTGCAGAGTAATAAGTATACTGGTCTACAAATAAAACAAAATAATTTTTATCATTAACTGTTGATGGAGTTATAGGTCCACAAACATCGGAATGTACTATAAATAGCGGCCTTTTTACATGATCTTTATCTTTTTGTTTATTAAAGGGTAACCGTGTTTGTTTACCATTAATGCAAGCCTCACATAAACTTTCACTAGGCGTAATATGATCTATAAGATTGACATCAACAATCATTTGCTTATTTTTCAAGTCTATAAACTTATTTTTACTGATATGCCCTAATCGCTGATGCCATATCTCATAATTTGTTTTAACTAAATTTAAAGAATTCAACTTATAGTTTAATGTTTTATTATTTACATTAAAATTGATTGCAAATAAAGTGTTTGATGGCTTACCTTTCATTACCATCTTACCACTTTTATAGATTTCAACGCCTGACTCGTTGAAAATCACTGTCATTCCGGCAGCTTGCATCTTTGAAACTGAGAGTAAGTTGTAGGGGACATCGGGGCAGTAGAGAACATCTTCCAAAGTTCCTTGGATCCCCAAATTGGTGGTAACTTCCAGTGAACCCTTCTTTGATACAGTTATGAACTGACCATTCTTCGCCACAGAGATTTGTATTGGAGTTTGAAGTGCAGAAAAATGTGTGCTTAAATCACTTCTGTTGATTATGTGGTCGGAGGCTCCGGGATCCAAAATGAATGTGATTTTGTTATTACATTCTTGCTTTCGATATTGATTTCCAAGCATAAACGCAAAGCTTGAATTGTTACTACTTTCACCATCTATCTGAACAGTTTGAACTGTTCTTTTTCTTTGGGCAAATTTATTTTCTTGTGTCTTTTTATAGTAATAACAATCCCGTTTAAAATGACCTTTTCTTCCACACTGGTGTCATTTAAGTTCTCTCTTATTTATTTTGAAGTTATTATTTTTGTGGAATTTTGTAAATTTTTGATGTTTTGTCTTGGTAATTGATTGAGTTTTGTTATTATTTTCGCCATTTGATTTCTTCTCATTAAAAAGTACTTTATCACTTGGGTTTGGAAAGTTCATTCCGATCAATGAAGACGCTACTTTAAAGTCATGTGGTTCGTTGTTTATGTCGCCATTCCACCATTTATATCACTTAAAAGTTTAACCTCATGATCCAATAATCGCGTTTTTACAAATGCCACACTTAAATTATCTTCCGATAGTGTTTCTATTGCTGTTATCACACCATCATATGAATTCGGAAGTGTCAACAACAAATGTGAAACTTTGTCTGTTTCTTCAAGTTTAGCTCCTGCAGCCAATAGCTCACTTATTATGTCGTCAAATACAGTAAAGTGTTGTGTTAAGGAGGTATCCCCCTGTAGTTTGAAACTTAATAGTCTTTTTCTTAAAACTAATTGTGAAGCTAAACTTTTCCTTTCATAAATGGCATCCAAACTTTGCAATACTTCTTTTGCGGTGGTTTCGGCTTTCACAAAACCCAAATACGCGTCCGAGAGATTTGCAACGATTACGCTTTTCGCGACCCGTTCCGCTTTTTGCCACTCGTCTGTTAAAGGTTCAGGCACTTCTCTGTCTATTACAGTTAGCACGTCTAGTTCAGATAATAGCGCTCTTAGTCTAAATTTCCACACACTATATTTTTCACTATCAAATGGTTTAATGTTTCGTTTGCCACTGATATTATCCATTTTTGCGTCTTTTAAAGTCACTTTTGATTTTTCACTTATTTTTAACAACAAATATTTTATAACACTACAAACAAAGGTTTTTAATTAAGTCACTTATTTTCTAAAGTTAAAATTGCGTAACCTGGGCCCATAACCTATTAGTGGGTATGGGGTAGAAGAAATAATACCCTTGTTATATGTTAATTAATATTTTTATATTTCCTTTTATCAAAGAACGCACTCGGAAGGTATCTACTTTAAAAGTGAAAAGTTCCTAATATTTCTATCGAGCAAAAGCTTATAATCTTAACTGTCTTTGTGTTGTATAAAATAAACAAATCTAGATATTGAGAATTTAGTCGCTCTCACTCGCTCATTTAGTGAGTATCATATTCATAACATAACAGTAATAAAACTTGATTTATTTTTGACGGCTTTTATACAGTCAGCCAACAGTAGTACCACGTAGTACCGCAAGATCTTATGAAATTGTTACAATTTGTATAATTTTGAATTGCGTAATTATAGAAAACTATACCATGCAAACTGCATAGATTCATCGCTCTCCCCTTAGTAAAAAAATTTGAAATTACAAATAATGTTAAAGTATTGTATTTGCCTATTCATTTACCTTCTTTGTTATCTACTTGTCTGCTTTCTTTATCTTTTTGTGATTTCGATTCCTGCTAAATACCACACAAATTACCGTGCGAGATGAGCAAGGAAATCAAGCCAGTCGGTGGCGCGCGGCCGCCGAGGCGCATACAGGCCTGCGTTACGGCGATCCGACGCGAGACCGTCGGCGAATGCCGTAGTTTTTATCAGGACAGTAGGAGCTGCAGGAGATCGACAGGTGAATATTATTATTAGAATTGCCTTTTGAAAGGACAATATAAAAATATTGAATATGAGTAGTTTGGTGAACGCTTGGCGCTCAATCTCAATATTTATCGCTGTATTTGGATCACGACATCACGATATGTATTATTGATGAATAGCGACTGATATTAGACCTTCTGCCTCTGAGATACTAGATACTGAATATCTTCCTACAAGTTAAGGCAGGTTTAGAGCTGGTTCTAAAACGGTCTAGCCTAGAATTTTATCAATTTTTTTGGCGTAATTCGGGTGATCCTCCGATTCTCTTTTCGGACCTTTAAGCTGGATTTGTAAACTCAAAAAGTTTGTAAAGCCAAGGTTCAGTTGGCATTGGAAATATGAGTTCAATTTAAACTAAATGTTGCACTCAGTTCAATTTATAAACTCGCTTCGTGCAAAGTTCGAGAGTTCCCGGATAGTTCGAGATAACCAATTTCTATGTTCCAGGTTTGAAAAGTTCATTCCGATCAATGAAGACGCTACTTTAAAGTCATGTGGTTCGTTGTTTATGTCGCCATTCCGCCATTTATATTTGAGATTTCTTTTTGTTGTTTTAAGGTTAGTTTAGTGGTTTGTGTCGGAAAATTGGAGAAGAAATAATGGATAGTATGGAGAATGAACACTAATTTGTTACTCGACTTTATTTAACATGATTAAATATGATTATTAATTTTATTGGACACAAACTTCAACCAATCCAATAACAACTTTTCGAACTTAGCTACTTACTTTATAGATACCATATCCTGAACTGCAGAATATCGAACCTCACCAACTTGAACATAACTTCAACCTCGCCAACTTTTTCAGTTTATAAATCGAGCTTTATGTGTTCTTCTATAACTTGCAGATCCAACATTAAAATAAATTGGCATCTAAGTATTTTGAAATCTTTTGAAAAATACAATGTATTTATTTTACTTTTCAGAATAATGTTTCGTGACAACCACAAGAACACAAAAGGACATTTATTATATAACGTAAATCTAACATTAGCATTACGTTTGACATAGCAAGGAACAAAATTAAAAAAAAAAAATACAACTCTACGTTGGCTCAACTCTCCTCTTATTAGGAGGAGGATACTTGGACCATTGGTGGGATAGATGAACTAGTGTTTTTCCTTTGCTATGGTAGTTCTACAGGTCTGACAAAGATTGACATAGGTGGTACAAACTTCATGTAACCACCGTTTACATGATACACATTAAAGCCACTCCTCTTGCTTTTTCGTTTTCCTGAAATGTTGCCCGCATTCAACAAATTCATTTTCATAATCACATAGTCGTTCTCCGTCTTTAAAATCATCAAGGATACACTCTTCCGAATCAAACATGGCCCTCCTTGGTTTTTTAGAGCGATCTAACGATGTTCGGTTGTTTAATTTTTTTTGTGGCTTGTTACTTGGGGACAATCTTACTTGAAGATAGAACACCTGCAATTCTTCACGGAGGAAGTAATGAGAGGCACTGACAAAACTAACTCTAAAGCTTTTCCAGGAGTTAGATCATCTAAGGAAGCCGAGTGTTCTGGTGTTCTACTCCTATCCTGTGAATTTTGAATTACACTTGGCCCTTGTTCTGAAAAATCAGGTGGTTGTTCATTTAACGGTTGAGCTATCTCGCTCAGTTAATTCGGATCATGTCCAAAGAAAGCTTGATTAGGAATGGTATGTAGATTAATGTCGATTTAAAACCTGATACCTTATTCTAAACGGTGGCAAATCTACCCCATGCGTCGCTCAACAATTTTCCAAACTGTAACCTGCTTAATTTACGATCAGCTTCATTCTTAACCCTGGAACTGCACAGTTGGGTCTCACAGACCCAAGGCGTCAGTTAAGCTAAGCGCACATGATCCTTTTATTTTAGCGCCCCTTTAAGTAAATTCAGTTTACGGTTAGACGAGTTGGAGTATCTGTCGATTGCCAGATTTCAGTTGAAAAGGAGTTTCGTATTTCGTGTTGAATCAGTATATGGGTATGTCAGACCCAAATGTGAAGTTTATGGTACGTACCAGAGAGGCGAGTCTGCAATTACACGTGTAATAAAGGGACTAGATGTAGTCTTTGTAATAAAGGCAGAAAAACAAACTTCGCCTGCTCCGCTCGCCATAAGCTATATTGTATGGACCATAGTGCGAACAAACATATAGAGAACTAATTTCAAATTTTAAAGTTTCCTTATAAAAAAACAATATGGGTACCTCAGACCCAAGTGTGAGGTTTATGTTAAAATATATGAGTGTGATGTTCCAGGGTTAACCAACAGCCTGCATGCTTCATAATAGTAACCCTTTAAAGGTTGCAGATAGTGAGTTGTGTGTGATGGCAAGCAAAAAAGAATAATTTCATGTTCCTCTGCAAATCGAAGGGTTTCTATATTCGAAGTGTGAGACGAATGGCCGTCCAATATTAGTAGTACTTTTCCTGTTTGTGGGAAAGAAATGAGACTTCAGCCAGTCGAGAAACATTTCTGAATTTACGTAAGCCAATTTTTTAGACATTCTTATGCGTGACCCGGGAGGTCCGCTAAGCCATCAATGGACTTTTTTGTTTTTACCTTTGAATATACAATATGGCGGTAAATACCCACCCTCAGCACTACAGCATCTCAGAACTCTAATTCTTCTTTCTTTCCCGGGCACCACACTAAGAGCTTTTTTCGGTAAGAACTTTACCAGCTCTTGTGTTAAGCTAAAGTCCCGTTTCGCCGCAGTTAAATATGTTGCCGGGTTTGTCAAAAAAAGAGTTTTCCGTTCAAATTTCCAGTTCGCTGAAACATGTCTGCACATTTTTCCTTGACATACCACTAGCACGCGCGTTGGAATCGTTTTCAGATTTCCGTACAGAAATGCAAATTTTTCTAATTAAAAATACTATCCATTTTGGCCAGCTGTACCTGAGAAGAATAATAAATTTTATTGTACTTGCTTTACTCATACTTAGTGCACAACTGCCTTTTGCAAAATATAAAACAAAAGTTTAAGAGACCAACCTTTATTGTGATTAAACCTGTTTCTTATTCCAAGCTGGATTGCCAATTTATAAGCGATTTCTCTGACATCCTGTTTTGAGGGACAAAACCCAGCCTTTTGAAATTTTTTTTATGTGACCTGCTAACTTTTCTTCCGCCTGGGCGCCCATCATTGAATCAGAACTTTGTCTAGTATTTATTTTTTTTAGCCTGCCTTTAAGTGTAGTTTTAGGGATACCGAAACTTCTAGCGGCTTCATTTACTCTACGAACATTATATTATGTCCATTTTGGACCACATAATGCTCCCACCTGTTTAACAAACATATCCAGATAATTATTTCGTTTTTCAGCAGGATAATTGCCAAGTTCATACACCAGATGCTGTGAGAGGGTGGTTTTAATATAATAATGTGAAAGTTTTGCCATGGCCTGCTTATTGTCCTGGTATAAATCCCATAGAGAATGTCTGGCGTCTAATTAAAAAAGAAATATACAACAGAAATTTTAGATCTCGCAATTCTAGTGAATTATTGAAAGTACAAAAACAATGGTCAATCTCTTCTCTTTGTCACTGGTCAGTCTATCGTCTTACGGTGGGATAGATGGACTAGCATTTTACGCTTATGCAACTCGACAGAATGCTACTAATTGGACCCCGTTATGCAATAAGGAACCAATCAACAATTGTTAAAAAAATGGGAATTTACTATTATGACAACCTAGAAGGTTCTACCTATAGACTTACAACAAAGATCCAAAGATTTAAATTGCTAGAGTCCTCTGTAGGACGATAGAACCAAGTTGCAAAACTAAAAACCTGTTAATAAAGTTGTACCCTAAAGAAGAAAGGCTACTTGGATCCTTTTTACAGAAACATATCGTCGTATTCTTAACACGTGCTGGATCCAAAGTGATCTGGTTCCTTATTGCAAATTTGACGAAATATGTTTTGTTTAATTATTACCTATATTTAACTTACTTATAACATCTTGAAAAGTCTAGAAAGTTCTTTGGAATGATTCCTATGGGGACCAGAATCTGATCTAAAATATGACCTATAATAAATTCCAGGGCCAATATGGATATATACGCAAATAAAAAAAATCTAGCCCAACATTAAAATGCTGCTCATGCTGATATGCATTTTACAGGAGTCTCTACATCTGAAAAGTAGTAGGTTGCGCTTTTTGGTCTCTACGCATAGTTTCTGGCTTGATATTAGTGCTCTCGGAGACGTTGAATGTGCGATTAAAAAACAAAATAAGATTTTTGCCACACAAGATTACACTAACATTATGAGAACATGTAGGAGGAAACAACCCATTATCATAAATAAACTGGAAAAAGAGGATTTTGTAAACACTAAAAAATTAGAAAAAAAATTGTAAACAAGAAGAAAAGTAAAGCTGAAAAAGTGGACTAAGTATATTTTAAGGAAATTAAACTTCTCAAAAAAAATACAGCACTTTTACTTAGATAGGCTATAGTGACGAAAAAGAATATAAAGAGGTTAAAAAAGTTTTTGGGACCACTAACCTAACCCAAACGGAAAACCTTTGGCTGATCCAAAATTAAAGGACATCCAAAGCTTATTGTACCTAATTTCTACAGCAGATTATATTATACAATCTTATCGGTGATCCAACTATACACTGTTAAAAGAAAATAATCAAATTTAACTTTTTTTTTATGTCCCAGAAAGTCCACTCCCGTTTTTTTGTTAACTTAACTAAAACCGCTTAAGTCAATCAGTAACTAATGAAATATGTTACTATTTTAACATTAATCTGATTTTATTCTGCAGTAAAAATTACAACTTAATTAGTTAATTTTAACACATTATTTATGTTAATATTAACTTATTTTATAAATCGTATTGCTAAGTTACTGCACAAAAAAATCACCTTAACTAATTTTGAAAAGTTACGTTGAGACAACTCTGCAGTTAACTTTAATTTATCATACAAGTATATTTTACTGTTTATTTTATTCATATTAACAGCTCGTCCTGAATAAATATAACTTTCATACGTGATTTATTTCGATTTTAAGGCATAAGTTAAGATAAATACTTAAAAACATCAGTTAGCGCTACAATACTAAATTGATTGCTTAAAACTACCAAGAAAGAAAGACCTTTCTGTGTTTTCTTTAAATAAACCAAAACAGTAGGTTTAATTATTGTTTAGAAAAGTTGTATTATTAATTATATTTATAGGTAATTTAAGTTTTTGAAAAATTTCTTCACACTTATTAACTCAACTAAACCATGATTTTCCTTTTAAACTTTGCTCCTGAAAAAGTTAATTCATCAGTTTTTGAAATGAAAATGCCATTAAAATATTTTTAACAATTAAATATATTAAAAATAAATGAGACATAATCTAATCTTAGAAAACTTAAAAGAATTAAAAAATATATTGCTTTAAACAAATATTCTCTTACCTATCTGTACCTATAATACAGGGTGTCCACGATAAGGAGGGCCTCTATGGGGATCTCCGTTATGATAAAAGTAGTGTGGCGTCAAGCTATTATAAGGAAAAATGAATTTTAATAAGATAATAAATAAAGCAATACTCACCTATGACCTTCAGTTTAAATATTTCAACCGGGTGAACACGTAGGTATACACAAACACTGCAATTATTTAAAATCTCTCCCGTCCGAACACGTCGAACCCCCCTAGAAAATGTCTTGGTCTTGACTTGACCAGAGGGTGGGAGAGACGGCTTCGGCGGAAGTCGGAGACAGACAATTCGCGCGTTTTCTTTGATTAACTGGATAAATATTTATATTTACTCCTTTTAAATGTAGATTTTACTACTAAATAGTTCTTAGCAGCATATTCGATTATAACTAAAATGTTGATTTGACACACTGCGTTGTTATTAAAATGAATATTACTATTATTTTAAGTTGAAACAACTGAGAAAAATATATTATATTAAATATCTTTTAGTGTAAAATCTTAACTAGAAAAGATGTTGACAATGATTATAAGCTTAATCAAAATTACTAGCATTTGATTCATTTTAATAGTGCATGTTAATATTAGTTAGCTGTTATGTTAAAACGACTTCCAGAAAAGTTACTTCTTAAAATCTAATTTTTACTGAACACAAAAGAGTTAAAATAATTTTACATTTTAGGTTAAATTTGATTTATTTTAATTGACTATAAATTTTTTTGATTCTCATGTCCAGGATTTCTAACAGTGTAGCAGAAGACTATAGGTCTGTTCCAACCATCAGTCCCTGACAGTTTCAAATTGTCACGTACAATCAACCAGTTGTAGGGTTTCACAAGACATCCCGGGGTACACATGCAGTATTCATCTAGTAGACTCTATTTCTGATTAAAATCTAGTTCTGAATTGCTGGTTGGAACAAGCCTATAGATGTATATAATGGTGACTTTGACTTTGAGCTACTAGACGACTAATGTTGCAGTTTTAATTAAATATTAGGGAACCAATTTTTTTTGAATCTCTGGAAATGTTTTTAAGACATTCAAAAATAGGATATCAGGTGTTTTTTTTACTAGGGGGACAGTTTTAATGATGTTATTTTATTAAAATACTTTTTTGACTCAGAAATAATAAAAACATGTATTGTTTGTTCACTCTAAATGTGTTTTTATAATAAAGTAAAAATATAATTTTTTTTTATTATCTCGCAATACTAAAATTGCTGGTTGGTTTCCTATTACATAACGGGGTCCAGTTGAGGTTAGGTATTTCGTCCAACAAATAGTAACTTATTATTCCATACAAGTTTTACGTTTAAACTTACCAGACTTTCGGTAGGTTTAATCACAAACAATACAATACAATACAATACAATAGAATACAAAATGTCTTTATTGATAAATTAAATAAATAATACAAAAAGTTATAGAGCGATGGCGACGTTCAAATGAATGCTCTTCCACGCAACCATCAGAAAAAAGAAAAAAATTCTTAATAAAATAAATTTAGTACTATAAAATTACGAAAACTATTAATGGTATATTATACAAAAGGAGAAAACTATTTTAATAAAATGAATAATTGACACTCTACATAATATGTTGTAGAGACAAATTTAATCAAGTAGGGGGGAGTGGAGTGGGGGAATCCCAGTCAGGTGGGGAATTCCGGTCACTTTAAATACTACACTGTAAACGTACTCAGTTTGTTCAGTACCGGGCTGCCATCTAATAAACAACGGTCAGAGTTAAATGCACGTGGTTTCGCTATGATCACCCCATTGTAATGGCTTCAATTGAACCTCAAAGTTTTTGCTCTGTTTTGTTGTAACTTTCAGGCGAATTGAAACAAACGTAAGTACAAAAATAATGTGCTTTTTGCATGCCCTTATATGATACTTTATTAGAAGTAATTGGACTAATGACTCCTGCGTTCGTACATATCTAAATCACAACGATTAATTTTAGGGTTAGGGTTTTTGTTGCAAGTAGCTTTTGGGTAATGCCGGTCAAAACATTGGGGCAATACCAGTCATGACCGGTATTACCCGACAGGCAAAATCGTTACATGTTTATCACTAACTGACTACACCTTTTATTTTAACAAAGCTAATTGTGCTTTATATTTATTACAGATGCCTAGAATTTACATAAAAAAAGGAAAAAAAGCTAAGTGGACTGCGGAGCAACTTAAAAATGCACTGCTTTTTATCGATGAAGGCAACTCCATTCGATTGGCAAGTAAAAAATATAACATTCCGTTTAGCACACTACAGGAAAGAAAATCGAAAAACAAAACTACTGCTCCACGTATGGGAAGACAAACTATCTTACTTTTGGAGGATGAAGTTGCTCTAGCTGATCGGATAAAATATTTGGCAGATTTATTTTATGGTGTTAGTCCAACAAGTTCGGCGAATTGCTTACGACTACGCAACTACTAACAACATCAAGCATAACTTTAGCAATGAATCCAAAATGGCAGGGAAGGACTGGTTCTACGCATTTTTGAAAAGAAACCCGACAATCAGTGTTCGAAAACCGGAAGCAACCAGCCTTAATCGAATAACTGCTTTTAACCGAGATGAGGTAGGAAGATTCTTCACGCAGTTGGAGTCAGTAATGTCCAAATTCCAGTTCCATCCAAATTATATATATAATGTTGACGAAACCGGAATATCGACTGGTCAAGATCCCGGAACCATTGTTGCCACTAAAGGCAAAAAACGTGTTGGTTCTGTAACAAGCTGGGAGAGAGGAAAAACTGTTACAGTTATTTGCTCCGTGAATGCAGCCGGAGGATACATTCCTCCTTTTTTCATCTTTCCAAGGAAAAGGTTGTCTCCGCTACTGTCGAAAGATGGACCACCGTGCGCTGCCTACTTATGTTCACATAATGGCTGGTCAAATGAGGAATTATTTTACCAATGGGTGGAACACTTTATACAGAATTCGATATGTGCTCAAGAAACCCCTGCTTTATTGATACTAGATAACCATAGCAGCCATATAACTTTAAAAACCTACAATTTGTGTAGAGACAATGGAATTTGCATGTTATCGTTACCACCGCATGCATCACATAGAATGCAACCATTGGATGTCACTTTATATTCACCACTAAAAGCTGCTTTCCGCAAAGAATGCGATTTGTATAGAAAATCTAAGGCTTTGTTAAAAATAACTCCTTATGATTTGGCAGGGCTTTTTAATAAATCGTATTCAAGAGTTGCAACAATGGCTCTTGCAATTTCCGGTTTTGAGAAAACCGGAATATATCCTATAAATCCCAATATATTTACGGAAGAGGATTTTTTGCCAGCAGATACGTTCAACATCGTAAACGCTCCCGAACCCATGGTGATTACAGAAAATGATGCCGATACTTCTATTGATGATTCCGTCAGTACAAGCCACTCAACAACAGGCATAGACCCTGCTCCGTCAACATCAGGCATATACCTAGGTCCGTCAATATCAGGCATAGACCCAGGCCCGTCATTATCAGGCGTAAATGCAGGTCCGCCAACTTCGACTCGTTCTTCCACTTCAACTGGGTTAAAATTGACCACTAAAACTGCGGTATCATCTTACAATTTATTACCAGTTCCATCTGCAAGCACTACTAAAAAATCAAAACGCGCTAAACAACATTCAGAGATATTAACATTGACACCTTTGAAGGAGCAGTTGGAAGAACAGGCTAGAAAAAAGAAGGAGAAAGAAGACAAAGGAAAGGAAAAAGAGAATGCAAAAAAAGGAAAGAGACAAAACGTTATATTAAAAAGGAAAAAAGGTTTTAAGAAAAACTTAAAGAAAATGTTGGAAATAAGCGACCCAGAATATGAAGATATAGACGAAAAAAATCTATGTGAAGATGATGAACTAGATGATAGTAGAGAGAAACGGAGAGAACGAGATCAGGTGGTGCTGGTGGTGCTGGTGGTGCAACTAACCCAGGTGGTGCAGGTGGTGCGTTTTACGATCTAACCCAAGTGGTTCGGTGGTGCGTTTTATGATCTAACCCGGGTGGTTCGGTGGTGCGTTTTATAACCTAACCCGGGTGGTTCGGTGGTGCTGTTTACAAAATAACCCGAAATTAAACCCGACTTTTTACGACCTAACCCGGATGCTTTCATGAGGCGGCTTCTTATCTAACCCTAACTTGAACCTGAATATTTATGAACTGACCCGAGATAAAACCCGACTTTTTACAACCTAACCCGGATGCTTTCATGAGGCGGCTTCTTATCTAACCCTAACTTGAACCTGAATATTTATGATCTGACCCGAGATAAAACCCGACTTTTTATGATTTAACCTTAGTGAAACGCCGCTGCTAAAGCGGGATAATTAAATCCCAATTTTTATAAGCCATCCTTAAACCCAACTTTTTACGATCCGACCTGAGCCATCCTTAAACCAGACTTTTTATTATTTTCCCTTAGTTGAAACGCCGCTGCTAAAGCGGGATAATTAAATCCCAATTTTTATAAGCCATCCTTAAACCCAACTTTCTACGATCCGACCTGAGCCATCCTTAAACCAGACTTTTTAATATTTTCTATCTTAGTGAAACGCCGCTGGTGGGTAGTAAAGCGAAATAAAACCCTAATTTATATGGTCTAACAAGATAAGTATATTAAGGCGGCACATTTGTCACCCCGCAATAATTATTTATACCTAAATAACCCTCTCAAACCCTCTGCCGACTCGATTTAAAAAGAAAGGGACATAAACCTTTATTTATTATTCCGAAGGACCCTCATTAAAATTCAGTAGCATATCTAATAATTGATTCCAATTTTTGCACCACTTATATAAAATACAATAAAATAATTACCATCTAGAACCATTAACTAGAGATTTCTTTGTACTGGAAATGGATAAATTATAGGACTATCTTGTAATGAGAACAGAGTAATAAAAAGTAAATAAAACTTAAATACGTATAAAATACCAAGCAGATATAGGTACTATACAACTTGTGTTCGCCATCAGGTAAAAGCCCTCATAATGCTTTTATAAAAATTTCGGATAATATCATAATATAAGTAAATAGGCTACAATTTCAGGAAAAAAGTAAAAAAAAATTAATCCACAGTGTAAAATTGTAGTTAAATGGATTGTAAATACGAAATAATATAAAAAAGCTACCTTTTGTTTGCGATGATGTATGCACAATAACTCTATATTATTCGGCCCTTAAACTGAAAATACCCACTAGATAGGTATCATAAGCTGTATTTGTCATCAGGTAGAACCCCCAATAAAATTATGAATATTAGGCGTAGGCATCAAAGTAGCAATCTTAACTTATTTTCAACACGAGCATAAAAATATAGGGTTGTTAAATATTTTACAACCCTAATTCTCAATGGCAACAATAAGCAAATCACGTGGGTTTTTTAATTTATTATTAATCTGGCTAACTTAAGAAACTCACAATATAACGACCATCCAAAAAAATCATAATACATTACTGGGTGTGAAAGCAATTGCGCTGCAAAATATAGTGTATACCGACTCTGAGGTAGTTAATTAAAATCCCAATTAGCGCTAAAAAAAATCAATTAGATATTTACTTTAGATATTTTAATAAAAAAATTCAATATTCTCATCAACATTTAACTTTTGAAATTAGCATAATAACAAATCCTTTACAATGAATTAAACAAACGCATACATAATTTTAAAATCACATAATAAGAATATAAGCTAAAATCTAACAAGCTCGGACTACTCGAATGACGTCAGTTTACATCTGTAGAGAATACCCAACTCTCGAATCATAAAAAATGGTCAAACTTTGCCGGCAAATACCCTTCTATGATGCAGGGGAAGGACAGGTAACTCGAGATGTTTATAAAGAAACGTTAAAGAACATTATTTGCTTATTTCTAGACTCTTAAAAATTACATGCAATCGAACAATAAATGTTTTCATCATGTATATTTATGAGTAACACATTACCTTCGACATACATAAATTCAAATTGATAATTACTTGCCTTAGTACTTTTTTAGAAGCTTGAATCATTGCATATAACCGTCTGAGGATACCCAAACTTCCCCTAACATATTTCTCCGCAACCGGGGAAAAAGAGGTAGAAAAAGTAAAATAACAACTCCAAGTGTCTTTGCGAACAATCGGCAATAAAATAGAGTATTTCAGTTTTTAATTTTTCGTAAATAAAAGTTGGTTAGATTAATAGTCTCTGTGAATATAATAACATAAACAAAGTGATATGCCGTAAATTTAGGAGTACAGTATAAATTATGCCTCTATTAAAATATACCGCAATAACTAACTACCAAAGGATTTTTGATATTTTGAATATATTTGATGCTCATAGCATTATCACATTTCCAAAGGCTCTAAATTTTAGAAAAATGTTCTAATAGAATATGTCTATCAATATAAAGTAAAGGTATTGTTAGGTTTTTTTAAAAAATACGACCTACAACAGTCTCTGCTACAGCATGGCTGACTCTGTAGAAACTTCTGTGAAACCATAATAATTATATCAATAATCGAGTTGTCGTTATGATAATATTTTCTTCCAATATCCGACTCCACTATCCATAAAAGTTATGTTAGAAAATTCATAATTGAGCGCATTGTAATTTTTTAAAAAGAAATTCACTTCACACACAAAGATGTAGCCATTCAATCCATGAAAATAATGCAAGTCAGTATGCGTATGTTATGGCTAACTGTTTAAATGTCTATTCCTTCCACGTTTATCGGAAGAAATACTTTTTTATACTAGTATTTTAGTTGAAAATAAGATCATAAATCATCTATACAAAACAAGCGTCCCTTATGGATTTGAACGAAAATCATAGATTCGACTATTTTCATGAAAAATAAATCTAAGTACGGAATAATGCAGGAAGATTATCTATTTTCTTGGTTTAGAAAGTGATGTAGTTAAGATTTATAACTTAGGAATAAATAAATTATTATTAATCTTTTCGACCTATTTCTCTTGCATATTTAATTTCTTTGATAGTAAGAACTAATCTTTTTATTTTACAAAGTAAAAAAAAGCTAAAGATCGGCGTTGTCAGTCAGGTATAAGAACTGATTTAACACGATGGTTTTTGTACAAACGTTCACATACAATTGTATGCTTTTTAACCGATTGTGTTGGAAAAAATGACGATTTATAGATTAGATATTTAGACGAAGAGCTAACCTTCTCAATAAACTATTGATTATTGGCCTGCTAGCTAGACAACACTTTTTATGTTAGTCAAAAAAAAAATTTTTTTTTTCGGACGCTATTACAGATTTCATCGTTAACTAACAAACATTAAGACCAAAAAATTAGCGTGCAAGATGAAATGTATAGGTTCACTTCATTTCTACATTATTTTACAACTCTCAATCGCATTAAAAACAAGATCGAATAAAAAATAACTTATGACATATGGACGAAAAATGTTTTTCGGGCTATTTAGGTTAGCGACCGCATTACGTCTGAAATACTACATTTTTCGAGCTTATAACATAATTTACTATTTTAACGTTAAAATAGGGGAAATGATGTATCGAAATGCATACTTTTTTTTGTCGGTCACGAGATTATAGTTTCTTTTAAAATGAACTCTAATATTTACAACACAAAATATCCTTTAAACCACATTAGTTTAAAACTCGTCTGTCGCTTTCCCTCTATTGTGAGTTTGATTAAAGTATAGCGTAGTATATATTTAGATGAATTTCGCAAATGTTGAATACTTTCAAAACTGAAAAAGCCGCCCTTTGCAATAAATATCTCCGTAGAGTTAGGTACCCTGCAGATTAAGGGTATTTCAGCGGATAATCATATACAAATTCAAAGATTTTGTCTATTTTAATGGATTAACAAACAATATCTATAGGATGACTTTACTGATAAAAAAAAAATAACAAAAATCCATAAAGTCTAGGCTCACATGAAATTCCATAAAGAGCAGCTGCATAGCCTTATCACATCAAACTATATTTTTATTTCGTTCTATTGTCAAAAGTCTGTGTTTAGGAGATTATCGTTCATTTTAAAATGAACTCTAATATGTACATCACCATAAACTACCTCTTAAGCCGCCGTAAAAATACACTTTTCGATTTACCTCTATATTGATTTTCTAATATTAAATATCTACAATAGTCGAAATTCGCTCGCTAATACCTATGTATGCAAGGTTTCTTCAAAAAATGACAATTTTGTTGTTTAATGGCTTGAAAAAATGGAAAAAGGAGGTTTTTGCATCCATTTATTTCCAGATGAGTGTTAAAAATACTTATAAAACTCGGTATACCGAAGATCAAACATTAATGAGAGGGTTGAGTCCTGTTTGCCAAATCCTGATTTTTAATTTGACGTTGGCAACGGTACAATTTTTTAACATTTATCATAAGAGGCGTATATTTTTGGAGCTTAGATCTACCAGTTTATCCACGCCCCATTTATTGTTAGTGCTTTAGTAATTTTACTTTCCAATTATTTTTTACCAAAACGCGCAGTTGAAACAGTGTCTATATCAGACGATATAATAAATTTTAAGGATTAATTTGCTTACAAATACACTTTAATTTATTTAGGCTAAAGCAGCCAGACATATACTGGAACTACGAAAACCCTATTACAATTTGGTTGCCTAGAGAAAATTTTGTAAAAAACATAGCTTTCTACACAAATGCTTGCACATTATGTACCTATCATTTTAAGATACCTGGCGACATCAATGTAAGCATTGACATAATGACGCAAGATATAGATAGGTACTAGAATATTCAAGATTTCTATTAACGATACACTTCAGCATACATGCGAGATGTCATTAATGTCTACGGAAGGCAACAGACATACCAGCTATTTTTACATGGGATTCCATAGACTTGGACGCTTCTTGTTTAGAAATATTTGATGTCATCTTGAGGAGTTCCGTATTGAAGCATCAAACCTACCTGCCAAATAATTGACGAAATATGGGATATCATAAAATATGCCCCCCATCGAACTAAATGATCCTATAAACCAGCTTCACAGACCGCAATTTGTGATGCTAACACGATTAATACGCAATAGAACAAGATTAAGAAACAAAATTTAAAGTAGCTCTTTATCACACGAAAATAATTAAATAATTTACGGTTACAGAACAATAATTATTTTAAAAAGCTGTATAACTAAATATATTATGTTATTAGGAATATTCTGTCTAAAGTAACAGCTAATCTTAGTCGAAAATGAGATCGTATTATTGATTGTTGAATTCGTTAGGTATGAAATAAAATTAGAGATTTCGTCTATTTTTTCACGATTAAAAAAGAATACCTCTATTTAGCTAAAAATGAAACGATTACAGTGGTAGATTAATTCACTTTACCAAGCATGTAAACTACTAATTTTGCAATAAATATCTTCTATATTTCTAGGTAGGTTTACTCGAAAATGTGGGGCTATTTTCATCAAAAATCCCGATACGAAATTGAAAAATTTGCCTATTTTTGTCGGTTTACAAAGTGATAGTGGAATATTGGTTTGATCAAAGAACAATAATTATTTTAAAAATGTTGTATAATTAACTAAATGTCGGTGTTATCAGGCAGGCAAGAAGTTATTTATCTGAATCTTATTTGTACCATTAGCGTTTATATACAAATGTTAGTGGTTTTCAAAAATTGATATCTCGGAAATTATTAGGTTTAGACTTATAATACGCTTATTAAAAAATAATGACTACTTTATGCAAAATTCAAAAATATTATAAGATGTAGGGTATCCCAGTAACTTAACCAAAGATTTTCGGTCTTCGTAAAGCTTTACACGTTTCTTCAGCGTACCAAACATTCACTTTTTTTAAATATTGACATCGGGTTAGGATTCTGAACATAGGATTAACATCACTCCAATAGTGAACATGTTGCGTTGTCACAGTTCCATTCGTTGAAAAGTAAACAAAACCGTTTGAGCTACGTGGGGAATAAATAAAGTTGGCTTGTTGAAAAATTTTAATATTTATTAAGGTAAAAGACTATAAATATATCGATACAACACTTTGGCATTTCTAATACTACAAACATGAATATCTAAAATGTGATATTTACAACCGTCAACTCTCTCTCCCTTCTCTAATTTTGGTACACCAATGCTGTCTTCTAAGTTTATAATATATGGCGTCCTGCAGTTTAATTCCGAAAATGTTTTAACTAAAAATTCCTCTTTAACACATCCTTTAACGTAAATAATGTCTGCGTCTATCAGATTGTTGGATATGATATTATGTAGTTCCTTGTAATCGGTATCACCATAATTATAAAGGATACCATGATGATTTCCAAATAGATATTTGACTTGTTTCTTGCAAGCCTTACTTAAGGTGTCGAATGGTTTAACTGGTTTAAAAAAGTAACTTTTCATACTATTCCCATCATAAATAGCCAATTCTTTCGCGCAAAATTCAGGTATGTTAAATCCTTGAATATCGACTACAACGAACTTCATTGTGCGAAACCGATTGCAAGGAGCACTAACCTTAGTACATGTAATCAAACCTGAGCTACCCTGAAAGATTATGATGAAACCCGACTCTCTACATGCAATCAAACCTGAGCTAGCCTGAAAGATTATGATGAAACCCGACTCTCTGCATCGTAACCATTGGAGTGGAAAAAAAAAATTTTTCAACTCTTCATACGACGAAAAAACATCCGTTAATTAATATTGCTTGTTTTCTAAACCATACTAATAAGCCCTTTTTAATATACCAACCTGAAAGATAAGAATACGGGGTTTTCTGTGTGAATTTAACTCTAGAAGGAACAAAATTGCAGAGAAATTTGAGGATTTTTCAAGAAAGTCCTCTCTCAAGTACTTACAACGTAGTGGTGCATTATCCTACAAAAATATAAAAAAAAAAAAGATCATCTCAGTATCGCGTTTGAACTCTATACGAAATCTGCAAGCCTTGCTACTTTGGTTATAACGAAACGATTTTGTGAATATTTCATAGTAATTTTAGAAAAGATTGATTTATTCTAAATATCATTGCGTATATGTCTTATATTCATTTTTAGTTAAAAGTAACATTTTTCCATCGAAAATCAGTCTATTTCAGTTGAAAAAAAAAGTTATTTATTAAGTTTTCGTTTAATTTTCATTGGTAATCGCTATGTTTTATGAAAACCATAAAAACAGATAATGCTGGTAACAGGTGCTTTAAGATTATAATAATGTAATGGATGGGACAATGAGACAATTATTGACAAGAAAAGTACGATGCGTTTCTGAATAGAGGTACTTTTGGGTTATGTCGCTAGAACACGATATGTTTCCATGAAATATTGGAGGTATAGAATTTTTATTTACTATAATACTATCTTAAAATTCTTCTTGGAGAAAATATTTAAATTTAAATGTATCTGACCCTCTACAGAATATAACCTTTTGACTTTTTTAAGATGACATAAACCATGGGAAAATTATTTTATTCTCATTTTGACAACCGAATTATACCTTGAAATAAGATGGTATTAAATAGAAAGTCACGCTAAAAATGCATCCAGCATTTTTTTTTTGTATTTTTATAAATTTTGTCCGACACATCACAAATTTTGCCTGACCCAGGAAGGAAATATGAAATTTTAACTAAGTAGCTCATAGTGTAGGATTTTTGATTGCTTACATAAATTTTAACTGTCTCTCTTATAGAACTAGAAACGTATTCCCCTAACGATTCAGTACAGACAAAAAGAGCGAAATAATAATTTTATTTAACCTGCTAAACAATAGGAAAGCAAGCTAAATAGACAAGATGATGGGTTTTGTTAGGAAACACAATGATTTTTTAGTGTCAAGGATGTTTTAGGCTCCGATATCATTAATATTTTCTGAATACTAAGGCTATATTACTTTCAAAAGCAGACTCGTTTGAGACGATTGGCGAATAAAGATGAATTGATCGTAAATAAAAATATAAGATCTATGTGCTAAGACTGTGAAATTATCGAAAAGTGGGGGTGTGCTTTTGAAATCGAACTTAAGAGCGATAAAAATATGAAAATATACTTGTTTGATTTGAGTCTTCAGACAATGAAGTTCGTTGTAGTCGATATTCAAGGATTTAACATACCTGAATTTTGCGCGAAAGAATTGGCTATTTATGATGGGAATAGTATGAAAAGTTACTTTTTTAAACCAGTTAAACCATTCGACACCTTAAGTAAGGCTTGCAAGAAACAAGTCAAATATCTATTTGGAAATCATCATGGTATCCTTTATAATTATGGTGATACCGATTACAAGGAACTACATAATATCATATCCAACAATCTGATAGACGCAGACATTATTTACGTTAAAGGATGTGTTAAAGAGGAATTTTTAGTTAAAACATTTTCGGAATTAAACTGCAGGACGCCATATATTATAAACTTAGAAGACAGCATTGGTGTACCAAAATTAGAGAAGGGAGAGAGAGTTGACGGTTGTAAATATCACATTTTAGATATTCATGTTTGTAGTATTAGAAATGCCAAAGTGTTGTATCGATATATTTATAGTCTTTTACCTTAATAAATATTAAAATTTTTCAACAAGCCAACTTTATTTATTCCCCACGTAGCTCAAACGGTTTTGTTTACTTTTCAACGAATGGAACTGTGACAACGCAACATGTTCACTATTGGAGTGATGTTAATCCTATGTTCAGAATCCTAACCCGATGTCAATATTTAAAAAAAGTGAATGTTTGGTACGCTGAAGAAACGTGTAAAGCTTTACGAAGACCGAAAATCTTTGGTTAAGTTACTGGGATACCCTACATCTTATAATATTTTTGAATTTTGCATAAAGTAGTCATTATTTTTTAATAAGCGTATTATAAGTCTAAACCTAATAATTTCCGAGATATCAATTTTTGAAAACCACTAACATTTGTATATAAACGCTAATGGTACAAATAAGATTCAGATAAATAACTTCTTGCCTGCCTGATAACACCGACATTTAGTTAATTATACAACATTTTTAAAATAATTATTGTTCTTTGATCAAACCAATATTCCACTATCACTTTGTAAACCGACAAAAATAGGCAAATTTTTCAATTTCGTATCGGGATTTTTGATGAAAATAGCCCCACATTTTCGAGTAAACCTACCTAGAAATATAGAAGATATTTATTGCAAAATTAGTAGTTTACATGCTTGGTAAAGTGAATTAATCTACCACTGTAATCGTTTCATTTTTAGCTAAATAGAGGTATTCTTTTTTAATCGTGAAAAAATAGACGAAATCTCTAATTTTATTTCATACCTAACGAATTCAACAATCAATAATACGATCTCATTTTCGACTAAGATTAGCTGTTACTTTAGACAGAATATTCCTAATAACATAATATATTTAGTTATACAGCTTTTTAAAATAATTATTGTTCTGTAACCGTAAATTATTTAATTATTTTCGTGTGATAAAGAGCTACTTTAAATTTTGTTTCTTAATCTTGTTCTATTGCGTATTAATCGTGTTAGCATCACAAATTGCGGTCTGTGAAGCTGGTTTATAGGATCATTTAGTTCGATGGGGGGCATATTTTATGATATCCCATATTTCGTCAATTATTTGGCAGGTAGGTTTGATGCTTCAATACGGAACTCCTCAAGATGACATCAAATATTTCTAAACAAGAAGCGTCCAAGTCTATGGAATCCCATGTAAAAATAGCTGGTATGTCTGTTGCCTTCCGTAGACATTAATGACATCTCGCATGTATGCTGAAGTGTATCGTTAATAGAAATCTTGAATATTCTAGTACCTATCTATATCTTGCGTCATTATGTCAATGCTTACATTGATGTCGCCAGGTATCTTAAAATGATAGGTACATAATGTGCAAGCATTTGTGTAGAAAGCTATGTTTTTTACAAAATTTTCTCTAGGCAACCAAATTGTAATAGGGTTTTCGTAGTTCCAGTATATGTCTGGCTGCTTTAGCCTAAATAAATTAAAGTGTATTTGTAAGCAAATTAATCCTTAAAATTTATTATATCGTCTGATATAGACACTGTTTCAACTGCGCGTTTTGGTAAAAAATAATTGGAAAGTAAAATTACTAAAGCACTAACAATAAATGGGGCGTGGATAAACTGGTAGATCTAAGCTCCAAAAATATACGCCTCTTATGATAAATGTTAAAAAATTGTACCGTTGCCAACGTCAAATTAAAAATCAGGATTTGGCAAACAGGACTCAACCCTCTCATTAATGTTTGATCTTCGGTATACCGAGTTTTATAAGTATTTTTAACACTCATCTGGAAATAAATGGATGCAAAAACCTCCTTTTTCCATTTTTTCAAGCCATTAAACAACAAAATTGTCATTTTTTGAAGAAACCTTGCATACATAGGTATTAGCGAGCGAATTTCGACTATTGTAGATATTTAATATTAGAAAATCAATATAGAGGTAAATCGAAAAGTGTATTTTTACGGCGGCTTAAGAGGTAGTTTATGGTGATGTACATATTAGAGTTCATTTTAAAATGAACGATAATCTCCTAAACACAGACTTTTGACAATAGAACGAAATAAAAATATAGTTTGATGTGATAAGGCTATGCAGCTGCTCTTTATGGAATTTCATGTGAGCCTAGACTTTATGGATTTTTGTTATTTTTTTTTTATCAGTAAAGTCATCCTATAGATATTGTTTGTTAATCCATTAAAATAGACAAAATCTTTGAATTTGTATATGATTATCCGCTGAAATACCCTTAATCTGCAGGGTACCTAACTCTACGGAGATATTTATTGCAAAAGGCGGCTTTTTCAGTTTTGAAAGTATTCAACATTTGCGAAATTCATCTAAATATATACTACGCTATACTTTAATCAAACTCACAATAGAGGGAAAGCGACAGACGAGTTTTAAACTAATGTGGTTTAAAGGATATTTTGTGTTGTAAATATTAGAGTTCATTTTAAAAGAAACTATAATCTCGTGACCGACAAAAAAAAGTATGCATTTCGATACATCATTTCCCCTATTTTAACGTTAAAATAGTAAATTATGTTATAAGCTCGAAAAATGTAGTATTTCAGACGTAATGCGGTCGCTAACCTAAATAGCCCGAAAAACATTTTTCGTCCATATGTCATAAGTTATTTTTTATTCGATCTTGTTTTTAATGCGATTGAGAGTTGTAAAATAATGTAGAAATGAAGTGAACCTATACATTTCATCTTGCACGCTAATTTTTTGGTCTTAATGTTTGTTAGTTAACGATGAAATCTGTAATAGCGTCCGAAAAAAAAAATTTTTTTTTTGACTAACATAAAAAGTGTTGTCTAGCTAGCAGGCCAATAATCAATAGTTTATTGAGAAGGTTAGCTCTTCGTCTAAATATCTAATCTATAAATCGTCATTTTTTCCAACACAATCGGTTAAAAAGCATACAATTGTATGTGAACGTTTGTACAAAAACCATCGTGTTAAATCAGTTCTTATACCTGACTGACAACGCCGATCTTTAGCTTTTTTTTACTTTGTAAAATAAAAAGATTAGTTCTTACTATCAAAGAAATTAAATATGCAAGAGAAATAGGTCGAAAAGATTAATAATAATTTATTTATTCCTAAGTTATAAATCTTAACTACATCACTTTCTAAACCAAGAAAATAGATAATCTTCCTGCATTATTCCGTACTTAGATTTATTTTTCATGAAAATAGTCGAATCTATGATTTTCGTTCAAATCCATAAGGGACGCTTGTTTTGTATAGATGATTTATGATCTTATTTTCAACTAAAATACTAGTATAAAAAAGTATTTCTTCCGATAAACGTGGAAGGAATAGACATTTAAACAGTTAGCCATAACATACGCATACTGACTTGCATTATTTTCATGGATTGAATGGCTACATCTTTGTGTGTGAAGTGAATTTCTTTTTAAAAAATTACAATGCGCTCAATTATGAATTTTCTAACATAACTTTTATGGATAGTGGAGTCGGATATTGGAAGAAAATATTATCATAACGACAACTCGATTATTGATATAATTATTATGGTTTCACAGAAGTTTCTACAGAGTCAGCCATGCTGTAGCAGAGACTGTTGTAGGTCGTATTTTTTAAAAAAACCTAACAATACCTTTACTTTATATTGATAGACATATTCTATTAGAACATTTTTCTAAAATTTAGAGCCTTTGGAAATGTGATAATGCTATGAGCATCAAATATATTCAAAATATCAAAAATCCTTTGGTAGTTAGTTATTGCGGTATATTTTAATAGAGGCATAATTTATACTGTACTCCTAAATTTACGGCATATCACTTTGTTTATGTTATTATATTCACAGAGACTATTAATCTAACCAACTTTTATTTACGAAAAATTAAAAACTGAAATACTCTATTTTATTGCCGATTGTTCGCAAAGACACTTGGAGTTGTTATTTTACTTTTTCTACCTCTTTTTCCCCGGTTGCGGAGAAATATGTTAGGGGAAGTTTGGGTATCCTCAGACGGTTATATGCAATGATTCAAGCTTCTAAAAAAGTACTAAGGCAAGTAATTATCAATTTGAATTTATGTATGTCGAAGGTAATGTGTTACTCATAAATATACATGATGAAAACATTTATTGTTCGATTGCATGTAATTTTTAAGAGTCTAGAAATAAGCAAATAATGTTCTTTAACGTTTCTTTATAAACATCTCGAGTTACCTGTCCTTCCCCTGCATCATAGAAGGGTATTTGCCGGCAAAGTTTGACCATTTTTTATGATTCGAGAGTTGGGTATTCTCTACAGATGTAAACTGACGTCATTCGAGTAGTCCGAGCTTGTTAGATTTTAGCTTATATTCTTATTATGTGATTTTAAAATTATGTATGCGTTTGTTTAATTCATTGTAAAGGATTTGTTATTATGCTAATTTCAAAAGTTAAATGTTGATGAGAATATTGAATTTTTTTATTAAAATATCTAAAGTAAATATCTAATTGATTTTTTTTAGCGCTAATTGGGATTTTAATTAACTACCTCAGAGTCGGTATACACTATATTTTGCAGCGCAATTGCTTTCACACCCAGTAATGTATTATGATTTTTTTGGATGGTCGTTATATTGTGAGTTTCTTAAGTTAGCCAGATTAATAATAAATTAAAAAACCCACGTGATTTGCTTATTGTTGCCATTGAGAATTAGGGTTGTAAAATATTTAACAACCCTATATTTTTATGCTCGTGTTGAAAATAAGTTAAGATTGCTACTTTGATGCCTACGCCTAATATTCATAATTTTATTGGGGGTTCTACCTGATGACAAATACAGCTTATGATACCTATCTAGTGGGTATTTTCAGTTTAAGGGCCGAATAATATAGAGTTATTGTGCATACATCATCGCAAACAAAAGGTAGCTTTTTTATATTATTTCGTATTTACAATCCATTTAACTACAATTTTACACTGTGGATTAATTTTTTTTTACTTTTTTCCTGAAATTGTAGCCTATTTACTTATATTATGATATTATCCGAAATTTTTATAAAAGCATTATGAGGGCTTTTACCTGATGGCGAACACAAGTTGTATAGTACCTATATCTGCTTGGTATTTTATACGTATTTAAGTTTTATTTACTTTTTATTACTCTGTTCTCATTACAAGATAGTCCTATAATTTATCCATTTCCAGTACAAAGAAATCTCTAGTTAATGGTTCTAGATGGTAATTATTTTATTGTATTTTATATAAGTGGTGCAAAAATTGGAATCAATTATTAGATATGCTACTGAATTTTAATGAGGGTCCTTCGGAATAATAAATAAAGGTTTATGTCCCTTTCTTTTTAAATCGAGTCGGCAGAGGGTTTGAGAGGGTTATTTAGGTATAAATAATTATTGCGGGGTGACAAATGTGCCGCCTTAATATACTTATCTTGTTAGACCATATAAATTAGGGTTTTATTTCGCTTTACTACCCACCAGCGGCGTTTCACTAAGATAGAAAATATTAAAAAGTCTGGTTTAAGGATGGCTCAGGTCGGATCGTAAAAAGTTGGGTTTAAGGATGGCTTATAAAAATTGGGATTTAATTATCCCGCTTTAGCAGCGGCGTTTCAACTAAGGGAAAATAATAAAAAGTCTGGTTTAAGGATGGCTCAGGTCGGATCGTAAAAAGTTGGGTTTAAGGATGGCTTATAAAAATTGGGATTTAATTATCCCGCTTTAGCAGCGGCGTTTCACTAAGGTTAAATCATAAAAAGTCGGGTTTTATCTCGGGTCAGATCATAAATATTCAGGTTCAAGTTAGGGTTAGATAAGAAGCCGCCTCATGAAAGCATCCGGGTTAGGTTGTAAAAAGTCGGGTTTTATCTCGGGTCAGTTCATAAATATTCAGGTTCAAGTTAGGGTTAGATAAGAAGCCGCCTCATGAAAGCATCCGGGTTAGGTCGTAAAAAGTCGGGTTTAATTTCGGGTTATTTTGTAAACAGCACCACCGAACCACCCGGGTTAGGTTATAAAACGCACCACCGAACCACCCGGGTTAGATCATAAAACGCACCACCGAACCACTTGGGTTAGATCGTAAAACGCACCACCTGCACCACCTGGGTTAGTTGCACCACCAGCACCACCAGCACCACCTGATCTCGTTCTCTCCGTTTCTAGCTACTGATGATATAGAAAACGGGGCCAATGACGAGTTATGTTTCATTTGCAGTGAGTACGGGAAAGGAGGTGAGCTTTGGTATCGCTGTACTGTGTGTGGCCATTGGGTCCATAAATTATGCAGTGGGTGGGACACGCCAAAATATTATAAATGTGATATTTGTCTAAGAAAGTAGGACTCTTACTGTTTCCTCTATTTTTGTATTCTTTTATAGTTTATTTGTTTAATTTTTATATTTTATAAACGTTTAGAAGAACTTAATGAAACCCTTGATAATATATTACTTTATTATACATTTATGTGCTTTATTCCTTTCTTATTAAAAAAATATATTCTAGAGTAATTTTTGCCATGTAAAATGCATTTAAAACGGACTGACCGGAATTACCCGCAGGGTGGGGGAATACTGGTCAATGACACCTCATTTGTCAGGTCCTAACTTCTCTTTTGAGACGAATTATTTTGATTTAAATGGAAAACCATAATCTAGTGGATGGTCCAGGCCATCTTTCATTCTAGTTACTTATAGCAAAAAACTATTATTTGTTTAACTATACGTAATCTAGCTTAAGTGACCGCCATTCCCCCACCCTCCCTACTATGGGCACATAGTCACACACGTCCTCCCAGAATATGCCCAACTAGGTTACTGTTGAAGGACTGAACGCTAGGGGATCTCTTTATGTCCACTGGGATACTATTGAAGATTTTTACAGAATTGTAAGAAAATTATCGCTGAGATATAGCAGAAAAATGTCTGGGAACACTGTAGTGCAAGGATGATCTTGTTAAACGATTATGTACATCAACCCTCCGTATCAACTTTTCCGATAAATATAAGGGCTTTTGAGTTTTGTTAATTTTATAAATCAGACATGCCATGTGTACTTGAAATCGCTCATCCAAATTTAGCCAGTGGGACTCTCTAAAACAGTCTGAAATATGGTCAAACTTACGTAAATTGTAGGAGAAACGAACACATGCATTTTGCAGAGAATGTCGGTCTTGCTGACGCAAGGCAGGCCAGTAAACAATATCACAATTAGAAATAAGTGATAGAATTAAAGAATCGCACAATCTTAACTTAATATCGGTACTCAGAACATCTCTATGCATATATAACATCTTAAGTTTAAAGTAACATTTTTGTAGTAAGTTATTAACGTGACCCAAAAATCTCAAATCTGTATCAAACTGCACTCCCAGATTACGACAACTGTTTGTAAAAGTAAGCTTAGTACCATTTAAATCAAGTTCGAATGCATTATTTTGTTGAAGAAAATTACTGTTTTTGCCAAACAACAAAACCTCCGTCTTACATTCATTTAATTTAAGCGAGCTTGATACCCTGGAAATAATGGCGAGATCCTCATTCATCCTTTGTGCGGCTGCAATAGAGTCAGCAAGGGAAAAAGACAAGTAAATCTGGGAATCATCGGCATATAAATGCATGTTGCAATGCTTCAAGAATGTATTAAAATCCGAAGTATAAAGCAAATATAAAAGGGGTCCCAGGATACTACCCTGTGGAACGCCCCTACCCACCCACCATTAACAAGTCCGAGATCATCCCATTAAAAATTACTCTTTGCTTTCGTTCACCCAAGTAACTTTTAAAAAAGGCAACCACCTCTCTCGACAAACCAAAATAGTACATCTTATCACACAGCAGATCATGCTCCAAGGTGTCAAATGCCTTGCTAAAGTCAAGCAACACCAGACAAGTGTTCAAGCCTCTGTTTGCTTCCATAATGATATCATCAGACACTTTAAGCAGGGCAGTACAAGTACTATGAAATGGCTTAAACCCAGATCGTATTACTGGTAAGATTTGTTCACGGGATAGGAAATCGTTAAGTTGTTTAGCAACAACTTTTTCCAACACCTTGGAGACCGCGGGCAAGATACTTATTGGTCTAAAATGACCCAGCTCGACAGGGTTATTATTTTTTGGTACCGGAATGATATTTGCATTTTTCCAGGCGCCTGGGAATATACCTGTGGGGGATGGGACTATTCGCCGTCGCCGTTTCGCCATCGCCGTTTCGCCATCGCCGTTTCGCCGTCGCGACAATTCGCCGGCAGCCGATTCGCCGTGGGCCGTTTCGCCGTCAAATAGAATATAAGTCTATAATTATTACAATTTTTTTATATCTAGCATATACCGAATTGGACCCAAAAAGGTGGATTAGATGCCGTGTTAGCGCTGTTTAACCAATATAAGTCTATAATTATTACAATTTTTTTATATCTAGCATATACCGAATTGGACCCAAAAAGGTGGATTAGATTAGAAACGGCGACGGCTGAACGTCCTAGACCCGAATTCCAATAACCCTAATTATTATTATTGACTTGCCTATGTAGGTATATTTTTATCAAACAATTTTGTTAAAATTTAGCAATATATATTATAACCTTTTTTACGTATTTTATTAATTTCTATTTGACGGCGAAACGGCCCACGGCGAATCGGCTGCCGGCGAATTGTCGCGACGGCGAAACGGCGACGGCGAAACGGCGACGGCTAAATGTCCTAGACCCTACCTGTGACAAGGCATGTATTGACAATATGAGTAAGATATTCAGTTAGATAAGGAAAAAGACATGTGAGCATTTATAAATTGTGATTAAAACCTCTATGCAAAAACTTTACACCCAACTAAAAGAGACATTGATCAATAAATCATAAAATCAATCAATAACTACAATCATGTTGCTATTGCTACAGTCCGTCGCAGCCCTCTGCTATTGCCGAATTTCGGCGAGAATCTCTTGCGGTCCTAATATCATTTCAGTCCAACTTTCCTCTATTTACCCTATCGGATAGCTGTTCTAAAGTAGGTACATTTTTGCCCTTGTTCTTCAGCTTTAGCTTCTCGTTCATCGTCTGTAATTTCTTCTGTTAGTTCGTCGAGCGAATAATTTTTTTTGCTCCATTTTATGGCTTATATTCATTTTTCTAAACAAAGTAAACCTTTCTTGTTTTTACAAACAAAACTATAGAAAAATACAAGAAGGTACAACATACTAACGTAATTAAATTAGTAAGGTGGGGTTACTAACTACACTAACCAACTGTAACTTAAAGTATAGGCTAGTACCTACACGGCACCTGAGAGTGTTTTAAGAAGCTAGGCTAATTAATAGAATATGTGTAACATGTTAGTTATATGTGGACTGTTCAGAAGCCAATCCAGTGTAAATCAATAAAAGTTAAAATTCATGTTCGTAGTAAAATTATCTGCGAAAAAATAGGAACTGTAAAAAGGTTTCCAATTCCAACAAATACTTTTATGTAAAGACAACATATAAACAACATTAATTCACACCAGAAAAATAATATAACATTATTATTGCTTTTTAAACTCAGTTTTGTTATAAAGGAAAAAAAATGACTTAAGTGAAATGACCGCTGAAAAGTTTGAATAATTTAGGCGATGTATTCTACCGAATTATCAATTTCATTTCTGTTCCCTTTAACGTTATTGGTTTAATTCATCTTTGAGGCTCCAGTTTTCTGGTTTATCGTAAGCAAATTTTTGAAAAAACGGTGATAATGCGGCGGAATGAATGTGAGTAAATCCGACATTGTTTTTTTTAACTTCTTTCACTCGCTTACTTTCCAAATACAGTGGATTGTACAAACTTGCAGGTCTTCCTTTGGATGCTGGCTTTGAAGTGTTGATCTCGAAGAAACAAACTTCTCCTTGCAAAGTTTCTTTGTAGGATTTGGTTTGTTTTGAGACGGACCTGACCCAGGTCCATATTTTTTTAACAAATTTTTAAATATAAGGTAAAAGTGTGTTTAAATTAAACTGGTGAAATGAGTCAACAAGGTGTAATAACTAATTAAACATAAGAACAGTAAGTATGAACATTAAATATTTTTTACATAATTTCAGCTCAATACAAAATTTCGCAAAGTTAGGACATCGCTACGCACGGACACCGTGACAGCGAGCCAGGGAACAGATAGAATGACCGCACAAAGAGGAGACGAAAAATCGGCTATAAATAGCTGAGCTGCAGGCTTTCACAGGGAGACGAGAGAAATTTTCTTAAGAATTTAAATCTTAAAAAGGCTCTTCCAGCCACAGGGTATCATAAAATATTGGGCTGGTGTTTTCAAACTAAATTAATAAATTTTCAAACAAAAAATAGGTAAATATTGAAATTCCACATTTCTATCTTAAAACATAATTTCGTTTCTTGAGTCAAATATCTATTTTCCTACTATTAATATTAATTTCTTAAATATCTACAAGGTTTTATTTATTTTAATATTTATTCAAATTTTAAAAGAGGGTTTAGGCAAAATATCGTTTTGTTAAAGGTTTCTCGTCTCATCACTATATATTTTAAATAAAAATTACGTTTCAGAATAAGGAAATTCAAAATCTTAATATTTTAACGTTTGCTAAAAATCTATTGGGTGTTCTTGTTAATAAACCCAGTAAAACCCTCTATAATTTCCTTACTACTAACTAACCTGAACTAACCTTCCCCCTAACTGTAATTCCTTTTCCTATCCTCCACGTGTGCGACATCGCTTAATTGCCGGTGACCTACTGGAATTCCTCCTTTTCCCATCCTCCACGTGTGCGACATCGCTTAATTGCCGGTGACCTACTGGAATTCCTCCTTTTCCCATCCTCCACGTGTGCGATATCGCTTAATTGCCGGTGACCTACTGGAATTCCTCCTTTTCCCATCCTCCACGTGTGCGACATCGCTTAATTGCCGGTGACCTACTGGAATTCCTCCTTTTCCCATCCTCCACGTGTGCGACATCGCTTAATTGCCGGTGACCTACTGGAATTCTTCCTTTTCCCATCCTCCACGTGTGTGACATCGCTTAATTGCCGGTGACCTACTGGAATTCCTCCTTTTCCTTATCCTCCACGTGTGCGACATCGCTTAATTGCCGGTGACCTACTGGAATTCCTCCTTTTCCCATCCTCCACGTGTGCGACATCGCTTAATTGCCGGTGACCTACTGGAATCTCCCGATTTTCCCTCTGCATTCTCTACTTAACCTGACCCAAAAATGATAGACTATATATATATAAAAATAAGTTCAGTTCCGGGGGCGTGAATTCTCACTCCCGACTTTTTATTTTCTCTGAAATCTATTTTTGCATTCTCTAACAAATATTATCTACAACTTTTTAATAATTAATAACCGTTTTCTCCCTTAGAAAAATAAAACCCTCAGTATACAAAAAATTATTCTAAAGGACATTTGACCGTCTTTCTTTGCGGCGACCAGGCCACCTGTTTAAACTCAACACTTGTCTAAATGTTTTTGTGAGACTAACGACTGACCCATAAATTTTACTTAAGCTTTCAAGGGTAGATTATGACCTTTTGCGGTACTTTGGCAGAACAGTGGTTTTGACCTAATTTAGATTTTATGGGTTGAGTGTTTCTGAAAGTTGTTTTGGATTTTTGTTACGATATTCACAATAATGTTTTATTTTAAAGGTATTGCTAATTGCATAATGGATGACGGAATCGAGAACCCCCCTGTTCCAGGTTAGGACCATCTCCGTTTGTTCAACTCTTCAAATTCTTGAAGAATCCTTTCTTTTTTCCTTGGTTTACTTTAGAGCGACTTCTTAATGTTTTTGCAGTAATCCGTTTTTTCTTAAACTTTCTCTTGTCGCTGTGTTTTTCGCAGGGATTAACTTAGCGCTCCTCAAGCAACATCTTTCAATAAAGCCCGTGAACAGTAGCGGCTGTCCGATTTAGAATCACTTCTCTCATAATTTCTTTATAGCGGAAACTTTGAGGGTAATTTCTGCGTCTGATTTACGTTCGTAGGCCCGTAGGTTTATCATGCTCTCCCTACGCACTATTGTGGGACGACAGTCCACGCTGGACACAATATAGAGTTTAATGCTCTTGGAGATGTGAGGACATTTATTAGAACAGAAAGAGCATCTCATTTTCCACCGCCATAATTTGTCTAAATTAAATAAAACATCTGACAGTCCGTTAATGTCATTATTCTTAGAGTAGGCTAGGCGATGGCCCCCAATAAATAAATACTTCTAAAGCCATTATTAAATCTACGTTAGAGGTTGTTAGGAGAAAAGTGCGGACCTGGTCTTCTGGTTAGACTAGCAGGGTTCACAATGTTTCCTTCAACGTGGGACGGAGGGCGACAGCCTGGAGCGACAGCTCATTCCAGCAACCGTTTGAGGGGAACCTATAGAGATAGGCGACAGCCTAGAGCGACAGCTCCTTGTCTCGTCCGGCATGCAGGGTAGGGAAACCTTTGGAAACGTGACCGGAAGTTTCGGTTATCCAGATTTTTCGCCGTCAGCAGCCAATAACGTCTTTCTTCCAAATTTTACAAACAAAAAGAGCCGTTCACGTCTAGCCACTTCTCGGTCTCGAAACTCTTCTAAATTCAAGACACAAGCGTTAACCCCTGTGCGAAATTTAGCATTCTCAGTGTAATACTTCGCTCTGATACCATTTTCAGCGAATCTGACACAACGTAGAGTCCTACCCAATAGACGATTACAACCACGTCCGAGCCTAGTCTTTGATTACATAAGCGTATAACAAAATCAAATACTGAAACAGCTCTCAATGTCATATTAATAAACTTTCCTTGTGCGAACGAAACGTACGCCTATGGAATTCAAAGACAGGTAAATTAAAGACTCGCAGCCAGAGTCGTGCGGCACTTTTAGTGCTATACTCGGACACCCAGGGGCAACCCTCATTTTTTGGTGATATTTTAATCACCAAATATATACTTAATTTATTTAAATAATTAGTCAAATAATAATAACATTAATTACTCAAGTATAAAACTGATCAATTAAAACCAATCATCGATTTCTTTTACTTCCGCATTGGCGGGGGGCCGTAAGGTTACAGTTTTTAGAATATTTAGGTAAGCCATTTTATTTGCAGTCGGTTTACTTTACCGCCTTCGGTATTTGTTTTCCTATTGGACATATATTCTTCTAATTTGTTTGTTGATGGATACTCCTCCCGCTTTAGTTGTATTATAATGAATGGATTTGTTTTCTTTGCGGCGAAAACTAAGTCAACCCACTTCAAGACTATCAATAAATTCTTTTCCTTGGCCTTTTCCTCGATAACGCCAAAGTGAAGAAAATTATTTTCTTTGGCCAAAATCAGCATATTTTATTCTGAGTCACTATCAGGAAATGGCTCATCGTCTGACTGAAGAGACATACTTTTATTGACATTTTGCCCCAATTAACTACCGAGATTTAACTTTAATCCTGTTAATAATGAGTTACAATGACTTACACTGCTTGTCGTCTGACAGTTTTCTTGACGGGTTTTCCAAACTATTTCGTTGGCAAAACAGGGGTCGCCATCTACCAGGGTCATTTTACCGCCTAAGTTACTTCAGTACATTTTTGGCTTGTACTGTGTGGCTTCTGAACCCTCCATGTATTGACTGCCTTACAATATCATGCGTATGCACGTTACAGAAGATCAGCTTTAGACTATTAGGCAGTCCATCGATGTGTCAAATTCCCTATTTGACACCCACGGTCATATTGAATTCGTTCCACAGAACTCGAAAACATTCAATGAACCTTAAATGTGGGGAATCTTTTAAGGTTTAACCAATATTTAATCCTAGTTTCCATTAAAAGTGGAAGATCCTTCAAGACTTAATTCAATATGGCCGTGGAAGGTAAATATGTGGCAAATATACACGGATTCAATGCTTAGTTTCCTATATATATTATGGAAGTTTATTTCATTCTCATATAATTCTGTATTTTCTTTGAGCACGACCTTAATTTATAACAAAAAAAAAATTCAGAAAATGAGTTTTATGCATGCCTATAACACACTGCTTAAAACTCGATAGTATGGCTTCTACTGTGTTTATTGAGTAACATTAAATTAATTTATAAACAATAAATATATTCATACAAAATTAATACATTGTCATTTCCTACGAGTGTCTCAGTATCTCTTAACCCAACACATGTAATATTAAACCATTCGATTTCACACCCATCCCGATTACATTTTACCATAGGCCTTCCACCGTTAACACCTTTATAAATTCACCAATGTACTCTCGCAGTCCCAGCTTTTCTAGTGAAGTATCTTTGAAACAGTTCTGACATAATTACTTCAGAATGAAATTTTAAAGCAATTTCACAATTCTTCTTAAAACTTTTCATCAGGAAAAAATTTGATAAATAACTCTCTCGATATATGTTGATATATAACACCAAAGGTAAATTATTAACAGTTGAAGCTGATATTTTGGAAGCAAAAGGTTCCACAATTCTCATTCGTGCAGAGCTGTAACCAAGCTCATCAACTCTCTTTAACATACCGTCCATTTCTATACTAGACATCGCCGGAATTTCTTTTGCTTTTTGTGCAGTGGTCTTTCCAGGGTCCATGCCACTAACTGGGACAATAAAAATATTCACTAGGGATGGTTTTGGCCGGGCAGATTTTATGTCTGCTAAAGTTGTAACCTCCCTAATTTTGTACCTTTTCAACAAAAGTAAAGAAAACCTGAACTAACTTTGTGCTCACTTAATAACAAATTCTACCTGAAAATATTTATAGGATTGTAGACTCTTAAAAGCTTTCACTTTTTCCTTGCTGTCATAATAGTGGCTCAGCACTAGTTACGAAACAATATCCATATTAGACATTGGTGGCACTCCCTTGATAGAAAAATCCAATTTACTGTCCTCAAGAGTAAAGTGATCGCTGTTCGCAATAATGCTCACCTTCTGTAGGTGCCTAAAATTACGAAACGCTTAATTAACGTCCAAACCACATTTCAGTCAGTTTAAACACTGAGGATTATAACACAAATACCATAAACAGTTTTGAATTTCTTTTCGCCAACTTCACGGCTTTCCGTCAATAAATTGTGTAGATATACACTTACCATTGTTAACATCACCAACTTTAAGTGTTGTTAAATGCCTCGACAAATCAAGCGTTTATTTGGGATAAAAGGAGAATAAGTCCAAAAAGACGCTCATACCCCCTTTTTAAACGATCCAGGGCTTCGCTCAACTCCATTCCGTTATGTGAAGTTTGGCCAACAAAGGTCCCAATGAATTATAGAAGTTAAAGGCAATGCCTGACTTGAAAGAGAGAGACATCCAGAACGAGGTGTTATTAAATATAAATAACAGAAAAAACACATATTCAACATCAATAACTTAAGAGAATACACAAAATCAAAATCGCGACTAGCTCCCACCTTAGGAAAAACAAGCTGCACTAGAAAATTATAAAAATATCATTAGGAAAATAAGAAAAGCATTACCATATTAGCATACAATCAACAAAGCAGCAAAAACAATAACATTGTCAGCACCCAAACCCACCCAAGAAGTTGTTCTGAACAGAAGTACGATAAAGAAGAGGAGTAAAAGATAAAGATCTAACTCAATGTCCAAATTTAAGTCGATAATAATTTGGTTAAGTAAAATCAAAATCGCTGTTTACACGAATGGACACGTCAAAGTGACGTTAACACAAAAATAAAGGTTAGTTTTTCTGACGTTTGCTGTCGACGTCCATATTGGAAGCATGTTGTGATTCCAATATGACCGTGATGGGCAAATATGGTTTGGATTGCCTATTGGATTTTCTAGCTCACCAGGTAAAATCTAAAGGTTAGTTTAGAGTCCAATTTAAGCAAACGTTAACATGGCTGCTTTACATTAACATACGTTGTGGCGCATGTTGCAGAAATTCAGCATCCGACAAGGTGAAACTAGCATATTATTATGTATTCTGACTTAAGCAGTGTTGCCAACCTCCAAAAGTTAAATTGTGTTTCGTGCCGTGGAAAAAGGTGCGATTTCGAGTTGAAAGGTGCTATTTGTACACCATCAAAAATTCTAAAAATTAATAAATTTCTTCAAAATATACAGGGTGTTTCAGAAGTACGGTATGTCACTTAAGGAGGTGATTTCTTATGATATTCAAAGAGAAAGAGTTCATATAGACATGTGTCCGAAGTTGCCCCGTGTTTGATATACAGGGTGTTAAAGTTTTTTAAACGAAATCGGTTTTTTATAATTTTCTTAAATATCCTTTTCCTGATTTTATTGAAATTTGGTACCGTTAATTATAATGGTAAGGGACTTACTTAGCCCTAATTAGAATAAATTTTTAAGTACAGTGACGTCCCGAGGAGCACCTTAACGAATATTATTGACGAAAAGTTGTACGCCACTGACTTTTGCTAATTTTGATATTTTATTTCAGATTTACCAACTAATAATACAACTTTTTTGTTTCTTGAATTGCTTTCGTATCTTGCTTCGTTTTCGAGAGAAAACATAAGAAAAAACCACCTTATTGCATGTACAAAAAGAAATACCTATGTATTTCAAAGTTAATTAAAATATAAAGTAAAGGCAAGTTTCGATGTCTAATTTAGCTCTTTTGTCAATAACAAGTCAAAGATGAACAACTTTACTAACGCTGAAATGTCCCAGATGCATTTCAATTATGGCCTAGCAAATGGAAATGCTGAAGTAGCTCTACGAATTTATCAGGAACGTTATCCGAACAGAGTGCTGCCATATGCCAAAACATTTAGATAGCTCCATGCAGATTGAGTAAGACTGGGAGTTTTAAACGTAGTACGGAACTTCCTGGCAGACCCGCAACAGTAACCACGCCTGAGTTAGAAGAGGCTATACTTCGAGAGATAGAAGATGATCCTTTAACTAGTGCCAGGAAGGTAGCAGTACAACTTCAAACAAGTGCATCAACTGCTTGGAGGGTTTAGCATCTTTATCAACTATACCCATACCATATTCAACGTGTACCCACAAGCTCTAGACTATTAATATGGGGTCGTCTAAAGCTTCTTGTATAGAAGACGCCTGTACTAGATAAAAACGACTTAAGAATTCGAATTATTGAAAGTTGCAATGCGATACGAAATAATGCAGGCATTTTTGAACGTGTAAGAGAATCAATGATGAGGCGATTGCAATCATTGATAAAAACGGTATCAAATTTCAATAAAATCGGGAAAACTATAGAATTTAAAAAAATTATAAAAAACCGATTTTCCCCTAAAAATATAGAGACCAAAAAGTGCGCAAAAATTGCGATTTGGTTAGGATGCGAAAAAGGTGCACCCTCCTGTTAAAAAGTGCGAAAATCACACGAAAGTGCTACGATTGGCAACACTGGACTGACGGTATGTTGGTTGCTTTACATTAACATGCGTCGCTACGCACTTTACAGAAGAGAAGTGTTAAACTTAAATTTAGCCCACCAGTTAAGAGAAGTAGTAAGTATCCGACCTCAAACTTTACTCTTGCTCTCAATGCATGGACTAGAAGCCAACACACATACAAATTACATTATAGATATTGTAAAAAATGTTTATTTTGTATGATGCAAAATTCAAAATGTTTATTATTGGATTTGTAAGATTTGGAAAAAATTCAAATCTGTTGGCTCGAACAAATATTTTCTAACCGTACAAAATTAATTAATTAATTATTGCCTTAAAAGTTAAACCACCCATCGCATGGTCTTAACTCCTTTACCAAATTAACGTGGGATGCCTGAGGACAAAGCGCGGCTTTCCGTGGCATCTCATCTTCGCGCGTATCTCTAATAATAATGAAGCTATTAATTATAGAGCGCTCGCTCTTGCTTCTCGCCCACTGCAGCTTTCGATTCTAAGAAACGCCCATGTGGGCCTGTGGGTACTGACTGGTCGTACTAAAAATGTCGAATTAGGCAGGTATGTACGCTCGACCTGCCTAATTGGTTTGTTCCTGCATACAGGGGTATGCGACAGCGTACCAACTTTTAGAGAACATATCCCATGTCATATACCTACTGAAAAACATCCCTTAGAAGAATATAATTTTATCTCTTTCTATCTTGCGGTTTTTTATGTTGTTCGGTCTGTCTGCCAATCTCTGTGTAGCTAGCGAATCTTTCAAAAACTTGTGTTCTCACTTCTGTCACGAAAGTCAGGTTGTACATCCAAAGCTGGTATTGCTATCACAGAGGAAAACGTTTGATGCCCAATACCTGAATATAATTCAGTCAATGATATAATTTAATTGATAACGGGCAACTAAATCTTGAATTGAAGCAATTATGTAATTTAATTGAAATTTCCATTGAAACATCATTGCCCCAAGACAATAATTCAAATAGCCAATGAAAATTTAATCGTCTAAATTTAAATATGTTTGATGAAGGATGTTTTATACAGATAACGTATTGTTCCGTCTATAACATCATTTTATTATTACAGTTATACCTTTTTTGTAGGAATAAATGGTTATTTATAAAAAATATTGAATTTTCTTATATTAACTACATTCTGTTTATAAGAAAAGTGAAATTATTTTATTTAGAATAAAAGTATTATTCCGTAAATAAATCGATTTTGTTACGGGAATTATAAATTAGCTAATAAAAACATTTATACAAGGCAACCCATAATATCAGAAATGGGCCTAATTTTAATTTTTTGACAAAAAGTCACTCTTTATAAGAAATTTTTCTTGCAAACAAATATGATTTTTGCCAAATGGGAGGTAAAAATCTTAAATAATATTATTATACCGGGTACATTTTGAGGTGGCTTGGTACTGGCTCCCCTGTACATTTAAGAGAAAAATTGTATTATAATTTTTTGAAGAGATAATACAGCAAATATTAGCAAATTATTATTCGACATTGACAAAATGAGAAGTAGCATCAGTGACAACATTTTCATTGTAGGCGATTTAATTATAGCTAAATACGAGATATTCCATTAAGGAAAGGTAACTATCATTTAGTGGTATTATAAAGGAAACAGTTTAAAAGCAGTGTCTGAATCGTTTTTAGTTCAATTCCCTGATAAGCCTATCCCTTCCATTTCATTAATTAAACTAATCATTAGTAAATTTTAGTCTAATGAGATTAATTTGTAATTTTTTGATTTATCTTTAATAATTGTATAAACCATTCCAATTGCTTTTTTATGTTTTCTTGCCTATAATTTGGTCGGCTTTAAGGTAATGGAAAGCGTAAATAATAATAGGGATTTTTTGAGAAATATTTGTTTTACCGATAAATGTACATTCCTTAACAAGGAGCTAAATATTCAAAACTGTCGGTATTGGAGTCAAGAAAGTGAACATCGCCTTGTTCATATTCGAACGCAATATCCATACAAGATAATTTTTTGGGCGGGAATTGTAGGACATCACATTATTGGACCATTTTTTATGGAACTATAAAGAACTATTTACTTTATCCTTATCACGTACAAAGAGTGCAAGCTTTGTTGCTTGGAGATTTTCCAGCTCGAGTTAATTTTTGTAACTGGTTCCAAGAAAATTCTTTAAGGGTCCCACATTTTTCGGCAAAAATACTAGTTACAGATGAAACGAATTTTTCCAGACAAGGCATCATAAATTTTCACAACAACCATATTTGGGCGGAAGATAATCCTCATGCTATCATCGAAGGACATCACCAGTACCTATACATTTTCTTTTAATATTTGGGCAGGGATTATTGAAGATAGCTTAGTTGGACCGTATTTTTTTTTAAATCGACTTACTGGTAATGTATATTACAACTTCCTTAGAGATGAATTGCCAGAATTGATGGAAGCAGTGCCATTAAGAACGAGAACTTTAATGTGGTTCATGCATGACGGTGCTCCCCCTCACTTTGCCAGAGGTGGGTAACTGTTTGAAATGAAATTATTTCAAATAGCTATGCAAAATAGAAAATGGCATTTCTATTTTCTATCTTAAATACTTTTGAAAAAAGTATTTTCTATTTTATATTTGAAATAGAATAATGAACAATTTTCTATTTAAAATAGTTATAGGACTTATAATAGGTAACCCGATTTTACTTGATTAACGAACGAGATTCAATGGATGAACTGCAAGCGTTAAAATATTTACAAAATGAAAGCACCGATTTGATAATTTTGGATCAGTATCCTGATATTAAGAAATTCTTCATGAAATACAATACGCCATTACCTTCATCAGTACCAGTGGAAACACTCTTTTCTTATTCAGGTATGAAATTGTTTACGATCAAAGTTTTTGGAGCTTAATGCAATGTCACCAAATATAGCTATGTCAAGATACCTAATTGTTCATACTTTATTATTGAAGGAATGGTTAGGTAAATAACGGTTTTTATTGAATCTGGTATAATTATGAGACCCAAACGAAAATAAATGACGGATGAAAGCTTTAAAAATTATTGAGAATTAAAGCTACCAATGTTTTTAGAAACATAGAAAGCGGTGGTACCTTCGGTGTTACGTAATATGTAAAGTATGTACCCTACGTTAATAAAGAGAAAGCATTTTCTATAGAAACTTATTTAAAATGCCTATTTTCTATTTTATATTTTAAATGAAAATTTAAAAACCATTTTCTATTTTTTATCTTAAATGGCTTTTAAGGCATCTATTTTGTATTTTCATTTTAAATGCATTTTTAAAACCATTTTACCCACCTCTGCACTTTGCAGTACGTGTTAGAAAGTATTTAGATCAACAATATCCTGCTCGTTGGATAGGTAGAGGAGAACCTTACCCATGGACACCCCTTTCGCCGGATCTGAATCCATTTAATTTTTATTTCTTGGGTCACCCTAAACAACTTGTTTATACTACCCCTATGGAAACTGAAGAAGACCTTCGACTGCGTATTATTGATGGTTTTAATACGATTCGCGCCAGTCCCGAAATTTTTCACCACTAAGCACGTCGTGTACATGGGTGTTTACTGGCTCATGGAAGACATTTTCAGCAATTTATTTGACTTTTGTTCATGTAAGTTCATTATTAAAAGTTTTTAAATCAATTATTAGAATGATTATTATTGTTTTACTATTTTTTTTAACACCTTGTATTTCGAAAAAGAAGCGACATGCGAGAAAATTTTATACCACAGTTTCATCTTAAAATAAGGCGAGGATTCACCTCCTTCATTTTTTCAGAGAGGTTAGGAAACATCCTGTATATGTAGATATTTATTAATGAACAAGCAGTGTAACATGCAGACCGGTTGTTTTAATTTTTCTCTATTAACTGACCACCCCTGTCAATCAACCAATATTTGATTCCCCGAGGGTGGTCGCTATTAAGAAATTTTACTGTATCTTATTGCAGGACAGGAATCAGTAACGAAGCTTTTCGACTATCAGCGATAAAACTACAGCCAGCAGCAGAACTCTTCCATTTGTCCGATTCCAAGGACGTCCACATAGTTTTGATACCTGTCCTACCATTCAACTTGATGCAGATAGGAATTGAGAAGTACCCACCATCTAATGGAAAAAAAACGAAAAAATAAATAAACCGCGCTATCTTTTTATATCTATTTTTAAATTAACACCAGGTTGGTTTTGTGCTAGTAAATTGTGTTGTTAATATACACTTCTCGTCAAAATTAGCGAATACTCTAAAATCCAGCAAAAGTTTGCTCTTAACTATCTTATGAACCGCTCATCCGATTTTGACGAACTAATGTTTACAGTGTACCTCAAGGTGTTACAAACCATTTTAAGTTCCTAACGTTAATCTGTAAAACGATTCTACTGATATACAGGGTGTTATTAGTAGAGGCGATTTTGTGCCGTAAATTTGAAACATTCTGTAGAGTAAACTGGTAAAGTTAGAAATTCCCGGTATGTGCCGTTAGTAAGATGACATCAATATCTCCAGACCTTTTTGCCAGTTTTTTGATAAGTGTATTTTGGCAATAGATACACTATTAAACAAAAAATGTGCCAAATTTTGGTAGGAAAATCTTTAAAACGCTGTATCTTGGCAATGGTTGAACAGATTTCGACCAGTATTTAAGATTTTGAAAGCTCTTTTCATATAGATTTTCCGTGATACAATAGTCATTTTTAAAGATGGCCATTTTCTTATTATACAGGGGTCGAGAAAATCATAAATATAATTTGCTAAAATTATGGTAACTGTGTTTATTAAATCTATGCCAACCGGGCTGTATGCTTTTGTTTTGTTTCAAAATTTGTAATTTGACACTTTGGGTCAATATTTCGGGACGTTTTTTTTCCTATTTGATTAAGAGCTATTTGGCAAAAGATACACTATTAAACAAAAAATGTGTCAAATTCTTCGTAGGAAACCATCTAGAAGGTGTAAAATATCAAATGAATCACTTATCACTTATCTATCATGCTGTATACGCAAAAACATGTGTCATTCATGTGTCATTTAGTATGTAGTACATTTGCGTCAAATTTGAGTCTACGTTTTAAAAATGAACCCAATTCCATTGAGAAATCGCAGTTTATCCAAAGAGGAATGTGCTATAGTTGTTGCGCTTTCTCAAGAGGGTTTTGCCCAAATTCAGTTAGCTCAGCGTTTTAATGTATCTCAAGCAAACATTTCCCGAGTGTTACAACGTTTTAATGCAACTGGAACCAATAGTCGAAGACAAGGTCAGGGTCGTCACCGAATAACAAACCCGAGACAAGACCAGTTTATTCGTGTCCAAGCGTTAAGGACAAGATTTACAACCAGTACTTTGTTACGACGGCAATATTTAGAACGCTATAACCTTCCAATAAGTCAAAGTACCATAACAAGGAGACTTGCTGAAAACCAAATAAGACCTTATAGGGCAGCCACTGGACCTTTGCTTACTAGAGAGCATAGAAGACAACGTCTAGAATTTGCACGTGAGCACCTTAATTGGCAAGTTCAGGACTGGGCTCACGTATTGTTCTCAGACGAGTCCAGATTTTGCCTTTTTAGTAATGATAGGCGAAATATGGTATATAGAAGACCAGGAGAGAGATACGCCCAATGCAACTTCCTAACTACCGTAAGTTATGGCGGTGGATCAGTGATGGTGTGGGGGGGGGGCATTTCTTACGAGGACAGAACTGAACTGGTGTTGTTAAATGGTGGAAGATTAACAGCTCTTAGGTACATTACCGATGTAATTAATCCACAAGTTTTACCCTACGCATTATTTGTGGGTGAACAATTTATGCTTATGCATGATAATGCACGGCCACATGTAGCTAGGGTGGTGCAAACCCATCTGCAAGAAGTCGGCATCGAAGCAATAAATTGGCCGTCACGCAGCCCTGATCTCAACCCTATTGAACATTTATGGGATATGATGGGTAGAAGAATCAGAGCACTGCAACCACAACCCGCAGACTTAAATGAGCTAGCAGAGAGTTTAAATGGAATATGGCATCAAATCGATCAAGGGGAGATTCAAGATTTTGAGCATGCCACGACGTTGTCATGCTGTTATTGCAGCAAGAGGTGGAAACACCCGTTACTAATTATTAGAAAGTTATTTTTGTGTTTTTATGTTGTAACGTTTTTGTGAATTTATTTAATAAAATTTGGCTTCAAACTTGACGTTTTAATTTTTTTTGTCTCTCAAAAACATATATACATAAACTTTCAAAATCTATAATACTGGTCGACATCTATTTAACCGCTGTCAAGATACAGCTTTTTAGAGATTTCTACGAAGAATCTGACACATTCTACGAAGAATTTGACACATTTTTTGTTTAATAGTGTATCTTTTGCCAAATAGCTCTTAATCAAATAGGAAAAAAAACGTCCCGAAATATTGACCCAAAGTGTCAAATGACAAATTTTGAAACAAAACAAAAGCATACAGCCCGGTTGGCATAGATTTAATAAACACAGTTACCATAATTTTAGCAATTTTATATTTATGATTTTCTCGACCCCTGTATAATAAGAAAATGGCCATCTTTAAAAATGACTATTGTATCACGGAAAATCTATATGAAAAGAGCTTTCAAAATCTTAAATACTGGTCGAAATCTGTTCAACCATTGCCAAGATACAGCGTTTTAAAGATTTTCCTACCAAAATTTTGCACATTTTTTGTTTAGTAGTGTATCTATTGCCAAAAGACACTTATCAAAAAACTGGCAAAAAGGTCTGGAGATATTGATGTCATCTTACTAACGGCACATACCGGGAATTTCTAACTTTACCAGTTTACTCTACAGAATGTTTCAAATTTACGGCACAAAATCGCCTCTACTAATAACACCCTGTATATCAGTAGAATCGTTTTACAGATTAACGTTAGGAACTTAAAATGGTTTGTAACACCTTAAGGTACACTGTAAACATTAGTTCGTCAAAATCGGATGAGCGGTTCATAAGATAGTTAAGAGCAAACTTTTGCTGGATTTTAGAGTATTCGCTAATTTTGACGAGAAGTGTATTACAAAATTGATTTATATCCGAAGCAGCTAATAAGCATACCCACAGCGGTCTTATAGTTAAGACCGCTGTGGCATACCCAATATAAGAACGTTTTATACAGACAATAACATAAATTGTATACAATATAATAGGTACTATAAAACAGTTCCATATTCAGCATATAAAAAGTTTAATTATCGTTAATACCCATCTTAGCAGTCTCTCTGCTATTAGCACGTATTGCCGTCCCAAGTAACCTTATAGTGGTCAAGGTAAACTGCTGTACTGAAACTTCCACATTTCCAGATGTTTGGAAAGAGTCTTATATAATTTCGCTACCTAGAGTTATGACACCCATTGATTTAAAGGATCTACGGCCAATTAGTATTTTGCCAGCATTGTCTAAGGTTATAGAAAATATACTTAATAATCAGATTAAAAGTTGCATTGGTCAATGCAGTATTCTGCCCGATGTGCAATCTGGATTTAGGCAGGACTATAGTTGCAATACCGCCTTATTAATGGTAACAGATGATGTTTCTGAGGCAACTGATCCTGGTGAACAAACACTACTGGTCCTCCTAGATTACTCGAAGACGTTGGATAAAATAAATCACCCACTTCTTTTAGCTATTTTAAGCTATCTTGGTTTTCGCGAAAATACTTGACATTTTTTAAATAAATATTTTAGAAATAGAACTCAGCAAACAATGGCACAAGGTAAGCTGTCCAAATCAAAGAATGTAGTGCATGGTGTCCCGCAAGGATCAATTTTAGGACCTATACTTTTTGCTTTGTATACATCGCCGTTGATAACGCATGTAAAACATTGCAAATCTCATTTTAACGTGGACGACAAGCATCTTTACTTTTCTTTTAAGCCTGATGACATTGCAAAATCTAATAATATGATAAATACTAATTTAAGTCCTGTGCTCAGAGCCTCAGAGTCTCATTGCCTTAGTGTAAATCCTACGAAATCATAAGTTTTATTTTTCGGTAGCTCTCAAAAATGCGTAATTTACATAAGAAAAAAATATCAATTACAATAAACAATGTAGATTTAGAACTGGTTGACAAAGCAAGAAATCTAGGTGTTATTATCGATACAGACCTGATGTTCTCCGAGCATATTAACCTCTCTATCAAAAGAGCCTTTGCTAATTTAAAACTGATTTATGGTCATTGGGACATTTTAAATGAAAGTATGAAAAGACTTCTATGTGACTCGATTGTTTTGTCATACTTTAATTTCGCGAACGCTGTCAATGGGCCATATCTGGTGGGTGCAGATGTGTACCGTATTCTGTTATTCGGTTAATTAGTTATTTAGTACAGTGATTATTAATTACCTACTATTTAAATATATCATAGCTTTTGAGTGAGGAAGCTTTGCTTACAACCCGTTTGTAATCTAATCATTAAAATAAAGTCATTTATTAATATTATTGTTATTGTTATTATTATTATATTAGTGGCTTTTTAGGGGCAGCAGTGTCAAACAGACAACATACAGTATATTATATTATTTATCTATACCAATTTGCATTTTAATAACTCACAAACTACAGCCGAGCCGCCCTAAGATAAATTCTTTTACTTTCCAAGTAACCCAAGCTGGGGTCGGCATGCCTATCTTGCCATGATAACATTATGCTGTCTTAAAACCCGGGCTCCGCAATTTTGGACCTTTCGCTAAATTTAAAGTGAGGTTCTCTAGATATTGTCTTGTAACACTTGACAAAACTCACCCTGCACCTATAATATTATATTGTTATGCTAACAATTAAAACAATTGGTATTTAGTATCAAAGATTCCTATTTTCTACCAAGAATGGACTTTTTTTATCAACAGCCAATATGAAGTCCAACACCGAAAGAAATAAACATAATGCCTTAATAATAGACACAGACGACACCGTGTAGGATGCTCACTCAAGACAACGCCATGTACTTAGTCATTTTCACACATAAATATTAAGACTGTTGTAAAATTATCTTCCTAACAATTTTCTCAAATCTCTATGTTACTTAAGAGCATCCTGATATGTTGCTATAACTATTTCATCAGCAAGAAATTAGTTTTGTTTTTATACAAAGAGCACTTGACTGATGCCCGTCCGCGGAGGTGGCCAACACAGGCGTCGCGCGTCGCCTGAGACCGGCCACACTTCTACGTTCCCACGAATCCCCTGCACTCCTCGGCCTGCGGACTCGCGTTCCGCGGCCCACACTAAAGACCGACATAAAAGATTTGAAAAAAAGTCGTGGACGTGATAGATTTTTGTTCATGATTCGGCCTTTTCCAACCATCAGGGCAGTGTCGAACATACTTTACATTAAGAGAAAACTCTAAGTGAATTTGATTGGTGAGTCAAGTTCAGCTTAATCCGTGCGAAGTCCCATACATTTTTAAGAATTTGAATGAAATGGCCCAATTTTTACACACTTATAATAATAATATCATACTCGTTCTTCAATTTCTAAAATTTGAATTGCTTATTTCAAATCGCAACAAACAGACATACCTAAATATTTTTTATGATGAGAATAGGTATATTTGCAAATTTCACACCTCATACTTTGAAGAATATCACAACCAATTAAGATAATTAAAGACATAATAATAAGACACACAACTATAATAGGTAAAAATGAATTAACATCTGAAACTTGAAACCAAAAACTAAGATTTAAGTGTTTAGTGGCACGGAAACAGAAAAGACGCATATAGGTGATTCATGAAAAAATAATACAGTCAGTACCCAAGTTCAAAAATACAAAATAGAATAATTAAGGAAAATAATAATTAAGGACATACACGTGAACAACCAAACACACAAGTACAATAGTCAAAAGTAAATTAACATCTGAAGCTTGAAACGAAGATGAACTGCTATATCTCATGACTAAAGGGCGGAATATATGCAAAGTGCATATATATGCATTTTTCATTTTTGCATATTTTGTGAATTCTATAATAAAATGCATATTTTCCCAAATTATTATTTTATGAGCATATTTTTGTTTTCGGCGTTATTAAAAAATTAAAAACGCCTGTTCATGAAAACTCGTAGATTCATAGGTTTAATGTCTAATTCGGCACTTGTTTCAGGGATTTTCCAATCTGAAGATAATTAGATAATAATTAATATTTACATTTTGGTTATTCACAAGGTATTTATTGGGGGTTTTCGGGGTTTGTAGTTATATTGTTTGGGGTTATTTATTGTTATTTAATAATGCATTATTATTACCAGCTTAACAAACTATATTTATATCGGGTTGTAACACTTCTGTTTTAGGCAAAGGAAAGAAAGTCAAAATGTCTCTCTCCACTGATTTAATATTAAAATTATAAATCAGTGGGGAAAGACTTTTGACTTTGTTTGCTTTCCCTATATTTCAACTCCACTTTGAGAATGGACTACTTTTGTTTTAGTTTGTCGAAAAATTTCAGTATTTTTAGTGCGAAACTAGTGATTTCAAATTTGTGTTCAAAATGTCTAAAGTGGCGAAAACGTCCTCGTGGATTAAAAATTTCCCAAAGTTAGACTTTAGTGCAAAAATTATTGACTGTTAAAAGAAGTTCCAAACCGATCAGCATTTGAAAACACCGCTGCATAAATCAAAGCCACAAAAATGAAATCTGACTCAGTCCAGCTGAGTGTAAAAAACGCATTTCAAAATGTTGGAGAAAAATCGAAATCTGAAAAGGAAATTTTTCAAGAAGACATGCAAGACTTGGTCGCAGCAAACATATCCTTAAAAAAATTGCAAAATCCGCAATTTAAAGGATTTTTGCAAAATTATTGTCAACAAACCATTCCTGACGAATCCACGCTTAGAAAGAAGAATGTCCATTCAGTATACGAAACCGTTTTAGAAGAAATTACAGCTTTACTGGGTGATAAAATTTTTTATATTATTGTTAATGAAAGCACAGATGCTTGTGGCAGATATATCGTACATCTTATGATTAGAGCACTTTAAGAAGATAAAGCAACAAACCCATATTTAATAGCTTCTAAGCAGCTATAGACAAAACTAGTAATGTGACCGTAAGCCGATTTATTCAGCAGTCCCTATCGAGCTTTTTCTTACCAAATTCAGTCCCAGAAGAGAAGTTTTTAGTACTCTTGTCTGATACAACACCGTATATGGTAGAAGTAGGCCAAAACTTAAGAATCTTTTACCACAATATGGGACATGTAACTTGTCTTTTACATGGAATATACCGAGTCGCAAAAATCGTCAGAACTAAATATCCTTTAGCAAATAAGTTAATTTCAAATGTAGAAAAAGTGATTCTAAAAGCACCTCTAAAAATGCAGATGTATGAGGAGAGATTACCAGGAGTTAGTTTACCTCCAGAACCTGTAATTACCCGGTGGGGAACATGGATTTAGGCCGCAATATTCTACCCAGAACATTTTGAAGTCATTAAAGAACTAATTTTATAGTTAGATGACGATTCGCAGTGTGTTGTACAAAGTAAAGAGTTGTTAAAAAGTGCAAGTGTAGTTAAAGATCTTGTTTTTATTAAGATAAATTCAGTTTTATACCGGACATAATATTCTGAAGTAAAAATTTAAGTTTAAGAGATTCAATTAGTAAATAATGTTGAAACTTTTTCCGCTCAATGTAACGACATTCCCGGTAAATTGGATGTAACTGTAAAAAAGAATGAAGGATTTAAATACTTAACTGCAGTAAAAAGCATTTATGAAGGTAAACCATCCAACGAAGTTGTATCTTGGCCTTACTACCTAAGTTGCAGTATTGTCCGATTACATCAGTAGATGTTGAAAGAAGCTTCTCTTTGTATAAACATATTTTTACTGATAGAAGACAATCCTTTTTAGCTGAAAAATTTGAAAAATATTTAGTAATAAATGCCTTTCATACAATTTTAGGTTAAAAAATTGTTTAACTTTATTTTTTTTTGTTTTTTTTTTTAAATTTTTCTTTTTTAGAACCCAGTGTGTTTCTTTACCCTCTTTTACTATAATAACCTAAGAAATATTGCATACCATTAAGCACATTTGATAAAAAAAAAAGCATATAACTGCATACTTTGACGGCAAACAAGGCATAATATATGCGCATATTTTGGCTGAATTTAAGTGCATACATTCCGCCCTTTACTCATGACCAAACCTAAAACTTAGAGTTACGTATTTAGTGGCACGGAAACAGAAAAGATGTACATAGGGTATTCATAAAGAAATAATACAGCAAGTACCCAAGCTCAAATATGTAGGAATACAAAATAGAACAATGAAAAACTGAAGGAAGAAGTGAAGAAAAAAGTAAATAAACCTGGATGCTTAATGGTTATGAAACCATTTGAGCAACAAGAAAATGCAAATGAAAAACAAGGTCCGCATAATATATAAATCCTGTGTTAGATCAATATTATTAATGCAGGGTAAAGACGGTAAGAGTATGCACTGGTGGTGGAAAATATTTAATTAAAAATAATTACCAGAACTGATAACACCGCTGAGACCAAATGAATATTAAGGACCGCTGAAATGAAAACACTTAGAGTAAAAGCGGGATATAATATAATATATAATTAAGACACAGTTACGAATAATGAAACACGAAAAACATGACATTGTGAGATGACCGAGGCCAAAAAGATGAGAATGGAACCAGCATGCATGAACAGGATTAGAGCTATAAGACTAGCCAAAATAACCACAGATGGCAATCTACGAGGCAATAGAGATGAAAATACGGGTAGGTGTTAACATGCATCTCAAGAATAAACAAATCGAATAAAACAAGTCTAATTAACAATTGTAATTAAGTAGAAGAAGGAGATACTACTTGTAGACATCGAATGACAAATCTGTGGCTATAAAGTATAAAGGCTCAATCACACGCGGGATTAAACTGCTTGGCTACTTAATGGTATCTATGTCATTAACACGGACTTGTTGACTGTTGCTTGTCGAATCGATTGTGTTGCACACGCATTTACAGACTTCATAGGCGACCAATTTTTCTGTGGCTAAACTGTTTGGTCACAGCAGTCGTTTGGGTTGTTTTTTGGTTATGTACAGTCGAGACGGTCGTTCTTTGCCGGTGCGTCATTACCTCCACGTGACTAAAACCATATGAATCTAATTAATATTACGAGGTTCAAAATGTCAAAACAAAGTCTAAGTTTATAAACGTCAACAGCCTTTAGACTCAATAATAATAATAAATATCCATAATCACTTACCACCAACATGATAGCACGATAAAAATGGCTCTGAAAAGGACAGTTTATCGGATCGAATTGAATTTCAAGGCGCATAACCGTTTAAAAACAATTTAAAGTTGACACATCGAAACTATGACTTTGACATCAATGGACAACTCTCCAAATATCTTTTATTTCTGTCTAGTATGTTACTTTGAGTTTCTAACGTATTGCGCAACCCCGGAGACTCTCTATTATGTTTTTATTCACTTTTTACGCTATAATAAATAAAGATGAGGTATTGTAAGTCACGTTGTCTCTTGATCGTTTATCTATGACGCACCAGCAAAGAACAACCGTTTCAACTGTATTTAATTATTTGATTGATACAGCCGTTCCGCCACTAAACAATTGAATCATTTGATTGTGCGCCAGCATTGAAACCAATGGATTTTTCATCATCGACTAAACGGTTGTTCGACTGTTTGGGGGTTCGTCTGCAGGGCCTCTGAAAACTTATTATCTAAAAGTCAATCGTGTGCCAGAGGTTTATGTGTTATAGAAGCATACCTTACAATAGTATGTTTCCAGTTTTAAACGCTCATGCTCTAGTGTAATAATATAGAATTATTGAAAATGATGAAAAGAGTGATACACAATCGATGTTCAATAAAGCACTGGGTTGAGTTACAGTTGCTCTTTTTAATTTAATTTAACCTGTATCATTAGGTTTTTGCTTATATATAAGGTAAAATAATCGTACGTCTATGACTATGTACGAATACCTACCGTGATGCTGTATGGACCATTCAAGATCTGGCCGTCGCGGTCGGCAGCATCTCCAAAGGGGGACCTGGGGGAGGGCGAGGTCAAGAGAACTGCAACTTGTGGAGGCCAGACACGAGCGGCGAGTGTTCAAAGACCGGAGGAATTCGAATAAACGTGGACACGCGTAAAATGGACTAAATAAATCGGAAGAAAGTATGGGAATTGTAAGTACCTATTTGCCAGATCCGAGACAAAGTGGGAAAACATCATAACCGTTTTGCGAGTCTTACATAAACATAAACATGAGTCGAAGGGCGAATTCTTGTTGAAATATGATGGAATGTCTGGAATTATGAAGTCATTGTACGCAATGTTCGGTACTCTAGCCAAGAAATAAAAATGACGCAGTATACCCAAAAAAATGCACGTGTGGGCAGACATTTTGGGGCATCATATTATTGGACCACTCCTTTAAATAACAATTTAACCACACAATCCTTTCTTGATCTACTTCAAAATGAAATTACGCCTGCGTTACAAGAAGTTGTTCAGGAAAACCAAGAAATCAATAGAAATCATGTGAAAAAATTCTCTTAAGCAATGCAATGCAACAAAAGAAAAGCGTAACAATATTTTTAAATATGATCTAGGTCTATTAGCAGCCACTTTCAATTTTGCAAATGCCAATTTTAAACGAAGTGTATTTTAAAAATGCCACCTAGTAGAAGACAAATTACGAAAAGTTATAATATTATGCTATGTACAGGGACATTTTTTTAAGTGTCTCAGCCGATTGGCGATTTTCCTGCTAACTATAATAAAAAAACAAATCATATATTTCTCAATGATTTTCGATAACGAAGCCGAATTTAATGTCAAAAAATACACAGATTTACAAATTTCATAAATGCAACGCCATATTGAATTTTTTTAAATGGCAACCCACATAAATAACCACACGACTGAATTGCATTTTGCGATCCGATTCTAAAACTATATAGTTGTTGATATTTATTTTTAGCCGTTTCGGAAATACGGGGGTTCCCAATTTGCCTCTATCGATTTTGTCTTTTAAGTGTCTCACCCATTTAATAAATAGACCTTCTAAGCTGAAAACCTCAATTATTTTCACAGTAACATAATTTCCCGTGAGAAAGCGATCTACGCTATAGTCAATTCCGACAGATGTCAGAAAGTGACAGACACGACGCCATTTTGAATTTTTTTAAATGGCAACCCACATAGATAACCACACGGTTGAATTGCATTTGGCGATCCGACTCTGAAACCATATAGTTGTTGATATTTATTTTCAGCCGTTTCGGAAATACGGGGGTTCCCAATTTGCCTCTATCGATTTTGTCTTTTAATTGTCTCACCCCTTTAATAAATAGACCTTCTAAGTTGAATACCTTAATTTTTTTCACAGTAACGGGAAATTTTGTTACTGTAAAAAAAATTAAGATAATCAGATTAGAAGGTCTATTTATTATAGGGGTGAGACACTTAAAAGACAAAATCGATGGAGGCAAATTGGGAATCCTCGTATATATCTTCGTAACGGCTGAAAATATAATATCAACAACTATATAGTTTTAGAATCGGATCGCCAAATGCAATTTATGAAGGTTGCCATTTAAAAAAATTCAAAATGGCGTCGTATCTGTCACTTTTTGACATCTGTCGGATTTGATTATAGCGTAGATGGCTTGGTCACGGGAAATTATGTAACTGTGAAAAGAATTGAAGTCTTCAGCTTAAAAGGTCTATTTATTAAAGGGGTGAGACACTTAAAAGCCAAAATCGATGAAGGCAAATTAGGAACCCCCGTATTTCCGAAACGGCTGAAAATAAATATCAACAACTATAGGTTTTTGAAATCGGATCACCAAGTGCAATTTACTCGACTGGTTATTTATGGAGTCGCATCTGGCAAATTTGTAAATCTATGTATTTTTTGACATTAAATTCGGCTTCCTTATCGAAAATCATTGAGAAATATGTGATTTGTTTTTTATTATAGTCAGCAGAAAAAAAAAGCCAATCGGGTGAGACACTTAAAAAAGTGTCCCTGTACATGATAGACTCTAGCACGCCGGCAAATACCTACCTAAGGGGATTTTTAGGTTTAGGTTAGGTTTTTGGAGTTTTTTTTTAAACAAATAAAGCCACTGTTTCACGCTCTAACGAACAATACTTTTAACTATAATATAAGAAAATTTGAATATTTTGTTTATTTTTGAATAAAAACCATGCTGCGCGTTAACCATGGCGTGGATTACACATTGTACTTTCCAGAATTTCAATAATTAGGAAAACTATCATAACCTAAGAAAACACCTTCAGCTGTCTGTTAACGGAGTGGCTTCTATACAGGGTGTTACTTAATGATAGGCCGTAATTGCAAAGGCGCATTCCTGAACAAAATTCAAGTAGAAAAGTTCATATAAATATGTGTCCTACAAAGTCTGGTTTTCAAGATACAGGGTGTCAAAGTTTAAAAAAAAATTATTTTTTATTAATATCTCGAAGATCCTTTTGCCGATTTTGGTCAAATTGGGCAGTGTTGTTCGTTGTGATATGGACGCTATAGCACTAACTAGATGATAATTATGAGTTTTACTGGCGTCACGGGGGGAAGTCTCACGAATAATATTGACAAAGAAAATGTACGCCAATGACTTTTTGACTGTTTAGAAATTTTATATTTTTATATTGTTTTCGAGTTAAGCAGCTAAAAATACATTTTTTTTTGAAGAAGTAGTCCATCCTTACAGTGGAGTAGGTAATATAGATAAAAACAAAACTTCTGTCTTCCTCCACAAATAGTATTTATTTCAAAAATTAATTTCTTTAAAAGTGATTGTCCCTACATGTTTCGACTGTACAAACAGTCATCTTCAGGGGAACTAAAAGGAATCTATGAAAGTACAATGACAACAGGCACCATAAAGGACTTACCTAAATCGAGTTTGGTCTCGGTTTTAGTAGTTGCCTTAAATAAATAAGTATAACTCTTTTAAGATCATAAGGCAAATGAAATTTGTTAGTTGAAGACTAGTTTGGCTGAACGTGATGGATAAAAAGATGAGCACAGTTTAGAAAATATACATTTTATTATTGTATCAAAGAAATAAAATATGATTATATGTAGCATGAATTTAATTTGGGTTTTATGTTGTTATAATGAAAGTTATACAAATAGGTACTTAGTGAAGTGTGGAGAAATCAAAAAAGAAAAGAAAAAAGTTTTTCATTTAACAGATTAAAGATGTTGTCCTTAAAAAGGAATCTTTAAAAAAGTCTATCATAAAAAATTGTTCATAAGTACGTCAAAATTTTTGATTATGGAGGGTTTTGATTTTTTAAAAATTGGGACAGGGGGCTAAGCCCCTGTTGTGTTAAATAATAAATCATAATTTAGAAAATTAAAAGTATTTTTGAAAGTTTGTATTAATAAAATCAGGTTATAGTGCTCACCACTGCCACGCCAAACGCGAAAAGAATTGAAGTAAAAGTAAGGTTAATGTCAATATGCGAAATCAAACAGATTTGGCATATGACACGACAAGTCTTGGATTGTAGATATATTAAAAATTTAAGTGTCGGACCAATTAGAGTGACTCGATGTCAGGTTTACAAAGTCTATAAAATAGATTACCCAATGGTTGAAAGTTGTAACTGTTAAACGCATATAGTACCTGAATAAAGAAAATACTGCGACATCTATGAATTAATTGTTCAATAAATGAATTCTTAACAATTTAAAAATAATTTTAAAAAAATTTTTCTTTTTTAAAATAAGGGGATTAAATGTTTATAGGAGGGTAGTTCTCTTTACACAAGAACATGCACTTTAAGTTGAGGTTCACTGCACTGACAATAGGTGGGAAGTTTTAAATTTAAATTGAATATAAATCGAAAATAATGATGTTATAAAGGGAAATACTTATAAAATAAATTCACAAACAGATGCATAGAAGTGTGACAAAATTTTTTCATATCAAAGAAAAAGCGGATGTGGGCAGATTTACATAGGTACATTATAAAAAATGTTATTGTTTTTAAAATTGTTAATTGTGTTGTGAAGGTGATATTGAGTGGAAATTGAAAGAGTGAAAATGTGTCTATAAGAGAAGAAATAAGAACATTGTAGTACCAACAAGAGGGAGCGTGTAATTTTTGAAATAAATACTATTTGTGGAGGAAGACAGAAGTTTTGTTTTTATCTACATTTTTTTTGTTTCTTGATATTTTTTCGTATCTTGCTTCGTTTTCGAGAAAAAAAAAATAAAAGCCACTTCATTGCATGTCAAAAAAACAAAAGAACACAATTTTATTGTTGTCTATTACTATATAAAATGGTCACCTGGGATAATATCTAAAAATTACAAATTAAATATCGGAATATGTGAGGGTAGTGAAAAATATCATACATTGTTTATATTCTCTAGACCACACCCAAATATGTTTAAATATAAAGATATTCAAAGAATCCGTCCATGATTCACAAAGAGACCTCAATTTAGTATTGTAGTGTAACTCAAAAATCAAAGTCACGGTCTCAAGTTCTAATTTTATATTGGTTACGCGCTTCACCCTAATCGGGCATCATCAGACCTACAAACATATTACCTAATATACACCTGTATAGAAAACGTGCAAAAGAAATTAAATTTCACCTTGTTACTATGGTCCAATTACAGTACCTATTATAGTTAAAATACAGGGTCGTTGGTATGTGTGGAAACAATCGATTATTTCTTAAAGTACAACAGCTAACAAAGAATATTTAAGACAAAAGTTTTAGGGTCTTTTATAGTCTATTTGAATTTTAAAAAGTTAAGTATACAGGATGAGTCAGAAAGCCGTAGAGAAATAAAGTTACTTTGTTTTTAATATGATACCCTATTATCTTAGAATATTTTTGGATTTTGTATAAAATTACAATTAATTTTTATTAAGTGCATTATAAGTCTAAACCTAATAGTTTTCGAGAAATTGACTATTGAAAAATTACATTTTTAAATTTTGACAGCTTCTAGCTTTCTAACGGTACCTACGTCTTAGAGTAAAACGGCTTACATGTCCATATCTTAATTTTTAACTCTCTTTCTAAAAGTGTCAACTTCCGGTTAAACCGGATGTAGCTCAAAAGCCGGAAATATAGTACTTCCGGTTTAACCGGAAGTTGGTATTTTCGGGAAGATAATAAAAAAGTAAGATAGGGACATGTAAGCCGTTTTGCTCTATAGCATACCGTTGGAAAGCTAGAAACTGTTAAAGTTCAAAAATGTAATTTTTCAAAAGTCGATATCTCGGAAGCTATTAGGTTTAGACTTATAATGCACTTAATAAAAAGTAATTGTAAGTTTATGTAAAATCCAAAAATATTTTAAGATATAGGGTGTTTTATTAAAAAAAAGGTAACTTTATTCCTCTACGGCTTTCTGACTCATCCTGTATACTTATCTTTTTCAATTCCAGTAGACTTCACAAAACCATAAAACTTCTGTCTTAGATATTTTTTGCTAGCTGTTTTCCTGTTTCCATACATACCAACGACCCTGTATATAAAAACCGACTCGACATTTTCACAACACATTAAAAACAACACTAAAACTAAGGTTAGGAGATGTACCTACAATAATTTTAAAAGAAAAGAAGAAAATAGCAACAAAAAATTTTTCATAAAAGACTCTTCATAGAATCCAGATTTGAACGCAGTGCCCCGAGAGTCACAGTCGCGTGTTTGACCGTTACACCATGGAATCATTTACATTTTTAATAACTTGAGGAACGACCTAGATTTATAAGTTTTAATTTGTGTTTGTGAATGACTCCGTGGTGTAACGGTCAAACACACGACTGTTACTCTCGGGACACTGGGTTCAAATCGGGATTCTATGAAGAGTTTTTATGAAAAATTTTTTGTTGCTATTTTCTTTTTAAATTGTTGTACATCTTAGTTTTAGTGTTGTTTTTAATGTGTTGTGAAGATGTCGAGTCTATGTTTTTATTTATTTTAACTATAATACTGTAATTAAACCATAGTAATAAGGTAAAATTTCATTTATTTTGCACGTTTTCTATACAGGTGTATATTAGGTAATATGTTTGTAGGTCTTGATGATGCCCGATTGGGGAGAGCGTGACTTTGATTTTTGAGTTACACTACAATACTAAATTCAGGTCTCTTTGTAAACCATGGACGGATTCTTTGAATTACTTAATGCCAGTCAGGCTGATCTCATCCGTCACTACAGGAAGAACCTAATTACACGGAAGGATCTACTGTTGAAAATTTGGTTTCTTTAACAATGTCTACATTTTAAACTGACTCCTAAATTCGTAAACATGAGATGCAGCGCTCATACTACATCCGCAAGAACAGCTGTGAACACTGCGAAGATAGTTTGGATCAGAGAAGAGGTCAAGCACCATTATAGATCATTAAACTCTGTTACCTCTTACTTTTATAATGTCTTTTATAGAATTTTTAGTTTTGGATCTTAAGTTTAGAGACCAGGTTGAACCATTTGGCTACACAACTTTTAAAAGATTGAGCAACAAGTTAGCTAATTTGAAGTCTAAACAAAGATCGTCACTTTTGTCTGCTAATCCCCACGAGTATCAATGTAGACTGGGAGCAGATAGTCATGTTTTTCCCAAACGTTTTTTGAATTTGTCAGGAGTAAATTTTACAGAATAAGAGGAACAACTCATTCAATCTATATACATTTGCAATCAAAATATTTTGAGAGCCAAAATGATCAATTTCCTAAACACTAATATTTCTAACAGAAAACATCAAACGAATAGTTTTCACTTAAAATCAATTAAGAACAAAATCAAAGACAATGACTTGATTGTTAGCAAGGCAGACAAGGGACCTTGTCTTGTATTATTAAAAAGATCAGACTATATTGACAAAGTTGTAGAGTTCCTGGACCCCGAGAACTTTACTAGAATCAACAAGGACCCCACCACCTCTTTCTATACTAAAGTGAAAAGCACTTTGGGTCAATCTCGTATAACGTTGGAATACTTTAAAAGTTTTAAGGCTAAACTCTATCCCATGAATCCGAGAACACCACTACTATACAGTTTACCAAAAATACATAAAATAGGTATCCCAATAAGACCACTTGTTTCGTTTATTGATTCACCTTGCTATAAACTGTCCGCATGGTTAAACCGAATCTTGAAAGAAGTTACAGGTTTTAATAACTTGTATGCCACCAGAAATTCCATTGACTTCGCTAACTACCTTAAGCGAATCAGGATCCCTCCCAATGCTAAGCTGATCTCTTTGGATGTCAAGAACTTTTTCCCAGTATCCCAACCACTGATTGCATTGACCTAGCCAGACGTCTGCTGATTAAGAGTTCCCTCCCATCTGTCATCATCGAGAACCTTCTATCCCTTTTAACACTGGTACTAAATCAAAACTTTTTTAAGTTCAATGGGATTTTCTTTAGACAGAATGATGGTCTCGCAATGGGTTCTTGTTCGTCACCATTTCTGAGCGAGGTCTTCATGCATCATCTGGAAGTACAATTGATGGAAAGTAGATTTGCTAAGTCCTTAGTAGCCTATAGACGATATGTTGACGACATCTGCATAGTCTGGTCTGTTGGTGACGTAGAATTGGTAGAGTTTCTATATTTTGCAAATACCCTGCATAGCAAAATGACCTTTACAACGGAGAAGGAGGTGGATTGTAAACTTCCCTTTTTAGACTTATTACTAATCAAGAAACAAGACAACATCGAGTTTCAAGTATACAGAAAACCCTCTTCCACCGATAATGTCATACAGTTTTCTTCTAACTCACCCCCCCCCCCCCAACATAGATTTGCAGCCTTCAACTATCTAGAGAAGCATTCCTGACGGAGTTAGATTTAATTAAACAATTGGCGAAAAACAATTGTTTCTCTATTAACTCAATAAACAAAATATATTATAAATTTGTCAATAAATATAAACTTTCTTACCATATTAAACTTCCCGAAGAGAAAACTAAAGGGAACAACTATAAATGCCTAACCTTCTTCGGAGAAATTTCAGCTGGGAAAGTTTTTAAAACATCTGGTTTATCCATCGCTTATAAGACAGTAAATACATTAAGCAAACACTTAATTAATGTCAAGGATAGAATTAATACCTTGTCAAAATCGGGGGCTTATTTTTTGTGCGAAGACTGTAATGCAGTATATGTTGGACAATCGGGGAGGAGAATCTCTACCCGGATGCGGGAGCACTTAAATATTGTCAAGAAATTCGAGAACACTGATATTGTAGAAACCAACTATGCCTTCGCTACCCACTTACTAAGCACTAAACACTCTTTCTCCCAAGAGGGCATTAGCGTTCTACACAAGCACTCGAAGGGTAAAGAACTCGATTTGTGGGAAAAGTTAGAAATAACAAAAGACAAAAAGAGCCCTATTCTAAACTGTGTGAATTATGTTTTCAATTTTGAGCCCGTTTTAATTTTTAATAACTTGAGAAACGACCTAGATTTATAAGTTTTAATTTTGTGTTTGTAAATGACTCCGTGGTGTAACGGTCAAACACACGACTGTGACTATGAAGGGTTTTTTATGAAAAATGTGTTGTGAAGATGTCGAGTCCAAGTTTTTATATATTTTAACTATAATACTGTAATTGGACCATAGTAATAAGGTAAAATTTCATTTCTTCTGCACGTTTTCTATACAGGTGTATATTAGGTAATATGTTTGTAGGTCTGATGATGTCCGATTAGGGTGAAACGCGTATCCAATATAAAATTAGAACTTGAGACCGTGACTTTGATTTTTGAGTTACACTACAATATAAAGATATGTTACCATGTCGCCCCTTGCTTTATAAAGATAGAATACTATTAATTTAACTTGCTGTAGTTTAGAAGTATGTACCATTGTAAGTACAATACAATACAATATTCAAAAATATTTAACACAAAAGTAAAGAAATAAACATGTGACACATTGTAAAACAGATATTATTGACTTGATAAAGACATACAATTGGCATCCTTAAGATGTCGGCCTCGTTTACTATTATGTGGGTTATTTGTTTGTGATGTGAATACCCAGTATCTATATCAAATATCTGTTGCGTAGAAAAGTAATTCTAAAATTGATTGACGGCATCTTATACATGTGATACAATGACACAAACCAAAGACCTATAATAAAAGAGAGACAAAATTGTTTACCTTTTAACCCGATCACACACCGTTTTAATCAGAAATCAATGTTAACGAACTTCTGCGGATTGCCCTAAATCTACCGCCGGTGTTTGAAAACAAAGGGTATTATTACTTATATTAAATGCATCCTTTTGTGTGCGTAAGTAAGAATATTATACTAAATTATTTGCGTGCTCTTTTCCTGAATTAAGATACATAATTTCTGCTTTTAAAATTATTTATTGTTTCCTAATTACACTAAGCAATAAGTAGAAGGAAATACCTGTGGCAACGCTGTACGGACGTATTTAACACGTGCGACGCGAAATCTTATATGATTCATTCATGTTATTCCTTTTGCGTGGAAAGATAGTATTACAGTGTTGTTCCACTGCGGTTGTGCCCTTTTGCGATTTTTGACTGATTTTCAGTGTTTTTTTTGGTAATAGAACTAATAAAAGTCTTATTAGCAATCTAAAATGGTTCGCCAGTGCGTAGTTTGTAAAAAAAAGTGACTATTCTAACCCCGGATTGATATTTCGGCGGTAAGTAAGGTTATGTTTTTTTTAGCTGAAGCAGTGCGGTGGTTAATAGGTTAATTATTGAATATTGTATATAATTTATTAAATTAAACTGCAGAGACATTTTGTTTGTCAAAAAAGAACAATAAGTATAATTCTTAATCTGGGCGTAAGAGAATCATGCAGAGGTAAATTTAAACAACATAAACTGTTGACAGTGTCTGTGTCTGCAGACTACATACAAGAGAATATTGTTTTTCGTTAGACATAAACAACTTTTTAAGATTAGTGACTCACAAAGAACTTATGCAACACATACTCTAAACTACACATACCCTAGACATAGGCTAGCACTGTATGAAAATGGTGCATATTAGCAATATATTAAAATCTATAACTCTTTGCCAAATTTATTTCAATTAGTAGTTTAATTGTTAACATTATGGAACCATATACCGTTGAAGAATATTATAGACATTTGAGTACTTAATTAGAACTTAAGATATTTTGTGTGACACTACCTATATTGTTAAAATAAAAAGTTTAGTTATTTGTTTACTGCTACGCAGTGACGTGTGGCAATTAAAATGCATTGGCCACCAGGTTAAATGCGATAAAATAGAGTAAATATTATGTGTTAAGCAAAACTGCTAATTAAGCATAAAGACAAAATCGAGACCTAAAAAATATATGTCGGGGAGTCTAGATCAAGTAATTATGTTTTTCAACTTTAAGTTTTGTTTATGGTTGGATATTGTTGCGACCGGGATCAATAAATTTAGAGTTAACAGTTTTATAGATTGTTTAGGATAACGGACAAGAAACGCACTTGATATTATTAAGGTAATATGTCAAGTTGGGTGGGGAGCCGGTAAGTGAAAATAAAAAAAGGTGAGGGGATTCACTGAGAGGTATTGAACTCGGTATTGAACTAGGTATTGAACAAAGTACGACCGGCTCCGGATCGCTAGTTCTTTGTTTCTTTATTTCATTTTTTTTTAATTGTGCTAAGTAGTTGGATTATTTTATTATGAATTGATATCATGTTGTCGAGCGTGTTGTTTGTTATTTGAACTTGAATAATTTACATATAATAAGACAGTTAATTAATTGCAGTGTTTAAGTGTTTGTTTTTCGTGCTTAACAATATTAATGTCTGAACAACAGACCTCCTGTTCTCTATTTCCGACATATACTTAAGAAAAATATAGGCTGTAAGAAAATAAATAAAAGCAGCTCGGCTTGTATTAAAGTTTATTTTGTTGTTTCCCTGCCCTGTCCTTTGCTTAAGAATAAATCTAATATAAATTAAAAATACATTGTTTCTTATAATCCTTAAAAAAACCGGAGTGAAGATGGCAGCCAAAGATAGCAGCCAAATTTTCCGGAAATACCCGACCGTCAAAGTACCATCCACCATTGCATATACACTGCTCATTCTAATTCTATTTAAATAAAATAATAACTATGTTATCTATAATTACTTTTCGTAGATTGAATTCAATTACCACTTATATTTTTAATATAATTTAAACATATTGTTTAGTGACATCCTCTTGCACTACCTTGGATCAAGAGAAAATAATTTAAAAACATTATTTTTGCGATTTTCTTGAAAACTGTACATACTATCAAGTTCATATTTTGCAAAGAGGTGTAGGAATATACAAGGAATTTTTTAAACCAGTGACGTCCTCTTGCACTACCTTGGGTCAAGAGAAAATAATTTAAAAACATTATTTTTGCGATTTTCTTGAAAACTGTACATACTATCAAGTTCATATTTTGCAAAGAGGTCTAGGAATATACAAGCAATTTTTTAAACCAGTGACATCCTCTTGCACTACCTTGGTTTCAGAGAAAATAATTTAAAAATATTATTTTTGCGATTTTCTTGAAAACTGTACATACTATCAAGTTCATATTTTGCAAAGAGGTGTAGGAATATGGAAGCAATTTTTTAAACCAGTGACATCCTCTTGCACTACCTTGGGTCAAGAGAAAATAATTTAAAAATATTATTTTTGCGATTTTCTTGAAAACTGTACATACTATCAAGTTCATATTTTGCAAAGAGGTGTAGGAATATGGAAGCAATTTTTTAAACCAGTGACATCCTCTTGCACTACCTTGGGTCAAGAGAAAATAATTTAAAAATATTATTTTTGCGATTTTCTTGAAAACTGTACATACTATCAAGTTCATATTTTGCAAAGAGGTCTAGGAATATACAAGCAATTTTTTAAACCAGTGACATCCTCTTGCACTACCTTGGGTCAAGAGAAAATAATTTAAAAATATTATTTTTGCGATTTTCTTGAAAACTGTACATACTATCAAGTTCATATTTTGCAAAGAGGTCTAGGAATATACAAGCAATTTTTTAAACCAGTGACATCCTCTTGCAATACCTTGGGTCAAGAGAAAATAATTTAAAAATATTATTTTTGCGATTTTCTTGAAAACTGTACATACTATCAAGTTCATATTTTGCAAAGAGGTGTAGGAATATGGAAGCAATTTTTTAAACCAGTGACATCCTCTTGCACTACCTTGGTTTCAGAGAAAATAATTTAAAAATATTATTTTTGCGATTTTCTTGAAAACTGTACATACTATCAAGTTCATATTTTGCAAAGAGGTGTAGGAATATGGAAGCAATTTTTTAAACCAGTGACATCCTCTTGCACTACCTTGGGTCAAGAGAAAATAATTTAAAAATATTATTTTTGCGATTTTCTTGAAAACTGTACATACTATCAAGTTCATATTTTGCAAAGAGGTGTAGGAATATGGAAGCAATTTTTTAAACCAGTGACATCCTCTTGCACTACCTTGGTTTCAGAGAAAATAATTTAAAAATATTATTTTTGCGATTTTCTTGAAAACTGTACATACTATCAAGTTCATATTTTGCAAAGAGGTGTAGGAATATGGAAGCAATTTTTTAAACCAGTGACATCCTCTTGCACTACCTTGGTTTCAGAGAAAATAATTTAAAAATATTATGTTTGCGATTTTCTTGAAAACTGTACATACTATCAAGTTCATATTTTGCAAAGAGGTCTAGGAATATACAAGCAATTTTTTAAACCAGTGACATCCTCTTGCACTACCTTGGGTCAAGAGAAAATAATTTAAAAATATCATTTTTGCGATTTTCTTGAAAACTGTACATATTATCAAGTTCATATTTTGCAAAGAGGTGTAGGAATATGGAAGCAATTTTTTAAAGCAGTGACATCCTCTTGCACTACCTTGGGTCAAGAGAAAATAATTTAAAAATATTATTTTTGCGATTTTCTTGAAAACTGTACATACTATCAAGTTCATGCCCCAAATAAAAAGAAAACTTTAAAGTTTAGCCGTTTTCTATTAAATGACCGCGTCGTATCTGGTGCGCCACCCGGTATAACAATATTATTACGAAAAATGTATCACCTTTGAAAAAGACACATAAACCAAAGAAGGCGAATAAATAAATGTCAAGAGGGGTCTTAAATTTTATTACCCTTAATGGCGGTCGCCCGCCTTGCAACGGATTTCTAATCAATGGGGCCTTTCATTTAGGTGAAACATTAATTTTCAAAACTAATATTTGAAAATCAAATTTTAAAACATATTTATTATTTTATTATTGTACTGCCTTTTCAGTGTGCCTGCATTTATCTTACCCATTTGCCCAGTGCAGTCAGTTCCTTTAGTTTTAGGGACAATTGCGTTTAACCCTGTGGTGCTAAATTGTATGATATATGGTTTTTTTGTATTTATAATTAGTAATATATTATTGTCTACAATAACTGAGAACAGCAGCTGAAAGAATGGTAAGGGACATATTTTTAAATTTACTTATTTCTAGTTTTACACAATTACTTATACAGGGTGTTTAAAAATAAGTGCGATATTTTTGAAGGGGATATTGTTTAGCTAGTTTTAAATATAAAAGTTTATATGAACGTATGTCCGACCATGCTTAGTTTTTGAGCGGATAACATGTTACATAACCAAAAAAAAAATTATCAGTTTGTCGGTTAATTTACATATTAATCAAAATGTTTTATGGAAACTGCAAAAATTGTTACGTGTACCAAATTAGCCTTAAATATATTTAAAAACCGACAAGGTAAGCTTTAAAAATAAAAAAATATATATTTTATCACCCTGTATTGTATAAACTCAGCATTATCGAATGTAAGTTTATATAAACTTTTTTGCTTTAAATAAGCTTAACAATATCCCCTTAAAACATTTTACACTTATCTCTATCTATTTAATCTAGCGGCAATGAAAAAGAAAATGATTTTATGGATACAACAAAATTTTGTAACGTTTCGTACAACTTTAAAAGTACAAAAAAATAATAATAAATAAAGTTTTTAAAACAATTAAACGCAATATTACAATGGATGTTTAACCACCCTGCAACTTGAAAACTAAGCTCTCGGCACAACGCCTCCGGGTATTGTCTAACTCTCAACAAAATTTCAGTGCCTTGGTATGTCATGATTAAAAAATATCTCGTTTTTCCAAAGAAAAAATTGCAATTCATTAATATGTCGAAAACGGTAACAGATAGGTAGGTATAGGGAAATAACAAGGAAAGCCGTTAAGAAACTAGTAACATGAAGAAAACAATATTCTTATGCACACTTCCTAGACGACTCTCGTGGTATCTTGCTTATTACAACAGATATTATAATTATTATAATATAAAATGCTGGGAATAAGAAATAGTAGAAGGGAAATTCACAATCAAAAGGAAATAAGGATTCGTTCATTTCACAGAAAGAAACCCCTTTCTAAAAAGTGTATCAATAATGTTGAATTTTCGAATATTTGAAACTACTGATAGTTTAACAATAATATGCAAGTATAGATAGGGTGGCGCACCCTATACGACGCGGTAATTTAACGGAAATCGGGTGAATTTTAAAATTATTTCCTTTTTATTTGGGTAAATGCAGGATGTTTGAGGGCGCTATTTAAAATTATTTTGAAATATACCGGATGCCCCAAAAAAAAGATCCATATAAAAGTTATATTTTCTTAAATGGAACACCCTATATGTTACAATATTTTTGGATTCTACATTAAATAATAATTATTTTTTAGTAAGTGCATTATAAGTCCGAACTTATTAGTTTTTGAGATATCCAGTTTTGAAAAATGACATTATTTAATGTACAATCCAAAAATATTGTAACATATAGGGTGTTCCTTTTCAGAAAATATAACTTTGATATCGATATTTTTTTTTGGGACATCCGGTATATTTCAAAATAATTTTGAATTGCGCTAACAAACATTTTGCATTTACCTAAATAAAAAGAAAATTTTAAAATTCAGCCGTTTTCCTTTAAACTACCGCGTCGTATAGGGTATGCGCCACCCTGTATAGAGAAATCAGAATTTTAGAATTTTTTGGAATAACTCAAAAACAGCATAAATGTGAATCAATTCTCCGATACTTTGCTCCCTTAGTCAAGTAGTTGTTTCATAGTAAGCGAGATGCCAATAAGGAGACTCGTATTTTGGACAAAATGTATCGCATCTTTCTTATATTCAATTTTAGGTGGAAACTTGCACGAACAATTGAATTAGAAGAAGTTCAAAATGGTTTTTAAATATAATGTTTTAACTAAAAAATTATATGACATTTTAAAAACTGAACCTGAAATAACATTGGAAAATATTTTGAATAAAAATGTGAAATTGTCGGTTTTGCAGAAAATACTAAAGTTATTAAATGATAAACACTTGAAATATCCTAGTGAATTTTATCGATTTGCCTTACGAAACAAAGCCGAATTTCAACAATTTTTTGATGCTCGAGGAGAAAAAACAACTATTACTCACAGAAACACTGTTATTCAAAACCTACTGAAAGACAGAAAATTTAAAAAAGAAGACATTTGCTTTTATAGGTGTGACAAAAATTTACTATATATAACACTATGTCAAGAGTTAGGTATATGTAATAACCTCAAAAACAGACTTCTTTTGCATTATTATTGTAAAAAATTCCTTAAAGGGTACAAAAATATGTCCTTGTGTCCTGATATAAATAAACATGGGAATTGTGGCAGTGCCAATGTGGTGTCAACTACTATTACTATGGAACCAGAAATAAATAGTCATGACAATAAAACTATAGACTGTGCCACAAGTCATAATACGTCTGCGTCATCATTAAAACATTCTTTGATATTAGAAGACGACTTACTACAAACTGACAAAATTTTTCTATCTACACCAATAAAATGTAAAAATGTCGAACCGATCTCTTTGGATTTATCGCCAATATTAAAGCCAATAATTTCCACATATTCATTGCCTTAATCTGCCAACACTGATTTAAATACTGCAAATTACGATAATTTTATTTCAACTACCCCAGAAAAACTACCCATTCCAAGGGAATTTTTGAATTTATCTCCTGGTAATATAGTTATACTCCCCTTGGGATCGAAAAATGTATCTAACTTATTCAACAGAAATTTTAACGAATGCACGTATTTTGAAGGGTCGTTCGAAATTGAAAGTAAGTTTTTGTCTCTTCTTTTTAAGCAACAAAAGCTAGATACGCAATATTATCCCTATTTTCTACGAAACAGAATATCGAAATACATTAATAACACGTGCACTATAATATTTAAATACACAAAGTATCTTAAAGACAAAATAATAAAATTATATGCCACGTGTAAACATAATACAATTGCAAGAAATTTATTATAACAATTACCAAGATAACTGTTTCGGTTTTTAGCAACTCCAAAAACTTTTGTCACAAACAACCCTTAACCTCTTATGTAAAAGGCATTGAACGGTCTATAGTTAAACAAAATATTTTTAAAGAAAAACCGTCAATATATAAAAAGAAGTTAATACTGGAGGCAAAAAGAAAATTAGTTCTGTCTGGAAATTTGCAAGAAATTAAATCGGATTCTACATTTCGTAAAATAAAATCAGAGGCTATTGCTCACCTTGACCGACATAAAAATGATATCTGGGATTTAATTGAAATGCAGCTTGTTCATAAGGAATACATTCAAGAAGTTTTTCAGCACCACAAATTCTTTTGCGAGAAATTAAAAAGTCAAGTACTAATAGAAGGCAATTGCTTATCTACCCTGGTGCTGTTAAAACCGACTCAACTATATTTTTCGCCATTCATCAAAAGGCTTGAAAGAAAATTAAAAATTACCGCCAATAGACATTAAAAAAATACTTTTCGAACAACAAGCTTTATTAATAATGTAAAGTAATAATATAATTATTATGACTCACCAAGGTATCTGTGACGGCAACACCGCCGGGCGTCTTAGCAACTGCGAGTCGTCTGTGTTTTACACACCGACGGAAAGATTCAACTGATTTAGAATTAATAATTAAATATAATACCGAAACCCCTTGCCTCCCAATCCGGGCTTCGCTTTGCCTATCGTATCTAGCGGGCTTCCTATCAGATGTAGGATGCATATATATATATATATATTTGGAGAACTACCCCATAAATTCAGCTAAACTTAAATTATAATATAATAATAAAATATTTGAAATGTTCGAAAGGACTAAACTGCATGCATGCATATACTTTGGTAACATCACCTTGGCTAAGCCCTACTGTTTGAAGGTTTAATGTAGGTACCTATTTATTTAAATATTGTAAATATAGGTGTTATTTTGTACCATCATACCATACAATAATAATATTTGATATAGTTAAGGTTAGTTTGTACCGTCTACAGTTGTCCAATAACAGTCATGTAGAATTTTGTTACCATTGACAATGCAATAGAGGTTAGTACACCCATAGACCTGTAGGTTGGTCTATGGTACACCTGTAAAATATTTTTTTCAGGTTTAATATTTAAAACGAATTTTTGGTTTGGTATTCCTGTTAAAATTTATTCTAACTTCTCTTTGTTATGGTAACTATGGTCAATTATATATATTTTTAAATATGCATATTGTATTATATTATTAAATTGGATCGTTTTAAATAAAAATATACTCCTTATTTACTCTAAGAGTGTGTATGAGAGAGAGAAAGAGAGAGGTGTAATTTAATGGAAAATTTCATACATTTATATCTAGCCAATTAGAAGTCTCCTTTTTGCTTACGTTACCTATAGCAACGAGTAAATTATCAAAGAATTTTCATACTACCTACTATCAAGTATCAACTTATATGGAAATAATAAAGGTGGATTTATAAACTCGAAAAGTTGGTGAGGTTGAAGTTATGGTCAAGTTGTGAGGTTAGATATTCCGAATTCCGAGCATAAAAATTGATTATCTCGAACTACCCGGGAAGTTTTCGAAACTTACATGAGCTTTACATGAACAACATGAACGAGTGTATAAATAGAACTGAGTGTTCCCTTTAGTTTAAATTGATCTCCTATTTCCAACACCAACTGAACCTCAACCTCGCCAACTTTTCGAGTTTATAAATCCAGCTTAACTGTATTTTTTACATTTCAAATGTCAAGATAATGACATCTAAGTTGAAATTAATGTACCTACATACCTATGGAATTGATTAAAATAATTTGCAGATAGATGCAGAAAACCACAATTTTGGTGCTTATGTTCATGTATTATTATGTTGTCTCCTATGATAAAAAAATATAAATTTTGATGACAATATAATATTAAATTGGTATGAAATTTTCTAATCAAATATCCCTTAAGCTTAAATTATTAACAGAAAATTTTAAGCAGTAGGGATATTATAAGTGACATATTTTTTCTAGACTTTAGGTGGATTATGTATAAAGCATTTAAATATATTATAAGCATAAACTTTTATCTTTGTTTAATTTAAATTATTTAGTTATACAGTTTTCAAGAAAATCGCAAAAATAATATTTTTAAATTATTTTCTCTTGACCCAAGGTAGTGCAAGAGGATGTCACTGGTTTAAAAAATTGCTTCCATATTCCTACACCTCTTTGCAAAATATGAACTTGATAGTATGTACAGTTTTCAAGAAAATCGCAAAAATAATATTTTTAAATTATTTTCTCTTGACCCAAGGTAGTGCAAGAGGATGTCACTGGTTTAAAAAATTGCTTGTATATTCCTAGACCTCTTTGCAAAATATGAACTTGATAGTATGTACAGTTTTCAAGAAAATCGCAAAAATAATATTTTTAAATTATTTTCTCTTGACCCAAGGTAGTGCAAGAGGATGTCACTGGTTTAAAAAATTGCATCTATATTCCTAAACCTCTTTGCAAAATATGAACTTGATAGTATGTACAGTTTTCAAGAAAATCGCAAAAATAATATTTTTAAATTATTTTCTCTTGACCCAAGGTAGTGCAAGAGGATGTCACTGGTTTAAAAAATTGCATCTATATTCCTACACCTCTTTGCAAAATATGAACTTGATAGTATGTACAGTTTTCAAGAAAATCGCAAAAATAATATTTTTAAATTATTTTCTCTTGACCCAAGGTAGTGCAAGAGGATGTCACTGGTTTAAAAAATTGCTTCCATATTCCTACACCTCTTTGCAAAATATGAACTTGATAGTATGTACAGTTTTCAAGAAAATCGCAAAAATAATATTTTTAAATTATTTTCTCTTGACCCAAGGTAGTGCAAGAGGATGTCACTGGTTTAAAAAATTGCATCTATATTCCTACACCTCTTTGCAAAATATGAACTTGATAGTATGTACAGTTTTCAAGAAAATCGCAAAAATAATATTTTTAAATTATTTTCTCTTGACCCAAGGTAGTGCAAGAGGATGTCACTGGTTTAAAAAATTGCTTCCATATTCCTACACCTCTTTGCAAAATATGAACTTGATAGTATGTACAGTTTTCAAGAAAATCGCAAAAATGATATTTTTAAATTATTTTCTCTTGACCCAAGGTAGTGCAAGAGGATGTCACTGGTTTAAAAAATTGCATCTATATTCCTACACCTCTTTGCAAAATATGAACTTGATAGTATGTACAGTTTTCAAGAAAATCGCAAAAATAATAGTTTTAAATTATTTTCTCTTAAACCAAGGTAGTGCAAGAGGATGTCACTGGTTTAAAAAATTGCTTCCATATTCCTACACCTCTTTGCAAAATATGAACTTGATAGTATGTACAGTTTTCAAGAAAATCGCAAAAATAATATTTTTAAATTATTTTCTCTTGACCCAAGGTAGTGCAAGAGGATGTCACTGGTTTAAAAAATTGCTTGTATATTCCTAGACCTCTTTGCAAAATATGAACTTGATAGTATGTACAGTTTTCAAGAAAATCGCAAACATAATATTTTTAAATTATTTTCTCTGAAACCAAGGTAGTGCAAGAGGATGTCACTGGTTTAAAAAATTGCTTTCATATTCCTACACCTCTTTGCAAAATATGAACTTGATAGTATGTACAGTTTTCAAGAAAATCGCAAAAATAATATTTTTAAATTATTTTCTCTTGACCCAAGGTAGTGCAAGAGGATGTCACTGGTTTAAAAAATTGCTTCCATATTCCTACACCTCTTTGCAAAATATGAACTTGATAGTATGTACAGTTTTCAAGAAAATCGCAAAAATGATATTTTTAAATTATTTTCTCTTGACCCAAGGTAGTGCAAGAGGATGTCACTGGTTTAAAAAATTGCATCTATATTCCTACACCTCTTTGCAAAATATGAACTTGATAGTATGTACAGTTTTCAAGAAAATCGCAAAAATAATATTTTTAAATTATTTTCTCTGAAACCAAGGTAGTGCAAGAGGATGTCACTGGTTTAAAAAATTGCTTCCATATTCCTACACCTCTTTGCAAAATATGAACTTGATAGTATGTACAGTTTTCAAGAAAATCGCAAAAATAATATTTTTAAATTATTTTCTCTTGACCCAAGGTAGTGCAAGAGGATGTCACTGGTTTAAAAAATTGCTTGTATATTCCTAGACCTCTTTGCAAAATATGAACTTGATAGTATGTACAGTTTTCAAGAAAATCGCAAAAATAATATTTTTAAATTATTTTCTCTTGACCCAAGGTAGTGCAAGAGGATGTCACTGGTTTAAAAAATTGCTTGTATATTCCTAGACCTCTTTGCAAAATATGAACTTGATAGTATGTACAGTTTTCAAGAAAATCGCAAAAATAATATTTTTAAATTATTTTCTCTTGACCCAAGGTAGTGCAAGAGGATGTCACTGGTTTAAAAAATTGCTTCCATATTCCTACACCTCTTTGCAAAATATGAACTTGATAGTATGTACAGTTTTCAAGAAAATCGCAAAAATAATATTTTTAAATTATTTTCTCTTGACCCAAGGTAGTGCAAGAGGATGTCACTGGTTTAAAAAATTGCTTCCATATTCCTACACCTCTTTGCAAAATATGAACTTGATAGTATGTACAGTTTTCAAGAAAATCGCAAAAATAATATTTTTAAATTATTTTCTCTGAAACCAAGGTAGTGCAAGAGGATGTCACTGGTTTAAAAAATTGCTTGTATATTCCTAGACCTCTTTGCAAAATATGAACTTGATAGTATGTACAGTTTTCAAGAAAATCGCAAAAATAATGTTTTTAAATTATTTTCTCTTGACCCAAGGTAGTGCAAGAGGACGTCACTGGTTTAAAAAATTCCTTGTATATTCCTACACCTCTTTGCAAAATATGAACTTGATAGTATGTACAGTTTTCAAGAAAATCGCAAAAATAATGTTTTTAAATTATTTTCTCTTGATCCAAGGTAGTGCAAGAGGATGTCACTAAACAATATGTTTAAATTATATTAAAAATATAAGTGGTAATTGAATTCAATCTACGAAAAGTAATTATAGATAACATAGTTATTATTTTATTTAAATAGAATTAGAATGAGCAGTGTATATGCAATGGTGGATGGTACTTTGACGGTCGGGTATTTCCGGAAAATTTGGCTGCTATCTTTGGCTGCCATCTTCACTCCGGTCTTAAAAAAACCGCACGTCTCTGGCCAAGATAATAGGCGAAGGAGACCGGCAGATTACAGCGTTGCCATTTTTTAAAGCCATCTTTTTCCAACTTATTTAAAGCTATGAAGTTATGTGTGATTGTAAACAAATCGTGTTTTATGAATGGGATGTCCTGTCTCCTCTTTTTTATATGTCTATGACACAAACCCACTTTATTGGTGTATTCTGTCGGGACGATTTTAAACATATCCAACAAGATAAATAAAACAAGTTAAAATAATAAGAAATTATTTTAGAAATAAGATGTCAAAGAATGCGGAATTTACCAAAAAATGACACTAAACCCGAGAATTGACGAACCATCCAAAATGCGGCCAAAAACGGTAGAAATCGCAAATTAGTAAGAGGTTCGCTAACGAGATCCTTGAAATTCTACATCTTTACCATGTTAGAAATTCAAGAAAACTTCGTAAACGTTAATATTTCTAATACTCTTTTTATATGCTTCTAAAACTGTCATAAATTATTGTGCAACAAGGGGAAATTAAATTTAAAACAATGCCAAAATTGTCAGATTAGAACTGGGATATCAAATATTATATACTCCTCAATCCATTTTCTATTACTGTTATAGGTAAATCTTTAACCGGATTCTTTAATTAGTGTTTTACGTTGATATTCTTCCTATACAGAGTGAAAATTTTAAAGTGTCCAAATTCAATGCAAAATACAAAAAACTGCCGGAAATATTTTATTGAAATTTTGAGACGCAAATAGGGAGGTTAGGGACAAATTTTGAAACATTTTTGACATTTACCCCCCTCTAAACTTTATTTGACTGGTGACAAATTTAAAATGTCAAATGGAAAGGTGTTTATTTTCTTCGATAATTCGATTCTCCGTGAACAACTACGTAAGTAAGCAAAAAATTGTTACCTGTACTCTACTGATTGCTTACTTACGATTTCTTTAATAAACAACATTGGAACACCTAAAACTACCTTAAGTTTAACGATGATTTTGATTTAAATGATGCTCGAAATAACTCCCATCTACTACTTCTAAAAATTTTGAAATTCTTTTTTCACATGAGTAGTGAAGAGTTTGTAACGTTGTTACTTTCAAATTGTTCTGGTTATGTTTTATTTTGTGTCGTAGAACCGCAAGTCCGTAGATCTGCCTCCGTGCACAAAACCGCTTTTCATTTAAGGTTATGTTCTCTCAAATGTGGTTTAAGCTGGATTTATAAACTCTCGCCGGCGCCGGCGTCGGCGCTGGTGTTGGCGCCAGCATTCGTCGTAGACAAGCGTAGTGGGCATTTATAAACTTGGCGTTCGCGTTCGCAGTGTTGACAAACAAAAACATAATCTGACACTTCTGACATTTTAGTTCAGGTGGTATTTTCTCTAGCCAGTTATTACAACAAAAAGAAAGAGTTAAATAAATAGATTTAGCAAGGAAGAAGAAGTTACTTGGTGTCTTAGCGGTAGTAAAATTAAAATGACGATTGGCCATTGACAGATTGGCAGATGCCAAACATGACTTGATAGAAATGCTAAAATCCCTTTGGTTATGACGTGCCGCTACGGATTTTTCACGAACGCCGGCGCTGGAAGGATGAAGATAGTTTATGTCGAACGCCAGCCGGCGCCAGCGTGAACGCCTGCGAAGTTTATAAATCACTCAATTACGATTCACTTGTTTAACTTCCAGCGCCCACGCCAGCGCGAGCGCCGACGCCGGCTTCGAGTTTATAAATCCAACTTTATTCTCTGTGACCTTTTCGGTGGGTTCTTGGGTTTGACGGAAAACTGTCATCGGTGTCATTCAGTCAAACGATATTCTGACGACTGGGCAAACCTTTAGCCCTTGTGGGAAAATTCGGGAAAATTTACCACATCAAATTTTGTTTGAGGCACATATATGGTACACAACGTATATTTTCAAGGATTATCGATATTTTTGAGAGATTCTTGACACATATGAAACTCCATACCTTTTTTTCAGACCAGAATTATGCCTCTCTGTACTATACGTTAGTTCCTTTTACGTTGCCCGTTCCAATAACTACTTTTCCGGCCAACTGAGTTTAGAGCCTTGGATTTTTGACACGATTATGTAGTTGAGGCACTTGTTAAGGCTTGTTTACCCACAGGAGTTTGGTGTTGTTGTAACAAGTTAAAACTAAAGGAGCTGTGAGTGGCGCTCAAAACTCAAACATATATCTAGGTTTGCATCATAGACATCGTAACTATTAGACCGAACAATAACAAATAAACGTGATGTCATCATTGTATTCCAGTGTAAAGTAAATCAACATACAAGCTGCTCCTCTCCACTTGGTTTGCCAGACTTACGCCACAGAAAACGTAGTTCTTTGGGCTTACTCTGTTAAAATTATTAACTTCTATGATTAACTAGATTAACATGATGTGGGAAATATATAACATTGCCTAAAACCTTGTAAAAAATCTGTAGTATGGCAACGCAGCAATAACGGATCCGCCCAGATTTCATCATTTTCGTGGCCATCCGCATCGACTCGACAATACTCGGCATAGCGGATATTGTTTTCCTGGAGTTTTGTCGCATGCATATGTAAAGTCAGCGTAATCCCCACTTTCGGCCGCACCTAGCTCCTCACAGCGTCTCGCCACCAAACGATTTTGGCATCACAATTTTATAGCATTTATGAATGGCGTGTCGAATCTATAGTTACGATGCCTATGGCTTGCATAGCAACATTCTATTACGTTTTCAGTTAAAGCAGCGAAAAAGGGCATAGCGCCGCATGCGAAAATATAAGCCAAAAAAAGTAGAAGTAGGGCAGCCATATTAAATAGGTTTATAACGATTCTTGCCCTTTTTTGTAAACCATAAGAAGCTCGGTCAAGCTTCGGGGGTAATTGCACCAATTCCCCTCCCCCCCCCTGTATTCGCGCCTGAACATGTGATCCTATTTTGAAACTCTTGACCATACAATTCCTGATCAGTTAAGTGGTAAGACTGATAATTGTGCTTATGTAAAATAGCCAGTACCGATTTTTGACACATTCCTGATTCACGAGCAAGTTCCCATGAATCAACATGAGGATTTATGGCTACTACACCCAACACTCTAACCACCATATCGTCATTGGTTTTCGTTTGTCTTCGAACTCTGTTTTTATTTCGAAGGTTGCTGCATCCCCGATCTTCTAATTGCTTAAATGCCATATGAGAGTTTCGAATGGCGGGAATCCTGATGGCCCACAATTGCGCAGCTTCACGGTAGTTCCTTCTACATTTTTCCAGAATTAATACCATGTTGATTTCAATGTGGTTTAAAATGTGTAGCTTTAAGTTTTGAAGAGGAAAGAAAAATCCAAAATTCTTCACCAATATTTAATATCTTGCTCTACGCGTTTCGGTTTCTTAAACCATTTTCAAGAGCTGTCTAAAAAGTTCATTTTGATAATATTCTCAATCCAAAATCAAAATTATTAGGTATTATTTACATAATATAATCACAAACTTTACATTAAGGACACAAACAAGTTTACTATGGCGAACACAGGTTAACTAACTATAAAATTGATCAACGGGATAAACCCAAGAAACATTTAAAAAAATAAAACAAAATATACCGAACCAGAGCGACATCTAAGTTGCACAAAAGGAGGTACGATTATTTAAACAAACATTCACTTCTTAAACTCATTCACAATTCTCGCTTCGAACACTCAATTTGATTATTAATCTCTAATTTGTCTGTTTCTATATTTTGTAAAAGATTGAGCTTATGGCCTTTATGCGCATTATGTATCATTTTGAGTAAAAAACTCTTGTCATTAGGCGATTTCTGAGAGTTTAAATGCTCTTTAATTCTAATAACTAAGCAACCAGTAGAGTAAGTACTGGTACTTTTGGCACTGATTAACTCATTTGATAGACGATAAAAATAATTACGGTTTTGAATGTGCCAATGTCAATATAATTTTGAAAGTTTTGGCACATTAGAAACCATGATTATTTTAATCGTCTATCAAATGAGTTAATCAGTGCCAAAAGTACCAACACTAAATGTAACCATTTTCTGCTTACTAACGTAGTTGTTGACAGGGACTTATCAAATACCAAAGAATACTTTTCCTTTTGACATTTCAAGCTTGTCATAGGCCAGATGAAATCTGGAGGGGGGTAAACGTCAAACAAATATGTCTGCCATCCTCTCTATTGGCGTCCTAAAATTTGAATAACATATTTCCAGCGGTTTTTCGGATTTTGCATTACAACACATTAAAATCCTCGTCCTGTATACGTGAACATTGTTTTTCGTTTAGCCTTTTTTCTATAGTATTTTATCCTATTCATTTTGACTTTGTTAGAAGGGCCAAAACCAAAAAATATAGAAAACGCGAAAAATGACTTAAGAATTTTGATTTGAAAATTTGAAGATCTAACCTTACAGAAAATTACGCTTTTGAGTTGAGATTTTCTTCACTATTTATTCATGGTGTGGCAAAGTTACGTCGTTGTTGCAAACAGTTTCCAAACCCAAATAATCAGGAGAATAGAAACATATGATGGTTTCATCCTTCGTGGCGATTTATAGCTTTAGTTAGAACATCGGCACATAAGGCAGTCGAAGTTCTCCTGAAATAATGGTTGGTAAAGTCTTTAGGGCTCTCTAACCAAAAAAGAGTAAGCACCTACCTATACCTATAGCAGCCATATTTGTAAGGGTATTTTTGCATTTTTTATTCGTTGTGGATTTCAAATATAATATTAGAGAGCTTCTTTAAAGTTTAAATTGGCCGTACGCGATAACTTACCTTCATCAGTAAATATCCATACCTGGGAGCGGGACTGTCGAGAGAAATTCGGGACCCGTGGGTAGGTAACCTACTCCCCCCCCCCCCTTCACATAATTCAATAGTATCAAGAAATACCAGAACGCCAAATTTATTCTGTACTTTGAGTATAACAAATAATAAATATCTGTATAATAAGTTCTCATTTTTCTCGGATTATAATCCCCTCAGAAACTCGGTTCCTAAGCGGACCTGCCCGGGAGCATCCAAGACAGATTTTGCAACTTCTTCCTTGGTAAATATCCTAAATTTTTTGTGCTTTGTAACATGTTGTGGACAATTCTTCAAAAGGTCCATCAATTTTACGTTTTGGATATTTACTAATAATTTCTTTAGTTTTAGTGATAACATACCAGGGCAACTGCCCCCCCAATCGCGAGTTTTGCCCCCCCAGTGAAAGCCGTTTGCCCACAAGGTAAAAACTTTTTAATTTTCGCAGATTTGCGGAAGGATTGATAATGGAATGAAAGAACTTGTATTTTTATAAAGTGTACTTTATTGAACAATGGTCATTGGTGACGGTTCACAAATTCGCTTCCTTTCTAAAAAATTTCTTTATGAAGTCTCTATTTGAATAAACAGATAACTCTGGTTCCCGGTAACGGCGTTCCTTTTTCAGCAAAAATTCGGCAACTGCCGGTCGTGGGTCTTCTTAATTTCTAATTCTAGCTTCTAAAGTATTTTTTTTCGGTTAAGCTATCGAAACGTAGAGTTTTGATAGTCTAAAAAAGGACGTGGCACCTACAAATTTTTCGCCTGCGGCGCATTTTTTACGGTGCCCCTCCAGTGGAAATTCCTTAAAAAATGCCTTGTAACATGCATCATACTTTTGAGCAGAAAATAAACACCAACTAGCAGCATGATGTGGGTGGTTGGTGGTTTGTTATTTGATTATTTTTCCACAAAATAAGGCAGCATACCATTTATATGTGTTTAGGTAATTTTCTTGGATTCTTGTAGGCACCAAGTATTTATCATATAGGCTACGTGAACCAACACTGAACAATGTACATCTCCTGAAAATTTTGATTGTATTTGCCCGTTTTAGCTTTGATGAACAAAATTCGAGCCTTACAGGAAATGTTATATAGCTGCGGCCTGCGCACTTGTGTTCGAGTCGATGAGCCGAGGAATTGCTTTTTAGTATTCACGTATGGCGAAGTTTGCCCCGTTATTGCAAGCAACTAGTAAACCTGAATAATCAGGAGAATAGAAAGATATGCTGGCATATCGTTCCTTGCATTAAAGAAAGAAACTATTATAATTTACCGTAGATTAGAATTAGAAACACCATTGTACAATATAATATCACAACCTTTTATGGGGGACCCATATGAAAGGTTGTGACAATATACGTGGAGCTTATTTGCAAAGTGCAATTTCTGCATTCATCTTCTTTTTAAGTAATTGCATATTTTCTGCAGATAATAAAGGGTGCCTATTTATAGTATACAAATTGTATTAATTAGTTTATTGTTGCTCTTGAAATTAATTGTATTTAAAAAAGATGTTAAACAATATGTTTTTTTACATAAATACATAAACCAAAAAAAAATACACTATATACTATACACACACAACTATTATTGAAAATATCAACTTGTAAATTAACAACACACAAACAAAGAAAATTATATTTTGACGCCGCAGTCCTCCTCCATACACTGGCAATTTTCTTCACCTTCTTCTAAATCTTCATCGTCTTCTTCGATTGTGTGTTGCTTGCTTGCACTAACCGAATCTTCTTCTTGCAATAAATTTTTGTAAAATCTAAATTTATCATCGATTCTCCATTCCTCGTCTCATAGGTTTAATAAACTATCAATATTTTTCAATTTCAGTTCTTTGATTTTATTTGTTAAAGGCAACTGTTGAATTTTTACGTTGCAGATGTGAATTTCCTTCTTTACAATTTTGTCGTGAAGTCTTTGGATTGGTCGGCATTACGGTAATTTTCCTCCATTTTAACTTTAATGGCAATATTTTTAGTCTTAGTATTTCTTTCTTTCTTAGTAAAAATTCTTTTCATCTGACTAATTCCCGTAAGTTTCTTGCAATTATCACCACTCATTTTCTTAACACCGTGGAGATCCCAATCGATTCCAAGCTGTTTTCACTTCCTCCAATATTTTTTCATAATTTTCTTTCAGCAGAATTACACTCTGCTGTCTATATTTTTTTTCGATGTGACCAAATACGCGGTCCGCTGGCATAAATGAATACCCCTTTACTGGAAATATAAGAGTTATATTGTTAAGGTTTTTAGGAGCATCATGATATAACCAGAAACATGGAGTGTGGATAACATAGCAGTTCTTATTTTGCCCTGCACACCTGTCAGCAAAAAATCCCCCGTAGATCCGCCACTGCAATATACAATACAATATTCAAAGTATCTAAAACACAAGTAAAAAGATGAACATATTTGAAAACAGACATTTTTGACTTGATACATAAAATTGGCATCTTTAAGTTTCGTTGACAATTTCGCGGGCTATTTTAAAATAGTAGTTGTCTATATACCTATTATCTATCAGATATCACGTTATAACCTTATATCAGGTGTTAACAAAATATAAATGTTGGTATTTTAATATAAAATGTCACTATAAGGTCATTATAAGGCAGTGGCGGCTCGTGACATTTATCTTAGGGTGTGCGCCGCAGGGGAAAATTTTTCGAGGTGCCACGCCCCTTTTTACCTTTGTATTGATTTTATTTGTGGTTTTTATCCCAAAGAATATTAAAAAAAAAACGCGGTTTTTAAATGGGATTTTTATTTCAATTTTCCTTTGGAAATCGATTGTCGAAAAGTTATTTAGAATGTTCTCAACAGAATTTTGGTCCATAACTATAACACTTCGTGTGACACAATTCGAACCACTAGCCATTATTAAATTAAAACAACAAAAAACACTCACAACACCGTCAATAAACTTCAAACTTCTCTAATCGCGTCAAAAACTCTAAAACAATCATATTAAATTATTGAAGGTTGTATTCAGATAAGCGCATTTTGAACCGTTGTAGCCTTTCCATATGCTTGACTAAACAAAAATCCGATTTGTAAATGGGTAACAACGCGCCCTGGATGATTTTTTAACCACTTAAAGATTTCTTGATAGAAATATGTTTTTAGTGGTCCGTAAATACTGACGTCCAGGTTAGTGGCCTCGCCACAACCCGCCAATTTCGAAATAAGCCCACCATGTCATTTTGTCCGTACTTTCCCTACTTCATCCACATATTAGGGTTAACATGTGGATGAAGGATTTGGCAGTTCCGGGGTAACCAGAGGTTGTAAAATCGATGTATTTTCATATTTATATTTTTATATTCAGATAAGCGCAGGGCGACGTCCTCTTATCGGGCGATTAACCGAATATTCCCGATCAATCCGCACTGGGAAAATCCATTTAACGAGAGCGCCAGAGAGCGCCGAATACACATGGCAGACCATTTTAATCAGTAGAAGTACGCTGCGGTCGCGCTTGAAGTCTTTCGCATTCGCCATTCTAATATACAAGTTTTCTTGATATCAGTTAAATATTTTTTTTATATAAATTTTATTTTTGCTTGGTGCTTGGCTTTCTTAGGCAGTGCGCGCGCACGGGCGCACTTATTGACAAGCCGCCCCTGTTATAAGGTCACCCGTGCTAGCTCATGACAACTCGTGGCAATTGTAGACCGGGGTGGTTCTTTTAAGTAGGGTCCTTGCCAGCAAAACTACAAGGTGTACGAGTGTGACCCCCAAAGCTGCTGTGCAAGCCTAATTATTATATTATGTTTGAGTTTTGAGCGCCACTCACAGCTCTTTTAGTTCCAACTTTACACAACAACACCAAATTTCTGTGAATGAAACACTAGGGTCTACAACAAGCATAAAAATGATTACTTAAAAGATATTTAATCAAGAAAAAAAATGTAATGAAAGGTGATTCTAAGTTGGAAATCATAAACACTTAATTCAACAAATCATAAATTTGTGTCAGTTGATTTACCTATACAGAAATATAGTGATAAAAGGATGAGTCTGTTAAATAATACACTCCTTACAACAGCGCAAAAGTTGCAACCCTGTTACAATCGCTTTATCAGTATGTCTGAATTAGAGATGTCGATCCCGAAAGGTTTTCTTAATCCCGGGATTTTGGAGCTTTGTACGTCAAATCTCGGAATCCCGGAATCTGATCCCGGGATTAGATGAACCGAAAAAAATCAGATAACATCTACAAAAACTTTTATTATATTGACTTAAATCACAAAATTTAACAAAAAAAAACTCCTAAAGGCCTTGAAGTGTATCGAAGGTTTATAGATTTTTAAAAAAATATCGCGTGCGTCTAATGTTTCATCTCCAACTCTCGAACGTACTTCATTAGATAAAAACACTGCAGGAAAGAAACATTTTTCAGATTTCATGCTTGTGGGCTCAGTGATTAATTAAAATTTAAAGGCTTTTTGAATATTACGTCCCCGACTACCCCCATTTGCATCTAAATCAATTTCTTGAGTAATGCGTCTTATCACTTTTTTTTGTCTGCTTTTGTATTTACTCTGAACAATGTTGTAATGCCTTCTGCAGTTTAACCTTTAAGGGTTCATTTTCTGCTCTCAGAATTTCCGCAATGGGAATCAGATCCTCGTCGCTGCCGTCGCTGGTTTCTCTTCCAAATGCATCTTCATTGTCCAGCCTGATTAAAAGTTCTTCTAATTCAGATTTAATTAAAGAAATATTTGATGCTTGGAAGCAATCACATGGTTCAGAGTTTTTAAAGTCGGGATTTGTGAGATAACTGATAATTTCAAAATTGCTTAATCCTTTTTCCTAATGAGTCTTGTAGATTTGTGCTAAGTGGTGTTTTAATTTTGGATAGTTCCTTCGACATGAGTTTTAATACAGCATCCGCTTTATATAAATCTATGTCGCGTCGGCATTAGGCTTCGACTGTTAATTTTATTGGCTGAAGTCCAAAATTGTTAATATGTTTAGATCAATTAGGGTATTTTTATGGAATTCTGTAAGAGGCAAAAGCCGTAAGCTGCTCCATCTAGTTTTACCGTCTAATATAAGTTTCAATTATTTCCCATGATCGTTCTTAATTTGCTTTTGTAGTAAATCATTTTTCGTTGGCGTTTTCCTATAAATGCGAACACTTTTGATATCAATATACAGAGGTCACGATAATTCGTGATTTACAAAGCACAACAGCTGCATGAGTGCAATCAATTTGCCAACTTTAACCATTCATAGTTGTTGCTCCGTCGGTTATATCAGCCAAAATATCTTTAGACAGGTTTGATTGGAAAACCAGGACTCGTTTTTCCAAATGTTCCACTTACGCTGTAGCCGTCAAAGATTTCTTTAATCTTACAAGTTCTAAATTCAAAAATGTTTCCCCTTTGTAAACGCTAATACTCATAAAATATTTATTAGATATCGATGTCCACTCATCAAATGTTAAACTTAATTTTTCACCGTTTGTTATGAGCTGGTGAATTTCTTTGACAACGTTGTTCTCAATGTTTTAAAAGTATCTCATGTATTTTTATGATTTGTCGAGATTTTGAAACATGGAAACCTTTTGCGTCCAACAGCTGTCTTAAATCAGATGATTTAATAAAAATAGAGAAGGGGAAACCATCTACTGCGGTCACACGAGCTACAACATCCTTCAAAGCTCTTATTCTTATGCACAAGAAAGTCTATTATTTTTTTATTGCTTGGTTTTGAAATAGCGAAATGACGCAAATTAATATATGTATGTATACTTATATCCCGGGATTAACGAGTCTAATCCCGGTAATTCCGAGACAGGTTTTCCTTCCGAGATCCCGGGATTGACATCTCCAGTCTGAATATTGATTAATAAGGTTAATCATTTAAAGTGTTGCCTTGGTTGCAGTAGTATTCAAGTTATATAAATATAGTTAGGTAAAATAGCTCATGGTTTTGAGAACAAAAAAGGCAACTAAATATTAGGTTGGGAAAAAAACACACTTGCCTATGTTCAAATCAAAATATAATTGGAAATCTGCTGTTAAAAATTAAGCTACTTATCGCACGGTCCTCCTGGAGACAGCTGGTATTTTTAAGGGATAGCCGGCCCCTTGCTGCTGTTTGGAAACAACGTGGTAAACAAGCCTTCACAAATGCCTCAACTAGTTGGCCGGAAAAGTAGTTATTATAATGGGCAACGTAAAAAGAACTACCGTGTAGTACAGAGAGGGATAAGTTTGGTCACATACACTATTGGACAAAAGTAGAGCAACAAAGTGCTTTTATTTCTGTGAGTTTAAAACATTAATTATATGATTGTGATCCCCAGCTAGTTTTAATGAAATATTATCCCCACAATATTAGTAATTTTTCGCAATATTTTGGTATACTTTAAACAAAATGAAGGTAGAGAAATATTTATAATTATAAAAATCGACAAAATGAAGTGCGACAAAAGTAAAGCAACAAATTGTGTCAACAGTATTTTATTTTACATATTACGATAAAAAACCATTAAGCACATTTAATAATTACAATAGCTAGAAGTATTATGTTAATAGTTAATAGAATATCCATTATTTTTTATTACTTGCCGACAACGTCGCGGCATTGAGACAATCAATTTTTAAACAGTATTTTCGGGAAGGTTTGTCCAAACTTCATTGATTTTATTTACCAATGATTGTTTATTGGAAAATAATTGTGTACGAATTCCACGTTTAACTTCTTCCCATAGATTTTCAATGGGGTTAAGGTCTGGGGATTGTGCCGGCCTCTGCAAAACCCGAACGTTATTTTCTTGAAACCACTCTTGAACAATTCGTGAAGAGTGTTTTGGATCATTATCCTGTTGGAAAATAAAACGCAACGGCATTTCCCACTCTGCATAATGCAACATTACATTTTGCATTATATCTCTATAGACAAATCTATCCAAGACATCCAAGGATCGTTTTGAGAAATCCTTTTAATGCGTCTGTCTGTCCAAATTGTTGTTTTTTTCGGCCTTCCCGATCTCGGTAGATTCTTTAAATGTCCCCTTTGAATGTAACTTGAAATTATTTTAGATACGCTGTATCTTGGTAAAACAAGCCGTCTTGAAATTGTGGCTTGTATTGTACCTTCCAAGTGTGCATTCACTACTCTCTGCTTTAGTTCTTTCGAAATTGGAATACCTCTTGGCATGATTAATACGGTACAGAAATATTAATTAAACATAAAATAAACTCTGCAAAAATACTTTAACCTTTACTTTTACTAAAACCTTTCTTTTTAGGAAAATATTAAAATGTTGCTTTACTTTTGACGCACTACAATACTGTATTTGAAAGCTTACGTCAATATTAGTTCATTTATTTTGATTGTTGGAAAAAGCTGTTGTCGCCGATAACAGAAGCCTACTTTGATATTTAAGACACGATGTATTTAAATACGATATCATGCATTTAATATTATAAAATCGAGATTTCTTTCATTTTTCGAAAGTGTTGGTCTACTTTTGTCCGATAGTGTATGTGCCTCAAATAAGATTTAATGTGGAAAACCCAGAGATGAAGAAGGTTTTCCCCAATTTTCCCACAATGGCCAAGGGTCTGACCAGTCGTCAGAATTTCGTTTGACCGAATGACAACGATGACAGTTTTCCCGTCAAATACAAGGACACATCAAAAAGGTCACAGAGAATAAACCATATTTGAGAGAACATAACCTTAAAATGAAAAGCGGTTTTGCGCACGGAGGTAGATCTACAGACTTGCGGTTCTACGACACAAAGTAAAACATAACCAGAACAACCTGAAAGTAACAACGTTACAGGTTGACAAAAAACCCACTAAAACGGTATGTTCTGTCTGGACATTATTAAACATACCTACCCAACTACCCAACAAGAAAAATAAAACAAGTAAAAATACCCAGAAATTATTTTAAAAATAAGACGTCAAGAAGATGAGGCGGCATTTACCAAATGATACTAAACCCGAAATTTAACGAACCATCGAAAATGCGACTGAAAATGGCAGAAACCGTAAACTAGTGAGAGGTTCGCTAACGAGGTCTCTGAAATTCGAAACATCCAAAAATTGTGCAAGAATGCGCAAATCTGATTCTTGTTTTGGGTTCTTCAAAGAAACCATATGTTATTTGATATTCAGGTGGAAACACGATTTTGGTTAATTAATTTTAAGCATGCGGTTATAGGTACCGGGATGGTGTCCCAAAAGTAATGGGACACAGAGCAACAGCAGACTCCTTAAAGCGAAATTTATTCAAACTTGCCTTATCCCAAAATTGATAACAACCAAGATACAGGGTGTCAAAATTTTAATTTTGTTTTCGTTTTTTTGCGATTATTTCTTAACGAATAGACATAGCAGCACAAAGTTAAGGATTTTGGGGTTACTGGAGGTGAGGAATTCAAAATTATTCATAGTTCTTGTGTAACCAGTAGAGGGCGCTATCTACGGCATGCCCCACTCATTTTAGCTGGCATACCTTTGTTTACGCTTCTTATATTGATCCTACTAATAAAAAAATAAGTTACTTCACTTCTTTTACATCAAAAAGTATTGAAGTCGCTAGGAGCAACCATTTTCGAGATAATGGCATTTCATATTTTTAATGCAAAAATGCTAAAATATTTAAAATAATTGTGTACTCGTATTAGTGTTATTTATCACATCTAGCCTTGATTAAAAACAACGATGTTTCTTAGGCAACAACATGTTCCACAAAGTATCATCTGTCAAAGTTATTAATTCTCTAAGTACAATACGTAGATATGATTCAATTTTTTAGTAACGCCTCGACATAACTTATTTTCCAATGCGAAAATGCATGATATGCTTTGTATTTACGCATAAGAAAATTTTAACGGTCGGAGTGCAGGGCGTAGGTACCAAGAAACGTTCCCGAACAGAAGGCAACCAAACCGCATTATTTAAAATATTTATGACCGATCAGGAGAGACTGGTTCGCTTCGACAAGAAAAAGAGGTTTCGGGCCGTCCAAAAAATATAACACCAGAACAGAAAGAAGAGATTTTAGTTCGTTTAGCAGAAAATCCAGAAGTGAGTCCCAGGAGAATGAAGGCAGCTACAGGTGTAAGTAAATCTTCAATAGTTAGAACATTTTACGATGAAGGCCTGTTACCCATACCACTTTACACCCGTACAGTGTTTACTGCCGCCTGATCTTCCAGCCAGACTTCAGTTTTCTCACTTCTTCCAAAATCTGCAAAATTCAGATCCAACGTTCTTAAATCGTGTGTTGTTCCGGACGAGGCGACATTCACTCGACGGGATGTATTCAATTACCGAAACAGACATGAGTGGGAAAATGAAAACCCTCATTTAGTTGTTGAACGTCACTTCCAATACGAGTTTAATGTCAACATTTGGTGTGTAATCATCGGAAATCATCTTATAGGCCCCTTTGAAATACCGCCAACTCTAAACGAAGATTCATATTTGAAATTTTTACAAAATGAACTTGGAGGGCTTTTAGAAGATGTACCAGTAAACCTCCGGCGAAATATGTATTTCATGCAAGACGAGGCGCCGCGCCGGCACACTTCTCCAGACAAGTGCGAAATTATTTAGATGAACATGAACAGTTCCCTGAACATTGGATAGGCCGTGGTGGCCCCTTGACTTGGCCGGCGCGAAGTCCGGATTTTAATCCAATGGACTTCTGCATTTGGGGTTATTTGAAAACCATTGTTTATAACAGTTCAATAAACAAACGTAATGAGTTAAATTAAAAAATTATAAATTCTGTTAATCTGCTCAGAAATGATGAATATCTCTTGTTTAAAGTCCGACAGTCTTTTGTAAAACGTATATTATAGCGAAATGTATTGAGGTCAATGGTGGCCATTTTGAACAATTGCTATCACGGCGTTGTAATGTTAATAAACTAAGTATTAAATAAAATTTTTGATTAGAATAAAATTAATAATTTCGTATAAGAAAAAGCATGTTTATTAGAAAAAAATAGTCAACCTTAACTATCTACATTAACTTTGACACTTAGCAAATGTAGCTGATTTACAATAATTTTAAGTCAGAAATTCAGCTTTGCTCGATTTTCCGTTGCTTTTGGACCACGTACTTAGTTTAATTGGACATATGAAATGCCATTATCTCGAAAATGGTTGCTCCTAGCGACTTCAATAAGTTATACGTTTTTGATGTAAAAGAAGTAAAGTAACTTATTTTTTTATTAGTCGGATCGATATAAGAAGCCTAAACAAAGTTATGCCAGCTAAAATGCATGCCGTAGATAGCGCCTTCTACTGGTTACACGAAAACCATGGATAATTTTGAATTCCTCACCTTAAAAAACCCCCAAACCCTTAATTTTGTGCTGCTATGTTGTTTCGTTAAGAAAGAATCGCAAAAAAACGAAAACAAAATTAAAACTTTGACACCCTGTATCTTGGTTGTTATCAATTTTGTGATAAGGCAAGTTTGAATAAATCGCATTATTTCGCCTTAAGGAGTCTGCTGTTGCTCTGCGTCCCATTACTTTTAAGACACCCTGTATAAATTTTTATTTTTAAGAAAATTAAATATGGTAATCACCACAGAACAAATAGCATATTATAAACAAAGGGACTAAAGTGACTCATTTAATCCAGCGAATGAAGGGATTAATGCACTTCTTAGTTTATACACTATTTTTGGTACTTTTAGGAGTAGTCAGTCCCGTAGCCAGCATTTTGGGGCGGAAGGGGGGGGGGGGGACAAATTATGGTAGGGGCGTAAGCCGCAGAGCTAAAGCGCACCACGCCCAAATTTCGTAGGAATGATTCACCTTTCTTATGCTCCCTTGGTAACGGAGGTCTGGCCCCAAACGAAGGGAAAATCCGCTATATAAAAAAATTAATATAATGTGGTGAGACCTCAGGGTGAGACGCTCTCGAAACCGGTATTATTACGTTTATTCCTTTCGCTATTCTTTACTAAAAATAAAATAAGACCGATCTTGTTTTTTATGAATTATTAGGCCAAGGAGGGCGGGGAGGGGGCGATCGCCCCCCCTCCCTTCGCTTCCCTGTGACAATAAAAACACCTGAGACTGTCACAATTTAATGCAATTATACCAGCTGAATATTTTAGTCTTCTTTAAAAGACAAAGTCACTTAGTTATAGTACAGGGTGGTTCAAAACAAATGCGGAAAACTTAAAGGGGCGATTTCTTGTTTAAAATAAAGGGTAGTTTGATATATAAACGTTGGGTCAAAAGTCAACCAACCATTAGGGAGATATCGCGGTATAAATACTGTGGTATAAATATGGCGGTAAAGTAAAGTTTTTATCTTTTATCTTAAAAATGAAAAGCAATCGAATAATGAAATTCTGTGGAAGTATTACCATTATGAAAACACACTTTTTGCTTTCACTTTTAGAAATAGACTGTTCCAATCATTCTTGTTAACTAAATTTGAAAAAAAACTTACACAACGAAAAATAAATATGGATAGCCTGGTTTATTTAGAAACGTTTTTATCTCTTGTATTTTTGTTATTAAACTTATCGATTTGAAATAAAAAAAAGTAAAATTAAAAGCATTACATGTCGGGACGGGGAAATTTTTTAGAAAAAAAATCTAGTTGGCCGTTGTCAAACACAGTTTTATTTTGTACTAATGTTGCTAAATTTTCAATAGTAATATGTTAAGTGCATGTAAAATTGCTGAAAATCATGCATGAAGGTTTGTTGCCCTAGAAACAGCTTCCTTCGGTCGGGCACTTTTTGGTAAATAACAATAAAAATGCATGAAAGCTGTTTCTTTAGGGCAACAAATCTAAGTGCATGATTATCAAGCCATTTTACATGCACGAAATATATTTTTTAGACTATTTCCTGAATCATTTTGATAAATTGACGCGAAATTGTCAAAGCAGAAATTTCAACTTGTTGTGACAGTGACGGTTATTCTCGTAGGTAACCAACAATGAAAAACCCGAAGAGTGCAATTTTCAGCTCAATCGCGACCGAGGGCTGATTTTCACCGAAAATCAAGTGAAAAGCGCATTGTAGTTACAGTATATGAGGGAAATAGTCTTCTGAACAGTCACATTTAAAAAATAATTTAATAACAAACATTTTTGAAACTAACCTGTTTTTTATTAATGCGTAAATTAAATCGTTCTTTAAAAAAATTTACAGTCCTTTACAAAGATGCAATCGGGGAGGAAATTGAAGATGCCGAAGCAGAGTGCAACGCTTGTGGTGACTATTGTGAGATTTGAGATCTGCGAAAACTCATAGATTTGAATGTAATATTTAGGTAGTTGATATATGTTTTATTGTATATAATATAAAAAATAGTAAAATAAAGGTTATAAACTCTAACGCGCCTCTAACTCTCGACTTGGTCTGATCCCGTCGTCCTTCGTCCCTTTCCCGACTCGGCAGCGGCTGTTCGCGTAGTTCCGTTTGTGGATCATTTTAATTCGGTGTTGTTAGACTGTGTGACGTATGAGACAAATGCAACACAATAATTTCGTTGAATTCCGTACCCATACTAACGTGCCCGTGCGATAATATAGACATTTTCAATGTTAAAAATATTATTTTTGTACAACTGTCAAAAAAAGTTGACATTTTTTCATCGCTATCGATACGTAAACCTTTTGTTTTTTTAACAGTGAAAAAAATACTTTTTTTCACGGTGAAAAAAAGACTTTTTTTAACTGGAAAAATGATTTACAAAAAAAACGATAAAACATTACTTTTTAAAAAATGTATTGAATTTTTTTGTACAAATTTACTAATTAATTACCAACTACCAAAAAATCTCATTTGTTACAATAATAATTGATGGTGAAGTTCGAACAATTGCTTCCAATATTAATTCCCGAAGCTAGTCCACCTTGCTGCTGATCAGAAACGCTAGATATTCCTTGAAAAGTTGAGTCCACAATTGTATCAGTTATATTGATTTGTTTGGAAGTAGAGGAACAATTTAATTTATTAGAAATATCAATTTTATTACTCAAACTATCTTCTATATATCCTTCTGCTATGGCGGCAGATTTCCAACCACCGTGGCGTTTTATAGATGTCATGCCTGCATTGGCTAAGAGAGTTGCAGAACTCCTCCTAAAACAGTGACCTGTGTAGCTCTTATGCAATTCTTTTCCCAGCCATTTTGCAATCAAGCTAGGAATTTCCCCTATTTTATTTATTCCCACATGTTGGTCAACACATTTTCCTCTTGAATATTTTAAAAATAATCTCTTTTTGTGTGTATGGGACGGCCTTAGTACTCTATACTTGCGATATATCTCAATATAAACAGAATTTGAAACGGTAAACATTCTTGGGCAATAGGTCTTTGTATCCGGTATTTTAACAATCAATATAGACCCGGTATCTTCAATGTCATCAATAGTTACCTTCAATAATTCTTCACGGCGACAAGCACCGCTGATTCCCAAAATTAACGCAACCTACAATTAAAAAAATATTGAAATTACTGAAATAATACAAAATTTTGATCATCTGTACCTTATAAAGTAAATTTGTTTCATCATCAGCTTCTTGAATGAATTTATTAATATCGTCTCTCGATAAAACTTTAGATTTCTTCCCTCGGTATCCGACGTTTTTGTTCTTAATAAAAGGCACCAATTTTGAAAACTTCTTTATATCAATATTTTCTTTAACATTCAATGTACTCTTCAACATTGAGTAGACACTCCATAAAGTAGAAGGTTTTACAGTTTTTGATTTCTCCTCAAAATAGCATATAAGTACCTTTTCAGACACTTTTTGTATATTTTTCTTGCCGCACCATTCACGGAATTGGTTATAATTTTTCTCGTATATAAATTTTGATTTCGCCGGTAACATGTTAGCTATAGCCGAATTTGCTATATCGGCTATATCTGAAGGAATCTCGCTATCACTATCGTAATCTACATCCATTTTAAGTACTTATACTATTTATTTAAAAAATTGCAATAAATATGAACAGCTATCAACGTATGACAACAAAACAAGCAACGTGCCAACAAACCATTTCTATAGTAACGACAGGGCTGTTAACTTGATTATGTGAAATTATATGGTAAAATTTTTATTATAATATACAATTTTACCGATTAATTCAAACTTTCAGTTGTACAAAAAATGTTGTTTGTATTTCGTTTGTGAAATTCGTGTTTTAATGGCACATTCGAGAGAATTTTTCGCCTCGACCTGCGGTCTCGGCAAAAAATTGACACTCTCATATGCCATTAAAAAAACACTCACTTCACGCACTTAATACAAAAATAACTATTAAATATTGCAACTCAAATAAAAACACAACGTCCTACGCAGAAGCGACTACATTTTTTTATAGCAAGTGTTAAAAATGCCTGCGTTGCGATTTAATACATGCATTTATCCTGCGCATCTTTGAATCCCTAATACGTTGAGATACGCCAGGAATATTTCTGATAACATCACATGATGCAATTATGCGTTTTCTCAGGATATCCTGTACTGGGGTAGTGTAAACTAATTCTTTCAGATATCTCCAGATACTAATAATCCAAAGGATTTAAATGTAATGATCGAGGCTGCGTCTTTCTATCCAGCGGTTATCATAGGTAAGATTTTAATACCTTCGCATATTTAAGCTGAAATGTGCTGGGACGCCATCATGCATGTAATACCTGTCTCCTCTAGTCCGCAGGGGAAATGTTTTAGTAGATTAGGTAATTAATCTTGTAGAAAATGAATATATGACTCACCAGTTAATCTTTAAAGTAGGAAATATGGCCCAATTACATGTTCATCGACATCCAAACGTTAACGGAAAACTGATATTGAAGTCTAGATTATTTAATTGAATGTGGATTATTTACATATGCTGGTTATGATAGTTTTGAATAACATCTCTTGGGAAACTAGCCTCGCCCGAAATAGTATATTAAAGTACACGTTTTATAAAGCATTATATTATAGCACGGGTCCATGTTAAAAAACGAGCCGCTTGCGGCGAGTTTTTTTAAGGGGACAAGTGCTATAATGGCTTTATAAAACATGTGCTTTATACTAGTTTTTCTATTTTGTCGTTTTTTTTAATAAATAAACACATATTTGAAAAGAAAAGAAACCCTTCAAAATTTATAAATTATTATGTCCAAAATTTATGTTGGTAACACTATTACAATTTTTTTTATCAAGCTTGCCATGAAAATAAATAAATTTTAAATTGTGTCAGCCATTTTGCCACAAAATTTGTGTTTTAAAATTTTATTTATATTAACAAAATATTATGGAGCAAGATAATTTAAGTTTAACTCCCCCTGAGTTAAGGGATATTGCACATAAATGTATAAATCAACTTTTGCCAGAAAAATCCCGAAAATTATATGAAAAGGACTATGAGACCTTCACAAGTTGGTGCAATACAAATGGCGTGTGTAAGATTTCAGAAAATGTTTTACTAGCCTATTTTGAGGAAGAAAGTAAAACCAAAATGTCATCCACCCTGTGGTCCTTATACTCAAAATTAAGAGCTTGCATTAATATTGACAAGAACATAGATATAAAGGATTATGCTAGACTGCAAGCATTGTTAAAAAGAAAATCTGTGGGCTACAAACCCAAAAAGTCTCTTGTTTTAGACTTAGACGATATTAATAAGTTTATAAATGGGGCTGATAATAGCAGTTATTTAGGATTAAAAGTAAGTAGTATTTACATATCTATATGCATTTTGTTTTGTACAATTTCACAGGTTTTATAAAAAAAAATTTTTTACAATAAAGTTGGAGAACGAACATTTTTAAATTACACCAATTTCTATTCTATCGTATGAACAGTAGGTAGACAGCTATCGAGATACAATAGTAGTAACTATGTAAATTCTAGGTTGCTTTAATTATGGGGTACAATGGAGCATGCCGGAGAGAAGAACTGACCAATATGGATGTAAAAGACATTCACTTTAAGGTTGCTTCCATTACAGTACACATTCCCAAAACTAAAACACATGTAACAAGAACGTTTCTTATAATTGATCAATCATGGATTAATTTGATTAGACAATATTTTGATTTACATCCTAAGAATGTTACAACATCAAGATTTTTTCTTACGTATAGGAATGGGCATTGCATAAACTCACCTGTAGGTCTAAATACAATGGGAAAAGCTCCTAGCCTTATTGCAAAATACCTGTGCAAACCAAATCCAGAATGTTTTACTGGCCACTGCTTTAGACGGTCTAGTGTCACCGAGCTGGCCAACAAGGGAAGCGATTTGGTTACCATTAAAAGGCACGGGGGATGGAAGTCTTCAGCCGTGGCTGAAGGCTATATTGAAGATTCTCTAAAAGCGAAAATGGATGTAGCGCAGAGCCTCTCTTCTAGTTTAACACCTTCATTAATAGATAATATTGATAATACTGCTACACCCTTACCTGGATCCTCAAGATCGACAATAATTGAAGGAGTAGAAACTGCTTTTCAACCAAGTCTAATTAAAAATGGATTGGATTCTGGGGTCAGTTATCACAAAGTTTCGCATAGTATGAATACTCAAACTATGCCTGAATTTAAGGTTAACGCGTCCGACACGAGTACAGTGACATTAAATGTTTATAATAACTGCACTATAAACAATGCCTAATTAGCATTATAATATAGTTGGAATTTGTATTTTTAAGATTTAATTGATATTTTTTGCAAAATAGTTCTCCTGTTAATAAAGTTAATATTTAATATGTTTTTTAATATTTTATGAACCAAAACAACACGTCAATCACGTCATACAGATTTGTAGATCTAGGCAACCAAACATACATACGTGGTTTTGTGTAGTATTTCGCACATTTGGACTAAAAAATATTAGTTATCTAGAATGCTATGCCGAACGGTGAAAAAAAAACATGTCAGTAGGGCCAACCTTTAAATAATAAAATTCGGAGTTCGAAATGGATATATTTCGAACTCGCTAGCGCGTTCGAAATATCTATTTTTCGAGACAAAATTAGAAAAAGAGAATTTTTGAACAAAAAAAAAAGGATTATCGGTATTCATTTGGTGAAACCCAGGGGCGTGCGCTCCATGGAAGCGATGGAAGCACTGCTTCCCCTACCGCTTCCATAAGACAAAACAAATTTTATATTAATCTATACCTATCCATAATCCATACAATTAAAATACCCAAGTATTTATTTGTATCTAATTTGCAAACCAAATCCGGCCCTGTATGCATCCCTGACCAACGCAATATTAAATTTATCGAAGTGAACTCAATACGTTTATACTACACTGTATACGCGTATACGAGTAATAATAATATGGACTGCCGTGCCAAGTAAAGGGTAAATCGTTAGATCTCGGCGATCTCGGTATTTCCTTCGCCGCGATGCGACGCCAGGACAAAGAAACCGGCAAAATATTTAGTTTCCACGCGTTTGTACCGGCGTTTTACGATTATCTGTCGCGATTTTTCGCCAGGAAAACGCGATATACGGTAGAGCATCTGTCTGGCATTTGAGTGTAGTTAAACTAACCTTTATTGTTCTGTGGTGTAGTTCTTTAGTGGTTGTAAATTCTGACAGTATTATTAATTGTGTATTGACTTTGTTTATCGTACTTCTTGATTTGTTTTGTCATGGAGCAACCAATTGCCGGCCCATGGAATTAGGGAAATGTAAAGTGTATCTGTTCTGTATGCAAGTTATTGGAAAAAGGATTTTCAACGCTTTCCTTTGATGAAAAAAGGAATATTATTGCAACAGGTAGGCCTACACCAGATTGTAATTTAAAGACAAAAGTGAAGGCGGCTAAAAAATTTACAAGGCATTTTAATAAAGAATATTACGATAAATATAATAGTTATACGAAGATGTAATAGACAAGTTTGCCAGCGTGGATAGAAGGATACTATTACATTACAAATAAAAAGGTAGCTACGTACCTACGTAGTTGTCTTTTTTATTTTTGTTTCACCTCAAATTTAAAAAAAATCTGGCGGTGCCTACATCCCTTTTTTTACCTGAAACACGAAAGACCACGTCGTGATATCCAAACTCCAAACTATAATCTCTAAAATGATATCATCTATCAGGTGCCGTGATATACATATATATTATATTGTAAATTCAGTTTCTTTGTTCATAAACAATGTAAATTTACCACATACCTAATAATTACACACCCAGTATCCGTTTAAAATTAAATCAAACTGTGAATTCAAAGTAAAAATGTATAGATAGTTTTCTGTATTAGTTTCTGTTATAAAATTTTGGTAACTTATTTTTAACGACTCTTAGGCAGGGTTAGGTCACTAAAGAATTGGTCTTCAACGGGCGAATTACGTAAAAATTAATAAAAAAACATAAGTAGTCATTTAGAAAATAGAAGAAATATTAAAAAATCATAGGTACATAATCTCACATTTTCGACAGTACCTACATGACAGTATTCTACCTGTATTTAAACGTCGAAAAATTTCCAATATTTGGGCGTGGTTCTCAAAAAATTTTTCGCCTTCGGCGACTTGCCTCCGGCGGGCCTACCGACGGTGCTTCCTCTTTTTCATAACTCACCGCACGCCCCTGGTGAAACCATTAGGAAAAAATCATTCTCGGTTCGAAATCTCTTGGTAAGAGAGAGTAAGGTTAGCATAAATTCAACAACTAGAAAAGTAATTCAAATAGAAGCAAATTCTAAGACAAATCTGAAAGTTAAAGGAACAAAGGACCTTTCCCTAGTTTCACTTTTTTTTTAGTAAAAATGGTAATGTACGGACACGTTAAAATTTGTCTTCACGATGTATTGGCTACAAAGTAATTACAAAAAAAAACTAAAACTAGGAGTAACTTAGGTAATCATTTATGTTTTTAAATTTTTTTACCATTTGGAATATTAACTGAGTTCTAGAATTTGATCGGAAGCGTGGTTTTCCATATAAACACCATTATATTGTAATCATTTTGTTATACTATCGTCCTGCCGAGGTCTCTTAATTCCCAGCTTACTGTACCTTTTTATTTAACACTAAGATCCTTTCTAGTTTTCACTGTCTGATTGTCCTTAAAATAACTAATTAAGCTTTATCATTATCACCCTGTATAACGGTAATCTGTTAACAAGGCCCCATTAGCTGCTAATTGGCGGCCGCTGGTGGCTTCTAAGAAAACTTATAATCGGCATCGCGGTATGTGCAAGGATATAAATGAGAATGGGCGTCGACTCAAAACCGGATAGATGCAGACATGGGGGTTTTCATAATTAACCGAAAATTAGTCATAGGCTTGCTAACGCCCTCATATATCCTTCTTCATACATTTTGTGTCAAGGACAAAGTAATTTAACAGAGTTTTGTTGTTTTTCTGGAGTGTTTGGTGAATTCACCGAAAACAATTTACTGAAAGGCATTTTATAGGTAGCATTTTTTTTTCACACAATAAACACATGGAAGGAAAGTCTTTACGGCTATGCTCACTACTAGCAGGTCTAGTCTCTAGGAATAAAACTGTGTCAAAGTTGGTTACTTTCATCCAATAATACCGGGTGAGCAACAATTTGTTATCATCAAAATGTGCTTTGCTTTTCCTAACGGCGCGCGGCGCTTTCACTGCTGGGCATTTTTATCATTGCTCGAGATTTCTGAGAAGAACCGTGGCTCTGTTTAGGGAAACAGGCTTTCAGTGCCGGATTTACATACCTGGGGGCCCTAGGGCACCACAAAATTGGGGGCCTATACACTAGCAACTTTTTATTATCTTATTATATATTATATTATTATATCTATAAAAAAAAACATAATATTACTAGATTTATTTTCTACAAAAAAAAAAGTAGGTATACATTGAACTGGAACTTCAGCCTAACATTTTTATATAATTATATAATGTACATAATTATTTATATCAGGCACGCCATTTTCTGGTTTTAGAATCCAAAAACTCGTTGATTATAGAATCAGTGTTGATTTTCTGTAATAACTCTTCTTCAATTGATAATAATGTCAAAGAAGTTATATTACTGTTACCCAAAGAATTTCTTAGGTATGTTTTGACTAATTTTAAAATAGAGAAAGATCTTTCTCCCGACGCGTAAGTTACAGGAATTGTCAAAAATATGTGAATGGCTGTGTAAATATTAGGAAACGCTGTTATTAAATCATTGGTATAAATGTAGTTTAATAAATTGGGTGCTGAGCTAATATCGATTTTCTCTTTAACTGTATTTAAAAACGATTTTAACACAAGGCATTCCTCGCCTAGTTCGTCGTTAATATCATCTTTATATAGCTGTGTTAAAGTGTTTGCTTTTTGTTGCAAATCTTCGTTATCAAGTTCTGTTAGACAAGTTATAAAGCTGAAATGTTTATCAAGAAAATCGTACTTTTCTAATCTTTTTTGCATTTCGGTTCCTATTTTATTTATAACATAAGGTATTCACTTTAAAATTAATGACACCATCAAATTTCGTATCAGCGGTGCCATCATCATGTTTAAATTTTTTGGTTTTAGGTCGTTTTAGATCTTGTTGAAATTCATTAAATTCTGATAAATTTCTACCTTTTCTAAATTAATAAATCGAACCTATTTCGTAACTGCGTTATATAAGCAATTATACTTTTATATGTTATTGTTACCTGATGTAAATCAATGTTGACTTTTTGAATATTTTTGTTACTTTTATCAAACAAAGATAGAATGTCATTCCAAAAAAATGTTAAGAAAGCCACCTCTACTTTACATAGATTTTTGTGTAAACTTTTAGCTTTTAATTTACTGTTTAATTTTGTCCACTGGCATTTGAGATATCTTTTAAAACTTTTTTAAAACATTGATATCCTAGTGACAATGCTTTACACGCATCCGCCCTAGCTGACCAACGTGTGTCTGACAAACTCTTTGGTACTGTACAGTTATTTTTTTTTTAATTCTGTTCTAAGTAAATTCTATCTTAATGTAGAAGCACCAAAAAAATTATATATTTCTTGAACGAATAAAAAAAATGAAGTGCCTTCTAAACAGCAATCAGCGGCGGCATTTCCTACTAAGTTTAAAGAATGGGCTCCGCATGGTACAAAGTAAGCCAAATGGTTTTTTTGCCTTATTTTATTGGATTGTAAACCATTATAAATTCCAGCCATATTGCTGGCATTATCATAGGATTGCCCCCTACAATTTGCAATATCTAAATTCAAATCATTCAGGATAATATTATAAACTGCAACTTCCATATCCGCGGCTTACATATCGTAAAATAACTGTTAACTGATCCGTTTTTGTTATATCTGGAGTGGAATCCATTACTATCGAAAAATATTTGCCGCTCTGAATTTCTTCGGCAATTGTATCTTGTAACTAAAAAAAAGTAATAATTTTAATAAAAAAATATATTTAAAAAAACTAAAATCTTTGATTTTGTACCTTTGATGCTAAAATCGTTATTAGCTCCTCCACTGGGGTTTTTGACAGATACGTAGCTCTTCCGCCACTTCCAGAATTGCCATATTTTTCTATGTGTTGCTTTAAAAATGGATCAAACTCTGCTATGAGCTCTAATAATAATTCTCTAAATTTCTATTTTTTGACGAACCAAATACTTTTTTGGAACCTCGGAATGCTAGGTTTCGGGTAGCAATATATTTTATCACACTAACTACTCTCTTAAGGACTTCCCTATAATAATTTTTTTCTGTGAGTTCTGATTTTTCCATTTCCGTATCAACCTTTCCCTTAAGTTGGGAACGGGCAATAAATATATTTATCGAATGAACATGGTCTAAAGTCTTTTCATGTTTGTGTAAATAATCACAATGCTTCCAGTCATTAAACCCTTTCTTATATTCGCTGTTTTTCGTACAAAATAGTTTACATGGAATGCAGTACACTCTTTTCGTTATTTCTGAGTAATAAATCCACGAACGTCGTACGCTCTCGCCATTTGGAAGGGTAGTATAAAAAATAGATTTGTTTGCATATCGGTGAGTTATTCCATTTTTGCTTTCATACTCTCGACCAGACTTGGAAAAATGTAAACTACCTATATTTTGGGGTCTAAACTTCTTCACAATATAGTTAATACTTATTTCATTAAGCTGCCACAACTTGGGATCTTCGTTAAAGTTAAAATCATGATTCTCTAAACATATTGTGGAACTGTTAATATCGAAATCAATATTATTTTTTATATTTACGTTCTGTACATTCTCTGCAGATTGTATTGTTGATATTTGAGACTCAGATAAATTTATTTCGCTATCTTGATTAGTTTTGACGTGGATGGGGTAACTGCATCTTGAGTATCTTCAAGAATAGTTTTTAACATACGGTTTAAATGGAGAAACAAAGATTGACTCTTGAAAATCTTTGTTTTAGATTAGGTAGGCATAAAGTTTTAAATTCATAATTTTTTTGGGTAAATTGATTGTGGGACCCCTCCAGCTCCGGGACCCTAGGGCAATTGCCCTTTCTGCCCTAATGTAAATCCGGCATTGCAGGCTCTATTCAAAATAAGAAAGGAGCTAGAGGGCCATCTGTAAGAACAGAAGAACTGGATGCAAACGTCCGTGAAATTATGCAAAATACGCCAACAAAACTTGTAAGACGCCTGTCTCAAGAAGTTGGAAGATCTTATGGAACATGCATGACTTTTTAAAAAACAGTTAAATTTTTTTTCTTATAAAGTGCAAGTATTCTAAGAAATACAAGCTGCAGATTTTAAAAGACGTATAAATTACTGTCAGTGGTTTACCCAAAATTTATAGGAAATAAATGATTTATTAGACCTGACATTGTTTTCTGATGAAGTCTAGTTCCACCACACCTGTTATGTGAATTTTCAGAATACACGCATGTGGAGTAGTGCAATCCCTATTTTCTTGTAAAGTCCACATGGCACCAAATGGATGTCTGGTTGGCTGTTTCCCGAAGAAGAATTGTTGACCCTATTTCTTTTTTCATAACACAGTTAAAGCCCGCCACTTGTCTAGCAATTACTTGCCGATGAAATAAGTTTTGGTTATTTTCAACAGGACGGTCCATAAATCCGCTAAAACTGTTAACTACTTACGCAATTTTCTCGACGACAGATTGATCAGTTTCTGAACAAACATTTAATTCCCACCCAGATCACATTGCTTGACGGTTATGGATTACTTAATTTTTCCTCATTTGAAGAACAATGTTTTTAAAGCACTGGATGAAAATTTAGAACATTAACAATAAATAGGTTAGTGGTTAGGTGGATAGCTTGATTGCTACGAGATGTCGCCACGTGTAACATCACGCATCTGTTTATTAACAATAAATGATTAAATTTGAAGTAGTAGTCCATACTTACAGTGGAGTAGGTAATATATAGATAAAAACGAAACTTCTGTCTTCCTCCACAAATTGCACAAATGATATATATTTTAAAAAATTAAATTTCTTTATAGCGATTGTCTCTACATGTTTCGACCGTACATACAGTCATCTTCAGGGAAACTAAAAGGAATCTATGAAAGTACAATGACAATAGGCACCATAAAGGACTAAATTTTAAGCAAGTGAAATTTTGTTAGTTGAAGACTAGTTTGGCTGAACGTAATGGATAAATAGATGAGCACAGTTTAAAAAATATTCATTTTAATATCATATCAATTGCTAAAAGCAATAAAATGTGGTTATATCTAGCATGATTTTAATTTGGATTTTAAGGTTGTTATAAGGAAAGTTTTTTAAGTAGGTAGTATAGTGTGGAGAAATCAAAAAAGAAAAGAAAAATAGTTTTTCATCTTAACTAGTTAAATATATGTGTTCCCTCAGAAAGGAATCTTCAAAAAAAAAAAAAATTTAAATAAATTTAAAATTTGAGACAAATGTTTTTTAAAAAATTTAAGTTGGGAAAGGGGGCTCAGCCCCTGTTTTGGTAAATAATGATTCATGTTGGAATTAAAATGTCTCTTAGAAAATTGTTATTTAATTTAATAAAATCGGGTTATAGTGCTCACCACTGCCACGCCAAACGTGAAAAGAATTGAAGTAAAAGTAAGGTTAATGTTAATATGTGAAATCAAAGAGATTTGGCATATGGCATGACAAGTCTCGGATTGTAAGCATCTTAAAGTGTCAGAACAAATTAGAGTGACTCGATGTAAGGTTTACAATGTCTATAAAATAGATTACCTGATGGTTGAAAGTTGTAACTGTTAAACGCATAAAGTACCTAAATGAAAAAAAGATTGCGACATCTATGAGTGAATGGCTCAGTTAAGGGTTTTTAACAATTTTAAAAATTTGATAATTGCTGTGATATTGCTGCTGAGGGGGTCGATGGACGGATCCTCGTATTTTCGGTTAGCACACTTGGCAGGACCGCGCTCCCTCTTGTTGGTGCTACAATGTTCTTATTTCCTTTCTTTTCTTATAGACATATTTTCACTCTTTCAATCTTCAAAAACCATTAATTGAGACATTCACTCATAGATGTCGTAATATTTTCTTCATTCAGGTACTTTATGCGCTTAACAGTTACAACTTTCAACCATCAGGTAATCTATTTTATAGACATTGTAAACCTAACATCGAGTCACTTTAATTTATTTCGACACTTTAAGATGCTTACAATCCGAGACTTGTCATATCATATGCCAAATCTCTTTGATTTCACATATTAACATTAACCTTACTTTTACTTCAATTCTTCTCACGTTTGGCGTGGCAGTGGTGAGCACTATAACCCGATTTTATTAAATTAAATAACAATTTTCTGAAAGACATTTTAATTCCAACATGAATCATTATTTACCAAAACAGGGGCTGAGCTCCCTTTCCCAACTTAAATTTTTTAAAAAACATTTATCTCAAATTTAAAATATATTTAAAAAAAAAAATTTTTTTTAAAGATTCCTTTTTTGATTTCTCCACACTATACTACCTACTTAAAAAACTTTCCTTATAACAACCTCAAAATCCAAATTAAAATCATGCTAGATATAACCACATTTTATTGCTTTTAGCAATTATTGTATAATATTAAAATTAATATTTTTAAACTGTGCTCATCTACCCAACCAGCATACATACATAAGTAAGACGGTTTAAGTACGTACTAGTCGGACATAAAGTACGTCTTATGCATGTACGTTATTGGACGTAGTACGTACATTTTACAAACTTAGTACGTAAATTTTCCACACAATTGTACTTAATTAAGACATACGACAAATACATCTTATGTACGTACGATAAACGTATATTTAATGTACGTACATTTACTGTACGTATTAAAGATGTATGCACACTTCGTGCTATGTACGTACTACATACGTAAGAAGTACGTTGTTTGTACCTACAATGGATAAATAATAACTACTGATAAAGTATCTACAATAATATATTACAATAAATTTGTTCGTTAATATTTAGTAACATTCTATATATATTGTGTATATATGAATGTATTATTATCTATCTGATACCCCGGGATTATTATTTGTTTCCCCATCGTTATCATTATTTTTCGCTTTTTGTTTATATTTTAGTCAATCGGGGGTCCTCCTTAGCAATTTGGCTATTTCCTGCTCTGCCTCTTTTTTATTTCAGCTTTTTTCTGTTCTCAGAAGGGCATCTTAAATGAAAAGACTTTAATTACAACCCAGAAAAAATAATATTTTATAGTATATGCAAATACAAGTCAACTAAATAAAATAAGCCATATTTTAAAGAAACTTTAAGATGATTAAAATAAAAAATTAGGGGAGATAAAATAAAAATAATATCAAGATACAAAATACACTCATATCCTACACTACTTGACTACTATACACTACACCTCTAGTTGAAAACGTCCAATTTCTGTTTTATCATTTAAATTAGTACTTACTTATTATAACTTTTGCAATTAAAAACTGCGAAAATTTTTCTGATATCTTTTTAGCCTGGTGAATCCAAATAAATGCTCCCATGCTTCGTTTAATAAAGCTTGCAAATTATTTCCTGCCAATATGCACATTTTAGACTCCTAAAATGGTAAATGTACTTAAACATTATCAAAAATAAACATTCTTACTATATTAATACCTAACGTAAAGGGCTGTTAAGGTCTTATTCAATTGTTAATTGAGTTTTACCTTAAAATACATATAGGTATCTGTATATCAAGTTTTACTATACTACTTTTTAAATAGAATGGGTCAAATCTTACCAACTTTCTGAAATGTTCTGGTAGATTTAAGAAATCTTCAAGTGCCAGTAGATCTGCTTCACTATTACAAGCTCGATTACAAGTAACTTTTACTTGACTAAGCGCCCCAGGACTAATAGTTTCAGTATTTGATACTTTAAAGTTTTTTACTTGGAATGTCAAGCCTCTCAGAAAAAAATGCTGTCTTAAAATTTCAGCATTGAATTCAGCTAAAAATAAAACGAATCGTAATCGACATAGCTAAGTACATTTAAGGTTTTTTAAGCTTCGAAACTGTTTAAGAGGCATTTCTACCACTAAAGTTACTATTTACCTGTAAATTGTATATCAAATAATAAATTAACGAACAAAGTAATAAAACTTAACGCATTTAGAGGAAAACGTCCTGGTAAAATTCGCCAATTCGTTGAGAAACATCGGCAATACAACAAAAAGAAGCCACACTTACAAACTCAAAAGTTTGGTTAAGGTAATTTAACTGCACAGAAAGACGTCCGAATAGTGTCGGATTTTTACGACGTAAGCAAGCGCGAAATTTAAATCGGTAGAGGATAATAATAATTAACCTTACAATCACAGAACAAAAAAATGTCCAAGTTTGAAAAAGGTCTAATTTAATTATTTTTTATTAGTAATTTAGTTTTACATAAGGTAAAACATTGTTACATTGTGTAATAAAACATACCTACATAACAACGTATCATCCCAACCGTTTTTTAGACGTTGGTACATTTAAGGATGATACATTGTACGTACAATCAAGAATGATCGTTGTACATACACAAGATGTCAGAGAAAATACGTACTTAAAATGTACATTTTAATTACTGTACGTACGGGACATAAAACGAACACAATAAGTACGTCTTTAGTACGTAGGGTGTTTGTTGGGTATTTATCCATCACGTTCAGCCAAACTAGTCTTGAACTAACAAAATTTCACTTGCTTAAAATTTTTTAAAAAAGTTGTAAGTACTCATTTATTTGAATTATATATATTACTACTAAAACCGAAACCAAACTCGATTTAGGTAAGTCCTTTATGGTGCCTGTTGTCATTGTACTTTCATAGATTCCTTTTAGTTCCCCTGAAGATGACTGTATGTACGGTCGAAACATGTAGGGACAATCGCTATAAAGAAATTTAATTTTTTAAAATATATATCATTTGTGGAGGAAGACAGAAGTTTTGTTTTTATCAATAAATGATTATTCAAGAATGTGGTAACATGTCTTCAGAGATGCTGTTGCTTGGAGCATAGCATAGCGGTGGCTAATTTCAGCAATTTCTATAATTTTTATTTTCCTTTCTCTATATTCTTACTTTTTACTTTGTTAATTATTTTAATAGTTATCAGTTCGCCATAATATGAATTTGACACAATTTTAACCTATATTTGGTTATGAATATCGTCACCTTATAATTGTGATCTAAACCAAGCCCTACGCTTTTCAGTCCAAGCCCTCTCGAATAAAAATAATTTTTACTCGCATTGTATTACTATGTTTTTAAGATTTTGTTAAATACAGTTTTTTCTTTAATTAAATTCGTCCTAAAAAAAAATCTACAAAATGCAACGGTACGTTACAAACATTTTGTTTAAATTTTTTGAATCCGCACCGATGTCATAACGAGATGATCATTCAGACAGTCCAGTGGCCTTTCCTACAGATGATCACAGGGCACAGTTTTTGATTTATATAGTATAAAACTTATTGTAAAAAATGTTTTTCTTTTTCTTCAAGAACCAGTAAAACATTCCTCCTTCGGAGTCGCGCTCCCTCACCAAGTTGACAAAAAAAGTATAGAAAATTGATGCATATTTTCCTCATGTATAGAAAATCTCATAAAAAGCGAGCAGCTATCGATACAGCGATAAGTGCCTGGCAGGCAGTAGTGTAAGGGGAGAAGGCCGTAATCCCCCCTACCAGCAGCGGGATCTAGATTCTACTAGATACAAGTATTGAACAGTGAAATTGATTAGTGAATTCGTGACTAAAAAAAATCGCGTATAGGGCGGTATTTTTCGCATATGTCAGACAGTCCCCCCGCTCATTGCTTCGTCTGTGGTTGTAGTTTTGCTAAAACAAAATCCTATCTACGCCACTGCTGGCCAGTGGCGTAACTAGCCCTCTGACCTGGGGGTGGCCTAGGGTGGGCCTGTTATTGTGACTTGTAGTGGCGGCTTGTGTAGATGCGGGCTGGCGGAGAGCCCGCATCTACACAGGCGAAATTTTTTTTGGACCACGCCCAAATTTTAACAGATTTGGTCAATAATCAACAGTAATATCACAAGACCTCGTTTTCTTATCGGTTAGATTTGTCAGCTGTCACGAAAACTTTTTTTGGAAATTTTTCGAGTTGAATTTGGACATGTTTATTCTGATTAGATCCCGAGAGTGAAGCTTGAGGGATTTAATTTTTGAATAAACAAGCCCACAGTTCAACGAATATTGCCAAAAAAGTTTGAGTGAAAAATGAAAAATTTAACCAATAAAAAAATGATGGTCGAGTGATATTTGGCAAGATTATTTATTATAATTTATATAGATTATAATTATGAATTGATGCCATATTTGCAAGGCGAGTAGCGAGGCCCGGCCCCCCTAGGCCCCCCTGTAGTTACGCGCCTGCTGCTGGCAGGTACCTACCGATTAGAAAAAAGGCACACATCACAGGTATATGCGAGAGGTCGCCTACGCTCGAATGAGCATGGTACATAAAGAAGGTCTTGTTTCGTTTCATTACATTAAAAATTGACATTTTAAATGCAATTTTTGAAGAAGCAAAATTATCTGGTTATTTTAAAGCATGACTTAAGTATCATTAAAGTATTAATAATGAATAACGTTGGACGTTCTTTACCCTTTCCCTACAGAGCTAACCCAAGAGTTTTATCAACACCTTGAATAATTTTATTCACTAGAAATGGTGATTGCAATTTTAGGGAACATAAGCTTAGTAACGTGAGTTCTCCAACAGACTATACTGATGTTGTTAATAAACATTTTAGATGATGTAATTTCTGTTCTTTTCGCGAATATTAGTGCTTCTTCAAACGAGTGTGTTTAGCTGGTTAATAAGTCTACCGGTAGTATGGAAGGTCAAATGAGGGTTGTATCTGGACGATTACACGATTCGTTTACTAAAGTCCAATGCCGCTATTCCAAAAATATTAAGAGATACTTCAACAATTATTAATGGTCGTTTTACTACTTAGTTTGAATTAGTTGACCATTATTAACTAGAAACCATGGAAAGTTGCAACCGGAATTCAATAATCTCAAGGACCTTTTACTATATGAATACGACGATCCAAACTTCTTTCACAACTCAACTAAAAGTGACTAAATTAGCAAAAACAGTTAACTCATACATGACTAACCCCTTTGATTATTATAAGGTGTATAACATATTTCATTTTATTGCTATGCGTGCTATTTACTGGAATATTTCCCGAATATAAATAGAAACACAAAATTAATACCAAACAAAATATTTGGGCTTTACAAGTGCACTACATCAAAGTCTCGAGTGACTTATCTCCCTTGGCTTTCACGACACATTTTATTTTGTAGAGGGAGTTTTCTTATAAATGCTAGAAAATTGCCCAAAGATAATTAAATACCCAAACAAAATTTTTGTTTTACAACGCACAAACGTGTGTCAAAGTAACCCCAGTGATTGGCAGATTCTGATGATCTTCCTGTATCAGGAGCACAGAAAGACTGAAAACTAAAATATTAAAACTGTTTGGATCGTTTAGGTTATTTATACTTTAAATTGGCCACCGAATATAAAGAAAGACCTATAATATACAGTGATAAAAAAAGTGAGAGCAGGAACTCAGCATAAAATAAACCTGAGCTACTCACACCCTATGAGTAACGTTGGATATCTCTTTTTGGCAAAAAATATTATTCTTAAGTCTAGGTATGCTTTTGGCAAAGGCGAACCTTTGCTCTCTCCGAAACCCAACTCTGAGGGGAGGAGATGAGCACGTTATATTAAACAAATATTATAAAAAAATAAAAGTTTTAAAACATGTGGTAATGCTATCAAATAACATGTTGAAAAATCCAGGAGCCAGTACTTTTAATATTGCAATTTTTATTTGTAACCTCACTACTCACTACTACTAGGCAACCCAACAAATACGAGAAAATCATAATATTACCACTGAAAGCTAACTATATACAATTAAAGTAGCCAAAGGTGATGGCCTGATTAATACTAACTACAACGTATAGATGTCGCAGTAGGCAACAATTGGAGTCATATACCTTGAAAAAATCTCTTTCGACTAGCAGTGCCCTGCTATTAGCCAAGGAGCTACATAACATAATGATATTGACATTTTCGTTACTTACTAAACTTGATTATAAAATACTATCATAACGTCTGATAGGTAATCTCTTATTATTACATTTTGCACTTTACCTCAGATATAATAATAATATATTTCATATACCTAACGGAAACGGAAAGCGCTGTAAACGCAAAGCTAATTCTCCTAAAGGTTTCGTTTGTAACTTATACTTGTTGTACAAGTGGTTTATGATGGGGTTGGGGTTTCCAAAAATACTTAAACACTGCTGCGTATGTGTCGTCCGTTTATTTTTCCACCACATTTTCTTTTAATTGCTGCAGACTAGCGTGGGAGTATTCTTCCAGGAGTGCGACGTTTTTCGGAATTCCAACGGAAATATTTTCTTAAATTCACCATTTTGTGGCAAACTACTCAATTTTTATACCTATTCTGAATCTTTGTTTTTTAGGTACTTACATCAGTATGATTTTGATGTACACTGCTCGCAACACTTTTGCATAATTTATTTCGGCAAATACACCGTATCTAAATTGTACTATTGAATCGAGGGGTGCGACACTCCCTAAATAGGTGCACAAATTGTTAAAATGTATTCATATGAATACATTTAAATACATACACACATTTAAATACAAATAAATCCATTTAAATACAAATAAATACATTAAAATATGAATGAATACAAATAAATTCAAATTAATTCAAATATTTGGATGCGAACAAATCCAAATAAATATACATAAACAGAAACTGTGCGCGAACACGTTTGTAACAATGAACGACACATTATACTTTAATCTGTATTTCCATAAATCGACTGGTCCAAAACTTTGCTTTAACTGGAAAATAAAATTTCTTTTGAATTTTATTGCACAGGTTTTTATTAACAAATCAATCACTTTGTCATGTCTTAACTACTTTTTCACCATTGTTACAAGTTGAACTTAAAACGGGAAAGGTCATAAGTGCAAGAAAGGGTTCTCTGTTTTGGTTACTGCAACAGGATCAAACAAAATTAGGAAACGATAGAAACATCAGGGTAAGAGGTGTCAAAAGAAATCTAAGAGCAGCAATGAAACAATTTTACAAGAAAAACATCAAAATTGGATCATGTTATCTTAAACGACCTGAAAATATCTTGCTTATTTACATTGGACAGGTGTCGGATTTTTTTTAGGAAAATGATACAAATATATGACTCTATATAGAAACTTGTGATATTTCTAATAAAAAGATGTTATGCCTTGGAACCTGTTATAGACTAAAAAAAATTGCACCTTAGAAATTGCAGAATACCAGTCCCTTCTAAAATTACTTTTTGATGAGTGCTAATTCCTCTAATTTATGGGTAGGTACATTTACACTATCGTGTGTAAATTAAACTCACAGATTGTAAACCTATCCTTCTAGGGTGTAAAAAAAATAATGAGTGGTGTAAGTAAACCATTTTTTAATGGTAATTTGTGATTAATAACATAATAAATATATGTATACTTAGAACACTAAACAACTAAATAAAAGTATGCTTTGGAACAATATAAAGAGATAAAAAAAAAGAATATTTAGAGATCTATGAAGTAAAATATGTAGGTAGGTACCTAAGTATTCATATAAAAAAGAAATATATATAATAATATATATTATTAGCTTATATCAGAATTATTTAAAAGCTAGAGGGAAAACTGTAACAATGTAAATACCTACTTAGTTTCTTAGAAATAGCGTACTTACTAGTAAGGTTTCTATTAAATTTCGTTAATATGCTTACTCCATTTAACAAGATCCTCATAAGAGGCACTCTCATTTGGCACTTTACAGAACTTTGCTTTATTTCTATATTTTAATTTAAATATAACATTATTCTCTATCACGTTCAAAGAGCACAATCAGACTGGCTTGAAAGTTGAATTTGCATGTACCGTCGGCGTCATGTGTCAATTCCTAAAATTTCACACCACTTGTTGCCGCCTGTCTTTTCTCTGTAACAAGGGTTTAGGTATTTTTACCCGGGGTTGTGTTGTGTTGTGATCAATAAGTATTGCTTACCTAAGTATTTATATAAAAAATAATAATTATCTAATATTATAAGCTTATATCAGAATTATTTAAAAGCTAAAGGGAAAACTGTAACATTGTAAATACCTACTTAGTTTCTTAAAAATGGCGTACTTATTAGTAAGGTTTCTATTAAATTTCGTTAATATGCTTACCCAATTTAACAAGATCCTCATAAGAGGCACTCTCATTTGGCAGTTTACAGAACTTTGCTTTGTTTCTATATTTTAATTTAAGTATAACATTATCCTATATCACGTTTAAAGAGCACAATCAGACTGACTTAAAAGTTGAATTTGCATGTAGCCTGTCTTTTCGGTAATACGGGTTTAGGTATTATTACCCGGGGCCGTGTAAAAAAAAGATTAAAGAATAAGTTGTACACTCAATGCTTTTAGGGGGGTTTATTTACACGCTAATATGGTGTTATTAATTATTGTCATTGTATTTAATTTTCCTGATAGAGTGTAAAATGGAATAAATAACACCCATTCAACAAAACTAACTTTTTAGGCATATTCATATTCATAGGCAAATTTAATACAACAACTTTGGTCCTATATGAGTGTAAAAATGTGGTTAATTATGTTGATCCGAGTGTTAACATTAGCACTACTTTTACGCGCCATAAGTATATTTCCTGTTGTGCTGTGTCTGATCACAAAAAAGGAATGCTACTTTCTGTGACATATCTCTACAATTAAATATAGATATACTCCTTGTTACAATGCATTTGTTGATACCCTATCCGTGTGCAAAATTAAGGACAGCAAAGTAATGAGAAATGCCAGTGTCACAGATAAATTGTTACCATCAAAAGGCGAAGTTTTTTTATAATAATCACTATACTCTTTGCACTTTGATAAGCAATTTGAGTTAATAAATAATTATTGTTATTATCTACATCTAAGGTAATTTATAAAGGATATATAATTTACAAGAACATAGATCAAGGCATAATTTATAATATCCTAATTTTATATTTCCTGAAAAAAATCCGCTTCATATTCATTAAAATAAATAGTTTTGACGACAAATTTATTGAAATTAAATAATAATTGTTAATTAATCGCCTATTTTCTACGTCGTGTTCATACGTAGAAGTAATTACCTACTGGAAAAGTTGCTAATAATCGAGCATAACAAGTTAACGTTATTATAGTTCCGGTTTGGGAAAATAGAAGTAATATCAAAAACGCGCTAAGACAGTAGGTCATTCTTCGTTCCCTGACCAACGCAGGGTTCGACTCCCACCCGCTCTGGGAATAATGGTTTTGTACAAATCTGATATATTTTGAGTTAAAGTTTTCACAGATTAGTTGCTTTGACGTTTTTTTTTTTTGGTGGATTGGTTATTTAAAATTAGGTACAGGGTGTTTCCTCAAATTTTGACAGGTTTTAGCGACTTTATTATTCCAGATAGAAAAAAGTTGTTTAGATAAAAATTGTAGGGTATCATCCAAACAGTCCGAATTGAGCATCACTGGCGAACTTTTTGACTTATTGTATACTTTTTTTTTAATAGAACACCCTATATATTATATGTTTGTTGGATAGCACATAAAATTCTCTTTTCAAAAATATATAAGTTGCCTATAATTACTTCATCCATTGTTGAAATATCCGCTATTAAAAATCAAAATATTACTAATTTACTATATGAAATAAATCTCAGTAATCATTGAAATAATCAACAATTTTAATACCAAAAACAATAAAAAATTTGATTTAACATTAACAATATAAAGTTTTTACAAATTTTCTATATGCCCGCCATTATTATTTAGGCACTTTGTGTAATCATCTTCTATTTTATCAATAGGATTCGTAATAAAATCCGACTTTTTCTCGACTAAATTATTTATGCAATTTATAATTTTAATTCTTAACTCCTCCAACGATGCACTTGGTTCTTTATAAACTGTGTTTTTCACGTAAACCCAAAAGAAAGAATTTAAAATTTTTAAATCAGGGCTATTGGGTGGCCATCCAATGCTGCCATTTCTGACGATCCATAAGGGATATCGATTGTCGAGAAAACAGCGGACAACCAAGGCATTATGGGGTGGCGCTTCATCTTGATGCCAGATTATATCATTATACTGACAAATAAGCAAATTTTCCAAATAATCTCGTTCTCAAGGAACTCTAAATATTTTTTACCATATAAATTAAATTCCTAAAAAATAGAACCTATAACTTGAGTGTTGAAAATGCCGCATCATACATGAATTGCTCTTCGGCCTTGGAATTTAATTTCATTCCGCGGGGGTTTTCCAATGCCCATAAATTAAAAGTAGCTTCATCGCTCCTTTTTAAAAAAATCGTTATCCTTTACTTTACTTTGAAGCATGTCTCTGCAGAAATCTTGCCTACTAACTTTTTGTTCCTCCGTCAACTTCTGAACAGGTAAAATTATGTATGAATGATATCCATATTTACGAAGGGTAGTACTAATTTTCTTTTTAGACCTATTAAAATATTTGCTGGTCATCTTCAGTTGAAAAAGTAGGATTTTCTACTAACACACAATCAAATTAATTTTACAAAATCTAAAGTCCTAATTAGTTATTTACCGGGGAAATATAATAAAATCTCTAATTCCTCGTCCTCATTTGTCTTCACAAATCTTTTTTCGTTTGCAAATTTTTGTGACTCCTAAAATGTCTTTCTATGTTATAGAAAGTGCCTCTTGACGGCACCGGCATACCTGGGTGCAAAACTCGCTAATCGGCTTATGCTGCACTGGCATTTTTATTATTCTTATAAAAAAATAGAATATTTCCCTCTTTTCCTCTTCAGTACAACCCTTTCTGCGACTTAATATTATCAAAATTTAAAAACGAATTGACAACTAAATGTCGCATGCCGCCATTAATGTCATTTGATAACTTTGTTTTCCAATGGTTACTGTGATTTATTTCATATGGTAAATTAGTCATATTTTGATTATTTAGTAGCGGATATTTCAACAATAGATGAAGTAATTATAGGCAACTTAACTATATATATTTTTGAAAAGAAAATTTTAAGCGCTACCCAATAAACACATAATATATAGGGTGTTCCATTAAAAAAAAGTATACAATAAGTCAAAAAGTTTACCAGTGATCCTCAATTGTTTCTTTAAGTAGTAAATTCAGACTGCTTGGATGATACCCTACAATCTTTATCTGAACATTTGTTTTCTATCTGGAATAATAAAGTCGGTAAAGGCTGTGAAAATTTGAGGAAACACCCTGTATACATGGAAGATAAAAAGTAGAAATGTTATTTTTGAGGTATAGGACAACCGTTATTTCAAATGGAACACCGTGTATATTCCTAACTAGGTTGAAAGTTTGATCCGTTACTACTCTAAAAATACTAATATTAAATGTTCACTGTCCGACGAATGAGAAAAAAAATCATATCCGTACTGAAACCACTGATAACAATTAAATTACTTGGAACTGACAACTTCCTCTCGTCAACAAATAAGTACACATTTCCAAATGAAAACATTTATGTGGTATTTTCAACAAAATCCGAATTACATAAAAGAAAATAAATGCCCAATCTCATCCTAGTTAAGAATATACAGGGTGTTCTATTTAAAATAAACAAAGTCATTTTATCCCTAAAAAACAGTATCCCTTATTTTTATTTTTCCCTGTATGATTTCAAATATCCAATCCACCAAAAAAAAAATCCAGAGCAATGTGAAAAGCGCAACTCAAAATCTTTATTCGTTTGTAGCTCATAAGCATATAAAATGTGCCAAAACAGGGTGGGACGCCGGGTATATATATTTGTAGATATAGAAATAAAACTGAAAAACACCGTCGCGTTGGTGCGATCTCGCCCGGCAATCTAGAGGTCCCGGGTTCGAATCCCGGCTTGGACATGGACGTTTTTAAGTGTTTGTAAAAGTATTATAATTGCTATAAAATGTTCTCTAATTATCACTGTTATTATGGTAACCCAAGTCAGCCATAACGACGCAACGCCGACGATTAGCGCGCAATATCTACTTAGGCCATGAAACCATTTGCCGGCGTTTCCATAACACGACCGAAACACTGCACAATTATTATTGCTGTCACCTTGCCAAACGGGAATAGTTTTATTGTTGTTTTTTATACTAAAACTGTTCAGATTTGTTAAATATTGATTATAATGGAATACGAAGATTTAGAGTTTGAAAATACACCTCCTCATATTGTTCAAAAAGCATCCGATGTTTGTAATAATTTGCTACCAAGCACATCAAGACAAAAATATGAAATCGCTTACAGTAACTTTATAGATTGGAGAATGCAAGCCAAGGTGAATTCTTTTTCTGAACATACTTTGACTTTGTTAGTTTATTTTGAAGAGTTATCAAGAAAATTAAAACCATCAACATTATGGTCCCAGTACTCGATGCTGAGGAGTACCATAATTAATAAAAACTGTGTTAATATATCAAAATACGCAAAACTACGTGCATTTTTGAAACGAAAATCGGAAGAATATGTTTCAAAACAATCGAAAACCTTAACTCCTGAAGAAATTCAACAATTTCTAAAAGATGCACCTGATGAAAAGTATTTGCTGGTAAAGGTATGTTAAAAAAAAAAATATCTTATGGAAGATTGCATTATTGGTTTTAATTTCAGGCTGCTTTAGCTATTGGCCTTACAGGGGCACACCGTTGTGACAAACTTCGAAAATTAAAAATTCATGACATGGAAGATTTTAATTCGGCCCTTTTAATAAAATTACCCGATACTAAAAACAAAGTTCCTAGAAATTTCACAGCCACAGGAGTATTTTACCAAATTTACAAAAAATATGCAAAGCCTCGACCATGTACGGACGAGACCTGCTTTTTTTTTTTAATTACCAAAATGGCAAATGTACAAAACAGCCCGTGGGAATAAATAAATTTGGCACCATGGCGAAAGATACAGCGAAATTTTTGCAATTACCGAATCCAGAATTATATACAGGTCACTGTTTCCGAAGGTCATCTGCGACTATTTTAGTTAATGCAGGAGCAGATCTTTTAACTCTAAAACGCCATGGGGGTTGGAAATCCTGCAATGTTGCTGAATCCTATATCGATAACTCTATGGCTAACAAAATGAAAATATCAAAAAGTATGGTAGAATCGATTCAGCCTCCAGCGCCACTAGAACCTGAATACAACAATGATGTGGAAGCTCAGTACGTTTTCCCATCAACTTCAACTTCGACCTCGGCTAATATTTCAATTACCGAAAATGTGTTGAAGCGAAACGACCTACCAGACCAAAATTGTTCAAATATTACTGTTAATTACAATTTTAAGTAAAATATAAAAATGAGTTAATGTAATATGTATTATGTATTTTAATTCTGAACCTCGTTTTGAACACATAAAAACAACGCATCCGTAGAAAAAGTACAGTGTACACGTCAGAAAATCACATATTTCTTTCTCACTTCATTCACAAACTTCTGCGCTCGGAAGAAATATGTGATTTTTCTCACTTGTTGCACAATATACTATTAATGTTGACTTCCTGCAGGGAAACAATAACCCAGGGTGTGTTTTATTGAACAACCTCCTTTTTAAATATGGGCTAACTCAGTGTATTTCGGAAGCTACGAGGGTAACCAATACATCTCAGACTTTACTTGACCTAATTTCTACATCTCCTGAGATTCGTGATAGCCCTAAGGAGCTGAAGATGGATAATATATCCGATCATTTTTTATTCACTTGTAAGACAAAAAAACTTTTTAAAATCTAAATCCAGGCCATTTCTTAAAACTTACAGAGACTTTTTAAATTTTAATTATGATAATTTTGTTAAAGATATTTTTTACCTTATTAACTGGGATTACATCTATTTGCTACAGGATATCGATGAAATAATCAACTATTTTAATACAATTATTCTTCAATTATTTAATATGCATGCACCATTTAAAACGGCTAGAATTACAAAGCCAAACCAGCACCGTGACTCACAGAAAATCTAGAATTCATGATGAAATTAAGAGATACGGCTTTAAGTAAATACGAAAAACTTAGAACAGATATGGCTTGGAACGATTACAAATCACTTAGAAACTTAGTAAATATGGCCACTAAATCTGAAAAAGAGTCTATTTGCAACATGTGTTCCGTACTAATCCTAGAAACTTTTGGCAGACATTAAAATATTTAAATATTGGTACCAGTTCTAACTCTCAACCTCATGATTTTTTAAATCACACACCCGACATATTTAATGACTTTTTCGTCAATATCATCCATTCTTTTGTTTCTAATGACCATTATCATGATTTTATAATTACCACTTACTTAAATAAATCGTATTCAGAGATAAAACCTGGTCTTACATTTCGCGAAGTCACTGTAGACGAATTTGAAAAAGAAATTAATAAACTTAAGAGCAATGCCACAGGCGCTGATGGAATAAATCTTAAAATGATGCCATACCTAAACTTACATTTTACTTTTATTCTTAACCAATGTTTAAAAACCAATAAATTTTTCAGTTTATGGAAAATAGCAAATATATTAACATTATCAAGACTAGCAACCCTACAGAACTGTCACATTTAAGACCCATTAGTATTTTGCCTACAATGTCCAAAATTTCGGATAGAGTCATATCGGACCAATTAAATGATTTCCTAACTCATCAACAAGTTTTGCCATCTACACAATCTGGGTTTAGAAAAAAATCATAGTACTGCAACTGCTCTGTAACTGACGATATTCTTAGATCACATGACCAAGGCAGAGACACTTGTTTGGTCTTGTTAGATTATAGCAAGGCTTTTGACACACTGGATCATAACATTTTAAACATTAAATTGAAATATTTTGGTCTAAGTAAACATGCACTCAAGTTATTTGAAAGCTATTTCTCAGGTCAACAGCAGAGAACCGTAATTAATAATCGTTGATGCTTTTCCATTTGGCTTACTGTAAAATAGTGTACTGGCATGCACTGTTTCAAAAAAATAAGGACAGGCTTCAAAAGCTTCAAAACTATTGTCTAAGATTTGTTTTTAATGTACGTAAATATGATCATATTTCTCAAAGCTTATTACCGTCAGGATGATTCAATATGCAGGAAAGATTTGAAATTCAGTTTGCACGATGTATTTATAAAGTCATTATTTCAATAGAACCAAGGTACTTACTGGAAAAATGAGCTACGGGTTCGAAGACGCATAACCGGCTAACACGTCATGGAGGTTTGTTTAGGATTCCATTTCACAACACCGCACTTTTTCAGCGCTCCTTCACCTACAATGCCACCAAACTCTTGAACTCTTTGCCACGGAATGTCAGAGAAGCCCCCACCCTTGCCACCTTTAATTCACTGCTGAGAAATCACATGCTCGAGAAAAGGATTTAAATTTATTTAATTTACTGATTGAATCACGACTTATTTATTTTTGTACATTTAATATTTATTAAATTTTTTCTTATTTATTAATTTTTTTTTCTTTTTCAAGTAATTGTAGGACAGGTTAGTTCTACATTCTTAAACATAATATTTTTTTTCCTTTTACTTATTGTTTGTGTGTGGTTTTTTTCCAGTGGTTGTATGAGCAGCTCTGCTGTATACCGCCACGTTTACGTGTGATTTTTATTGTAATTTATACTTTATTCCTAATAAAAGACATCTTCATTTATTTATTTATTTATAAAAATATGAATTTCATTAGGTCAAGTTGGGTGAATTCCTGACGAAATTTGGGCGTGATCCCAAAAAAAAAATCGCCGTCCCACCACTAGACTCTGATTATACCACTGTTAAACGATCAAAAATATGTTCACCATTCAAGTAGTAGTCAAATTTAAGGTGTTTAGCGGAGCTATAAAGTACAGATTATTAAGTAGATTCGACGAAATAATTATGTTCGCTGTATAAAAACTTGCAAACTATGCGGAGCCATGCATGTTGATATGAAATACGTAATGCAATAACACGAAAATAGTCTTCTACCTAGGAATGGTCCTTAGCAACATACTTACCAATATCAAATCTTCCAATGCTGATGGTATGTATTTAGAGAGTAATTATTATTATTACTCTTTGGAGTCTTTGGTATACATAATAAGGCAAATTTTTATAAAAATGTACTTACATATTATCTGCTTTAGAAGCGACAAGCCAACATCTATATCTTTCTGTTCTCCTGATTATTTGGATTTTGTAGTTGCTTGCGATCACGGGGTAATTGTGGCCACACGTAGAATTAGGATTAATAAAATTTATTTTAATAAATTGGTGGCAGAAAAAATAAAGAACGCATCTACATCTGTGAGTCAGGGCCCTAATTTTAAAAAGAAAATTTCATGTATAGAAGAAAAACAAATTAACAACAAAATGTTTAGTTTATAGATTCATTCACATCCTTCATTCTATGCAATGAATTTGGCATCAGTCAGGACATGCACCACATAAATAAGCTAAAAGAACAAGTCAATAAATTAGGGGTCTCAATATCACTAGCTTTAAAAAATAGCATATGTTAATAAAAATCACTAAGTTTTGATTTAGTTCATAGCAAGACTTAGGAAAAACAGCAACTTTTCGTTTAGTATTCATGATGGCGCTATTCTAGTTTTATACTTTTTATAAACTTATAATAAATTAAATAACTTTACATGCAAATTTTTAAACGGTCTACACACATTTATTTCTCCTTGACCGTTAGTCTCCAGTATACCAGGTGTTCATTTGAAAAGTTACCACTAAAATGATAATGGATCACACAAGTGGATGTAACATTATTTTCTAAAAATGTTTTTTCATAAACGAAGGGCTTATGTACCTAAAGTTAGTTTAGAATGTCATATATCATCAAATAAAGAAGTTATTAGTGAATAAAAGACCCATGTTCTGGGGAGTGATATTTTAATTACATATATAATGTATATGACTTATGTATCAAACAATATATTTTTTCCAACTAAAATTAACTTTAATACAAAATTGTGACGTAGACAAAGGACCTATACAGGGTGATCCTTAAGTACAAGAAGAAAATCTAGGATATAATTCCTGATATCATTTTAAGACAAGAAGTTTATATGGATATACGCCCTAAAATGCTTACCCTCTAAGAGGGTGTTAAAACAATTTAAAAAAAATATTTTTTTTTTTATTTTCGAAAGTCCTTAAAGATACGGTATTGAAAATTGGTGTCAACTGATTTTGTATTAAACTGCACTTTTTTGTTTCAAAAAAGGTTTTGGGTACCAGTGGCGTGCGTGGTTTTTTTTATGAAAATGTTTGATACGTCATTGATTTTTTTTTAACTCTAATGCATTTTTATGCATTTTTGATACAAGCTGAACAAAAGTTGTCTCTACTATGTTTTCGAAAAAAACAGTAGTTTTAATGAAAAATTGAGAAAATTGTAAAATTGTAAAAAAAACTATGTTAAGGCATTGCTGATTTGACTTTTTTTTTAACTGTTTATCGATCTAAAAGTTATGGCTAATTTACAAAACAGTGCTCATTTGGCAGATATGCATTTCGTTTATGGTCTTGCTGATAGAAATGCATACGAAGCAAGACGCATTTACTAGGCAAGATATCCGAATCGTGTAGCACCGTGTGCTCAGACCTTTGTAAGCCTCCATCGCCGTTCTTTAAAAACAGGAAGTTTTGCAAGAGTTCTGATATTCCCGGCAGGCCAAGGACTGAAAGAACACCACAATTAGAAGAAGCAGTATTAAATGGGATTGAGGAAGATCCAGAAACCAGTACTCGAAAAATTGCGCATTAGGTAAATGCTAGTCAGCACACCGTTTTGAGGATTCTTCACGATCATCAAATGTATCCTTACCACATACAGTGAGTTCAGGCCCTTTTACCACTTGATTTTTTTTCCTCAACGCATTAATTTTTGTCAATGGTTCTTGGAAAGGTTGGCCAAAAATCCACAATTTTTAGATACTCTCTTTTTCACTGATGAAGCTAATTTTTCTAAGAATGCCATAACAAACTTTCATAACAATCACGTTTGGAGTCAAGAAAATCCACGCGCTATTAGCAAAAGACATTTTCAGTACACATTTTTGTTAAATATTTGGGCAGGAATAGTTAGTAACAGACCAATAGGTCCTTTCTTTCTTCCCCAGCGGGTTAGATGGCCAAACCTATCGCAATTTTCTAGAAAATGAGTCGCCAATATTATTGGAAGACTTGCCATAAGCTCAGCGAAACCAGTTGTTTTTTATGCATGACGAAGCTCCCGCCCAATTTAGTACTACAGCCAGAGAATATCTAAATGCTGTATACGGAAATCGATGGATCGGTAAAGGCGTTGCACTACCTAATCAACCGTGGCCGCCAAGGTCCCCAGATTCAAATGTATTGGATTTTTATTTCTGGGGCCATTTAAAATCTCTAGTTTACAAAACTCCAGTTGAAAACCAGGAGGATCTTAGAAACCGAATAATAATGGCTTGCGATAATATTAAAACCATACCTGGAATTTTGAACATGTTGGAAATTCAATGAGAAGACGGCTAGATGCTTGTAGTTTGGTTTGTGTTTAAATTTAGATTAGCAAATAAGCTAATTATGTTAGAAAAAATTTTAAATAAATTATTGTAGTATAAATAATTCATAATATGTTTTGTACTTACTTAATTTGACTTATTGCTTATAAATCAACTGCATATAATTCTACTGACAAGCAATGTTACTGTGCTGTTTGGTCAGAAACTACATCTGGTAGATCCGGAAATGACCTGGCGAGTGCACTGATGCAAATTCTTGAACAAATTGTCTTAAACAATTCCCTCATAACAAACATAATAACGCGGAGAGACAGCTGTGTTCCTCAAAATAGGAATAGTTTATTCTCGTTAGTTATAGCTGATTTTTTGTACAGGCATCAACATATCAAACAAATTACAATGAAATATTCTTTGCTAGGACATTCCTGCATTCAAGTTGTCGACGACATTCATTTCCGTATCGAGAAGTATATGCGAGTACAGGAATGGTCTCCTCTAGCATTTGTAAAACTTTTACTTAGAACCAATGGGCAAAAACCTTTCTGCGTTATTAACATGCTTCCCAAACATTTTTTGGACTATAAAAAATCTTCGCAGTTTTTAAATTATGGTAATGTACCTTACAGCAAAGTTTGTCAATTAAAATTTTTGCATATATAAGTCCTTATGCAATCCAATATTGAAGATGTGAAGAAGTGAAAACTAAAAAAGTATGCAAAGAAAATAGCAAGAAAAGCATATTTCCAGAAACAAATACTTCCGATGGACCCTTTTTGATTGAACCTGTGAAAAGTTTTGAAACAAAGAGTTGTACAAACAAAAAGATTGAACAAATATAATTAGCTTTTAAATGGATGCCACTTGAAGATAAAACCTACATGAAAGCCGTAATTTCAGAATTCAAAAAAGAGTAATTTTTTTTTCCTTTATGTACTTAATTGTTAGTTTTGTAGTTACCGTTGCACTAAATACTCTCTGTTCTGTTTATCTTATTTACATAACAACCCTTTGTGCAGTAAATGTGTTTTATTTTTTGTCAATAATGTGATTTCATTATGATGAAATTGTCGATTGGAACCTTCTGGTTTTTTATGCATGAAATGCATTGTAAGCTATCTTAAGGTTCTAAATACAGGCTAGTCCTAACATTTTTTTATTGTTTTACTGCGTAAGACAAAGACGTCAAAATTTACCTTAAAAATAAAGCAAGACATCTAAATCTTCTTCGACATTTCTTGTAAATATCCTTTTCTTACGTGTGAAACTGTCTCTTAACTCAAATTGCTGCACTACGTATCGTATTGTGTCAACGTATGGGTCTTCCTGGATATGTAATATGGTATTGGCGTGAAGCCCTTGGTCCTTTACTAGCATGATTATAGAATAAGCGGATCATTTCCTATTTTTCTTCAGAAAAATAACCCATTTTAGAAAGTAATCAATTGTTTTAACTTGTATAGTTTCAATTTATATATTGACAGTTCCTTATCAAAAAGTAAACTCTGTCATGCAATTGTTTTCCGAGGCACTATACTTATAATTGGCACAGGGGTGGGAAAAGAAGGATATGTCGAAATTTAACAGTTGTGCGAAAACAAGGAAAAGATTCAGATTGGTCGCAATTAAATACAAATTAAAATGGCAAAAATATTTTTTGTGAAAGTGGGATGTTTCTATAAAATAAATCTACAGTTTTTAACAAAGATAGGAATTCCCAGAACTAAGAAAAAAACATCGAGTTGTATCTTTTTATCAACGAAAAATAAAGAAAATAGGAACTTTTATCTCTTTTCCCACTGGATAAAATAAATATAAAAATACTGCGTATTTGTTCTTTTTATTAAAAATGTTTATTATATTTAAGGATTCAAAAGTTACTAAACATCACATATACGACCTATATTAAACGAAATAGCTGATCATCAGTCAGATTCATCGACGCTTAATGGTATAGTGTTAGGAACATCATCCTTCGTAATGATGCTCTGATAAAACTAACGGAAATTTTTATTGATATTCGGCAGAAGTATAAGGAGATTCTCTTTCTTTTAGCATTTATTGGAACGGGTCCCTTGCAGCTTAGAGGAGGCTTTAGGTTAGTTGGGATTGAGGTCTTCGCCTTACGCCTAAAATTATTATTCTTAGAGGCGTCTTCCAGCACTAAAGAGTTTCTGTATTGGACTATTCCAAAATGATCAGAGGAATATCGAATACATTTTATTTCCCTCGATACTACCTGTTCGCCTGCTTCGTTAGTCTTCATGTTTATAAAGTAAGTTTTAAGTAGTGCCGAAAATTCAAAAAAATTCTTTATTTCCATCTCAATCACCTTAAACAGTTTGTCTTACCACACATACGCGCCAGTTGCATTCAGTCTCGCGGATGTTCGATGGCAGCCTCATATATGTTTTTTCTTTTCAATGATAGAATGATCCGTGTCGCATTTCATATGCGTATGCCCTAGCTCTAAAAACTTGTGGTCGATCTGTTGTAGATTTGGATTTTTTGCAATAGTAACATGAACATAACTGTCAAATAAGAATTTTTATTTTGTCCAGCACGCGTGGCGGAATACAATGTTAACGTTTTGGTGTTTGGATCCACATTATCTTACAAATTTTTGTAGAGGCAGGAAGCTATTTGGTTAGCATGCATGCATCCTCAGCATCTATTGATGCTTGTTCAAATCATTTTCAAAGACTTGCTTGGCATTGAGATCTGATGTATTTTTAATCTGCGTCGTAAAATTACCGCATTTAGCGCAGATATCTCTGTTAGGGTTTTTAATCTTAATTTTTGCACTGTGGAACGTTGATTCATATATTCTTCGATTGAGTGGTTTCACTGTTTCGGGAATTAAATTTTTATACTCTTCGTATATTCTGGAAAGTGTGTAGTGGTGGGGAAGAAACTTATTTTCTTTCCGTTTCCTACAGTATTGACTTTCATATGAAGATAACGAAGATATGTGTTTTCGAACTAAGTCTAACGCTTCCATAGACAGTTTGTGGTAAGACGTACTTTTTCCTCTTCCATCTGCTGTTGTTATATTAACGATTCTTACCGTTCTGCATTTTGCATATTATATAATATGGGGGGGGGGGGGGTATAAGTATACTTATATTACATATTATAGGTGGGTAATGTTGTGTACAAAGTGTGCCGTAAAATTACCTTTACAAGGCAACTTTACGTACCATGGTGCGAACGGCAGCTCTTGTGTCTGAGGCTCGGAGTCCTTGCCTTAAGCAGTTGTACACTTTTCTGATGTCTTGGACGCCACCTATTTTAAATGGTTAAAAAACTTAATACTTACAAAGCGCTTTAAAATAGGAAAACCGCTTGCTTCTAAAGATGGTAATAGTTCGTATTGCAGTAGTGAGTAACAATAAAACACAGATATGTAAAACAACAATTGGGCTTAATTTATTAGGATCACTAAACTGGATTCCACAATGAGATGAAATATTGAAATCAATTACTAAATTAAATATTAAAGTTAAAAAATTATATTCTCATGGGAAGACCTGAAGGGTTTTTACTCGCCTGGAAACTGGTTATCCCCTATAGTTGTTTAAAAGGGGAAAAGATAATGTTCTAAAACCTTCATACTTGTATGGTCATAATACCTAGATTCTTTCTAAATGTTACCAAGGTGGTACTACAAATTTAAAGTTAGTTTTAGAGTGAAATTTATGGTGTTAAGGTTATAAAGGGATTAAAAATTATCACAATACACTGGCCTTATTTCCCAGATGTTCCAAATCCCATGTGGTTTCTGCTTCAAATTAATAGGCACCCTGCCTCCAGTCTGGTGGACCCGAACAGTACAAGACAGCACATATATACAGGTTACAGGGCATGTGGTCTCTCAATGCAGATTCAATTTCAACACGTGGTCAAAAGGAATATGAATATGTAACGCCTGTTACATATTCAACAATAAACGCTTCGATAGAAGCAAAAGCAAAATTGCAACTAAAATATAAAATGTAAAACCCTAAAATCGAAACAGCGAATTAGATACCTGGTTAAATTAAATCGAAAATATATCCTACCTCATTGGTTGTCTGGTGCTACCATCTCAAAAAAAATACAAAGAAATGAGGCCTCATGTGCAAATCTAAAATTAAATTGCACATTGTAAGGGTAGGCAACCCATAAATATTATATAGGTTAAGTGTGTTGAATGCCTTAGCTTGGTATAGCAGGGTTGTCCCTTCTGTATATTTTGCAGTGGCAACACTGGCAGTGATATAATAGATAGTTAAAATGGTTGACGTCTTTTATTATTCGCTCACATAATTAATTACACGAAACTAACTTACACACATGTTGTAGAGAATTGAAGGTTATAAAAAAATTAAGGAGACACAAAGAAAATAATTAAAGAAATCTTACCATCAAAGAGATGAGGACGCTCTACTACCCCTGAGGTGCCAACTACAGTTGGGGCGGCGGACCTGTTCAAATCACATAATAGTGGGCCCCTTTTAAAAACCGCGACTTCCACCTTCAAGAGTGATCTTAAATGAAGTGACGTAAAGTCAAAATCTCCTCGAAAAAGGTAAAGATCAAATGACAGGTGTCCCTTAACTGTCATGTCAAAAAAATTGGTACGGTCAGACAATTGATGAAAGTGGTCTCAGTTCGATAAAATGACAAAACCAAACCAACTTGACATATGGAAATCTAATAGCAGTTTACCCTGCATAATATGCAATTTAAAAACAAATTTAATAATGGCATAACAATTTATGGAATGGTGAAAAGTGCAATATCATCAGTGTTCTAGAGTGAACTAACCAAGGTTCAAATGGAAGAACTCAACGAACATACTATAAGCCAAATGAACTACCTACTGACCGGTTATCATAAATGAACATAACCCCAAATTTTGACAATGAAAATATTTAAATATTCAGATATCTACTTCGCTCGAGTTAATTAATAATAAAAGGAATTAAAGGATGTACCAAAAAATATTCATGATAGGACCGTGGCCTGTAAAACATGAACATCTGCACCAAAGCACTAAACTTAAAATCCACAGAAAACATAGAAAGGTAATGTAAAAAAAATATCTTACACAAAACCATGTAGCATCCTCTAAATATAATAATAATAATAATAATAATAATAATGTCTTTATTGTAATTTAAGAAAAAGAAAATTACAAAAGGCGAAGTTGAAGCAAAGCTTCCTCACTTAACCTAATATTCTTTCTTTCTTTCTTTTTATTATTGGCTCTGCCCTGAGGGGCAATTCTGCCAGCACATTAGAAGTGACCGTAACCTTGTCGGGCTCTAGACCCTGTCACGACCACTGATTTCTTCTTCTTCTTCTTCTTTTTTTCTTGGGATGGTTTCAGGTAAATTCAGGTTATGGGATATGATAGGTTATGGGAATGGATCAGCTGATCGTGGAACTATTTTGAGTGCTGTGGAGTGTGGAGAACCTATTATATTAATAATTTGATAAAAGCTTGGGTAAAAAATAAAATGGGGGATAGTTACTACATGCACAACAATGGGAAAAAATTAACTCATACTCCCAAATGGTGGGAGATTTGACTTAGGAAACTGGAACAGAATATAGGACTAGGAAAATGGATTTGCTTTCTGAAATAAGGAAATTTATAAATTAATTTTATTTACATTTAAAACTGAATAATAATTTTAATGTTTTGATTGTTTAAATTAGACAGAATTGTTTTAATATTTAGGGGGGGAGATATTCCGGTTTTTCTGAATTCTTTATAAATTATATCATGACCCGGGATTATATTTATGGGGCATTCTAGAAAAATGTGATCCAAGTCTTCCACTTGTCCACATTCACAGTAAGGATCATCCTTTATACCGATTCTATAGAGATGGCTCTTGGTAAGGCAGTGTCCTGTTCTCATTCTAATGATGGTTGTAATGTGTCTTTCATCAATGTATGTATAATTGTTAAACCATTTATTTTTGGGGAATTCGTTTATTATTTCCGCATAATTTTTTCCTTTACTTCTTAGAGAAGTCTTCCATTCAGCATTGTGTTCTTCAAAAATTTTCTTTTTGATATCTGGGATAACCTCTTGAGCATCTAGGTCCATATTTTTGGGGATATTTAAATTACTACCTACGCTTGCCGGAGTATCTGCCATCTCATTACCAGCAATCCTTGAGTGTCCTGGGACCCAGGCGATTTTTATGTCAAAACCATTATCGTTGGCTTCTAAAAGCAGTCTTTTGGTGCGTAAACTAACGTAGTCATTTTTGGAGAAGATTACCGTTTTATTTAATTTTGTCATAGCACAAAGGGAATCTGAAAAGATGATAGATTTTTCAATGTTTTTTCTTATTATGACTTTTGTAGCTTCATTAATTGCTATAATCTCAGCTGTGCAAATGCAGAGTTCTGATGGCAATCTAGCAGAGTATTTATAATTAATTTCTGGTATGTAAATTCCGAACCCAGTCTTGGAAGAGTTTTTTGATGCATCAGTATATGTAAAAATATGTGATTGCTTATATCTGTCTGTGGAATGTAGAAATTTTTCTTTAGCCTGTAAATCGTCTTTCTGTGATCCAAGATTAATGATTTTGATATTCCTAATTTGGTTTCTGAATTCTATATTAAATGTGGGGTATACTTCTGATTTATGAATTTTAGTAATGTATGGTAAAAGGTAGTTAAGACCTTGGATCAGATATGGACAATCTTTATTTTTCCAAAAACCTACATTTCCATTGTACAAGTTTCGATTGCTAATTAACATTGGAATTAATGGATGGTTTTGTATGCATACAATCTTTGACAGGGATTTCACAGCCAGCCATTTTCTTCTATGTTCCAAGTTCATATCTGCCGCTTCACCCAAGAGAGCATTGATAGGGGTGGATTTCATACAACCAAGAGCTATTCTTAGACCCTGATAATGTAATGTGTTTAGTTTGTTTAAAGATTTTTTATTATTGGGTTTGATAAAAATAGAGCCATAATCTAGATGAGATTGAACTAATGCATTGAAAACTGTTAGTAGAGTTGTGGGATCTGCTCCCCACCATACTCTGCAGAAGGTCTTTATAATATTGATACCTTTCTGAGCTTTGTTCAGAATAATTTCTATATGTTTATCCCATTTTAGGTTCCTATTCAAAATCATGCCCAAGTATTTTACTTCATTTTTATGCCTTATAATGTCGTTTCCAAGCCTAATTGCAGGTGTTTGTATTATTCTACAATTTTTCGAAAAAAATACTGCCTCACATTTATCAGCTGATAAAAATAGGTGGTTTTCTTCTAGCCATTTGACGATGTTATTGATAGCCAGATTAATTTTATTGTGCATTTCATTAATGTTATTCCCTTTTACATATACTACTATATCATCAGCATAAACAATAAGATTTAAATCTTCAGGAAGGATATCATAAATATTACTCAGGTAGATGTTGAATAAAAGGGTGCTAAGAGGAGAATCCTGTGGAAGACCTGAATTTGCCAATAAAGGACCTAGAATTTCGCCGTTATCGTTTTTTGAATATATGAGTCTGTTTTTTAGTATCTTGAAGATGAGGTTTGCCAACTCGATTGGAGTTTGAAGGTTAATTAATTTATTGTATAATAGGTATATGTCGACATGGTCATAAGCTGATTTAATATCCAAGAATACCGCAAGAACTGAATAGTTTTGACCAAAGGCCAGGTAGATATCTGAAGTAAGTAAAGCTAGAGCGTTATATGTCGCTTGTCCTTTTCTGAAACCTGTTTGAAACCATGGAAAAACTTCTTTGTTCTCCATTAGCCATTCTAATTTGTTCTTGATCATAATTTCTAGCGTTTTTACGTAACATGAAGATAAAACAATGGGTCTATAACTATCTACTGTGTTTGGGTTTTTGTTGGGTTTGAGTAAGCATATAATATTATCTCTTCCACGAAACAGGAAGCGATTCATCTACTAGACATCTATTATATATGTTGACTAAAGTTTCTAGAACCTTATCAGGTGTGTTCTGTAGCATTGTATATGTAACCTCATCCAACCCAGGTGCCGAGGTTCTTTTATCCTGTATGCTGACCTTCAGTTCACTAACAGTGAATAATTCCATGTCATCTGGTGTTGGAAGCTGGTGAAATTCTGGGTGTTGGGCTCTTATTACTGCTATTTTTCAACATATCTAAACGTATGTCATCGCTAACTCTAGAAAAATTATTGTTTAAGCTTAAGCCTGAATTTTTTTTAACTTTATCCCAAACGTAGGTTAGGTTAGAGTTGCGGTTTAAGGAAGCACAGAATTTGATGAATTTTTCTTTTTTCCTTTGTTTAAAAAATCTTTTTGATTGTGCAATCATATGTTTTGCTTTAATGTAATTGTCCATGTTCGGGAAATCTTTGAATTGTTGTAGGGCGCTTCTTCTTCGTCTCAACATTAAAGTACACTCATTGTACCACCAGGGATTGCCAAGCTGTAATGTAGTATTTTTAAATTTATGCGGAATGGCGGCTACTGATGCCAAATTCATTATATCCTGGATTGTTTTGAATGAGGCATCGCCCTCCAGGTTCATTGACTCCACTACCATTCTATCATAAAATTGATTCCAGTCTGCTTTTGAAAAGTCTTTAATCTGGTATGTTGGGAAGAACATATTGTTTGTATTTCTGCAATTGATTTCGCAGATTGTTGGGAAGTGGTCGCTGTTTCCACAGCCTGGAAAAACTTTCCAGTTAGATATTGTGCCCAAGGAGGGGTCCGCTATTGTTATATCTAGTGGGTTTGACGTACTATTGGGGGTGACAAGTCTAGTCGATGTGCCATCACTTAACAAAATGAAATCACTGGTATTTAAAAAATCCACTAAGGCTTTACCACTTTGGTTTGTCGTAGAACTTCCACAAGAAGAGTGTAGAGCATTCATATCTCCCATAAGAATTTTGGAACCAGTTAGAGGGCTAAATATATCAATTAATATTTATTTAGTGATGTTGGTTTGTGGTGGTGAGTATGCATTTATGATGTTTATATTGCCAATTTTTATGGTGATGTACTGTAGATTATTCCAAGCTGCATTAATTAAGTTATTTATAATTGAGAATTTAAGATTATCTTTTATGCATGTAGCAATTCCACCGTATCCATCTTGTCTATCTTGTCTAACAATTTTATAACTTTTTATAAAAAATCTTTGTTGATTATTTAGCCATGTTTCATTTAATAATACAACGTGAGGTTTAGTTTCTCTTATGATTGATATTAACTCGCTTCTATTTGCTTTTGTACTTCTAATATTCCATTGCAGTAATTTAATAAATTTTGGATTTGGCATTGATAACAAGTAACTAGAATGAATCGTAGTCCACATCCATAATATGGCGTGGTCTATTTATGGTGGGGAGTATAAAATTATTGAACTAATTCCAGCCTTCATCTGAAAGTCTTGTTTATAAGTTTGCTAATTTTTCTAATATTGGTTCATTGATATTATTTAAATTGTTTTCCTGTGCACGAAACGGCGTAGTGTATTGTGACGATGTTGAAGAAGTAGATGGGTTTGAAGTTCCGGTTGAAATATTTCTGTTGGTGTTATGATGTGATGATTGGGACCATGTTGGTCTGGAATTGGGGAAGTATAAGGCATCATCATGTGCTTTTTTGTCATAACCTATTTGTGTTGTTGCTCTTTTTTTTGGGGGTTGGGCTGCTTGTTGATACGACCGTTTTTGTCTTGTGTTTGTTTTAACAACTCTTCTTTGGGAAACATCTATTTTATCCTGATTCACATTGTATTTGTTTTTAAGGGCTGGAAAATCTAAAGGGTGTGGTGTATAATCAGAACTATTTGAATAGGTTTTTTTTGCAAGCAGAACTTGCATCATAATAAGTTAAATTTTCAAAAGCCATTAGTCTTTTAATGCTTTGCTGGCGAAGGAATTCTGGGCATTTTTTATTTGTTGACCTGTGTTCGTCACTTTTACAGTAAATACAAAATGTTTGGCATTCATATTGGGGAGTTTCTCCTTCCTTTCCGTCGATTTTGTGGTTTTTATATTCTTCTCCACAATTAAAACATTTATTCTTGCTTTTGTAAAGTTTTTTTGTATGACCAAAATAGAAACATTGAAAACATTGCGTTACAGGGGCAACATATGGCATTACCAGCATGGGTAATCGATAGATACTAATATCTCTTGGTAAAATAGTTCCTTCAAAGGTAAGTAGAACAGTGTTAGTTGGTATATATTCGGGTATTTTGCTGGGACCGCTTAAAACTTTTCTATTTAGTCTAGTCATATCTAAAATATTTACGGATGATGTGCAACGGCTCTTTATTTTTTCTAAACTCATGTTAATGTCCACTCCCCTAATTAGACCTTTGCATGTAGTGAAGTTAGAGGGTATAAATACATTGTAGCCTTTTTGTAATAAAGATTCATTTTTAATAAAATTGTTAGCTGCTTTGAAGTTTTCGAATTCTACTGCTACTCGGTTAGTACCTTTACTTTTATAATTTTTTATATCACTTAATTGCAGATTAAATATTTCTTTCGCGATTTTAAGATGATTGAATTTGCCTACATTATTTCCAGATTTCTCTGTTGATTCAATAAAAACTATGAAAGGGCCTGAATGGTGTTCTTTATATTCTTTAGGCATATTTTGCCGTCCTATTAAGTTAGTCTGTATATTTTCCTTACTTTTTTCCATATTTTTCTGTTCCTCATTATCATTATTCCAGTCAAATTTGTTTTTTTTTTCATTTGTTATTTTGACGTTGCTAACGCCAATAAATGAATTAATTTCATCTTGAGAAAAAAACGGAATTGGAGCCTCCCCCTGGGTCATGAGGTTCACTCATCCCCCTAAATTAATAGACCAACAATAAAATAACACTAACTAAAGGGAAAAAACTTACCCGGAAGGGTAGAATCACGAAACAGTCACACAAGTAAGGTTAAAAATTCACTCTAAAATACGCAGCCGCTTCGAACCACTGTCTCCACAGCACTGAATCTAATATTCTATAATATAATATCTATAACCTAATATTCTATGACGTAAGTAGTAATCGCTAAGAGAACAATAAATTGACTGAATTTATAAGACATAGACTACAGTTAATGTGTAAGAACACGTAATTTACCTAATTGAAGTATTATAAGTAAATATAAGTTGACTATAGCTGGCAAGGTGGAGGCCACTGAGGGACAGCACGATACATCAATATTGACTTTTTATTGTGTACCGGAACATATTTGTCTGATAAGAGGACGAATTGCATTTTTAAATAGATTAGTTGAAGCAGATTTTAAACAAATGGGAACTTTGTTGTAGATTAAGGAGACTTGATAACTGAATGATCTTTCGAACAAAGTGGTTTTGTGCAACGGAGGAGTGATAGTATATTTATGCCGAAGGTCCAAGGCATGAGAGTCATATCTGAATTTTATTTTTTGATATAAATAGTCCGGGCATTTTTTAACGATTATTTTATTAAACATTATTAGGCTATGGAACATTCTTCTCTCTCTCATGTTAAGCCATCCTATTTCTCTCATTGTAGCACTCACCCCTCTATCATACTTTCTTATTCCACCTATCATACGTATACAACAGTTCTGAATCATCTGAATACGCCTGGCATCCCTCTGCAAGAGACACGGGCCGTACAGTGCATCACAAAAAGTGAATTGAGATAAGACCAGGCTATCACATAACGATTTTTTGAGATCAGCATTCAGAAGGTGCCTTTGGTAGTATATAAGTTTTAAATTTGCAAATGCCTTTTTTATGCAGTTATTGACATGGTCGGTAAACCTCAGGTTCACGTCAAGTAGCAATCCAAGGTTTCTAGCGATGGCTGAACAGGATAAGGTTTGACCACCAAGAACAACGCGAAACATGTCTCGACATTGCTCCCTGCTCTGAGCAGGACCAAATAGGAGTAACTCACACTTTTTAGGATTTAGTTCGAGACAATGTTGCGTAGAGATTTTTAGCAGACGATCTAGGTCAGCTGAAAGCCTGTCAATAGCCTCAAGAATGTTTTCAGGTCGAAAGGATAAGTACAGCTGGGTATCATCCGCATACATGTGTGCAGTGGCGTATCCCAAATTATACATCTATAGCAAAAATGAATGCTACAAAAGAGTTATCTCTCTTATATCTGTTTTCATAGGCTTTTATAGTATTGGATTTTTTGTGTAAAGGGTGAAACTATACATATCTCTGTTTCCGATAATCGTCTTAATCTTCTTCAATATGAATATGGGACTATATCAACTTATACTTTTTCGCCAACTTATTGACAACATACCAAAAGGCACTAGTGTTATTATACCCCTTTTCACACTTAAGATCATCTGGATTGTGTTCGAAAATAATCTTAATGAGACATAAATCCCTTTACACTACCACCATCATTTCAGGAGTGGTAAAAAAATTAGTATTAATGTTAACACCCGGATCAACATAATTTACCACATTTTAACACTAATGGGGCCAAAGTTGGTGTATTAAATTTGCCTATGAATTTAACTCTCTAAAAAGTTAATTTTGTTGAATGGGTGTTATTTATTTCATTTTACACTCTCAGGAAAATTAAATACAATAACAATTAATAACACCATATTAGTGTGTAAATAAACCCCGCTAGAAGGTTATTTTAACACATTGAGTGTAAAACTTATTCTTTAACCGTTTCTTTACACGGCCCCGGGTAAATATACCTAAACTCGTGTTACTGAAAAGACAGGCGGCAACAAGTGGTGTAAAAATTACAGGATTTTCCAGTTCTGTTGTAACCATCATTTTGTTTATAAATAAACGATAAATAATACTCAATATTTTCATCTTTTCAAACCCTTTCCAAGCGATCTGAAGATTTATATGTATTAGGGGCTACTACTTTCGGCTTTGACTAAGTCATTCAATCATGTATCAAACTAAGCAGCGGTTAATATTGTAAAACATCTTGAAGGCATAATTTTTTACATTTTAATTATAAACGCCCGGTTAGTTTGATACGAGATTAAATGACTTAAACAAAGTTGAAAGTATTCTAGCCCTGGGTAGATTATTTTATTACACTCACTAAAGTAAAGTCACACCCAAATAAAATAAAATTTTCACTACAATAATATGATATTTACACTAATTAATCACAAATTACCATTAAAAAATGGTTAACTTACGCCTCTCATTATTTCTTTTACACCCTAGAGGGATAGGTTTACAATCTGTCAGTTTAATTTACACTCGATAGTGTAAATGGACCTACCCATAAATAAGAAGAATTTACATAATTAACAAAATAATCCGCGAAATTGACTCTTTGACTTCTATTGGCAACTAAAGAGCTTGGAGCTCGACCGGCTACAAAATCAGACGCTTGCGCATTGGCGTTTATTCTTACCTTACCAGTGTTGCCATTTTAAGCGGCGGTAAATTTTAAACACTTTTGTGATTGTGAGGTTAGGTTAATTTGTTCTGTTATCGTTTCCCGTTTCGGGCACTTTTTCTTAACTCTTATTTTTTTTTAAAGTATATCGACTCAAAAAGGGCTGGTAAATAATTGGCCGGTGAACTTGAAAAAGGCGAATTGGAACCAAAAAGGTGGATTAGATGCCGTGTTAGCGCCTGTTTAACCAATAAAGTCTATAATTATTAGTTACAGCATTATTTAGTTGATACAAAATCTTTAAAACCTCACTTCGAACATTAAAACTGGCAACGCGGCAGGTTTAAAATTTTGTAGCCGGTCGAGCTCCAAGCCAATACAACGGCCATACCACGTAGAAAGAACCAGTTCTCGTCCAGTCCAGGGGCATGTCACCAATATACGAGAGTAGGGCAACAAGCAATTTATGGGCAGTTCATGTCAGGGGGGCGGGAGGGTTTGACATATCTGCTAGTAACTTTTGGTTTTCTTATTTCGAGTTAAGATTTCATTAATAATCTTCGCTAATCGAATATTTTTAATAAGTTTTAATGATTTAATTGGATATGTAATTAATTTAAGTTCATACTATCATCATTTTCGGTTAAAATCTTACAAAAACATTAAAAAGCTAGTGTTTTTCTTTTTTTGCAACACTGATTTATTTTGTGACAATGACAGTTTACTTCTCGTCTGGGTCTTCTGATGCGTTTGTGATTTTTTCCACGACTTTTTTCTTTATAAAATGGGTTTAATTTGATTTTGGAATGAATTAGTGGGGCTTTTTGGTAAGTTTATAGTGATATCTAAGTCCTTAGTTTATTGTTTCATGAGCAAGTAAGTTCCTTCTTGGGATATTTTTTAGCTGAAACTTCGCTGTCGACCATGCTTTGGGATTGATGATTTTTGGAAGTATATTTATTATTGTAAGTATTATGCTAAAGTAGGTATTTAATAATTATATTATATTTTTAGATTCACAACCTTCTAATAATGATCTTTTGAAGTGTGTCTGTCTTCTTAAAAATATCATGACTTTAGTGTTGTATATTGTATTCTTAAATCATATTATATGTAGGTATCTTTTTAATTTAAATATTCTAAATAAATATATTTTGATCATATTTTCTTTTATTATGATAATTCACTAGACATTGTTTTATAATTAAAAAAACAGTAATAAAAACAATTAATGTGTAATAAATTTTAAGGTTGTGATTCAATTTGGTTGTAACATTACTATATAATTGTATTCCAGAAGATATATTTTTAATTTGGTTAGAAATTATCACAAGCTGCTCACATTTACTTATAAGGCGAGCAGCTTGTGTATTCCTGCCAAACATATATCTTATGAAATCCAACTGTAATGTTACAGTCAAATCAAATCAAAACTAAAATTTATTTAAACATTATGATATATTTTCAAATATTCCCGCGCATTTCTTCAGTCGGTATGTCAGATTTCTATAATGCCATCATGACATTATCGATAAAATATAATTCTATTTTGCCGGTGTGTTAGCCATGCAGTTGGTTCATAGATGGCCCATGTTTCGAAACTTTAACATTGTTGTAACATTTCTCTAACCTTTATTGTTCTGTGGTCCAGTCGTCCGGCCGCATTCGTAGAGAGAGGACGTGTTTTGAATCGCTCCGTAGTGACATCCCGGTATATTCCTTTTGACATTGTGTCAAGTGTTTTTTGTAAAGTTTTGGAGCCCTACAATAGTAGCGGGGCCATTTGAGTGTTTATAATCAAGTGTTTGCTTCCCCCAAAATTGGGGGAGCATGTGTTGCGCATAAAAAACTATATCAGCGCCAGTGAGCTAAGGGGGGCCCCCCTCTTATGCTAGAGCAGAGCCAAGCAGCGTTCCAGTGTTCCGGCGTGAGTGAACATAAAATATTTAAGGCTCCCTCTTAACAGACAATTCCCCCCGTGTGGGTGCCCTCTGCAAGAGGCCCCAATTAGATTAGATAATAAGATAGACATTTCCGTGTGCGCCCCATTTGCCCCCCTCATTTCTGATTTTCTCATTTCTAACTTGATCATTGTATATATATATTTAAAATGAACCCCATTGAGAAGACTGCCGCAGAAGTTGTTGTTGCGACGTCGCAGGGCTGCTTCACTTGCCTTCCTACGAGGGCAATAATGTCACTGTCAAAGACATTCATGGAATCTTGCCCATTCTGCCAGGAGGCCTACAAAGAGGCCCTGGCGGGAGGCTTATCCAATGGCGATAGGACTAAAATCACGGACCATCTTCGGGCAATCCATAAGACGGAAGGAAAGCGCCCAATCAAAACAAGAAGTGGAGAATCTGACATGTCAGATAATGAAAGGTCCGGGGCCCCCGTCATAACCTCTAAGTTCATAACCAAAAAGAAAAACATAACCATAAACACCGACGAAGATGAACAAATGGATACTGATGAGCACAGCGGCAAAGAGCCGCAAGCTAAACAGAGATGCAGGATACCTTCAAGCCATGAAGACATGGTAAGACCATTGGCCATCCAGGTGACCATCGACCATCACCCACCTGGGCAGGTGAAAGGTGAAAACCAATTAACACCTGGACAGGTGTCTCAGGTAAAAACACCTGGAATGGAAATACCTGCTCAGGTAACTCACCTGTCTCAGGTAAAAATGCTGGAGACGATAATACCTGGACAGGTAACTCACCTGTCTCAGGTAAAAATGCTGGAGACGAAAACACCTGGACAGGTAACTCACCTGAAAAAAGTAAATTTACCTGAGAGGAAAACACCTGGACAGGTAACCCACCTGTCACCTATACCTGTCCAGGTAACACCTGTTCAGGTAAAAAATACAGGGGAAAAGGAAAAACAATCGACAACACCTTCCCAAACGCAGGTAGACCGAATCCAGGCACCTGGAAGTTCGACCGATTACCCAGCAGCATCCAGAGGAGGAGGTTTCACGCTGGCCAATTGTCTTACTATGCCATTGCCATACAAGGCAAAAAGGGCAAGGATTGTCAATTCAGACAGTGAAAGCGACACCCCCATAAAGGAGAAGAAAATGACTCAACCTAGAAAGAAAATTAGCGCAAGAGAACCAAAGCAAAGGAAAAGTGAAACCTTCGAACTGAATACACAAAACAGATTTGAAGCCCTGACACCACAGGAGGAGGAAGTGATGATTGTCAGTGACGGCAATACATCAGACACGGAAGAGGACGCTATTCCTTCTGAACAACCACAAAAAACTAAGGAGAGTCAACAACCGCAACAACAACAAAAAAGACAAAATCAACAACCGGTCAATAAACAGCTGACAACTGAGAAGACCACTAAAAAGATAGTCCCACCGCCTATTGTACTCGAAGGTGTGACTAAAACAAATGAAGCGTATAAGAAATTCAATGAAGAACTTCAAAAACACATTAAGAAGGGATATAAACTTAAATTCGCAAAAAAGACGATGATACTTAACATTGAAGACATCGATGAGTACAATAGGTACCTTAAGACACTAAGGGATATTCCAGGTAACCTTTACCACACATACGCCTCTACACATGAAAAGACACATGCATTTATTTTGAGAGGATTGGACCACGGGCCTGATGCAGAAAATGTCAAAGCTCAGCTCACTGATGAATATAAACTAATGGTGCATCAGATCTATAAACTCAGGTCTCAGTTCCGTCCACTCTATATGGTTGTGTTAAATGGAGACATAAACCTCACAAAATTGCAAAAAGAAATAAAGTATGTACAAAATGTAAGGATTTCATGGGAGAGGCGCACGAATACCACGGAGGTTATCCAGTGCAAAAGGTGTCAGCTGTGGGGTCATGCGACCACATACTGTAGCAGACAGGAAAAATGTTTAAAATGTGCAGGAAACCATCCAGTCAGGTTATGTACTGCTACTGATAAAAAATGTGCAAACTGCGGAGGTGGTCACATGGCCAATGACCAACAGTGTCCCGTTTTTATTTTCAAAAGAAACAAGTTAATGGAAAGTCAGAAAATGAGGGTGGCACAAAAGCCGCAATATGTGCCGGCGCCACTCCCAATAACAAATGCGTGGGGCGGCAACCGCGTCAATCAAGTAAGTCAAGAGCAGCAGCAGAACTTCCCCGCCCTGAGACAACAACAGCCAGATCGACAACAACAGCAGCAGCAACAGCAGCAGCAACAGGGCGGCATGCAGCGAAGTGCTGTACAACAGGCCGTTGTGCGGCCAGTCGACCCGCCAACGCAGCCAGCAGTTGACATGCAGGGGCAGGTGAGAGACCTCATAAATGCAATGCGGGACGTGCATTCCTCCTGCTCAAATCTGTCGGAAGTTATTCGTCTAATAAAAGACTTTGCCCAAGCTCTTAAAATACAGGACAAGCAGGAGAAATGTATGGCCATAATTGGTTTCGCCACTAATTTCGATCAATACAATGTCTAAGGACATGATTATAATCAACTGGAACGCTAATGGCGTCAAAAATAAAATTGGAGAACTCATCCAGTTCTTGCAAATTCACAAGGTCGACGTGATGGCTGTTACCGAGACCAAATTGACGGAGAATGACTCTTTGAAAATACGCAATTATATTATTTACAGGGCGGATAGGAATGTGCGAGGCGGCGGCGTTGCCATTCTCATCAAACGCACCATTCCGCACAAACAAATTCAAAATTACATTTCGGCAATTGAACACGTTTCAATAGAATTTCGGAATGGTGTGATTTTGAGCGCGGTATACGCCTCGCCCCGCACACGCCTAGTGCAAAGAGACTTGGAGCCATTCTTCGTTAATAATGGCAGGGTGCTCGTGGCGGGCGATCTAAATTCGAGACACATTATGTGGCGAAACCACCAGAATAATCGACATGGGAATCTGCTGTATGACTATGCACTTGACCAAAATTTACAGGTGATCGCGTCAGACAGACCAAGTCATCATCCAGTCAATAGGATGACTCCAACGTTCATTGATTTATTCGTTAACAAGAACATAGTTGGTCTGTCTGACGCGATCGCCTTGAACGAACTAAACTCTGATCATTTACCAATTAAAATTATATGGTCTGTACAGATGTTTTCCGAATCTCCTTCTGGGACAACTCTTTTAAAAGACGTAGACTGGCCGCGCTACAGGGACTTTCTGAACCGAAACACCACAATAAATAACAACATACAGAACATTGAACAATTAGAGGACGAAGTACTGAAGCTAACGACCAACATACAAAATGCACGAGACTTGGTAGGGAGACGAATAAAAATTAAGCATAAAGAAGACAGACTGCCAAACGAAATTTTAGACCTAATTAAGTCCAAAAACAGAGTACGTTGCATGTGGCAAAGGTACAAAAGACCAATTGACAGATAAAGACTGAACGAGCTGCAACGTACAATAAGAGACAAAATTAATAAACATAAGAATGACGCCTGGACAGACATTATAAATGGACTGTCGGTTCAGGATTGCTCCCTGTGGCGTATGACGAATAGACTAAAGAAAAAATTTCACAAAATCCCCACCCTTAATGACAACCGAGCACAAACGGACAAGGAGAAGTCAGAGTGCATTGCCGATGCCCTGGCGGCAGTCTGCACTTCTCCCGACAATATCTCCCAAGATCAGAATCACATAACAAACAGAACAATTAACTTTACAAGACGCAAATACCCAATTCCTCCGACGGTTCTTTCACACTTAATCATCAGGCCCGGGGAACTCTCTGAAATAATCAAGGGCTTGCCGCTGCACAAGGCCCCGGGACCTGATGGAATATCAAATATCTTACTTAAAAATCTTCCTAGGAAAACATTTGTGCAGATCATGTACATTATCAATGCTATGTATGTCATGCAGCACTTTCCCAAAAAGTGGAAGGAGGCCATTATTATTCCTTTGTTGAAACCGGACAAAAACCCGACATTGCCAGACTCTTACAGACCGATTGCTCTGACAAACACCTTGTCGAAAGTCGCCGAAAAGGCCATACTTCGACAAATAAACCGACTAGACTTACTCAACAATATTCCGGACGAACAATTTGGCTTTCGACAAGGGCACGGAACAACTCAGATCGTGACGAAGGTTCTCTCTGATGTCAAGAGCAAGTTTAACACACAGCAAAACACGGTCATGCTGTCGCTTGACATCAAGAGAGCCTTTGACACGGTCTGGCACCACGGACTCTTATTTAAATTACTGACAATTCATAATTTCCCTTTGCATCTGATTACACTAATACATACCTACCTGACAAACAGGACATTTTTCGTCAGGGTAGAGGGCGAGTTATCGACACCGAGAGTGGTGAATGCGGGGGTGCCGCAGGGAACAGTATTGTCTCCAATACTGTACAATCTTTACACAGCGGACTTCCCCCGTTACCCCCTCACCAACCTGGCTCTCTATGCCGATGATGTGCTCATCTATGCGCACTCGTTTTATGCGGAAGCGGCAAAAAGGCAAATTCAAACGCATGTCAATATGCTGGCCCCATACTTCGATAAATGGAAGATTGCCGTAAATCCGCCTAAAACGGTGTGTGCAGTACTGACGAAGAAATTCACAAATAATAAAATTTTCATTCCCATCAAAATTAATGATCAATTCATCCGCCCTCAGCGAAGACTTACATACCTTGGTGTGACGGTAGATGAAAGAATGTCATTTAAACCGCACATTTCGAATGCATTGAAAAAGGGTTTTGCAGCAATGCAAAGCCTTTATTCAATTTTGAATAAAAAATCATCGCTTTCTCCTCAGAATAAGCGCATCATATATCGTCAAATCATTAGACCTGTCTTGACATATGCATCCCCAGTGTGGTGCAGCGCCTCGAAGACTCAAATGGATCGCCTGAAGAGATTCGAGAATAAAATTCTGCGATGTGTGACTGCCTCCGACCGGTATACACGCATCGTAGATCTGCACCAAATGGCGGATGTTGAGGACATCACAACACTCATAGCAGAGCAATCTATTAAATTTTACAATACCAAACTTCAGGCTTCACCACTAACAAGAAACATTACAAACGCTAGACATGACGACAACATAGTTGTCAAACATAAGCCACTCTACCATAAGCTGCCCATATACTTCTTGCCGCCTGATGGTGGCCCTTGATTCCAAAACTTTTTATAAAACATTGTGAATAGCGATCCCATTGGGCCGGTGGGACGTGTGGGTAGTTTAAGACTTGACAAATCAAAATTGACATAAAACGACAAAAATAGACCCCCCAATCTAAACAATGGCCAAATTTCGCTTTGAGCGATCATTTTGGTGGTTTCTTGCTCGAATATGATTGTCCGTCACGGGCAGTCATCACTTCAGGCCTTGTGTATGTTACCTATTTAAGCAGGTTTTTTCCAATTTTTCCTGCAGACGTCTGTTTCTCGTAGCAATTCCAGCAGATTATAATCGTATGTGACGGAACTAATTTGAGCCATTGGCAATCACGCTCCCTACTTGCACGATGAGGTCTCTGACCGGAGCGAAGGCATAATAATAAATAAATAATAAAAGTGTGTGTTAAATACCAAAAAAGGGACAAACATCGTCCCGGTGATGGCTGTGACATCACTTCAGGGGCACCTACAGTAAGCAATGCATTGCATTGTAAAGCATAGGTGCCACCAACTCTAATGTATATAGTTAAGGTTTAGTTTTAGTATTTTTTCCCCTTCTCTTCCTTTCTTCTTATAGTTTCTCCTCCATCTTTATGTATATATGTCTACTAATTTTAGGATTTTTGTACATACTGTACATTGTAGGGAATTGTAAATATGTATATTTGGGGATGAGTGGGGGGGGGGGGGTATTTGTAGGAGAGTGAGGAGAGTTCAAGGCTCCTGGGGGGACTATATCTTGGGGCTATGCCATTTAACTTTATATTTGTATTGTAACCACACAATTGAAAGCTTTATAATAATAAAGAATGTTTAAAAGTAAAAGTAGTTCTCGTCCGATCACTGAAGTTAACCTACGTCGGGCGCGGTTAGTACTTGGATGGGTGACCGCTTGGGAATACCGCGTGCTGTTGCCTTTTTTTATTTCCCAAATAAACGATCATGCACAAGTTATTCGGGTTGACTAACAAAAAGAATTTAGATAATATTTTTTTTTTCATTCATAATTTCGTAGGCAAATGTCTGTATGTATGCATAAATCCACTAAATCATTGTTTATTGCTGTCACTGTCATGAAATAAAACGCATTTTATGTATGAACATCGAAGTTCCCAGTTAAACGTACTTGCGTCGAAGAAAGTTAAATGAGTTAATGAGTTAAATTCACCCGTATATCAATTAATCATTAAACAAATACGAGTAATTATAATTCAGTTTTGTAACAAAGTATGTTATTGTTAACAAAAATGTATTTTTTACAAGATATACTGATTGGTCAATATATTCTATTGAGTATGCGCCTATATGTACCACCATTGTTTGTAAGGAATTTTCAGTTGTATCCCTTTTCACGAAGATATATAATGACCAGAAGAAGCATGGGGACGACTTAACTCTATTTAATAAATTTTCGACTTATACCCCTTTTCCCACCCATGTGCCCATTATTATTGCTCGGTTCCGTTCACAACAACTAAACGAAACTAATTTAATGATAGTTCCTGCAAATAAGATATAGACGAACTATATATTTTTGGAATCGGGAAAGAAAGGTCTTTAATAAAAATAAAAATATACAAAAATATACGTATTTGTTAATTTTTCTTTCAGATTGCCTTTCGTTTATTTTTTTTTTTTAATTTTCTGGCGGTTTAGATAAAATCCCACAACTCCTACATTTTTCTTGTCTCTCTTACAGGGAACTCTGTTGATATGACCAAAAATATCTATGAAAACCCTGTATAAGGTTTAATCTATAGTTGTAAATATGGGGGCTTTAGCCACTCTAGTCCCCCTTCCTCCCTTTGCGGGCCTAATGAAAATGCTGTCGAGTGTTATACTTGAGCAGAACAATTATTAATTATTATAAAGAGGCTTAAAGACGTTTGTTCCTGTCCTTTTCGCCTAACTAAAAAGGATAGTTGTGCCTACCTAAACAACCATAACTACTTAATCAAAAAATGCCAAGCTTTGGATAGTAAAGAATCTGACTAAATATTATATTGTAAATATCTGTTTTGTTTATTTTTAAGTCTGTTTGGTACGTTTTTCTGTTTCGGTTGTGACACGTTTTTATTCCTTGTTAAATATCTATTATTATAAACTACAACATTGTTTCTGCTTTGAAATAAAATTAATGTGTACCCTCTTTCCTTTGATTCTTTTATTACTTGTTATTTTTGATACTTTGGTAAGTTAACACTATAAAAATAAAACAAAAGATCATATTTCTAAGCTAAAAAAAATTATGACCTTTTACAAAAAATATAATATTCTTCTAAAAATGGGTTATGTCATACCCCGGTGCACCAAAGTTGTACTTTTTCGCTAGTGTATTAACGCAGGGTTAAAGAAATTTGAGGAAGCTGCCACCAATTCTTCCTAATTCTCACGTAAGTTGCTAATTATAGTTAGTATTAAAATGCATTTTTTGAAATAAAACTCACCTTCTTGACGTCACCTTTAAGAGCATTTAGCTGACCTATGATACATATAAGTTTTTGGTTTTTCGTGATCAATTTATCCTTAAAATAAAGTAAAAGTTTTACCCTTCATATCAATTTTTCTAACTTTTCTAATCGTAAGTAATCTTTTTTAACTATTATAGTAGGGTAGTTGTGAGCCCCCCCCCCCCCCTCTGCTTGTTGAGTCGTGGAAACGGCCCTTAAATATTTTACTTTTCCCATAAACATATATCATTGGCACGAGTATACAAGCTCAATTAACCACAATAAGGTATATAACAATTGTCGCACGCTTAATATCCACCGTTGCGTTATTTATATTACCAGCACCAATCTTGGCGCTCACCAGTCTTTTCCTATCAACTATAGTAGCGTGGTCGGGTCGGGATTAAAGGAAACGGTTTTGAAAACAAAATTCATTGTGGAAAAAAGAACATTAATAAGAAAAAAATTTCCAAAAAGGAAACATAAAATAGGGTTTGTCTAATAGAATCGCGCGTCCGCTGTGACCGGATTATTTTTGGAAAGAATAGTTTTTTTTTTAATTTTTTGGTAAGTCATATTCCTTAACATAGTAGAATTTTTTTCAAATTTTATTTTGAGTTTAATTAGGCGACAGACAGTTTATTAATAAAAATTGTGTTATTGAATAATGTAACTATCCAACAGTTTGTAATGACTTCTTAAAAAAGAACCTGTTACTGTTACATGCCCTTTTAAATTCGAATGAACTTATATCAGAAGGTTGCCAATTTTTATAATAATGGTGCCCTTCCTTTTGTAAGTGACGTTTTATCATTTCTATATAATTTAAAACCACTTTGTTATAGATGAAATATTATATACAAGGTGTCCGATTTTTATTGAGCCATTACGCAATTGGTCATACTGAAGAGATACATTGTTGGGGGATAAATATACTTAATAAATTCTTGTTAAGTATTTTTCTTTAGTTTATCAATATCAAATCAGTACATGACCTATGTAATTATTCAAGATTATTTGAATAATTCTTTTATGATTCGATGAGAAAATGAACACTAATTCAAGAAAGCGCTAGTTATCAAGTTTGACAAATCCCTGCAGTTTTCTTTACCTGTACGTTGTCTGACCCAAATTATGCTGAAGGCGCCATTCTTCATTTTAAAGGGGCCTTTATTTGATTGCGAACCTCAATACCCCAGTGCACTCAGTACTTGGCATAAAGCTGCTTTTTTTGGGGATGTTTAGTATTTGCCAGCCTATTTATCATATTAAAAGTTCCCCACCCTCTGGGGTGGGGATCCCCCCCCCCAATATACATTTTTTATTTATTTTTAAATTATCCCCGTTATGGATAATTTTGAGGGAAAAAGTGAAGATGGAAACAAGAAACCCCATAAAGTTTTACACAAGTTGACTATATTAAATAATAATATTTTGAAACAGTAGCGTAACACAGAGGCTTAAAATATCAATAAAAATAAACTTTATGTTATGGACATTTTTTTTTCAATTCCTAGTATAAAACTAAAATTTTAAATATTTCTTAAATACAGGTATTTAATACATTGGCGTACTAGAATTGCTCAAAATGGACTTTAAAGTGTAACAATTAAAATAAAAAAAAATGCATAGAATAAATAAAAATATACAGGGTGGCGCATCGAAAACGAAACAGAGACATTTACTGGCAGCTCAGTTCCATTTTGGAAAAACGCTCAGGCCCGTCGATTTTGTTTCGAGTGATACCTTATTTTAAAGGTCTTTTAATTCCCTTTAAAATGATGTAAAATTCATGTACTTCAGTTCAGTAATTTTGGAGATTTATTGATTTAAAGCTTAAAGTAGACTTTAACAGGTACATCAAATTAGTTTGTACTACTTTCAGAAGAAATTTGAGTAAAAGCATTTACTTAATAAGTAAATGCTTTTCTTCACTACGCCCATGGTTTGTTTATCATTTTGGTGTTGAAAATAGCGATTGGAGCGTTTTTTGTGGTAAAAAAAGTTGTTTCTTGAAGAAAGATAAGAAGGGAATGTCTCGTACTTATTTTAAATATGAATTAAGTACATAGTTTGCGATTGATTCGACCAAACTTTGTTGTTAAAATACCTTTTAACGCTTTATACCTAAATTAATCATGGTATATTCCACGGCAGAAAGGGTTGAAATTATCGACATATTTTTCGGAAATAATCAGTACGCTAATAGTACAGCAGAAATATTTAATGAGCGACATGAGAACAGTAACGTGCATCAAAAATATGTTCTAGAACTTGTAGCTAAATTTTGGGAAACTGGATCAGTCGCCAATAAAAAACGCAACATTGAAAATCCTATAAGGAACGAAGCAATGGAAGTGGGGGTTTTAGGGCAAGTTTATGTAGATCCTACGTTAAGTACCCGCAAATTGGATACTGTGTGTGGTGTTAGTCGATGTAGTATCCAACGGATTCTAAAGGTCCATAGTTTTCATCCGTATAAAATTTACCTTGTACAAGAATTTAATGAAGACGATTTTGATCGGCGATTACAATTTTGTGAAGATATGAGTGAACGAATTATAAACGATGAACATTTTCTATTCAACACTTGCTTTTCCGACGAATGTTCCTTTTTCTTAAATGGCGTAAGAAATCGTCATAACTGCCGATATTGGTCCGATTCTAATCCCAGAATTTATCGTGAGGTACACACACAGCAGCCACAAAAAATAAATGTTTGGGCTGGTATTTTTGGCGATCATTTAGTTGGTCCTTTTTTCTTACCTGGAAATTTGACCGGTGAAATGTATTTGGAATTACTGCAAGACGCCATAGATCCTGCATTAACAGCCATAATTGAAAATCAGAATGATCGGCGGTACATTGCGAATAGGTTGATGTTCCAACAGGATGGTGCCCCACCACATTACGCATAACGTGTTCGACAATATTTAGATCGGACGTTTCCAGGTCCATGGATTGGTAGAAGAGGTGCCATTGAATCGCCCCCAAGATCGCCAGATTTATCACCTTTGGATTTCTTTCTGTGGGGTCACTTAAGGAGCAAAATCTATGCTACTCAGCCAACATCGTTAGAAGATTTGCGACAAAGGATTGTGAACGAGTGCCTTCAAATTACTCCTCAAATATTGCAAAATGTGCGGCAACGTTTTGAGCAAAATCTTTATTACTGCATGGAGAGTCATGGTGGTCATTTCCAACATTTACTTGGCTGACGGGTCAGTTCATTTTTCATTTTTACACTACATTCCTGCCAAATGTATTGATCTCCACTAATGATGATGTATTAGAGTTTTATTTAAGATTTAAATCAATAAATCTCCAAAACTACTGAACTGAAGTACATGAATTTCACATCATTATAAAGGGAATTGCAGGACTTTTAAAATAAGGTATCACTCGACCCCCCTTTCCATTTAAGATTTTAGGGGTGGTGCCACCCCCGCCCAGGGGTTGCACGTGTTAACGTGATTTTTTGCAAATTTTGTGTCCCCCTCGAAAAAAAGATCGACGGGTCTGAGCGTTTTGCCAAAAAAGAACTGAGCTGCCAGTAAATTACTCTGTTTCGATTTCCATGCGCCACCCTGTATAATAAACTTTCATCAAAAATTACTTTAAAAGTACGAATGTACGAATATTTATTTACCAGAGTTAGAGGAAAATTCTAGAATATCCTTGTACTCCTGAAAACAATTACTGCATGCATTGTCTTGGCACTGTTCACATGGATTAGAGCAGTTTTGCCTTTCTGCAGTCGATCTTGCAGTTACAAGAAATTTGTCTGTACAGGGTGTCCAGTTTTCTATGGCTTGACGGGGTATCTTCGTTATTAGTAAAGATAGAAGAAAACGGTTTTCGCAGCTACTTTTTTGTAAAACAAAAGATGGCCCAATCAGAATTTTTCTAGTCCCCCTTGTTTTTGGTATACGGGATGATTTTTAAAATTTTACATTTTAGGAGCCCATATTAGCTTATCAAAGAGAAAACAAATGCTTTTTTTTGTAGTTTTTTACGTAGAATCCAGTGACGTACTCATTTGTATTCTAGGTTCAATAGTTTCCGAGAAAAACTTGCTTTTTTTTAAATGGGGCACCCTATATATTTTTTAATAATATAATTTAGTTTATAACAAGCTTCTCAGGAATGTTTAATACCTTATTTCTATTTTTAATATTAAGCACGAAATTTACGTTTCATAAAGAATATACAGTAGAATTTTATTATATTAGCTATTTTTTTCCTTTTCACTTTTTTTGCAAAAGTAACCATAACCGAGAAAACTTTAAAAAACCAAAAAAATGCAAATTAGAGGAGGGAAACTTTTAGTATGATAAGTAGGACGGCAAGAAAATAAACATACCCGAAGAAACAGCTTTATGTGATGTTCTGCCCAGCGTACCATATAAAATTTTATGACTGCACTGGCCTACAAGTACTGCTTTATTCGAACGTATTAAGCATATTCTTAACGACATACGACAGTTAGAATTAATAATTAGGTAATTATAAAATTTTATTAAAACATTTTCAAATATGGTTTTTGCTAATTGACTAAAGAACCTTTTTTATAAAAGTCATGTAGAAGAAGAATTTTTATTTATTAGGGATATAATTGAACTGTTCAAAAGGCTTAATATTTAAATCAGCTAATGAAGAAATCACCTAGACATGGAAACTTTAAATTTTAATCCGGTCTAATTACGCTTTAAACCAATAAATATATAAAATAGAATAACTAATTTTAGAATTATTAATCTTCAAAACAAAAATGTTACAAAATAATTAAATAATACATGAAAAATAAGTTTTCAGCGACATACCTTGTTGTTGTTTTCAAGACAATGAAAAATACTATTTTATTAGTTTTGAGATTTTGTCGTTTTGGAATAGTAGTTTTTTGTCGTTTAATGTTCTTGGAAAATTTTACTTGGTTCTATTAATAGTAACATAATTATAATCGAGTTAAAAAGAGTTTTATTAATACAGTTTTGTCATAATAGAGATACCCTGTTCAACAACTGAAGTGGATGCCTAAAATTTAAGTGTAGATATTTGAAATGGAGCTATATTAAATAAAACTTTATTCAATATTATATACACCTAACGAAGGCAACCAAGAAAATAAATCCTCAATAAGGAAAAAAGAGTAAATAAAAATAGAGCGTAAATTCAAAGAAAAAACAACAACTTTAGAAGCTTCAACAACTTTCCTACATTTACTTTTAACAAGATTTTTAAATGCAAATATTTTAATTATCCACTTAAATTTTTGAGTAGTGTAAATTAAGAACTAGAGCCATGGACCATTCTTTGCATGGGACTAAAGATAAGTAATGTTTCCGATTTCACATCGTAATCAATTAGTTTATGTCTCTTGCTTTGTGTCAATATTATTAATAGTGAAATAGCCAGACCGCAAAGATGCATTTAGAATTTTATATACAGGGTTTCCTAAAAGATATGGTCCATAGTTGAGGATTGGGTAGATCGGTTTAAAATAGGGACCGAAGGTCATGTAACATTTTGTTCTATATCCCTCCTTACCGAGCTACAGGCTCATGTAGGGGAGACTCTGAACATATCTTTTCTTAATGTTTTCGAAACTGATAAAAATACAAACCTGAAATTGAGGTATTCCAGTAAGCTTAACACGTCGAATCGAACTATTATAGTTAAAATGGCAAGAAACTAAAAGTGCCGCCAGAAATAGGGGAGGACGGGGTTAAAAACATACCTAACTTTTTTTATATTGATTTTTATATATTTTTTATCACAAAAGTAGAAAACTTCAACATTTCTTGCGAATAAAAGTTACTCATAGTTGAATACGATTTATAGTATCGTTTTCGAGTAAAAGCGATTTAGAAACTATCTTGCATGCGAAAAAGAAAACATAATTAATATTGTTTACCCACATTTTGATATTTTTTATGATCTCATTTATTAAAAAGGTCATCATACCTAAATTCCTGCTACAATACGTTCCTCTTAAAAGCGTTAAAACTTACTTATTTGATCACTTTTAACTTTCGTCAATTTTTTCACTAGCTAAATACAATGATTTTGGCATACAAGATAATGCTTTGGTCGATTTATCTCGAAAACGACGCAATAAATCATGTCTAACAAATACAACCCTGTTTTTGCAAAACAAGTTTCATGTTTTCTAATTTTTCATAAAATAGTAAAAAAGTTTAATTGAAAAAAACTTAAGTATATTTTACCTTTTTAAATCCTGGACTTTAAAAGTCATCTTCTTCTCACCGGATTTCGGATTTGTAGGCCTTATTTTCTGTTGCCCTTAAGTTTACTTTACTTTGTATTGAATATTTTTTGGTTGCTGTTAGTGGGGCGGCAGGAAAACCACTTACGTAGGATTTTTGGGCTTGCCTATCTTCCTTGTTAGAGTCAAGTCCGCTCATCAGGACCTTAAGAGGCCGAATATTTAGGATCACCCCTCACCATTGTGAACCCCTAACAAAGCATTTAGGACCCTAGAAGCTCCCACTAGGGTCTTTCATCCTCACGTCTTGAGATTTTCTTTTCAACCATCTTTCATCCCCATGGGAAAAAATCCACCGACTTTGTTTCGTTAAGAAGTTTTTTTCCATCACGGTCTAGACAGATAAGTGTAGGTTTAAGTACTAACAACTTTCATTAATATTAACAAAGTAAGCAATTTTTTTATTAATTAATTGAGTCCTATTTATACAGCTTCCCCCTTTTTCTTTTCACTTGTACTTGCGTGATGTCACGACCATCTTTGAGGTTTCCAGCTTTTCCTGTGGTAAAATTCAAATTCAAATTCAAATTCAAATAGTTTATTGTGCGAACATAATATAACACAAATGGACATGGTACATAAAATGATACAAACACCAAGCCCTACTAATTATAAAAGTAAAAATTTAGATATATGATCGTCTAAAACACTAATTACAAGGGGAAAAAGAAATAAATCTTAGACAATTTTAAGGTAGGTACATTAAATTAAAAATAAATTACATTAAAATAGGTCATAAAGGAGAGAGAAGGCTCAGGGAGAGCATTTTTTTTTTTATTTTTTAATAGTCAATTAAATGCAATTTAGATTGACATTGCGCCTAAAATTGTCATTTATGAATTCGGCCTTTAATCTAGTTTTTAAAGTCGGAATGGAGACATTACGAAGATCCAGCAGATTGTTGCGGACGAAAGGAGCACAGTAGGAAAAGGATGCCCGAAACGAAGATGTTTTATGTTTGGGGATATCCAAACGATAATCGATTTCTCTTAAGCCTCTAGTATGTATATCAGTCCGTCTTTTTAATTTAGTAACCAAGTACTGTGGAATACCAGAATTAAGGATTCTTTGTATAAAACAGGCATAGTGAATAAAGCGAGATTCATTAAGCTTGAGCAGTTTAAGTTCACGTAAATATGGTGTTATATGAGCGAACCTAGGCACAGGCGTCACAAAACGGACAGCATGATTAAACATCTTCTGCAGCTGGTTGCGAGCCTCATTAGTAATGCAAGGACCATAGACAACATCACAGAAGTTGAAGTGGGACATAACCAAGGAAACAACAAGTGTTTTCTTAGTTTCGGAGTCAAGGAGATCCTTAAATGGTAGTAGGTATTTACGGCTGAGATATGCCTTCTGACAGATAAGATTAACATGTTTATTAAACTTGAGATGAGAATCTATAATAAGTCCTAGATTCCTGGCTGACTTTACAGTGGAGATTGGATCACCACAAATACTCAGTGGAAGTTCACTACAGGAATGCAGAACTTGTGGCGAACCGACAAGGAGATGGACTGTTTTAGAAGGATTCAGCACGAGACCATTCTTCTCAGACCACGCTCTCACAAGGCCCAAGTCAGTATTAATAAATGAGCACGCTTGACTCCTGTCGTTTGGTGAAAACTGGAAGATGAGTTGGATATCATCAGCAAACATATGAAGTTCACAATGCTCTGGGACATTCTCCAGGTCAGCCAATAAGATTGAGAAAAGGAGAGGACCCAAGACAGATCCCTGGGGGACACCGGACTGTAGTTCTTTCAGTGATGATATGGATATGGAAGTCATCGTTATTATCCAACATAGTTTTTTGATATCTATGTTTTAAGTAGCTGGCTAACCAGTCATTAATATTGTTCAGAATCCCATAGTGATCAAGTTTGGCCAATAAACAGTCAAAATGAACAGTATCAAATGCCTTAGACAGATCTAGCAGAGTAACCGAGGTAAGTTTTTGATTTTCAAAACCATGGAAGCATTCATCGACGATCGAACAAAGGCTGGTGCATGCCCCAAACCCCTTCCTAAAGCCAGACTGCCTAATGGGTAAAATAGAGTTCAGCTCCAAGAACAATGATAATTGATGGTGAAGGACAGATTCAGCTATTTTGAGGGGGACGGAAAGCAGGCTTATCGGTCGAAGATCACTAAAGTTATTTATTCTGGCATTCTGCTTTTTCCCTATAGGCCTAATAATAGCCACCTTCCAGACGTCAGGAACTACACCCGTCTCGAACGATACATTTATTAAATGAGTTAGGGGTCTTAAGATGTACACCAAGGCCAACTGGAGCATTTTAGCAGAGATGTTATCATGTCCCATTATGTGTGGCTTTTGCTTCAGGATTAAGTGCTTTATCAAATTCTCATCGACGTGAGAAAACTGAAATGAGGTGGTAGCGTGAGGAGATGAGAGAAATTGAGTAATATAGTGACAATCAGGGCTCGTTTTAGGGATGCTATCCACAAAAAAATCGTTGATAGCCTCAGCATCATGCAACTGAGGATCCAGAACCAGTGAGTGATCACTATGATGGATATTCCAGCTCCTTAAGTGAGACCACATTCTTCTGCCATCACGACGGCAGTCCCTAAGTACCATAGAGAAATATGCTCTTTTCTCGCTAAGAAGTGCTGCGTTGTATGTATTCCGCAGATCGCAGTAGTAACGCCTATGCTCAGGTTTTCGGGTACGTTTAAACTTTGACCAAGAGTTTCTCGTTAGTCTGCGAAGCCTTTTAAGGGTGTCTGTGAACCAGGGATTAGGTTGTTTTGATTTTTTATAGGTAATCGTGACTAGGGGAGCATGTTTGTTAAATAATGACACGAGATTATTGTTAAAAAACGCTATCTTTTCATTTATATCAGACATATAATACAAAGAATCCCAGTTTATCTGGGCTGCATCAAAATTAAACTCATCAGTATTAAAATTTTTAAAGGCTCTCACAGTCTTGACAACCATACTGGAGCACTCACTTTCAAGATCAAGTGCACATGAAATTAAGTTGTGGTCGGACAGATTCAGTTCAGAAACAGAAGCATTAATTAGTTGTAAGTTAGAATTAGTAATGATGACATCAATCAAAGATTCCGTGTCCCCAGTAACACGAGTAGGAGACCGAATGACTTGACAACAATCGTAGACACCTAAGTAGTTATTGAAAAATCTAGTCATGGGAGAATTATTAAGTAGATTTATATTTAGGTCGCCCATAACCACAAAGTTACTGATACCATTCGCGTTAAAAAAAAGTATTATGTCTCCCAGAGCCGAGACATTAGTATAATTGGAATCAGGAGTTCTGTAAAAGGCTGCAAGTCCAAATGGACTTTTATTTAAAATTAATTTTAGAGCAATAAATTCAAAATTAATAATGTCAGAATCCATTGGTACATCAAGTTGCTTAAACTGTACTCGATTACTCACGAATACCCCAACACCACCACCCCTGCCATCTCGGTCACGCCTCACAAATGTAAAACCATCTATGGTACAGAATGAATCAGGAATTTTGGCATTAAGCCACGTTTCACTTATACATAATGCGGTGAATTGGGGACTTGATTCCACGACAAGTGATTTAATATCATTAATTTTTTTAGAAATTGATCTGATGTTAATATGCCCAAAACGAATTTTAGAGACTATTTTAGAATTTTTAACCTTATTAAAATTTTTTTGTTTGTTACGATAAGATGGATGAGACGTAGGTCGAGTGGCAGAGGAGTGATGGGATCCACCTAGCTCAGCAACCTCACAAAGCTGTGGAGCGCAGTCTTCTTCCACGAAAAAACTTGTTCTTAGATAATGGATTGGACACAGTTGGTAATGGTCTGAGCGTAGTCGAGTGTTCAGAAACGATATTAGGCTCCGTGGCTGTCATTGAAGTTCTCTTCAGAGGGGAAATCACGACCAAATAATCAAAGTCTTCACCGTCACACCGCGCATCTGGCCCAGATGAGGGGTCCACATGTCTCGAAATGCAGGGTTCTACACTCAAAGCGTCAAGGCGGGCTTGAAAGGTTTCGTGCATCTCACGATAGTAGGAGTCAGAGCTGGCAAGAATCAACTCGGAGAAATGTCGAGCAACTTTTCTTCTGCCAGGGACTGAGAGTCTAGGTAGGCCTTGTCTAGTAGTATATAGATCCTCAGAGCCCAGACTATTTAAATCAAAAATACGTGTGCTATTAGTTGATAATTTGTTAGAGGACGTTAAGGAGAAAACTGACCGATTGATCTGATCCGGCACAGGTGACGATTCAAGATCAGGAACTGTAGTCAAGATTACATTGGTCTGGAGGCCCATAACGAGAATACGAGTCAGAGTAGATTCAGACAAATCAGATCCCATAAGGGCATCCGCGAGACCACCCTGAATTATCACAAAGTCTCTCTTGGAAAATTCCCAGCATAATCTGACAATGTCCTCAGTTACACGGTCTAAAGTTGCATTGAACTTAGAAATTTCGAGGACATGGTAATCACAGCCCAATGTGTTACGTAACAGTTTAGAGTAACTTCCCAAAAGACCGTCATTCAGAACAAGCACATTACTAATTATATTGTCAGTGCGACGTTTGGGGCAAAATTGTGTTTGGGGAGATGATGACCTATCTAATAAAGTTTGAGTTGACTTTTCGAGCTGGGTGGAGGAGTTACTAACAGGTTTCACCCTGTCCAAATCATTCGCCAAGCTTTTCGTCTGTATTTCGAGATCTTTAATTTGATTTAGTAGCTGCTTGTTGACTATACTGAGCTCCCTCACCTGGATTTCAAATTCCTTAACTCTACCAAGACCAACCCTGCATTCCTCACATTCTTTTTTAGAATCTATGGAAGCTTTAGACAGTTTTTCTTTTAGAATTTTAATCGATGCCTTATAGTTATTTATATCTTGGTTAAACTGCTCCTCCACATCATAGGCATCAATTTCGAAAGTAGAAATGCGTTTATTTAGTTTGTTAATGTGTTCGTCTTTCTGAGCTATCTCACTTTTCAAATCGTCAATGTGAGAAACAAAAGCCTCAATTTGAGCATTCTCCGCAGCCTCATTAGCACATCTGTTAGGGCAAAAAATAGTGTGTCTATTAAGCTGGTGGCGCTTATTATACCCCCTCCCGCGAGCTAGGGCAATTGGCAAGCGTGCTTCACGGCTGGTTCTCTGCGTGTTCTCTGGCCACCACTTTTATTAGTTTCTTTTGATTGTTGATTAAATTCATTTAAATTTTTTTTCATTTTTCAATAGCCGTCTACTACGGTTTTGCTTGTTCAGCGGTGCTCATTATAGCATCGCTGAAAAATACCATAACTTTTTTTTTAAATAAAATAAGTAAGTTTTTTTTTTTATTTTACTTATTTAGTTTATTAGTTTATTTTCAATAAAAAACAACAGAAGTACGCGTTTCAATTTTGATCGTTCAAACTTGGTTTTAGCCTTAGCTCCAGAAACGTTTTGAATGGTAAAAATTGAAAACTGTTTCTAAGAGAGTATTTTAAGTAGAATTTAGTGGCGCGGTTACTTTCTTCTGTCCTACTTTTCGAGATTTAAAGCGAACATATGATTTTTTAAATAGAACACCCTGTATATGTTTCTCTTATTTGATTGGGCTATTTTGAAGCTTTACAGAAATATATAATAGTTGAGACTTATTTTAAACAATAAACACACAAATGTCCAACTTATTAAAAGAGCCGATATTTTTACATTTTTTAAATAAAACATGGAATATTAAAAGAACGTTGCATTTAAGAGCATTTATGATAATTGCATAAAAATGCTGGAATTGTCTGTATATTACAGTGAGGACATAAAGTCTAGAAAACTACCTTTTGCAAGTAAACGAAGCACCTGAATAAAAAACGCTCGGACACGTCGATTTTATTTATGTCTTCTATCCTCTAAGATTTCTGAGATATATACAGGGTGCTTCAAGAAAGCTGGGCAGCTGTTAACTTCTTTTTTTTTAATGGAACATCCTGTATATTTTTGCATTTTTGGATTCTACGGACAATTCTAAGTATATTTCATATAGGATGTCCTTTATACCTAAATTCAATTGTTTTTAAAATATTGCCAGTTGAAATTATACATTTTTTCATTAAGAGAAAAACCATGATACAACGTAAAATCTAGGAGAAATGTAGTAACTTGATGTCACTTTGACTCGTTGTCACTATGACAACTGTGCCAATTTTTAACATACTGTAGGACAGTTCTGTTACTGTCAAGTTATTAAAAATGCTCTCAGAGCGAGAAAGAATGGAAATTCTGATGATGTTTGGCTGGGGAGATCGCCAAAGACATTTGGGCGAAGTTTGTGAACTTTTTAATAACACATATCCAGAGCGCGGACAAGAAATTACGATATCTACAGTCACCAAAATTGTCAATAAGTTCCTTGAACATGGTTGTGTAAAAGATCTTCCCAGGACAGGTAGGCCGAAACTAGATGATAATAAGAAATTAGATGTTTTACTCAGTTATAACGAAAATCCAGATTTACCTACAAGTCAAGCAGCATTAGATTTGTCCATTGGTCAAACATCGGTAAAAAATATTTTAAAAAAGGCAAAGTATCATCCATACAAAATAAGATTAATACATGAATTAAATGAAGACGACTATGACCGCCGAATTCAGTTTTGCGAAAATATGCAAGAGCGGTGCAATATAGATCCATTTTTTTGTAGAAATATTTTATTTTCCGATGAAGCTACCTTTTTTCTTAATGGTACTGTCAACCGACAAAACTGTAGATACTGGTCCACAGAGAATACTCATTGGGCTCAAGTGGCTCATACGCAACATCCCGAAAAAATTAATGTTTGGGCTGGAATATTTCAAGACAGGATTATAGGTCCGTATTTTTTCAACGTTAACTTAAACGGCGAAATTTATCTTGACTTTCTGCAACTAGAGTTGATTCCTGCCTTAGTTCAACTGTATCCAGGTAATGAGCCTGATATACCAACTCCAACTATGTGGTTTCAACAAGATGGAGCACCACCTCACTACGCGCTTACTGTTCGGCAGTATCTCAATGAGATATTTCCTAACAGGTGGATAGGACGTCGTGGCCCCGTAGAATGGCCGGCCAGGTCTCCGGATTTGACTCCCCTAGATTATATTCTGTGGGGATATTTAAAAACCAAAGTTTATTTCAACAGACCTCCTAATATCGATGCGCTGAAAAATCGTGTAAAAGATGAAATTCGACAAATCCCACCTTTTTTCATTCGAAACGTGCAACAAGAGTTCATCGATCGGTTAGGATATTGCCAGGAAGTTAACGGACAACAGTTTCAGCATTATTTACGTTAAAATGTGTCATTTAAGTTATTGTCATTAAAAATTCAGTAAACTAGTAAGGTGTGTTTTATTTTAAAAACAATTGAATTTAGGTATAGGATATCCTATATGAAATATACTTAGAATTGTCCGTAGAATTCAAAAATGCAATAATATACAGGGTGTTCCATTAAAAAAAAGAAGTTAACAGCTGCCCAGCTTTCTTGAAGCACCCTGTATATAATCTTAGAAGATAGAAGATAATTAAATAAAATCGACGTGTCCGAGCGTTTTTTATTCAGGTGCTTCGTTTACTTGCAGAAGGTAGTTTTCCAGACTTTATGTCCTCACTGTATATTAGCAGGATGCAATTTTATTGGAAAAATTGAGTTATATTTAATTAAAGATTGTAATATTTGTGCCGATTTAAAAACACCCTGTATACGGAATCACTAAAGAAGAGAGAAAAAAGAAAGATTTTTGGTTTTTAATTCATTAGTCAATTACTCAAAATGCAACTTTTTCTATTTTGATGTTTAAATAATTTTTGCTTTTTATATTCTGTTATAAAAACTTTACTATTTCGTTTGGATGACATTTCATTTTGATAACTGCTAACAATACAAGAAACTAACCTGAATTTATCTTTGTTGAAGCTTGTACAGTTAACGACAGATAAATTCTTATACACTCCACCCATATACAGGGTGTCAATTTGAAAACTTTCCACCCTTACTATCTTTCTTGAAGTTGAAATATGAAAAATCGGAAAGACACGTCAATTTCGTTTATAAGGAGGACAGTTTAAATGAATAGTTTTAGCCTTCTTGTTTCAACCTCCTAGGAGGGGTAGATGTCACCCTTAGAATCTTAAATGAGAATGGGGGTCAAGTGGCACATCGTTTTAAAGGGCGTTCAATACTCTTTTCAGTAGTATCCTACTTGTTCCTTTTTGTCCAGAGGTGTCCAAATAATCGCGCTTCAAATTTGCAGAAACAATTAAGCTTGCCTGCATTGAGATTTTGGTTTTCAGGTTAGTGTTTACACAAAAATTATTGCATTGGGTCTCCTTGTAGTACAAATGAGTAGAAGATTAGGCTGCACCGTTAAAATCATTGAATAACAAGAAGAAAATCTAGTTTAAACAATTGATTTCTTATTTATTGATTATTTTACTTCGACAAAAATAACTTTTTATTGCGGAAGAGAGATTTCTACAATAAAATACATGGGATCTACTTACGCAATATCTTATAAGTCGTTCAAATTTTTGTCCATTTTCCTGTAAACAATAATAAAGTCTATTTTCGAACTCCTCCCTAACATTTCGGAAAACTTCACCGGGAATTAACCTGCATTCTGCAATCATCAATATTAGCAGGTTGTGTTTTTTAAACAATGGATTTAAGATGTCCCCAAAGAAAGAAGTCTAAGGGTGTTAAATCCGGTGATCTTGGAGGCCATTCAATTGGTCCCCTTCTGCCAATCCATCTATCCGGGAATCTCTCGTGTCACCACTGTCGGACCGGAAGAAAATATATTATTAAATATAAATATAAAATTAAAATATGTTAACAAATTCTCCTGTAAAACTGAATTACCCTCTGCATCAATTTGAGTTTCTAGCTCATGGGTGATAAGAGGATCAATAGTCTCTTCAAGCATATTGAGGTACAGATCACCTGTCAAGTTTCCTTTAATAAATAAAGGACCAATAATGGCATTTCCAAGAATACCAGCCCAAACATTAACTTTTTGGGGATATTGTGTATGTCCTTCTCGAAAAATATGCGGGTTTTCGTCACTCCAATATCGACAATTTTGTTTGTTCACATTTCCATTTAGAAAAAATGAACATTCATCGCTGAAACAGATATTCGGCAGAATATTAGGGATGGCGTTAACTTGACGACTCATGAATTCACAAAACTCTATTCTTCTATCAAAATCATCGTCATAGAGTTCTTGAAGTATCTGCATTCTGTATGGATGGAGTTTATGCATTTTCAGTGCTCTTCTTACAGTCTCATGTGATATTCCTGTCTGTTTTGCTACTATCCGCAAGGGGCTGCTGGGCTCTGCAGCAAATAATCCCAAAACCTCAATTTGAGCTCCTTCATTTATCACTCGTAGGTTATTTATTTTTCTATTACTCACCGAACCAGTTTCGGAGAACTTTGCCACCAAATCCAGCACATATCTGTGACTTACTTTACGATTTCGATTTCTTCCATTGAAAACCAATGCCGTCCGTCGTGCGCACTTTCCAACCTCTCCAAAAATGAAAATAATTTCAGTTCTTTCTTGAAGAGAATAAACCATTCTCATTTCTCACACTTTATGCGCTTAATAAAAGTTATCACTGAATAGCCCAACAAGCAAAAGCGAATTAACAATAATTTTCCTGTTTTGGCTACATCTTTTAAATTTGCTGACCATGTTTTGTTTTGTTAAAAAAGAACGTATTTTTAGAATTTGTTGATAGAATAGCAAGGCTTTTTGTGGAATTTCAGTGATTATTTACCTCATCCATTATAAAAGCGGGTTGATTTTCACCTGATTATTCAGCGATAATCTCCCGCTCTCCGGTGAAAATCACCCTTGTCAAAAGTGAAAATCTCACCCGTCAGAAATCCAGCGATAATCTCCCGCTCTCCGGTGAAAATCACCCTTGTCAAAACTGAAAATCTCACCCGTCAGAAATCGTTAGTTTTTTATTTGGTAAATAATCTTCAAAATACATTTCGGGATTGGGAAATAATCAGAAAATCATTCTCAGATTTTCGATAATTTCCCTATCCCTTAATATATTACTACAGATAAGTCATCGAATGAACACAAATTAACTAGGTACTCGTAGTACCATCGAAATTTTATTAGATTACTTTTGTGTAAAATTTTCGAGGTTACTTTGCCAATCCCCAAATAAAGTTTGAAACGGTATCACCCATGGGCGTAGCGACGGGGAGGCAGGGGAGGGCCATGCCCCCCCCCCCTGGAAGTTGCCACTTATTGAAATTTGATTAAAAAAACGTTAATGTTTATGATGTTTTGTGTTTATTAGTATTTGGCCCCCTAAAAAAATATCTGGCTACGCCCATGGTGCCACCTAATCTTCTAATCATTTGTACTACAAGGAGACCCAATGCAGTAATTTTTGTGTAAACACTAACCTGAAAACCAAAATCTCAATGCAGGCAAGTTTAATTGTTTCTGCAACTTTAAAACGCGATTATTCGGAAACCTCTGGATAAAAAGCAAGAAAGTAGGATACCACTGAAAAGAGAATTGAACGCCCTTTAAAACGATGTGCCACTTGACCCCCATTCCCACTTAAGATTCTAAGGGTGATATCTACCCCTCCTAGGGGGTTAAAACACGAAGGCTAAAACTATTCATTTAAAGTGTCCCCCTTACAAATAAAATTGACGTGTCTTTCCGATTTTTCATATTTTTAAGTGCCAGAGAGATATTAAGGGTGGGAAGTTTTCAAATTGACACCCTGTATAAACTCATCATAACAAATTTTCGTAAAACGGTCTCTTTACTATGCTAATTAATATACCTGGATAAAACAGCAGCTATACAGGGTGTCCGGAAATGACGATGATATTTTAAGGTATGATTCTACCAAAGAAGACATGAAAAAAGTTAAAAAAAAATATGGCCTTAAATAACCCACCGTCTTTTTGTAATTAGGCTACTGGTTTTGGAGGATGAAGGATAAAGGATGCATTTCCAAATTCAAGTAGAAAAGTTTTTATAAACCTGTGTCATCAAAAATTTGGTTTTCAAGATACAGCGTGTCAAAGTATAAAAAAACATCGGTTTTTTATTAATATCTCAAAGATCCTTTTGACGATTTTGGTGAAATTTGGCAGTGTTGCTCGTTGTGATATGACGCTAAGCCAGCACTAACTACATGATAGTTATGAGTTTCAGTGGCGTCCCGGGGGGCACTTTCAAGAATAATATTGACAAAAAAGTTGTACGTCACTGACTTGTTTAAAAATTTTATACTGTTTATGGATTAAGCAGCTAAAAATACATCTTTTATATATCTTGATATTTTTTCGCATCCTACTTCGTTTCCGAGAGAAAAAATAAAAGTCACTTCACATTGCATGTCGAAAAATTAATAAAATAAAATCAAGTTAACTTTGATTATTGATACGAAAAAATATCAAAAGACAAGAAAGTTGTATTTTTAGCTGCTTAACCTGAAAACAATATAAATTTTTTGTACAACTGTCAAAAAAAGTTGACATTTTTTCATCGCTATCGATACGTAAACCTTTTGTTTTTTTAACAGTGAAAAAAAGACTTTTTTTCACGGTGAAAAAAAGACTTTTTTTAACTGGAAAAATGATTTACAAAAAAAACGATAAAACATTACTTTTTAAAAAATGTATTGAATTTTTTTGTACAAATTTACTAATTAATTACCAACTACCAAAAAATCTCATTTGTTACAATAATAATTGATGGTGAAGTTCGAACAATTGCTTCCAATATTAATTCCCGAAGCTAGTCCACCTTGCTGCTGATCAGAAACGCTAGATATTCCTTGAAAAGTTGAGTCCACAATTGTATCAGTTATATTGATTTGTTTGGAAGTAGAGGAACAATTTAATTTATTAGAAATATCAATTTTATTACTCAAACTATATTCTATATATCCTTCTGCTATGGCGGCAGATTTCCAACCACCGTGGCGTTTTATAGATGCCATGTTACCCCCTGCATTGGCTAAGAGAGTTGCAGAACTCCTCCTAAAACAGTGACCTGTGTAGCTCTTATGCAATTCTTTTCCCAGCCATTTTGCAATCAAGCTAGGAATTTCCCCTATTTTATTTATTCCCACATGTTGGTCAACACATTTTCCTCTTGAATATTTTAAAAATAATCTCTTTTTGTGTGTATGGGACGGCCTTAGTACTCTATACTTGCGATATATCTCAATATAATCAGAATTTGAAACGGTAAACATTCTTGGGCAATAGGTCTTTGTATCCGGTATTTTAACAATCAATATAGACCCGGTATCTTCAATGTCATCAATAGTTACCTTCAATAATTCTTCACGGCGACAAGCACCGCTGATTCCCAAAATTAACGCAACCTACAATTAAAAAAATATTGAAATTACTGAAATAATACAAAATTTTGATCATCTGTACCTTATAAAGTAAATTTGTTTCATCATCAGCTTCTTGAATGAATTTATTAATATCGTCTCTCGATAAAACTTTAGATTTCTTCCCTCGGTATCCGACGTTTTTGTTCTTAATAAAAGGCACCAATTTTGAAAACTTCTTTATATCAATATTTTCTTTAACATTCAATGTACTACTCTTCAACATTGAGTAGACACTCCATAAAGTAGAAGGTTTTACAGTTTTTGATTTCTCCTCAAAATAGCATATAAGTACCTTTTCAGACACTTTTTGTATATTTTTCTTGCCGCACCATTCACGGAATTGGTTATAATTTTTCTCGTATATAAATTTTGATTTCGCCGGTAACATGTTAGCTATAGCCGAATTTGCTATATCGGCTATATCTGAAGGAATCTCGCTATCACTATCGTAATCTACATCCATTTTAAGTACTTATACTATTTATTTAAAAAATTGCAATAAATATGAACAGCTATCAACGTATGACAACAAAACAAGCAACGTGCCAACAAACCATTTCTATAGTAACGACAGGGCTGTTAACTTGATTATGTGAAATTATATGGTAAAATTTTTATTATAATATACAATTTTACCGATTAATTCAAACTTTCAGTTGTACAAAAAATGTTGTTTGTATTTCGTTTGTGAAATTCGTGTTTTAATGGCACATTCGAGAGAATTTTTCGCCTCGACCTGCGGTCTCGGCAAAAAATTGACACTCTCATATGCCATTAAAAAAACACTCACTTCAAGCACTTAATACAAAAATAACTATTGTAAGCAAGTCAGTGGCGTACATTTTCTTGTCCTTATTATTCATAAGGACGCCACTGGAACTCATAATTATCATCTATGCTAACTGTGCTAACTTAGGGTCCTATTACAGCAAATACCACTGCTACATTTCACCAAAATCGGCAAACGTATCTTTGAGATATTAATAAAGAAACGACTTTCTTTTTAACTTTGACACCCTGTATCTTGAAAACCAGACTTTTAGTTCACATGCTTATATGAACTTTTCTACTTGAATTTGGTTCAGGAATGTGCCCTTGGAATTACAGCCTAGCAATAAGTAACACCCTGTATAATATCTTCTACTATACCTACAGCGTCACCATTAAAGTCCGCACCATATGGAACTTTTTTTTATTAATGAGGTTAGTTAAAATTAAATTTCGGCAATCGTTTTTGCTTCAAATTAGACTAAGAATTATATAATCAAATGTCACCATCTGTCATTCGGTATCTGTCAAAAATTACATTTTAATCAAAAAATGCTGAAAAATGGCATTGTTTTACCGAATTTCAAAAAATTTTATTAGAAAAAGTTGTTTCTAGTACAATTCTTGGCCTAAATACAAAGTTTCAGTTTTCTAGCTCAAAGTTGATTTTTTTGCCATTTTTTCTAATTAATTTTTTTTTATTTAATGTAAGTTCGCTTAATGGATATTAAACTATTTGCTTATACCATACTCAATATTTTATTTAGTTTGTATGAGCTTTTTTTTACTAGAATGCCGTTTTTTTTTTCGAAATTTAAAATTAGAGGCAAAAAAATTTGACACAGTGTCTATATCCTAATTTAAAAATTTTAACAGATAGACGTCAGATGTTTCGTTTTTCAAATGACAAATACATCTAAATATTTGATAAAAATTTTATTTTATACTTAAAACTATCATTATTATTAAAAGGAACAAAAAGAAACTTAAATCATTTTAAATAGGTAACACAAAAGCAATATAAATTTCACATTTCAGTGTGACGTCCTTCTCGCTCTATACAAACACCCGTCCGTCTATAAACGTCTTTGACAGAATTTTGTAAAAAGCTTGGTCTTATATCGGCAAAACACTGTCTTATCGTTTGTTCCAAATGCTCGATATTTCTAAACGGTCGATTCTTATAAACTTTCTGCTTAAGATAACCCCACAGAAAAAAGTCTAGTGGGGTTATGTCAGGCGACCTGGGTGGCCAGTGACATTCTCTATCGCGCCCTATAACTCTGTTTTGAAATAATTGGTTTATGCGTTCTTTCACTGCTACAGTTTGATGTATGGGTGCACCATCAAGCTGATACCATAAGTTATGTCTATGGTGTAAGGGCATGTTATCCAAAACTTCGATAATCTCGTTATCAAGAAAATTCAGGTACCTTTCACCAGTTAAGTTTACTCTAAAGAAGTATGGTCCAATAAGCTCATCTTTCAAAATTCCACACCAAACATTGGTTTTAAAATGATACTGGTCGCGACATTCAATTGTGAAGTTAGGATTTTCTTGGGACCACCATCGGCAATTTTGTGAGCTCACGGTACCATTCGAAGAGAAAGTGGCTTCATCTGTCCATAATATCTTGTATGGAAAAAGAATATTCTCCTCATATTGTCCCTGATACCAAAACCAAAAATCAAGTCGGATATCAAAATCGCGTTCTTTTAATGTGTTTATAAACTTGGGTTTATATGCCCGAAATCGATTTTTCTGAAGAATTTTTCTAACGCTTTCCCTCTTGCACCCTGTTGAATCACTTATCTTGGTTACACTAGTTTGACCGTGGTCAATAACAGTTAAACAAACATCAAGTTGTGCTGCTTCATCGTATTTACTTGCCGCGTGAGGTTTCTTAAAATTATTTTGAACAGATCCAGTTTCTCTAAATTTTGACATTATTCTTGAAACAGTGCTTTGCTGCAAATTTTTTTCTGGATGCCTCTCATTAAAAATGGCAGATACTTGCCGGTGAGGCATATTCTCTCCACAAATTAAGACAATTTCTATTTTTTCTTGAATGGACAACATTGGTGATAACACTGAAAACTATAACTTGCGAAAATATTCAAATTTATGACATTTCTTTTATTTATTCGGCACTCTAATTCGTTCTTTTTCCATAGCCTACTTATAAAATTCAAAATTGCCTTGATATTTTATTGTGGATAAAAAGAAAATGTGTCTAAATTTTGAACTAATCTGATATCTGGGAATTTTATTATAAGTTTTTTAAACTTCTTAGGTGTATGCACTATCAAAAAAATGGAATATCTGACGTCTATCTGTTAAAATTTTTAAATTAGGATAACTTTGCACCACCTGTGTCAAATTTTTTTGCCTCTAATTTTAAATTTCGAAAAAAAATGGCATTCTAGTAAAAAAAAGCTCATATAAACTAAATAAAATATTGAGTATGGTATAAGCAAATAGTTTAATATCCATTAAGCGAACTTACATTAAATAAAAAAAAAGTTAATTAGAAAAAATGGCAAAAAAATCAACTTTGAGCTAGAAAACTGAAACTTTGTATTTAGGCCAAGAATTGTACTAGAAACAACTTTTTCTAATAAAATTTTTTGAAATTCGGTAAAACAATGCCATTTTTCAGCATTTTTTGATTAAAATGTAATTTTTGACAGATACCGAATGACAGATGGTGACATTTGATTATATAATTTTTAGTCTAATTTGAAGCAAAAACGATTGCCGAAATTTAATTTTAACTAACCTTATTAATAAAAAAAAGTTCCATATGTTGCGGACTTTAATGGTGACACTGTATAATGATGGTTGACATTTTATTTTTAAAGATTTTTGTCTTTGAAGTATAGATATTAATAGCATTGAAACATGAAATTTATAAACACGGGGAAAACCAAAAGAGAATAATAAAGCAACGAACCTAATTTAGAAAAAAATAATAGCAAAAAAAAATAGGAATATTTAATTGCTGCGCCATTGAATTCTAGCACTGATTGTAGTTTTCTCGCCATTTACAAAATTATACTTCTGGTATGATCTGTAGTTAACCTTTCCCAAATTTCTTCTACTTTATTAAATACCTCTATTTCCGTCTGCCGTTTAAAATGTGTATTGCACATTTTTGTTTACCCAAACGTATTCGATGCAATTTAAAATTTAAGAACTTCTTGAGCACCAAGGCAAACATGTTTAGTTATTTTGGTCAAGCCAGTTTCTTACATTTCTTGCTGTATGCACAGGGCAGTCCTGCTCAAGTATAAAATTATTGCTTTCATTAACCATAGCTGCATAAGAAAGAAAAATGATTTCGATTACAATATTAAAGTATATAAGAAAACAATACATGATGGAGAGGTTTAAGAAAAATTGGTTTTTTAGCTTTACTTTTTGCAAATTCATTAACAAGATTTTCCATTTCAAGTTGCTTTAAAAAGTCAGGCTTTATAGAAATGATAGCAAGATTTTCTAACCGCTCTTGGCCCATTCTAGATCGTTAATAATTTTTAATTAACGGTAATTTAGAGAATGACCTCTCGGCTGTAACTACAGAAACTGGAGTGGTTAATAATATGCGCAATGCAATCATAATGTTTGTAAATGAGTGGGTTAGGTTATTTATTGCAATGAAATTAAGTGTTTCTTCATTTTGCAGAAATTGTATTTCGTGTAACAGTTCTGTTCCGCCTATATCTTTTTCGTTTCGATCACTGTCAGTTAAGGTTTCTTCCAGTTTGTTACAAAAATTATATTGATCTTGGTCAGAATATTTGCCGAAATCCTCAACATTCCACAAAAAATTAAAAACATCAGAATGACACAATAATAGTTTAAATCTTTCATGTACGGATGAAAGAGTAATGTCTAGCATTTCTAAACATTGGATTTCACAGCATCGTTTATGACAAGGCTCATACTGTGCAGTGGCGTGTCCAGACTTTAACACAATGGGAAGCTGTTACCAGGGCCGGCGAAAGTGTTGCGTTCCCTTGCCGCGAAAGCGCTGTTCCTTGCGCCGCAGACGAAAATTTTTGGGTGCCACGCCCTTTTTTTGGGTAAATCTTGACAAATTATTACGCATATGAAGTGCATCAATTTAAAATTTATTTTTAAATATTTTAATAACAAAAAATTTGAAATTTTTTCCCCATCGGGGATGATATTTCGAATTTTCCTCAAAAATATAAGTGGAAAATCCTTTTACCACTATCTGCCACACAATACACTCACACAAAAGTCTATTCTTTCAGCCGAACTTGAACTAGCAACAGGATCCATAATTAAAATAATAATCTGTTTGAAAACAGCGTACTTTTCCCAATATTTATGCACGGTTTTAAATTTCGCCCAGACACGCGCAACTATAATTTGTTTGATGCATTAAAACAATATACGGCAGTACGCTGCCTTCCAATCGCTTCCAACAATCCGCGGGAGGCAGCCAGCGCGAATGGCGCGTCGGTATGTCTCGAAATCAATCGGGCATCACCGTGAAGTGGTCATCGAGGCAGAGAATTAGATTATGGAGTTCTTTCATCAAGGGTGCTTTATAAAAATGCGGTCGGATTCGCCCGATTTACAAATAAAATTAGGACAATTTTAAAAATTAATTGTAAGTTCTAGTAGGATTGGATTGGATTATTTCTTTTTTTAAGTAAATCGTTTAGGGGAAGCTGTGCTTCCCTAGCTTCCATGGTAAACACGCCACTGATACTGTGGTTACAGCAAGGTACGAACATTGTTCGTGGATTAATGTCTAAAATTCTTTTTTGTACACCTTGATGTTTACCCTTCATATTTCAACCATTATCACAACCTTGGCCGCGCATATTATAAATGTCTAATCCATAAATCCCCTTTAAAGGCTCCAATGGCTCAACAAATCGACGGAAACCTGCTTACGGTCTATTACGTCGATTTACGCTATTTGCGGCCATTTGGGACATATTGAAGTTTTTAGTAAAAAGTTGATTAAACCTTTACCTGTTGTATCACTTATAGGACGAAATGTTAAAAAACGTTCTTCGACAATAAATTTATTGTTGAAAAAATAGTCCATACTTTCAGTGGAGTCAATGTAATATGAAATAAAATATTGCAGTCTTCCTCCACAGTTTAATTGTTAACATAAAAGTTATTAGATTCCCGACATGTTTCGAGCACTTATGTACTCATCTTCGGGGGATACCAACATACAACACACATGTTAAGTTAAATAAAGAAATAATGTGAACTTTGGAGGGGAGAAGTTTTCTTTTAATTTTTCACAAAAAAAAAAAAAATAAAACCTATGATGTGAAAAATTAAAAGAAAACTTCTCTCCTCCAAAGTTCACATTATTTCTTTATTTAACTTAACATATGTGTTACTCCTCTAAACTTAACCATACAAGCTCAAGATTCTCAATTTTTTAAACAAACTTTTCTTTAATTACCTTCAGATGTCATAACCTTCTATTATCATACTTTAATATGTTACACTTATCTATATTACAAAACCTAATCTTAACTTTACCTCTCATTCAATTTATTTAATCATTTAATGCACCAAGTCTCCAGCCTTTTTGTTGTACTTATTTATTTAAGACTACTTATTGCTTCGAAGTTTAACTCGATCTTGGTATCCCCTGAAGATGAGTACTTAAGTGCTCGAAACATGTCGGGAATCTAATAACTTTTATGTTAACAATTAAACTGTGGAGGAAGACTGCATTGTTTTATTTCATAATAAATTTATTGTTTTTTAAATTAACGTATCTTAAGCAAACAGAAATCTGCTCCTGGCGGCTCACATCAGGAGTACAATCAAGTAATATAGAAAAATACTTTGCTTCTTTAACTTCGTTTAAAATATTATTTCTTATATTGTCACCTATTAATTTAATGGTTTCGTTTTGAATTTTATTATTATTATTTCTTTTAAATAATTTGTTAGTAGAACCACGAAAAGCCAAGTTTTGTTCAGCCAAATATTGATTAGTATAAATTGTTCTTTCAATGACACTGCGCCAATGTTTAGTTTCATTTTTTAATATATTTTGCATTTCCGAATCAACGGTTCGATTAGTTTGTAATATTTCTAGTAAATCTGACCAGACACGTAAATTTTGAAAATGATATTTACTTTTTTCGTGGATTTTCAAATGTTCGCTTAAATAATGCCAATCATTAAAACCGTTACTTAATTTAGTGTTTTTAAAAGTCAATGGATTGTTGGGGTTGGGGTAATTGAATATTTTACAGCAGAAGCAGAAAACTGCATTTTTTTCAATGGAATATAGCAGAATATAGCAACCGCTGAACCTTTTCACCATTTAACAAAATTCGAGTAAAATATATGTCGGAAAACATACGTCCACTTTTGTCTTTAAGATACATAGTTTTATTTTGATAATGCATTGGACCTTTTTCGACAGGTTCTTGCACCTGGATTGGAGACAATACACTCGGCCAAAGGCCTGGATCGTTAGAAAGGGGCGCTTATTCGGATAATTCATCTTGCTTACTCGAACATGATGGTACCAACAATGACTGAAACGTATCAGGATCTAATTCTTTTGGATCTTTATCCTCATTAGCTTGCTTTTCTAATTCTGATGGCAAGTTTGATTTTGTTGAATGCAGAAATCACTGTTATCAGAAGTAGTGTCTTGTGTGGTCTTTCGAAAAAAAATACTTAAATTTTCTCCAAGTCGTCCTCACATTTTTGCTTGTTAAGCAAGTTTTGGTAACCAAACATTTTTTTTTCTTCTGTGGCCATCTAAATGAAATAAATAATAGCATATTATTAACCAAGGTTTAGACAGCCATCATTATTGCCCGAGCGGCGAGTTTAAATCACGAGGAGCGAAGCGACGAGGGATTTAAGACGCGAGGGCTATAATAAGCTGTCTAAACCGTGGTTAATATATTATTTTTTCCACTACTACAAACTTTTATATGACATTTATCTTTATAGTATTAATAATTATAAAAAATTATAGGTAGGTATAAGTATATTTTTGAATCAAGTTACCTGCGCTTTGGAATTGGCAAAATATTTTGTTGTTTTGTCAGGTGGCTTTGTCAATGTCAATTTGTGTTCATTTGTGTCATCAGATTTCACGAGTTTTGCGTTTTTTTTAAAAATGAGCGAGGAAAATGTTAGTGATAATATTATGTGTACACCTCCCGAATTAAGGATGGAAGCAGAAAAAATGTTGATTGTATCGATATTTTACAATATCAAGTAATCTAATATGTATTGATAATTATCTGGTTGCCTAACCACAATGAATTGATGTTGTAGAATTAAAAAATCAAGTTACCTGCGTTCAAACAAAATTCGGTTAAGGTCAAAGATCGGTCAATAATGGATTTCAATGGCTTATTATTGACCATGGTCAATAATGACTTATTAGGTAGAGAAAAACGATTTCTAGCGTTAATAATCGGTCAATAATGGCGATGTTATAGGTTAGTAGTGAAAAAAAAATATTAAACACTAAGCCTTATTTGTTTCATAAACAAAAGGTATTAAAAAGAAAAACAATTATTTGCATCCCTGTTTATTAATGCACTTAATCACTTACTAACCTTATTTGTAATTATTTTTCACAATTGCGGTAGATACGTAATAGCAAATAAGGCACTCTATACGTCTTATGCGCTTATCAAGACAAGATTGAAAAATTAACCTGCTACATCGATTACGAACACGTAAAATTTTGCAAGTTTAAACCAGCGCGCCGAACGCACGCGAATTTTCGCGCTCCCACAGGAAGAGGAGTAGTAAAATTTCACCACTGGTACTGATCGCCGGTCGATGTTGGTGGATATTGCATTTTCACCACCGGTATTCATAGATAATTTTTTTAGTTTCATGTTAATTTGTGTTGAAGGTCTGGCGCCGTCGTGCGCCGCACGACCTTGTCCATATGGACGGCGCGTCCCTGCCAGAGGGTTGGAATATGATTATGTGATTTCTTGATTTTATTCCAATCTTTTAACTCTATCGGTGTCGAATCTTAAGTTTCTCTATGATTGTTTCCATTTTTCACCCTCATATGAGTTGTTGGAGGTGACTTCTTTCAAGTTTCCAATTCCGTTCTCGGAAAGTACCCAGGGAGTTTAAATATAGATTCTACGTTCATACAAACATACATTCAAGATTATGTGCATCAGTCTGAGTCTGTTACTTGGAATAAATTCAGTAATTACAGTTTTTTCTTTGGAAAAATTATCGGATATAATTTGTGGATTTTTTTGAACCAAAAATATGGAAATGTGTCCCAAATTATTATCGATATTTTTTTTAATTGGCCCAGTTATAACTGCCTAATTTTTATCCCTTGTCAATTTATTAAATTATTATTAATTAAATTTCGTCACTCCCTTATTCTTACTTTAATCTTTGTCTTTACTTTATTAGTTTTAATTAAAGATAAAAAGTTTATTTTGTTGTTTATACGTAAATAGGAAATAAATTGTTTTTAACCGAAATTATAGTGGTTTATTTATAAAGCATAAATCGTATGGAGAATAATTAAGAATTCCACTATTACTTTAATGAAGCCACACATGACGTATATTTTGGTTAAATTCTATTATATTACAGCGTAGCGTTTTGATACTACGCAAGAATGTATATTATTATTGTCACCGATAAATAAACTATATTTATTTGTTTATTTAGAAGAATGTTATCCGAATCTTAGTTATTTGTTGTTGTCTTGTAAATATAATATGCTGCTTACACTAATTATTTATTAAATTAAAAATTTAAATATATTAGATAATGAAGTAAATCTGACTGTTAGTTTATATTTTTAATACAGGTTTTGGTAATATATGCATTTTTTAAATCTCAATAAAGGTGAATTTTTAAAATTATTTGCTTGTCCCGTAAAACTAGTACACACTGTATATGCAATTTAGGCAAATAAAGAATAAATGCTCGGCTGGATCAGCTGAATTTCCTTCCTGTTTAAAAGGGGCGACTGTTATTCCTTTACATAAGGTATAAAGAGGAAGTCCTGAGGTTCCTTCGAACTATCGACCAATCCCGCTTCTTTGCACCCTTTCCAAAGTAATCGAAAAAATAGTCAAATCTAGTCAAAATGGTGAGTGGCTTTTGACTCAAAAGGCATATTACAACCTGGAAGAGAATTGTCGGGAGTTTGAGACTTGAACTTGACTGTAATATTTTTTGTGGTTTCTCTATTTTTTTAAACTTTCTGACAACGTTTTAGATTTATTTAAATTTAGCATTGGTTGCTTTGTCTATAATATGTACGTATTCTTGACAATAAAGCATGTTAAATAAAATAAAATAAGATACAACTAGTTTTCATTGCTAAGATGAACACGGCTCGAAGGTTGTTTGTAAAAACTACTGAAGCACCAGAGGAAAAATAAGTTCGAAACCCAGATATTTTGTGGTTGGGGATTCGCAAGCGATGAAGTATCCCCCTTAGGCAGTGACGCCATAAAGGGCAGTGGGGGCGGTCCGTCTAGGGTGCCAAGCACCAAGGGGTGACAGAGGGTAGAACTATCAGGCACTTTGACTAGGGAAAGCGTCCACTGCAGAGCGCAATGTTAGAATGTATTGATAGATTTTACTAAGAACAAGATCATTGTTACAAAGCAATGGATGGAACATTGTGCATCCTACAAACTCTGCATACGTCAACAGAAGAAAAACTTTGTGGTATAGTTCCAAATCTAACAAAAGCCAATGACGAACTCTCTTGAGAGGACATAATTTTGAAAATTTTACGACTGGGCCCCAATTGGAAGCCGTCCAGGTTAGTTCAGGTCAGTCAAGAGTAAAATGGGGCTATTCTGAGTATGTTGCGAATCTACTGCTGTGTCTAAGATTTTTTATAACTATTTGCGTTTCGGTGGCTTAATGTGCAAGAAGCTTTTCAAAATTCAAGTTAATTAAATCGTATTTAGGATCCACAATGAACCAGGCGCGCCTGAGAAACAATCTTTTCATTTTGTCCATTGAAACCCAAAAGAAAGTACTTGATAATGTAGTTGAATATTTTAGCAAACCAAAGTCGCGTATGCTCGTTTAGTATATTTTAGGGGATGCTCAATATAAAACCACCCCGAGTGCCAATTCATGCTACGCCGCCACTGCCCTCAGGTCCCTTTGAACGTCTTCTCGCCGTTTTAATTTAGAATTCGAATACTGAGAAGTCTCAGACTTAAGAACTTTATGCACAGAACATACGTAATGGATAAAACGAGATTCGCTAAATCAAGCAAGCCTAATTTAGGAATATATGGTGTAATATGGGCAAATTGGCAGCATTTCTTGACATTGGCTTTGAGCCTGGTTTGTGCAGGGTGCGGGTGAACGATAGAGTAAAGTTCATTATCTCATTTGTTTTCGGAATTACCAAAAAACGTTAAATACAAAAGTTTTATAGGATATTAAGGTACATAGTTAAATTATTATTGCTGAGTATACGGGGTGGTTCAAAAAGCGTGGCGGAAATAACATAAGCTTTTTTAAATGGAACACCCTATTTTTAATTTATTTTTAGATTCTTCATGAAATTCTATAACTTTTTTGTTAATAGTGTTAATTATATACCTAAACCTAGTAGTTGATCTAACATTTTAATTTTTCTAGAAAAATATTAGTTTTAACTCTAATAAAAAAATTGACAGTTCTGCCATTGTTTCTAAAGGTGGAATATTCATATTTGATAAAAGCGTTCTATTGGGATGACAAAAAAAAATGTAACGAAATTTGAGAGATGCTACAGGGCCTCAAGAATAAATTTATACATTTCGACTAATTTAGGTAGGAAATTAAAAAATATCAACTTTTTTAAATGGCACACCCTATTTATATATTATTATTTTTTCTGATAGGTTTTATAAAACTCTTCAACTTTCATTAAGTATGTCATAAATATAGTTTGCAATTTAGTTTGATTTTTCTCATTTTTACCCTTGTTTTTATTACACTAACGGGACTACGCTATAGTAATAATATACAGACGTTGCCATTTAAAAAAGTTGATTTTTTTCAATTTAAATTAGTCGAAATGTATAAATTTATTTTGAACGCTCTGTAGCATCTAACTCAAATTTCGTTACATGTTTTTTTTTGTCATCCCAATAAAACATTAGTACCAAATATGAGTATTCCACCTTCAGAAAAAATGGCGAGACTGTCAATCTAAAAATAAATTAAAAAATGAGGTGTTCCATTTAAAAAACTTATATTATATTCGCCATACTTTTTTGAACCACCCTGTATACTCAAAAATAATTTTAAACTGTGCATCTCGACATTCTCTAAAACTTTTTGTATTTAATGTTTTTTTGGTGATTCCCGAAACAAGTGAGATAATGAACTTTACTCTATGGTTGACTCACCCTGTACATGGAAATTATCAAGGAAAAAACAAGAGCTTTCTTGATTTCACAATTAAGAAGATTTCTGAATAGTAGAAAATACTTAACACTGAGGAATGCTTCCTCACAGATACTATTAATGTGTTTGTCAAATTTAAAGTGGCAATCGATAAAGAGTCCAATATTTCTAGCATGCTCTAACATAGCGATGGAGTTACCACGTCTTATGTGAATGGCAAGTTTATTTTTTATTTAGGCATAGAGTTATTCTGACATTTAGCCCATAGACGATATGTATAAATATAGATCATATAAAATATTATAAGAGCCATGAGAAAAGAAGAGTAGGAAAAAAAAAACATACTCAGCTAAGTCCCACATAACAATATGAATAAATAATTATGGACGTAGTTATTTTGGCATTTTAAATATATAATGTATTTTACATATGCTGGTCCAAAAAATACTGTTTAGTTCCCCTAAAAGCTTTCACACAATAATCCCTCAAATTAATACCCAAATAATTATAATAATGGCAGCATTGTAAGAAAACCTTTTTTAAAGAAAAGCAGTTTAATAACGTGGTACACTCAGGGTTAACTTACTATTACGAATTGTTCTTTGCTGCTCATCTATTCTACAGGACAGTTTATGTCGCAAGTAAAGAGTAGCATCCAACACAAGCACCCTGTCGGTAAAACTGACAGGATACTAAATAAATGTATTTTCTATGTTAAGCCGCATTAAATTTTGACACTACAATCCGATGTGGTCGTATTTTCTAAAGCTTTAATATATGAATCTGGCAGAACTATTTTGTGAAATTCGAATTATCTTTTTTATAACCTTGTCCTAGCACGGGTAATAAAGTATTAGACCATGATGAGATAAGGGCAAGGGAATGTGCTCACACAGCTTCTTTAGTGTTTTAGAATTTAATATTTATTTATTACTGGAGAGTCTTTTAAATACCAAATATGTCTTTCTAAATAATCCATTAACATGTTCATTGAACCTTAATTCGCTATCAAACACAACCTCCAAATTTCTGGCCTTGTTAACAAAAACTAAAGTTATTTGCAGAGTTGCAAACTTGGGATAGAATCAATCAGGAGATGCAACGTCTTTGAATGGTTCAGTATTAAACCGTTCTTATCAGCGCAAACATTAACAAGTTTCAAATCATGATTAATAGAATAGCATGCACGATCCTTGTCCAATGATGAGAATTGAAAGATAAGTTGAATGCCTCATCAAACATACAAATCTGACACTGCTCCGGAATACTCTCCAAATCGGCTGTATACTGTATATATTGAAAATAGAAGAGGATCCCTGAGGAACTTTAGAATAAAGTTCTCTAAGGGTTGATACATACAGAGATGTGGTAGAGTTGTCAATATTATTAAGCATAGTGTTCTGTTTTAAGTAGTGAGACAGCCAGTCATGTGTTGATTGATGTGATGGTGTGTGTGTGTGTGTTTAAGAAACGTATAATACAAAATTTTTGATTTTTTTCATAAAAATAAAAAAAATAAAAACTTTGACGCCGTATATCAAAAACTATACGATGCTGTTGTGCTTATGGGAGCTTTTGATCAGGAGGCGAAGAACTACGACATATGTGAAAGTAAACAAATTGAAATCCACTGTACTTAATAATGCGTAAGGTAAATTACTTTACGGACGAGTGCATAAAAATGTTTTTATGTATGTTTTCATTAGTTTATTATACCTATTTTCTATAATATATTTACGGCAGTAGAAAGAATTCTATATGAAATACGTGTGTAAATAACTATTTTTTTCTACTTCGGATTTTAGAAGTAAGAACTACCTGTTTGTTTTATGGAAGACAATTTCTTGTCAATTATTTAATTTCGTATTAAGCTGTAAAGTATCCTGTCTGGTACTGAATCGCCCATAATGCCATCAACTAATTACACCAATACATTTATTAACATAACATAGATTACAGACAATTCATTGCGTTACTTTCTAGTTGAATAAATGACCTTTACTGGCACCTTACTAATTCAATTATAAAGAGTATTTGAGAACGTATGTATAAACCACAATAGATATTTTCATAATAAATCTTAATGCGTACAACGTTGTTCTTCTGCAAGTGAAATAATTTTAAAGTTAACTGAACTTATTTTTGTTGAAGCTCAAAATTATTGTCAAAATATACATTACATTGAAACAAATGCTTACCGATTCCTACTATGAATATTCTGTGATTGAGAATTTGTTTTATAATTTTATTTACTTACATTCAGCTACATATGTACAATTTCAGTAATAAATCGCTAACAAAAGTCATTCCTGTTCATTAATATCTATTGCTATGAACAAGTAGCATATAAATAAAGAAAAAATACGCCGCAAAATCTTAAAGTTAGTGAGTGGCCTCATCTCAATATTTTACTCGCTTTCGTTCAAGAGATGTTAAAAGCAATTAAATGGTAGGATGGTGGAACATTACTCCTTATCTAATAATTAAGAGCACTATTCTGATTACCTAAAGCATTAGTTATTGGGAACACTGATCTAAATACTTTATTTATTAATTATTTGAAGTACTATTGTAATTACCTAAATATAGTTTACAATACAATACGTATGTTTTATATTCCGCTCAAGCACATACATTCCCGCACCATCCGCCTATATTAGAGGGATATAGCTGTCTACCCTGTTGAAAAATCCATTTTTTTATGATTATTCTGTACTTTCTCAAATTTTTTACGTGTTTAACGTGTAACGTGTATGATTTTGGACCTTTATATTTGAAATAGTCTTGACCGATGGTCTTCATTGTCCTTTGAATTTGTACATGTCTGTAGGTTACTGATCTTGTGTTGGTGTTGGTTATTGCTGACATACTGCAAATTATGTTTGTTTATTTATTAGTATGTAAGTAAACAGAGCATGTAAAGATGTCTTATATCTAGGTGTTCAGCCTCCCTAAAGAGTCTGGCCGTTGGGTATAGTCTACTCTTAGCAAGAATTATTTCTAGGAATGATTTCTGCATGCTTTCCAGGGGTTAAGTAAACGTTTTTCCGCGCTACCCCATACTAGTATGCCATAATTTATTAATGGTTCTACTTAAACCCCATATAATATAATTATGTCTTTCGCTGAAATAATTGACTGTGTTCTATATGTTTTTGCCATCTCAAATGTCTGTCCAGTATGACTCCAAGGTATTTAACATTTTTCTGTCGATTAAATTTTAAATTCTCCATTTGTGATTTGAAGTTTCCCATATCCAGGTAGGTAGCATTTATAGAAAGTGATAGGCAACTAGAATGTTTTAGAAAAATGTATGGTAAGTAGCTTCCTGTCAAATAGCTCTACGATGTTGTATAGATCAGTCTCCACTTTATTTTCTAGAGCTTTCTAAGTAGCATCTGAATGGAAAATGGCTGTATCATCGGCATATGAAAAAAGTATTCCTGTGGAGTTAGTATTAGGAACTTGATTGACATAGATAATGAACAATAGTGGTCCGAGTACAGTATATACCCTGTGGTACTCCGTGGATTACTTCACATTTTGAACTAATATGTTTACCAAGTTTGACATATTGGGTTTGTTTAATAAAATAGCTTCTAAATAGATTGAATGTGGTGCCTCTAAATCCAGCTGATTCTAGTTTTTCTAAGAGTTTACTGTGCGATATAGTATCAAGAGCCTTCGCTAGATCTAAGAAAATACATAGCGACGACCGCGAATTGTCCATAGCCTCATACATCAGCTTCACCAGTTCCGATACTGCATCCAATGTACACCTGCCTTCTCTAGTAGTAGTAGTTTTTTTTTTCCGTGAGGTGGAAACCCTTCATGGGCACCAGGTACTTGTTCTACCTTTCCCTAATAGTGTGGGACTCACTCTTAGTAGAGTATGCCGACTAAAACCACCTCGGTACACTTCAGATTTCCTCTTTGGGACTGCCCTCAGGCATTACTTCAAAGAGGGTGTAGTTAATCTGTTGTTCTTTGCTCTTTATTCCCTTCTTCTTCCTCCTTTTTCCATATATTTTCTTTTTGTTAATATTATTGTCCTGACAGTACTTTTGACCATGTCCCAATTTTCTTTGTTCTCCAGCATTTTGTTTATGATATTCTCGGGTGTTATTCTATTCATTTTGTCTTCAATTTTCTTTCTTTCCTCTTCCCGTCTAATGCATTCAAAAAATGTGTGCCTCACGTCATCCATTGATTCGCAGTACAAGCACTCCTCTGTATCACTCAAGTTGAATCTGTGGAGATATGCCTGAAAGGTGCCATGTCCTGTCAGGAATTGGGTCAGATGGAAGTCTGTTTCTCCATGCTTTCTGTGAACCCATAACTCGAGCGCTGGTATTAGTCTTTTTGTCCATTCTGCCAGTCCTTCTTCTTGGTCCCATCTTTCCTGCCATTTATTCATCTTTCCTTCCCATTCCGTGTCGTACCATTTCCCTTTCGTCGGCCAGGATGTCTATCGGTGGGGTCCTAGCTACCACCATCAGTGCCTTTGTCGATGTCGTGCGGTATGCGCTTGATATACTAATTGCAACCTTTCTTTGTAGTTTGTATAGCATATTCCTGTATAGTTTTTTTTCAGTTGTTTTCCTCCATATATTGGCTCCGTATAGCACAATTGACTGAACTACGCTGCACATAATTCTTCTGGCGTTTTCTTTGGGGCCACCAATTTTTGGCATTAATCGTTCAGGTTTCCTATTGCCTTGCTCGCTTTTTCTACAGTTTTCTTTATATGGGTTCCGATGGTCATGTTCCGATTCAAATACACTCCCAGATATTTTATATCATCTTGTGTGTTGATAATTATTTCTTGTATTGTAACCGTGGCCATTTTTGTTTTTCTTCCACCGGCAAGCCACACCGCTTCTGTTTTTTGGGGGGCAAGTTTAAGCTTTTTTTTGTGCATCCACTCAGTCACATTTTCGAGCATTTTGTTAGCTGTTGCTTCCATTTGGTGAGCCTGTTTTGCTGCGACGACAATTCCCAGATCATCAGCGTATGCAATGAGACCAATCCCCCTAGGGACAGACAGCATCAATACGCCGTCGTAATACAGGTTACACAGGGTGGGGCCCAGTACCGAGCCCTGCGGGATACCGCAGGTCATTTCCATTTCAATGTTTTTACCTACGATTATTGTTCGTTCTTCCAGATAGCTGGCCACAATGTTATATAGGTATGGTGCCATCTCCAATTTCCTCATCTCGCCGAGTATTCCATCCCAAGGTGCTGAGTTGAAAGCATTTGGTACGTCCACGGTTATAAGGATGCATCGTTCTCTTGCGGTCCTTCGATTTGCTTCGCTCGCCATCTCTTGAATTTTATCGAGTGCATCCATTGTTGACTTCCCCTCTTGGAAGCCGTACTGCTCAGTTGAGAGTCCGCCCGTCTGTCTATTTCCCTTTTTAGTCTAGCTAGTATTAGCTGTTCAAACAATTTTCCTATTACATTTAGGAGGCATATGGGTCTGTAGGCCTTTTCCCTCTGCCCCGGCTTGTGCTTCTCAATCAGCACGAGCTTGGCCGTTTTCCACTCTTTTGGAAAATTTCCTTTGGATAAGAGATGGTTTAACACTTCCAGGTAAGTATCGGGGTATGTGCTTATTGCCATTTTTAGGACCTCCGGCGGTATTTGGTCTGGCCCTGGGAATTTATTTTATTTTATTTTATTATTTGCTTCTAGCCGTTCCTGTTTTGTAAACATTGGGACGTCGGAGCTATTTACCATGATTTTTGGCCATTTAGTGATCGGACATTCTGGGAACAGCGTTCTTGCTATTTCCAGCTAGTTCTCATCATTTAGATTTACCACTGATCTGGTGTTCAGTTTTCCCATAACAATCTGATATCCTTTTCCCCAGATGTCATTTTGTACCTCTTCCGTTACTGTCTTCCAGGATTTCGTTTTTGCCGCCATGATAGTCTTTTTAAGTTTGTGTCTGGCTTCCTTATATTGGTCTGAAGATATTCTCTTTTGGTGTTTATCATGTTTTTTGTTTGCTCTTGCCATGGCTCTCTTGCACGTTAGGCACCTATTTCTTTTTTTCGCCACCTCTTCTGTCCACCAGTAGACTGGTTTCCTGTTTTGCCAGTCTCTTTTTTTAAGTAAAGGCTTTATTACAGGCGTTTGTTATAATGTCTGTCAGTTCTTTTGTCTCTAGACTTCTACCTCTAGTATTAACATGACATCCTACCTCTTCCGACATTTTTTGCATGTTTTCTCTCTTAATTATCCATCCCTTGTTGGTTCTTCCCTTGGCTTCCTTTTTCGGTTTATCAGCGTCTATGTCAAAGCATATGTGTTAGTATAGACTTAGATTTTCATCTTCTATGAGTCTCCAGTTCTTTACTTGGTTAGATACTCCTCTAGTACTAAAGGTTAAGTCTATGAAGGATATACTATCCCCTCTGACAAAGGTAGGAACATCCCCTTTATTGTGCACTATCAGATCTTCTTCCATTAGCCATTCCACCAGTATTTCACCCCTCTTATCTTCTTTTTTGGATCCCCATAGGTAGGACTTGGAGTTGAAGTCTCCTCCTATTACTATCTCTTTCTTGTGCGTTTTCATATCCGCTCTCAATATGGAGAGAAAGTTGGTGAAAGCGATCAGGTCAACGTTTGGTGAGATGTAGCACCCGTATATTATGACTAGTTCAGTTTCTACCCATGAGAATCCAGGTCCGTGTCCTGCAACTTCTCCTGCTCAGACAAATTTTTTATTGACTGATGAGACACATTAAAATCCATTGCCATTGGCCTGGATGATTGTGTTGGATTTTCATGTATTAATAGCATGATATCCAATGCCTTGTCTCCCCCGGTTGTTGTTTTAGGTCGACCTGATCTAGTGGCTTCCCTAACACTGCCTGTTCCTCGAAATTTCTTTACCACTCGACACACCGTTGACTGATTTATTGGAGGCCTATTTGGATATAATTCATTGAAAAGTTGACAAACCTGATCTTGCGATCTCTTTATATTTCTGTAACCGCTCATTATTAGAATTTCAACTCGTTGTTTCTCATTCAGATGAACCATCATAGTGTAAACAAATTAGAAATCAGACAACAGAAAATTAAACAGGAATTCAAAATTGACACCTCTTAGGTCGCTGCCATGAAAACGCCTTGGCTCAACTGGTGGGTATTAGGTAGGAATATTTATAACTAGGAAGTTTTCATTTTTGAGCTGTCATTAACTCGGAAACGCTTGCAGATAGGTGAAGATTTGAGATACAAAAAATTCGGAATTTTCCCAGTAGTATACGAGGTAATTCAAAAGTTACAGGCATTATACGCGACTTTTTTGCCACGTTATATACTAGTTGCGCATATACCTAATTTCTGCAGTTTGTAAGAGGGAGTTCCTTCTCCAAATATGTGGGACTCATAACAATAAAGAACTTGAACTTCAATTTAAATTTAAAACTTCATTGTGACTCTGCTTCTGGGAATTTCAACATTTCTCTTCTGCCTACTATTCTGATAGTCACTAAAAACATGTTGAAACGTCGGAATTAAGCAATATCAACAAATCTGCAAGCGAAGTGATGATCTTGAAAATTTAGGTTGCTTTCGATTTACCTGCAATTATTCACTATTTGGTATTTATTAATTATTACAACTACACCTCAATGAGAAAATGCTGAGTAAACATTGAATTTGTCTTTTTTTACCTGGTTTAATCGATTTGGGTTAAAAGAATAAATTAGCTTAAATACACACACCACAATGGTTTAGGGATATTTGTAATTTTACTACAATATTAAGCAATAGACAAAACATATTTTATTTTCTTGTAGTATACTGTGCTTCCTATTGCCTGACAGTAAGTGACTGTCATTAATTATAATTTTATCTTTCACAATAGGGGTCGGCAAATGATTACAATATCAAGCCAATAATTTGGAATAACTCGTACGACAGCGGTGGACGTTTGCTTTATCTTAATACGTATGCAATTGTTATGGTGTAAAAAAAAGCTATACAGGGTGTTATTTAAGTACGTCGCCAAACCTTATGGAGTGATTCTTTGCGTGATTCTAAGATAAAAAGTTTAAACATAGGTCCGGTAATGCTCCGTTTTCAAGATACAGGGTGGCAAACTTTAAAAAAAAATATCTTAATAATCCATATGATTTTGTTGAAATTCGGCAGTTTATTTAGGGTCATAAGGGGCTAATTTAGCGTCAACTACATTAAAATTTTTAGGTCCAATGGCGTCCCGGAAGGCACCCTAATTAAGACTTTTTACAAAAAAAATGTGCGCCACTGCATTAGGCAACTAAAGCTACAACTTTTTTTTTTAGCATTTTTATGTATCTTGTATCGATTTTGACGGAATCACATAAAAACCACTTTATTGCAAACAATAAAAACAAATTTGTGTTTTATAAATAATTAAAAACTGTTTTTATTGTTGTCCACGGACATGGAATAAAGTGATTTTTATTTAAGATTAAGCCATTAAAATTAAACGAAATTCATCTTCTGAATTTTTTCGCTGAGACTAACTGTTTTTGATAAAACAAATAACGTTATTTATCACTGCAGTGTTTTGAAAGTAACAGAGAAGTAAAAGTGCCATGAGAGGAAAAACAATTGATTAAACCAATTAGACTTTGGCAAAACTGACATAACTTTAAACAGTGCATACGTACTTATTTGAAGTGTTTTTAAGCTATAAGATTTGTTACTGTTACTGTTAAGAAGGGAAAGGTCCAAGATGATAAGAACGAGTAGTAAATGGAAACCCCCAAAAAGTCTGGCAGAGTTCCAACAGGAAATAAGTACACAAATAGAAACTTTAAACGATACAGAAGAGCGAAATGTGGAGTTACTAAGCGCCCAACTCACGAAAATAGTTTTACAAGCAAAGGATTAACTTCAAAATAAAAATCCAACAAAGATGGACAAACTCAGTGATAACACAAAAGGACTCATGAAAGAAAGACGAGAAATGCAAGAAGAACATACAAGAAATGCGGGACGACTAAGAGCACTAAACAGCAAAATATCTAAGGCCGTTAGAAAAAATATAAGAACGTTTAACACCAGAGAAGTAACAAGAGTGATAGAGGAAAATAGGGGCCTGAAGTCAATTAAAAGAACCTTTACGGAAGGTAGAAAGAACATAACAAAGCTAAGACAGCAAGACGGACAAATAACATCGAACAAATACGAGATTCTGAAGGTCGTCAGGTCTTTTTACCAGGAGCTCTACAGCAACACGGATGGAAACGTTGGCAATATTAATATACCAACAGTAATGCATCAAGGATCTGAAGATATCCCAGATATAATAATGGATGAGCTCAAAACAGCCCTGCCAGAAATTAAAAACAATAAAGCAGCTGGTGACGATCAGATTGAAATAGAAGCTGTAAAGCAAGAAGGAACTTCACTACATAAAATGCTCTGCAAGCTATACAACGCGTGCTTGTTAAATGGAACAACACCTTCCCAGTGGAACAAGCAGTAATAATAATTATGCATAAGAAAGGGGACATAACAAACCTAAAAAACTACCGTCCCATTAGCCTGCTTTCTCATCTGTACAAGCTCTTTATGCGAATACTTACCAAACGAATCACCAACAAATTAGACTTTTACCAACCACGAGAGCAAGCAGGTTTCAGATCAGGGTTTGGAACAAATGACCATCTCCAGGTTATTAAGGCTGTTATCGAGAACTGCATAGAATACAATAAACCTCTAATCCTCATCTCTGTCGATTATGAAAAAGCGTTCGACATGATAAATTAACAACACTACACGCGCTAGCAGAATGCCGTATAGACTCCAGGTATATAAATGTAATTAAACACGTCTATGACAATGCCAAAGCTTGTATAAAACTGCATGACTATATGAAGGATTTCCCCATCGAGCGAGGTGTAAGACAGGGCGATGTTATATCTCCCAAACTTTTTACGACGCTCCTGGAATACATGTTTAAAAACATAGATTTTGAAGGAATGGGACTGAACATTAATGGTGAGAGACTAAACAACCTGAAATTTGCAGACGACATCGTTCTAATAACCGACAAAATCGATGAGGCGAGAGAGATGCTTAAGAGACTGGACGAAGCTTCAAGAGCGACAGGTTTAAAAATTAACCACAGTAAAACCTAATATATGACCAACCTAGACATAAGCGAACAAATTTCCCGGGATGCTAACCATATAGAACAGGTAGACGCATATAGATATCTAGGTCATGAGATTCGTATAGCCAGAGACAACCAAACCCGAGAAATAGCACGACAGATTGGTAGACTGAGTAACGCTCTAAAATCAGATATTCCAACTTGTTTAAAGAGAAATGTGTTTAACCAGTGTATACTTCCGGTGTTAACTTACGGAGCAGAAACATTAACACTGACAAAGAAGGTAGTAAATAGAATTCGCGTTGCACAGAGAGCCATGGAGAGGGCAATGCTAGATATAACGCTAAGGGACAGAGTCTCTAATTAGAGACTTCGTCAAAGGACTGGAGTAACAAATGCGATTGAACGCATAACAACCTTAAAGTGAAACTGGGCTGGGCATGTGGCAAGAATGTCAGACGGAAGATGGACAATATGGATTCTGGAGTGGAGACCCCGACAAGAAGCCTTTCGGAACAGAGGTCGCCCACCAACAAGATGGACCGACGACATTAGGAGAGTGGAACCAAGTTGGATGAGAGCAGCACAGGACAAGGGACGTGGGATTAGACTACGGGAGGCCTATGTTCAGCAGTGGACGCAACCAGGCTGATTTATGATGATGATGATGATGTTTACAAAATGGTTTAGTTTACATCCTCAGACATGGCTGATATGCATTTTGTATATTAATGGCCCAATGCAATTCTAGAGCGATCAACAGAGATATCCTCAACGCATTCCACTAAATAGACAAACATTTGTAAGAATACACGAAAGACTGTGCGAATCAGGCACCTTTCAAAGGTTCCTATTGGGAGACCTGCATTTTTAAATTTAAAGTTGTAAAATTTAAATTTTCATGCATGGCGCCGCCCTTTCCCCGCCCCTCACCCCTTGCTATATTTAGTTCTTTAACCAGACGCGAATGACGCTATTAGGGAACCAATTTAGTATGTTAAGTTGCCTACCTATCCCTACCATAAGCGCATCTCCCTTGTCTATGTTTGTTGTTTATGTCAAACTTGTTTCGCGAGTACGCAAATTTAAAAATATGAATTCAGATTTTGAATTATCCGACACGGAAAATGAGATTCCAGAAGAAATTTTGGAAGCAGCAAGGAAAGCGACTTACGATATATTGCCAGTATAATCAAAAGCCCGTTACGAGAAGTCATACGAAGCATTGAAAAATTGGTGTCGAGAAAAAAAAGTGAAAAATGTAAATGAAGTCCTTTTGGCATATTTTGCTGAAAAGTCCCAAAAACTGGCTTCTTCAACATTATGGAGCTTATATTCAATGCTAAAATCTACTTTGACCATAAAAGGTGAACATTAATAATGTTTTCAAACTAATAGCGTTCATTAAAAAGAAGTCTATTGGTCATAAACCGAAGAAATCTAAAATTCTGTCAAGAGAACAAATTGAAACGTTTCTGAACAATGCTCCCAATAGCGAATATCTTATGCTTAAGGTAAGTTAAAATAAAAAAACAGTAAAAACTAGTTACAATTTACAATAAATCTTAATTCTGTTTTAGGTGTTTTTAATTATGGGTTCCGCAGGTGCATGTCGCCGCGAGGAACTCGTTAATATGACACTCGATGATATCGAAGATAAGGAAACAATGTTGATAGTTAAAATTCCCATAACCAAGACAAATACCACCATTCATTGTAAATTCCGAAAGAGATTAGCAACTTTATAGGAATTATTTGCAATTGAGACCACCGCATACTAACCATAAACGGCTTTTTATTTTTTTTAAAGATGGGAAGTGCTCAACCAAAGTAGTAGGATTGCATTCTGTGGGTAAAGCCCCTGGCAAAATCGCTTCTTATCTTAAATTAAAAAATCCAGGCGAATTTACCGGCCACTGCTTTCGTCGAAGTTCAGCAACTCTCCTAGTAGATGGAGGAGGGGACATTATAAATTTAAAACGGCACGGAGGATGGAAATCCTCCACTGTAGCAGAAGACTACCTACCTAGAAGATTCAATAAAAAACAAAATTAATATAGCAAACAAAATCCATGCGGGATGTTCCGAAGACAATATACAGGAAAATAATTTTGTTACTACCACTACAAAAAATATAACAATTCTCACCATTTCAGACACATCTTCCCTTCAGATATTTAACGTTTACAATTGTACATTTATAGTTATTTATGTATCTAGGGAATTATAATGGCCTTAATTACCGAGGGCCTTTGGCCCGAGGGACAGCAATTGCCCGAGGTAATTGAGACCCTTATAATTCCAGTGATACATAGATAATTTTATTTCGGACCGATTATAGTAACATTTTGTTCATTTTTAAAGTGGAATAAATGTTTCAATAGATGACAATCAAATTGACATTAGATGTCAATCGTTTGATTTTATGTCAAATTTTTCTTAATATCCCAAGGGAGTTATGACCCTTATAATTCCCGCGTAACTAAGACGTTATAAGCTAATAATATACCGGTCAGAAATAAACATAAATATTCAAAAATAACGTATTTATTCAGTTTATGCAGTTGTATCCAGTATATTTATTCTTTTATCTTGTTTTAGTATTGTTAATCACTTTGTTATATAAAATAAAATAAAAAAAAGGATTAAATGTATATCGAAGTGTCGGTCTTAAAATAGTATATTATTAACCAAGGTTTAGACAGCCATCATTATTGCCCGAGCGGCAAGTTTAAATCACGAGGAGCGGAGCGACGAGGGGTTTAAGACGCGAGGGCTATAAGCTGTCTAAACCGTGGTTAATATAATATTTTTTCCACTACAACAAACTTTTATAAGACATTTATCTTTATAGTATTAATAATTATAAAAAATTATAGGTAGGTATAAGTATATTTTTTAATCAAGTTACCTACGCTTTGGAATTGGCAAAATATTTTGTTGTTTTGTCAGGTGGCTTTGTTCATTTATGTCATCAGATTTCACGAGTTTTCCGTTTTTTTAAAAAATGAGCGAAGAAAATGTTAGTGATATTATTATGTGTACACCTCCAGAATTAAGGATGGAAGCAGAAAAAATGTTGATTGTATCGATATTTTACAATGTCAAGTAATCTAATATGTATTGATAATTATCTGGTTGCCTAACCACATTCATGTTTATGTACAATCAAAAAATCAAGTTACCTGCCTTCAAATAGATTCTTGAAGATCGGTCAATAATGGATTTCAATGCCTTATTATTGACCATGGTCAATAATAACTTATAAGGTAGAGAAAAACGATTTCTAACGTTAATAATCGGTCCATAATGGCAATGTTATAGGTTAGTAGTGGAAAAAAAATATTGTACGTCAGGCAACCGAAAATTAGTGTTTTGCAGGTCTCTCCAAGCTTGTCTCGACCTGATAAACACTACTTTCCGGTCTTGTAACGTAAATTACTATTCCGGGTGGCCGACGCTTTACTCCCAAGACATATTTTCTTCATATTTTATCTTAAACAGACATATTGAGACAGGACGGATTTATTTTATTTTTATTTTCAACAAACAATATCTCAAGAAATAAGCTTTTGAGGACCTATATTGATATTAAGTTATTTTCTTAAAATTGTCCCAAGATTAAAACCCTCAAATATTAGCATGCCATTATGAAACGCCCTGTATAACAATTTATCAACGCGTTCCATGACAAATATATTTCATAAATAATTATTTCATTTTATTTTGTCGTACAATATACAGTTAAAATGCCATTAAAATAATTGAATTAAAAATTCGCGTATCAATGCATTCTCGTTTATGATGCTTTAATATTTTATTGTTTTAATGGAAATACTTTTTTATTATTATTATTTATATTTTTTATTCAAAAATTATTTATCGTTTTATGGGTTACAGGTGGGAAGGTAATTTTATATTGTGTTTGGCGTTTTCGTTACTTTAGAACTGACTTGTTTCATTCGGTATTGCATATAGTACAGGTTTCGAATGGGCGCTGACTCAGTTGGCCAAAGGTGACTTACTTATGTAAAATCAAATCAGGTTACAGTAAAATGATTTACTTAAATATGCATAATCTATTTTTTTTACCTGCAGTTGTGGGTCAAGCAGAAATAAACCCTATGACCTAAATTGTGCAGGTCTCACAGAAAGTATAAAAATGGTGGAATTCAAATTAGGTATGAATTTCTGAATATTTAAAATAATACATGCATTAAAAATTAATGTAAAGAAAATAATATAGATATACTCACGTGTGACCCTATACAGGGTGATTCACGGCAAATGCAGTGGCTGCGGCGCAGGCAAAAATTTTTGAAGACCATGCCCAAATTTCGTTTTTGTCCACTAATCTAATATTTGCATTGAATAAGTATTTAATTTGACGTCCATTTTTTTTTCTTTCTATGCAAAAGGGTAGGCTTGAGAAAATGTAATTCACATTCTTTATTTCTGATACTGATATTATATATACCTAGTCTATATCTTTAAATGGCGCGAAGTAACAAATGCTCATTGAATATGCAAAACGCATACCGGGGTATCAAGAACAATTTTAACACCATCCTTTAAAATATATTGTGTTTACATTGAAGGATCTAAATGATGAGCATTTGTTAGGTAGGTCCACCCTGCGTTTATCAAAAGCTATTGTTATATTTGAGGATTTACCATTGTTCTTGGGAAAAGCCCTTAGCCAGGAGCGCTTATTGGGGAAGTTCTTAAAATTTAAATCTTAAACATGCCTATTATCCTAAAATTGTATTATATTATATTCGTAGGTATTTATAACATGTGAAAACATTTAAAAAATCGTTTTAACTAATAAACAATAATGGGTGGTACTACTTAACATAATATAAATACAAAAACAAGATATAATATAGAATCTTACAAACAAAGCATTTTCAAAAATTGAATAATACCTTGTCGTTCTGGCATAATCATAGTCCGATTCGGAAGATGAATTTTTATTAACATCGTATATAATAAGCAGTTCAACTATTTCTGCGATTATTATATCTACCTGCCACATTTTGGCTTCTTCTTCTATCACATGATCGATACACTTTTCCACTTTTCCGCACTGATTTTACCCATAGCTTCATTAAAGAGTCTTTTTGAATCCACCATTTTATAACTCGTATTTTTTCTGGCGACACCTGTCTTTATTTGAGCCCATATAAGTTCGATCAGGTTTAATTCGCAGTGGTAGGCCGTCTGAGCACTGATATTCCGTCATTCTGTTATTTCACTTTTACGCCACGCATTAATTTTTCCGTGAGCCTAGAGTGATAACTTGCATTATCCAATACAATTATTGCATCTTTTGATATGAGATCCAACATTTGCTCGAACCATTCTTCAAATACATCGGCATTCATATCTTCGTGATAGTTTCCTGTATTTTTAGATTGGAACATCAGTAGACCACCTTTACCGAAGCCTTGAGAACTTCCAATATGGGTTATGGTAAGTCGGTGTCCTTTTCCAGATGGCGGTCTTAATCCTGTGGATAATCTTTCCCAAAAAGCTTGCCTTGAACTTTTAATATATTCATCCTACCGAAATTTAGTGACAGTGTGGCCTTCATTTAGCCCTGTTTCGTCTAGGTAAAATATTTTTTTTTTTACTTTTTGGATGCTTCTTAAGTAATTTCTTCTTCAACAGACAATATCGCTTCTGTCTATTAAAATGGGTTCCCTATTATGTTTTTTTCTACCAAACCCCATTTTTTTTAACAATTTTCAAAGCGTATTTCTACCTAAAAGGGTAGTCCTGGTCTTCTCGGATTGAGGACAAAACTTTGTCCAGCGTGGGAATTTCTTTTATTGAAAAGAAACTATGAACTTTTTCCTTTATTGTCTGCATTAAAACGCCATCCAGCTCAAGTTTTGGTCGTCCTGGAGAAGTTTTTGGAGAATTGACGCCAACACTTTTTTCTTCTTTTAAACCTTTGTATATTTTGTTTTCCCAACGTTATTATTCCAATAGAGGCACCCATAAAGGTATAATAACCACATAATAAGCAAACAGAGGTAACCAGGATTAGGCACAAAAAAAAAATGAATAAAATGATTAGAGCAGAAATGGAATAAGTACCTAGACTCTAAATAGATTTGATAAAATTGCTTTCTAAAATTCCAGGTAAATGGTACGGCTGTACATAATTTTAAGCTTAAAAAATATTATATTTATAATTAAAATTTAAAGACAAAACTTGAATATAATGTCGATACTTGTACTAATTTTGAACAAATTTAAAAATTTATGCACATTTAAATCTATACTTGCCAAAAATTTTGCACGCCCATGGAGTAGACGCTTTTGATTGATTTATTACTTCATTACATCATCTAAAGATAGAGTATAGTATCACATTTTTTAGTCATGACCCGCCATGGATCCGCGCCTGACTCGGTATATTATTTTTATTTCTTTAGGTAACACAACTACCAATAAAATAGAAATAGTTATAATTTTTTCTTAAATATTGTGTAAATTAAATTGGAAGTCTTTTGCAGATTTCTTTACAATTTTGATTTCTATTAAGTTCCACTTACCAATAATAATTGTGACAAACTTGACGTGACGGTCCTGGTAAATTGTATTATGAAAATAAGTTTTAACGCTCTTTAGACTTTAGCTTTAGCTTTGTTTATCGTTCCTTAGAAAAATCATGCTTTGGAGAGCCCGAAACAGTTCGCAATACGGATTTAAATTGTTTCCTTTTTTATTTGAAAATAAAGATCTAATAGCTACATATTACAAAAATTCATTACCAGTAAGCCATGCATTATTTTGATACCATTTTTTTGAAAGCGACCTATTAGTACCCTCTAGGTTCTTTTCCGTGTTATTTAAATTCAACATTTTAGTGGTCGGCCGACCATTGTTTTTTCGAAATAACCATAACCTCCCTTTAAATTAAACGTTGTCCAATAGCTCAATATAATATGTTGTATTATAGGTGTATGTAAGGTTGCCTATCTTCAAGCCCAATATTCTAATGCCAGGGTAGGCATGCCGACCACAGCCTGGGTTACTTGAAAAGTAAAACAATTTATTTTATGGTTTTAGTTTGCCAGTATAAAGTCCGGAGTTACAAGGGGGGTTTAAAAAATGGTGCGGTTATTCGCTGGCAGTTTGAGAGTTAATAAAATGCAAATTGAGGTAGATAAGTAACATTATATACTGTCTGGTATCTGTTTGATACTGGGTCGGCACTGTCGACCCTGCCGCCCGGAAAAGCCGCCACTGGGTGGATGTGTATTAGACGCTGATTTCGAATCATTTAACGACGGAACAATCCACAACTTTTTTGTATAATGGCAAATGAATATTGTTGAAGTGGAAATCATAATATGACATAAATATGTATATCTGTTAGAAACTTTGTGCTTCAGCCACTTGTTGAGACCTTATACAATAAGGATTAACCAGATTATGCTAATACATCTATTCTCTGAGCTATATGCCTCAACGAGCGCTGGTACAGCGTAATCAATCATAGCCTGTAGTGTCTGATTTCTTTAGGGGTTTAAAAGAACCTTTAAGATTTTGAACGTGATCTGCAGGCAGTACCATGGGATGCCTTATACATAATTTCTGACATCGACGCAGAAATAGAATATCTAAATTTAAACATAATACAACTAGTTGATAAACATGCACCTCTTAGGGACTTTCGTAGAACTAGTAATCGCAAAAATGCACTATGGATCATCGACAATAAGAAGTATCTGCAAAAATTGCGTGATAAAGCCTTGCGAGAATTTCGACGGACTATAAGTCAAAGCAAACTTGATTACTATAAGGAATTACGTAAGTTAACATCTTCTGCGGCTCGACCAGAGAAGGCGCTTTATCATTCATAAAAACTGAATAACAGCAACTCAAAGGAATGCTGGAAAAAACTTTAAAGGTTAGATATTACTGCCACAAAAGATAAGAAAATACCCAATTCACTAAGCATGGTTGACAATTTAAACAACTGCTTTGTTGATTCTACGGCCAGTTTGGTTAATCCTAAAGGTGAAATACTGAGATTGCTAGTAAAATATGTGCCCTAATAATCGACAATAACTATCAGAGAGGCTTTGCACAACAGACCATGAGATTACGTTTGGTCACTGACATTATTCCGTTTGTGGACAGCTGTAAAAGCTTAGGGTTGGTAATCGGTTATAAACTTAGATTTAGCGATCATATAATAGCTTGTTCAAAACAAGCCTACACCTGCTTAAGATCAACGGTATTATTTAACTAATAGTATCAAAAATATTTTGTGTGAATCTTTGGTTCTGTCGCATTTCGACCGTTGTGATAGTGTATATGTACTATGTCTCAGTGGCTTGGATTCTCGACGAGTGCAGAAGGTTCAAATCAGTTGCTTCAGATTAATTTACGGTATACGACGTCCTAATGGTGTGGCCCATAGGCCATAAGCTGGGTGATGCTCAGTGGCTTTTAATGACTAATCGTCGGAAACAAGTGTCATGCTCATTTTATAAGGTCATTAAGTTCAAGGCCCCAAAATAGTTTACATATATACACATACGCCTAACATTGATTTCTTTTTTCTTTCTAAATGACAATTTTGCTAATTTTAGATTGGTTCATTCTTGTTTTTTTTTTGTTTCATTATCCACATTTCTAGGGTTTCATAAATTTACTTATAAATGTAGGTATTATTATTTTTTATATTTATTTTATTATGTCATTATATTAAAATTTATCAATTTTTTATATTTGCCTTGTAAAATTGTTGGAGCGATATATGGATTACATGATTCATTTTTTTTCTGTAACTCTTGCCTTAATCTACCTTTTTGTATTGGCTCAGGTAGCTTATTTTTGTTAATATTTTTTTGGTATCATGAAGGTGGGTCATTTGAATGTACGGTCATTATTTACGGGCTTTAATGAGTTGAGACATGAGGTGGAGCGCAATGATTTTGACATTTTTATGTTATCTGAGACATGGCTCTCAGAGGGTGATAACCCAGCACTGTTTGATATTCCTAATTATCAGTTTTTTAGAAAGGATAGGGTCGGTAGAGGTGGAGGAGTGGCAGCATACGTAAAGACTAATTGCGCCGTTGATATTGTATCGTTTGATTTTACTGTTAATGAGCAACTTGAATTTTTAATATTTAGGATAAAAATAACAAATAAAATATATGCTTTTGCAGTTTTTTATAGACCACCCTCAATAAACTTTAATAGCTTAAAAACAGACTTTGATAACATTCTTTCGCATATTTACCCTACAGTTGATGAAATTTTTTGTTTGGGTGATTTCAACATAAATTTACTAAACCTGGATAACCCCTTGACTTCACTATTTGATGCCTATAACTTCGTGCAGGTTATAGAGGAACCCACCCGTATTTCTGGTTCCGTAAGTTCCTTGCTTGATGCTATTTTTGTGACGAATACATCCTTAATAAGTAAATCTGGAGTAATTTCTGCAGATAATATCTCTGACCATAAAATAATTTATTGTGATTGCAACCTAGCAAAAACACCGGTTGAACCACATATAATTCGATACCGCTCATTTAATAACTTTAATGTGAATAACTTTCTGAATACTATGTATAACCTTCCGTTTGATAATATATTTTATGAAAACAATATTGACAAAAAAATAAAGCTGCTGAACGGCATGATTTTAACCGTGTTTGATGAGCATGCTCCAGTTAAGGTGTCTAGAGTGACTAAACCGAAGGCTCCTTGGTTAACGGCTAATATAAGGGTATTCATGAAACAAAGGGATAGTGCTTTGCGAAAATTTAAAAAATCTAAACTTAATGAAGACTGGGTTAATTATAAGTACTTGAGAAATTTTACACTGGCCGCCATAAGGAGAGAGAAGGGAAACTGTTTGGATTCCCTTTGTAGAGAGGGCAATTCTAAAAAACTGTGGTCTGCTTTAAAAAAACTATAATATTTGTACTAATAAAAATAATTCAATACCTAAAACATTATCTGATCCTGATGCTATTAACACATTTTTTGCTGGTTTTACTCAAAACATATCTAATTGTAATGATCGAGTCAATTTTTACGAAAATCATATATTTGATGAATCTTTACATTTTTCTTTTTTGCCAGCCACGATATCGGATGTTAATAAAATATTAAATAGCATAAAAACTAACGCAACTGGTGTAGATGATATCTCGCCCCTTATGCTTAAATATTGCAGCCCTTATATCGATAAATATATTACTCATATAATCAACTGTTGTTTAGAAGTTAACTACTTTCCCGATAAAAGGAAGTTATCCATTGGCAAACCATTATCAAAGGTTAGTAATCCAAACGGTTATAACGACCTTCGTGTGATAAGTATTCTTCCAGCAATTTCAAAAATTTTTGAGAAGGTCTTGCATAACCAGATGTATATCTATCTCGTCGATAATAATATTATTCCCCCCACTCAGTGCGGTTTTAGGAAGGACTTTGGTACTGCGGTTGCTCTAACAAATGTAACAGATGACATTATTCGCGCCTGGGATAAAAAAATGATCAGCATTCTAGTACTTCTCGATTTTTCTAAGGCATTCGATACTATTAACCATTCTCTTCTTATTTCTAAATTAAAATACTATGGTTTTGTTCATGATTCTTGCCTTCTTGTTAATTCATACTTATCCAACAGGTTTCAAAAGATTTTTTCTGATAATAAATATTCTGAACAAGTCAAAATACTATCGGGCGTGCCGCAGGGCTCCATTCTGGGTCCCTTGCTATTTCTTATATATACTTCTGATATACTTAAATCGCTGAAATGTTGCAAAGTCCAGGCATTTGCTGACGACACGCAGTTATATTGCTGTTTTGATCCCAAGGATTACATGGAAACCGAGTTACATATAAACCAGGATTTGAGGATATTGAGTGAGCTCTCCTTGGGTCATAATTTACATTTAAATCCGGATAAATCTTCCATATTGATTTTTGGCAGTAAGAGCAAGGTTGACACTCTGAAACCTACTTCGAACATATCTATTAACGGCTCAAAACTGAATTTCGTTAATATCGCAAAGAATTTGGGTCTGCTTTTTGATGTTAATCTCAAATTTCAAGAGTATTTAAAAAAACTCTTTCAGAGAGCTTATCTCGCTTTGAAGGTACTATACAGCAATAGACACGTATTGAACTTTACATTGAGAAAGAACTTGTGTGAATCTCTTGTCTTGTCGCACTTTACTTATTGTGATTTTGTGTATGGCTTTTGTTTAGACGTGGAAAGCAGATCACGTATACAAAGGGTTCAGAATGCATGTCTTCGTTTTGTTTACGGCATTAGAAAGTTTGACCATATTTCTCATTTATATAATGATATAAAGTGGCTGAAAATGGATGGACGGAGGGTTCTTCACTTTTGCACATTTCTAATAAAGATTATAAATAATCCTAATTCTCCTGCTTCTATTGGCGAACGTTTGATTTTTCGTCGGAGTGTTCACGATAGGGATGTCAGAGGTGCTGGCGGGCTTACCATGCCTCATCATCGGAGCGCCATGTTTCAGCGTTCTTTTTCTTTTACTTCAGTTAAGTATTATAACTTGTTGCCCACTGATATGTTACACTTAAATGCTAATGTTTTTAAGACTAGATATAAGTCATTTCTTTTAAATTTACAGTGATATTAACGGTTACTTATTGTTTAATATTGTTTAATAATAATTTGAATTTATTACTCTTTTCTCCTTTCATTGCTTGTCTCATTATTGCAAATATGTCTAATAGGTTAGGGTTGTTACGCAATATTCTACTACACTATTAAGTATTATTATATTTCTTTATGTCTAGGTGTCTCTGTCTGGTTCAGTAGAATAGCTACTGCAGTTAGACTGCGCCAGGTGTTGACATCTTTCCTTACATTACATTTTGTATATAATATTCTGTTTCTTCCAAAATAAAAGACGTTAATTATTATTATTATTATTATTATATAGAACTGACATCTATAACTTGAACTTAAGAACGACACACTTCTTATACATACCCGTCACAAAAACGAAACGTATAAAAGGTCTATTTTTTATAATATATCTACCTGCGGCGATGTCATGGATGACCCAACTTTCCAACTATCTTGTGCAAGTTTTAAAAGTAGTTTAAAAAAGTATATGTACGCCACTGCCAGTTTCTCTATCGATAACACAGTAATGTAGGCAGTTTAATGTCTAATGCGAAGTACCTTTTGATCATTTTTTGATTTCGGCTTTGTTTAGGAGATAAATGCAATTTTATCAAATCAGCGATATGCAAATAAATGTCATTTATTTTTGTAATTGAAAACCGCTGGTCACACCAAGAAAGTCTAGGGACCATTTTTGCTAATTGATAAAGCGCAATTAAAAAATAATATTTATTTCAAAGGAAACAGTGGCCTATCATTATTTTCGTTTAAAATAACAAAATACATGTTAGGGCGGACGCCACTGGTAGAATGTTGATAGAAACTATTATTTGTCTTACTTTAGGTAAGGAATGGTACATGTTTTTTGAAATACCCTATAAACCGTACCTATATCTATCTTTAACCGTCAAAACTAATAACCATTTTTTGAAAATTTCTCCACCTTATTATTGCAATCGTTTCGTCTTTTACAAAAGGAAGATAAAAATTACATATTACAATAATTATTAAATAATTACATTACACCCCGGTTTTCTTGTAGGGGTATACGCAGGTTAATTAAAGTTTGAGAACAACTCTCTTGAAAAGAATGACTGGACTACTTATACCAGATAAAGATGAACATTGTCATTGTCATTGTCATTATTGTCGTCGATGATCATAAAGGTTTGCCTTTTATCTGGTGACGTCAAAAATACACCCAGACATAGGTAGTCATAAATAATTAATCAGACCAGTACCAATAAAATTAACCAATGCACTTTATAGGTAATCAATTTTCTTGCGATATTAAAGACGCCACATTTAAGTAGGTGAATTCGTCTAGCTAGAGCATGTAATATTTACTTTAATCATACAAATTTAATGAACTAGGTTCGACAATATTTATTTTATTAATTTAATTATTAATCCTCACTTCACTCTTTCGATTTTTAGTGTCTCGTATCTAAACGTCAAAACCTAACATCGGGTGAGATTATTAGGGATATTACTAACGCCCAATGCCTGTCTGTATCTCGCAGTTCGGTTGCTTTTCTGCTAAATAATCTTAATACTAATTTTTAAATTTTAATAGATAATTAATTTACTATTTTAGTTTGTGTTGACGTTTACAATTCCTTGTTTATTTCTCCCGACATTTTCCCTATTTCTCACCTGGACCTAGAGCCATAATTTGCTTCAAAGGTCAATAAGACTTTATTAGAAAATTAAAAAAGTAGCTACTAAAATTTAGGATTTTCTATGTGATTCATTTAGCGGGATATAACACAGTTTTTTCGTTGGTTACATTGAACATCATCGTCTGCATTACCAAAGTGTTTCTTGCGTTCCAACAAAATAATGACTCTTGTAAAGGAGAAGAGGAAACCAAAAATTAATGGTGCAATAAATTGGAACAGCATATAGTCTGTTGCTTAATGCGAGAGAGTAATAAATCATTATTGAACTATAAAACCCAGTGGTCTTCGCCGTATTTCGTAGGTGTAGTCCAATTATTATTTCATATAACGTTCGGAGTTGTAAAATAGTCGAAATGTGTTCGAATATGACTGGAGTCGGACAGTCAACAATATACCGACTTGTGCACGAGGATAAACGCGGCCCCATCAGGTCACCAAAGAGAAGTACAGGAACGAAAGAAATGAGCATGAAAAGACTGCCATCAGAAGAATCATACACTCGTTTTAGTTAAAAAAAGAAATACCTTCCTTGGACAAAATAATGTCTGAAATGAAAAAGGATGATTTCATTCCACTCATGGGTAAGAAGAAAATATCGAAAACTTTGAAGGAAATTAATTCTTTTTAACAAACTCAAAACAGAAAATCACTTTTTTAATAGAGATAGACGAAATCATCTGCTGGCGACGACGATATTTGAGGGCAGTTAACAGGAATATCTATTATACAGGGTCGTTGGTATGTATGGAAACGGTTGATTATTTCTTAAAGTAAAACAGTCAGCAAAAAATATTTTAGATAAAGGTTTTAGGGGTTTTTAAGGTGTATTAGAATTAAAAAAAAATAAGTATACAGGTTGGGTCAGAAAACCGTAGAGAAACAAAGTTACTTTTTTTTAAATATAACACCCTATATCTTCGAATATTTTTGGATTTTACATAAAATAACAAATATTTTTCAATACGTGCATTATAAGTCTAAACTTAAGAGTTTCCGAGATATCGACTTTTGAAAAATTCTATTTTTGAACTTTAACAGCTTCTAGCTTTCTAACGATACGTTTTAAAGTAAAACGGCTTACATGTCCCTGTCTTACTTTTTTATTATCTTCTCAAAAACATCAACTTCCGGTTAAACTAACCTGAACCAACTCGGATTTCAGACAGAGATGGTGATTTTGCTAGTTTGTTGGATCTTTTCTTAAATTCAAACCCCGACTTGTACACTGTCACCGTGAAGCCGCCGCTAGGAACGTCTGACCACAACCTTATTTCGGCACTGAACACACTATCAAGTGCCTAAGAGCCTCCTAAACCATGCAAGGTATCGCATTATACATCAGCTAAGTGGGATGACCTAAGGGACCATTTTCGAACGTTTCCTTGGCGGGACGTTTGTTTTACCTCTGATGATCCATCCATCTATGCAACAGAAATATCGGAGGTTATTCTTAGTGGCATGGAAGCCTTCATCCCTTTCTCAAAAAAGTGCCCTTCTAACGGCAAGCCTTGGTTTACAAAAAATTGCGAACGAGCTGTTAAATCAAAAAATTATTTCTACCGACAATGAATGTCCTAACGGCTCAAGATCATTTTGGTCGGTAGCTAAGGCCGTCAGTCAGAACTTTACCAAGTCAACCATTCCACCTCTAACACGTTCTGGTGGCACGATTGCGACCAAAGCACGGGAGAAAGCAAACCTACTGGCCGAACTATTCTCTTCACATTCAACGGTAAATTTTCAGGGAAGTATTCCACCGAACATTCCCCCTGTAGAATCGAGAATGCCTGAGATTGTTTTTCGCCACCACCGTTAAACGAATCTTAAGGAGTTTTGACACTAAAAAGGCTTCTGGTCCTGACGATATTCCAGTCATTGTAATTAAGACATGCGCTGACGAACTGACACCGGTATTTTGTAGGCTTTTTAACTTATCCTACAAAAAAGGAAAATTTCCTTCTTGCTGGAAAACTGCGCGTGTCCAGCCCATACCCAAAAAAGGCAAGAAGACCTTGCCAAACAACTATTGTCCAGTCGCATTGCTTTCGGTTATATCCAAAGGTATGGAGAAGGCTATCAACGAAAAATTATTGAAATACCTGGAAGGCTTCAACATTATTAGTGACCGCCAGTATGGATTTCGTAAGTCTAGATCAACAATAGACCTTCTCGCTTATGTTACTCATGTTTAGAACAACAATAGAACATCATGGAGAGTTTCGGGCGGTAGCACTGTACATTTCCAAGGCTTTCGACCGAGTATGGCATGAGGGGCTCCTAACTAAAGTGAGAGCATACGGACTGCCGGTTCAATTTTGTTTATGGCTGTCGAGCTTTCTTAAAGACCGTTCTCTGCCAGTGGCGATGGACGGATTTCTTTCAGACACATTTAACATCAACGTCGGAGTCCCTCAAGGTTCTATATTGTCGTGCACCCTTTTCTTACTCTACATTAACGATCTTTTGGAAAAAAACTAAAAATCCTATATATAGCTTCGCTGATGACAGCACACTTGTTTTATCTTTTACTTTGGATGCTCGGACATCGGCTGCTAAAGCACATCTCTATAGGCAGCAAGAGGTCTCACATCTCAACAAAGACCTGGAAGAAATTCTGTCTTGGGGTGACAGTAACCAAGTAGAATTTAACGCTAAAAAGGCCCAGGCGGCAGTTTTTTCTAAAAAAGTTAATGTTGAAGAACCGGATATAGTTATGGCGGGACACTCGATTCCTTTGGCTTCATCAATTCATTTATTGGGCGTTAATTTGGATAGTTATATGTCTTGGCATAGCTACGTTGCGGCCATTGCTAAGGCAGCCTCGCAGAAGCTTGGAGTACTTTTCCGAACAAAGGACCTCTATACACCCCAACAACTTTTGATGCTCTATAAAGCCCAAATTCGACCATCGCTGGAGTACTGTTCGCATATTTGGGGCTCTACTCCTAAACATACCCTGAGATTGCTAGATTCTATTCAAAGAAGAGCCATTCGCTTGATCGGTGATCATAATCTGACAAACAACCTGGAAAGCCTTGAACATCGAATGCAGGTTGGCGACTTGAGTATATTTTACAAATATTTTCATGGTAAGTGTTCAACTGAGGTTGCCCGCTTGATACCACCCAGAGCGGTGCATGGTAGAAATACACGACGAGCCAATGCAGCCCACCAGTACGTGGTTCAGCTTAGTGTCCCTCGAACGACACTGTTTCAAAATTCTTTCATCTGGAGAACGTCATCACTCTGGAACGACCTCCCTGAGATCGTGTTCCCCAACGACTATAATCTTCAAAGATTCAAGACCAACGTGAATCGTTTCCTGCGCACACGCACCGCTCTCAGAGCGCCATAAAGGATTTATCCTGCAGTGCTGTGCCTTATCATAAAAAAAAATATTGGTAAACTATGGCAGGATAAACATATAAAAAGCGTGAGGCAAGCTTTCATGGAAGGATGGTCTACTGGAATTAAAGCACCCTTGGGAAAAGGTAAAATATTAATAATTACTCATATTAGAGACAGACTGGAGACTATCAAGACTGGAAACCTCTTACGAGAGGGAATAAAGATAGTGGAAAATGAAGTAAGTGCGTCGAACATGTGATTGAAATAGAAAAAAGAATGTGGGAAGCTGATAACATGCTAAAAAACACGGTATAGTCCCTCATTATTTCTCTGGATCCCAACGACGATAGTTCATTGGACTACTCGGAACATGATGGCTAAAATTTAAAAATTAAGTTGTTGCATTGTATGCACATAGTAGATTTTTTTTTATAAATATTAATATTTATTCCAATTTGTCTGTTGTCATAATATTCTTACTTCTATATAAGTATTTATCTACTTAATATTAAAATAATTAATATCTCAATTATCTGCCTATCTCTATAATTACATATAATCAAGTATAATTATTATTATACATTTTATTTTAATAAACTACCTGAAGTAACGCCGCTGTCACCTTGATTTTATTCACCAACTCGTCTTTTTTTGTTTGTCAATTAGGGTGACCCTAATTTAGGGCCGATTCGGAATGTGTAGTCTGAAATATCTAAAATATGGAATTTTTAAAAACTATCATTGCAATTGACTTGAAATTTACAATGCAACCTTTAAGTTGTCCACCCTGCTTAATGGATCCTGTCATTGCAAATTCACATTTTATTGCTCTCTGTCATTAAGCAAGGAGTGTAGCGAAAGTGATGGTGACCATAATATGGAGTATACTGATGTAAGAAAAAATGTAGAAACATATAAGCAAGAGATAGTCTGGGCAGCTTCGTTCAATATCTCCCACGCAGTACGATATCGTTATAGATTCGATTTATAGTAAGCAATTTGATTAATAGTTTCGAATCAATTTTTTTCGGGAATCGACTCAGGTTTTCCCGAATCGTACAGCTCTATTTGGTAGGTAAAGTGCCAAATTTCAAACGTTAAAAAATGTTTTTCTTTATAGAATTGAATGTCAGTTATAACATCGAAATTGTTCTCTTTGATGTATATTTACTTTTTTAATAGCTCTTTTATAATATTAGTGTTTATTAAAGGGCAAGTTAGGTTAATAAACATAAGGCCATTTGAGGGTCGATTTTGAAGCAGCTATATTGTCTATATTATATTTAGTCGCTTATGGAAAGCTTGCAGAAGTCGTTAGAAGCGACATGCCACAATGTTTGAATAGGAAGGTGTTCGATTAATGCGTGCTGCCGGTCATGACCTATGGAGCCGAAACCTTAACACTAACCACAGCAAGTGCTAAGAAGCTTATGGTAACACAGCGCAAGATGGAAAGGTCCATGCTCAGAATGTCACTGCGGGATCATATAAGAAGTGAAGACTTACGAAGAGGAAGCGGCGTCACAGATGTAGTTACCCAGATTCGCAAACTCAAGTGGAAGTGGGCTGGACACGTGGCATGAATGACGAACGGGAGATGGACGAAAAGGCTGCTCGAGTGGAGACCGCGCTCGGATAAGAGAGGCAGGGGAAGACCCCCTACGCGTTGGACGGACGATCTAAGGAGATGTGCAGGCAACTGGATACGAGAGCTGAAGACAGGAGGGAATGGGCAGAAATGGGGGAGGCTTATGTCCAGCAGTGGACACAGAGAGCTGAATGATGATTATGATGATGATGATATTTAGTCGCATAGTTTTACTTTCACCAAAAAGACCGGTTCTTATCAACAGTACTGTTTTAATTTACAACCAAAAAGATTTCTTTTCAGTATCATTTTGAGGTGGATTTTTTACACACATTTTTATGATATGTTATAATTAGGGGTGGGCAAAATTATGGATTGAACGATTGTGATAATTTTAAAAATCGATTATTTTTGGATTAATCGATTATGAATTTTCTTAATCCTAGTGAGCAGCCTGCTTAGCGAATTCTCCCGTTGGAATAAACTATGTAATATACCTACATATAAACATAATATAATATTATGCTTTTTTTTCCTAAAGAAAAAACAGTAATATAACGTTAAAATAAAATTTCTGCCCCGTATTATGTTCACTGTTTGCTAGAATGTCCGAAAGAAAACAAAGTGATAAAAGAACCAGGCTAACCAAGTGAGGCAAATATAAAAAATTTAACAAAAATTAAATCATAATGGTTTAGAGTGTGCAAGTAAAAAAAAATGGATTATTTGTCTTTACAATGTCTTCATTCATATTATTTTCAACATGAAAATTCAAGAAGATATATTGTTCTCCCAAAAGTTAGAAATACTGCATAATATAATTATTATGTTTAAAGGTTAGGGACTGTTTTGGACTTCCATTGCCTTTATTTATTTTGATCACAACGTTTCATCTGGTAAAAATCTCCAGTCGTCTCCAGGTGAATAGTATTCAGCAGTATTCAGGTGAATATAGTTCTGAAGACGACTAGAGATTTACCAGTTTAAACGTTGTGAGAAACTTGATAAAGAAAATGAAAGTTCAAAACACGTCTATCACTCAGGAATCAGGACTACATAATTTTTACTTTGATTGTTTGCTGTAAGGTAGGTAAGGTTGCCACGTGGCCACCTCGGACCTAGATCTTGCCCGAAGATTCTCAGTTGTTGGCCGGGAGGAGGGGTTTTGCGAAGCAAGATCAATTCATCAATTGATTGATTATTCACAGATTAATCGATTGTTTCTTAATAAATCATTTGTTTTTAAATTAATCGATTGCTTTTCAATTAATCGATTGTTTTTGGATTAATCAATTTAATGGAAATAATCGATTATTTTTAAAAATCGACAATCGATTGTGAAAATTCATAATCGCCCAGCCCTATTATAATACAGTGAAATCTCTCAATAGCGACCAGCCTCGGGGAATAAAATGTTGGTCGGTTAATAGAGAAAAATTAAAACAACTGGTCTGAATTTTACAGTGTTTGTTTATTAATAAGTTTATAATTTATATAAATAAATTTATCAGAACTAAAATTAAATGAAATGTTATACAATATATTGTATGTTTGCTTTGTTTTTCTTTTTTTTTTTTCAAAATAATCCTAAATTAATGATTGCTTGATATTTTTTATTCTATTTTTATAAAATTCAGATTCATATTTTAATAACAATTGAGAAATATTTGTTGACTTTTTAAAATTGTTAACATTATTGAAAAAGTCTCTCAAACTTGCGCAGGCTTCAGTTATGCTTGATATTTTTAAGACTGGAGCAAGTTCAGGTTCCTCTTCCTCTGTCTTAGAGTTAGGAGTAGTTTCATCCGTTTCCTGGATCTCTTCGATATGCTTGATGATAGTCAATTCCGCACTTCCTGTTGACAAATCGTTATCAATAGAGGCAACAAATTGTTTCAAGTTCACAAATGTGTTCTTAATGTTAGGAAACAGTTGTGCGAGCGGAATATTATCTTCTTCTTCGATGTCGTCAATATTATCTGTATTACACATATATCCGGTTTTCATAAAGCATTTTTTATTGTCACTGGAGATAAATTGCGCCAGATCACCGAAACCCATATCAAGGCGTTGGTTATGGTAACATTATTTTTGATTTCTTGAAGAAGACAATCACTGTCTTTACATGTTAAAAGCCTCTTAATAAGGTAGCTTCTGTAGAGCATTTTAATATTATAAATAATGCCTTGGTCCAAAGGTTGGCAATCTGAGGTAGTATTGAGTGGAAGAAAAATAAGTTTGACATTATCCAGTGTAATTTTGAGATGAGTTGTTGCATTGTCCAGAAATTTTTTCAATGCACATGTTTTTGTTGGCAATGCACCATAGTAGAGACCTGTCTCATCTGCATTAAATACGTCCCTTGGGGCATAATCCTTTAAAATGGTCAATAGCCTTTTTTTTCAGTAGGTACGTCTTCGATATTGATATCGGCTGATTCGCCACATATTTTCTTGAAGGTAATATCGTGCCGACGACGAACTCGTTCTAACTATCTATTTGATGCCTTGAAGTAATGTGGTTCAAGACATTAAGCAGATTCGAGGGCTTTTACTTGAATTGTGGGCCCGGATATTCGTAAGTGCTTGTTTCGCGCCTCACAAAACCAGTTAAAAACAACTTGGTCCATTGCCAGTCCTTCGATTTTGGAAAATTTTGTTTCTTGTTTACCGTTGTCCACCTTCTTGAAACAAATTTCTTACTTCGGCTTTATTTTGAAGCACCATAGTCACTTGGGTTTTACCCACTTTAAATTATTAGCCAATTTCCTGGTACTGCCCAACAAACATTTTAAGTTAAATTTACCTTTATTCGACCTCTAAACGGGTCAAATATTTTGCACGACCAATTATATATAGGGATAATTTACCTACATTTGTTTTCCTATTGCCCAATGTGGGGAAAGAAACTAAAGTAAATTGAAGGTCGAAAATAGGTTGATAGGGTTTTTTCTGTCCAATAAGTTGAAACGAAGTGAAATAAATATAGACCTATTTTACGTCTAAATGTGGAAAGTGAGACCAACCTTTTGACCTAAATATAACCTAAATAGGAGCAATAAGACACTAGACAAAAATACAGAGAAAACATTTTATATCTGGTGTTAGAAAGAAAAGACAACAACTTATGCCAACACTTCCAACAGGACAAAATAAATTATAAAATGGAGTTCGACTTAAGTAGATATTTGGAATGGCCGCATATTATAACTTCAACAATATGATATACCTAATTAAGTTTTATCATTTTTCTGGATCGAAATTTGGATGCGAAAGAAATGTGTTTGTGAATTATGGTGATGATACTTCGAAAAACTAAACGCGCCCTTAAAATATGCATTTTTTTATGTATTATTACGATAATTTAAAATATTTTTACCATTATAACCTAAAAACAGAATGCCTTCATTATAAATATTATATGTACCTAAAGTTTTAAAAAAACTTTCGTTGACGAAAGATATCGTAGTCTAATGGATTTTCCACTCACCTTATGTAATTCTTAAAATTTTAATTATTGTTTTTTTATAGTTGTCGATAAACAGGAAAACTAATAATTATTAAATATGGCCGCCTTTATATTTTTAACCTTAAAGTTATTTTTTTCTTTATTATTAACTGTACAAGCAATGTTAGCCTTTGAGGTTAATCAGAAAGTTATGAAGTAGCTCAATTTTTAACCACAAAAGATCTATAACTTTGGGAACAATTTATAGGGCAAAATTATCCAAAATATTACCTGTTTCTAAAACTACATGGTCAGTAAATTATTTGGACTATTTGTAGGCAATAATTGGGTAATATTTACCTAGCGTAATAGCCAAAAAATTCCTTAATTTTGAACACATATATTAAGTAACAATTAAGTAAATTATTACTTAATCATATTCCTTATTAGGATTAAATATTTTTAATGTCTAAGAGAGGTAATTTATTTGTAATTTTTAACTAGGTAAATTAAACTACAAGTAGACTTCCCTATAACAAATTATTTAAGTTCTAGATATCCAAATTTTGACTTAGATTTTAGAGTTCGAATCTTTTGTGACTTTTAAGAAAACATTTAAGGCAAAAATAAGCAAATATTTGCCAATTTAGGATTATTTTTCTTCCGTTCTGGTCTACATTACTTAATATGTTTGTTGGGTGAAACCAGTTTTTTTCAGTTTCCACGAGTATTTCAATTTTTTCACTTAAAGAAAGACATTTCCTTTTTCCCGCCATCTTCAAATTTTCACGTTAGTTCCAAAACACAGAAAAACTGTTCAAAACAAAGCTAATGGTAAAAACCGATTTATCAGCCTCTAAAGTAAATTGAATAGATCCGCTTGCAATAAAGTAATTAGTGTATGTACCCATATTTCTTAAGAATTGTCGGATCGGGTTTTACTGTCCCTAATGGAGGGTGTTTTTAGCATTAATGTTTAGTAAAAATTCCGATAATGAGTGCCTGCGGTCGTTTGAGAGATGAGTCGGTAAAGAGCAGTATAAAATAATGGGATTTCCATTTTTAAATATGGGGAATTCATAACCGGCCGTTTAACGCAGGTCGTCACTTTATAGAAGCGGTCGCAAACAGAGGTTTTACCGTAGTAATAAAATTATTAATAAGCAAAGGCGCATGAAAAATTAACTTAAAAACAACATATACAGTTGTATTCATGAAAAGAGCGTACACGAATTAGAATGAGAGGAAACCTTAACCATATTTGCGTAAAACCGGCTTATCGCATGTTAGAAGTTATAAAAAATGCAAAGCATTGGCGTTGGGCGTTAGTTCAATAAAATAACAAAAATTAATTTTTTTATTTTAGAATATATTTTAACAGTTTTATAAAAATTACAATAGAAACCAAAAACGTTTAACAAGAATAAATAAAATCTAATATCTGGTCATATATCCCTGTTTTTCTATTACTTTAGCTATTAGGAATTAACTGAATTATATTTGATACAATATTTGGATCAAGCTCTTCCCAGCACGCATGTATTATTTTTCATAAATTTTCTGAATTTTGTGGCCTAAAATTTCGATTATATATTTTTTTTACGATTATACCCCAAATATTTTCGATTGGATTTATATCGGGACTATAAGCGACCCAAGGCAGCACTTCCACATTATGGGTTTGAAACCAGTGGGTTACAGCATTGGCAGTGTGGACTGGACAATTATCTTGTTGAAATATGAAAGTATTATTGGGATATATTTGCTCAGCAGATGGTAACAATAGGTTTTCTAAAATGTTAATGTAATTTCCGGCATTAAATCTTCCCTCTATTCACCAGCAAACACCAGGTCCATGAACACATATCCAGCCCCATACATTTACAGAGAAACGCCCATGTCTAGAAGTGAGGGGGGTTAGTATATCGCTCTTCAAATCTGGTATTGTTTGGACGGTACACACGAATTTGTCCATTATAAGTCGACTGGAACGTCTTTTCATCAGTAAAAATTACCCTATTCCAAAATTGAGGATTGCGGTATATATAATTTAAAGCAAAAATAATTCTTGATTGTCGCTGTTCTTCAGTAAGAAACATTTTTTTCGTAGCTGGGCGACATTTTACTCTCTCCGACTTACGACTTTCCTGCTAGCGGTAGGTTGGGAGGCAGGAAATGCTGTATCAATAACAGCATCCCTTGCAGTTGCAAATCGATTATTTCTTAAATATCCCAAAAAACAGCATCCTGTCCAGGGTTGGAACGTTTGGGACGACCTGAACCAATTTTCCTCTTTAGGGATTCTTCTTGTTCCCAGCGTTGCTTAATTTTCAATATAGTTTTTTTATTTCTATTATACAACTGTGCTACAGCACGGATTGACCATCCGTCTTCGATTCTTGATACAATTTAAGCCTTTTCAACTTCAGACAACTGACAAGGCATTGTTATGTTCTTCTGTCAATGTTGATCAAACGTTACCACCATGCAGTTTTAAAATTAATTACACCGACGCTACTGCTTTGCATTTTTGATAATCTATGACGTGTGATAACCTCCAATAAACAATCATTTAGACAAGCTGGTTTTACGCAAATATGACAAAACTTACCTCTCATTCTAATTCTTGTACGCTTTTTTAATGAATACAACTGTACTTCCACAAAAAAATCTAAATACCCCAAGTGTTTCCATACTTTTATAGAATAATATAATATGATGATGCTAATAATAATTATCCATTTTGTATCTTTGAAAGCTACATGGAGGAAGTTATATTATATAACTACAAGAAGATAAAAATAGAATAATTTTGCTATTTTCGACTGTTATTACAAAAATAATTGGTTCTGAGAAAAAAGTTAAAAATCCCAAGAAAACCGGAATATGAGGCATTAGATATTTTGGGTGCAAGTTTTTGCTAATGAGTTTATACGTTATAAAAATAAGAAGGAACAGTGGATATTAAAAGCTTTTTATACTATTTTTAGTTGAATGTGCTATAATTATGTAAAGTTGTAATTACGAACCTGCTTGTGGTACCTTGAGTGGTAATTTTTAAATCCGACTATTTGATTTTAATAATGGCAAACACGAGCAATAATTTTAAATTGTTTTATACCATTTTAAAAAATAGTTGTTACGAAGTGACAAAAATAAATTACGTCATTACCATGGCTAATTTTAATAGTTATTTATATTACTAGTACGGTAAGGCTCATTACAGTAACGAGTGGGGAATATTGGTAGCAATATTCCCCACTCGTTACTATAATGAGCCTTACCGTACGTGTGATATACAACATTTTAAATAAGTTATATAATATAGTATATTACATAACGCAAACAGGCTAAAATGGGCTATGTATTAAGCTCTTTTCGTGTGGGTCTTATATAAAATATTTATATTAACGCTGTGGCCTTTTCTTTTATTTTTATTAATAAGACGTTTTTCAGATTGTAAATTAAAATAACCCAGGGCGGCTAATTAAAAGAACTTAAAAAGGGTTACAGCAAAAGTGCTCTTTTCTAAATATTTGTTGTTTCGATTTGCTTAACTGTTTCGACACTGACTAACCAACATCCGCGCTTTTTGCAAGTGACAGAAAACATCGAATGAATATGCTTGCATACGTATTTTGATTGGATATTTTTGAAAAGCTTAAAAATAGCTTAAACAAATAGGAGAAAAATATACGGGGTATCTCGTTTAAAAAAACATATGCTTGCCTTAAATCTAGAAAAGAAAAAAACTAAGCACGCCATTGAATTCTACTTAAAAGATTCAACAATTTTCTGATAAGTTAAAGGTTAATTGAAATGCAGGGGTGATCGAAAGGTAAACATTTTCGAAAACACCCTGTAGCTTAAAAACTAAGAAAGCTATGACAATTCTGTTTATGACATCTTTTGTTCCACGAAAAAATAGCGCAGTAAGGTACTAGTTACCGAGATACCCTGCAATTACATAGAAAAATGGACACCCTGTACACCCGAATGTAAACACTGAAAGTTTACAACAAAACGTCTCACACGTTAACAATACAGGGTCGTTGGTATGTATCGAAACGGTCGATTATTTCTTAAAGCACAAAGGCTAGCGAAAAATATTCTTAATAAAAGTTTTAGTGTTTTTTATAGTCTATTAAAATTTCAAAAAAGTAAGTATACAGGATGAGTCAGAAAGTCGTAGAGAAATAAAGTTACTTTTTTTTTATAATAGAACACCCTATATATTAGAATATTTTTGGATATTTCGTGGAACGTCAATAATTTTTTAATAAGTGCATTATAAGTCTACACCTAACATTTTCCGAGATATCCACTTTTGAAAAATCACATTTTTTGAATTTTGACAGCTTCTAGCTTTCTAACGGTACGTCTTAGAGTAAAACGGCTTACATGACCCTATCTTAGTTTTTAACTATCTTTCTAAAACTGTCAACTTCCGGATTAAACCGGATGTAGCTCAAAAGCCGGAAATATAGTACTTCCGGTTTAACCGGAAGTTGGTATTTCGGGAAGACAATAAAAAAGTAAAATAGGGATAGTAAGATAGAGATATTGGGTGTTCCATTAAAAAAAAAGTAACTTTATTTCTCTACGGCTTTCTGACTCATCCTGCATACTTATCTTTTTTTAATTCTAATAGCCTTTACAAAACCATAAAACTTTTGTCTTGAATATTTTTTGTTAACTGTTTTACTCTAAGAATTATTCGACCGTTTCCATACAAACGAACGACCCTGTATAAAGGAGCGATATAATGAAAGCGTAAATGTATTAAAGATAGAAAGATACAAATTTGTTTTAGTCGAGGCGGTTGTATCCTCGACCTTAGAAATATTCTTTGTATATCTTTGTTGTCAAATTTAGGACAAATATGGAATGGAAATAATCATTAGAAAACTGTTGTTTCCTATATTGGACCAGTTTTTAATTTTTTCACTGTGGATTCTATAAAAAGCTTTAAAACAATTTTAGAATTATGACCAATGTACGTTGGTCACTTACAGTATTTCTTGAGCATTATTTGGTTATATGTTCCTACTACAAAAATAAAATTAGCGTTTCTTTCAAAAAGTTGGAATACACCTCGCCGGAAAGACTTCTTGGTAGAAATATCGGCCCATTTAGCCAGTCACCCACGATTCCAATCCAACCGTTCAACGAGAATTTATAATCAAAACGATCTTCAAGTACCTCATGTGGATTTTCTTCAGCCCATACATGGTTGTTGTGAAAATTCCTTGTTGCATTTATTTACAATTTCGATTCATCGGTAAAAAAAATCAGCATCAGTAGTTGAGGGATTTGAACCGATGCGATGTGTGCAAACGCCATTGACAGAATGCATTCCGTGGAGGGAAATCAGCACAAAGAAGTGCCTGAACGCGTTATATGTGGTATGGGTACAAGAAATAGTCACTAAGGATTTTCCAAACAGTACTTTTGAAGTTTACTAAATGAAACACCTATAAGTTAATTTCCACTATTTTATTGTACACTGTACATACAGGGTCATTCCGTATATTTAGACAGCGTCTGCTGCGTTTGTTATAAGAGATAGAAAAAAGCTTTAATTGTAAAAGTTGTAGGGTTTATCTTATATCGCCAGAAAATGTTACGCAAAATAACAAATGAATATCACAAAGTTAGGAAAAAACACAAACTTAATAAATCTTTAATGGATCACCCTGTATATTGAAACAAAAATTAATAGATCTTTTTTTCCTGAATTCAAAAATATACGATATGTTGACATTTGGTTTAGCCGTTTCCGAATTATGTGCATTTTAAAAAAGTGATTATATTGTTTAATTAAATCGCACTTGCCATGAATTAACAAAAGACTCGAACGCCATTATTTATCATTATTTATATGGCTGTCAGATTACCTTTACTCCATACGTAAGATGGGTTACACAGAGGAAGAAAAATTAGAAATATTTCGCCTATTTTACAAAAACAACAATAATGTTGCTCAAGCGCAAGCAAAGTATCGGCGTAGTCATCGCGAAATGCCAGTTCCTGCTAGGTCCACTTTTTATTATACCGAAAGGAGCATGAGGGAGCGCAAAACCCTTCATAGGAAAAAACGCACAGTTATCGCAAATGAGGATGATGAACTACAGGTTTTATTATATTTTGAAGGTAGGAAAAGAATCTTTAATTATTTTATCTGTTTTATCAATCTGTTATTACTTATTTTTAGAAAATCCAAAGTTATCTATAGCCGATGCTAGTAAATACTTTGGAAAATCTGCAAAAAAGATTCAAACTGTTTTACACAAATATGGATATCACCCATATAAAATGTTGCCGGTACAAAAATTGACAGATGATCATAAAATAGAAGACTAGCATATTGTAATGATATCATGGTTAGAAAAACTGAAGACAACGATTTTTTTAATAAGATTTTGTGGAGCGATGAAGCTACGTTTACCACAGCAGGGGTGTATAACCGACGAAACACACACATGTGGGCATCAGAAAACCCCCACTCTTATGTTGAAATTAAAATTCAGGGTTGAATGCCGTTAAATGTTTGGTGTGGTATTCTTAAGAACCGAATAATTTTCCCGGTTATATTTGAGGGCTCATTAACAGGAGATAGATACATCCAGTTTTTAAATAACATTGAAGGTTTCTCAGAAGAACTTCCTATTAGGGAATATAACAACATAATATGGCACCAGGACGGCGCGCCGCCTCATAACACAATGCTCGTAAGAAATTTTTTAAATAACCGGTTTAACGAGTGGATTGGAACGCATGGGACCATTAACTGGCCACCTAATAGTCCTGACCTGACCCCTTTGGACAATTTTTTATGGGGCTATCTAAAAAATGAAGTATACAAAGAAAGAAGTCAAAGTTTAGAGGACTTAATGCAAAGAATTCAAAGCAGTATAGATTCATTAAATGAAGAACATCCGGAGTATATTGACAATGCTTTATCTAAATTAGAGGAAGATTACAGAAAATGTATTAAAAATAACGGCGGCCACATTCAAGACTTCATACATTATTTTATTAAAAAATATATTTTTAATTTTTCGGCTCTATTTTGTTTATTGAAAATAATTAAAACAATTTAAACGATATAATCATGCACGTTGTTAAAATGCAAATATTTCGAAAACGGCTAAACCAAATGTCAACATATCGTATATTTTTGAATTCAGGAAAAAAAATCTATTAATTTTTGTTTCAATATACAGGGTGATCCATTAAAGATTTACCAAGTTTGTGTTTTTTCCTAACTTTGTGATATTCATTTGTTATTTTGCGTAACATTTTCTGGCGATTTAGGATAAACCCTACAACTTTTGTATTTAAAATTTTTTTCTATCTCTTATAACAAACGCAGCAGACGCTGTCTAAATATACGGAATGACCCTGTACATGTTTCGCTATACAATAGCTTCTTTGGGTAATTCTTACAAACTGAAGTATAAACAGGTAGTGCAATAATAAACAGATTAATAACTACTACTCTAAATTGTTATTAGGCCATGGGTTTGTTTCCAGTTGACCATTTAGGGATTTCTCTATATTTTTAATCCTATTTATTTCTAAATTTTCAAACAATGACAATCTTCTAGCTTTATTCAATATATGCAAAACTTCAAATTCCTCATTAAAATTATGATTTTCCTATAACAAGTGCTGTACATATGCCGTATCCTCTTTTTTATTTAAGAACGTTTTCTTATGTTCTAGTATTTTTTTTTTTAATTTCTACCAGTCTGAACTATGTAACTTTTGTCACAGGAACCACAATTCAGTTTATATAGTGTGTCTACTTAAGTTGCATACTACATACTACATAATATGGGAAACTTTTTATTAATAATTTTACGTAAAAAAGGTATTCTTCATAAAAAGTTCTGCATGGTCCAAAACCTGAAATGCAATCATCAGATATTAAATTTTTCCAAGTGTATACGAGGGGTATAAAAAAATATGAATTTTGCTCAAGAGTATATGTATATTATTATGGACGATGGTTTTAATAATATCTCCAGACGTCAGCTTTAATTGCAATTGAGTTTGATTTTCAACACGTTTTCTCCTCACATGTCTCTTATTTTATACGAACATCTTTATGAACAATCTCAAGAAAGTTTCTCCCTGAGGATGGAAATGAAATATATGATTTCCGAAAGCTTGGAATAACTATAAAGAGTATTCTTTCATTTGCTGCACTCCCCAATATTGGCTAGTCTATATATATATGTATTATACAGGGTGTTACAAATTCGACATACGAGCATTGGAATCTCGGCAACCATAGTAGTTAGAGAAACGGTTAAATGGGGGCAAAGTTGTGCAATTCGGTGCTGATTAAAATGCCGCTTTAAAACTTTTAAAATTCCGAATACTTCTGATATTATTCGAAAAAAACCGAAATTTTGCAAAATCGTTTTTATTTTTTCCTGAGCTCATTTGAATAGCTATTTAAAAATAAATGACACTTTGTCGTTGCAACTATTTCTCCTCTACAAAATGACGTTATTAAACTAAAGATCCGACGTTTCGTCTCCGAGCGGCCAACATCAACTTTAATTTTTAAAATACAGACCTGGATTTTTTTTACCGATTTTTAAACCCCCCTACCCTCAAAATTTAATGGCGGTATTATTTTCTAATAATGAATTGTTTTTGCTCATTTCCTTTCAAATTCGTATTTTACATTTGTCAGTCCGGTCCTGGCAACGATTATAATTAAAAACGATATTTTTATAAAAACCTTTACAAATGGGGTTCATGAAAATTTGAGTTTATTAGGAAAGTTCTAATTTCCAAAATGTTCAAAAATATTTCCTTTAACCCATAGGTACCTACCTATGCACAGATCGATGTTTCTTATGATCCTTGCTATACTACCACCTTTCAATTGACCTTTATAGCCTACGAACTGTATGTTGTATTATTCTTCCAATTCTTCAAAGTTTGTTTAAAGTTGATCTTACTGATAGGTGGATCGGAAAAGGTGGAGCAATAGAGTCGCCAGCGAGGTCGCCAGATATTTCGCCTCTGGATTTCTTTTATGGGGGTCATTAAAAAATTTTATTTATAAAAATGACTTAGATACCATGGAGGAACTGAAAGAACGCATACAGGTTGCAGTTGGTAGGATAAGGAGAAGATCAGTTGAAAGGGCTGTCGCCAAAATTGGAAGAAGAATCGATCGTTGCATTGAGCAAAACGGCAATATTTTTGAACATTTAGAAAATTAGGTTTTATAATTAAGAAATTTATAATTATTAGAAAATTCTTATAAAATAAATTATGTTACTTATGTATGAATGTTTTAAATAAAATAGAGTGTTTAATTAATATTGTGATTCGTTGCCAGGACCGGACTGACAAATGTAAAATACAAATTTAAAAGGAAATAAGCAAAAACAATTCATTATTAGAAAGTAATACCGCCATTACATTTTGAGGGTAGGGGGGTTAAAAAATCGGTAAAGAAAATTCCAGGTCCGTATTTAAAAAAATAAAGTTGATGTTGTCCGCTCGGAGACGAAACGTCGCATCTTTAGTTTAATAACGTTATTTTGTAGCGTAGAAAAAGTTGCAACGACAAAGTGTCATTTATTTTTAAATAGCTATTCAAATGAGCTCAGGAAAAAATAAAAACGATTTTGCAAAATTTCGGTTGTTTTCGAATAATATCGGAAGTATTCGGAATTTTAAAACTTTTAAAGCGGCATTTTAATCAGCACCGAATTGCACAACTTTGCCCCCATTTAACCGTTTCTCTAACTCCTATGGTTTCCGAGATTCCAATGCTCGTATGTCGAATTTGTAACACCCTGTATATATATATATTTACATTTCATAGTATGATTCCCACTTGTCGAGAAGCATTCATTTGCTATTGAATTTGAAAAATATCAAGATTGGTTTTGTCGAAAATTCTTCTCGCCCTGTATCTTCGAAATCAAGCAGCTTTTCAAAAATCATCAAAGGACAAACTATTCTTAGAATAGTCCAGGGAATAACCCCTTCAACTTTTGCCGTATGTTTAATGAACACCCTGTATACTAACATTAGATTAAAAATTTAACACATTGAATCCTATCGGGATCCGGGTAAAGAAAACGAACATTGTTAAATAATTTTAAAATTTTTTATGCCCTGTATATAATGCAGATTTTCTCTTAATTTCTTGCATATTCTTTGTAAGAGGTCAAGTAAAGACCTTGCCATTAGTCTTATTTTTCTTAAAGTTTACTTTTATGATCTTGTTTTTGTAATATCTTGCAATATGCACTTGAATAAGTTAATGAAGTCATACTCGCATTAACGTACCAGACAAGTTATACGATAAAGTTTTTAAATAATATGGAATTTTGTATTATAATACGGTAAATACCATTATTAGGAAATACATACAATTTACGGTACGTGACTTTTGGACGCAGGCGTTTTGGCGTCGGCATTTTGGCGCCGGCGTATGGGCTCAGGGCATTCGGGCGACGTCCATTTGGGCGTAAGGAAATTCAGGCGCCAATTGAATTTGTCACTGTCGAACTAAATGAATTAAAACCAGAATGTAATATTTTTTATTATATTTATTTCAACAAAGTTAAAGAATATAATAGGTATCTAATGCTAAGTAATTATTATTAAGGGTAAAAACTAAAATATTATTTAGGAGCTTATGCTATAAACACATGAATTAAAGCTTATGGGTTAACTAAATTCTTGGTATAATTTGTATTAATAATAATGGCAAATGAAATTAAATACCTAACTTTTAGGTAAATTTGGTTTATTATTTATAAAGGACAATTCACAGATGCATTTTTTCAATGCTATTTTCTATGAAAGTCATAACGTAACGATGGGCGTCCAAAAGTCCCGGCGCCAAAAAAACCTACGCCCAAATGTACCGCGCCTAACCGCCGGCGCCCAAAAGCCTAAGCCTAAACGCCTGCTCCTATATTTTATCGCACGATTTCTCAGTTATTTATAAGGCGAAAAGTTCATATAAGCATGGGTCCGCAAGCCCTTCATTTTTGAGATACAGGATGTTGAAAATTTATTTTTACTTTTGTTTTTCGTAAATAATTCTTGAAATAATGTCTATATTTGACAATTGGTATTTGCGGATTTTTTAATATGAGAAATTAAAATTTCATCTTAGTTTGGCCCTTAATTGTAGGGGGCGCTACCTACAGGTCATTATCTTTTTTGGGGAGTCACAACAATTTCGTGCATGTATGTATCACATTTTTTAGAAGAAAAGTCGATTCCTCTATCATTTTTACGTGAAAATGTTTGTCAATAGTCGCTAAAAGCAGCCGTTTTTGATATATTTTGACTTGCTGCATGTGTTTGTCAAAAAGTGAAACAATTTTAAAAACTTTTGTTTAATCAACATAGGAACATTTCAAACGGTAACTTTTAAACAGCAATAAATAATGAAACACTAGATATAAAACTAAATCAAAATCACAATAAATGTTGGAAATGTCCACCGCCTTGCTGTATGCACGCATCCAATCTTCTTCACTTTGGAAAATACCTGGAGTATTTTTAATCGTTCTACAAAAGTTAATTATTCGATTTCTTAATTCTTCTTCATTTTGGATGGGCGTCTGGTAAACTAAGGATTTTAGATGTCCCCAAAGAAAAAAAATCGAAACTGTTAAGGTCTGGTGACCTAGGGGGCCATGGTTGAGGCCCTCCCCGACATATCCAACGGTTACCGAAAGTACGATCTAAAAATTCTCGCGCTAGGATGCTAAAATGTGAGTCATGCATAAACCACATTTCATTTCGTTGTCTAAGCGGCACATCTTCCAGTAAAATAGGCAAATCTTCTTCAAGAAAATGATGATATATCTATCTCCGTTTAATCTTCCTGAAATAAAAAATATGACTGTTGAATAATCTCCAAGGATTCCTCCCCACACGTTAAGAGATAACTGTTCTTGGATATGGAGGAGTGCCTGAGCTCTTTGGATGTGTTAGGGATATAACAAATTAGAAATTAAAATTTTCCATACTAGAACATGAGAAATGTTTAACGTCAGCGCTATTTTTCTGGTGCTTGTTTCCGGGTGTTCTTCTACCAAATAAAGAACTGCTTCCTTGGTTCCTTGGGTTCTTACCGTCCGATATGCACCCGACAGATGAGTACCTTTCTCAAATCTTCCTGTTTCCCTCAACCGAGCGTGAATTTTTGAAAACGTTTTTGAAGTAGGAGTTGGGCGGTTCGGATAACGCTCCTAATACAAACGTTTAGCCTCATATGCATTTCCGTTAGCAAGTCCGTATATAAAATGTATATCAGCATTCCCAGCATTAGTAAAGTTTACCATTATTTAACAAAGAATCACAATAATAATAAATAAAACTATTTAACTATGCGTTAAGATATTATTTTTGACATTGGAATATACTTACTAGCCTACTTGATATTTTCATTTTTAAGTTTTTGAAATTGTTTCAGTTTTTGACAATGCATCGATTAATTTAAATCAAAATATCTCGAAAATTGCTGCTTGTAGCGACTTTTGACAAACACACCATTTTCACGTAATAATGATAGAGAAATCGATTATTCTTCTAGAAAATGTGATACATACATGCACAAAAAAGTTGTGACTCCCCAAAAAAGAAGAAGACCTGTAGGTGGCGCCCCCTACAATTAAGAGCCAAACTAAGATCAAATTTGAACTTCTCATATTAAAAAATCCCCAAATACCAATTGTCGTCCAAATATAGACATTATTTCAAAAATTATTTACGAAAAACAAAAATAAAAATACATTTTAACACTCTGTATCTCAGAAATGAAGGACCTGCGGACCCATGCTTATATGAACTTTTCACCTTAAAAATAGCCGAGAAATCGTCCTGTATAATATCGAACACTTTGTAAAAATTAATAAAAAATAAAAAATTATAAAAAAAAGATTCTTCTTACTTTATATTATTCAACTTATTTTTCTTGATCTCAAAATGTTGTTCTTGTTAATATTTTTATTAATTAATTACTTGGGTCACCACGGCCACTCAGTTTTTTAATTCGCTTGAGAGCTAAGGTCGTAGATTTAATTCAGATAAGATTTTTGGGCGCCATTAACCAAAGGGGTTGAAAAAGATTATAAAGAAAAGAGTAAATAGAATATTTAGTTCCCTAGCCCTGAAAGAGAAAGCAGTATGAATAAAACAATTATTTTAATTAATTCCTATTTTATTAATAAAAGAATTATATTTTCCAACAAACACCCATTTTATTCATATAGGAAGAAATAAACATAACATGGAAAAAGGATTTGAATAAAAGGCTAAGCAACTAAATCAGAGAAAGAAGATATAAAAAAATAACATAGAAAAAGTTATGAAATGAGCTAGTCAGCTCCACTAAAAGATATATTAGATCGTAGGAAATTAAGCAGATTAAGAAGTGAGGATTCTTTCTAAACACCCAATATAAAAGGAGTCAAATACTAACTAAAAGCTTTGAACATAATTAAAGTGTAATTACTTTAAAGGTAGTGACCAAAATAAAACAGAATTTAAATTTAAGTTAAGCTGAATCAAATTATAGCATTCATTATGCCAAAATTGAAAATAAAATATTATTTATAGTAAAGTCAATGCAAGGTCAATTGAAGCACTTATGATGCCCAAAATTTGGTTAAAATCCCTTGAGAAATTTATGGTAACTTCAAGGTTATATAATTAAAGGCATTTACCCTTTTGCCAAAATTTCAAAATAGAATTGAGAAGCTTAAAACTTTAGTTATGTTCCCAACTAAATAGCTTAGGGGTGAAGATAAAGATTATCTAGCTAAGTCCAGCTAATAGATATAGCCAAAACCTAGAATGACAAAAAATACATGCTGATGGTAGCTAAAATTTTTGGGTCAGTAAGGAATGTATTCAAGGCCGGGATTATCAGTCCCTTATTAACCCGCCCAAAACAGATATAGATATATCCATTACAAGATTAAGTCCAATGAAGAAGTTACCGATATAGGAATATCTCAACAACTTCATAGGGATATCTTAATAAAATTAAGTCAAAATAGAGAAAATTTCAGCTATAGAAATATCTCAATACTCTATAGGGATATCTTAATAACATTAATTTAAAGAAATAGTCCATTCTCGAAGTGGAGTTGAAATATAGGGACTTTTTGCCTTTTTTTCCCCTTTCCCTTAATAACATTAGGTAAAAATAAAGAAATTACAGATATAATATCTCAATAACTTTACAGGAGATAATAACTCCATTATGGCTTAGGAAAGATTTAAAATTCATTACCCAAAATTAATTAGAGCGAAAATGCATACTTCCTGATGAAGTTCTAGATTTATACTTCAAAAATCAGCATTCTCCAACTAGATGAGTATTAAACCTTTAACTGCTACTTCTGTTAGGAAGTAAGACTTACGTTTATTGTTTAATGTTAATCTCAATTTAAGATAATTAAACTAACCATCTTATACTGCTTGACGAGTAGAATTTAGTTTCATAAATCAAAACTAGCATGTTCCAGCTAGATAATCATAAAACCTGCTAGGGATTAATATACAGATGAATTTACAATAAATAGACCATCCACTCAAGCATTCCTTGACGAGGGAGGTTTCGGTTTTAAATTGAAAACTAATTTTTTGTATGATACTAGATAAGCAGTTTAGGTAATATATACATTACTGGAGTGACCCATCCACTTTAAGCGAAATTCACAGGAATTTACAACAGTCTTAAGCGAAACTAGGGTAATTATACAACTATACATAAAAATATACAGAGGGAAGAATATACAGATATAATACAGTCTACCAAATCACCACATAAAAAGTTTATAACGTAGGAAATTAAGTTAAGGGGTAACAAATTGACTTTTAGTGGCTATCAGTGATCAAATTAAAAAAGTTAAGTCCGGTAAGTGTGGCATTGTGCCAGTGAAAACGTTACAAGTGATTAAAAAAGAGGTATTTTAGCAATATTACCTAAAAAGGTGGCTCTTGGCCCATTAGTAGTACATTACGAGTGATTCAACTAAAGTATGGAGGTGAAATTATCCTAAATTATTAGACACATGAAATTTACTTATTCAAATTCAAAAGAAGGGTTTTTTGTACTATATTTTAATAAAAAATTAGTCGGAGGTGGTATTAGTACAGTAACCAAGGAGAAAAAAGTGCTACTTAGCTCATGTAAGGCAGGAACTCTAGCAGACAGGCACGGCGGATTATGCGTCAACTCCAGCATCAGATCAATGTGGACGGTTGACCATACAGCACGTCGGGGTGACCGGCACATGCACCGAAACAGGAACTTCTTCCAAACTGACACCCCCACTCGCCTTGGCCTCTCAAAGACATACATCCTCCATTCCAGACATGGGTTCCATAGCAGGGTAAAGAATTAAGAGGAAGACTCCAGGTTACGAGTACTAACTAAAGCACTTCCAACACATGGATAAATCCATGTAGAAAATATGAGGGAAGGTAGTCAAGAACGTGGAAAAATAAAAAAGTAGAAAATAGAAGTTGATAAAAGTAAAAGATGATAAAGGGAGATGATAAAGGTAAAATATAATAAAGGTAGAAGATGAAAGAGCTAGAAGATAAAAGAGCCTAAAATAAAACGTGAACATTAGAACGCCATTTTGTGAAACCGAAAAATATTACTCACCAGATGGCCGGGCTTTCATCGGTCTAGGTGACGAACGATCCCATTTAAGGTTCAAAAGGACAGCTTCTATGTTAAATTCCGATCCGGCCTTGCCGACACATTTAAAATGCAAATTATTAACACAAAACCGCCATTTTATATCTTCATCACCTGCTGTTCAAGTCTTCTGGACCGGTATATAGAAAGAACAGACCGAAGCACATCGCCGTAAAGTCCTTAAATAGACTTTCTATCAAAAAAAACAACTTCCTACTCGTGACTCGTACTGCTTCGAAAACCCATGTGACTTCCGGCAATTGACAAGCAAAACTGCAGGGCACTTTGAACTTTGAAAACGGGAATCTACTCATTTTAACCAAAAGAAGCCAGGAAAATGGATGCAAGTTTGACCCGAAACTAATTGCATCAAAAAACTAGGTTAGGTAACGTCGAAAAAACGGCAGTCATCCCAGAAATGTAAAAGATCTCATAACACCATCTGGGTGTGCAAGTGATATTCCGATGGTCATACATATCGTCATTTTATGGGTTGCCTATACGTAGGTTATTGTATTAAGAAAACCTGCCTGGACCTAGAACTTTTAGACAGGGGCGTATTCAAAAATTTTTAAAAAAAATTTAATTATCTAAATTGGTCAAAATTTGATAAAAACTCGGGCTATCTACTAACGTTGTAACAAGCAGAAAAAGATTGTTACAACTTATTTAATAACACCCTGTATATTTATCTACCGCAAGTGTATAATTGTAAAATAATACGAATCTTACACTAACACCGATATAATAAATGAGTACATTATAAATCCATCAAATGAAATAAAAACAAAACAAATATAATTAAGTGTATTTAGTTTACAGGGTGATCCACATTCGATGGTACGTTAGATGTATAGCGGGTGATGCATGGTTTAGTTGAACATAAGAAATCACATGTAAATTTTGAGGTGGCTGAATAGTGGCTCCCCTGTACATTTTAGAGAAAAATTGTATTATAATTTTTTGAAGAGGCCGACATAATAAACCCAAGTGCCAAGTTGAATACATTTTAATAAGCCAATACTAACTTATTCAATTAAATGTGATGGCAAAATTATGAAATTTTCATAGTTTAGGTAATACAGCAAACACCAGCAAATTATTATTTGGCATTGACAGAACGAAAAGCAGCGTCAGTGACAACATTTTTATTGAACGCGCTTTAAGTATGAGCTCTTCCATTAAGAAAAAAGTAACTATGATTAAGTGGTGTTATACAGGAAACAGTTTAAGAGCAGTATCTGAAATGTTCTCAATTGAATTCCCTGATAAGCATTCTCCTTCCATTTCATTAATTAAAATTATCATAAGTCAATTTGAGTCCAAAGGCACTGTAAATGCTCAACTCAAAACGCCAATAGAGCTGAAGAAAGGGATTATATAAATCTTGCTATTTTACTGCACGTGGAGGAAAATAAAATGATTAGCATGATGATTCTGGGGCAAGCCGTAGGAAAGCATCAAATCACAGTGTTGCGTACCTAAAAAAAACCTAAATATTTTCCTCACACATTTGAAAAACATCAAGAGCTACGGCAAGGCCATAAAGAACGGAAAATGGCATTACTCCTATGCAGTCATTAATTTTTGTCTAGCACGAAATACTGATTCTTGAATTTCCCCAAGTAAGTCATGACAAATAACAATATCGAAATGTACCACACATTAAGACCAAAAGAAATTATTTTTATATCACACATTTGGACAAGTATTTCCTCGAGTCTCGACTAAAATTCAAATTTATATTACCAAATTTACATAATATCTGACTATCCAATATTACAATATCCAAGAAGAATACAATTGTGATAAGTAGTTTTCAAAAAGAAGAGATCTATTTTTGATAGTTTTCAACTTAAATATAAATTTGTTTTTATTTAAAATAAATTTCTCAGTAATTGAGTAATTAATAAATTACTGAAGAAAAGGGTAGGGTAAAAGTGGGAGAGAGGCCACACATTCGTTATCTTGCGATGTGAAAGAGATAGCCCTCTATATTATACTGGAAATAATTACTTATCGACGCTGTCATCGTAACGAGTCAGTGCCTGTTCGGCTGCCCTTGAGTGCGTTACGAATTGTTACGAAATATTTTTTTCTCCGTAATTTATTCGATGACAATATTGAGCGTATTGTGTTTTAGCGAATGCCATAAGAACAGCGGAGATAAGTTAAAGTGAGTACCCTTTTTAATGTTTAGTTTAGCTTATTTTTAACACGATAAAAAAATATTCTTGTATCATTGGTTATCTGCGATATTTTAACTGTATGGTGTCTATCCTTCAAAATGAGAAGAGACGCCACGGCCTATATGATATGTGTTTTACTGCTAAATTTTAACAAGGTATTTACTATTTCAGAATGCCCAGCATTGCAATAATTGTGGGAGGGAAATAATACGCAAAAAAATCTTAATCAGACAAACTAATATGTTCGGCATCCCTCCCTTGTGTCATGGCATCTCTTCCACATAGTGTGAAACTTGTGATATTTTAATTTCTAGATTTCTATTTTTTTTGAAATAATGCCTTAAATTGTTTTTTGACACATAGTGTATAAGTAACTTTCCTGCAAAAAATAAAGGATTTGATTGAATTGCATTTTATCTTATAAAATTTCGCACTTGCAAATACTATGGCGTCTCTCCCACTTTTACTCTATACATAGGGTGTTTCAAAAAACATATGCTTGTGTGGTAATTTCTCACCCAAAAATAAGACAAATAGTTCCCATCAACATAGGTCCGCAGTCGCTTTAATTTTGAGATACAGGGTGTTGAAAATTTAAAGAAAATCTGTTTTTCCTTAATATTTTTGAGACCGCTTTAGATATCATTTTGAATTTTAGTAGGTACTAACTAGGAATTAAAACACATTTATTTCATTAAAAAGATTTGCTCTAGTTTTACCAGTGGCGTCCGCGCTAACTTCCCACTCAACACACTTTGTTAAAATAACATTAAAAAAATATCGTGATTAAAAAGTTATTTAATACAACGTTAGTTTTTGCAACGTAATACTAACACTGTCAGCAACAACCTCAATGTTTTTAAGCTGTAAATTATAACGTTTTATTTTCTAATGTTACAAACACATTATTTTATGAGCCTAGATCTAACGTTAGGTAAACTAACCTTTTTTATCCTTTAAGGCCCGGTATTTTCACGGTCTGTTAAATGGAGAAATATGTAACAGTGGATTATCATTTAGCCGACATTATAACAGTAGAATAAGCAAAATTAGTATTTTGATTGCTTTTTAACAGACGGTTAGCTAACGCTAGATTTAATCGGAGTACATTTGACAACGTTGCAATGCACTGGAATTGCAAGGTTATATGCTTCTTTTTCTATCGTACGTATTGGAAAAGGACATAGAAAATCTCCCAGCGAATTATACACAGAAACGAGCAAGAGTTGCAATAGAAGGGCAGTCACCGCCAGCAGCTGATCAGCTAACCTCAAAGTTTTAGTCAAACCGGCAGAGGCGGCAAGCTACAAGCTGTTGAGCTCGTTGAAAAAATTCTGCATCATTCCAAGAATTGAAGTGGTCAATGCGTTCTTTTACATTATACTCCCTTATATGTTCCGCCACTTCTTCCCCTATTATATGACTAAATCAATATCATTAATAATATCAAAATATTCATCCACATCCATCCTACAAAATTTGATTTTATTACATGTAGTATAAAAAATTGAAAATTTTACGTTTATTGCATACAAATGGGTAGGTACCTACCCATCTATATACTATAATAAAATAAAAAGTTCTATGTTACTACCTACCTTATTTATAACACACAAAAATATATAAATAATGGCTATAACATTTCTATTTTATAGGTTAGATACACATTTATTCTCCTGTTAACACCTTAACCGCCCAATTTACTACGGGCTAAGTTACCAAAGAGTTAAGACACATTTAACCGACAATTAAATTTATTCAGTAGTGAAAATACCATATATTTCGTTTAACAAAGGATTATAGTTTAACTGACTTTTACCGGATGATGAAGAAACCGGGCATTAGTAACGTTTTAAAATTTAGCGCGCGATTGGTGCAGCGCCTCACGGGGCGGCTTGCTTAGTTACCGATGATTGCCCTTACGGCCCCATTTTTTCTTCTGTGTTGTGAAGACCTGTTACCTTGTCTTACCTGTTGCTATTAACGCAGTAAGTATTTTATGGCTTTGTGCAATTTATTGTATTCTATCATAGATTCTTTATACTTAGAGCTAAATTGTGGTACCTATAATATAAGTAGTAGCTAAGTATTTAGTCTTGCTTCTCATAATGTTTATAAATCACTATTTAGCACAAATAGATAAAAAAAAACGCCATTTTAAATTTAATAAAGAACAATAATTATTTTGGTTTTTAATTGCCTTTTGTGTTAGTTTTTTCTTGGTTATTGTTTTATACTATTAATATGTATGTATATACTTCTTGGAGATTACTATAATAATACCTACCTACCTAAGTACTTTTTAGTTGAATGTACATTTTTACCCATTATATTTAAATTATTAAATTAAAGCATGTTTTTAGGCATTATGAACCGAAACAATTAGGCTGAGCAAAGTGATGAGAGAACACGAACTGATCGTCCGATTCACCACGAACCTTTTCTCTTCAAATTTTATGGATGCTAGACTCTTTTGTATTGTTTAAAATATTAGGAAAAAACTAGTTAAAAAATTCAAATATTTTAGGATACATTTGATCTTAAAAGAAATTAAAAATGTATTAGAATAACGTTGTTCTACATTAAATTTTATAGGTTAAAATAACTTTAAAACGTTTTTAAACGAAATTATATTTTACGTTAGAAATAAGTTGGCATATCGTTAATGCAACAAAATTAACACATTAAAAAAAATGTTAAAATATCTAACGTTATATGTATACACTAAAGTTATTTAGCGGCCGATTAAATGTTATTTTCGTGTTGAAAATAACGTTACTTTATACATCGTCAGCGGGTCAACGTTTTCCAACACAACGTTAATCTAACGTTATTTGGTTAAGTGGGTTGTATTTTAAGATTTTTAAGAAAAAAATTGATACGCTACTTCTTCAAAATAAATATTATTTTCAAAATTGCGCTTTATCACTTAGCAAGAATGGCCCTTAGACTTTCCTTCGTGAGACCAACGGTTTTCGATTTAACAAATAAATGACATTTATTTGCATATCGCTATGCCCATATCAGAGTCTGATAAAATTGCATTTATCTCCTAAGCAAAGCCGAAATCAAGAAAATATCAAAAGTACTGCGCATTAGACGTTAAACTGCCTACAGAACTGCGTTATCAAAAGAGAAACCGGCAGTGGCGTACATATTTTTTGCTCCGCTTAAAAATTGTAACACTTTGTATCTCAGAAATAAAGCGGTTGCGGACCTATGCTGACAATTACTATTTGTCTTATTTTTGGGTAAGGGATCACCACACGAGCAATGGCACATTGCCTTTTGAAACACCCTGTATAATTAAGTAAGTGGGTACCTAATCTGTAAAAACTAAATTAATCGCAAGACAAAAATATATAATACCCGTTTGTTGCTCTAATATACTGAAACAACACATAAGTTTTGATCAAGCAATTAAAAACTTTAAACAAGATCATCAGCTCGAAAATAAAGATTTTCAAGATAAATTTAAGGTGTTCAAGACTTTCTCCATTTACAATTAATGGATTCTGGTCTTGGGAAAAGTGGGTAACAATGTCCATTTTCTTCTTCCCTTACCAATGTCATTGCCACTTATGAGCACGTTTTATGTAAAAATGTTACACAAATTAGCAGTATCAAAATGTTATAACTGAAATCCCTATTTTTAATATGACGTTATTCTACACCTAACAGTTAAATTACAAAAGTTTTTATTGACTTATTAACTTAACTTACATACAAAAATAAAAAATTATTGTCTAATTTCATTTCAATCTCATTCTAATAGATACGACTAAAACATGTCAACATCATCGGCGTAAAAATCGGACAGGGCCGCACTAAGAATTATTAGCAAAAATTTATTCTTGCAATAATTAGGTATTGTTAAAGTAATTATTGTAAAATATAGTTTCAATAAGTGTGTGGAAAAGGATTTTTACTTGCAGAACCAGTAAAGTCAGACGTAGAAAGTTGTATTGATTGATCGAACGTATAATGCAGAAGTAGCGTGTTTATTCGCTCCGGTCTTATTTTGAAATTTTGTGTTAAGTTGTGTTAAGCAAATAATTTCGTTTACGTCATCCAATCTGGAACCTCTTGGTCTCCCCTTTATGTGATCTTCAGTTTTCAAACCTCCAATTTACGCCAGTATTAATTTATTCAATATAAAAGTGACAATATAACTTATAATCCAACTCACCTAGCTCAACCTCTTCGATTAATTACTGGGCATGATGGCCAGAGGAAAGACCACTAGAAGCACCAGTGTATCGGGGGATGTACCTGATGAGGCCACAAAAAGACTTATTACAAAGGTATGTGCCAAATTTTCAAACCAAATGGAGGTAAAGTTTAATCAGCGTTTTAACAAAATTGACGAAAAACTCAATGATGTTCAGTATACTTTGCAATTAATTAAAAGTGAAGTTTCCTTGAATTAAAAGGCAATTTGTAAATTGCAAGAAAGAGATGATTACTTGGAACAGTTAATTAAAAGACGCTCCCTCGAATTCATGGACTTGGTGAATTTGGCACTGAAGATATAGTGGATGTTGTTGTTACATTTCTTAACCATCAACTGAATGTCCTTGTCACAAAGCAAGATATTGATGTTGCATACCGCATTGACAGTAAGGATGGTCGCGATAAACCAAGTTCAACTCTGGTTTCCTTCGTTCAAATAATGAAAAGAGATGAGGTGGTTGATGCCAAGAAAATGCTGAGAAAAACAAACTATTCCATATTTGAAGATCTGACCCCACAACGCTATAAACTCTTAATATAAATATATTAGTTATTGTCCATCGATTGCTTTAACTCAATTGTTTTATATTTGCAACAATCATGATTTAATATTTCGTCAGTCCGTCCCTGGCGACCACTCTGCGTCGGCGATTTTCGCAACGGAATGAGGGCTCAACTTGTTTCAGCCATGAATTCACATGTAACGAGCGCCAGATCATGCGGCGTCGGTCACGCTCGCTGTGGCTCACTATATTCAATTTTAATGGTATTGAGGGCTGCGGAAATTTCAGCCGGCAGTCGGCTGACACGCTTGAAAAGAGGGGGGCAGCGTATGTCGTTCGCTTGTTTTGCGCTATTTACGTATAATAATGATAGTGTAGGTTAATAGTTAGGGTAAATAGTGGGAAATTAATACAATGCGCAAATATGACATTTTTCATTAACAAGTTACAATCTACCTAATTATTACAAAAATGTCTTTCAAAAATGCTTGGATAAGTTTTAAAAAATTTAATATGCCTACTTTTGTCGACATCCCAAAAATATAATGCAGTAGCCCTCCTGTAAAATAGGCCACGAGCCACCACTCGAATAAACTGATTCCGATCCTGTTAAAAAAACTTGACATACACCTGTTAGTACCTTTCTATTAAGATGAGGTTTGTTAAAGGGTCTCCGTAATTATCACAGGCGTTTTGTAGGTCATAATGCGTTTTGTTTCAGTTCTAAATATGTTTATATAAAAATGTATCTAATAGCTACCAAAAAAAAAAAATTAAAGAAAGTTTTAAAATAATTCAGGATAGAAAAAATCTTTCTGCTTAGTTTAACTTGATTATAAACACATTCTTCATTACTTATATGAAATCCAGCGTTATAATAAGCTAAATGACGTATTCAGCAGTTTTTTTAAAGCCATAGTTGGCAAACAAATTAAACAAAAATAACACGAAATTCACTTTTTCTTGTCGTCTGTTGAGCAGGCATTTTACGTTTAATTTGAACAATAATTGCAAAAGGAAGAATTTGCTTTGTTGGGTAACATCAAATTATGAAATTGAAGTAATTTAAGAACTGATTTAGTGAATAATGCCAAGTAATGCAAATATCATACTTGATCAGTAAAATTGTTCGAATTATCCGTTGATTTAAATAATTAGTAAAATTTATAATAATCTATACAGTGTGATTTACCGTGAATTGGACCTTTATGGCTAATCAATCGAAGCTAATTAAATTTCTGGAAGTCTAGAATTGGTTTACATATGGAGACCACATGTTGATTTTATTTTAGATGTTTCTCTATCACTTCTTCCAAACAATTTTACAAAACTGACTTCTTTTAATGGTTTGTTTATACAGTTTGTTAGCTGATTTAATAGAAAAGGCAAATTAAAGTTAAATTTCATAAAATATAGAACCAGACTTTAGTTTTTGTTTTAGTAAAAGTTTTTAGAATATAGAGCCAGACTTTAATTTCTGTTAACGTTAAAGTTTATGAAGAATGGAACCGGACTTTTTTTTCTTCTCAGTGTCAAGATTTTTCAGGCTAAAAGATTACAGTGTCGTCTGCATAGGCAACCAGTTTTTCTCTCACATTATGATGGCAGATATGGTTGATATTAAAACTAAACAACAGCAACTATGTTCTTTCATCTGTGGAGTTATACTCTGTTAGACTGTTTGAAATTGGGAGAGAGTAATAAACTTGGACCAAGTGGTCTTTCCATGGGAGTACCTGCCTGCGTACTAATTTAATATTAATTCTTAGAAGTTACTTAACTACAAAGGTACCTGGTAATGTTATTACTTAAGTTATCTGGCACATTAAGCAAAGTAAGAGCCTGGATGAGCATACTTTTTTTAGTATTGTTAAAAATGGAAAGTCTTTTGGGATTTATATCACTGCGACTAAATGTGCGCTATCTATCAACAAAAAATTAATTGTAGGTACTGCACTTAAATGCCAAAATATTGTTAAAATGTCGATTGTAGAGTGGTTGAGGGATCGTCAAAGATGACCAGAATTGAAAAGTCGGCTCATATATGAGGGAAAGAGTGGAACCGTCGTCAGGAAGGCATAGAAACCCAAACTAAAAAAATAATTTAAGAAGAAAAGTACATTCATTCTATTTAAAATACGAAATTCTCATTATAGACACAATTTGAATGCTGTCATTTTTGAGGGATATTTTGTGGAAATGATTACGTTTATTCCAACGGGCTGCGTCGTTGTTTTGATTGGAAAAAGCAAAAATCATTCAGTCGCTTTTAGAGCAACAAATACCATTTGAAGAGAACATGGTAAAAAAAGAACTACTAACATAATTCTGAAGATACACAAACATCGCTTTGTATAAAATATGCTGTTGACGATATGGTAAAAAAACGGATATTACAGTACTTCGACTTTCTCTCTACCATTGCAAAATAAACCCTATACATAAAAGATGGGCCCAAGTGAAAAGTTTTGTTCCTAGAAAAAATACCTTATATAAAATGAATGATGTTCAGAAGCATTGTGAGAAAGTACTTAAGGAAATCAATGCAGAGAAATGATAATTAACGTAATTAAGGAAGGGCAGAAATGTTGGAATTAGATGGTTAAATTGAAGAAACCGTCCAGCCATTTCTTATTTATTTAGGGGCAGACGAAAGTTCATCAGATTTTTGCATTTATGATAAAAATATGTCTAATTAATAAATCTGTTATGGTGTTTTGAACAAAAAAGTCTGTATAGGCATGTTTTATGATTTGTAATCGTTTATGTAATATTGGCAAATTAACCCATTGAATTTACCTCATAATTATAAATGTACATAAACATACAATATACAAATAAATTATAAATGTGCGTATATAAATATAAATATTTTGCCGACAATCTCCAGGTATGTTTTTAGAGAAATATAGCTACTTAATGGTCTGACCCTGAAGGCACGCCTATGTTGCTGTTATATTGTTATGAATTTTAAAAAATAAAAAATTTATTTTTATTATTATACGCTTGATAGTAAGCGGAGACTCCGGTAAGCTGTCATTGATTGTTAGCCAAAGAGTTAGAAATAATAGCATATTAATAAATAAATGTCTCTCGCTTGGTTATTTCCCTAATTCTTGGAAAGTGGCTAACATAGTTCCCATCAGACGAGATTACAGACCCATAAGCAATATTTATTATTATATTACCTACCTTATCCAAAGTCCTTGAAAGGGTTGTTGCTGACCAGTTACCTAAGTTTTTAAATACTCAGTCAGGTTTCCGAAAGTACCACAGCACCACCACATTGACCATAACCGATGATATTTTCAAAGCTTGGGATGGTGATCGATGTAGCTGCCTTATACTGCTTGATTATAGTAAGAATTTTGACACAATAAATCATACTAACAAGCTAAACTTAAGGACTTTAGTATGGGTATGGGTAAAGTGGCTTTAAAATTCTTCGACAATTACTTCTCTAACAGATCACAGAGGGTGATATTCAACAACAATCTTTCTCCTGTTGTTGGCAGAGGTGTGGCTGAGGGTTACGAGTCTTCTCAATATGCGGACGATACACAAATTTATATTTCTTTTTCGTCCTCGAATATTGCTACTTCTGTTGATAAAATTAATCATGATCTTAAAATTAGTTCTGATGTTTCCAAATCTCATAGCTTAGTTTTAGACGAAAAAAGAAACGACAGCTGATATTGTTCGGTACTTCTAAATCTTTAATACTGGAAAATCCACTCTTCAAAATACGGCAGCGACCTAGCACCTGTCAACAAATAATGTAGAAATCTGGGATTGTTGATTGATTCTGAGCTGAGATATTCTGACCATGTTTCATCTTAAAAACAGAAAACGTATAGCAAATTGAAACTTTTATATGTGCGTAGGAAAATCTTCAATAAAGCTACCAAGCTGCGATTCACAGACTCCTTTGTTTTTCTCACCTTTGTTACTGCGATATTGTTGACTGGCCTGCCTTACTTCAGAGGGATAGGGATAGCTTGTAGAAACTTTAGAATGCTTGTTTAAGATATAGCTTTTGTGTTCGTAAATTTGACCATATCACTCTCTCGTTGATTGAGTCAGGGTGGCTTTCACTACTTAATGAGAGATTCAAATTGCATATATTACATCTGGTATACAAGATTAGGATGAACAGTTCCCAAATATTTAGTAGATAAACTGATTACACATTCTTATCAGCACAGTCTCTTTACTCGCCATAGCGATTTGTATAGTGTGCCCAGTCACACTCATGTATTTTTTCAGCGCTCTTTTAGTTATACTGCCGTTACCGCCAATTTCTTGCAGGTCGCATTAGAGCTGCCCTCAACTCGGCTTCATTCTGTATGGATGTAAGGGCGTTTTTGCTGGCGAGTCGACGGTCGCGCTGAGAGTAGCACTGCTTTTTAGTACTATTTATTTTATTTATTATTATCTAGTGGCCTTTTCTCAAGGTAGATACTTACCTCTACCATTACCCATAATTAGCATAGTTCTTCGAAAATTGTATTCATTAATCGCTCTTAAAAAAATATCTTTTTATGCCCTTATATCTTTAAATTCTTAAACAATTTCTGTGAACCTTTTCTTTTTCTTTAATTCTTGTTTTTTTACTCTTTTGATTGGGATGACAATATGTTTGGATGACAATATCTATTTAGCTATTAGAATTAGTAATCCCTTTCTACAGAGTGGTTGTATATGAACAGCTAAAGTTGGATACCGCCGTCCACTTTCTAACTTTCTATTGTAGAAGTACATCTCATAACTTTTAAACGAGAAGTCGTAGCTAATTAAATAAAGACACTATGATTATTATTATTATTATTATTAAGTCACTCAGTTCACTTACTTATGCTCGCTTTTATCCAAGGAAGGGCCATTTGCTTGATCTGCGTCCATGATCTGACAATCAACTATCAACCTTAAAAGCATAGAATATTGACGATAGGATGGTGGTATAAACCTCTTTAACATGTATTGTTATGCCAAGTATTCAACTGATATTGCTCACTTGACTCTATTCATTACGGTATACTGGTTCAGCTTAGTTGTCTTCGAAGGACATTGCTCAAAAAACCGTCTCCGAAGATTCCAACGTGAATTACTTCCTATAGTGATTTACTACGTATATATCGATGGTTTCAAGCTGGATTGAGTTAAAGTGGCCTTTATAAGTGATTTAAAGCTTCAAAGCTCGAATCCGACTTCAGATATTTAAGTCATTTAATAATAATTGGGGTTGACTTTGTTTAAGTGGTTTCAAAACGTGATAAGAACGGTTCAAGCCCCTATACTTGCTGCCTAACTTCAGATCACTATGTCATCGTCATATGGGTTTGAGTGAGTCTAAAGTATGTAAAGTTCTAACCTCTAATCTAAAGTGTTTTCGTGTTTTGTTAACAATTCGAATACGAATTTTTAAGAAACTGTAAGAGTTTTAAGCCGCTTTAATTTCAAATCAAATAAATCTCACAGAAAGTTGCTTGTTCAATGACATTCACCATGGCGTTAAAGCCTAATTTAGATTACACTGTAGAATAATTGATTTTAATTATTGCTGGTTTACTATTCCTACCTGAATTGCATTATTTGGCAATATGTTTGGTTCATCATTATAATAAGAATGGTAACACATAGCACCAGTTTTATTTCCTTTGTTCATTATATTATTATCAAATACCGCCTTATAATGTGTTATACTTTTTCTTTTGCATGTCCTCGTAGTGTGCTAATTTTAAAAGCACAATGATTTATTGGTCATCCATTTATATGTAAGCTTCCTGATGAATCTTTTTTTGCTATTTCCCCATTCTTTTGTTTCCAGGGCAAATGATATTCCAACCAATACAGTAATCTTATTTCGATATATTTATAAATTTAGTTTCGAAAAGTTTTGATGATTATTGATTTAAAATTAATAATTCACTTCAAATTCTAAAGATGAATTATCTGTTAGCATTTCCGTGATTTACGAACTTTAACCGTTATTACTGCTACTACATTATAGGTATATATTATATCATCCAAATGAAATTAAATTTATTTACTAAAAGTCATCAACTGTTTACGTATTAATTTGTTTGCATTTTGATAATTAGCCACCTTATTAAATTAACATTATCTTTAGTAGGTTAAGTATACCTAGGTATTCCTTCTTTCTAGTTAAACAAGTTCATCGTTTATCAGCAATATGCACCAGAATGTATTGGGTGAAATAACATACATAAACATAAATAAATTAACATAAGCATAATTAATTTAAATATATAAATTCATTAGATATTCAAATACTCTACTATTTTGCTGTAAACATATATTAAATCTGTCGGTTAAAGATCTATTTACATTTTGTAAAATTAAGGGATTAACTGTATTATATGCTTCTCTTATTCTATCCCGCATGTTTGCTAACTGAAATCACATCCTGCTTAATAGTCCTAGTGGTATATTCTCTAACAGATTATGAAGATCTTCGTTTAAAGAATTTTGGAAAACATTCCTGTAGAGGTGTCCATCAAAAAAATGGGGCCCTATAACGTGGCCTCCAATTATGCCTCCCCAGACGTTTAAACTCCACATATCTTGCTGATGAATAGGCCTTATAAAATGTGCATTTACATCGGCGTAGAAGCACAAATTATGTCTGTTCACATGACTATTATTGTGGAATGTCGCCTCATAGGTAAACAATACAATATTAAAAAATCTCTTCTCGTATTCGAGCAAGACCTCAATTAAAGAAATTTATCCTATTTCGAAAATCTTCTCCGTCAAGTTTTTGATGCAGTTGCGTATGATATGGATGGAACTTACTCTTACGCAATTCTCTCTTCACAGAAGTTTGACCTAAGGCCAACAAATCACTTATGTCTACTGTACTTCTATGTGGATCTTCATAAACAGATAAACAACAGTTAGATTAATTTTCGTTTACCACTGGCTTTATTCTTTTATGATTTTCGTAATTAACTGTCCCAGTCCTATTAAATCTATCCATCAATTTTCGAAATAATCTTGCATTTGGATGTATTCTATCAGGTAACGTCTCATTGGCAAAAGATATTTATTTTTAGAATCCTATGAAAATACAAAGATTTTATATTGGATTGGAAAATTAATGAGAACTTCAGCACAAAAACTTGAGCCTACAGGAGTTATTGAAAAAGAGAAAAGGGGAGAACGAACTAAAGATCAAAGAAATAGAGACGGAAGAATTCGTGAATCCATAAAATAACACATAGAGCTTTTTCCTAAAGTTGAGTCGCACTATTGCCGAAAGTCTACCGCGAAAGAATATTTACACCCCGATTTATCTATTCCCAAAATATATAACATGTATCTCGACAAGTATAAAGGTCAAGACATCGGTTCTATTGATCTATATAGAAAGGTTTTTAAAAATATGGGTTTATCGTTTCACCGACCAAAAAAAGACCAGTGTTCACTATGTTTGACATTTAGAGAAGCAAATAGTGATAACGAAAAAAGATAAGATAAATAGTCCACTTTGTCATCTGCTCAGAATGGTTTTCGTCAGGGTAGATCGACGGAGGGAGCGATCTGCGCATTTATGCAATCGGTGTATAATCACATCGATGCAGGTCGGTGAGTTGCGGGCCTCTTCTTCGATCTATCCCGAGCATTCGACAGACATTATGTTTTATTACTGGAAAGCTTTATGCCAATGGCATTAGAGGGCCAATGCTTGACCTTATGTCCTCATTCCTCATACCTTACTGACAGAAAGTTTTATGTGCAAATTGATTGTGATGTTCCTGATTTTACGGATATTAATATTGGAGTGCCTTGGCCCTCAAGAAGCCCTGATATCAATCCAATCGAAAACGTTTGGGGATATATCGTCAAAGAAATTAAGAAGAACAATGATGGCATCAATGCCCAGACGTTTAAACTTATTAGTGGAAAAAAATGGTGCCGCTTTAAAATATTATACCAATGTTTTTTTTTTTTATATTTGAATAATCTGTTTTACATTTAGTTTTGAAGTCATGTATTGTATATTATTATCTTGATTTTCGTTTGAAATTTTTCTTCTGCCACTTCCAGCCCTTCTATCCAATGATCCTATATTTTCGCATTTAGTTCTGAGGCTTTGTATAGTGCTTCTTGGTTCTTCTTCGAATAAATAATTTTATATATAGCCTTTTTTCTATCATTACTGAAATAGAAAACGCAAGGTATAGAGGTGAGATAATTGTAAAAAGCCCAGTTTACCAAAATATTCAAAAATGGCATAAAATGTAATTTTATTTCCGTCACTGTACTACAAATTTGAAGTATTCTTCTTTGATACGAACCCAGTTATAGCAGATATTTTGTTTATGTAAGCTTGTAAAAATTAATATAATTTTGAGTGAGTTTTATTGACCGACAGTTGGCAACACAACCGTGGAAATATAATCATATTTATAATCCCTATTTATTTTTATTTTTATTCATTGTTATTATTATTTTTTTTTTGTCAATATATATGCTTTTAGATGTTTGTTAAATGTTACTTTATTTTTTATTTTCAAAAACTTTTGATAATATTGGTAAAACAGAAATAGTTCTGTAATTATTTAAATCACTTTTATCATCAGATTTATATACTGGGGTAATTCTAGCAATCTTTAACACTACAGAGAATATTCCACAGTCAATGCATTTTTTAATTAATAAACTATATAAGGGCTAACAGTATTTTTGATTTTTTTAAACGTTTCGATTTTATACCGTCTAAACCAGGTGCTGAATTTGATTTTAATAAATCTATAATTTCCAAAACTTCTGTCTTATTAGTTTTCCTTATGTACATTTTTGCTAAATTATTTTGCTTAGTATAATCTTTTTTAAATCTATTTATTGGGCTGTTATATTTATTAATAATCTTTTCAGCTATGCTAGTAAAATGGTCATTAAAAAGATTTGCTTGTTTTGCTTCATCTGATATTTTTTTTTTCATTATTCTCAAAATGTTCTAATTTAATGACTTTTTTTACAGTTATTCATCTCTTTTAAAACATTCCAATTTTTTTAGGGTTTCCCTCTACATTTTTAAATCTAATTTCATAAAATTTCTTTTTATATAGTACGTCTTGTAATTTCTCTTACTGTCGCCCGTATCATATTGGGAGTGATTTCTTGGACAAAGTTTGTTATTACTGCTTCAAGATGGTGAATATCTTGAAAAGGTCTATGCCCATACACCATTTCTTTTAATCGGCCCCATAAATACCCAGTTACTGCGTTAGTACTATGGCATGTGGCTCCATCATGTTGATACCAAATTGTACGTCTTATATTTAGTGGCAGTTCGTCAAAAAATTGAGATAACTGGTTCCTTAAGAAGTTCAGGTAAATGGCAGCATTTATATTTTGTCGGAAAAAGTATGGCCCAACGATCCGATCATTAAAAATGCCAAAATATTAACTACGGCACTCGATTATAAAATTTGGATTGTTGTCACTCCACCACCGACAATTTTGGGAGCATACCATGCCGTTGGAAGTAAACATGACTTCATCTGTAAATAATATTTTTCTTGCAAAAAAAGGACCAACTTCACACTCGCCTTGAAACCACGCGCAAAATAGGAAACGGGATGCAAGATCTCTAGGAAGAAGCGTGTGAATGTATTTCGGTTTATATGGATGAAACTTATTAATTTTTAAAATATTACTAGCAGTACACTTTTTGACGTCAACTGAAATAGTTTTTGACAATTTTCTTAAAGAGATTTTCGGGTCTTCGATAACCGCTTGCATTACATTGAGTTGCTTTTCTTCTGTTGTGGACCATTTGGTGTGTTGTTCCTTAAATACATTTTCGACGGAATCAGTAGCTTTACATTTATTCATTAACGTTTGCTATAGTGGTGCTACATACCAGACATAGGTTATAGTGACCTCCGACGATAAGTACTATTTCTATTTTCTCCTGCAGCGTTAACTATACAACCATGACGAAAGTAACGAAAAACTCTTGTTAATAAGTCGAAAAACAATAAATGATTTTTGACTAATATGTCAATATTCGTTACTATAGTATTGCACATAGTTGTCGCAAAATTGTTGCAGGTAGCTGTTAAAGAAATAAAATAAAAAAATATTTTCCAAATGCTTTTTGATGATACCCTGTAAATTAAAATATTTCAACGAAAAATTGTGTCTGACCACGTTTTGTCCTTAGTGAAGTTTCGTTATAACAATTTGCTCTAAAATAAAAAATGAGGGTACTTCCCTCTTAACGTAATTCCGTGTTTCTATATTTTTTTGCCGCCCTGTACATGATATCTTAAGTTTTGATATGTCAATATTATTTGCGCATCAAGCAGAACTTTTCATAAGGAATAACTTTTTTTCGTAAAATCAACAATAAAGAAAATTCACATATGTCTAGAACTTTTCTGAACGCGCTGTATAAGGAAATTAAAAAAATCATATAAATATTTACTAAAAAACGTGTAAAAACATAGTACCTAAATACAAACGCAGTAATAACTATTTGGTTTACTAGGTTATACGGTTCGTATTTAAAGAATTATCAAGAATAAAAATGAAAGTTTATGGTATAGCCTTTAAATATTTATTATGTAAGAGAACTGCTAATTCGCTTGTGTAGCCAGTTGCGTTTAGCACTCTCGATCCTTGTAAGAACATAGGCTTAGATATTAACCAAAGATTTTATAGTCTCATATTAAAATATTAAACTTTACGAAGTCTAATAGTATTGGTTTCAATCATTTTAGGAGAAGATGCTTTAAACTTAGTTTTATTAGTGTTAAAATTGTAATTTTTTTTTTTTTTATAATTCTATTGTTGCATTTCTTTAATCAGAGTACTTATATTTTATGTTAGTTGAAGAAGGAAACATGAATTATACATACATATATACATTAATATTATTAGTCTAAGAAAAAAAAATAATGAAGTGGAATTATTGCTTTTAAAAAATAACATTGATGTTCTTTTTCTAACAGAAACATGGTTATATCCGAATGAGAGTGATACTTTTTCCATTGGGAGTTATAGCGCTGTACACTGTCGTCGTGAAATAAGAGGTGGAGGTATAGCAATGTATTTAAAAAATAATATAAATTTTACCATAAAAACTATTAAAATATCTGAAAATAATCAATTTATAATTATAAATTAACCAGATTTGAATTTTAATATGGGTGTTACCTATAAGCCACCATTATCTAACACTAAAAACTTTATAAATGATTTTGATACAATATTGCATAAATATAAACATTAATTTATGTTGGGTGACATGAACATAAATATATTAGAAAAATAATACAATTATATTTCGTATACTCGTCCAAATAGATATTACACATGTAGTTCCACTACTATTTCTTTATCGAGCACAGTTCCAAAGAGTCATTCATAAAACTCCAAAATCTCGCCTCTCAGGCCAACACCCACCTCGGCTGTATTCGTCATTACATTAAAAGGACTTGCAGATCTTATTTCGGAACGAAATAAAATATATAAATTATTTAAAAAGTATCCACTAAATAATTATTTAAAAAACACATTATTTAAATCGAAAATTAAAGTAAGAAATTTAGTAAAATTTAATAAAAAGAGATTTTATGAAATTAAACTTAAAAATGTAGAGGGAAACCCTAAAAAAATTTGGAATGTTTTAAAAGAGATGAATAACTTAAAAAAAATCATTAAATTACAACATTTTGATAATAATGGAAAACAAATATCAGATGAAGCAAAACAAGCAAATCTTTTTAATGACCATTTTACTAGCATAGCTAAAAAAAATTAATAAATATAACAGCCCAATAAATAGATTTAAAAAAGATTAGGTATACTAAGGAAAATAATTTAGCAAATATGTACATAAGGAAAACTAATAAGACGGAAGTTTTGGAAATTATAGATTCATTGAAATCAAATTCAGCACTTGGTTTAGACGGTATAAAACCAAAACATTTAAAAAAAAATTAAAAATACTGTTGACCCTTATATAGTTTTATTAATTAATAAATGCATTGACTGTGGAATATTCCCTATAGAGTTAAAGATTGCTAGAATTACCCCAGTATATAAGTCTGATGATAAAAGTGATTTAAATAATTACAGACCTATTTCTGTTTTACCAATATTATCAAAAGTTTTTGAAAATAAAAAATAAAGTAGCATTTAACAAACATCTAAAAGCATATATTATATATTGACAAAAAAATAATAATAACAATGAATAAAAATAAAAATAAATAGGGATTATAAATATGATTATATTTTTTTAAGGAATCCAATATAAAATCATTGTATTTTTATAGGATTCTAACGATAAATATCTTTTGCCATTTAATTCCTTAATATATTTTTTAAATCTAATAATTTTTAACCTTAATGAGAGAAATTTTTACCCACTATTATTATCAGCAGTTCCGTAGCTAGGATTTCTAGTGTCCAGGACTAGAATATAATATTGCTCCCTTCAAAAAAGACTTAATACAATTCTAAAAATAAATGATGTTAAAAGTATTCATGATACTTATTACAAAATACGAAATCTAAAATTTAGCATTGTTGTGTATTTGATCATAAAGTATAAATCTACAATAAAAAGTAGAGGTTCGGTTAGTTTATATTTAATAGATTTCTTTCCTGTTTTTTTTTTTATGATAAGGCACAGCACTGCAGAACTAATTCGGCTATGGTGGTGTGTGTGCACAGAAAACGATTCACGTTGGTCTTTGAGTCCTTGGAGTTGGGAAATACGGCCTCAGGGAAGTCGTTTCAGAGTAATGACGTAAGGAATTTTTAAATACAGTGTCATTCGAGGGACACTAAGCTTAACCACGTACGGGTGGGCTGCAGTGCCTCGTCGTGTATTTCTACCATGCACCGCTCTGGATGGAATTAAGCGGGCAACCTCAGTTGAGCACTTCTCATGAAAATATTTATAAAATAGACTCAAGCCGTCACACTGTCTTTGATGCTCAAGGCTTCTCAGGTTGTTTGTCAGATCACGATCAGCGATCAAGCAACTAGCTCTTTTTTGAATGGAATCTAGCAATCCCAGGGTATGTTTAGAAGCAGAGCCCCAAATATGCGAACAGTACTTCAACAAGGGGAGAATTTGGCTTTGTAGAGCATCAAAAGTTGCTGGGGGTATAAAGAGGTTCTTAGTTCAGGTTAGCAATAGCCGTAACGTGACTATGCCAAACATATGACTATCCAAAATGGCGGCCAATAAATGAATTGATGAACAAAGGGAATCGAGTGTTCCGCCATGACTCTATCTGGTCCTTCAACATTCTTTTTTAGAAAAACTGCCACTTGGGTTTTTTAGCGTTAAACTCTACTTGGTTACTGTCACCCCAAGCCAAAATTTTTTCTAGGTCTTTATTGAGATGTGGGACCTCTTGCTGCGTATGGAGATGTGCATTGACAGTCGATGTTCAAGCATGCAAAGTAAAAGATGAAACAAGTGTGCTATCATCAGCGACGCTATATACAGGGTTTTTCACTTAAAACTCCGCACGCCAATATCTCGAAAACGAATATGAATGTTTAATTTCTGTAAAAAGTAGTCAATGTATGGGGTCAAGTAGATATTTTTCAAAGCTTAAAAAATTCGACGCCTACTAAGAGCTAAGCGTCGCGACGCGTCGAAACTATAAATCGATTGCATTGACTTTGAAACTACTCGAACTTATTTATTTTACTCATTTCTGAGTTATACCGGTTTATAGTAAACATTTCTTGATTGACAAAAAATGCAATTACGTATGATTTTTACAAGAATGCCATGAATATTAGTTACTATGGCAACCATTTTTATCGCAATTCTCTTAAGTGCAATTACAAAAGTAATAAACAAAAATTATTATTGGCAATTAACTACTTACATGATTCTGAGCTAAGCTAATGAACAAAATTATTATTGCACTTTACTAGATGATTTAAAACAAACTAAAAATGTTGTTCAAAAGTATGTCCATCTGCTCGAATACACCTATTAAAAACTATCAACAGATGAGCTTGGATCACTTGTAGGAGCGTCCTTCTTGTAATAGCGGCACACGCTGCACTAATTTTGTTAATAAGATCAGCCATATCTTCGATAGGTTCTTCATAGACAACGTTCTTTAGGTGACCCCAAAGAAAATAATCTGGTGGTGTAAGGTTCGGGGACCTCGCCGGCCACCTTATCAGTCCATTAGTACCAAACCATCTATTTGGGTATTCTCTGTCTAAATAAGTCGTTACAATTACGGCATTATGTGCAGGCGCTCCATCCTGCTGTAGCCACATATTCATTCTAGCCTCAAAGGGCATTTCTTCTAACAGTTCCGGAGTGTAGTTTGAAGAAATCTTAAATCGCGATCTGCATTTAAAGTGCCTTCGTTAAAGTGAGGTCCAATAAGGAATCCGTTTATTATGCCGCACCAAACATTGATGCCAAAAATTCGCTGGTTACCTCTTTCTGTAATCCAACGAGGATGGTTTTCAGACCAAAAACGACAGTTGTGTCTGTTCACGATTCCATTATTATGAAATCAACTATACAAATTTGGCAAATCTTGCTAAAAAATCTATTCTTCTAGCGGGATCACCTAGTTCTAATTTATGCACTAGTTTAGTTTTGTAAGGGCGAAAAAGTTTCTATTTAGAATTCTCGACGATGAACTTATGGAAACACCGGTATTTTCTTTTATTTTTGATAGGGATATCTTGGGGTTATTTTTAACCTGTTGAATTACAGCAGCAGTATTTTCATCATTTGTAGTCGTCTTTTCTCTATTTATCTTAGGTTTTACGAAACTGCCATATTCTCTTAAGTTTTTACATAAACTTGGAAAGGTTTTTGCATCGGGGACTCTTCTACGCGGATAACGCTGTGCGTAAACTCTTTTTGCTTCTCAACATTTGGGCCTGCATTCTCCAAACACCAGTAACATGTCTACTTTTTCCTCATTGCTAAATTAAACCATTTTCATATAATTATTGTTAGTTTTGTTCAAACCGAACAAGTTTAAATATTTCTTGTGACAAAATGTGACAATATATCTTTGACGCAGCAATGACAACATCTGTCGCTTGTAATTGCACTTAAAACAATTGCGATAAAAATGGTTGCCATAGTAACTAATATTCATGGCATTCTTGTAAAAATCATACGTAATTGCATTTTTTGTCAATCAAGAAATGTTTACTGTAAACCGGTATAACTCAAAAATGAGTAAAATAAATAAGTTCGAGTAAATAACAAAAAAGTTTATAAATAACATGTACTTTCGCATGCGCGTAATTTCAAAGTCAATGCAATCGATTTATAGTTTCGACGCGTCGCGACGCTTAGCTCTTAGTAGGCGTCGAATTATTTAAGCTTTGAAAAATATCTACTTGACCCCATACATTGACTACTTTTTACAGAAATTAAATATTCATATTCGTTTTCGAGATATTGGCGTGCGGGAGTTTTAAGTGAAAAACCATGTATAGGATTTGAGTTTTTTCCAAAAGATCGTTAATGTATAGTAAAAGAAGGTTGTGTGACAGTATAGAGCCTTGAGGGACTCCGGCGTTGATCGTAAATGTGTCTGAAAGAAATCTGTCCATCGCCACTCGCAGAGAACGATCTTTAGGTAAGCTTGACAGCCATAAACAAAATTGATCCGGCATTCCGCATGTTCTCACTTTAGTTAGGAGCCCCTCATGCCATACTCGGTCAAAGCGCTGGAAGGTCTGCTGTTGATCTAGACTTACAGAATCCATACTTGCGATCACTAAGAATGTTAAAGCCTTCCAGGTACTTTAATATTTTTTCGTTGATAGGCTTCTCCATGGGCTGGACTCGCACATTTTTCCAGCAAGAACGAAATATTCCTTTTTTGCAACGTTAGAAAGCCTACAAAAAACCAAAAGCAATGCGACTGGACGATAGTTGTTTGGCAAGGTCTTCTTGCCTTTTTTAGGTATGGGCTGGACTCGTGCAGTTTTCCAGCAAGAAGGAAATATTCCTTTTTTGTAGGATAGGTTAAAAAGCCTACAAAATACCGGTGTCAATTCATCAGCGCATGTCTTAATTACGATGACTGGAGTCTCGTCAGGATCAGAAGCTTTTTTGGTATCAAGACTCTCAAGATTCGTTTAACATGGCGCTGCCGGGAAACAATCTGGGGCAATTTCGATTATACAGGGGAAATGTCTGGTGGAGTTTACCCTAAAAATTAACTGTTAAATGTGAAGAGAATAGTTCCGCCAGCAAGTTTGCTTTTTCTTGTGCTTTGATCGCAGTGGTCCATTAGAACGTGTCAGAGGTGGAATGGTTGACTTGGTAAAGTTCTGACTGACGGCCTTAGCTACCGACCAAAATGATCTTAAGCCGTTAGGACATTCAAGAAGTTTGTCTTTGGTTGTGTGCTTCCTTACTTTGGCTTATCGTTTGCTTACATTGGTTTCGAGCGCTAATAAAGATGGTACGATTTGCGACGGTAGGGTTTTGACGCCATTCGGTAGAAATAATTTTTGGATTTAACAGCTCGCAATCTTTGGTAAACCAAGACTAATCGTTAGAAAATACGCCATTCTTCGCAATATCCATGGATTTTTTTTCTAAATGAAATATCCCTTATTTAAAGAAATGAAGGCTGAAATTAAAAAGGACATAATCTCTACCTAAAATATCATTAGGAGTTTTCAAATAAACTTCAAAACAAATTAATTTTAAGGCGGCGAAAGTATCTGAAAAAAAAACGGGAGTTTTGGAAAAAAAGGGAAAAAATTGTATTATATCGATAAAACATGGCTCAAATATCTTATAGGATCAGGCTTTAAGGGTGGATAAAATAAATTTAATTAAAAAAAAATTATTTGACGTTTCGACGAAAATTCATCATTTATTACTTTTTGAAATGCGCGCGCCACTGAAACTCATTCCTCTGACGTCGCACAACCCTGAGCTCTCTATATGCTAGTGATGAGTCACTGACAGAAATTTAGAATATAAACCTTTATGGCTGTTTTTGTTGTATACTAATTACGTAGATATTGGATTTTTGCCCTTATCGTTACGTGGTAGTAAAAGTGAAAACCCCAAACAATGTTTTTATTCTTTTTTACAAATCAAAGCAAAAATTATTATTTATCTGATTGTTCTGCTTTTACATAAAACTTATACGTAATTATTAAAGTAACTCTTGAATTAGAACTTTATTATTGAGTAATTAAAAAAATGGTACATGTTGCAATTGATTAAAAATATTGCCAATTTTTCGATACAGCAACACAATATAATGTAGCCAAAATGGAAAGACTGGCCAATTTTAGAATTACTGGCTATTGCTCATTTTACGATCACTATAATTAACCATATTGTGTAATTCCTTACAAAATCCTAAATTTCTTTGATTATAAATTATGATACCTACCTACATAAGTTTGGATTTTAGAATCTACAAGGGACTTATTATACTTGGATATTTTCTTAAATTCGATCATATAAATAAGTGGTTTTAAAAACATCCTAGGTGACTGTTTTATTGTAATACCGGACGCTAGCGAATTTTAACAATTTTCACTTCAATCTTTATTAAGGTAAGGTCAGTTTTTTCAGCTGACTTAACAGTTTTGGACTTTTATTTATGGGGAATACCTAAAGATATTGTCTATGAGACCCAGCCAACCACACGAGAAGACATGATTCTTAGAATCCAAAGTGTGACAGCGACTATTTCTGTTGCAGATATCGAAACTGTGATGTAACTTGTTAAAGACTTCAGAGTTATATTGACAATAATGGCGGTTATCTTGAGCATTGGCTGAAAAAGACGTGAAAAAGTATTTATCTTTGCGAGATAATAATTAATTAGTATTCATTCCTACGGGCTCAAACAAGTATCAACCGATTTTTTTTTCGAGAATTGGCTTATTACATTCTGTAAGGAGCAATTACTCTCCTGGAACAAAGCTAGGTATTTAAGTAACGATGCCTATTACCTTTTTTTACTAGTTTGTAACTACCGTATGATGACAATATTTTTTCGGACTTTAGTTTCAGGTGGATTTAAAAAATTAATAAAATTTGCGTCGAAATAAAAAAGAAATATACATATATTTTTGCTCATAGCTTAAGTTCGAACGATATCGACTACGCGCCACCTTTTAGATAATTTTACGAGTAAATAGAGTAAAAAATAAAAAGTTAACCTTACATTTAACTTTCAATGGAAAATTGAGTAAGCAACTAAAGCGGTCAAAAAACGATATCTGGCGGTTCAGGCTTAAACTACAACTGAAGTTTTATCATATACTATAATTTCGCTATCAAATAGCTTTAAAGCAAGACTAAGTTCGATCAAATTGGTTAACGTATTTGGTAGTTATGATGATGGAGGTTTACAACCCTCAAAAAACAAATGTGTGGTGTGGAATAGTGCGCGGAAGGGTAATTGGTTCATTTTTCTTTGATCGGTCTTTAACTGAACAAGTATATCTCGAATTTCTCCAAGTTGAATTAATTCCAGCTTTAGTGGCTTTATTTCCGAATCCATTGGACTCAGACTCCCCTGACGAAGAGCCGATGTTCCAGCGTGTATGTACGTACTATGCTGCCACTGTGCGTACATTTTCGGATGAAACCTTTCCCAATTAGTAGATAAGAAGGAGAGGACCTACCGAATGGCCTGCTGGGTCGCTAGACCTAACTCCGCTGGACTTCTTTCTGTTTGGTTACCTCAAATCGAAAGTATTTGCTGATACGCCAAACAATCTGCAGGAGTTAACAGAGAGAATCCGAAAGGAAGTGCGTGCCATAACTCCGGAAATGGTTGGAAACGTTCAAAGAGAGTTTATTGGTCGCCTTGGATATTGTCAAACTGTAAATGGCGCACATTTTCAACTGTTGAGTTTAGGTATAGAACATGGTACATAAAACATACTTAGAATTCAATGCAAAATGCAAAAATGAATTAAACAATATTTATTTTGATTTGAAAAAAGGAAGTTGATAGTCGTAACTTGTCTTTAGGCTACCCTGTATACATGAATTTGCCATAAAAAAAACACATTAAGAAATAAATGTCGACGGGTTCGAGTGTTTTTTCAAAAAACACACCGCTAAATTTTAACTGAACTTAGACGTTACTTCTGGGACTCACTGTATATGATTTACTGAACGTATAAGTAAGGCTGAAATAACACTGTGTGCCTTGTAGGGTTTCGTGGTAACCACAGTATCTCTGTCCAAACTTCGACTACAAATATTTTCTTTAAAATTCGGAATTTTCAGAAAACATCAGACTTTTTCTCCTATTGTTCAATATTTTTTTTTTCTTTCTTACCTTAATCTGTGGATCCACAGTTGGTCTAATAAACGATGCTCCTCAGCGTTTCATATTATTTATTTTTAGATTAATGTTTGCTTCTCCCCCGTATATTTTTTGATGAAAGTATCTACAATGGGACTTGCTCAACATAACCAATTTACGTTATTTCAAAGCGATTTGCAATCTAATTACTATTTTTCAGCAATTATGAAAAATGGAATAAACATTTATCACCGTTCTTATTCGCGATATGAGTTTATCGGCTAGAAAAATCGTTGCACCTGTGAGCCGGATCTATAATTAAAATTATTGTTTTAACAGAGAAAGGTAGGTTTAGTGTTTTACTATTAGAAATGTATTAAAATATAGACGCCCTAATTAGTAAAATTTTGTTCCTCGTTTTATCTGTATCCTTACCAATACTGACCTAAATTAAAATCCTAAAAAATAATTTAAAATAATATGTTTACTTTTTAAGATTTATTAGAGAAAAATTCATGTTTAGTATTATATACATATATTGTATAGAAATAAACTGTTCATTTTAGTTACTGCCGGAATGTCTGGCAACGAGGTAGTTAATCAATTTTTGTTAATGTGCAACCAAGAAGACTGGGATGGATAATTAATATCTAAATAACAGGGAGATAGGTATAGAACATGGTTTATAAAAGTTACTCAGATTTAACCGCAGAATAAAGAAATCGAATAATATATTTGCATTGCATAATATTGCATTTAAAATTCCATTTTTTACTATCACTGACAAAAATGGATTTACCGATGTCGTGAGTTGCAGAATTAGAGCTACTTTAACGCACGTTTCTATGTTATTCAAACTGAGCATACGAATTGTCACAAATTATTTAAAAATGCTACAATAACTCAGCTTCTTTTGGTTCGCCTCAACACAGAAATATCAACATTTTAAACACATTTGGGATTACCACAATCCTTCATTTTGTAATCAGGGAATGGGACTATTCAGCGCAGCCTTTTCAGCACTACCGTTTCTGCGCCGCCGTTTCACCACCAGGACGTTTCAGCGTTGCCCTTTTTAGCGCCGTTCATTTCAGCGCCAAAATTTTTTAATATTTTTAAAGTTTAATAATTTTATGATAATAATTACGGATTATTATTATAATTATTATTACAAAGTTCCCTTTGTTATATTATGAGAGTAACTACATACTTAATAGTCAGTTAAAAAATAAAGAGAAAGAATTTAGTGGATAAACTGTATTATTATTTAATTCATTAATTATTATTGTTACCCTTAATTGTATATATATTAAAAATGTTATTAGTTTGTAGTACCAATATTGTATCTTTTTGTAGTTTTATTTAATAAATTCTATTTATTAAACAAATTTTAGTTATTGCTTTTTTTTTAGTTTGTATTACCAATATTTTATCTATTTTTAATTTTATTTAATAAATTCTATTTAGATCATTTTTATTATAAATATTTAATTATAAAATCTTGAGAAATAATTTAGCGCTGAAATGGGCCGGCGCTGAAATGTCCTAGCGATGAAACGGCGGCGCTGAAACGCCTGCGCTGAATAGTCCTAGACCCTTGTAATCACTTTATGAGTTACCTGAACTCAGTTTTTGGATTGGGAAAACTTACTAACTGATTTTTTCTACTGGCATTTTATAATAACCCCCTTTTTGATTGTCGTTTTGATTTTTAATTAATTAATTTATATTGCCTAAACAGCGTGCTTAAAAGTTTTTTAAGCTCGCTGTGCCTAAAAGTTATTATTTACAATTAAAAACCAAACACAGACTATAATTTTCCCTATTTATTATAAATATTAAAAGTACAGTTACATATATTAATAAAATTAACGCTTAGGTGACCCAAAACAGTACGTTGAGATATTTTTCTTTGTAAAATTGATGAGGAATTTGAACTAGAAATAGAAAATGAATCTGCAACAGCAATATCAATTAAACCCATGCCACTAGTAGAGCTGGTAGAACATTCTGATTCATTAGATTTAACACGTTTGTTGTTAGCGTCCAAAGATTTTTCACCAACAACTTTTTCGGAAAATTTTCTTTTATTTTCTAAAGAATCGTCTATATACCCCTTAGCTACGGCATTTGACCGCAAACCTCCATGTCGCTTTAGCATCAATATATCCGCTCCAGAGTCCGCTAAAAAAGTTGCTGAAGATCTTCGAGAGCAGTGGCCTGTATATTTATTTGCCTTTGGAAACCCCAAGAACTCAGCAATTTTCCTTGATGTTGTTCCAATGGTATTAATGCTCACTGGAATTCTGGAACATTTGGAGTTTCTGTACGTGATAAAAAAATCTTTAATGGGTTGTGTATGCTGGACGTAATTGGGCGTACTTTCGGACAATATACAAGAAGTTGATGCCGTCAATAGAGTCTTCGCTAATTACAAAGCTTCCTGCAACATTTGTTTTAGTGTTTGGAATGGTATCTTAAATAAAGACTCCGAAATTTCGATATTATTCATCTTTAAATATGTGAGTTCAATAAATAGTTCTTATCGTCTGCTTCTTTGACAAATCTTTCTATTTGTTCATTGGAAAAAACTTTCAACCTTTTGGACTTATACCCCGTAGATTTTTCCAAAAATGCGATTAGGTTTGTAAATGTGTAACGAATGGTATACAATATTTTTTCCACTACTAACCTATAACATCGCCATTATTGACCGATTATTAACGTTAGAAATCGTTTTTCTCTACCTTATAAGTTATTATTGACCATGGTCAATAATAAGGCATTGAAATCCATTATTGACCGATCTTCAAGAATCTATTTGAACGCAGGTAACTTGATTTTTTGATTCTACAACATGAATTCATAAACATGAATAACCTGAAAGGTGTTTGGTTAGGCAACCAGATAATTATCAATACATATCAGATTATTAGAGATTATAAAATATCGATACAATCAACATTTTTTCTGCTTCCATCCTTAATTCTGGAGGTGTACACATAATAATATCACGAACATCTTCTTCGCTCATTTTTAAAAGAAACGGAAAACTCGTGAAATCTGATGACATAAATGAACACAAATTGACATTAACAAAGCCACTTGACATAACAACAAAATATTTTGCCAATTCCAAATCGCAGGTAACTTGATTAAAAAATATACTTATACCTACCTATAACCTACCTATAATTTTTTATAATTATTAATACTATAAAGATAAATGTCTTATAAAAGTTGGTAGTAGTGGAAAAAAATATTATATTAACCACGGTTTAGACAGCTTATAACCCTCGCGTCTTAAATCCCTCGTCGCTCCGCTCCTCGTGATTTAAACTTGCCGCTCGGGCAATAATGATGGCTTTCTAAACCTTGGTTAATAATATACTATTTTTCTACGGGCGTTTTATAATAAAAAACTCAATTTATTTTACCAAGCATTTTATTACCTGTGTTTTATTTACACCTTTCATGTCAAAGAAATTGACACTTGCCAAAAAAAAATTCGAAAGAATTTTTTTGTCAAAATCTGCGGCAAATATTAAGTAAAAAATGAGTGATTTAGAAGACTAAGACATTGATAATGCCGCAAATGAGGCGAAACAATGTCTTTTAGTCACTCTGACGTGTTGTCCAACTCGGCTTCGCCTCGTAGCACGTCGCGTGCCTAAAGGACACTTATTTCGTAACTTGTTGTATAAATAGCTGTTAAAGTGCCGTTTTGACCCAGACTTGCATTATTTTAACTCATTACCATGTGTAAATTATTTTGAGTTGAAATAAGTTATAAAGAGTGCTCTAAAACCCATGTCGAGGGTAAATCACCGATCAAAAGGTCACGGAAAGTTCCGAATTCGCGCTAGTGCCGATTTGGCGCGGTAACTTCGTCCCATTGTTATTAGTACCTCGTGCACGTCGCGTCATCATGGACCACATAACTGGACTTACTATCCGCGCAATCGTTGATCGGAGGGATCTTTTTTTATTTTTGTTCAAAGTTTGTTCTCTTACAGGTGCGTAAAAATGAGGATACCCCAACTTTAGGACAGACTAAATCTATAGTCGTTAGGTACGCTAGAACAACCGAAAGGTCCAGTTTTGATAGCTCGAATCATGAATTAATCTAGGTCGAGTAGTAACGCATCACAATTCCCATATTGGTATCTGGCAGTTACGATTAGCTAAGCTATCTAGCTAAAACGACCCATCTTCAGGTCTATTATAACTCATGAACAGTGATTTGACGCAATTTCTTCGATTTAGTTGCCGTAATTCAGTGGTCTGCGCTGCCCCCTATTAGCAACATGCATCGGTCTAAGATAACTCTTATTTGAGTTATGTCAACTCGATATTACGCTCAGTGTAGATCTAGCAACGCCACATTCTCAAAAATATTTTTGTAGGTTAGAATGCTGTCTTATCGCCATTTCCAAAATTTCAGCACGATATTAATATTCGCTTCCTAGATTCTCCTCACGTACCATCAAGTTTGGGATACGCTATATATTGCGGCTTTTTCTTTTGTCACTATAAGGAGAAAAGAAAATGAAACCTTGATATACAGGGGCATTGAAAGTTTCTGGAAAAATATGCATGAGAAAATTTGCAAACAATAATGTTAGTTTTTTAAATTATTTTATCAGATATCGCAGTATATAGGTATAGAAGAACCATCGGAGCTGCTAAAAAAGTATATTTTAAGAATAGGCCTTATAACAAGTCAAGGGAATCGTGGAGGATTGTAAATAATTTAAAAGGGAAAAATAACAGGGTGCCTCTTTTAAGTAATCTTAGCGCTGCCGATCTGAACCATTTCTATTATAGTATTGCTAGCGCTAATACATTTTTTTTTAGACCGATTTCTGCTATAGAGATTGTGAAATGTTAGGTCAAGTCAAAAATAAATTGCTTCGGGTTGGGATGAACTCTATCTGAAAATATTCTCTGCCTTGCCATTGAGGATCTTTCAAGTTTTGACTGAAACATTAATTTTCTTCTTTCTTGCAGACATTCTTCCGACTTTTCTAAAGAATGCTATAGTTATCCCACTTCACAAGCGTGATGGTCATGATACCCCTTCAAATTTTCGACCGATTGCGTTACTTCTCACCTTATCCTAAATAATAGAAAAAGTTGTAAAACTGCGGCTAATCTTCTTAATAAACTAAAATAAATTTCTAAATAAACACAACAATTTGTCCATCCAACAGTTTAGATTTCAATCTTCGAAGGGTACGAGCGATGCAACCTTCGGGTTCCTAAAGCATCTAAACGGGTCCTTAAACTCTGGTGAGGCTGCTGCGGCTGTCCTCTGTGATTTGTCGAAAGCATTTGATTCGGTGGATCACCGAATACTGCTGTTGAAGTTGAAGGGTAAGAGGAACTGCCTTGGAGTGGTTTCGCTTGTATTTAACGCGTCGGGTTCAGATGAGTAATTATTTGGGTAGGATGAAGAGGTTAGTTCAGGTTAGTTCAGATTAGTGCGATTCAAATATGTCTTCCTTTAATATTGCAAAGACAAATGTATTGAATTTTAGGTGTCTTATAGATAATATATTATTAGATATAATCAGAAAATTTCAACACTTTCTGTCATGCACTAATGGTCATACCAAACAATTTAGTATTCACTGTAGCAGGGAGCTCTAACTATGCCCTAATAGTCCCATCTTCGCTATGGAATCTGTGTTTGGGGTTCATGTTCTCAATATTTATTTCACTCTGTGTTTGTTCTGCAAAAGAGAGCAATAAGACATATGTGTAGCGCTAAAGTTAGGGATTATTGTCGCCCACTCTTTGCAACGCATGCGATATTTAGTCTTTGCTGTAGCTTCATGTGTGTAAAAACCTGATTTTTAGTTAAGTAAGCTTTTTTAGTCAAGGAAGCTCACTCTGGATACATTTTTTAATGATCCATCAGTTCAATGATTATCTTGGTGAATATATTAGGTTTGTTTCAAAAGCTTTTTTTTTGTCTTTAAGCTGTTCCTTACCTCCACATTTCCATATGTATTATTATTATTATTTTTATTAACACTCTGGGTATACTGTGTCATATGGGTAATATAGGTCTGTTATTATTGTATACATGTTTTGTTTCGTTTTAGTTTTATTTATTGACATTTGTTTAGGACCTTCAGATTATGTCTGTGTTTATTGTATAAGCGAATAATGACTTTACTTTGTCAACAAAAATATTATTCTTTAGACAGTGAATTACTTTTGAGTTTGAGTTTGAGCCACGGACTAATCTTAATAGGTAAAACATCAGCAGATGTTTTAATAATAAAATACTAATAAAAAAAAAATTTGGCGGCAATTAACCTTATTTGATAACATTTTAATTTACATTAAGCGAAGAAGAATATTGACAATCTGCTGCCCTAAACATAATATTGCTTTAGGTACATGATTTTTTTAAAATTTTGTAATCCGTATAATGTTACAAAAAATGTAAAGTTTAAATGCACTTAAAGTTTTATTGAATAAAAACACTTTACCCCATTGCATTGTTTGCAAACTGTGTTAAGTCAAAATATCAACCCACCTTTTGACAAACATTTAAAAAACTTGTGTCAACAATTGGCCTTTTAATATTTTTGACATAAAATACGTTGGAGTAGGAACTCGACTTAAAAATGTTAATAAAGTATAACCATTTGGTTAGTGTTGTGTTCAATAAAATCTGTCTTTTAGGACACCTACTTATTTTTTTGAATCATGTTCTTCTCGACTAGAATACTAAAAGTAGATCTTGCTAAAGAAGTTTTTATAGTGGGATTTTAGAACCAGTTTGAGTGAAAAAAACCCACATAGACGATGACGACATCAATTCAGAAATTTAAGTTTTATTTAAAGACTTCTGCTATGATGTTATTGGGGTATATTGCGTGATAGATTGGCTTAAAAGCCATTTCGAGTGTATCGTGTTAGTTGGTGTCACATTTTCTTAAACGATTTGAAGAGTAAGTAGGTATAAACGAAGTTTTGCAATATAAAAATGTGTAAATAAACTTAGTTCATAAAACTAAATGTATCTATACTATATACACTTGGTCCGCGGATGATAAGTAAACGACATAGGAAAATAAAAAGAGATTGGGCAAATTTATATCACATTTTTTTGACACGGCATGGCATGTCATATGGGTAATATAAAAAGAGTAGAAATTCCAAACGTTCTAAGTGCATTTGGCTATTTTTCTCAGCAGAGCAATAAAACTGTGTAACTCAAACGTTAGTTCAAAAACTTTATTAAAATTGGTTTCAGTGGTAATCCAGGTGTATTTTCGTTCCTAACTAGTGTCATTAAAAACTAAAAACAAACTCCTTATATGCAAAAAAAAATAGTATTTAAGAAACGTTCTATGTACCGTGGTACTTAGAATTTTTGAATGGAAACTGTATTGATACATAGAATATATACACCTAAACTAACCTAAATAATTATTTTAATAAACAAAATTAACATATTATTTTAATTACTTAGAATATTTTGATAATAGCTTTTGGCAGTGTCTGGCAAAAAATCCAACATAGCTGACAAATCCTTTTTCTTGCCCTCCGACAAGACTGGCTTTTAAATCAATGGCATACAAACTTTTGCAATATCTTCGGGTTTAGCCCCTTTTCTTAGTACATTGGCACATTTCCACAACTCAATGTCACTGAATGTGGCCTTATACTGGATAATACCTGGATGATCTTTGGAAACTTTTATCATAGTAGACTTTGATATTGGAAAATTTACTTTTAGAACAGAGTCGCAGGCATTTTTTAAGTCCAAAAAGTTTGAATGTTTCATGTCAACTACGCAGAACGGTTCCCCGTAACTTTAGCTAAAGCAACCACTTTATGTAAATCCATTGGGGTGAAACATCCCCATCACATGATAGGAAGCTTTGTCCGCTTATTAGAAATTTTTGAACAATCTCTTAAAAACGTCTAATTTGTACCTAAAACATGATACAAAAATAAGGGTGCGGTTCTTATTTTGGCCTGCACAATTATCTGGCTATATAACAAGTTGTTTTTTTTTATCAAAAATGTCATAATATGAATTCGCTAGACGTAAAATGCAAGATCCATCTTTATTGCTTCCACGACATGCTTTTGTTTCATCCTACATACACATGAAAGCTTTATTTATGTGAGATACATGAATGCCTAGATTATAACAGCTTAGTTGCCTACTATAATACATATTGCTGTGAGTTAAATTTGATATCAGTAAAACTTGCTGAAGATCCACAGACATCATACAAAAGTCACAATTGGGAAAACGTGCGTCATAAGAATCCATGTGCATGCATTGAAGGGCCTTTCTATACTTGGCATGATGAATGGCTTGTTCTTGTTTAGCAGTTGTCCTGATCCACTTGAAGATGAAATCTTACATGCAAGCATATTACAGATTCTACAATTATCGGTCCTGGGACGGTGAAATGATACATGTGGAAAACATTTTAAGAACACTTTTCGATGGAATTTGCAGGTAATTTTTCTCTCTGGATGTTTGTCGGTGAAGAATCTGTAAAGACGATTCATCTTTAGATCACTACTGAAATATACTTTGTTAGTTTTAGCGCGACCATAGTGACTTTCATCGCACGGAAAAAAGTTAATATGCTGCTTAACTTGTTCCCAATCTGCGTTAGTATACTTTTGGCGATGTGCATTTCCCATTTTTTTATATGTGTAAGTGATAATTTACCTCACTTTTATTGAACCAATCAAAACGCTCATTTTCATAGCAACCACCTTGGTAACGGTCGTCTTACCCGATAAGACTACCGCTAGCTCGAAAAGACGCTTTCGAAAAGACGCTTGTAGCTTTTTTACTTAAATAAAAAATTAGTAACACCTCTAACTTGTATATTTACCTTTATCAGACGGCCTTCATTTTTATGTTCAGTAAATTATCCAATAAAATACACCTCTAGAGGCGGTTTCTTATCTTCATACCTTCGTTTTTCACTCGAAACTCGATTTTCCAAGAAAATTTTCACTCAATGTAATTTTTACTTATAATCAAAGATAAGACCCTCGAGCTAAAGCTCTCGGGATCATATCAGATTATAAGTAAAAATTACATTTCGTAAAAATTTGTCAGAAAATCGATTTCTTGTTAAAAACATCGGTATTACCGATAAGACGCCTCCTCTATCGGTATATTACCGTTGATAAGACCCTCTTGACACCTATTTTGCAACGTTTGTAAGCGCCTCGCGCCTGTGCGACACTGCAAAAATATTCTGAAAAGTTTCTTTGCAGACTTGAAAGGAAGTACCTGTGTTATTAGGCACAGAGTATGAAATGGCACATTGTCGGTGACCGGTATTGGGGGTATTATATGTCCCATGGCGACGTCGCTTTACTTGTACAACAGTCAAAAGTCGCAACAGAAAAGTGTTCTGCAAGTTGTGATTGTTCATCTTCATAAAATCTTCACGTAGTTTAATCTTTAGGTCTACTGAGATATTTTTGCGACTGTATTTACATTTGCAGGTTGCCTGTAATAATTAAAAGTAATCATTAAACTTTTAGTAACTAAATAAAATGTCTCACTTTTTTATTATTGCGTGCACGCACGCAGATACTATACCTTAATTATATGACAGACTAGCAGTACTCATTGGAATTTATTATCAAACAAAACTTATCCAAGTTAATTGAATCAAATCAAAATAGTTACATTTTCTTGAGGAGGTGGTAGAGCTGGAACGCGTTTGTTATTTCGATTTGTATAGGATTGCCCGAAATGCGATTTTTGCGTACTGCAAGTTTTACTGCGTTAAAACAAACCCTCATCATCTTTTTTATTTTCCATTCTTATCTGAAATTTTAAAAGAAATCTCTTTGAAGGTCACCTAACCTTAATTATAAAATAACAACTAAATAAAAATACTGCTTAACAGCTGAAGCTATGGCATAAAGAACATGTTTGTGAAAAAAATCTTAATTTTGAGGAAATTGGCACTTAGAACATTTGGAATTTCCACTCTTCACATATATTCGAGTGTTTCGGAAACTGCAGTTGTTTTAATATATTCTATCTATCTATTCTGTCATTGTATGTCTATAAATAACGGTATGTTTGTCTTGGTTAATATTTAAAATATTTATATACTTATTTATATACATTAAAACGAATTTAGGAATTTTCGAGATGTAACCATTAATGGGGAAAATAGGGATATAATTTGTTTTTTCGGATTTTCTAATAATTCTCATGCACGATGAAATTAATATCGATTATGTTCATATTTAAAGGGTATTCCTTAATTTTAAGGTGAAAAGTTTATAATAGCGTTTATCCGAAAATGCTTATTATTAGATATTCGTTTATAATTTTTTTCGGATTTTATAAAAAATCTCGATAACGGTTTAAGATATTATAGTGCGACATAAACACATATTTTGACCTAAATGAATTTCTTCTTTAACCAGTAGCCTAAGTACGGCTACGTCTCGACACAATTTTAAGCAAAAAATATGTTACTGGTATTTCCAAAACAATTACTTACTATATATTATATATAGTAGTATAGTACTGTTATTGATTACCATTAAATTCTAGAGAATAATGGTGAATTTCTTACTTTTCCTTAAACTTACTGTTTGGAAGAATATAGGATGATTATAATAAATATGCAATCTTTTGTGATATCTGCTAATCGTTCTTATGGATAAATCGTTTAATAAAATCCGTTGTTAAGGAAATCATTTAAATTATTATTTTTTATATTTTGGTTTTATAACAGAGCTGTTTGGATACCGGTTTCAGTATCGTTATAAACTTTTTGGTTTTTACAAGTTGGTGATGATGGTAACAAGAAGTACGGGAAAACGAAGGTGTGGTCCGTCCTCGGGTCCGCCAATGGCAAAATAATTTTGTTTAATAATGAAAATAACAAGATAACGATTATTACCGACGGTGCTGCGTACATCCCTCGGTCATAATATTATATTATATTGACTATTTTGCATCTCTGCTTGCCACTTAATCGATATCGTAGGATAGGTATGACATGTATTATTTTTTTGATCTATTTTTTTATTGATATTTCAATACACAATATACAGCGTGTGTATGAATATTGGCAACATATGGAAAACTTTTTTATCTTAGATTTTAGGAGAAAAACTTATTCTTCATAAAAAGTTTTGCTTACCTTAAAAAGTAATATTACGTTAAAAAATCGTAGATATAATGTACAGGGTGGTTAAAAATACAAAAATATGTTAATATGCTAAGAGTAAAGTAACAGTAATCTACGTGCTACAAATAAATTTATTGAAAATAAGTTATTGAGAGTTAAATGTTATGTCAGAATATAAAGTCACAGCCACCTACTAAGAATTTTTTTTTCACACTTTTTTGTCTAGATAACGGCAAATTTTATTGTTGCGAATTTTAGAAGAATAAAAAAACTGTTTATCTTATAAAGCTTCAGCTGAGCCACCATCATTTTCAATGCATTTCACTAGATTTTTTCTAAATCTTCGAACTGCGTTTATAAGTTTAACTTCTTGTAAGTCATTGCACGCTTCTGTAATTCTATTTCTTAATTCATTTGCATTTGCGGGTCTGTCCTTATAAACGATTTCATTTATTCTTCCCCATAGGTAGTAATCTAAAGGGGTGAGGTCAGGTGACCTTGCAGGCCAATTTGTGAATTGGTTGTCATTGTACAGGGTTATCCAACCAAGACTAGACAAGGCGATTTTTTGACTTTTCCTGTACTTTTATAAAAAAACTGAAATAGCCATCTTAAGTCATTTTCTCCCGCGAATTCGAATATCTTCAGCAAAAAACAATTGAACATCAAACAAAAGTACTAGGGGTCACTTTGATATTTTTTTAAATGGGATGCCGTATTTTTAATGAGCTTATCCGATTTCTCATATAAATTTTGATCTAAAATGTTGGATTTTTAATTTATTTTTTATTTTTTTTTTATTTTTAACATTTTCCGAATTTAAAACTGAAGAAAAAAGGCGTTTTTGAATTAAAAATCCAACATTTTAGATCAAAATTTATATGAGAAATCGGATAAGCTCATTAAAAATACGGCATCCCATTTAAAAAAATATCAAAGTGACCCCTAGTACTTTTGTTTGATGTTCAATTGTTTTTTGCTGAAGATATTCGAATTCGCAGGAGAAAATGACTTGAGATGGCTATTTCAGTTTTTTTATAAAAGTACAGGAAAAGTCAAAAAATCGCCTTGTCTAGTCTTGGTTGGATAACCCTGTACGTAGCGCGCCCAATCCATCTATTTGTAAAGTTTACATTAAGCCATTCCCCAACTTGTGCGGAAAAATGGCAAGGTGCTCCATCAAGTTGGAATATTAATCCAACTGTTTGTAAAAAATTTAGAAAAATGTTCCCATTTAAATTATTATCAAAAAATACCGGTCCCAAAATCATATTTCTGACAATACCACACCATACGTTTACTTTTTTACTTTACCCAGTGAGAATTTTCTGTACTCCAATGGCGAGAGTTTTTTGACGAAAAAACTCCATTAGTAGTAAACATCGCCTCATCGGAAAACAATATTTTAGAAGCCAAATTTCTATCTTCCTCAAAATGTCCCATCATCCAAAAACAAAAATGTAGCCTTTTATCCATATCTCCTGGTAACAACGTATGTATAAATTTTGGTTTAAATGGTTTGTAGTGGTGCTTTTTTAAAACTTTTCTAATAAAATTAACATTTAACTCCAAGTCCCGATGTCGTTGATTTAAACTTACTTTAGGATGTTCCTGTACATGAAGCAGGACATCTAATTCATCTTCAGTTTCGCTATCATCTTCATTTCTTGCTACATCATTCAATTTAAAAAAATTTGTGGAACAATCTTTAAATTTGGTAATGATACGGGCTATTGTGGAATGAGTGATATTGTCTCGGTCGGGATGATTTGCATTAAATTCGTCTGCAGCATCTCTTAATGAACGGTAGTTATTACCCACAATAAGCACAATTTCTACTTTTTCCTGGTTACTAAGTCGCATTTTTAAGAAATGAATATAACTATTACATTGACATCTATTTTGTCACTTGCTTGTTTCTAAGGCGACGTAGTGTAAAAAAAAATTCTTAGTAGGTGGCTGTGACTTTATATTCTGACATAACATTTAACTCTCAATAACTTATTTTCAATAAATTTATTTGTAGCACGTAGATTACTGTTACTTTACTCTTAGCATATTAACATATTTTTGTATTTTTAACCACCCTGTACGTTATATCTACGATTTTTTAACGTAGTATTACTTTTTAAGGTAAGAAAAACTTTTTATGAAGAATAAGTTTTTCTCCTAAAATCTAAGATAAAAAAGTTTTCCATATGTTGCCAATATTCATACACACGCTGTATACAGGATGTTCGGGAAAATATGAGAAATCTCTCGGATTCAGATAGAACACCAAAAAATAAAATGATAAGTTTGCATACAGTTTTCTCTTATTTTACGGATATATGTGCCCCTGAAGGACGCCGCTGGAAATCGGTTTTCCTTGAATAACTTTCAAAGTACTTAATATACTTTAATAAAAATTTAATATGACGGACACTAATAAGTACTTCTTGAAATAGTGTCCTTGAGACACATTTAGATCTTTTGGTTTACCAGGGCCGGACTATGCTTTACAACTTAATGCTTAAATTTTTAACACCCTGTATGATAAAGACTTAGAAAAACTAAATCTAAGTAGCTTGTACCTTAGACTAAAAAAAAGTACTCTTGATTGTTGTCAATAAAATGAACCGTTTTCGAGAAAAGAATAGATTAGTTAACGAATAGTTGTAGAAGACCTATGTTCGCAAAAAATATGCGTTTTATTTATTTATCGACACCAAAAAAACGCATTGTTGTTGCAAACGTTACTATGGTACGGAATAAATAAAATATCCTTCATTTTAAAACTTGTCATCTTTCACATCGCTGACACATTAATCCTTTACTTCGATATTAATTAAGTGACTTCTGGATTTCGTTGTGAATCTAATTGTGAATTAATTCGAACTATGGAATCGCGTTTATTGAGTATGCAGATTTGCATCTGATGCATGGTCTTGCGTCTTGCAGTACTTTAAAAGCCAAAAGATTATATCACGAAATATTCCCTAATCGTACTACACCAAACCACAAGACATTTCAACGAGTTGACCAACGTCTAAGGGAGAGTGGTGGGCGATTTCAGTTAATAAGGTAATACATATTATTGACTTTCTTCATAATTTTAGGAAAGTTTGGAAAAAATAGTACTGATGCTGGTCTGAGAAGAACCGTATGTATATACGCCGCAATAAGAGGAAAACATTTTAAACGCTGTAGATGACACTTCATCAACGAGCACTCTAAAATTATCAGCACAACTTGATACATCGAAAACAATAGTACATGGAGTTCTTCAAGAATCAATACCATTTTCAAGAAGTACATGAACTGATTTCTGAAGATTTTCCTCATAAAATACAGTTTGCAAAGTGGTTATTGGATCAGCAACGAAATCATGTAAACTTCATTGGCATTATTCTTTTCACGGATGAAGCAAGGCTTAACAAAAATGGTATCACCAATTTACACAGTACACATGTATGGGCTGCTGAAAATCCTCATGCCACTATTGTTTCGCATTATCATCATCTGTTCCAATCAATTAATATCTGGGCAGGAATCATTGTCAATTATTTGATTAGGCCATTCGTATTGCCGAACGATTGAATAGACAACTTTTAATTTATATTAAGGATTTAATAGAGCATTTACTACTTGAAATCCGCAGAAACACGATGGGACACCAACTTACTTGAGCGTTGGTGTGCGGAAGTGCCTGAATAACATCCATCCAAACCGTTGGATAGGTAGAGGAGGATCTATTGCCTGGCCACCTAAATCTCCTGATCTAGTGCCGTTGGATTTTTACCTGTGGGGACACCTGGAGCTCGATTCTTGAGGGCGATAGAATAGAACGTTCGCTGGGGATCGTTCCCCGCTTCTACTCTACTACTTGTTATCTCTCTATCACAAAATGAATAAATCCGTATTCTCGAACATAAAGGAGGGAGTTTGAAACAGGGGACAAAGCCGCCGCGTTGCAAAAGTTATTGTCCAATTACAATGCAGAGTTTTTCGACAGACGTCAAGGATCTGTCTGCCTTACGACTAGGTTTTTGGTCATGTTATAGGTAGTCTTTGTTTTTTATTTCTATTAATTTTTATCTTTTCATTAAATTTTTTTATTAGTTACATGACAATGAATCCCTGCAATAATTTAATAATAGGTGGAATTAACAAACTTTCCCTTGTTTGTATTGTTAAAACTGAAACTCTGGTGGGTTCAGCAATATAGGGTGTGAGTATGTTTACTAAATTTTCACACATGGGCTTGATAAGCCTAAATAACTTAACAAACTTTTCATCTGAGAGATCAAAGGGATCTGCCCTTGGAAGTATTTCCCTTCCAATACCATTGAATTCAACTACTTTGTCTATGTTTTGGATTATTTGATCCCACAAAAAAAGTTTTGACAAATGTTTATTCATTATTTTAAAACATTTATTAATGTTTTCGAAAGAAGGCACACGACACACAAAGAATAATAAAATACCCAATCGCGACCACACCGCTAAATTGCACACAATATAAACACAAACTAGATTTAAATAAGGTTATGTTGCCCTAAAGAATGCAAAATATTGATGCTCCCCATCCGTTCTCCTTAAATTACCCAGTACAAGGAACCGGGAGAAATTGTTCAATCACCATTGAATAGAAATACCTTCAAGAACACGATTTACCAGTTTTCAGTAGAACCACGCCTACTTTCTCTCGGTTGTTCTATTCTCTGCTTATCAAGGATTGGGCCCCTGAAAACTTGATGTATTCTACTCCGGTCGGCACTAGGGAATACAGAGAATCACGTTTTATGGTGCGAACATACACAGTCAAAAATATCCACCTGGTAAAAATCATTTCAGGAGTGGTAAAAAAAAGTAGCATTAATGTTAACACCCGGATCAACATAATGTCGTGTCCGCGAGTATATAGAGCCCATGTTGAACCCTTTAATGCAGTTTTTCAAAAATTTCGTTAAAGTGTCTCCTATTACATCACTGCGTTTTATTAAACTTTTGTATTTTTTTGGATTAAACAACTTAAAATGGAACTTTTTGTTTGACTGAGTTTCGTATCACACTTTGTTGTCGAGAAACAAAATAGGAATCATGATCCTTTTTATTAAAAATTAATCATGAATTCGTTTATCATTCTTTTTCTCGAAAACGGTTCATTTCATAGACTATTAATAAGAGTATGCTCCATTCCACAATTATTCGTTGATTTCTCGACCGCAATAAAATTTAAGACAGAGGTGCAGCAGTGCAGAGACAGCCGGACACACGGATGATAAAACTGGCGTGGGAGGGAGCACCAATAGAAAGAAGACCATTGGGGCGTCCTCGAATGAGGTGGCGTGACAACCTCAAAGCGGACCTAACGACCATTGGAGTAGAATACGACCCAACACTGATGGAAGATCGGCAACAATGGAGGCGAATAGTACAGTCGGCCAAAACCCCGAGTTGTAGAGCCATGGAGTAAGGAGTAATAAAATTTAAACCCAGCCATAAATAAGTGCCTTTTGAAAGGTCCTAATTTCAATAGTTTAGGTTAGCTATTTTCAACAAAACAGCAAATATAAAATAATAGGTAAGTATCTTTATTTTAATTATGCAATTAAATAGCTATTAATATTTATACAAAAATATTAATCTACAATATTATAATATCATCTATGCCTAAACTAATTATTAAGGGCCTTACCTTACTATTAATAATTATGTTATTATGTTGGTATATTAGGTAGGTTATTGGCAAGTTGCAGGTGTTCAATATAAAGCAGAGTCTTTTCATCTTAGTTCATCAGTCGTTTGGTGTTTGTCAATTTTCGTGTGTGTTATCGAGCATCCAAAATATGTCAGATCTGCGTGAAACTTCAGATAATATTGCTTCCGGAAGTTATGGTGTAACGAAGAAAAAACATTTATCAAATTAATATTAATTATTTAATTACATGATTAAAATAAAGATACTTACCCATTGTTTTATATTTGTTGTTTTGTTTAAAATAGCTAATCTAAACTATTGAAATTAGTAGGTAATCAGGACCTGTACCCTTTCAAAAGGTCCGGTGGCTACACAATAGATATTTATCAGGCAAGTTATTTATGGTTGGGATTATGACTGAGGGTTGTCATTTAAATTTTATTGCGGTCGAGAAATCAACGAATAATTGTGGATTGGAGCATACCTTTTTTTATTCTAAGTTGCAAGCTACCCAAATTTTTTTAAGTATTTATTTTCAGAGTGTTAAAAATTGAAGCATTAAATTGTAAAGCTTAGTCCGCCCCTGGTAAACTAAAAAAGCTAAATATGTTTAAAATATACTATTTTAAAAGTTCGTTACTAGTGTCCATTGCATTTAATTTTTATTAAATTATATTAAGTACTTTGAAAGTTATTCAAACTGGCTAAAAGTAAATAAATTAAAATTAAATATTTCTAAAACGAAATTTATGGCAATAGGAAATAATATAAGTTATGAAAATATAAATATTTTTATAGATGACCAAAAGAAATAGTTCAGTCTTTTAAATATTTAGGGATAATAATGGATTCCAAATTAAAATTTGATGCTCATTTTGAAAACACTATATCTAAAATTGGGAAAAAAATTAGTTATTTCAAAAGGGTAAGTAAAAATTTAAGTTTATTTTCAAAAAAAATAATTTATAACACAATAATTTTACCTCACTATTTGTATTGCTCTACAATTTTATATACTGCAAATGATAGAATTTTTAGTAGACTTCAAATTTTACAAAATAAGGCGATGAGAATAATATTAAATGTCGATAAATACACAAAGATAAATTATATGTTAAATAAACATAAATGGTTGAATATAAGAAATCTCATTTAAAAGACTTTATAACGCAAAACTTTGAAAATCATAACTATCAAACCAGAAACAATCAAAATTTTTGTTTAGGGAAAGTGACAAAAAATTTGACATATAAATCAATCTTTTTTAAAGGACTTCACAAATATACTAATTTAGATTCTTTAATTAAGAAACAAAATTCCTTAAGTAAATTTAAAAAATCCTTAAAAATATCATTACTTAGAAAACAAAATATCTGATAAAATTTATTTAAAAATATTTTTGGTGCACTAAATTGTAATTTTCAATGTTTTAATTATTATTAAAAAAACTAGAATTTATAATATTGTAGCAGTATTGCTAAAATAAATCTTGTTACTACTACTACTAACATTAGTTTTAGTGTTGTTTCTAATGTGTTGTAAAAACGTCGAGTCTATGTTTTTATATATTTTAATTGTCATATTTCAACTGTACCGTAGTAATTAGGTTAGTTCAGGTTAGTTTCACATTTTTGTATTCAGGTGTATATTTTTGTATACAGGTGTATATTAGGTAATACGTTTGTAGGTCTGATGATGCCCAAATAGGGTGAAACGCGTTACCAATATAATATTACAATTTGAGACCGTGACTTTGATTTAGATATAAATTTATACACTAGAATACTTTATTATTTGTTAATTTAAGTAATATACCCAAAATATGATCAGTACTTTCTCTTTATGACCTAATTATAATTTAGAACTTTTTTTTTCAGGTCCCAAGTACAAGAAAAAAAATGGCGAGCTTAGTAAGATGGTACAGTAACTTTATGGCCGAATACCAAGGTAAGAATTTGAAACTCTCCAATGCTACTTATTTTCTGGTTAATTAAATATTTTTGTACAAAAGTGTTAAAACAAAATCTCAAAACAGCACTTACATAACTCGAAGTTTCTTCTTTTTTTTTCTCGTTAAACACAGTGTAAATTTAACTTACAAGAACTTAGTATTTCAGATATCTAAAATAAATAAAAAAAATTTTAAAAGACACGAAAAAAATCCACTCTTAATGAATGTGTTTCCTACACAACAAACCGAAGTAGAACAATTCATTAAAAGGTTTACCTATGTAAAAATTATTTCCCAAAAAGTATTCGCTGGCACACCTCTGACTGGTGAACCTAGTTAAAATAATAATGACATTTAAGGTGATAGGTACTTGTTGTCAATGTCTTTATTTAATGAAGTTATTATTTAAGTAGAAATGCTATCTACTGAACAAAGAGTTTTTATAATACAATGTTATGGGGATGGTCAAGTTTCATACCGCTACGTCATGGAACAATTTACCGAGAAATTTGCAGGAATCCCAATAACTAGGATGACAATCTGCAAGTTAATAAAAAAGTTCCAGAGAACTGGTTCGGTTTTGGGTATCAAAAAAAAAAAGAAGAAATACGACCATGATGATGCTGTTACAATCTTAGTTCTTCAATCTGTTGAAGATAATCCTATGACGTCCCTTAGAAATCGTGTTACTCAGTTGGAAGTTGTGAAAAAAAGTCAAATTCAGAACATCCTTAAAGCAAATAAATTGTATGCGTATAAAGCGCACTTTAATCACAGATTGGAAGAGGGAGATGACGCGAAACGACTTGATTTTTGCTTGTGGATAGGAGACAAAATTTTAAGTGGAAATGTTGATTTTGATAAATGTATCATGTTTTCTGATAAAAGTACATTTTCTACCAATGGAACCGTTGCAACCCAGCACGTTAGGTACTGGTCTTTAGAAAATCCCAAATTCAGAATTATGACGAGAAGACAATATTTCACAAAAGTGAACGCGTGGTGCGCGATATCCATCCAGGGCATCATAGTGCCATATTTTTTTGATAACACGTGCAATAAATTATCATATTTAAAAATGCTGGATACATTTTTCAATGATGAACTCGAAAATCTACCATTAAATTTTCGACAAAATATGTATTTTCAGCAAGATGGTTGTCCAGCACATTTCGCTCGTAAGGTTAGAGAATGGCTTGACCGCAGATTTAGTCCAAGGTGGATTGGCAGGAATGGCCCAGTTTTGTGGCCCCCAAAAAGCTCCGACTTAACCTTGGCGGATATGTTTTTATGGGGCCGTTTAAAACAAATTGTTTTTGCTACCGCAGTACCAAATGATATTGAAGTGCTGAAGGGCAGAATTATCCAGGCTGCCCAATCGATATCTCAGGAAGAAATCAGAAATTCTTTCACTTATTTGAGAAAGCAATTAGAAAAATGTGTCGAGTATGGGAGTGGAGCTTTTGAATTATGAAATCGTTATCGTATTCTTTTCATGTTAATACAAATTTTCGTATTATTATTATTATTATTATTATAATTACTTCATTAAATAAAGACATTGACAACAAGTATCACCTATCCATTATTCAAGTAAAAACGTTTATTAAGAGTGACTTTTTTTCGTATCTTTCAAAATGAAGTATGTTTACTCTTAAGCAAAATAACATTTTTGCAGTTTTTACCCACTTTGTATAAAAAAATTGAAGTTTCTTATGATGAACCGTATTTTCTAGACAAGCGAAAACGTTTATTAAGAGTGACTTTTTTCCGTATCTTTCAATTTTTAGTCCATTTGTCCTCTTGTAAACCCCATCCGTGGACATACTCTATAATACTTTTTTGGATTGTTCATAAAATTCTAAACATATCTCATGAAATATGTCATATACTTAAATTGAGTCGTTTGCAAGAGAACTGCGTTTCAACTTAAAACAACAACACATTATTTATTAGCGAAACGAGAAGAAAATTCAAAAGAAACTAAAAGTCACTTTATCAAATGTTGGAAATGACCTCCACCAAGAGTTTGGCAGTACCCGAGACGATCTTCAAATTCTTGTAGAACGCTATTAACGACGTAAGATTCTATCAATCTTATTTCGCTTCTTATTCTTTAAACATTCAGTATGGTTTGGTCGGTTAACATATACCTTAGATTTAAGATATTTACCGCAAAAAAATCTGAAGATCTGGAGATCTAGCCGGCCATTCAACTGAACCTCGTCGGCCAATTCATCATTCGGGTACTCAAGCACATGGCGGGTGTAATGGGCGGGAGCTCCGTCTTGCTGATACCACAACAAATTGTTCAGTGCATCAGGATCTTCTGGATTAGGGTATAATGTGGCAAGGCACGGTACTAGATTATTTTCTAAAAATTTTAAATGTGCTTCACCTGTCAAATTTCCGTCAATAAAAAAGGGTCCCAAAATTCTATTTTTAAGAATGCCGTCAGTTTTGTTTGTTTACACTTCCATTCAAACAAAACGTTGCCTCATCCGAAAATAAAATTTGTTTCGGAAAGTGTGGATGATTATTGCATATATTCATCGTTGTCTCGCAAAATTGGACTCTTCTGTCTGGACAATCTTCATTGAGTTCATGAACCAATTGGACTTTGAAAGGATGGAATTTATTTTTGTTTAAATTCGTGTCCACGGTTTCAGTACCTAATAATAACAAAATATCGTGTGTTAAAATCCGAATATCGATTTTCTCGCAAACGGCTGAGTGACATGTATATGACATATTTCATGAAATATGTTTAAAACTTTATGATGAATCCAAAAAAATATTATAAAATGAGGGTATCCATTTAAAAAAATAAAGTAGACCGTCATAGCTTGATTTTGGAACAACCTGTATAGGTATATGAAATACACTTGAAAAGATACACAACAGAAATAAAAAATTCACTGGTCCGAGCGCCTTTTCGAACAAAAACATATGCATTTTAAATGAATTTGTTCCAACCTTTACGTTCTCACCGTATATTTTGCATATTAGCTACGCAGAATGGCGAAGATACTGCTCTAGGTATATTGTTTTGTTTAAAGAACAAGCGTACTTTATTTGTATCTATTTTCTTTTCTACTTTAGTAAATGGAAACACATAATGATACTTGTGAATTAGATTTTAACAATTGAAGACCTAAGTGGATAAAGGTGCTATGTCACATTTTTCGAAAAAAGGGCTTTATGTATGTTCTAAACTTTCCTGGTACTAATCTAATCCTTAATAACCCTAAATGCAAAAATTTCAAGTATTTAAAGAAACTGCGAGTTGATAAAGGTGCTATGTCGCATATCAACGCGTAAGATTTGACTGCATAATGGTGCTATGTCACAATTTTGTAACATAACACCACGGTAGATAATTGTTGTATTTTTGTGGCTGCTGTGTGTGTACCTCACGTTAAATTCTGGGATTAGAATCGGACCAATATCGGCAGTTATGACGATTTACTACGCCATTTAAGAAAAAGGAACATTCGTCGGAAAAACAAGTGTTGAATAGAAAATGTTCATCGTTTATAATTCGCTCACTCATATCTTCACAAAATTTTAATCGCCGATCAAAATCGTCTTCATTAAGTTCTTGTACTAGGTGAATTTTATACGGATGAAAACTATGGGCCTTTAGAATCCGTTGGATACAACGTCGACTAACACCACACACAGTATCCAATTTGCGAGTACTTAACGTAGGATCTACATAAACTTGTCCTAAAACCCGCATTTCCATTGCTTCGTTCCTTTTGGGATTTTCAATGTTGCGTTTTTTATTGGCGACTGATCCAGTTTCCCGAAATTTAGCTACAAGTTCTAGAACATATTTTCGATGCACGTTACTGTTCTCATGTCGCTCAATAAATATTTCTGCTGTTCTATTAGCGCACCGATTATTTCCGAAAAATAGTTCGATAATTTCAACCCTTTCTGCCGTGGAATATACCATGGTTAATTTATGTATAAAGCGTTAAAAGGTATTTTAACAATAAAGTTCGGTCGAATCAATCGCAAACTATGTACTAAATTCCTATTTAAAATAAGTACGAGACATTCCCTTCTCATCTTTTTTCAAGAAACAACTTTTTTTGTCACAAAAAACGCTCCAATCGCTATTCTCAACACCAAAATGATAAACAAACCATGGGCGTAGTAAAGAAAAGCATTTGCTTATTAAGTAAATGCTTTTACTCAAATTTCTTCTGAAAGTAGTACAAACTAATCTAATGTACCTATTAAAGTCTACTTTAAGCTATAAATCAATAAAACTCCAAAACTACTGAACTGAAATACATGAATTTTACATTATTATAAAGGGAATTGAAGGGCAAGGGCCTAGCGACACCTAAAGCACCGGTTCCCGTCAGATCACCGAAGTTAAGCGGTGTCGAGCGCGGCTAGTACTTGGATGGGTGACCGCTTGGGAAACACCGCGTGCTCTTTTCTTAGGGAAGAGTGTAAAATGAATCGACATCAAAACCATCCTATTCACGCCGGACAGGCCGGATGAGATCGGATATCTCGTAGGATGAAGGTACCGTTTCACACTCTCCAGTCGGTAGACCGCACGATTAAAAACCGTACGGTCGATGACCGGTTCTAGATGGCCTCAGATACGCCGACGAACCGTAAAAAAGTAAAATAAAAAAAAGGGAATTGAAAGACCTTTAAAATAAGGTATCACTCGACCCCCATTTCTATTTAAGATTTTAGGGGTGGTGCCACCCCCGCCCAGGGGGCTGCACGTGATAACGTGATTTTTTGCCAACTTTGTGTCCCACTCGAAAACAAAATCAACGGGTATGAGCGTTTTTCCAAAAAAGAACTAAGCTGCCAGTAAATGTCTCTGTTTCGTTTTCGATGCGCCACCCAGTATATACACGCTATTGGGAAAGTTTTTAAATAAAAGATCTTAAACATGCCTATTCTCCCAAAATTGTATTATATTATATTCGTAGGTATTTGTAACATACGAAAACATTAAAGAAATCGTATTAACTAATAAATAACAATGGGTGTGACTATTTTACATAATATAATTAAAAAACAAGATATAATATAGAATCTTACAAACAAAGCATTTTCAAAAATCGAATAATACTTTGTCGTTACGGCTTAATCATAGTCCAATTCGGAAGATGAACTTTTATTAACATCGTTTATTACAAGCGGTTCAACCACTGAACTAACCTGTCACATTTTGGCTTCTTCTATTACATGATCGATACACTTTTTCCACATTTCCGCACTGGTTTTACCGGTAGCTTTTATTGGTCGTGTTTTTTTCTGGCGACGTCTGTCTTTATTTGAGCCCATATAAGTTCGATCGGGTTTAATTTGCAGTGGTAAGGGGGAAGACTAAGACTGAGCTCAGATCTTCCTCGTAACTAGCCATTTCATCGATTACATATTTTTTTAATGCATTTTTCTGTAAATTGGCTAGTACCAATAGTTCTTTTTTTAAGAATTCCCATGGAAATTCTATTTGTCTGAAACTTAAATATTAGGCCACCTTTAACGAAGCCTTCAGAACTTCCAATATGGGTTATGATAAGTCGATGTCCTTTTCCAGATGGCGGCCTTAATCCTGTGGACAATCCTTCCAAAAAAGCTTGCCTTGAACTTTTAATCGTTTTCATTTTCATCCTCCATTTTTTTAATAATTTCCAAAGCGTATTACAACACATAAATGGGTAGTCCTGGTCTTCTCGCATTAAGGACAAAATTTTGTCCAGCGTGGGAGTTTCCTTTTTTAACAAGAAACTATTAACTTCTTGCCTTATTCTCTGCATTAAAACGTCATCCAGCTCAAGTTTTGGTCGTCCTGGAGAAGTTTTTGGAGATTTGACGTCAACACTTTTTTCGTCTTTTAAAAGTTTATATATTGTTGTTTTCCCAACGTTAAGCATATCTGCTGTAAATTGCACTGCATTGTCAACACTTAAATCCGCATTCTTACTTTTAATAGAATCGTAACAGTTAAGAATTATTTTTTTTTCATTTACTGTGCATGGACCGACTCTAGGGCGTTTAGGTAATTGTTGAAAAATCTCCATATTTAGTTAAAAAGCACTGACCCTTCACACTTTGACTAGTTTCACTGGGTAACAAACACCCAAGGTATAGGTATGTATAGATATAAATAGGTGTATTATTCCAATAGAGGCATCCATAAAGGCATAATAACCACATAATTGGCAAACAGGTAACCAAGATTAGGCACAAAAAAAAAGGAATAAAATGATTAGAGCAGAACCGGAATAAGTATCTAGACTCTAATTAGTTTTGATAAAATTGATTTCTAAAATTCTAGGTAAATGGTACGGATGTACAGGGTTATCCAACCAAGACTAGACAAGGCGATTTTTTGACTTTTCCTGTACTTTTATAAAAAAACTGAAATAGCCATCTTAAGTCATTTTCTCCCGCGAATTTGAATATCTTCAGCAAAAAACAATTGAACATCAAACAAAAGTACTAGGGGTCACTTTGATATTTTTTTAAATGGGATGCCGTATTTTTAATGAGCTTATCCGATTTCTCATATAAATTTTGATCTAAAATGTTGGATTTTTAATTCAAAAACGCCTTTTTTCTTCAGTTTTAAATTCGGAAAATGTTCGTCTACCGTAAGATTAATACCTGATAGATGGATACCCGTTTCACCTGTTCACCCTTTAACCTGCTTTAAAGCGTCCGTCAGTTAGACAAAATAATCAAGTTTCAAATTTCTATATATTTTTCACGAATTAATTACAAATAATAAAATATTCTTTAGAAGAACGGCTAAATGTAATAAAATTATATTACAAAAGTGGAGAGAATGCTCGACAAACACAAAGAACATTTTTTGAGAGTTTCCAGAGACACATTTTCAGTGGATACAATTCTCAGAATTAAGACCCTATTTGAAGAAAGTAAGACATTGAAAGATAAGCCAAGAAAGATGAAAAGACGGAATATAAGGGATCGAGCTATTGTTCAATATTTTACTATAAATCCGAAGAGTTCTATTCCGCAAGCGGTACGAGAAGTAAGGTATGGTCCAGGGCTCCGGAGAGTAAGCTATGGAACAGTTCACAGAACTTTAAAAAAATGTGGCCTAAAACCATATTGCATCCTTCCCGTTCAATACTTAATACAGCTTCAAAAAGAACTGCGATTTCGATTTGTTGCTTCAATGCTGATGAAAGAGCAAGACGAAGATTATAATTTATATAATAAAACTCTATGGAGTGACGAAGCGTCATTTACAACATCGGGGGTATACAATCGGTAAAATACAAGATACTTGGCAGCAGTTAACCCTCATAGATATGAAATGATAAAGTTTCAAGGTTGGAGCTCACTTAATGTTTGGTGTGGGATGTTAGAAAATCGAATTATTGGACCACTATTTTATCGTGGCTCTTTAACAGGCCAAAGATACCTCCATTTTCTTCATAACGATATCGAGGATTTCTTGGAAAGGTTGCTATTGCAAGCCTACAACAATATCATTTGGCAGCAGGATGGTGCTCCGCCTCATGCAGTTCGAGAAGTGGTAACATACCTAAACTAGCGTTACAATCAGTGGATTGGCCGTAACGGAACAATTAATTGGCCACCAAATAGCCCCGATATCACGCCAATGGATACATTTTTATGGGGTCATTTAAAAAATGTAGTTTATCAACGACCCAACAGAAGTCTGGAGGACATTCAGCAAAAAATTATAAATGAAATTAATAGACTTAACCAGGACCAAAATATTGTAAGAGATTCTTTGGAGAGATTGAAAAGGGGGCATCGGTCATGTTTTGAAAATAATGGAGGACACATAGAACAATTATATTATTGAAATTAAAGTTATTCACTTTAGTTTATAGTTTTTTCTAATATGTCATACTTTTTTTATACGTAAGCAATAATAGATTTGCAAAAACTACTAAATTTGTAATTAATTCGTGAAAAATATATAGAAATTTGAAACTTGATTATTTTGTCTAACTGACGGACGCTTTAAAGCAGGTTAAAGGGTGAACAGGTGAAACGGGTATCCATCTATCAGGTATTAATCTTACGGTAGACGAACATTTTCCGAATTTAAAACTGAAGAAAAAAGGCGTTTTTGAATTAAAAATCCAACATTTTAGATCAAAATTTATATGAGAAATCGGATAAGCTCATTAAAAATACAGCATCCCATTTAAAAAAATATCAAAGTGACCCCTAGTACTTTTGTTTGATGTTCAATTGTTTTTTGCTGAAGATATTCGAATTTGCGGGAGAAAATGACTTAAGATGGCTATTTCAGTTTTTTTATAAAAGTACAGGAAAAGTCAAAAAATCGCCTTGTCCAGTCTTGGTTGGATAACCCTGTACATAACTTTCAGCTTAAAACATTTAATATTAAATTATACATTTAAAGTCAAAACTTGAATTTAATTGTCGATACTTGTACTAATTCCGCACAAAATTAAAAATTCAGGCCTATCTATATCTATACATGCCGAAAAATCTTGCACGCCCATGGGGGAGACGGTTTTGATTGATTTGTTACTTTGCATCATTTAAAGATAGACTGTATTAAATAGAACCAAAATCATAAAATTATAAAAGGTACTTCGCATTAGCCTTTAAACTGCCTACATAACAATGGTATCAAAAGGGAAAATGGCATATTAATGAAACGCTCTGTATATTTCTACAATTAATGAAAATAATCAATTCGAGAGCCTAAAATATGGTTATACAAATTACTAGAACCCGTTTGATTAATAAAACAAACATTAAAGTTCAGCAAACGCAATTTGAAAACCTTGACATTACGCGTTAATTCTCTTTAGTTCATAGGTAATGTAATGAATGATTTCCCAAGAAATCCTAGTTTCTACTCACAATAATTATGAATAATCGTGTGCGAATTCCACAAAAAATTTTAATTGTACGATCCACAGGTGGTACTCGACACTCCATTATTGCAGTACTTTAGGCTAATATTACTGAATTTTTTTTAAAAGAAACTTGCTTACATTGATGGTGACCTTTGCTCATAAATTGATATCGATGAATTTGGTCATCAAGAGACCGGTAAGAAGAAAATAACCTGAACAAACCCGGTCAAGTTCAAGCTAGTCTCATGTGCCGAGGGCTCTCTCACTGCAGGTTTAGTCAGCCATTTTACGTATCGCTGGAGTCAGTGGCGCAACCGTGACACTTCGGCTTGGGGGAAGGGGGGGGGGGGTACCCTGCCAACCGCGGCGAAAAATCTTCAAATAATTCTTTGTGTATTTAAATTTAAAATACGTAGGTATCGCGGGACTGTGCAAATAAGGGGTAATTAAATTGATAAATAGATAAGTTCTCCAATGGATTCGGAAATGAAGCCTGCTGGAATTAATTCAAGTTAGAGAAATTCGAGATATACTTGCCAAGTCAAAGACTGCTCAAAGACAAATTGACCAATTACTCTTTCGCGCATTAATCCACACCACATATTTGTATTTTGAGGGTACTGGTTGTGAACCTCCATCATCCAATGCGGATTATCTGTTGCCTAATAACGACAATTTTGTCTGTTCACATTATCATTCAAAAAGAACGAAGCTTCATCGGAAAAAATTATATTTATTAATAAATTATTATCTAGATTGGACATATTTTGCATACGTCCACAAAACTCATTTCCCCTATCGAAACCATCTTTAAATAACTCATGCACTGGAGTAACTTTCTATGGGTGATATTTGTGCTTTTGAACTATTCGGTGTACAACAGATTTCCGCATTTGTAAATTGGCCCCAAGTTGTTTATTTTTATCTCGAGCAGGGCGACCAGATTTAAGCAAACCTCTAGCATAACCGAATTCTCTAAATTTAGTCTCTATTCTATTCACCACCTTTTGACGTATGGGAGGACGATCAGGATGGATTTCATTGAATAATTGAGCTTTTTCTATAATAAATAAAGACACACTAAGTCTCGGTCTCAGTCAAATTATAATTTTAGTTAGGTGGTGGTGGTTACATGTTTCGCCCAAAAAAAAAGCCTAACCTACCTTAGGAATAATGACATAAAAACCAATGGAAACACAATCACAAATGACACATAAAAGATTAAAGAAATTTTTTCAGATTATTTATTTATTTTTTCGTATCGTTTTACATTTGTAAAGGTCCAGTAACGTTTTTTAAAATTTTTTTTTAGTAGGCCATGACGGGTATTTAGGAAAACAAAAGATGACAGGCTTGTTATCTGAAAAAATCTTTATTTACTGTCAGAATAGGTTATCTATTTTCTGTTCTTTATTTCTATTCAGTTTCGATAAATAGCAGTTTTTTCTTAATTATGTCTGAGAATGCAAAATTCGAGTATTATGAAAAGTACGATATGTTCGTTTGTTATATTTAGTGTAACGAAAATTATGATGAAGCATTAGAAGTTTATTTTAACAGGTATGGGCAAATGGGCATCTTTTTATATTTTTCATCATATTTTAAAATTTATAAAAATGTGATATTCGCAGATTCCCAGAAAGAAGACAGCCGGATCAAAGAATATTTTTAAAAATCAAATCAAACTTAATTGAAGTCGGTTCATTTTCCAAACCCCGACCTAGTATTTACAATAAGAAAAACCAGGACATTGATGAAGTAAACGTTTTGGCTTCAATTGAAACAAATCAAAGTAGTTCTTGTAGAACAGTGGAAGGTTCTGTCGGTGTTACAAAACCAAGGGTTCAAACTATTCTATAAAAACACAAGTTTAAGCCATACAAATTTCATGCCGTACAAAACTGACATCTCGGTGACGCAGAGCGCCGCGTAGAGTTTTGTAATTGTTATTTACAAAATGTAAATAGAGAAAATCATTTTGAAAGAACGATTATATGGTCTGATGAGAGTCATTTTACCAGTGCCGGTATATTTAATCGGCAAAATACTAGGTTTTGGTGCCAGGAAAATCAACATGTTATATTTCCACGGGAACGGCAAGGCAGATTTGGGTTTAGCGTTTCATGCTTCATACTGGGAAGTAAAATTTTATATAATATATTTGAAGGCGGTCCTACTGCAAATAAATATTTAGAAATTTTGGAAAACATTGTGCCCGAAATAGTAGAGAATATGCCCCTAGCTCAACTTAATAGCTTACATTTGCAACAGGACGGAGCTCCCGCTCACAATGCTCAAATTGTAAGAGCATATCTTAACAATAATTTTCCTGGCCGCTGGATTGGAACACATGAACCTGTAAGATGGCCACCCAGGTCACCCGATTTAACGGTTTTGGATTTTTTTTATGGGGCTACCTAAAAAATAAAATTTATACCGTCCAGCACCAAACGATGGCAGATTTAAGAAAAGCCACTGAAAAAACCTTTAGGGAGTTACAGGCACGGCCTTTTATTATTTTAAATGCACTGAGGCGAATCAGAACAATGTGTGAAACATGTCTTAGGCATAATGGGGAACAGTTTGAGCAATATTTATGAGACAGTTTCCTAAATCATCAAATAATTGTAGCTTTTAATTTTTGAACGTATAACACAACTGAGTTAATTGTTATTTATATTTATAAAAGTTATTGTTATAGGTATATATTTTTAAAATTAGTGTTTTATATTTGTGGAAAGCTTGTGACAATTGTTTAATCTTAAAATTTATACGGTGTGCCGTTTAAAAAAATGTAAGTTTGTTGAAAAATGTAAATTTTGAGTTTTACATTAAAAACAGCTATAAAGTATTATATATTTTTAAAAAGCTTGTGATAAACTGAATCATAATAGCTAAAAATATATAGGGTGTCCCGTTTAAAGAAATGCAAGTTTGCTCTTTTTCTCGAAAACAATTAAACATAGAAAAAATCTGACCAAGCCACTGGATTCTACGTGAAAAAAACTAATAAGTTTATTCTTGGATAAGTTGCAGCGTAACCGAGATACCCAAAATACAAAATTTTCAAAAACACCTCGTATCTAAAAAACTAAGGGGACTATGAAAATTCTGTTTGTGGCATCGTTTGCTTTCAAAAAAGTAATACAGTGCCGCGAAAACCGCAACCTTCTATCTTTACTAATAACGCAGATAACCCGTAAAACATACGAAAACTGGACACCCTGTACAGTAGTGTGTACAAAATATTTTAATTAGATTGGTATCTTCGTAGTGGACTAAAACTAGTAAAACTTCATTGATAATATTGAGGTCATATTTCTTAACTTTTTTGTTTCTAAAATGTTGTTTTAATGCTACCGTTTTTTGATTCGACGCCAATAGAGCAACTAAGCGTTTTGTGTCTATTAATCCCAAATGTTTATAGTTGATCCATACTTTGAGCGAGATTTTGTTGATCTAGTAGTACTTTCAGTCAGAATGTCAGTAATTAATTATGCCCACATTATGGTGACTTAAAAGTCTACCAAAATTATTATTTAGTTGCTTAATGAAAGACGACAAGCATGCCACATGCCAATGCAATACCGAGGTCTAGTAGACCAAGAAAAACTACTGCAGTAGGTGATAGATTCTTATAACGTGAATAACAAAAAATATTCCATGAAAGTCAATCTAAAGATTAAAGCCGAAACTATAAATTTAAACATTTCTTTTAGGACTATTTACACATATAAGGTTGGTGGGCGCCAAGATATATAGAAGAAGGCTGCCTAAAAATTCATTGATTTTTGAAGGAAACAAAGCATCATATTTGACGATGAAATAAAATACAACATTTGGTAATTCGGATAGAATACGATGTGTAGTGAATGAAAATTATAATATTTGATCTCATTCACCAGCCGGAAAACATCTAAAATTAGTGTTCTGTTATGGGGATTATTTTCGTCAAATTATGTGAATCCCATCCATAATATTGATGAAATTATAGACAGATTTATATTCAAGGAAATTATGGAAGAAACCGTGCAGAATTGAGATTCAATTTCCAGCAAAATATTGACCCAAAACATATACGCCTGAGCTTGGTGAAACGTAGTTCCGGGATCAAATATTAGACTTTTAGACTTTGCTGCTCAATTCCCTAATTTAAACCCGATAGAAAACTTATAGGAAAAAGCAGAAGGAAGAATAAGGAGTGAAACTATTCTAAATAAGCAAAATATTTATTAATATTAATTAATAAAATTGTACTTAATGTCATTAATGGGTTGAAGATCTGCCAATATTTACCTACTACGTTTTGAGTTGGAATTGATCGCATAAAAACAGGCAATTTTACCGTATTAAGTTTGTTTCCAGTTCCAGGTCGATTCACCAATTTTTGAAATCGGGATCGTACCGAAACGTTTAAGCATGAAAATGTTGATAAATCGACATAGGATTTGAACATGCGCGTTTTGCCAATGCTATTGCTGTCACTCACTAACCTATAACTTGACACATTCATCTGTAGCTATCAAAAAATGCGAACAAAAAACGCTCCGCTGTTAACGATATTGTCAGCAAGGAAAGCCTGAAACTAAATGACTTTATTGAAGATAAATAATAATATATTTAAGAATCTAAGTGTAATTTAATATAATTTCAACAGTTTTCAAAATCTCTTCTAATCCTATTAGTTTTGATATTGATATGGCAACGTAGTGCACGATTAAAGGGAATAAGTGGCTTGTGTTAATTTAATTGGTTGACACGGGTCGCGTCCTACTTGCAAGAGTAACCGATCGATATTTACGAGTGTCAGTGGAGTAGTGATACAACGGCCAACAGTGATTCATCTTTAATTAATAAGTCGGCGCCGTTACGCAACACTTTAATTCGTGCGTCTGTGACAATAATACGACCATGTCTCATGCAAAATTTTGCTTACTATACTATAAGCTTGTAAAGGAAAAAAAAATATATAATCAAAGACATTAACAAAAAGTTCACCAAGAAATAAAACGAAATACCAAAAATTCAAATCGTATTAAAATCGATTTTAATTCGATTTCAAACTTGCAATTAATACGCGATGGAATACAATAGTTTGAAAACTTGTCTAATCAAACTGAGCCAATTAAATGTAGTAATAATTAATTGATAATAATATAGGAACTTTATTGGATACTATAATTGTATGCTGCGAATCTAGGTTTTTAAAGTATTAATATACGGTTTCACTAAAAATAGTTTGTTGATTTATTTTTGTTTTCGCACTTTGCTAAAATCTGTGCCATTAAACATCACGGGCCTGGAATATCTTTAGTTTCTTTCATACAATAACACTTAGACTGACTAAATACTTAACAATTGAAGTAAACTACGTTGTTTATATTTTAATAATTCTCCTTAATATTTCCCATTTTGCTTTATGGATTGGAGGGATGAACAATATTGGACCGACACTGCAAGAAGATTAAAATGTGTGAGATGTGGGGTTATCGTCGCATACTAAAGATTTCCTGAACTCGTAGAGTACGCAACTCAGATGTTTCATTGCGACTAAATACAACGACCGAGATCATCAATACAATAAAGCGGGGAAAGCAAGAATACTTTTGACAAGTGATGTGGGAAGAAAAGTACCATTTCTTACAACTATTATAATACAAGAAATGATTGACGACCCATGAGCACCAAGGCAAAGACGGACATCAGGGCTCATGAACTTAAGAGGGTGGTAAGGAGAAAGTACCAGATTCTTACTTTGTGCAACAATTTCCAAAATATAGAATGATCGCCAATCTTCAATAGAATACGGCACCAGAAGAAGAAAAGAAGAAAATAAGTAATAATATATTGCTTCATTTTTGACCGATAGTGTAGTGGATAATTATATTTTCAGGTAACACTTATATAGGGTGTCCATTTAGTCTGCCGGTGGACGATATTTCGGTAACGGTCGACTTAAGGAAAAAAACTTTTATATAAAAGTTGTATAGATTAATGCCGCGCACCTTTTAAAAATAATTTGAAATATACAGGTTGGCTCAAGAATTCGGGTGGTCTAAACATAATATCTTTTTTTTTTTAATGGAACGCCATATATTTTTTTTTATTGTAATAAAGCCTTTAGTAGTCCTCTATTCTACCTTAAAGTATTTTGATCATCAAATGTGACGTTGTCAAGATATTAATTTTTCAATGGATTTTTGGCTACAAACGATTTTACATAAAAATCGTTGGATTTTAACTATCTTTACAAACTTTTTTACTAAAATTTAGGAAAGAAAATTTATAACATGTAAAATCACCTAACTGTTATTTTGGTATAAGTACTACAGAGTGTTCAACATTTTGGTCCAAACTTAATGAATTTAAAACCAAGTTTTCGTTTTTTTTTTCTAAATGAAACACCCTGTATTTTACATTCTTTTCGAAAAGATATTTTAATTCCCTTTAATTTGATACCAATATCTGATACCTTATTTCAAAAAGTCGTTGAAGGAAACATGATTTCAAAAAATTGATGATCAAAATTTTTTTAACCTTTAACGGCTACAGAGTGGTCTGCGAGACACCACGCGACATCATTTTTCGATTATTTTACAATTGCTTGTGTGTTAAAGGGTGGGGGACTGTGTACCTCTCGGTCGATGTCCGTTGGCCACATCACTAACGCGAGAACCTCAGTGGTGTGTTTTGTGATTTTTTATTTGACTTATAAGATACAGAGTGGTCGGTTAGACCACAGCGTAGCGATTAGGTAAGTTCTTTTATTTCTGACTACACTTATAATTTAGCTATTTGTTGTTATGTTGTTAGAGTTTACAGTAGTCCTGGTTTATATTTATTGTTTAAAATATTATATTATTGTTTTTTTCAACCTATGTAATGCACTTTATGTATTTAGGTCAAGAGCTTGTGCTTCTTATAACATACACGTTGTGCGATGTTATGTTTAGTCTTTCATCATCTATCTTGTATTGGCCGCATCGATGCATCTGCGCTGGTATGACGTCACTTTTGTCTAGCTACAGTCGATTTCTCGGTGCTGACTACCCAGCTTACGAAAGCTTCGCTTCAAAAATATTTATATTTTAGCATGGCTGGTGTTCCAGGACCTTCTAGAATGAAACCAGATGACCCTACAGTTGAAGAATGGGTACAAAATCTTTTAAATGCATGGAATGAACTAAAGTATGCCATAGAGCGAGTAAGTAAGACTACTGCAATAAGCGAAATAGCAGCTGAAGAGGAGCATCTGGAAACTCGTCGTTTATGCCATATATGTTATAAGGATCATAATAACGATCATTATGGTACTAGCCGTGAGTATTAATAACACGGCGTGTACCATAATGATTGTTTATGATCCGAATTTCATACAATATTTTATATTCCGACGATTTTTGTGTTTTTTTTTATGAATTTTAAGTTTTCGTCAGTAACATAATAGCTTGATTTTAATAAAACCAGGTAACTATAGAAATATTTGTTTGTATTGTCATTGTCAGAATTGAATTTTTAACGTTTATAATATAATATGGATAATTTGCCATCAGAAATCGAAGAATTGAATAAAGCAGTTGTTGGTTTGTTGCCCGAAAAGTCTAAAGGCATATTATATGAAAAAACTTATGCCAATTACAAAACTTGGTGTTCCCAGAAAAAGGTTGTCAATATCGTACACGAAAAGGTACTTTTGGCATATTTCAAGGAAGAATCAATGAAGAAAAAGTCTTCGAGTTTATGGAGTTATTACTCTATGTTAAGGAGTACACTATTACTTAAGAAAAACGTCGACATATCAATTGATAGCTTTTTTAAAACGAAAATCTGATTCTTACACACCCAAAAAATCCAGGATTTTGACTAAAGAAAATATTGCAAAGTTTTTACAAGAGGAAGAGGCAGACAACGAAACATACTTGCTATTAAAAGTGTCAATGATAATAGGTATAAGTGGAGCATGTCGAAGAGTTGAGTCAAAAAACTTAAGGATAGAAGATGTACACGATGAGGGGGTTGTTTTTCAAATTTTCATACCTAGTACAAAAACCAACGTCGAGAATTTTACGTAACGCCTGGCGATGTCGAAGGAATAAATATGGTGCAGCTTGTTCGGACCTATGTAGCAATGAGACCCGATGCCGAAGTTTCTCGTTTTTTTCTATCATTTAGAAACAACAAATGTACAAAGCAACCAGTGGGTATCCATACTTTCGGAAATATGTGCAAAACGATCGCTGCTTTTTTAAAGTTACCCCATTCCGCCGAATACACAGGTCACTGTTTCCGGAGGTCTTCAGCTTCACTGCTGGCTGATTCAGGAGTCGATCTTCACACTATTAAACGCCATGGTGGCTGGAAAAGTGACACAGTTGCTGAAGGATATATAGAGAACTCTTGCGAAAACAAGAAAAGAATTTCAGCAGCCATTCTCGGGAAGAAATCATCATCGAGTGTTTCATCGACTGTCGTTCCCTCAGAAGAAATAGAAACCATAGAAATTAAAAATCACAACAATGCAATAATTTCAACTCCTATGTCCAACATCAATTTAATGAATTGTAATAATGTTACTTTTAATTTTAATCATTAAATTTTGTTCCATTTTGTTTTAAATAAATTTTTTCATTTTTGCGTCTATCAATCCTATAATGAAATCATTATAGTACTCAGTCCTATAAAGTATGTCATTTTGACACTGAAAATGAAATCCATAATAATGTCATTATGACACGTCGGAATATAAAAAAAAATATATGGTGTTCCATTTAAAAAAAGATATGTTTGGCCCCCCCCTGGATTTTTGAGCAAACCTGAATATTTAAAATTATTTTTAAAAGGTGCGCGGCGTTAACCTGTACAACTTGAGTATAAAAGCGTTTTTCATAAGTCGGTCGTTAACGAGATATCGTCCACCGGCACACTAAATGGACACCCTGTATACGTAAATCTTAAAATCTCTCGATATATTTTATACCTTACGTAAAAAATATGGAAGGATCAATATCAAGAAGAAATCCCATTTCTAATATAATGCAAAACAACCTACTTCTTGTTTTAATTAGCATATACACTGTAAGCATTAAGGTCTACGATGCGGGCGTTGGTGTGCGTTTCGAAACAATTGTTTATAATGCACTTTACATGTAAGATGAAAAAAGAAAACGTCCTCAAAGTATGAGGCATAAATCAATCACGCTGGAATTAATGCTCTTGAAAGGTGGTGTTAAGTAAGCAAGCCAAGTGTTGTTATTTAACTTGCGTCAACAGTTCATGAGGCTTTTATGTTCCTCGATTGTAGGTTAATTTTACTGATTCTTTCATTTACTGAGGAGTTAAACGAGCTTTTCACTGTGGTAATTTGGCGTTTATTTCTCCAAATCACATAAAACATCTTTAGTACATGATTTTACAATAACGGACTATAACATAACTATTCACTACTGCTTTTACAATCAAACTAATCACTATATTTGTTTAATACATTTGCTGTGTGCCTTTTTTCAGGCAATGCTATTTATTTCACACCGACGGAGAGAAAACCACGTGCGTTTGTTGACATAGAACCTTTTCGAAGCCAAAAGTCTAGTATAGTGTAAGAAGAAAACTGCATCATCTGACAGCAAGGTTACGCCCCCGCTGTCACGACGCTTAACCAACAATGCATTCTGATAGGCTACACAACCGCCATGTTTTCTTCTAACCAATCGGACGGTGTAGACAAACAGTACCATGCCGTGTCACCCTCCTAGAGCGTCAAAAACGCCGTCAAAGGGTATTCGAATATACAAGATTATAAAAATATACTTTTAACATCTAAACGTGGAACATTGCTTTTTCCTGGAATAATGGTCGACTAGCCGTTTATTATTTAGGACATATTATATGTATTTTAAAAGATGATATTTGCAAGTTTTATGCCTATCCCGGCGATCACACTATATTCGTTTAGCAAACATTAATACATTTTGCTGCTTTATTAAAATAATATTGAAATCAGATATTTAACAGTAGTATTGATTCTAGAAACATTTGTTGCATTTAATTATATTATTTTTAATACATTTAGATGATCGTTTTCCCAACAGGTGGCCTGGGTATAAGGTAAAGGTGAATAAAAAATAGAACTATCAAGGTCTGATTTTAAGAAATACTGAAGGAATCAATAATAATTTTCCCATTCGTAGTAGGTAGGTACCTACTCATAATCTTTAATTTCCACTGTCACTGTGTGTAAGTATAAACATAGCTAGATCCGTTTATCTGCGAAATGTTACCCCGCAATACGTAACTATTGATTTAGAGATTATGTTTATGGTTTATAATTCCGTGTTTCTCAATCTGGGTTCCGTGGAACTCTATGGTTTCGTTCGTCGGGTTTGGGGTCCAGCGTTAAGATGTCAATAAAACATAAATGGTATTAAATACACTGGACCAAAAAATTAACCGGGCGTAAAAAATGTTGCTTCAATTCAATCTTAAATAACTTTTAAGTTTTTTTGTTAAGTTCGATAATTTTTTGAGATGTTGCGGATGCTGTCGTCTTCATCATGTTCTGATATCGTTTTTACGAACAGTGTAAATGGATATGTTGACATACAGGGTAGCACAAAAAATTGCATTTCACGCTTAATTTTTGAACATCCTGTGGAAAAATTTAAGAACTGAGTGATGCTTCTTGGTACGATATTTTTAAGTCCCGTCTTTTCTCAACAACTTGTTTTTTGATTTATACCGATATCTGTATTATTAAAGGAAAAACACAGGTTAGTTAAAAGTTAGCTAGGATTGAATTGTCGTCCAGTGTAGTATCACCCCCACAAAAAAATGTGAAAAAGATATTCGTAGAACTCCCTCTGGTGATTTATTTATCTAATTTTCTTCCTTCCCGTTTGCACGCAGGTATCGTAATTCTGTCTCTTTTCTATTCTATACGTACTGTTGTATATAAAGAAAGCATAATTATATTCAATCGATATTTAAATATTGTACGAGAAATTAGGCTCAATCCGGAAAGGTCCCCGGTATCAGCCGCTCATCACGCCAAAAATAAACATGATCTAACAGGCGCCCTGGTCCCCCATAACCTGTGACGTGGAGTCTACGAGACTCCTTCCATATTATATTTCAATAAAATTCTTAAACCGATAATTGAAAAGCCGCGCGGCGTAATCTACCTTTCTGAAAGTGGAAGAAGTATGGGTGGATGCTAAGAGCGCTAGTGCTAATTTAGACTAGTGATGGGAGTACTCGAGTACAGGAATCGAGTAATACTCGATTCTTAAAGGAATCGGTAGTATTCGAATACTGACCACAAGCGCCGGGATCGATTCCGATTCTTAATATTAGGCTGAGTCGGAATCGGGCCGGGTTCGAGCGAGGTTCGAAGTTCGAGACCGAGACGCTGAAATCGCTGGAAATATTGGATCGGTGTTCGGTGTCGGTACTCGTCGTTTTACTCGGGTGATGCGATTGAAGGAATACGTGTTTTGTTAGGTTAGGCTTTGTTTCTTTGTTTATAAACGTTTCGACGCGGCAAATTCTATGCTTATTTTAATAGTTATTTCCCTTTTAGTTAGGAATTTAAAGTAAGTGTTATGTTGCGTGCTATTATTCTTTATTATTGATGTATGTTTTCTGAAGCATTAAATAAAAATAAGGTGGGTTTAAGACATTTAACCGGAGTTCTCTTCAGAACGAGTATTTTCTAAAGGAGGACCATTAATAAATATACGTCGAAATCGCTTATTGTCAAAGAACCTTAACCAAATAATTTTTTAAAATAGTTTTTATAGTTTATATTAACAATTTGTTTAAAATGTTTTATTTAGTTTATAAGGTTATTTATTTATTTTGGAATGTTTTATTCTATGTAAAAAAATATAGTTAAACCTGAGGTTTCACCGTTTAAAAACACGTAATTTAAACATGTAATTCTTATAAAAAAATTCAAGAAATAATCTTTTGCTGTCTTTTTTAATTTACAGCGATTTTTTTGCGGGAAAAATAAATATAATTCTAAAATATCCTCATAAAAATCTCACTCGCTTAAACCATGAAAACAAATCGCTAAGTACTCAGTACTCGGTATTCAATAAAATATCCGATTCCGCGAAGTACTCGATCCCTTAGTACTCGATTCTTGAAAATACCCGATTCTTCCCATCACTAATTTAGACGTAGTCGAGTAAATAGCCCAAAACCTCCTTTCGGAGTGCGTCAGACTCCGCGTCACCGTTAATGCAATTAAATTGGGTTGTGCATATTGACTTATAGTGAATCTATTCAGGGCCGGCGCTAGGGCCGGGCAAGCCGGTCCGCTGCCCGGGGCGGCAACCTTAGGGGGCGGCAGGCTGTAAACTAATTAACTAGTTTCTGAAGAAAATAAACCAAGATTCACTTGAATACTTAAGAAAAATTAATATGTGAAATTTTAATAAAATTTGCTTTTACAACCTATATAAATATTATGTTTTACGAACTTTTAAGTAGTTTAAATGAAATGTCAAAATATTTTAAATTCAAGGAGCTCACAAGCATAATAAATTATAATTATTTAAACAAATGAACTCACATACAAAATGCTGTAATATAATTTTTTCTAATTTTGTCTCGAAAAATAGATATTTCGAACGCGCTAGCCAGTTCGAAATATATCCATTTCGAACTCCGAATTTTATTTTTTAAAAGTTGGCATTGGTAATATTTAAATGTTTTATTCTGTTGACGTCTGACGTTTCCTGTTATTGTGATCCATGAGAAAAGAAAGTTTTCGGAATTTCTCTGGTAAAAGTTGATTTATCGTTTTATTAGCAATATCCCTTAACTCAGGGGGAGTTGAACTTAGATTATCATGCTCCATATTTTTTTAATTATAATTATGAACAACTCTATGAAATATTAAAACACAAGTTTGGTGACAATGACATAAAGAAAATATTATTTATTGTCAAGGCTACTATGATAAAAGTAAATTTATAGTATTACCAACATAGAATTTAGACATACAAATTTACAAAATTTGAAGGGTTCATTTTCTTTTTAAATATGTATTTTCTTATTGAATAAAATACAAAATAGAAAAAATAGTATAAAGTACGTGTTTTATAAAGCAGTTAGAGCACTTGTCCCGTTAAAAAACTCGCCGCAAGCGGCTCGTTTTTTAACATGGACGCGTGCTATAAGATGATGCTTTATAAAACATGTACTTTAATATACTATTATTTCATACTGTATTGTAAAACACACCTTTACCTATTTGAATTTAGTCCAGAAAATAAGGTTTTACAGCAATAAGTCCGGCAAAATTTTTTTTGAAATTGACATACCAGCTAATTTTGAGCTGGCCCAGCCACGTCATAGAGTTCGAAGAAGGAATGTTAATTTCGACTATGAGGCACGAGATGATCCGATAGAAGATCCTACTTTGAAATATAAGGCAGAGTTTTATTTTTTGACATTAGATAAAGCTATCAATGCACTTGAATGCAGGTTTGATTTGATGAGTAACCACAGCAACTATTTCCAGTTTTTATACAATATTTGTGATTTAAAAGATACTCCTCAAAACGACGTACTAAAGTATTGTAAAGATCTAGAAATAGTGTTAACTGATGGGAATTCATCAGATATAAACGCGCTGGACCTGGCAGACGAGATAGTATCGGTTCTGGCTTTGCTAAATAAAAAAGAAAGTCCAATCGATATTTTAAAATTCATATCGAACCTGGATTTTGCTCCAAATCTCGGTATAGTTTTAAGGATATTGCTTACTCTCCCAGTAAGTGTGGCAAGTGGAGAAAGGAGTTTCTCCAAATTAAAATTAATTAAAAATTTTTTACGCTCCACAACTACCGAGGATCGGCTAAACGACTTAACAACAATAGCCATTGAACATGAACTGGCTGAAAAAATTAATGATAAAGAAATTATAAAAAAAATTTCAGAATTAAAAGTGAGAAAAAACACTTTTACGTTTAACTGTATTTTTAATATGTAATTAAGTAAAGTAATTAATATTTAGTGGTTCTATAATTTGTTTTAGTATTTTTTAAATATCTGTATTTTATAATAATTATACACTAAAAATTACTCTTTTCTTTTTTCTCTGTGCAGCCGGGCAACCCTAATTTTAATTGTGCCAAAAACATGGTAAATTAATAAATTAGTATTTTTGGCTAATCAAAACTTTAACATTATTGATAGCATTTTTTTGCTCACGTTTTATTTTACTATTAAGTGTGGGAAGGGTTTAGGTTATCTCTTTTAATTTTTATTATAAATGGGCGGCATTTTACTCTTTGCCCGGGGCGGCGAACCTGCTAGCGCCGGCCCTGATCTATTTTACACTTGATTATGGCTAATGAAGCAAGTACGTCACGCACTGTTCTTGGACAGATCCTGACTTCGAGAAGACAGTTACTAAATTGTATAATTCCCTCGATTCTGACAATGGTGATATAGACGATATTGATAATGATATCAGGAGCAACCATGATTCGGTTTCCGTCGTGGATTTCCTTCTAATGGAGATTATGATTTCATTTTTGGTAGAAATAAGTTACTCCTTTGTTATACTAACTAAATTACTGTTTGCATATATGATTTAATTTTTTAAAACTTTGGTATATTATATTTTCTTTACGGCTAAATTTTGTTTTTGTTCAGTTACTTCCACTTGCAATATGCTATACTAAAAATAAAAAACTTGATTTTTTAAAACTATAAGTATACAGGGTGTCCCGAAATTAAGGGCAATACTTTACCACCATATTCTCCGGCTAAAAATAATATAATTTTTCATATGGATATAAGTGCAGAAATGCTTTTTAAGGGAATCGAATGGGGAACCCTAAAATCATTTTTTTTTAAATATTTTCGAACCCGTTCATAATTAAATTTTGAGATTAGGCATGGTTATAAACTTTTAACGATAAATTAGTTTCTGAATTCAGAATTTCAAAAATTTAGTCATAGGCGTCACATACCGGAGCGGTTAAGGGTTAAAATAATCCCATTTTTTCAACCAGCCGTTTGTCTTATTAGTTTCTTAATAATTATTTCAAAGTATTCTGCGTAAAAAGGTACCCTTAGTTCACCTTGATAGGACCTACAGTTTTTGAGTAAAATCGTTTTAAAGAAAATCACGTCCATAAAGGAGTTAATTAATAAAATTATTCTTAAAGCTTTTATATCAAAAATGTACTAAATACTACAAAATTGATAAAAGTAAATGCTATTAAAATATACGCAGTCGGCTCTTACGCCTCTTACAAAACTAAATAAATTGAAGACGAAATAAATATGACAACTTATTTAGAGAGTAATAATGCGACATGAAATAGGGTTGTTTAACAAAAATGTTTTGAAGAATAAAATTTAAATTTAAACCAAGGACTACTCCTTGGAAAGGTGTTCAAATAGACCCCCATTTTCTCTGATGCAAAGTCCAGCTCTACGGCGAATGTCGCGAGATGCCCGAAGAATCTGAAAAGGATTTCTTCTTATTTCATTTCCAACTTGCAGAATTCGCTGAAGAAGATCCTCACGTGTAACTAACCTCCGTTCCATGTTGCACATATGACCCCAAAAATAATAATCGAGTGGATTTAAGTCCGGCGATCTCGCTGGCCAGGATACTGGTCCACCTCTGCTTATCCACCTTTCACAATAATTCTCATCTAACCAGTTACGAATAGGCTGTCCAAAATGGGCAGGAGAACCGTCGTGTTGGAAATATATCCCCAACCTACTTCATCCAACAGTGCTGCTAACTGATTTTGAAGACAGGCGAAATATCTCTCGCTGGTTAAATTATTGGGCATTTCAATTGGACCAATTAACTGATTTCTAATTATTCCCTTCCACAAATTGGCGGAGAACCTATACTGACAATTAGTTCTTCGGACTGCTCTAGGATTTTCATCGTGTCAAAAGTGTTACGAGTATTAAACACTTTAGTTCTACTAAATGTTGCCTAATCAGACCACAAAATTTTGATCAGCAAATTTTGTTGTCCTAAAATGCACCGACATAACTCAATTCTGGGTGGGAAATCTCTAGGCAATAGCTTTTGAACCCTTTTGTAATGATATAGGTGAAGTCCTTGCATCTGAGTCATTCTTCCTATCTAAAATAAATATTCGTTATAATTATGGATAGCAATATGGCGAAGTAAAACGCATTACAATTGACTTCGGAATGTTCACTTCTGTAGCCAGTGGTCTGAGTCCAACTTGAGGATTATCTACTATTTGGTAAAGTGCATTTTCTAAATCATATTGCCCCCTATGTCGTCCTTGCCCACGAAGGCGTTTAAACGAACCATTCTCCATCAAATTTCTATGAACCCTCTCAAATACTTTGCGTCCAGGAAGTCTGCGTTGCGGGAAATGTCTGCAATATTCCTATACCGCAGCAAAGGAACGTCCATTACAATATCCGTATACAAAATGGATATCGCGAAGATAGTGGTTTGAAAAATTTTGCATTTTCTTATTTTATTATGTCTAATTTTACAACAGTAATAACAGCAGACAATATCTGACGCAGAAATGTCAAAGGAAACAAATATCAATTTTAATCCATGGCCTTCTATTCACAAATTTCACTTTGATTATTATTCTTATTAATTACTTCCTTTATGGACGTGATTTTATGAGCTTTATCCGGAACGACGACTGCCAGAAAAACAAATATTTCAAAGATTATACTATCACAATTTAAGTGAGTATGGATCATTTGGAAAACCAAGAGGTAAGATTTACAATTAGGAAAATAGAGAAAGCGATGAAATAAATACACTAGCTTGTGTTGGTACTGATCCGACGGTATCTAGCTGTAATATTGAAAAAGAAATTGGCACAAGTAAATTTATAGTTTTAAAAACGTTAAGAAAGCGTATGTATAAACCGTATAAAAGAAGAAAGGTTCATAACTTACATCCTGGAGATGAAGAGCGGCGTTTATAATTTTGTCATTGTGCAACAGATTAGTTAAAATATCATTTTTTTTCAAAATATAATGTGGACTTACGAGACTTTTATATCTAGCGAAGGAATTTTTAATCGATATACCAATCGATATTGATCAAACATAAATCCTCATCAGACGGTCATCAGGGTACAACAAGGACGGTTTGGGTTCTATGTATGGGTGGCGCTATATCAAAACACTGTCCTTAACTACAGGATTTTTATTAAAATTTGAATGCTGACGGATATATGCAAATTTTGGAAGAATGTGTAATAATCGAGTTGGATAACATGCCATTAGCTGCAAGAAATAATGTTTATTTACAACAAGATGGTGTTCCAACACATAATAGCCACATGGTAAGGCACACTTACTAACTGCCAATTTTGGCGAAAATTAGCTTGGTACATATTGACCAAACAGATAGCCTCCGCGTTCCCCCGACTTAATACCACTCGGCTTTTGTTTTAGGGGCAAATTTTATTAATTGCATTGGAAGAGTGCCAAATATTCACATCTATAACGCCACTCGTTCAGTTACAAGCCGAGTCCAAAAATGCATCGAGCAGAATGAAAGACAATTTGAGCACATTTCGTAATTAAGCACCTATGCTAGTTGTTTTATATAAGTATATGAGACAATTATTGTTGAGTTGTTAGAATAAATTTTTGTTTGTTTTTTGTACTTGTTGTTGTTTTAGTTTATCAATGTTTTAATATTCCTGTTAACTGGATTTTTAATATAAGTAAGTAAGTAAAATGAAAGAATAATGATTCAATACATGGCCAACTAAAAAAAATTTTTGTTTTTTGTTATTTTAGCTATTTAGAACAAAGCAAAATATCAAGCGTTATAGATTGTCGCAATCGAAAGAAAAAATTCGATTTTTTGAGACACCCCATTTAGGAAAATGTTAATTTTTATAATACCTCAAAAATTAACACATCTATATTTTTTTTAAATACGCCACTGCATTGTACGTAAAAAGTCATAAAACTTTCGTATTGAAAGTTTCTTTCTATCGCCATAAATAACCGAGTCATAAGAAATAATAAAAACCACAGGTTTTGAGAATTACCCTGTATCTTCTAAACCAATCTAGTTAGTGTTAGATCTGATTGCGCCATTAAACTAAACACTAAAAAAGAGAACGGGACACATATTTTAGTTTTTTTTTAAATCTCTTACCGTTTAGCCTATACCCTATAATATCAACGAAAAAAAACATCCTGTACAGGGTGGTCCACGTAAGATGACCCAGTACCTTTTCTCGGAAACTGTAAGGGGTTTAAAAAAAAGTACAAAAGAAAAATTATTATTTTGTTTAGAAGTTTTATTTTAATATATTTTTATGTATACAGGGTAAGTCGTTGGCTAAAAAATGATATTACCTTTTGTTTTTTTTAATAGAACACCCTATATCTTACAAAACTTTGGGATTCTACATAAAATAACAATTAATTCTTAATAAGTGCATTGTAAGTCTAAACTTAATAGTTTTCGAGATATCGACATTTGAAAAATTACATTTTTGAAATTTAACAGCTTCTAGCTCTGTAACGGACGTCTTAGAGTAAAACGGCTTACATGTCCCCATCTTACTTTTTTAGTATCTTTCTACGGATATTAATTTAAGTACTGTATTTTCGGCTTTCGAGTAACATTCGATTTAACCGGAAGTTTACACTTTTGAGAAGATAATAGAAATTAATATAGGGATATGTAAATCGTTTTGCTCTAAGACGTACGGTAAGAAAGCTAGAAGCTGTGAAAGTTCAAAAAGTCATTTTTTAAAAGTCCATATCTCGGAAACTATTAAGTTTAGACTTATAATGCACTTTATTATTATTAAAAAATAATTGATGTTTTAGGTAGAATCCAAAATTATTGTAAGATATAGCGTGTTCTATTTAGAAAACGAAAGTTGGTACTTAATACTGTAAAGAACCCCGCACTTTTCTTATGGAAAGTGGGTTTCGGCCAATTATTCTGAAACTTGGCACAATGATAGTTCAGGTTAGTTCAGGTTAGTTCAGGTTAGTTCAGGTTAGTTGCACAATGATAGTTAGTTGCGCAATGATAGTTCATAGCAAGCTGATCAAAAGCCTTCATGGACCCAAAACCCCAAAACCCCCCAACCCCTCCAAAACTACCCCTGATGGGTCCGAGGATATCCTGTGAGGAGGGAAATTGGTTTCGGCCAATTTTTCTGAAACTTGGCACAATGATAGTTCATAACAAGCTGATTAAAAGTTACAATGGACCCGAAACCCCAAACCCCCCCCCCCAACCCCTACAAAACAAGAGTCCGAGGGGTATCATGGGAGGAGAAAAATTGGTTTCGGCCAATTTTTCTAAAACTTGGCACAATGATAGTTCATAACAAGCTGACTAAAAATTATAATGGACCCGAACCCCCAAAACCCCCCAGCCCCTCCAAAACAAGAGTCCGAGGGTATTATGGGAGGTGGGGAATGAGTTTTGGTATTTTTTTCATATGGACACATTATAGATTTCCTCTTGAATCTTCAATATATTGAAGGAGAGTCGTTGGTGGGTATTTTATATTTTCCAGATGACGAGCGTACCCGAGGAACCACATTACTGCTGCTACATGTGCACAGCATCCCAGTGTCCGAGCTCCCGCTTTACAAGTACAATAATAATGGAGGTTTTGTGCTTCATCTTCAAACATTTCGGCATCTACTGGGTACGATATCCACAACTGATGGTTTGTGCCCCTTGAAAAACGTGAATAGAGCCTTATCCTTATCGCTCTCGGTTCAGCGAATCGCCGATCAGATTGAAAAGTATCGTCCTCGTCCCTCATGATTTTATCCTGAACGTATGCAGGAGCTAACGCAACTTGGTAAACTCCCACAGTTAAGTTCTCCAAATCATCCAAATCAAGGTGTGGGAAGTCTGGAAATGTATTTTCGTTGAGGCGTTCCCACCCAACAATTCTTGATCTTAATGCATTATCTACTTCAAGTCTAGCTTGCATAATGTTCGGCTCTAATGAGCGATTAAGCAAGATTTGTGCATATTGCACATTAGCACCATTCATATAAATCAGTTCTTTCTACCTATTTATAATTATTGCTGCCGCTATTTTCAAAAAGTCTTTTAAATTCTTGGCATGTTGTATGCATATGGCGTTTTTGAAAAACTTGAATATGCTTTTCAAGTGTCCATTCCGGGATTCTACTATCCACCGCGTTTTTGTTATCAGTCTAGCAGCATTAGCTTCTTCAGTACTATATTGCTTTTGATTCCTTCCGAGAGATGGAGGTATTTTAACTGTTATGCCTCTGTTTTCCAAAAAATCCTTAACGTCTCGGTAACCACGATCAAGTATAACAATATCTTGCTTCTGCAGCCATTCAGCTATATTGTTTTCACCTTCTTTTTGCATTTCATTGAGCAACATAGCGGCATCATTATTAGCATTATCGGAGAAGTAAGAACCTTGCACATCAAGTATATATCCATCTGATGCTACTAATAAAGCCGGTTTTACAAGATTATAATTTTTGTAGGTACTGAAAGACTGTCGAGCCACTTGGAAGTTACTACTTTTATCTAACTCGAGGTACGTTCCGTCTATGTAAATAATTGATACACGATTATTCGAATTTGGATTGTATAAATGATTTGCAAAGTCAGTTACATGGTTATTAACAAACGTTTCGTGATCAATAGCTTGTAAACCGACATTTTCGGGAACAAACCGTTGCATCAAGGATCTTCGTACAACACATATAGCCATGCTTACAGACTGTCGACTATTATATCCAAATATGCTAGCAAGAAATTCATCAGTTGCTCCTTGTCGAAGTTTGCAAAGGAATGTCAGTAGATCACGTTTTGTTACATTCCTAAATTGATTTCCCTCAAATACTGGATCGCAATAAGTAAAAAGTTCTCTAAATTGTTCTTTTGTAATTGGGCTAAAGCTAGAAAAATCACTATCAGAGATTTTGTCTTCATCGTCGAATTTGGTACTAGATTGATCATTTGCAACAGTTCGGAGTTTCGCAAGAAAAATACTCAGTTGATTTCCTTTCAAACGGTAGGGTCTATATTATACAATTCAATACGTCATTGAACTGGTCGAGCAAGATACCTGATTCATTCAAATGTATATCACACGATTTTGTGTTCTTCGAAGCATAGATATTTTTTTTTAAATATATAATATGGACTCTGCATTCAACGCTTATTCTTGTTATATTAACATTATTACCGCAAATAAAACAAGTATTGGACGAAGATTGACGTAACACATTGAGTTTCAACGCCAACGGATCTGCTTGAAGTGCTGCTATTTCGTTTACAATTGATACATTGCAATTGTTACATAATCGAGTGTTAGCATCGACAACTAAAGGACCCCGATTATCAGCATTTCGTCTCAATATAGCTATTTCTCGTTTTAATATATCTTCATCGCGATCAACTCGAGCCATCTGTTGTGGTAACATTCGCCTATTGCAAGTTACGCAAGATAATCGATTCGCCATTATAAGGAAAGGCCTAACTAAGTTAAGATAATTACAGTAGAACTTTGGCAATTCGGATACCCTGTAAACCGGATACTCCAGTTAATCGGACACCCCGTAAACCGGACACTACTCCAGTCAGTCAATCGGGCACCTGCTACAGTTCGGACACTTTCAGATTTCTACCTCTATAATCCGTATACTGCCAAAAAGCACGACAAATCACAACGACTGAATGCGAAATAGTAAACAATAGTAGGTATATTACGTTACAACACCGGAAAGCACTATTTTAAAGGACAAAAACAATCGACACACTTTCTTTCAAATCTAAAATAAGTTTCATACCTGACGTTTAAACACTTCAACACAATTTTTAATAAACCATAAATAGTATCTGACAGTACGTTGCCATGTAAATCAAGCATGAAAATAAGCAACAGTCAAAGCCTACTTATTTATGGTTTTGTTTAATCGCGACGAAATGAAAAAAACGATTTTTTGAAAGAAAAATCGATGGAACAGTTTCTAACTATCCTAAAAAGGACCGGTTTTGTAGGGGTTGGGGGGGTTTTGGGGTTTCGGGTCCATTATAATTTTTGATCAGCTTGTTATGAACTATCATTGTGCCAAGTTTCAGAAAAATTGGCCGAAACCCACTTTCCATAAGAAAAGTGCGGGGTCCTTAGTGGTTCTTTATATTTTGCCTCTATTCAAATCAGGTAGATTTTAAGAGAAATTGGGAAAAGTGTTATATCAAAAACTGATAGAGACGTTATTCAGAATAAAATAAATAATATAAAAAGAAGCGCAAACATACTTTATATTATATGTTTTAACATCGTGTCGAAACATCTTAAAATGTAGCTTATCTACGTGAGTAAAGGAACGAAAAACTGATTGAATCAGTTTACAATTATTAAGGCACCCAATTCCAAATCTGCTTTAATCCATGAAAGAAAATTAATGAGTTAGCGGTGGCGCTGCTTTTTTTGTCAAAACATCTTAAATCGCATTAAAAATTGCATATCAACATCAACCTTGCCTAAAGTTCCAAAAACTATTTTAATCCATCACACGCACTGTTCCAAAACTATCTACATCCAATTATAAAATTTGTTATCAGAACTCTTTATATCCATTGCAATGTAATTAAAGAAGAAAACGTAATTAAATTAAGTTTTGATTGCCTGACTAATATGGCACTTCCTTGTATTCCTGAGCAGGCAGCATATTACTCAAGGCAGTTATACCTGTACAACTTTACAATTTGCGAGGGGAATTCTACTTCTAAACATCAAATAAAGAGTGCCATTGCCAGGTATATGTGGACAAAAAATTTAAGAAGAAAAAGATCTAATGAAACTTGATCAATGGTATATGCAAAACTGACTTCCTTAAATCTTCAAAATGATACAAACTTAAAACTTTTTTACGAGCAAAAATATTACTATGATGGGTGTGCTTATGCAGTGGCTATATTTTACCAACTCAACGTAAAGTGATTTAGGACAATACAAGTTGGTACTCAAAAAAGGAAAATCCTTTGCATTCATCAGTCCGGATCCTCTTCCCAAGAAAGTTCCAGTTAAGCAAGCAAAGCTAAATGATGTAGATAAACTTTTAAAAAGACACTTTGGACCGGATAAGAGTAATCTTGGTGACGTAGATTTAATGTTCTACAAAAATGTTATTGCCAATGCAGGAGATATGGATCATTGCGATACTGAAACTTTGTATGGCGGTTTCGATGCCATTGCCGTGAAAGAGACCATGGGCTTGGAATTTAATTTTATAAGAATTGCTTTTATTGAGTTTTATGTTGTACCAAATAGGGTCAGTTGGGGTAAGTGCACCCTGAAAAATACATAATTGAACTTTGACGAACCAAAAAAAATCATGAATTTTATTTTTTCTATGAGTGACCGCAAAGAAGCTACTTTGCGCACACTTTTGCATACGCAAAGTAGCACTTTCCCGCACACTGTGCGGGAAATTTTTTTTCCCGCACACTTATTTTAAAGCAAAATTACCATATTATAGACGCGTTTTTTTCTTATATTTTATAATTTTTTTAGATATTTATACAAAAATATTGTAACAAGACAAAGTTGACAGGTGGTTTATGTGTTGCCTTATAAACTATACCGAAGTATTGTGCCGTGCGGCTCAAAATTTTTTTGAAATCTGCATTATTATATTTTCCTCTAATTTTGTTCAAGTTAAAAAAATCAAGTATTTTTGTGTCAAATGCGGTTTGTTCCCTTAGCAACCAAAATACATTGTCATACAACGCTTTCATGTCAGTTTAGAGGTCTTCTTCAAAATTTTCACTAGCATTTTCACCTACTTAAAATAAAAAAAACTGTTTTAAAAATGGATATCACTGAAGAAGAACTTCCAGAAGATGTCCTAGAAGCCGCCAACATGGCTAGTTTGCAATTGCTGCCTGCCAAATCGCGAGAAAAATACGAGAAACAGTACGAGTTGTTTTCCAAATGGTGCGAACAAAGTTATAGTTTAAGTTGTTTTTGATGTCAATAAAAATTTAAAATTAAAAAAATATATAGTTATTTCACTCGTAGAAAAAATATTGTTCCTAACACGTGCGCAAAGTAGTTTTCCCGCACTTAAAGCTTATCCGAACTCCGCTTCGCGTCGTTCGTCTAACTGCTTTCGCGTGCGGGAAAACATAACTTTGCGCACTGAATAGGAAAACTACTATTATCGTCATTTCAAATATAAAAACTGAACAAGTAAATATTCCTTTTGAAACACCAGCATTGAAACTTAAAAACATAAAATTTTAAGAAACAGAAATTTTTTATTTTTTTTTGTTTGTCAGGGTGGCGCATTTGCCCCACCATAATGGGGTACAATGTGCCACCTCAAGTTAAATTGAATACATGTCGTACTTAAGACGATTTGGGGTGAATGAGCCATACTTATAAATGTACCCTATCTGTTAGACATTAAGCCGATTCACCAGGATTTTTTTGGTACGTTATATAATTGGTAAAGAATGATGCAATTGTATGAAATAACACAAGTTTAATACTTATAATAACTACATATCCTGCAAATACAAATTCAACAAAGAGGATAAAAGCATTTTATCAAAGAGAACTTCCGCAGTTGAAAATCATTTTTATATTTTTGAGTGTAAGCAAAATCGAAAGGAAAAGTAGTCCAATAACTACAACAAAGTACATAATGACATTAACCCTTAGTTACATTATAAGCACTGAAATCTGCATTAAAATGGCATAGTCCTCTTCGATCTATTGCAGGTAGAGGTAGCTTCTTTACAATCTGGTTTTCTGAGATTAAGCTGATATCATCCACAGCAGGCCAGTTAAAAATATCTTTTATTTTATTTTTAATTCTAAAAAATTTCATTTCATAAACATGAAATTTGCCGTCACTTCCAGTTTTCTCTTCACAGTCATTTTCTACCTTTTTGATTATTTTGCCAACGAAATGCCTTAGAGTAGATTTCGTAAGAAATTTTACTAAAACGTAACTCTCAACTTGTAGAACCGGTATGTCGTCATCCTCTAGTAACAAGAACAAGTTACTATCATCAAACTTGTCCGAAATTTCACTTGAATCATTTAACATTAAGTCACACTCTGAATCGGATCAGAGGTCTCCTGTGATCGCGCAATATCCTTGTTAATTTTTCTGATTATTTTTTGTTTTTTGGGTTTCTCTTCAGGTTTTTCTAATAAATTTGCAGCCGTTAAAATTTCAGCTGTGCTTGTTACCTTTCTTTTTTTAGATGCATTATTCTGAGCATCTTTCTGTCTATTAAAGTATAGGTATAATCTTAAAACAAAAGATATGTGGGGTAAGTGTACCACTGGCGCACTTGCCCCTTAAGAGTTGGTGCATTTACCCCCGGACAGATTTTACGCGGGGTTAATGCGCCACCGTGCCTCAAGGCTGCAAATTACGTGCAATAACCTCAAATATCATATTTCGTGGACATTTGTATCTGATTGAACGAAAGCAGCAATAAAAACCGATTAACATATTATATAATAAATAATATGTAACGTTGCATATTAAAAGGGGCAAATTACCTTTTTCTGGAAGCACTATGGTAGAATTTAAACACAAATTTCGGATGCCGTTACGTATATTTGGACTCACTTTCTTCAGTAACATATGATCTACCGGGAGTGCCTAAAGGAAAGTTGATGGATAAAACGGTAATTTTTTATTATTTACGATTTTATGAATAAATGGCGCATTTACCCCAAAAGTGCATTTACCCTAATTGACCCTAATTTCGAATAAATTTAAACTTTTTTTTAACTCTTTCAGAACTCTTTTAATCCCATTTCAACATATTCAAAACTTTCTTAATCCACTATGTGGTTCCAAAGCTGCTTTAATCCATCTTTTTCTCCTAATATTAAGGTTCTCCTAATGCAGTTTTTTTTTCAATTAGGTATGAATCAGTGTTGATAGGTGCCACGACTAATATACGAATTTGGAAGTCCGTCGGTCAGCTGCGAAACGTTTGAAACTTTTTTGTGTTTTTCTGAGAATTCCCTTATAGTGGATTAAACTAGTTTTGGAATTGGGCGCCTCAATTGAATTCGGCTCATTGGTCAGGATAAGTGTCGCAACATATCAATATGGGTCATTTTTGGGGTTAGATTATCAATTTGAATAAGTAAAATTTTTAGATAAGTCAGCCAGCCAATAACAAGTTCCACCAAGAAAGTAGACTACAATTCAGATTGTACTTACAGTTTCAGAGATTGAACTGCCCAAATATTTAAATGTCTACTATAGAATTTAAGTTTTTGTAATATGACAGTGTTCTGTAATGGGTGCGATATATAGATAATATAAACGAAGCTTTGATTTCTTAAATTCTATGATACCCTAACTACCCTTAAATAAAACAACCAGCTGTTAAAATAATCATGACTAGGTACCACAGGTAATGGTGAAGAAAAACAGGAATTGAAAAAACGCGAAAAATGTCAACAACTTCAGATATCAATAATTAGTATAAGACACTTATTTCTTAAAACAATTCAACAATCAATTACTGTTCAAGGTTAACAAAATATTTACTTAATATTTTTTTATTATGGTACCATTAATATACATTACTAAAAATCTTAAAATGTCCTCAAACATTAAAATTTGATTTTAGAGTAAATAAACTAATTTTATAAATTAGTTAATTGAAATAATATACGAATACAATATAAACATCGAATATATTATTACCCAAGTTCATGAATTACGCCGTCTGCTAATTTAAAGAAGATAAATATGTTTGAATCTTAGTACCATTGATAGCATTTAAAGAAGAAAAAATAACAGTCCATTAAATCCTATTATCTCAGCGACAGTTTAATAATAATTAAAGATAGTTTTGTTTACGAGGACATGTTCCAGAAGCAGGTTATATTTATATTATCTATTTCCTGGTGATAACAATAAATATTATATTGACAATAATAGTTGTAGTATTAATGGCCGAGAAGCTATGTCTTTAGACTGCGAATCATATTGACTGCACGGAGTGTGACTTGCCAATGGGTGAAGTTATTGCAAATGTTGAATAATTATGACAATTTGTGGCTCCCTTTAGTAACCTCATCTAGGCCGCCGCGTCCATATGTGCGGTGTGTTCAGGGCACACAGGCAGCCAATCCAAGGGGCGGCCGCCTCCAACACTGTTCCAAAAATCAAAAAAACCATAAATATTAATATTTCACACAATTAATAAATTGAAATTATTAACGTGGACAAGGTTACGACAATGGAGCGAACATGAGAGGCAAACACATAGGATTAGGATTACAGAAAAAAATGTTGGTCGCTTATCCCCATGCATTTTCTTCCTTGTACAGGGTGGTCCACATAAGGTGACCCTGTACCTTTTCGGTAACTGTAAGAGTTATAAAAAAAGTTCAACAGAAAAATAAATTGATTGTAAAGAAATTTCTATTTTATTATATTGTTACGCAGATATACATGCTAGATTGTCCTTTTGGCTGATGTTGATAGATACTAGCTGATTAGCAGAAATACTAAAATATAAAAGAAAAATAATTATAGGGCATAAAACACAAGAAAGAAAAAATATATACGTATATCCTATATTCAGTATATTAAGTAAAAAAAAGAAAGTACATGTATCCATTGTAAAAGGTCACAGTAAAAGAACTTCACGTAGCGTAAAATGTCGACCGGGTGGCATAAAGTAATATTAATAATAATAATTAATGAATATAACAATATACAGGAGGATGGTTTCAACCAGTGCCATTAAATAACCCAGACACAACACCCGATTAACTGATATAAATAAATATTGAGGCAACTAAGTAATATTGGCATATTTTATAATTTTTTTTCACCTGGCGGATGCCCACTCAATTGTTAAAACATATTATCCAGTAAACTTGTACAATGTCTACAATAAGTATTTATTATTATTAATAGTCCTTTCCGTGGAAATAGGTTTCTTGACTAAATGGTGAACAGTTTTTATTAGTAAGCGATGATTTGGTAACGTAGTTGGTCTATGGTAACGTTAAAAGTATTGCCTTTCCCAATAACAATGTAATAGATCAAAATGTGGGGGGGAGGGGTACAAATATACGTAAAATCTCTGTAGACTTCATGTATATATTAAATACATTTGCTAATCAAAGCAGTAGCAGCATCCTTTGTAGACAGCATTTAACTAAGTACCTCTCTCGGTCATCAAGATTCAAACTTTAGTTCTTTAGTTATACTGTTATGCTGTACTGTAGTGATGTCAACTTTCGTTACTTTTCGGGACTTATAACGATTCGTTACTTTGGGTATTAGGACTCGTTACTATGTAAATAGTTACTTTTAGTTTTAGTGGTCTATCTCATTGTCATATGTATCATTGAACTTGGAATCAAACTGAAGTAACGGTCACTGGGACTGGGGCTGATGGTTCGACTGATATATTGATATGACGCGATGAAAAAAAGAAACGCAATATTAATATAAGAAACGAAAATAAAACATTAATCATGTATGTAATAAACAAAATACAGGGTGTTTCAATAAAAACTCCCAGGCCAATTATTTCGAAAACTATAAGTGACATGTGAATTCTGTAAACGCCAGCTTTTAGCCCCTATGATTGGCTTCACAACTGTGTAAAAAATGTTTTTAAAAAAATTGACACCACTACTACTAAGACGACGGACGCACAACTTGTAGGTGAAAGCGCGTATAACTAGCTAGACGCACTCGGGTTCCATTTGCAACTAAACATGGAACATTCAAAAAGTCAAATAAAATAAAGGATGTTAATTTAAACTTTAAACTATGACTACTATTCGTTTTTGAACAACTTCTTTTTGCATATTCCTATACATATCTGTTGGTAGGGAGTCTTAATAGAGCCAAGAAACAGAGGGAATATTTATTTTTATTTACTTTAATAAGGCAATCCAAACCAGGTTATGTTTGCCTGTCACGGTCATATTGGAGTCACAAAGTGCATCCAATATGACCGTCGACGGCAAACGTCAGAAAAACTAACCTTTATTTTTGGGTGAACCTCAGTGTCAGTTTAAACAGCGATTTTGCTTCAGTGTGTTTTATTAAGTTATTGTTGTTCAATTTGTGTTTTTTTCTGTTATTTATGTTTAATAACACTTAAAGTTGATGATGTCATTGGAGATGTTAACAATGGCTAGTGTATATCTACACAGAGCACAGGACTCGACTGTAAACTAAGCATTAAAAATGTTTAAATAATACAAGATGTAGGTGGCGCCATGGTGCAAAGAATTTTTTCGATGACAGGAACTTTTAAATGTTGTGGCTCTTAAAGATAATTAATTTCTGATCAAATTATGTCTCATAAAAATTTTTGAGAAATCCAACATGAACGGAGTTATTTGGGGTTAAGTTTTTTATTAAAATAATTTTAACGAGTATTTTAATTATAAATATTTTTAATATCCTTTAGCAGATTTTAATTTAATTTTGGTAATGATAATTTTAGTGATAAAACGCTCGTGTAGCGCTGAATTATTACGTCCAGTGACGTCTCAGGGAACGCCTTAACAAATAATATTGGCAAAAAATAAGACGCCACTGAGTTTTGTTTTAATTTTTATATTTTTTCGGATTAAGCAACTAAAAATATCCTTTTATTGTCTGTTAAATTGTTTTCATATCTTGCTTCGTTTTCGAGAAATAAAAATAAAAACAATTTTATTGCATATGCATTAAGAAACAAAACCATAAATAATTATCAATACGTTGTATTTTTTGTTGTTTAAAAGCAAAGTTAAAACATTTTCTTTCTTCTTGGAACCTTTCCCTTTTTAAAATTTTAACTATGTGAAATGTAAAGTAGTCTTGTCTGTGTGTATTAAGTATATAATTTTAGTTGTTACTTTAACTGATTAGTGTCATTTTTGAGAATAGTATTAAGTCTATTTCCACTTGACGTATGTAAACATTTCCATGTAAATGACATGAAATAAATATTGAGATTAAGATTGAGATTGAGATTGAGATTGAGAAAGCTACTATATGTAGCTAAGTTAGTACACAGAGCTACAAAAGGTTTGCGATCGGGCGTTGGTCTATCTGGAAAACGAGCTCTATAGCAGCGCACAGCTTCTGAAGCATTTTGATGGCATTCTCCATAAACTAAAACCATGTTCAATTTGTCTTGATTTGTATGTTGAACCATTTTTATTTTAAAAATGTAGAAATTGCAAATTCTGACACTGACACTGAGTGTTAATAATGTTAATTATTTAATGATTTTTGTTTTCCAGAGATATGTATTTTTATTTCTCGAAAACGAAGCAAGATATGAAACAATTTACCAGACAATAAAAGGATATTTTTAGTTGCTTAATCCGAAAAAAATATAAAAATTACCAAAAACTCAGTGGCGTCTTATTTTTTACCAATATTATTTGTTAAGGCGTCCCCTGTGACGTCACTGGACGTAATAATTTAGCGCTACGCGAGCGTTTTATCACTAAAATTATCATTACCAAAATTAAATTAAAATCTGCTAAAGGATATTAAAAATATTTATAATTAAAATACTCGTTAAAATTATTTTAATAAAAAACTTAACCCCAAATATCTCCGTTCGTGTTGGATTTATCAAAAATTTTTATGAGACATAATTTGATCAAAAATTAATTGTCTTTAAGAACCATAACGTTTAAAAGTTCCTGTCATCGAAAAAATTCTTTGCACCATGGCGCCACCTACATCTTGTATTATTTAAACACATTTTTTACACAGTTGTGAAGCCAATCAAAGAGGCTAAAAACTGGCGTTTACAGAATTTACATGTCACTTATAGTTTTCGAAATAATTGGCCTGGGAGTTTTTATTGAAACGCCCTGTATATCTACTAATAAAAGTTTTAAACACGAACGAGCGGTTGGTTGATCAAAATAAACGAAACTAAACTTAACCACCAATAATACAGAATCCTATGTACTCTATAGCTTATTTACTTATTTTATTTATTTCCTTTGAGATTTACAACAGTATCAATCAATGTTAGATTTAACATAAGTTAGGGAGTTATAAATAAACAAAAAATGAAATGTCAGGATTCCAAGCTGAGGAAAGAATTAACGACATGAAAAAGATCGATTTTTAACCCTTAACTGGAATTGTTGGGTCAAATTTGACCCAGAGCATTTTTATACGGTTAAATTAAGGCGAGTAAGCGCGATAACTCCCCACTCTGCTCGGTATTCTTTAAGCATAATATCCTTTCTTGTGAACTACAAATATTTTAGTTATTGTTTATAATTGGGCTAAAGCACATGTTTTGTACCTATTCATCTAGTGTCGCCTCTCGAAAATGCCCCGATTCCTCACCGATGCAGAATTAACAGACATTTTAAACAATTTCTGTGATGGTAATGATAATCAAGGCCCTGTTGAGAATCAAATTCAGGCCAGTGACAGTGACTTAAGTGATGGAAACTTGATTAATGAACATTCTGCGTCAGATACTGAATCAGAGAGTGATGATGTAGGTGAAACGTCATCCCTCAACCAGGGACAGTATTTTATGGTAAAAACAGATAGTCTAAAGTTCTCCCTTCAAGTTCAAGAACAAGAGCTGAAAACATCGTTTTACACCTTCCTTGGCTGGAAGGATCTGCGGCAACAAATACATCTACTTCTCCTTACGCAGCACGGTCCCTTTCGATGAAGGAGGAAATTATTGATAGTATTGTAGAGCACAATAACCAAAAAATAACACACGAATCTCACTAGTATGAAGATACTGCTACCTTTGTAAATCAGACAGACAAAATTGAAATTAAGGCACTATTCGGTTTATTGTATTTAACTGCAAATTTTTTTTTCTGTGTGAAGATGCAAATAGTTCGTGGGCTACTGATGGTACAGGGCGAGACATAAAATATTCAGGTCGACAATGACTTTGAAGCGATTAATTTTCCTCCTCTCGGTCATACGATTCGACGATCCCGATACGAGGGAAGCCAGAAAAGTTAGCGCTGATAAGCTAGTTGCAATATCAGAGGTTTTCAATAGATTTGCCAACAACTGTAAAACTCAAAGACATAATGTCCTATAGATTTTAATAAGAATAAATGTAGTCTACCTCGTAATTACAATTTTTACAAAGGTTTTTATACTGTTTTCAATTTTAATAACGAAATAAAGTTTAGCAACTTTTTTGCAATAGTAGCAGTGCTTTCTTTTGCATTTACGTACCTACCCATATTTTGTGATAAATTTCTAACTGAAACTAATTCAAAATAGGAATTTTCCAAATAACTCTTTCTTTCATACTGGGATTCAGAAATTTCGGAATCTTATATTAAAGGTGAATTTGTGATTCTGAAATTCAAGATTCGGAATTAATCCAATATGTTAAAAGGATTTCAGACGAAAAACAATTAAATCAAACAAGCAATGTGATTAAATTTTTTTTTATTGTTGTATATTTCTTGTAGCCTATTATTTCCATTCCTAGGAAAAAAATCTGATACAAAAAAAAATTATTGTATTATTTTCATACATTGTTGCTAGGTTTTAAACTCTACACCACTGGCGATCAAAACCAAGGGACGGTTTACAATGTTGCCGATCGGGCCAAAGAGATCTGCCTTTCTCTCTCGCACTCGCCAATTATTTTAAAACAATAATAGTCGATACTCTTATGGGAATTATGAATTAATCGTTTCGCCTAGTATAAAATTGTTATAGATATGTGATAATAGTTGAGATGTTGGTGGGATTAAGAGAAAAATGCAGTTTTCGTGTTTACATAAAAAGTAAACCACAACATTATGGTATAAAGGTTATGTGTCTTTGTGACTCAAAAACACATTATTTGCTTGACCCATTTATATACTCTGGCAAAAAGCAGATCGCAACAAGGCAAGAGATAACTGGTTTACTTTTTTCGAACTATTAAGCATTTATAAGGTATGGTCAGCCCAAAAAAATTTGAGGTCAATCCGATAAGTAGTATATGCGAGATCAAAATCAAATAAAACGCTCTAGAGGCGGTGACGTCATTGCCTCCCACAGTTCGTCCGCTTTGAACTTGTGCAAAGGTCTTTCTGTGCATATACAAGGGAGATGCGCTTAATGTTTCTTTGTTCAGTTAAAGCAGAAGCTTATTATTACTACTTTTAATAGTATCTTCTATATCAAGTATAAAATACCATTCCAAGTTAGAATTATACTATATGTTTAATTAGTTTTGAATATTATGCAAATATGGCGAAGGATCCACACACTAGCCTTAAATGGCTTTAGTGGATTGTTTCTCTATTTCCAATAAATAAGGACTATTTCTGAATGTATTGCTTTGATGCTGTATTATTATGGAAATATTTATTTATTATTTATTATCATATGAGTTCTAGACTATACTTTCTCTAACACTATTTTAGAAAAAAGAAAAAGAAATTTATAAATTTTTTTTTTCTGTCGATGTCAACTCCGTTACCCAGCAACGGACAAAGGGCGATGTAAATGGACACCTGTCTTCTTAGTCGCAAACAGCAAGAAACCGCGGCAGCGAGCGCGACTCGACCTGCTATAGGGCATAGTGACGTAACACGGCGGCTTCCCGCGTCGATGTTCGTAAATTATTTTAGAGGTTTTAGAGGCATCAGAAAATTAAAGTTCTTGCAGTTCGCACTAAAATTACAAAATCTTTTAGAAATTGTGATAAAAAAATGCTAAATGACCCCAATGAAAAACTGAGGGTCATCACCTGTACAAAATATATAGTTTTAAATAATTTGAGCAATGCTTATTTATTTCTAATACTATTTATATTATATTAATATCTGTATTTTTCCTCAGAATAATTATTTGTGAATTCATATTATAATCCTGATATAAGTAGTGTGTTATTGTTGGAATCGATTACTAAATATTCTGCCTTTATTAAGCTTGAAGTAAATAAGGTGATCACCTACTCGTAGTTAAAGAATCCCAAGGTTAATTAGAGTTTGTTTAAATAAGGTAATTGCTGGTCAAGAGTAAGTGCTAAGAAAGTGAAATACAATACGATTTTTATCGAGGATAATTATTCCCGATTTGTTTCCTACTACCAAAGAAAATTATAGCTACGCAATAGAAGTGTAATCCTTATAAGGGGCTTGGAACCGCGAAAGGCGCTGTACCAGGTTAATAAACATACGATTTTGCAGCAAATTTGAATCCGCGCGTCCCGTGCTCAGCTTAATGAAGAGCTACGTTGCCAATAGTTATATACTTTCTTAAATGGTTAAAACTGAAATGTAGAAGTGGAAGTTATTGCATCTTTTATTAGCTTAATTTCAATAATAAGAGCTAAAATTGGCTACAGTCAGTGATACAAGACACTTAATGCAACTACACGGAACTAGGTTTCAAGTTTCCTCATCGGATCTGGGAGCGAGAAGGATCACTTATCTATTTCGTTCCATTAAAATGTGCTTGTGGCGCATTGGTTGGGGCGGCGTCTTTTAGATAAATATCGTTTCACCAATCGCGAGTTCGTTTCTACTTCCAAGTGTTTTTTTTTTAATTATTTTTTGTTGCTTTGGATTTTTTATAAATTTATTTCTACTATAATATTGTTGGATTTGATATAGCTTTATAATACAGTTTGTACATGGCGACTTGAGAAATTTGGTAATTGAGATGTTATGTGTTATTTCGATTTTTTCAAATGAAACACCCAGTATTTCTTTTTCTGAAGGATTATCTTTTAAGTACATTAATTTTTTATGAAACATGTCACTATCTAAATCTTATAGTTTTAAAATAATTTATTAATTCAAAAATTATCGCTTGTAGTAGGAGCCGCCTTGTACAGGGTCTTCCAACGAGGACTGAATAATAATAAAAATTTTTTAAACTTGGCACAGTTAAGAGAATAGAAGTGATTATTGAGGGAATTATAAAGTGTTACCGACTGGTACGTAAAAGATCTTCTAAAAAGTGTAGTGCGATAATGAGGCATAGTTAAATTTTTGACATTTCTAATATTCCGATCATGAATATCATGTCGTCGAATTAGTTTTTCCTTAAGTATTGTTGGAGAATTGGGATTTTGTAATATTTGAAAAACAAAGGATGCCAAGTGATGCAACCTACGTTCATCCATTCTCAACCAATTCAATTCCTTAAATGTATGGGACACATGATCAAATTTTCTTAAACCTAGGATAAATCTGGAGCAAGAATTTTGCACTTTCTGAATACGATTCTTACTGAGAACGTCTAAACAATTCCCATATACAAAATCACAATCGTTGAAGTGTGATAACACCAAAGAATCGCATAAAGTTTTCCGCAAGGTAATGTTAAGTAAGTGTCTATTACTATATAAAAGTTTTAAGGCTATAAATGACTTTTCAAGAAGTTTTTTCACGTGTTCTTTGAATCTTAAATTTGTGTCCAGAACTATACTCAGATTTTTTGCAGAATTAAGCATTGGCAATTTAGTACCGTCAATAAATGTATTAAGATTTTCGTTCAGTAAAGGTTTTTGATTTTTGTTTGCAAAGAGCATCACGGACGATTTACTAGGATTTAAATGCAAATTATGTTCCAAAGATATCTTTTTTATTATATTTAAATCATTATTAATAGTCAAGGAGGCTTTTTCAAGATCGTCAAAGTTAAATGAACAATATAACTGCGTGTCATCAGCATATGCCTGCACACGACAGTTTCTAACGGACTTAAGTATGTCAGCTATATAAATAAGGAAAAGCAAAGGACGCAAAATTAAACCCTGTGGGACCTCTGATAAAATAGGAATATGATCCGAAAACTTATTATTGCTGAAGATTTTTTGAGATCTATTTGTGAAATACGATTTCATTAGAGTCTGTGAGTTTTTATCAAAACCGTGGTACCTCAACTTAGCACAGATAAGCTGGTGATTTATTGTGTCGAAAGCTTTCGAAAAATCCAACAATACAAGAACGCTACACATTCCACGATCCCAAGCGTGAATAATATCGTCAATCACAGTTGTTAAGGCGACAGCTGTACTAAATCCCTTTCTAAAGCCACATTGAAAGTCTGGTAAAATATTATGCAGTGAAATAAAATTATATATCTGATTATAAAGAATTCTTTCAAAAATCTTCGAAATAATTAAAAGTATACTTATAACTCTCAAGTCATTAAAGTTTGAGGGATGTGAAACTTTAGGAAGAGGCTTGCCAATGGCGATTTTCCATTTATCCGGAAAATAATTTAATTCTAAGCAACAATTAATGATGTGCGTTTCGTATTTGTCAATAAATGGACTGCAATAATCCAACATAGATGCCTTAATATCATCAACACCAGAAGCATTGATCTTTATATTTTTTATAATAAAATGTACTTCCTCAATAGAGGTTAAATTAAATGAAAAGTTGTTGCTGTTGTTGTTAAAAAGGTTATCATTATAAAATTTAATTTTATCATCACAATTTGAGATATTCTGCAAAAACGCACCGAAAAAGTTATTAATTTGTTCCGGATCACTTAAATTTTCAGGAATAACTTTATTACTTGTCGAGTAAATATTAAAATTTTTAAGTGCATTCCATGTTTTACGCTGATTCTTTTCCCTGCAAATAGAGTCAAGATATTTTTTCTTTTCTCGCCTAACCATGGAAAGAGTGAAATTCCTTAATTGTTTATAATGTGCCCAGTCATGTGCAGCCCTTGTTCGTTTAAATGATTGTAAAGCAACATCTCTTTGCTTCATAAATAACTTTAAGTTTGCTGTAAGCCATGGGGCTTTAGGCTTCATAACACGAACTTCCTTAATGGGGGCATAAGTATCAAATAATGTTAACAAAAGGTTATTAAATATTTCAATTTTATTATTAATATCATTTTCATATATAATATTGTCCCATGGGCTATTATGGAGATCCTGGGAAAAACTATTAAAATTAAAATTTTGAAAAGATCGAAACCGAACAAATTTAGGACTAATTCTAGCTTTATGAATATTTAAATCACAGAATACCAGTCTATGGTCAGATATTGTATCAGCAGAAATAGTGCCATAATTATTTACAATGTTATTGTCGGTAACAAAGATTGGATCCATAAGCGTAGCTGCACTGCTAGAAATTCGTGTGGGCTCATCAATAATCTGCACCAAGCCGTAAGTTTCAAAGCAAGCAATAAGTGGGTTATCCAGATATAAAAGATTAACATTAAAGTCACCTAGAATAATGGTTTCATTAACAATTGGTCCCACATATGATAAAATATTATCGAAATCATTAACAAAGTTATTAAAATTAGTATTAGGCGGACGGTAGAAAACTCATATCACTCAATCATAAAATATAAAAGAAAAGGGAAAACGTTTATATAAAAGAGAACTGTAGGCGGGGTCTTTGGAGAATACTACTGAATTTAAAAATGTAATTGAGCATCGGTTTTGAGAGATTCAGCACAATATCACCTTTTTGAAAGTGACTTCAAAATCAGGTAAACTATTTCGCAAGACGTCTTCAGAAAAGTTAATATAACAGGAATCAATGCTTTTCTGAAAGGACAGTGTTAGTGACTCATCGGATAATGATTCTTTACACACTTTTCTCTTTACGGCATAAACTTTGGCACTTGATTTAATTTTCAGATTCTTTAGCAATGCTCTTCTCTCCCTGTCCTTCACTGCTGCTTCTTTTTCGTCTTTGACCTATATTGCCGCAACAAAAATAAATGTGCTGACCCAAATGTATTGTGAACTAATACCTTAATAATTGTTGGCGTTTGATAACCCGATATGGTTTTTTAAATGACAATAGTGTCATGGTATGTAAACGACTGGTTGATGGTACTTAAAAGACTTGTCCCTCGGTAGGGGCAAATATGCTTAATGGGGTAAACAAACTTAAAGAAGTTCATCCCTCTTTCTTTCCGTCAGATCCTATCCTTGGACGCATTTCGCCGTATAATGGCTCATCAGTGTGACCAAAAGGAAAGGGACCTCATGTTCTTTCAACACATAATGTGAAGGAACACAATATCTGAAATGTTGTACGTGGCGACATCTCGCGATAATCGAGCGTATCAACCCAACATAACCAACGAGGACTTATTAATAGTAGTCCAACCATGCTGGAATGGAACTCCCTGTTGCCCCATCGAATAGGATAATAGTACGCAGGTGCATATTTTTACTCTAAAATGAAAATGTTTATGAGGTAACGAGTGATTATTAATTATTTTGCTCAAGGGCGGCTGTGACCCAGTATACATAGTGTAGCAGTAGCGCGTAGATTAAATCATAGGGCGAATTTGCAAGAAAGCAGCGTTGTCACGTTGAAAACCTAAAATAATGTTTTTTGACGGTATGTAATATAAAATCCTGAGCTATCTTACTTTGAAAGCCTACTTTATATGCAGGGCCTATTTTTGATTTAGTTGGGCCCAAGGCCCAAGCAGAACTTCGGGCCCCCAATATCTTATATAACTTTCCAATAAGAATTTTTCTGCTTACCTTTGCACCTTCACTTTTTTGTTAAAATTCATGATAAAAAAAATTGTGTAGTTAAAATTTAATTTTCAATTAATTAATTAAAAAATGGCTTTTACTAAAAAAATAAAATAGTTTTATTTCACAACAACATAAATAAGATACAAAATACTAATTATATCTAAGCGGTCCTTACACAAAATTTCCAATTGGAAATTAACATCACAACAAAAAATAAATAAAAAAGCTTTTGCTTCTGAAGAACAACGAACAAACTAAAGAGTTAATAGTAAACAGAAACATCTAATTAATTCTTTTCTTACGTACTTTTATTTCAGAAAACTTATCTATGATACTATTTATTTCTAATTTATTGAGAATATCGCTTTCTACGTTTAGAATTGCCAAAGATGAAACATTTTCTTTATTCAATGAGTTTCTTAAATAGGATTTTACCCGTTTTAACGTAGAAAATGATCTCTCGCCGGATGCGTTACTGATAGGAATAGTTAAATATATTCTCAACAATACCTCAACGTTAGAGAAGGTTGACAAAATATTGTTGTCAATTAAAAATTTTAACATTTCCTGGGGGTCTTTGGAGGAAATATCATTTGATTCACAAAGTGCCTTAAATTGTATAATTTCATCCACTAAATCTTCAGTAGCATCCACATCCATATTGTAATATTTTTTATACTTACATTAAATCTTTCATCTACGGGTTCGAAGAAAAATACACCAAAAGCTTCATTTACACAATCATAAGCTTGCATTCTCATTTTTAATTCAGAAATTAATTTGTCACATATAGGAAAAATGTATTTATTTTAAAGTTCTTAGCACCGCTTAAAGTAATGTCTTCTGCAGGTCCTTCATCAAAACACTGTTTCCTTTTACGAACTCTTGAAATCTCATCCTTGTAAACAATATTATTAAGCTGAATTTTTTTGGCTTCCTCTTGAATTTTATCAAACTGTTCTCTAAAAGTCTTGAGAAATTCAATCAATCCGTTATATAGTGTACAAGCCGCAGTTAGATTGGCTTGATTATCTTGTAGAGATTTACTGGTGGAGTTTATTCTGTATAGGATTCTTTTCCAAATTGCTGTCATCAAGGCAAATTCAAATGTATTCAATTTATGAAGTAAATCTCCAGCCTCTGTTCTGGTGGACTTCTTTTGGTTTGCATCGTCATTTAGCTCTATTAACGCTGTTTTTATTTCACTAAACCCAAGCGCAACAGATTTGATAGCATCAGCTCGTGCCGACCATCTTGTATTACATATTTTCTTAACTAATGGTAATTTTCTTAACTAATGGTAATTTAGTTTTTAAAAAGCGACACTTAAAGCACCGGTTCCCGTCAGATCACCGAAGTTAAACAGTGTCGAGCGCGGTTAGTACTTGAATGGGTGACCGCTTGGGAAACACCGCGTGCTCTTGTCTTAGGGAAGAGTGTAAAGTGAATCGACATCAAAACCATCCTATTCACGCCGGACAGGCCGGATGAGATCGGATATCTCGTAGGATGAAGGTGCCGTTTCACACTCCCCAGTCGGTAGACCGCACGATTAAAAAACCGTACGGTGGATACGGTTTATAATTATATTTTTTTATCCTTTTTCGGGGGGTTCAGCGGGCCCCACAATCCACCGGGCCCAAGGCCCGGGCCTTATGTGCCTTATGGTAAAATAGGCCCTGTTTATATGGCCGCCTCCTACTTCTAAACACCTTCTGATGTTTCTTCTTACCCTCAGAGACACATTAACCAATACGTTTGGAGAATTATTAATTTCGGCAATTTTTTCTGAAATCCTTTGTTTAAGATCATTTATATCCTCAATTGGTGTTCGATAAATGGAGTTTTTTATAAAAGGCCACAAGAAGAAATCGCAGGGTGTTAAATCGCAGGAACGAGGTGGCCATATTTGTTGCGTATTTTGGCTTATAACTCTGTTTTCAAAAAATTCACTTAAAAAAATTTAAATTTTCTCTGGTTACATGAGGTGTAGCGCCATCTTGTTGGAAGTAACCTTCCCGCAATTCATCATCGTGAAGCTCATTAATAAATGTTGTCAGAATTTCGATCCGATATCTCTCAGCTGTAATTGTGCCATCAAAGTAAATTGGGCCTACTATTCTTCTAGAACTAATTGCTGCCCACACACCAACTTTTTGAGGATGAAGAGGTCTTTCTACAAAAACATGCGGATTTTGCGTATTCCACATTCGTATATTTTGTGAATTAACATAGCCTGATAAATAAAAATAAGCCTCATCGGTAAGAAATGTTTTTTCAAAAGCATCACTATTTTCTTCTTGAAAATTGTTTAAAAACCATTCACAAAAATTAAGTCTTTGGGGAACGTCATTGGGAAGGAGTTCATGAATAGCCGTAACACGGTAAGGGTATAGATGCAGATCCTTTTTCAAAAGTGTTTGACATGTACTGTGGCATAAATCCGTTTGCTGAATTTGTTGAGATAAATGCCTAATAGAAGTTGAAGGATTATTTTCCATAATTTGTCGCGTTTCTTCAATAACCTCATTCGATCGTTTCGTTGGTCTTCCAGCCCCTTTTTTATGTTGAACAGAACCAGTCTGACGAAATTTATCAATTAGGTATTGTGACCCAGTACGAAAATTATGAAAGGTCACCGCAACATCAGGAAACTCGGTTCGAAATTCATCAAAGCAGTCATGCATAGAGTAATTCCACACACCGCCTATTTTGTTTCCATTTCTAAAAAAACTTTCAACAATAAAAATTTTTTGTGCTTCACTAAACATTTTTACTGTAGAACTTTTAATCCGGCAACAAAGCTTCACCAAAACTTGATACGCTGAAAAATAAAAAAAAAATAAAAAATAAAATCATATCCTGCAAATAGCACTTTATAATAGTCAAAAGACGACTCCCCGGAGAAATATTAGTTAAAGCAATAGTAACCTACCTTCAAATAACTGCAAAAATTACAAAATGTCTCCAATTTTTAAACTTTACAAATACACAAATTCAAATAAGACGTAAATGTCATAAAACAATCATGTCATCTTATCTACGCAGTACGGCCATGATGCTTTTAAAATGCATGGCCTCCCTTGAGCAAAATAATTAAAAATCACTCGTTATATAAATCAATCATAAAATATAATACAAAAGGGAAAACGTTAATCTAAAAGAGAACTGTAGGTGAGGTCTTTGGGGAATACTACTGAATTTAAAAATCTAATTGAGCTTCGGTTTTGAGAGGCTTAGCACAATATAATCGTTTTGAAAAATGACTACAAAATCAGGTAAACTATTTCGCAAGACGTCTTCAGAAAAGTTGATATACCAGGAATCAATGCTTTCCTGAAAGGACAGTGTTAGTGACTTATTAGATAATGATTCTTCACACACTTTTCTCCTTACGACATGAACTTTGGCACTAGGTTTAATTTTCAGACTCTTCAGCAATGCTCTTCCTCCTTGTCTTTCACTGCTGCCTCTTTTTCGTCTTTGACCTATATTGCCTTAACAAAAATGTGTGTGCTCACCGAGCTGTATTGTGAACCAATATCTTAATAATTGTTGACGTTTGATAATCCGATATGGTTTTTTAAATGTCAATAGTATCATGGTATGTAAAAGACTGGTTAATGGTACTTAAAAGACTTGTCCCCCGGTAGGGGCAAATATACTGAATCGGGTAAACAAACTTAAAGAAGTTCGTCCCTTTTCCTTTCCGTCAGATGCGTTTCGTCGTATAATGGCTCATCAAGGCGACAAAAAGGAAAGGGACCTCATGTACTTTCAACACATAACGTAAAGGAACATAAAATCTGAAATGTCCATCCTGTATAACTAAGAGCTGTAAATTTTAACTACTAATCTGTACTTGTAGTAGGTTCCTACTACTTATATACTAGTTTTTAGTTAATAAGTTTCATTTTAAGATTTTTGGTTTCGAAATTAGGTATGTAGGTAGTTTTTTCTAAAAATATGTACCTACAAAATAACTTAGTTTAACTTAATTACTTTTTGATTTTCGAAAATGAAAGTTGCTAGAAGTTGAGATTTTTTCTGTTACTCGTTAGCGGCCAATAACTATTAGTCGTCTGGTCAATGACCATGTGCGAGTGGCCAATAACTAAAACTTTAGCCTTCTTTTCTTAATGTTGTTTACAGAGTCCTTAAGTGGCCAATAACTGTCGGGTTTATCCTATATCCTAATTTAACCATTTGCAAAACATGGCGAGCATCGTTCCACATATCGTAGTAGTTTTTATTTTCTTTTGGCCACGGATAAAAATAAAATCTTAACCATTATTTTCCTATAAGTTTTAATTAAATGTATTTTTTAGATCCATGGACAAAAGACTGGTTTATGGTAGGAAGCCTGGGAAAACTCTCGATTCTTCTGATAGGATACGTATATTGCTGTACAAAAATTGGTCCTTGGATAATGAAGGCTAGAAAACCCTACAATTTAGCCCGGACTATTCAGCTGTACAATATTTTTCAAGTGTTAGCCAATATTTGGTTAGTATGGGAGGTAAGAACTCAAGAACATAAAGTTTTAGCTAACTAAAATAAATTATTTTCGTCTTTTTTGTAGGGCTTTAAAGTTGGTTGGTTTACAACAGTGAGTTTTACTTGTGAACCAGTGGACTATTCTGGCTCAGAAACAGCTTTAAGGGTAAGTGACTAGTTAAACCTGCTCACAAAACACTAGGACTTTAAAGTCTGTGTAAGAATATAAGATACCAATACTGAAAAGGGGAAGTCCGAAGGAGTTTGATGGTTACAGACCGATCAGCCTTCTTCCGGGTTTCTCAAAACTGTTGAGAGGTGGTCACTTTATAGAGGCCGTCGCAAACAGAGGTTTTACTGTATAAATAAATATGCTTTGCATGCGAATATCATTTCTGCCAATCTGGCGATTACTAAGAGGTATACAATAGAATACCTGCTTAAGTTTGATTAGCTTGATTTTTAATAATGCATATTTTTGGCAGTTGTAACAGAAATCCACTTCGCTTCCATTTAGGAAAAATATCTCAGTAAATCGAACATATTTGAATAACACATATCTATTTTTTGTAGATGAGAAGAGCTGTCTGGGTATATTACATGGTCAAATTGACGGATCTTTTAGATACAGTATTTTTTGTATTAAGGAAGAAATACAACCAAGTGACATTCCTCCACATTTACCATCACACTTTAATGCCAATATGTTCCTACATTGGAGTTACTTTCGTGCCAGGTAATAATCTAGGTATCTGGATATCGGACAAATGTAGATAAATAAATTATTTAAACTTATTGGTGTAGTTTAGGGCCTCTTGGGTTGGTTAGTTGAAACCCCAGTCTCGCTTACCGTGCACTATGTTGGTGTTCCGTACGTCATGACTGGTCGAACCAGAATGTTATGGAGGCTTGTTTTTGTACATTTGTTTATTCTGATACACCTGTTTATTAAATAGTAACTTTAATTTAGTAGCTTGTTTACTTCCTTAATTCTGCCATTGAGAGAATCAGTTTTGGGATTTCAGGTTTTAGATTAATGAGTTGCATTGGGCCAGTGTCGTCAAACAATTGGGTTTCAATGGTATTTTGTTTTTAAAAATGTTTTATTGGTTCTTTGTGTATAAGAAGAAATGATTAAACATGGATTTTACATTATTTACATTATCAATGAAATTAGTTTATTTAAAATTCTAGAAAAAAATGCTATATTTTGCTTTATTGATTGATAGTATTGTTATTAATTTCTAAAATGTAATCGATTAATTTTAAAAATTAAAAATGCTCTTTTCAAAAAGAAATTTACTACTTGCAACTTATATTTACATTTATTTCCTACTTTCAGGTGGACACGGATCCCTCTTAGGTCTAATCAATGCTTTCATTCACATTATTCTTTATTCATACTATTTTCTTGCTTCCCTTGGCCCAGAGGTTCAAAAATACTTATGGTGGAAAAAATATGTCACTAAATTGCAATTGGTGAGTAGAAACAAGAAAAGGTAGAAATAAATTTCATATAATAAAACAACATTTTTGTTAGGGTTATAAAAACTTTAGAAACGTAACTTGCAGTTGCACGTAATTTCCCTAACAGTGAAGCGTGGTATTATTTTACTTTGATTGCCGCCCTATCATTGAGAATTAAATCTGATTCAGTTGATAAGGGCAAAGATGAAAGGCTATGTAGTAAGAACTACCACTACATTTAAAATAAAAGATGGACTTGTGTTATTGAAATATTAATTATCACGAGCAAAAATTGGCAAGAATTTTTTTTATTGGGCATTGGGCTAAAAGTCATTCAGCCAGTCGCACACTGAACTTTTTAATTTTTTGTATAGATAAGAGGTAACACATATACTCTTTGCAAGTATGACGTCATACCCTTTAAGTAACGTCGGTTATCGGCAGTGCTGCCAGCTTGTAACCAAAATAACCGAGTGAGGGAATAACTGTTATTTTTTTTTCATAAAAGCAATTTACGAAAATTAACCTCGAAATTAACACAAATATATTTACTTTATTTTTAATATCGCCCAGGATGACAATATACAGTGTCACCATTAAACTACGCACTATATTATGAAACTTTTTATTATTAATGAGGTTAGTTCAAAATAAATAAGAACAATCGTTTTTGCTTTAAATTAGGGTAAAAATTATATATTCAATTGTCGCCATCTGTCATTTGGTATCTGTTAAAAATGACATTTTTGTCAAAAAATGCTGAGAAATGGCATTGTTTAACCGAATTTCAAAAAATGTTAGAAGAAAAAGTTGTTTCTAGTATAATTTTAGGTCTATGTACAAAGTTTCAGATATTTGGCGCAAAGTAGAATTTTTTGCCATTGTTTCGAATTAACATGTTTTTTTTATAATGTAAGTTGACTTAATGGATATTGAACCATTTGCTTATACCATACTCAATAGTTTATTCAATTTGTATGCTTATTTTTTTACTAGAATGCCATTTTTTTTTCGGAATATAAAATTAGAGGCAAAAAAATTTGACACGGGTGGTGCAAAGTTATCATAATTTAACAATTTTAACAGATAGACATCAGATGTTCCATTTTTTCTGATAGTAAATACACGTATAAAGTTAAAAACACTTATAATAAAATTCGCAGATATCAGATTAGTTCACAATTTCAAGGCATTTTCTTGTTATCCACAATAAAATATCGAGGTAATTTCGAATTTTATAAGTAAAGTATGGAAAAAAAAGGAATTAGAGTGCCGAATAAATAAAAGAAATGTCATAAGTTGGAATATTTTCGCAAGTTATGGTTTTCACTGTTATCACCAATGTTGTCCAATCAAGAAAAATAGAACTTGTCTTAATTTGTGGAGAAAATATGCCTCACCGGCAAGTATCTGACAAAATTTGAATGAGAGGCGTTCAGAAAGAAATTTGCAGCGTAGCACCGTTTTAAGAATAATGTCAAAGTTTAGAGAAACTGGATCTGTTCAAAATAATTTTAAAAAACCTCACGCTGCAAGTAAATACGATGAAGAAGCGCAATTTGATGTTTGATTAAGTGTTATTGACCACAGTCAAACTAGTATAACCATGACTTGAAGAAGTAGTCCATTACAGTGGAGTTGATATAATCAAAAAAAACAACGGCAGTCTACCTCCACAATATGTTAAAAATTAAATATTTTTTAATTAATTAAAAAAAAATTAAAAAGTTCATATTATTTGATAGTATAACCAAGATAAGTGATTCAACAGGGTACAAAAGGGAAAGTGTTAGAAAAATTCTTCAGAAAAATCGATTTTGGTCATATTAACCTAAGTTTATAAACACATTGGAAGAACGCGATTTTGATATCCGTCTAGATTTTTCGTTTTGGTATCAGGGCCAATACGAGAAGAATATTTTTTTTCCATACAAGATCTTATGGGCAGATGAAGCGACTTTCTCTTCGAATGGTACCGTTAGCTCATAAAATTGTCGATGGTGGTCCCAAGAACATCCCAACTTCACCATTGAATGTCTCGACCAGTATCATTTTAAAACCAATGTATGGTGTGGGATTCTGAAAGTTGATATCCGTCTAGATTTTTCGTTTTGGTATCAGGGCCAATACGAGGAGAATATTTTTTTTCCATACAAGATCTTATGGGCAGATGAAGCGACTTTCTCTTCGAATGGTACCGTGAGCTCATAAAATTGTCGATGGTGGTCCCAAGAACATCCCAACTTCACAATTGAATGTCTCGACCAGTATCATTTTAAAACCAATGTATGGTGTGGGATTCTGAAAAATCAGTTTATTGGACCATACTTCTTTAGAGTAAACTTAACTGGTGTAAGGTACCTGATTTTTCTTGATAATGAGATTGCCGAAGTTTTGAATAACATGCCCTTACACAATATACATAACTTATGATATCAGCCTGATGGTGCACCCATACATCAAACTGTAGCAGTGAAAGAACGCATAAACCAATTATTTCAAAACAGAGTTACAGGGCGTGATAGAGAATGCTACTGGTCACCCAGATCGCCTGACATAACACCACTAGACTTTTTCCTGTGGTGTTATCTTAAACAGAAAGTTTATAAGAATCGACCGTTTAGAAATATCGAGCATTTGGAACAAACGATTAGACAGTACTGTGCCGATATAAAACCAAGTTTTTTACAACTGTTTGTATAGAGCGAGAAGGACGTCACACTGAAATGTGAAATTTTCTGTTACTTTGAATAATAATGTTAGTTATATTAAATCATATTATTTAGTATAAAATAATTTTTTTTTCAAATATTTAGATGTATTTGTCGTTTGAAAAATGGAACATCTAACGTCTGTCTGTTAAAATTGTTAAATTATGATAACTTTGCACCACCCGTGTCAAATTTTTTTGCCTCTAATTTTATATTTCGAGAAAAAAATGGCATTCTAGTAAAAAAAATTAGCATTCAAACTAAATAATATATTAAGTATGATATAAGCAAATAGTTTAATATCCATTAAGTCAACTTACATTATAAAAAAAAACATGTTAATTCGAAAAAATGGCAAAAAATTCAACTTTGCGCTAGACATTTGAAACTTTGTATATAGGCCTAAAATTATTCTAGAAACAACTTTTTCTAATAACATTTTTTGAAATTCGGTTAAACAATGCCCTTTCTCAGCATTTTTTTACAAAAAAACAATGCCATTTTTCAGCTTTTTTTGACAGATACCCAATGACAGATGGTGACAATTGAATATATAATTTTTAGTCTAATTTGAAGCAAAAACGATTGCCCCTATCTAATTTGAACTAACCTCACTAATAATAAAAGTTCCATATGGTGCGGAGTTTAATGGTGACAATGTGTATGTATCTGCTTTGGCCATTAATCTATTTTATTATTCCGTATTTTTATAAAAGTAGGCGAGGCAAACATATACCTAAAATTACACGTAGGCAGTCCTTATTTGAACATTCTAATATTTTTAACTTTTGGGTTTCAATATTAGAATAATAAAAATAATAATACAAAGATGGATCATCCATCAATCATCCTCAAAATCACTGGAATCACTCGTTTTATTTACTTCAATAAAAATGGGTTGGATGTTCAGCCCATCTAATTAATGTTCTCTTTCATATCATAACAAATATTAGTAGGCTAAATTTATCATAAAATCATTAGAGATTTTTTTAGAAAACGAAAACTTTAAACCAATGATATCTAAAAATAATGTTTAGGTGGTAAGTACCATTTTGTATAACAGTGTCTAAACGATACTTGACGTTTTATTATTTCTTAGTTTCAACGTGTTTTACAGTGTTTAAGAAAAAATAACTATGATTAAGTGGTACTGTATGGAAAATAATTTTACAAAGAGATTTTTCTAAATAACTTTAAATGAGCTCATTAATAAATATTAAAATTTGCTGTGCTAGGCCATCATATAGGGACCTTCAAAGAGTCTAATACAGTTTTTACGTAAAACTAATAGGGCAGCCAATATTTGAGGGTAGCAAAATTTATATTGGATTTACTATGGCTACTCTGGTGGTGCACTATAGATAGAAACCAAGAAAATGGTGGTAATAAATTGGTGATATATCTTTATGCGGTGACGATAGTGCTATTGCCCCCAATAAATATTAATAATTCACTACGTAAGCAAACACATTTATAATGTTTGCCCAAAATTGGCGAAGCGTTTTGATTTAATTTAAACGACTGTTGACTTCTAACCCCGCCTTATGAAATATAAAATATCGATAACAAAAGATGCTAATACATAATATGTTTATTTTTAAGGTTCAGTTTGCCATTATTCTTGTCCATAACGCTCAAGCTATACCACGAGACTGCTCCTACCCTAAAGTCTTTAATATTCTCCTGACAGTGCAAGCAGGCTATTTCATATATCTCTTTGGATCTTTCTACGTCAGGGCTTACATTGAAAAAAAGCCACAAAGGACAATAATCAAGGATGAAAAGTTGAAAGTAGAGGAAAATGGTAACACCATTGTTGCAAATGGTACCCTTCAAAATGGATGTGTTGCTAATGGTGCATGTAATGGACACGTTAACCATGGAAAACTAAATGGATATATTTCAAACGGTTATATTAATGGTAGTATTGGCATTGAAAAATCAAAAACGAGCTAGGAGATAAACTTTCTTTATATTGTATTATGGTGATCGTAAAATTTGGGAGGCTGAATCAAAGCCCTCCCTAAATCCTAAAAAGTAGTTAATTTTGCCGTTTGTTTTGAGCTTAAGTGATATGTAAGTTTCGGCTAGTTGTCAATTTTCTGCTGTGATTGTTTATTTTATTGAATAAAAATGGTATGCATGTATATAACAGTGTTAAAATGACTTTGGTCTAAATACAACTAAAACCGAGTTTGAGCCAAACATTTTATACATACCCACACTTTTTGCACTTTTTTTATTTATTTTTCGTGCGAATTTAAGTATGGACATTGTTTTCTTGCGTTAAATTTTTCATAACATATTATGTACTCTTAATAATAGGCTCTGCTTAATACAATACACACAGGCCTTTCATTTCAAAGCGAACCACCCTTAATATCTCTTGATTTTAAGAGAAACAAGATTGACATGAAACACGTGAATTTTAGTATTGACCTCCAAACCTCCAGCCAACCTTACTTCAAAATATATAATGGCACTACCTATCGAGTGAGACATCGTTGCAACGGGCATTAAATTGCCTCTCCAATCGTGCTAAGAAAAGTGAAATTGTGTAAGCGGTTTGCGAGTTAGGTCGAGAAGATGTGTATTTAAACAATAAAAATTAATTTGGCATAATTGCCTTTCCATTTTGAAAGTATTAAATTCTTCAAATTGCAGAATATTATTATAACCATAATTAAGTAATATTAACGAATTTCTTTATAAGCCACAGGAATTAGACAAATCTGTATTAGAAAAGTAAAAAAACCACAAACACATTATGTTTGTCTATAAACTATGTATTTGACGGGTAAATACGCAATTGTGAATATTTGACTGATGTTTCACTCTGTCATTTAAAGGTAGTTTAAAATTCGAAAAGTAAGCAGGTGCATTATCAAACAAACCTTGCTCAATATTTATTGAGCAAGAGAGGAATTTTAATATAGTCCCTATTATTGTCTTGCCAATAACGGCGCACATTTTGAATACTTAATAAAAAAATTTGTTGAAACTAAATAAATTAGTTGCATTACTATAACATTTTTCTACCTAACTCGCAAACCGATTACCCGATTTTACTTTTCTTGACACGATTGGATAGGCAATTTAATGCCCGTTGCAACGATATGTCACTCGACGACAAGTTTTGCAATTTGACATTTTAAAGTGAGGTTGAATGGTGGTCAATAGTAAAATTCTATCAAATGTGTTATTAAACTTCCCCCTCGATATTAGAATAATTGACATGTTTGTTGTCAAATTCTATTTCCCTTAAAATCAAGAGATAGTTAGGGTTGTTCGCTTTAAAATGAAAGCCCTGTATTATTGAGATTATTACAGTTGGTGCAGCTGAGTTGATATAAATTTAACGCTCTCCCAGTATATTTTCTATTAGGGTAAACCTGCGAGAGATGACCTTATTTATTTCATGTAGCTGCCGATCAAAAACTGTTGACACATATCATCATATTCCATACAATTTTCATATGCCCAGTGCTTACAAATCTTGCATTGTATCCATTCTTCTAAATGTTGTGTCTTGTAATAATTTCCTCCACATCCAACGCAATTATTTCAAACATCTTTTGGATCATCCTCTTCTGCATCTTAACTGCATCCCAAATTAAGTTCCGCGTCAACATCGCTATCTGAGGTAGACTCTTTATTTTCTATGGCTTTCCTTTCCGAACTATAAACTTTCCTTTTATTCAATTCTTCTTTTCGGTCTTTTCCGTCGTGTTAAATGTATTATTTTCTATGTTTGCCTTTTCCTTTTCTTTTATGTTTCGCTTTTCTATGTGGTCCTTGTACGTCAGAATTGCACATATTTGTTTGGCCCGTTTACGTGCATCCATTTTCCTAATAGGTACCGGTGATATTGCCTTTAACATTTTTGATGGTGTAGGATCATCATTTTTAGTATCTCTGAAAGTACTTGGAATAGCATCTGGTGTCACAAGATGAAGTTCTTGGAAACTAATTGGTGATCTTGCTGGAACAGGCGGTTGCACTTTTTCATGAGGATTAGATTCCTTTGCGAAAGCATATTCCGGTATGACTCCCGGGTTAAATGGTACAAGACCAGTAGCTTTAAAGGCAGAAATGGCATTTTCGGAAGTAGCTGCTTTTACCCAGGTCTGACTAAATAATGTACGAAACTGTAACCGCGTAATTCGCCTGGTAAGATTTTGCTTCATCCAATGCCTACAAGTCTTATAGAAATTACCCTTCAGGGATTTGAATACGGCTCTGTCTAAAGCTTGTAGATAGTGGGAGGTATGACTAGGCATTGATACCACAAAAATATTATTTTGAACGGCAAATTTTAGCATTTCAACCGAGTTAGAATGGCCATCAAGAAACAACAAAACTTTTCCTATAGGTTTTCGTGGCAGAAAGTGTGTTGTCAGCCATTTTAAGAAGATATCACTTGTTATATAAGCCGACTTTTGAGACATAAAGAGAACCTGGAGGCATTCCATCCTCGATTTCTGGCTTTTTATTCTTTCCTTTTATGATGCAGGCTGGAGGCAAGCATGTTTTCTCTGCATTACAACAAGCTATAACGGTAATTGTCTCTTCTTTTTCAGTTGATGTGACCATATATATGGTTTCGGATCCTTTTTTAACTAAGACATGACCGGAACGGTTGTTTAGCTGGAGGCCTGTCTTATCCATATTGAACACATTTGGTTTACCAAATAGACCATTTTCATCTAGAACTTTCTCTAAGAGAATGAAGTAAGTATTCACCTCTTGTTTGTTCATAGCTTCAGTCCTAGCTTGAGAAACGCCTTCAGATTTTCATAGTATTATGTGAGGATTTCTGTTGAGAAACAACTGCAGCCAATCGTATCCAGCCTTTTCTTTCATTTTATTAAACTTGGGATTAATTGTAAGTTGTTCCGCAAATTGAAATGCAATCAATGCACCTCACATCATCAATGGTTAATAGAAAACCATGTTCCTGCATAATTTTAATGTGGTTAACAAGTTTTATCTCATTTTGCTGTCCAAAAGCAGATGAGGGTCCCATAGGACCTTTTTTGTAATTATTATTTTTAACACGTCGTTCAAGTGTCTTCCGTGGAACTCCAAACATTTTAGAGGCTTCATATACTGAAGTATTGCCATGTTTATTGTGGCATCTCTTTATACCTCTTCTGTCCAGTTACACCGAGCTTGGATTGCCTTTCTTTTGTATTTATTTGGCATCTGAACGATAAACAAAATATGTACACTCAAACATCAGCAAACAAGTTAATAGCATTCTATAAGTATGGCCATCTCTCCCAAGTGTCCGGGTAAGATGGCCACATCCACTATATATTATTTTCTAGCAGCTATGATAGTCTATAGTTTCTAGGTTAAAAAATACATAAGCAACCAAACGTTGAAAATAAGTGCACAACAACCAAAATATATGACTTGTTACATGCCACAAGCAAAGACAAGTGACTAGTTAAAAAAATTTCAAGATGCTTTAATTAAAAAAGGGAAATATCCTACCTTTTCTGATATTGCCACTGCCAAAAACATGTATAGAATAACCTTCGATGGTAATATTGAAGAGCAGTAAACACGCAGGGTTGCCGATATGTTTTTTTTTCTGATAAAATTACGCAGTGGCTATCTCTCCCGTACGGGCAACTCCTCCCGAATTGTCCTAAATTTTCCAGTACAAAGACGGGGGGGGGGGTCAAGGTCGTCTTTGGTAGGTTTACTCTAAAGGAAATTTGTCATTTGATTGACGCCAGACTCGCACAAAAACAAAGGTGATTCTATATTACGAGTTATCGAGTAAATACGATTCGTGTTACTCGATAGCTTCCGAGTTCTTGTTTTTACTAGTATTCGTTATTATTTACACTTAACCTAAAATTATAGCACAACAAATGGCATCGGTTAATCGTTTCTGTTCATTGTTGATGTCTAAAATTTATTTTTAATTATTAATAGCATATAATAGGTATGCTTCTTTAAATTAGGGACCGTCTGTTTGTAGTAGATAATGAAAGAAGACATTTGAATTTGGAACGTCAATGACGAGAGCTTAGAAATAGCAGCGATGCTTTTTCCTTACTAAAACAGCACTTTAACAAAAACAACCCAAATGGAGAAAAGAAAAATAAATTCCTCTTCTTTCATGGGTTCTATCATGTTATTAATTTATTAAACGATAGATAGATAGATACATATGTTTATTTGTACTTAAATTTAGATTGAACCCGCAATGGCACCTTATTATATAATTTTTTTTCTATATACGAAGGATTTTTTTCGAATTTTTTTAAATTATGCTTATCTAAAACCAACGCTCTTGTGTTTCGGGTATTATAAGAATGAAAATCTGCATTGGTATTAAAATCACTTAAATTCTGTTTTATATACAACAGAGTCTTGTAGATATATAAGGAGGGGAAGGATAAAATTTTCTTTTCTATGAAAACTGGCTTACAGCTACTTATAGTGTTAAGTTTAAAAATAAGTCTTATAATTCTCTTTTGATTGGTTAAAATGCATTGGCAATTTGTAGCATTTCCCCAAAGCATCACATTATAACTTAAATGAGAATATATTAATGAATGATGGTAACCAATGCAGGCTCATCCACACACAGGTCTCTCAGAAATCTGACAATAAATCTTGCGATATTTTTAATGAAATAGCATTTTTGTCCTAAACTAAGCGGCAACTTAAAAATTTCAATATACTTCTTAGGTCAGATATTAAATAGAGATTACCAAAAATGGTCACTATATTAAAAGCGATTAAATTTTTGTTCACACTTAACCGCTCCATTTGATAAGCAGTCTAATCGTTTAATGTTTGATAAAAAGAAAATATTCCATTTCTAACTGCCTAATTGGTTTCAACCAGAACCATACGCTTAAAACACACACATTCTGTTATTAAGAAAATTAACAAAAACAAAATTAAAATCGAAATTCCCACACCCTGTAGTTTAGGAACTAGACATTTTCGCAACTATGTTAATATAAAGTTTTATTTTATAAAAAACCCTGACGAATAGCTAATTGAAATATTTTAGATTACTTGGAAATCACCCTTTATAGTATGATCAATCGTGGGTCGATTAGAAATAACAATGTCCTATTTAAGCCTCGCAATTTAAAAATAAATAATATTTTTTTTTTCAAATCGAATATTAATGTCAATACGAAAACTAATACCATTTTACATTAAGTAATTCGATCCGACTACAACTCGTCCTCGATAGCGTAATATATGAGAATATCAAATAGGTGCCGCCCATTCGATGCGCCGTGATTACAGACAAAATTTGTAATATTCATCGAGACTTTCATAGAGTCAAGAACGGTATAGTTGGATCGTACTATTAGTTAGAGCCGCGGCGACAAAAATGCCTTGGAACTCCCAAACGGATGAGAAGCATATTCTTGTATAGTTCGAGTGTCGTTCTCGAAATCCGTGTGGTCGAGTGAGATCTGGCGCTCGGCGGTGAGCGGCAATAATATTTTTTCCAAATTTTGACCAGCGGTTTAAAAAAACATTTCCCAAACGGATGAAAATTACTGGAGGGCATCTAGGCAACCCCCCAATTACCGGAATAGCTATTTACCTAACAAGTGCGGAAAATGAATTTTTTCGCATGAGTCTGCCGTTCACCGACGCGTAGCGGAGTTCGGTGAAGCAGCCGAGTGCAGGAAAAACATTTTCCGCAAGTCTCAGGTACAATAGTTTTTCTACAGACGTGGGGAAATAAGTAACACATATTTCAAAGAAATTTAATAATTTTTAATTAACTATAATTATCACATACACATGTAACAGTAACTAATTCTGAGGAAAAAAGTAATAACTACATTAAGTTATACGAAACTGTTAAAAATAGCTATAACTATCTATAACTAGCTATAACTATAGCTATAACCTAACAAGTGCGGAAAATGATTCATTTTCCGCACTAGTGTGGAAAAATCAATTTTCCGCACTGATATCCGTGCGGAAAATTGGGTTTTCCACACGTCTGTATAAAAAAATATTTTCAATCGATTTGATCTTTGCAAAGAGCTCTTCCAGGAGCTCAAAAAAAAAATTGAAAAAGGGGGGGAAAAAAATTTGCTCATTTAACCTTAGAATTGGGCAGGGAGCTAGAGTTCGTGTCTGAGAATATGTAAAAAAAATTTTTTTGTTCCATGTGTCGCCATCGCTTTATAGTTTTTCAAAATTTAAATGGGCAAAATTTGCACACAGGTTCTTTGACACCTACAGAACATCGAAAAATTATTTTCATCCAAATTTATTGCGGCCAAGACTAGATCTTCCAGAACATGCATGAAAATTTTTACTTACCATTGAATAGTCACTCAACATTTTACCGCCTCTCGGGAGCATTTAATTTTTTTTTTTATATTTTTAAACCAGAGACAAATAAGTTTACGAAACTTCCATCTAATTCTCGCAGAAAATTTACGGAGAACTCCGGGATCAAAATCACGCGTGCTGGCGAGGTTTTTTGTTATTTAGCATAGTTTAGCCATGCAGGCTCATTTTGGATGAAAACTTTTTTTTTTAATAACAAATAATGCATGCGGCTGATTTTTTTTTTTTTTTTGATTTCGGAGTTTGGGTTCATTTAATTGTACTGGAGGTTACGGCAAGGATCAAATCGGATGAAAATATTTTTCCGGTAATTGGGGGGTTGCCTAGATGCCCTCCAGTAATTTTAATCCGTTTGGGAAATGTTTTTTTAAACCGCTGGTAAAAATTTGAAAAAAATATTATAGCCGCTCACCGCCGAGCGCCAGACCCCTATTCGACAACACGGATTTCGAGAACGACACTCAAACTATACAAAAACGTGCTTCTCATCCGTTTGGGAGTTCCAAGGGATTTTTGTCACCGCGGCTCTAACTATATCGACGAAACACAAACACTGATCGTTCGCGTGATCATGCATCGCTTTTCCCCGGAATGCGTTATTTTTCTGGTTTGTGCGCAACCAGCAAAATTTTTATATATCACGCTAGCTTGGACAAGTTCTACCTGTCTAATTTTAGCGAAATACGATAATGTTAGCTATTGTTATTATTTCAATGAATAAACTATAGTTGGTACAATACCCAAAAAGTGTTCTTCTAGAGAATATTTAGGTGGTTGATTTTAATAAAATATTATGTTCCGTATCATACATGTTTGTAGTAGGTCCCTATTTAAACAGTACCAATATAACGTAAGCCACACCCTTTAACTACCTACGTAAAATAATTATACAGGGTTAATAGAAAAATCCAGAATGGCTAATTTGCTTTAAAACCACCCAAGCTAAATCAATAAATTTTATTAAAATTCGGGCGTAGGAAATTTCGGCCCCGGCCAGGTAGCAGCCCGATTTTGACAGGAACTTTCGGCCCCGGGATGGAAGGGTCATGTTTTTATTACAGGCATTTTCGGCCCCAATGGTCTAACGTTATAACATTTTAATTTTTTTATGATCTTTTGTGTTTTGAATCATTTATAAAATGAAAATGCAACTAACCTGAACTAACTCAATTTTTGACCTGCAACTCGGCTAATGCGGTTTTATAGACTTATATTGGTTAAACAGCGCTAACACGGCATCTAATCCACCTTTTTGGTTCCAATTCGCTTTTTTCAAGTTCACCGGGGAATATTATTATTAATTGTTTGCCCCTTTTATAGACTTATATTGGTTAAACAGCGCTAACACGGCATCTAATCCACCTTTTTGGTTCAATTCGCCTTTTTTCAGTACCGAGTCGGAAAAAACCCCTGGTGGGTACTTAAATGATAATGAGCTTACCTGCAATGTTTGGGGCCGAAATTTCTTGCAAGATTACTTGACCTAAAATTTCTAGCAGGTACCTTACCCAATATGGGGCCGAAAGTTCCGCCGCCCTAAAATTCAACCCAAAATTGATTATTGCGACGTAGGCAAGTTTTAAGTTTTTTTCTGTAATTCAAAGTTTTTTTTTTCTAACGTAGCACTACTCTTTTTGTGTTTATTTACGTTTTCCTATTTTTTTCTCTGACATAGTTTTCTGGGGCAAAAAATATCAATTTGCTTAGATGGCTCTAAGATAATTAGAAATATTTCCTTTTAAGATTATAAGACACAATAATATAACAAATTTCCTGATTCTCAGTTAAATTAGTTTAATTCTGGCCAAACGTTTGTAATACAACTTTGCGTTGAAGAAATTTAAAAGAAATAGTAGCTTACTAAATTTTTAAATAAAATTATTAGAGGAGCACGATTTGATTAAGATGTATAATGTGTATAGGATGTCCATTTTTCGATGTAATTGTGGGGTACCTTGATAACTAGTAAGGATAGAGACTTGCGGTTTTTACATAACGACGCTACTTTTTCGTGAAATAAAAGGTGCCGCAAACACAATTGTCATAGCTGTCTTAGATTTTAAGCTACAGACTGTCTTCGAAAATGCTTGCTTTTTTACCACTCCCTATATTTCGGTTATCCTTTAACTTATTAAAAAATTGAAAACTGTTTCTTAGATATTTAGGCAAAGTTCAGTGGCGTACTTACTTTTTTTCTGGGAGTCTTAGTTTTCGAGATTTAAAGCAAACATATGTTTTTTTTTTAGTAGAACTTCCTTATATTTTGCTCTTATTTGATTGGTCTATTTCTAAGCTTTTTAAAAATATCTAATAGTCGATAGTTACTATTACCAATAAACTCACAAAACGAAAAATTTAGAAAATTATCGTAATATAGGTCATGAGACCATTGAAACAAACAAAATAATTTCTCTGACATGTCTATCTGTCAAAATGTGTAGGCAAAAACAACGCTTTTTTAAAATACATGTCATTATTTTACTAGAGTTGAAAAAAATGACGAAAATGTAGTATTATTAAAATTTTGATAAAAACATGTTAAGTTTTATAGTGCTTTATAGAGGGCCATGAAAATAAAGTAAGTAAACTTACAATCTTGTAATTTAAATATCTAACGTATAAGAGTTCTTACTTTCATAGATATCCAAAGAAAAGGCAGCCCAATCAAGTAACATTTTCAAGTTTAAAATTTAATTTAATTAAGAATCGATCATTTATAAAACTAAGACCTAAATGCCCTAAATCATATAATATAATGAAAGAGAATCGGGAAAGGGACGAAATGAACGTTATGACTTTTGTAGGTCTAACAAATTATTAAAAAAATATCATTTGAAACCTTATGCAGTAAAGATTGTGCACAAGATATGGGTCCCCAGTTGTAAATGTCCTAATATTAGTGTATTTTTACATAATACAGTAAAACCTCCCTTTACGGACACCTCACTTAACGGACACTTTCATTGGTGCAAAAAACATTTCTATTGTAAACCTGTATAAAAACACCTCCCAAAAGCGGACACTCTATATAGCGGACGCGGACACTTTCTTAAAAACTTCCCTATCTAAAATACATGTATTTTTACCTCCCTATAACGGACACCCCGTAGAATGTTAAATTGTTTATCTCTATTTATGGTAATTTAAAACGTCTATCGACAACCGACACGGTAATTACTGAATAGACCCTTTTATTAGGTAAGTACCTTTTTTTCTGGGTTTTCCGTTTCTGTAAAATGGATTATACCCCGTAAATGGTGTCATAAACATTAATTATGATCTTACTGCGCTATTCAAAGAAAACATTAGCATAAAGGGCCTTTTTGAAATCCTTGTTTAGTTATTGTTATTCATTTGATATTAAAACTTTGTGTCTTTAAGTCTGAAAATATGTCGTTAAAGAGAAAACGTTTGTCTTTGAAGGAAAAAAATGAAATAATAATGGAAAGTGAAAGTTATGGGGCAAGTATCAGAAAACTAGCTGAAAAGTTCAGTGTGGGAAAAACACAAATTTCGGAAATAATAAAAAACAAGACCGAGCTAAAAAAGCTGTTTGCAGAAGGCGGAAATGAAGAGCAAAAACGGAAGTTTCCCAAGACTAGTGCATTAGCAGTTGATGAGGTAGTTTTTAACTAGTTTGTAAAGCAAGAAACAAAAACATTCCAATATCTGGGCCTGTAATAAAACAAAAAGCTTCTGAGGTCGCAGAAAATCTGAAAATTGAAAATTTTAAGGCTTCAAATGGCTGGTTGGAAAAATTTTGTCAAAGACACACGATAACGTTTAAAACTATCTGTGGTGAATCAGCTGACGTAAATTTGGAAGATGTAAAAGCCTGGAAATTAAAACTTCCAATAATTCTTAAAACATTTGCACCAAAAGACATTTACAATGCCGACGAAACAGGTCTCGATTATGCTGCCATGACAAACAAAACTTTTGCAGAAAAAAGCGACAAATGTCTAGGAAGAAAGGTCCCAAAACAGAGATTAATCATCTTATTCTGTGCAAATATGGAGGGAGAAAAAGAAGAACCCCTTATAATTGGTAAAAGTAAAAACCCAAGATGTTTTAAAGGATCTAATGTTGAGAAATTACCTTTGAAGTGGACATCCAATAAAAAAGCCTGGATGAACACAGACATTATGACAACTTGGTTGCAAGAATTCGACAAAAAAATGAAGAAACAAAACAGAAATGTGATTCTATTTTTACTTCACATCCAAAGATAACATTAAAAAATGTTCAGATTATTTTTCTGCCTTCGAATACAACATCCCACTGTCAGCCGCTTGATCAGGGCATAATCCAAAATTTTAAACTATTTTATAGACATTACTTAGTTAGGAGAATTTTGTCATTTTCCGAGAACGAAAATTATTTTAAAGATGCTGAAAAAAGCATAAATTTAACCAGTGCCTTAGTTTGGATTGCTGCTGCTTGGAAAAAGGTTTCACCCAACACAATTAAAAAATGTTTTTCAAAAGCTGGATTTATGAAAAATAGTTTGGGATATGACGTTGATGAAAAAGATGATATCCCACTTGCCTAGTTATTTCCATCCATAAAAGAAACATTTGTTAATCTTAAGCAATATTCCTTGGTTGACCATATTGCTTTTACTGAGAATCCTGGCATCACCATACCAGAGATTATTGATGAACTAATGCCTGACAGTGACGATGAGAGTATTAGCTTAAATGTGGACGATAATGATATTGAAGACACTGAAGAACTGAAAGAAACTGAAGAACCAAAAACGACCATAAAAAATATGAATGAACTATGTGCAAAGTTAAGAGAGGCTCAACAATTTTTGTTAAATTATGATAGTGCTGACATGGCCTTAGAAATTTCCAATGTTTTGTTAAAGTGTGAGTCCGAAGTTTTAAAATCGAAACTTAAGAATATGAAGCAAGCTTCGATTGTGATGTATTTTAAAAAGCTGTAGTATATTTTAAATTAAGTGTAGTCTGCTGTTATTGTACCATGTGTACTTTAAAATGTATTTTGTATTTCTAGATATGTAAACAAAAAAAGCACAAAAAAATGTATTAGTATATTATTTAGTATTAATATAGAGTTTATATAATATGCAAATAAATTTTCCCAATAGCGGACACCTCTCTATTGGGGACACTTTTCGAGATTTTTCTGGTGTCCGCTATAGAGAGGTTTTACTGTATTTATTTTAGCAGTAATAATACTTTCTTTTGTTTGTTTTACTGATTTCATAGCCTCCTACGGCTCCAAGCTTAAAAATAGCCCTGTCAAATGAGAGAATAATATACAGGGTGTCCCATTTAAAAAATCATATGTTTGCTTTAAATCTCAAAAAGTAAGACTTCCAGAAAACGAGTAAGTACTCCACTGAATTCTGCTTAAAAACTGTCTTAGAAACAATTTTCAATTTTTTGATAAGTTAAAGTATAACCAAAATACAGGGGTGGTCAAAAATCAAACATTTTCGAAAACACCCTGTTGCATATAATTAAGAAAGCTATGACAATTATATCTGCGGCAACTTTTGTTTCACGATAAGTAGCGTAGTGATGTAAAATCGCAAGTTTCTATATTTACTAGTTACCGAGATATCCTGCAATTACATCGAAAATTGGACACACTGTACACTAGTGTACACCTTCGTATTTTATAGTTTGATATTGTTAGTTGCTTCTTTATTATTATTGTTATCGTTACTATTGCTTTTATTGCTCGTCAATATTCCCTTTTAAATGTTTGAGACGATTTTAGCTTGAAAATATTCTGAAAATTTTTTTAAAAAAAACTTTATTTTTTTGTCCACAGGAGCTATTTGGGTTACAAATTGTATTAGATTGGAAAGAAAGTTCATTGAATTACAGAAACACTTTTATCAATTCACTTTTAGCATTTGTCAATTTTCAGTTAGGCAACCCATCTTGTATCAAAATTCATCGATTTATCTTTGGTGGTTTTGAAGCAAATTAGCCGCTGTGGTTTTTTGTACTATACCTAAACATTATATTCAAAATATTTATAAAATTTAAAATAAATAATTGGAAGATAGGCTTGCTTAAAAGTGAAAAGTTCTTCGAGACAAAATAGTCACTTGATGACATTTTGAAAAATAATTTTAAAGGTTGGACGAGTTAGACCTTTCTCAGTTTAGTGGTTTGATTATACGAATTTAGCCGCTAAATTTTTTAACCATTTCAAAATGTCTGCCCTTTAAATATCTGTTTTTAAGAAATATGCATTAGAACTTTACTTTAAGGGTGCTTCATAAAAACAATGGAATGTATTCTGCGGGGAAGATAGCTGAATTGGGCGTCACACTAGAGAGGCTCTGCCAAGTTAAATAATCTAGATATCTAAATAGTGGTTCACTGCGTGTAATATATATTATATAAGTTGCCGTTTGGCACATTAAAATTTTTACTGTTTGATTTTCTGAAATTGAACTATGATTGAGATTTTATGGTGATTCGCCGATCTACAATACTTTATACAATTTTCCGAATTTAGCGATATGATTTTCCTTACTGAAAGTTATGGTTCAGGTTGGCACTCATACGTTAACTTAAAAAATTGAAGCGAAAATTAATTGAACAAACTACTTAAAACCAGTTCACAAAATCTTAATAAAAAATATTTAGTATAAAACCTGAACCAACCTGAACTAAAGTGAATGTACAGGGTTTCTCCTTATAATTTGTTACCCCCAAAGGTTATTTCTTGAGATAGGAGCAGAAGGTAAATACAAAAGTTGCAGGATTTTTCCTAAAAGCCAGAAAGAAAAACAAACACCATGGCAAAATGAAAGAAATGGTAATTTATGAATGTTTATAGATGATCACCATGGACCACTATGGAAAATGAACCGAATAAATTATATTGGAGTTAACCCATAAGCGCCTAGCGTTACATAATAATATGTAAACTGTGTTTAAAAAGTCCCGGACCAGTCAATTATTTAGAAAATGGCGCATAATATAAAAAAAAAACTTTGGGTATAAAAGTTGTAGGTCTTAAAAAAATCTATAAAACTAGGATACCTGTAATTATACAGGGTGCCTCAAACAGTCATGGTAAACGAAACTTTCATTTTTTTAAATAGAACGCCCTATATCTTATAATACTTTTGGATACTACATAAAATATCAATCATTTTTTAATAAGCACACTATAAGTCTAAACTTAATAGTTTCTGAGATATCGACTTTCGAAAAATTACATTTTTGAACTTTGATAGCTTCTAGCTCTTTAACGGTATATCTTAGAGCAAAACGGCTTACATGTCCCTATCTTACTTCTTTATTATCTTCCCAAAAGTGTGAACTTCCGGTTAAACCGGAAGTACTATATTTCCGGTTCTCGAGTTACATCCGGTTTAACCGGAAGTTTACACTGGGAAGATAATAAAAAAGTAAGATAGGGACATGTAAGCCGTTTGCTCTAAGATATACCGTTAGAGAGCTAGAAGCTGTCAAAGTTCAAAAATGTAATTTTTCGAAAGTCGATATCTCAGAAACTATTAAGTTTAGACTTATAGTGTGCTTATTAAAAAATAATTGATATTTTATGTAAACTCCAAAAGTATGATAAGACATAGGGCGTTCTATTTAAAAAAATGAAAGCTTTGTTCACCATGACTGTTTGAGGCACCCTGTACAATTACTGGTGTCCTAGTTTTAGAGATTTTCTTAAGGCCTACAACTTTTATACCGGAAGTTTTTTTATATTGTGCGCCATTTTCTTGATAATTGACCGGTCCTGGACTTTTTGAACACAGTGTATATGTAACGGGTTTGGCGTTCGAAAAAAAAATTGCTATTTTAATACGCCCACTCGAATCTAAGAGATGCAGCTATCTATCCATTCTAAAGCTTTTGAATTGACGGATTTGCATCATTTTAATTGCGAGTCGGCTATAGTGTTTATGTTTTAATGCCTTTGATTGATACATTTATTCGAAAATGAAAAAAAAAATGGAAGTAAACCTGAAGTAAGGATTATAAAATTTTATTCTCCTTTATATTTGTCATTTATATGGTATTATTATACTTAGAAAACCTGTATTTTTATAATAAAACATTAGTTTCGAAAATATTTTTTATACATTCTTTTGTAAATGTTCCAAAAGTTGATCGTTACATATATGTAACGCTAGGCGCTTACACTGCCGTGTTGTAGCAACATTTTATTCTTTATTTTAGAACAGGGTTTACGCTAGAAGAAGTTCTTCAAATCGCCTACAATGATGACCTGTACGTGGAGGCGATATATACAGAACCTCCAGAAATGAATGTGCTGACGGACGAAGAATCTTGAGATAAAGATCTTGAAGGAGACTGGAACTATCTTCCTTTTCGTCAATTACGAGCTCAGGCAGAAATAGAGCTACAATACAACGCAAAGTCGGAATCCATTGACAAGGATGCTTTTACCTTGGGCAACAATGAAGAACTTTCCATTGCCATACGTTCCAAAAAGTGGTGGTGGTCCTTATTTACATGGATGCTAGATGTTTCAATACAGAATGCCTGGGTTTTGTATGAAAGATCTGGAAAATCTCTAACTCAGTTACAATTTAAAGGGGATATTGTCAATACGTATTTGCAAACATATGGAACAGCATCTAAGGTGGCTTGTAGGCCCCTCTCGGCCTCATTGTCAAGTACTCAGGGAAGTCGAATTGATCGAACTGATCATCTACTTATATCCATCCCGGACAAGAAGTGGAGGAGATGTGCAATGGAAGGTTGCAGTACTAGTGCGAGAATGATGTGTCGTAAATGTGATGCAGGTCTCTGTTTAGACTGTAATGTTAATTCTCATTGTAAATAGTTTTTGTTGGTTTTTTGGTGTTGATAGTTAATATACTAATAAGTTTTTTAGAGATTTTCACGTATACGCTAAAAATGGTTTCATTGCCTTATTATGACCCTAAATGTGCCTAGCGTTACATATAAGTAACGTTATTTTTTTGTGATTAAAAAAAAATAAAAAAAATTGAACCCATTAAAATGCCTTTTATTGTCATTAGTAGTCGAACTGAACAAGAATAATTAACAAAAATACAAGAAAAGAAAATTCGGGCGCTCAAGGGTTAATTTATCTCCATTTGACGTAAAAATGCTGTTCACCAGGGACGTAAAACTTTTGTGTAATAATTCAACTTTATTATTCAATGAGAACAATGCTTCAAAGGCGATGCGGCAGCACAGAATTACATATTATTATCCAGGTTATCAACTTTTTTTAATAAAATATTCACTTTTATTCCAATACCTTCTGTAGCTCTTTATCTACTTATGTCATATTGTATAATTTATTCATTTTGTTTTCCATAGTGATCCACTGCCAGTGCGATAAAACGTCACATTTTTATTTTTAATCTCCAGGCACGGTTAACTAGACGCAATTATTTAATTTATATGAATTTTTGAAAATTAAGCTGATTTCTAAGATGTCACGATTTATAGTTAGTTTCATTTATAAAGAAAACTAACAAGTTACAATTTTTTGAATTTTGTTATCGTCCTTTGTTTTCTGGTTAACATATTAAAAATTTGTAGGAAAAATCCTGGAACTTTTGTATCATTTATCTCAAGAAATACAAGTTTACTTTTTACTTACTTACCGGATAATTAGCCCTATGATCAAACACACAAGTTAACTTTTAACGTACCGTTTCCATGAGAGCAGGGCTGGCGGAACACTTACAATTCGGGTGGTGGGTTGAGTAGAGAATATAGGCTCAGGGGTGGGAGAACCTCATTTTTTGTCATCAAGATGGGTCATGAGTTTTCGGGTTATAATCTACACTACGCTCATTAATTATCGAATATTCAAAAATGCACGCCCAAATTAATAAGCTGGTATTTTGTTAATAATGAACCAATTTTGAATTTTTTTTTTCTTAAATGATAGATATAAGATTCTAGAGTTTAAGGCAGACTAGTGTACGTGCTGATACGTTTTATTGTATGGGGTAGCGCATAAAATCTAGATGCATGTAAATTTCCTAACATTTAAAACTGACATATCTTACATAAAAATTGAATTTTATTTATTTTTTAAACTAAACCAATTAGACATCTATCTGCGTTAGAGACTGGCCAAAAAGTTTCTCCATGCCACTAGAGGCAAAGAAAAAATTACCATTTCTTCCGAATAAATTATGTTGCTGATAAAATGTTTGGTAAACAATCAATGCGTCATTTTATATCTTTTGGCTTTTGCTAAATTTAGAATAAAAAACATGTCAACAAATAAAGTCTATAATACAGAGTGCAACACAAATATCTATCCATTTAATTCATTTACAGAAAATTTATACAAATACAAATTCAGATACAGGAATATCCAGTTCATTATTAGGTAACCTAGGATATGGTAAGTAAATGATATATGTATGTTTGACATTAAAAGTTGTTAAAGTTTACCATACTAAGTAATTATGAACGCTAATCGATTTTTAACACCAGAACAATGTTCTTATGCTAGGGGGTTGTATGAACAGGGTCTTTCTCAAGCAGATATTGCTAGAATTTTAGCCAAAACTCAGGGAACAATATCCAAAATTTTAAGAAGATATCGAGAAACTGGCTCCAACCAAAGAAAGCAAGGACAAGGTCGACCAAGAAAAACCACCTATAACCAAGATAGGTTTGTTCGTCTGCAGTGTACAAGACAACGTTTCATTACCAGCACTCAATTACAGACGCAGTTTTCAAATACGTATGGTCCTATGCGAGTGTGCAAGCAAACGATCCGAAATCGCTTAAAAGAGGTGCAGCTTAGGCCATACGAGGCAGCGCAAGGCCCTAAATTGGAACCAGTACATCGACGTGCACGTTTAGGATATGCTAGGGAACATGTGGCTTGGGGTGAAGGTGAGTGGGGTAATGTTCTATTTAGCGATGAGTCCCGGTTTTGTCTGTATAGTAATGATAGGCGTCAAAAAGTGTTTCGAAGGCCTGGTGAAAGATTTGCACAGTGTAATTTTAAAAATACTATTAGTTATGGAGGGGGCTCAGTAATGCTTTGGGGGGGAATATCATTAGAGGAAAAAACGGACTTAACCTTTATAGAACGTTTAACGGCCGACCGATACATTACAGAAATTCTGCAGGAACACGTAATACCTTTTGCTCCTGCAATTGGAGAACATTTTATTTTTATGCATGACAACGCGCGTCCCCATACCGCCAGAATTGTCCAGGAGTATTTAGCTGACACTGGAATTTCTGTAATGAATTGGCCAGCTCGAAGCCCGGACCTAAACCCCATTGAGCATGTGTGGGACCGTATGAAGAGGCAAGTCCGTGCGGAAGTTAACCCGCCGCAAACTCTTCTACAATTAAAACAAGCGCTGCATCGAATATGGCAGAATATTGACCAAGATTTTATAAGAAATCTAATTTTAAGCATGCCACGACGGTGTCAAGAAGTGCTCAATGCTCGTGGAGGCAATACCCGATACTAAAAAATTTGTATTTCTATCGTTATTTTTGTATTTTTAATTTTCTGTAAATAAATAAATAAAGTATTTATTAAATGACGACAAATAACATCAGTATAAATATTTTAATGACGGCGAGATCTAGCATAGCTATTCATCTAACCGTCTGAATTAAATATTTAAGCAAATAAAATGCAGCAAGTAAATGAATTAAATGGATAGATATTTGTGTTGCACTCTGTATTATAGACTTTATTTGTTGACATGTTTTTTATTCTAAATTTAGCAAAAGCCAAAAGATATAAAATGACGCATTGATTGTTTACCAAACATTTTATCAGCAACATAATTTATTCGGAAGAAATGGTAATTTTTTCTTTGCCTCTAGTGGCATGGCGAAACTTTTTGGCCAGTCTCTAACGCAGATAGATGTCTAATTGGTTTAGTTTAAAAAATAAATAAAATTCAATTTTTATGTAAGATATGTCAGTTTTAAATTTTAGGAAATTTACATGCATCTAGATTTTATGCGCTACCCCGTACAATAAGACGTATCAGCACGTAAACTAGTCTGACTTAAACTCTAGAATCTTTTATCTATCATTTAAGAAAAAAAAATTCAAAATTGGTTTAATATTAACAAAATAACAGCTTATTAATTTGAGCGTGCCTTTTTGAATATTCGATAATTAATGGGCGTAGTGTATTTCGAAATAGGGAGAACAGGAGAACGAGTGATAATAATAAAGAAAAGATCCAAGTGGTTTATTTCAATGTTAGAAAAAGCAAAAATTCTTATTTTCTGTTAGATAATGCGAACACTGCAGCACGCTTTGAATTTTTACAAATGAATTCGTCATGCAAGAATCGATGGACGAATCATCAATTCTTGCATGTTCAAATTGTTCGCTTCATCAGAGTAAATGTTCAATATTGCAAGGTGATTTAGTCCTTTTTGCTTCGTGGTATAGCGTAAATAATTGTTCAATCTTTTGAGGACTGAAAATGATTTCTCGTTAGTTCATAAGGATCCCGGAATAGTCAATAATAATCTGATGAAGCGAGCAAATTCTGGTACAATTCCCACGCACCAGTCGTTATCTTTCCGAATCTAGTAATGTTACCCCTGGAACACAATAATACCCGGATATGTATGGTGTCTCGCTTGCACTCATGTGAGCGAGACGCCACACACCTTCGGGTATTATTGTCTTTCGGGCATTATAGTTCGATACTACCAAGACTGCATTTTGAATCGACACGAGTTAACGTCGCATACCAGAACGCAACCCAAGTCGATTTGCTATAAAAGAAGCATGAAAACAAAAAGGCAAAAAGTGTATTCAGAAAATACGGGAATTTAGGCATACATATTTCAGGTGGTGTATACCCTGCACCTCCACATAGGCTTCCGCGGGCCTTGCATAACGGCAACCGAAAAAGCCTACTTGTTAATTTTTCACTGTGGTTGAAAAACAGCTAGTTAGCGTCCAGAGTTAACTTGTGTGTTTGATCATAAGGCTAAATATGAGTTCCGATTACTTTCATGGTTACAGTCTAACCTGATGATTAATATTCGGTTACGCTCCACCGGTTAAACTTAAGATTGACGTCAAAGGCAACCTACAATTTCGCAGGAAAATACGAGTCGATATATTTAATTTATTAAAATTGGTACAATAACATTCAAATATCAAAAGTATTAGAGTTTAGGTGCGTCAGTAAACATTCATGATTCGTCACATATTGAACCTAACTTTTTTTTAAAACTACCATGTATGACGCATGAGAGCAACAAATTTCATTGTTATCATGCATTTTAACAATACATTTTTGTGTACATATATACAGGGTCGTTGGTATGTATGGAAACGGTCGATTATTTCTTAAAGTATATGAAGTTAGCAAATAGTTATTTATGTATCTAGGGAATTATAATGGTCTTAATTACCGATGGCAAAGTTTACGTCCCGAGGGCCTTTGACCCGAGGGACAGCAATTGCCCGAGGTAATTGAGACCCTTATAATTCCAGTGATACATAGATTATTTTATTTCTGACCGATTTTAGTAACATTTTGTTCATTTTTAAAGTGGAATAAATGTTTCAATAGATGACAATCAAATTGACATTAGATGTCAATCGTTTGAATTTATGTCAAAGTTTTCTTAATATCCCAAGGGAGTTATGACCCTTATAATTCCCGCGTAACTAAGACGTTATAAGCTAATAATATACCGGTCAGAAATAAAAATATTTTAGATAAAAGTTTTAGGGTTTTTAAAGCTCTATTTGAATTTTAGAAAAATAAGTATACAGGATGAGTGAAAAAACCGTAGAGAGGAAAAGTTACTTTTTTTTTTAAATGGAACAACCTACATCTTAGAATATTTTTAATTTTACATGAAATGGCAGTTATTTTCAATCCGGTTAAACGGAAAGTACTGTATTTCCAGCCTTTGAGTTACATCCGGTTTAACGGGAAGTTGACACTTTTAGAAAGATAATAAGAAACTAAGATAGGGACATGTAAGCCGTTTTACTCTAAGACGTACCGTTAGAAAGCTAGAAGCTGTCAAAGTTCAAAAATGTCATTTTTCAAAAGTCGATATCTCGGAAATTATTGGGTTTAGACTTATAATGCACTTAATAAAAAATTATTGCTATTTTATGTAAAATCCAAAACTATTCTAAGATATAGGGTGTTCTATTTAAAAAAAAGTAACTTTTTTTCTCTACGGTTTTCTGACTCATCCTGTATACTTATTTTTTTAAAATTCTAATAGACTTCAAGAAACCCCGAAACTTTTGTCTCAAATATTTTTTGCTAACTGTTTTACTTTAAGAAATAATTGACCGTTTCCATACATACCAACGACCCTGTAGGTATATTTATTATAGTAATCGATATAAAAAATATTGTATTATACTTAGTACCTAGTGGTTTATTAAAATTAGGTTTAATTCTTGTATTTAATTTTCTTTACGTTTAATGTATTTTTTTAATGTTTTTAGCGTAGGTTAGTTTTAGTCATGAGAACAAAATTTGTTCAATAATCTTGTGTCAGAAGCAAAAAAAATATGGACTTGTTTGTTTTTTTCTGATGATTCAATCAAAAGTCATTGGTACTTAAAAGTTGTTAATAATAATTAATCAACATCGAAATATAATCAAACAATACAGTGAGTTCGTGGATTTTATTTTGAGGTTTTCGAAAAGGCAAACATTTTTTATAATTTCTTTTTCTTTATTGCGATTTAAGTCAAAAAAAGAAAATTACATTTTTTTTTTGAAAAACTGAAGTTGTTACAAACATAGTTAAGTGCATCGGTGGACACAAGATATATTACTTCTCTGCTACTCTCTCAGATAATGCTTTTAGTAAACTGCGAATAATTATTTAATACTAATTGAGAATCTAGTCACTTAGTTTTGGGTATATTTTCCGTACCTACATTTTATGGGGACCCTTTAGTTGTACCACAGAAAATATAGCTACTATCTTCTGTTGTTGTACCACGGGATGTCGGGTAGGTAATTAATACAATTCAGTTGTAAAGTCTGTTCCGAGATATAAGAAAGTGACTAACAGATCCCTATGAGGAAAGACTGGGGCCAGCGTTAAAATTGAAATATGGCCGAACAGGTCCGTATTTTGCCTAGAATTTAATCATGGTTAGTCATAAATATAAGTAAGACATTAAATAATATTTTATTTATGTTTAAATGTGAAATTACAAGTTATTTTATTATTAAAAACTATATTTATGATTACAAAAATATACAAATTATTCGGTACTTATATTAAGTATTCACTTAATATATCAATATCACTATCGCTATCATCATCTGTTCTAATTTCTATTTGTGCTATGTTGTTTATATGGATATAGGATTTTTCAACTTTTTCAACATGTGTAACAGAATTTGCCCAACTTTGTTAATGGATGTTAAAAACTTCAGTTTCTATAAGCTCCAGTACACTGGAGTTAATAGTAGGGCAAATATTGTTACGACGAATAGCAGATTTCAGTTTTTGCCAAATATGTTCGAATTAAATATACAATGGTATGGTGGAAGCCTTAAAATTGTATGCCCTAGATTTTGTGCATAATTATCACAGAAGTATTCCTTTTGTAGTTTTAAACTTTGTAAAACCTCTTCAATTGCCTTTTGGTGTAATCTTCCTGAAAATAAATGTCATTATCATACATGAAGTTTTGGATTGTTGCTTTTGTGTCATTTGAGGCGGGAGTCTTGGTCAACTGCCTACTATGGTAGCTTGCATTGTCCCTTACAATTACGCTATTCGGAGGTATATTTGGAATTAGCTTGTTTTTAAACCATACTTCAAATAAATCAGCAGTGGTGTCCTCAAGGAAATCCAGAGAAGAATAATTCATGTTTTTTGCAGACAGAGAAAGTCCAATTGGAATCCATCCGTGTTTAGATCCAGCATGCAAAATCGTAATTCGTTTACCTCTTTTTGATGGAGCCCTTGTTTTACACTTTCCGCTTGAGTCAACCCAACCCTTTTCCGGGGTATCATATGTGTCGAACCAGGTTTCATCCAAGTAAATAATCGGCCTTTGCTGATCTCTGTAAATCCTAATTTTTTGTTGATATTCGGATCGCCATTCCCGAATTCTACTGGATTCCATTAAAACTTGTCTTTTGTTAATTTTTTTAAATCTAAAACCCATGTTCTGCTACATTTAACGCCGGTTTCATCGTTTTCAAGCCTCTTATTTAAATTATCTAATGTAGGCACGCTTTGTTCCTCGTAGAACTTGTAAAATTTACGCCGTATTATATCTTGATCACTTCCATCTATCTTCGAGAAAATGCCAGTATCGGTCCTTTTTTTCCTTGCTAAAATGGGATTATTCACAATTTTCCATACAGTTAATGTTGGAATTTTGTTAATGTGGCCATTTCTACTAACTCTGCTTGCTTGCTGACCGCACGTTCAATGAGAGTTGAATAAACATTATTTATAACTTCCTTAGTTTCCACAGAAAAGTGTTTTCTGCTTTTCGACGGGGTTATCTCCTGAGATACATTGGGCTCGCACATATTTTCCATGACTCACATACGATTAAACAAACGCAGTATTACACACGAATTAAGAATAATTACTAAGTGCCTATATATACAGTCCTTAGAACATAATTTGTTTTATGGGATTAACCCTCTAATTTTGAATTAGGTAAAAATCGGTTTAAAATCACCAAACATTACTTTAATAATGAAATTACGTCTTCCAGATTTGCAGTTTACTTTAAGACATTTTTAAGTACGGACCATAATTTACCTGCATTTATTCATTCATCCATTGTTTGTTTATGGCCTCCCTTGGATAATCCCACTCAAAGGCAAAGTTTAACTTTCTTATATCTCTGGACAGGCTTTACCACCAATATTTTTACCCCCTTTAATAATATTCTTTTGTTATACCACCAATAAATAGTACCCTTAGTTATACCATAACATTTTTGAGAAGTCCGCTGGACGTGTGTAAAAAGTTTTAAAGGAATCGTTGTTAAAACATCATAATTTAGTCATTTTCATAAAAAATATGATATTTAATGTATCAAATGTCACATAAGTTACCGGTCACTTATATGTTGACTGGATGTTGGAATGAAATATTAAATGCTTGCCTGCAAAATTACCTCTGACTTTAACCCTTCTAAAACAAATAATTGTTGATGTATTTGTGCCTAATTTTAAAATAGATCAGTAAGATTTTTGGATTTTTTGCAAGTACTACCCTGCATGGTAAAAATTACACTATTTGTTTGAAATTGAGCAGATGCAGATAAGAGAAAATTAAAATATGTTTTGTCTTTAAAATACGTATTTAATAATAATAAATGTAATAAGTGATGGGTAAAAGAAACAAAAGAAAAACAAATACATATTGGATTAACTTCCTTAAATAAGATACATGTCACTTTAAATCAAACTTAAGGCACCGATAATATCATAACAAAATTAAGAAAAGGAAAGAATATCATTGAAACTTATCTTAAATATTACCGTTAACGTTTAAACATTTAACTGCTTTGCTATTTATTTAGTCTTACTATGTACTTTTAAAATTGATATTCTGCGTAAATATCGGCATGACCTATAATTTTTACACGTAGCTGTGCCAAATTTTTAACAGGGTAATTTTTATACACTTTATTCTTTATTGCATCCCATAGAAAAAAAACAGGGTGATCTCGCTGGCCATTCCACCACACCTCGATTTCATCATGCTTTTTTTCGGGCCTATTTTTTTTATTTTGTTTATTGATTGTACCACCAAACTGCCACACTGATTATTTCCATGTGGTAGCGTTCCGCAGATTTTCGAGTCAATTTGCATTGCTTTTGTTGGTGTTTTGAGACAGTTTCTTTGTGTGTTTTACCAGCACTACTGGAAGAAGATATGAGGTAAACATGGTAATTTAACCAATTAATATTTCAACCGTGCATAATTCAAAAACCCCTTAACTTATTTTCCATTATTTAAAGTTGATTTTGTTGGTTAATAGACCTCGCCGCATTGGAATTAATATAAGAAATAAATGAAATCCGGTCCTCAATCAGCATAAACACACACCTAAAATAAAAGTTACTATAGAAAGTGACACATGCCAGAACAGTCAAACCGCAAATAACTTCTTTCTAAACTGAAAATACTATAGTATCTACAGAAATAAATGAAATGGGTTGAGGAATATTACTGTTGGGTAGCGATTACGGCTGATTTACACGGGGCAAGTATCATTTATACATTTTTAAATAAAGCAAGTGGTAAGTTCATATTTACAAAGCCGACAAGGTGCAAGTGCATTGTCTAGAATCGAGAACCCTTTGAGGTTTGGACTGTAAATATCATCTAACCCTGAACCTGAAATACTAGATTCCATGATATTTTTAATTTCTTGCGAATATGTTGGTCTGACACTTTTTATTTTTGCTATATTTTTTTTCGATTGAAATCTGGTATAATCATTCATTGCTGTTTTTATATGCGAGATAGCTGCATTCTTATAATTCACATATACTGTGACTTATTTTATTATTGTATCTTCACTCCATCTTAACGTCATTTTGAACACACTAAATAGCTAAGTAAATAATAAAGAAATAACCAAAGACCGACCGACCGGTGACACCAACTTGTCAAATTGCTTAGCGTGGCTGTTTAGACGAGTCAAGCGACAAGTACTCGGCTACTAAATTTCTACTTGTACTGTTACTTGTCGCTTGCTACGTGAACGCACCGTTTACGCACATTCATGTGACTGCATATTTAGTTAAAACTTAATTGACTATCCCCATGTAAACTAGGCTTTAAGCATATTTTATAGTTATTTATGTATTGTCCGTTTCGTTGCCGTTGATAGCTCGATACCCTCATTAAAGATTCAAAACAAGACTAGGGTGGATTAAAATATTTTACCTATAAAATGGTCGTTTTACGTACATCTAGCATAAGGATGAAGAAATACCCGGTAACAGATAAAGTAACAATAGAGCCATAAAATGAAATGAAAGGATAATGATTAAAACGGCCGACCATGGTCGGAGAGTTGGGTTTTAATATAATCTAACCGCTTATTATTTTATTTAAATATAATAGATTTTATGATTTTATGAATTTTGGTAAATTATAACCATTGATTGATTTATTCTAGAATAAATACAATGTTTTACAAGAAAACTAATTTATTTACAGATCAAAAAATATTGACAATTTTAATAGTTATAACTCGATAAAATCGTCCTCAGAAAAATCTGAAGAGTCATCATGTCCTACGCTTATTACTAAAGGCTCAATTTCGATAGTTGTGTCAATTACGTTGTCAAGTTCCCACATTTTTTGTTCCTCTACTATAACGTGTTTTATGGCGTTTTGCCAATTTTCTGATGACACATTTGCTAAAGAATTAAGCAAGAGTTGTCGCACTTCTTGCATTTTAAAAGTTTTGTTATTTCTAGCAACATATCCTTTTACTTGAGCCCATATTAATTCTATAGGATTTAGCTCACAATGATAAGGTGGTAAACGGAGCACTATAATACCTCGATATCTTGCCATCTCGTCAATAACATACTTTTTATACTGCGATTTATGTAGCCTAGTTCTTTTTTTACCATGGTATTATCGTAACTCAATTCCTTCCGTTGTAACCAGTTTACGATTTCCGCCTTTTTCCATGAAGTTGTGGGAAGATTCTCTTTTAGCCTAGAGTGATAGCTGGCATTATCCATCACTATTATAGAATTAGCGGGAATGTATTCTATCATTTGCTTAAAATATTCCTCGAAAACATCAGCAGTCATTTCTTCATGGTAGTCTTTTGTAGAATTCGACTGAAATTCTAATAATCCTTGATCCAAAAAGCCATTTGAACTTCCTATATGAGTTATAATAAGTCTGCGTCCCTTTCCAGATGGTGGTCTAAGTCCTGTTGACCAGCCTTCCATGACAGCTTGTCGAGAACTTAGGACATTTTCATCTTGCCAGACTTTAGATACGGTGTGCCCTTCGTTCAGCCAAGTTTCATCCAAATAGAAAATGTTTTTGCCTTGCTGCGGTATTTTCGGATGGACCTTAAGTATTGACATCTCCAGCAAATAATATCTGCTCTATCAATAAGAAAAGATTTTCTGTTTTGCTTCTCCCAACGAAAGTTCATATCATCATTTTCATATCTTTTCTCGGAGAGAATATGCACTCTTGCTAATTTGACGAAGACACGTTGGCGAAAAACTTGAAGCCATTGTTACAAGTATAGGAAATAATTCAACTTAATTACTAATCACTCCTGTTGTACTTACTTTAACCCTAATATTCCTAATGTATATTTAACAATGGACAGAGGCCAATTTTCTTATTAAATAAGGCATAGTAGGTAATTACTATTACAATAATAATATACTAATTACCTACGCCTATGGTTTACGGTTGTTTTATGGCTTCAACCCTCGATATGAGCTATCAACTGCAACGAAACGGACTTTAAGGGCATTATGAAGATGGTTATGCCTCCGAGGGCAACAATCTTACAAAGCCGAGGGCCTTTGACCCGAGGGTTTGTAAGTTACCCGAGGGTATAGACATCAAGTAATGCCCGTGGTACATACAATATTTTATGTCCTAGTTCAGATAATTCCAAGTTAAATTAAAAGAAAATTCAATATCACGAAAGGTTTTTTACCTATATAGTTAATGCTAAATAAACAAAGGTAATAAGTGTTCATTGTTGTGCTGTATCACAGTCAAAACTGAAATTCATATAAAAGGATGGATTTTCCGTTGATTCCGGGTAGAATTGCAGTGAATGCTGTCAAAGCTTTGGATAATCTTGTCCCAAAGAAGTCTAAAGACGCTTATGATAAGGAATATCAAAGGTTTGGGGATTAGATGAAAAATAATGATGTAAAAATTATCAACGAGATGGTGCTACTCGGATATTTCCAGGAATTGGTATGTTAAAATTGCTGTTGTAAATTATATTAAAATACCAATTATGTATATCGACTATAGTCTGGAACATTCACTCCTAATTTCCTATGGACGAAATATTCAATGTTAAAGAAGACATTAATAGTTAATAAAAATATAGACATTGCGAAATATTGCAAGTTAGGCCAGTATCTAAAGCAAGCACCCAAAGGATATGAAGCGAAGAAATCGAAAATTTTGACTCGAGAAGATGTGCGGAAATTCATTCGTGAAGCTTCCAATGAAACTTTTTTTATGTACAAAGTGGCTCTGTTATTCGGTGTATTTGGTGGGTGCCGCCGCCAAGAGCTAGTTAATATGTTGGTTGAACATATAGAAGATAGAGGATCCGTAGTAATAGTTAATATTCCCGATACAAAAATCGATAAAAAGCGTGTCTTCACAATTATTGATGAGAAGGAGATGGGTTGTTTAAAGCTACTGAGAACTTATTGGTCTTTACGCTCGACGAACTGCAACATCAATAGATTCTTTTTGTGTTACCGTAACGCTCGTTGTTTTTCACAGCCAGTTGGGAAGAACACCATAGGCAAGATTCCTTGCATTATTGCAAAGTACCTGGGTCTAAGCGATGTGGACAAATATACTTGTCATTGTTTGCGCAGAATCTCTGCAACTTTGTTGGCGGACGCGGGGCAAACATGACCACATTGAAAAGACATGGCGGTTGGGAAAGTTCAGCTGTGGTTGAGGGATATTTGGAAGACAGTATGTCTTATAAAAACAAAATTTCGAAATTGATAGCTGGAGTACCATCAACGAGACCATCAACATCAAAAAACGTTCAATCATCGTCAATTTCTGTTAGTGAAAGTCACGAAATAATAGAAAACATTGACTTACCAAAAGCCGGTAAATTCGTTTTTACTGGGTCTGTTCATAACTGTTCATTTAATATAAATGATAAATAAGTTTTTTCGTTAATAAAAAGTTGTTACTTTGATTTTTCCTATTTATTTCCCTTAATGCCCTAGGGTATTATATACCATTTAAAGTGTCTGGTAACTATGGTATTATGAAACAATAATATTCGAGTAGGGCATAAAAGAATAAAAATACTTGTTGGACCCATTTAATAATAATAATAAGTTTATTTCAAATAGTTACAATAGATATAATATACATGTTGATATTCTTGAATAAACTTATTCATACAGTTCCCAGAAGACGTGCTTGTCAATGGCTTTCTAATTGTAGCAATTATGAAAACTTAAAAAATCCTGAAAGTCTCTATTTTAAATGCAACCCACATAAATTTTTACGCCCAAACAAAAAATATTTTTTTCTACTACTAACTTGAGAAATTGACAATATTTACTCTACCTAAGGAAATAGCGGTAATAATGTGTGATGAGGTTAAGTTACACACGATGTTAGCATTCTTACTCACCGTTTCTTCAACATATTTTTGGTTTTGAGCTTTGCCTAGCCATTTTAAATGAAGAAATGGTAGTTATTCGGAATACCGTATGATGTGCATTTTTTGTTAATTTTTCTTTATAGCCTAATTTCAGGTCGCTGATCACGAATCCGAAATTGTTTGGGCGGCCTCTACTAGTTTTTGAGAAAGCAACTATTAAAATTTTTTCATGACAGCTTTGATGTTTTTCCTGTAATCCTTACGATTTTGGGTAATTTTGCCATTTTCACTAAAATATCACTTGTAGAACTCCTAGTATACACTTCTTTGTTAAAGTAGCCGAACACTGTCACAAAGAAACCCTGATAGACTGTCGAAAAATGTAAAAACTTGTAAGAAAACGGACAAATTTAGGATACCTGCCGAAAACAGCTGACTGGCGAAGAGACGACCGTTTGTTGGTTGGCTGATGCGTTGTTGCCATGTTTACCGACATGAATTCATTTTAACAGTTTTTACATCACGAATTTGAAACGAAAAGACAAATCAAAAACAAGAAGTCGAAAGAGAAACCTGTTGTCGCCGTTTTAACCCATTTAAGTCTAGTATAAAAAAGCAGTAGCATTGTATTGGCAACACTCTGCTAATTTTGATTTGTAACGCGTAATCAGACTGTGATTTAGAAATTTCGTGACTATTGTTTAGATTTTAATTTAAATTGCAGTTAAATCGTACTTTTTGGATAAAATGTTGCCAAAGTTTCATTACCGATTTTTAACAGAAAATAACAAAAACTAGAAAAATAAAGAAATAACCTAAGTAAGTTAAAAATTTAAAAAAAAATTGTCTCTGAAAATCGTAGACCGCAAAAAAAACATAAGACATTATGCACTATTTATACCTCTTCTTTTATTAAGTTGACGGAATTTTTTTCACAATGGAAAGTGAAAGTCAAGACAAATCCCCCCCCCCCCCCCCCCAAAAAAAAAAGTTTTCTGGATCCGCCAAACAAGTAAAATCCTTGATTTTCTAAATGAAAATTAGGCCGAAATGGCTAATATAAACAAATTAAGTATGTAATATTTTAGTGTTAGTGAGGCACTGTGTTTAAATTTTTTTACTGGTGGGGCAAATTTCATGGACAACCTAATAATAATTGAACTTCGAATTTAACAAGATAAATTTCGAATTTAACCTGCACCGCTTATTCTGCTGTTCTAAGACAGAAGGTCGTATCGTATCCGCAATAACACTGTTTTTAAGTTTAGTTCACATGTTGGAGCATGAGTTGGAATTTCATCACTGTGCAAAGTCTTAAGCCGCAAACACACTGAGCTCACGTCATGTGAGGTCACGTGCTATCATGTTGTCATAATTTAACCGTGAGAGCATACTAAAAACACACTACCATCACGTTTTATGATGTGATTTATAAATTGATATATGAATTCGGGCAGCCTTTCTTTGATTTTACTGTGTTTGTGTTGTTTGTTTATTTTGCGTAAATTATGGAAAGCGCCAGCTCAATCAGTTCTTCGGACTGGGAAGAGGAAATAGAAACTGTGGCTGCCTTTATCGTTCCCAAGGAGAAAAATAAAAAAAACGAGGAAACCATGGGTCCATGACATAAACATGAAAAGAAAAGAATTGGGCGCATTTCATCGTTTGGTTCAGGAATTAAAATTCACGAACAACACACCAGCTCTCTACAAAACCGCCTAAACGAGTGCTCACGTGAGACGAAAAGTGTGGATTTGCAGAAAATAAGCACATGCTAGCACAAGTGCCGTTGGGAATGTAACGTAATATGCATGAGATGACTTCAGTGTGGTTCTGATGTATTAACATACTATGTAAAACAGCGCTTCACACTTTTTGTCTGTAACGTAATAGCACGTGAGCTTACGTAATGTGACGTGACGTGAGCTCAGTGTGTTTGCGGCTTTATAGTCTTATCTGTTCTAGTAATAAGATATCATAAGTATTTAATACTTGTAACTACAAAAACGTGGCCAAATCTAAGTTGAAATGTCGTATTTTAAAAATGCTACGTCATTTTGTCCTATCTGGTCAGTTAAGCTGGATGTATAGACTCTAAAAGTTGGCGAGGTTGAGGTTCAGTTGGCGCTGGAAATAAGAGTTTAGTTTAAACTAAAGGGGACATTCAGTTCCATTTATAAACTCAGTTCGTACAAAGTTCGAAAAGTTCCCGTGTAGTTCAAGATAACCAATTTTTATGTTCGGAGTTCGAGAGGCTCGTTTCGACCAATGAAGAGGCTATTTTAAAGTCAGGTGGTTACAGCGAAATGTCAAATATCTTTTATTTGTCGCGTTTGCGTCGCCCTTTCGCCATTTGTATTCGGATTTTCTGTTTGTTGTAAGCTTAGTATTGTGTTTTGTGCCAGAAATTGGAAAGCTAGAAATGGAGAGTATAGGGAATGATGACACTAATTTATTGTTACTCGAGTTAATCCAAAATTATGAATTTATCTATAACTTTATCACTCTATTATACAAAAATTTCAACCAATCAAACAACAACTTTTCGAACTTCGCTAGGTACTGACTTTATAAATGTCATATACTGGCCTGTCGAATATCGAACCTCACCAACTTGAACATAACTTCAACCTCGTCAACTTTTCGAGTTTATAAATCCAGCTTAACGACATTTAAATATAGCACTGGACAAATCCAAGGACCATTTTTATACGTCTTTGGAATTTTTGAGGTTATGTTACCGAGAACAAACAGCTCTTAACATTTTATGTATTATGTATATGCAAAGGTTAAATTCGGTTTTACAGTTAAAATCACTACATTTGGACCACTATCGTAAGTACTACATACATACATTATTGTTTGTCATTTTAAGAAACAGTTATAAGTTATTCGACTTCTATGTTGAATGAATTCATTTTTCCTTGAACTAACGCAAGTTTTTAGGTTTTGTCGGAAAGATCCAAAAAATTAGCAAATATTAGCTCAATTCCAGGAGATAAATATCCGTCATTAAATTTAGTGGAAGATATTTTAGGAGAAATTGTTGTTAATGCTATGAAAATACGAAACAAAAATACACCAAAACATGAACTATGCATTAAAGAAAAATGTATGAAGTATTTTCACGAGGAAAGAGCAAAAGATAATTGACAAAGTTTCTTATGTGTAGGTACTGTGGGAAATATGTAGTTAATATTTTCTACATAAATCTGTTCATGCCATTTTTCTCTTTCGCTTAATATACCCAAAAATTTTCGACCTTTATATGAAAACATGTAAACACTATGACAGTATGTCGTATCTACCATATAAAATAACGACATTTAGAAAATTACATTAACAAAAATATTGCTTACTAAGTCCATAAGTCGAATCTACAAAATCATAAATATTTCTCAATCACTTTTAATTACACCTCCAAACACTTAACTGATGAACTATATTATTGATATACTACATGCTTACAAAAATTTGCGTATCTAACTGAAAATACTTTAGTGGTAGAATGCTTTTCATAAAAATGTCAATTTTGAAAAATGTTAAAATATCAGATACGACCTTTTTTCTTGACGGCAGTATTGTCCACCGCAGTCAGTTAAAGCCGTTTCTAATACAAGTGCTCGAGTAGGCACTTCGAGTAGTAATTACTACACTACTACATAAAGTATACAATACAAATAAAATTCGTAGCGGTTCTAGTATATTTCCATAGGACCTGCACCCAAGACGTTACAACCCGAGAACCGGCGAAGTCTACGACGACGCGAGCGCCCAAAGAAATATTAGTTTACAGGTCGTCGACGATTGCGTACTAATAGTTGTCTCTTTTTAACTTCCGTAAAGGGCGTTAGTATGTTTGTTTCTGTCTTAACTTCAATGCATTTATGTAGAGAATCTATATAATACCTTAGTTGAGAAAGCTCTTATATGTATATCTCGCACATTATAGCCTCCAATAGCCTAATAGCTTACTTTTCAAACTAGGTATATAATGTACTATTAATACAATTTTAATTATACTGTCTATCTTTTACGCTTTTTCCTAAAATAGCTATGTCTTCCTTTACCACATAAACTTAGGGCTTATTTTCTTAATCGATAGCAATGAACGCTTAATTGTTTATTTTATTAATCTTACGTCATTCCAAGGGACAAAATAATATCATTTTGGTAAATTAAACAATTTATTTTTATTTTAGAATAGGTTTAAAAATGAAGAAATTGAAACAACGACTATCGGCTTGACCATTTTAAGCAAAAAACCTTGTAAGGCACAATGAGGCTCCCAAGACTATTAAATAATTGAGTATTAAATTTTTAGGGTACAGAAGTACGTAGCTATTTTCGGGAAACCATATTCTGATAGGTTATATGTATAGGAAACCCTAGTATAACTAAAATTGTAATAAAAATACCAGTACCACTATAAAAAATAATATGGTTTATTTGGAAAATAAGAGGCTATTAGGATTTCTTAAGTTTTTAAAATGTTTACATTTAGAAAGCCATTTTAAAAGGTTCCGATTCGTATTTTTAGTTTTTAAAATATGCTTTAGTCGCTACTAAATAAGTATACTGCATAACCCAAATTTGCATTTATTTTGTCCGCCTGTACTACCGCGGCAGGTTTTTCAAGTGCTGCAAAATATCAAATTTTCAGAAAATCGTTTATAACTCAAAATTTTATGTTAAACAAAGTTTTCTTAAAATTGATCAAACAATAGAAAAATGTCACAATTTGCAGGGCACCTTATATAATTCCAAATCATTTTAAACTTTACTTGCTTCCCAAGAACTGATTTTGAAAATATTTAAAAGTTTAGTAGTTTAGATGTTATGACCATTGACCTTTTATGCGTAAGGAATAATTCCAAGTCCCAGCCTTTCTCCGAATGATTCTGGCAAGACTAGGCTTTAATAAAATTGATAAGAACAACACGAAAAACTGCACAAAAGAACCCGTTATACATTTGTTGTAAGCACTAGAAATGGTGTTTCAGTCTTAGTGATTCCTTCATGTATATAATCTTTAATAATGCAACTGACTGCTTTACATGATTTACTTATTTACTTACTTTTACACCGCCTTTGTGAACCCTACATTTCGAGTCCGAAATAGGTGTCATATTTAGATCGATAAGGACCGGATTTTTAAACTTAATAACACCAAAAAGTATTTAAAGAATATAAATTATTTAGGAAGAAATATAATGTCTTTCTTTAGTATTTCCATTAGTAAGCGCAGTCTAGAGGTAAGGATAAAGTTAGAAGTTAGTGTTAGGGGTTTTAGTATTTATATTTTATGCCCACAATTAGAAATATTTACCTACTGTTGTTTAAAATTATTATACAGGGTTATATAATGAATTTAGAACATCACATTAACTAAAGTTTCTTTTGTAAACAAATTTATATTTACCAGCAACTTCCGAAATTTTATTATATTGTTATTACAACAGGCAACAATTCTGTATACTTCATTTGTTTTGTGGAATGTATGTAAATAAGCCTTTTAAATAATAAATTAAATATTAAAATCAATAGAGTTTTATTTGACCGCTTATCTAAAGTCATGTAATAAATACCAGCAATACAATTTATGGCTAGCGTAGTTTAATAAGAAAATACTACTGTTGTAGGATAGTTCAGGTTAAATAGCCTACGAAATATTGGCGTCAATTTATTGTCTTGCTGAGTCTCAGTGGCATGCAGGGGATAGGTATATCCCCCCAAAGATAATAGGATAAAACATCTCTAAGTTCGGTGAATTCCTGACGAAATTTGGGTAACGTTTGGTTGGTCTGTTTAGGCATGGGTCTGCGTTCAGCTAAGCAACTTAGGCAATTTCGGAAAGATATGTTTATGCACGAGTTATACGATTAAAACACTTAAAACAAACTTAATTTTGTATAAATACATTTAATAAATATTTGATACTTTACAGCACAGTTTATTTTTTAAATTTTGTTTGGCAAAGCATTAAAGAGATTTATAAACATATAATGGGGCATTTTCTCCGTGAGTGTAAGCTGGTGTATTGGATAGTTAACGTCCATTGTTCTTGTTCTATAATTGTGAGTTGTTTTTAAATCAAAAAATGCTTTATGCTTAAAGAAAAACATGAAATATACATAAATATAAATAGCATACACTGTCATTATTTTCATACTTTTAGAACCAGTTCTACAGGTTTTGTTATATTCCAGTTTTTTGACAATTCGTATGACCCACTTTGGAGCTACAAAAATATCATGTACTAAGCCGTGTTTTCCCCAAAAAATAATTCCATATTTTAATAATGATTCAAAGTTAGCGAAATACATAATTCTTACAGCTTCCTTCTTCATATACCTCCCAACAACAAGGATTCCATATCAGACAGAGTTAGGTTTTTTTGACAGATTATTTACATGCCCTGACCAATCAAAGCATTCATTAATGTGAACACCCACAAATTTTACATTTTTAGAGATCTGTATGTCTTCATTATCTATTTCGATAGCTGAGGGTCACTCAGTCATGGTCTGTTTAGTTCTGAAAAGTACTATGTTTGTTTTGCCTTTATTTAAGATTAATCTATTTTTATTAAACCAATCTGTAAAAAGATTAAAGAAATACTTAGCTTTAATAACATGGTCATGTAAATTTGAGCTATCAATAATTAAATTAGTATCGTCTGCGTATTTAAGAATATTCTGGCTCTCTTCATGCATTACAGAAACCAAGTCATTGACAAATATAATAAAAAAAAAGCGGACGCAGGATGCTTCCCTGTGCTATTCCAACTTCATTATTTAACACCTGTGATCTACCAGTTTCTGTCTCCTTTGTAATTGTTACAGTTTGTCTTCGATCGCAAATATATGATATGAACCATTCCTTTACATTTCCCCGAACTCCCATACATTTCAAGTTTATCTATAAGTATCTTTCTATCTAGACAATTATACGCTTTGGATAAATCAAGAAACATCCCTAGTGCAAACTCACCCCTCTGAATGTGTTGATTGCATTATTGATTGAAAAAATTGAAAAGTCTGTGTGGACCTTCCCTGAATAAAACCATGGTAACACTCACTAAACAATTTAAATTCTTATATAAAACTAATTAATCTTTTACTCATGGCCAATTCAAATAATTTCAAAAAACTTGGCAACAAACTCATAGGCCTATAATTGTCTAGGTTTTCGGAATCTCCTTTTTTATACAATGGTTTAATGAGTGCTATTTTTAGATTATCCGGGAAAACGCCTACCTTAAATGAGTTGTTTATAATATATGCTAATGCTTCTTTTAATTCACAAACTGACAATTTCACAATACTAGTCGGGACCTGATCGACACCACTGCTACGCTTGTTTCTCATGGTTTGGGCTAATTCACAAATTTCTTCTGGTGATACAGGCGTTAAATACATAGAGTTTTTGTTTCTTATTATATCACAAGTAAAAGGTGTATCAATTAAGTTATTAAAGAGTTCGGGAACAATAGATAATAAATGTTGATTATACCTTTCAGCAATAATATCAGAACTTCCCTCTATGCCGATTTCTGCGACATTTATAACTTTTCCATTTATTTCTTCACAGATTGCCCACATACATTTTGTCTTATTATAAGAATTTTTTAACCTGTTCTCATATTTTTTTGCACGCGCGGTAAGTAATATTTGATCATAAACCTTTTTTTCTTTCCCATACATTTCTTTATATGATTGGTTATGTCTTGATAGCGTTAGCAGTATGTCTAACCTTCTCTTGCAGTGTATGAGATCAGGGTTATCAAGGGACTTTACAATTTGTTTTTTACCACACAGCTTTAGAGGGAAGTTCTTATTAAATAATATTTTAAAACTATTGATAAACATATTCCATTGTTTGTTGACATTACGTTTCTCAACCTCATATACGTCTAACTAATTTTGATCTTTTAAACTGCCCAGAAAAGACTTCTTACTCTCCTCTGAAAAAATGCGTTTATATTTCAGAATAGGTATTCATGTTTTTGGGCTGAGTTTCAAAAAGTATTTTCAGTGCTGTGTGACCTGAGACAAAGGTGATGAAATGAAAATTAAACATGATGCTTAACTTGCAGTAATAAAATAATGTTGAGTTGACATATTCTGTAGGTGAGGTGTGACATAATTCATGCAAAAAATGATTAATTCAGGTTAAAGTACAAGATAATTGTAACTGTTTAATTTTTCATGTTAGTTGAAAATAGAAAAATATTATCATATAGGTTGTCTTAAATACTTTCTGCAGGAGGACATGTTCACAAATTCCGATAGTCACTTTAAATACGGGATGGGATTTCGCATAATTTTCTGTAATGAGACACCCTATATATTTTGCAATCTTTGGATTCTACCTAAATTCTACACGTATTTCACATAACATATAGTCCGACGCACAAGTCTACAGCTCCGGAACGAATTTGAGGAATGTGGTCCTAAACAAAACATTTTTGCCGTAGTACTCCGTTGGATAGGCAACTTAATGCCCTTTGCAGCGATTCATCCAATATTGCCGTTGGAGTTTTCGTTGTAGTAGTCCTCATGTTGTTTTATGGGAACTTGCTGGTGATTCAGAAATGTGCCAAAAATCGGTAAGTACTCGCTATTTTATATAGTGCTATTTGATATTTCGAAGTTAGGTTGGCTGGGGATGTGAAGGTCAATATCTTGAGGAGTCTTGACATTAAACAGGCTTCTGGTCCTGACGATATTCCAGTCATTGTAATTAAGACATTCGCTGACGAACTGACACCGGTATTTTGTAGGCTTTTTAACTTATTTTCCAAAAAAGGAATACCTATATCCTTCTTGCTGGAAAACTGCGCGAGTCCAGCCCATAACCAAAAAAGGCAAGAAGACCTTGCCAAACCACTATCGTCCAGTCGCATTGCTTTCAGATATCAAAAGTTATGAAGGAGGCTCTCAACGAAAAATTATTAAAATACCTGGAAGACTTCAACATTATTAGTGACCGCCAGTATGGATTCCGTAAGTCTAGATCAACAATGACAATGACAATAACTATGACAACATGACCTCTTTAACTTACACAAGAATATCAAGGAGCTTACAGGTAGGCAGCAAGGGGGTCACAGCGGAATATTAAGAGGTTCCAACAACGAAATACTTATAGGAGTGGATGAGAAACTGAAGCGCTGGAAAGAATACACCGAAAATCTTTTTAATGACATGAGACCAGACTTACCCCCAGATCCAGACAAAACCAATGAAATGAGTCCCGAAATTACCAAGGAAGAAGTTAAACACGCAATTAAACTTCAAAAGAACGGAAGAGCTGTTGGTCCTGACAATGTGCACGCGGAAACCTTTAAACTCGCAGCTGCCGAGGACGGGGTTGGTCTAAATCTCATTACCACAATATTCAACCGAATGTACAGAGTCGGAAAAATACCCTCGGACTGGCTGAGATCCACTTTTGTCGCTAAATTAGTGGAGAAAGACTTTTTGACTTTTTTTCCCCTTTCCCTATAATATTTGTTTTTGCAATATTGAAAGTAAGCAGATTGGCATCACACCATTTTTTAATTTCCATAAGGTCCTGAGATATTTGTTGCCTCAAACTTTGGACCCCCCTGCTGTGCCATAGGACAGAGGTATCATCGGCAAACAAGGTGAACGTTCCAGAAATATTCAAGCGCACTATATCATTTACATAAATCAGAAATAACAAGTGTCTCAGGACCGACTCCTGAGAAACTCCACACCCAACCTGCAACAACGATGACCTTGTGCCACCACTACGAACCACCTGAGTACGGCCCTCAAGGTATGAACAAAACCAATCAATAGATGAGCCCGTAAAACCATATCGATAAAGCTTCTGCAACAGTATTCCGTGATCCACGCAGTCAAATGCCTTGGACAAATCACAGAATACCGCCGCAGTGGCCCCACCACCATTTAATCCAAGATACACTCTCTCCAAGAAACTGAAGATGGCGTCATGAGTACCCTTAGACTTCCGAAAACCAAACTGATCACCCGTTATTATGTCATGTGCCAATAAGTAATTCCACATTCTTTTCTTGACAATTTTTTCGATAACCTTAGAGAGACTAGGTAACAAGGAGATAGGTCTGAAGCTAGACGGCTCATTTAGATCACCTCCTTTAAGAAGAGTAATCACACCTGATGACTTTAAACAAGAGGGGGAAATCCTCTTAGACCAACTGTCATTAATGGCCTCAGACAGGGTAACTTACTTAATACCTCGGATGAAATGTCGTAATTTCCAGAGGATTTTTTATTCTTTATTTCAAGAATGGCATCTTTTATTTCCTGAGGATTTGTAAGAAAAAAGTAGAAGGAACCAGGCACATTAACATCCCTCAAGTAATCAAGTGGGTCAGTAGAAAGCGCAATCTTACCAGTCAGCCTGCCTGCAAAGCTACAAAAATACTCATTAAAAGTATCCGGATCCACATCGATATCATTATCAACATCCCCGGATTTATTACGAAATTCATTAACCATTGCCCAGCTATCCCTCTGGATGTTTGCAGAATGTGCAAGTTTCCTTTCATAATACAAATTTTTTGAAGCATTCAGAAGCCTGCGATAAATATTACGGTACCTATTGCAATATGTAATGAACCCTGGATCCTTATAAAACTTTCTGATATAGTTCAAGGACCGTAAATTCGCTCCTGAGACTCTTAGACCAGTAGAGGATTAATACACTTTCCTTGTCACCCCCCACTCCTCTGACGTCACATGACCTTGAACGCAGGTGTTCAATGATGTCACATGACCTTGACCTTGAACGCAGGTGTTGGTATCACCTTGACCTTGAAAATTTACGTCATATGACCTTGACCTTGAACGCAGGTGTTGGTATCACCTTGACCTTGAAAATTTACCTTGAAGTTTTATGACCTTGATGTTGCATAACCTTGAAAGACCTGTTGTCAATGTTAATTTTTATTGGTGTGACCTTGGCCGCTAGGTATAATATGTGGGTAGGAGGTGTCACATTGTAATGTAGCTGTTCCACATAATCATTTGGGTGCTCATCAAAGAACGCTCCAACATCGAAATAATTCCTGTTTGCCATTGTCACAAGGCGTTCAAATTGTGCAAACGGCTTTTAAGAAGAGGATTGCAACATATCGAGTAAGCAGTAAAAATTTCCATATAGACTACGCCATATTTTTTCAAGAAATTAAAGCTCAAGTGCTTAGTTTAATAAGTGAAGTAGTAGCAGTTCGTGGTGCACTGAAAATAAACATGGTTGTGGTGGGATTGTACATTCTTCCCACACAGGATTCTTATAGTGAAAAATCTTTTAACACGTGTAATGAAATTGTTACTGTTGCAAGTGACTTGGAAGAAGTGTACCGATCATTTGTTGAGGCAATGAAGGTTCAATCAACGAAATTTCAGGAAAAGGATTCAGGTATGTTATAGGTCAATAATTGAAAGCATATTTAATTATTAAATATATATTTTATCTTACAGGTTGGGCATTAGAAAAAATTTTGTACTTGGAGGTAAACATCAATGAATATAAACCATTTGGGGGATCATCATATATTAAGTTACCGAAATTCATTGATCTGAAGAATGCTGTTGTTAATGTTTACAATCAAGATGAGTGCTGCTTTGCTTGGGCCGTCACGTCAGCATTGTTCCCTGCCAGTAACATGCCATCACAAATGACGTCATACCCCCATTACTCTAGAGTGCTAAATTTTACAGGTATGAATTTTCCAATTAAATTGCGTAATATTTCTAAATTTGAAGAAATGAATAATATTTCAGTAAACGTGTATGGTTTACAATCGGTATTTGAACATAATAAATTAAAAAATGAAGTTGTGGGTCCATTAAGATATTCTGGTAAAAAACTAGGTATACATGTAAATTTGTTGTTAGTAACCAAGGATTGTAATGTCAGAGATGATGATGATGATGCACACATTTTGATACAAATTGTATGAAAAGTCATTACTGTTGGATAAAAGACTTATCAAGATTATATTCGAGTCAGATATCATCAAGTTGTGATAAGCTTTATTTTTGTGATGGGTGCCTTATATATTTTAAATCATCATTCGCTTTGACATTACATCAAGAAAATGATTGTAAACTTAAATACTCAGTTATACCATCAGTTAATTTAAAAGTGGATAAATTTGGGAAAAGTGTAGCGGAAAACATAATAAAATTTGAAAATATCGAAAAACAAATGCGTGTACCATTCGTTGTATATGCAGACTTTGAATCAGTGCTTAAACCATTAGATTCAACTGAACCAAACATTCTTACAGTACGACAAACGTTAAACATGAGCCGTTTTCTTTTGCATACCTAATAAAGTGCTCCTTTGATGATTCTATTTCAAAATTTGAGTTATATCGCGGAGATGATGCAGCCCAAGTATTTGTATCCCGCATTGAAACAGATCTAAGAAATTTATACAATACGTATTTAAAAGATATTAGACCAATGAACCGTTTAACATCTGATGAAATAAAAGATTTCAATAATGCCACAGAGTGCAACATCTGTGAAGGTCCGATTAACAATAATGATAAGGTAAAGGATCATTGTCACATAACGGGAAGCAAAAGACCTGGTGCTGCTCATTCGATTTGTAATTTAAATTATAAAGTACCTACATTTATACAAATTGTTTCATAATTTGAGTGGTTATGATAGTCACATGTTTATCAAAGAATTGTGTCGGCATGGTGATAAAATTGATGTGATAGCTCAAAGCAAAGAAAAGTACATTTTATTTACCAAAAGTATTTACGTTCATGATTATGTAGATTCAAAGACCATGACAATAAAAAAAAATATTTAAAATTAAGATTTATTGATAGTTTCAAATTTTTATCGGCATCACTAGATATTTTGGGTAAAGGTTTGGACTTAAGCAGTTTAAAGGAAATGCGCAAGCATTATCCCGATGATAAGAAGTTTAGTTTAATGCGTGGCAAAGGTATTTTTCCATACAGTTTCATGGATTCTTTGGAAAAGATGAACTATCCAAATTTACCAACTAAAAATCAGTTTTACGATAATCTATCAGAGGAACACATTAGTGATGAAAGCTATGAAAAAGCTAAGGCAGTTTGGCGTTTATTTGATTGTAAGAATTTAGGGGAATATTCAGACTTATATTTAAAATCAGATGTGTTATTATTAACCGATGTTTTTGAACAATTTCGCGACATGTTTTTAAACATTTATAAATTAGACCCAGTGCAGTACTATACTCTTCCCAGTTTTTCATTTGATTGTATGTTGCGCATGACCAAGGTAGAGTTGGAACTACTTACTGATATTGACATGATTCACTTTTTGAAGAAAGGAATTCGTGGTGGTATAAATCAGTGCTCGGAAAGGAAACATATTGCCAATAATATTTATTTACCGAATTATGATGCATCAAAACCTTCTTCATTCATTACTTATCTGGATGCCACAAATTTGTATGGTCATAGTATGTCACAAGCATTACCATTTGGTGGATTTAGATGGTTATAACAACGCGAAATTTTAGATTTGAATATTATGGATATTGACGACAACAGCCCAGAAGGCTACGTGTTGGAAGTCGATGTGCATTATCCACAGGATTTGCACGATGCACATTCTGACCTTCCATTTCTGGTTGAGAATATAATACCACCAACAGAAACAGCAAAATTGTCAAAGTTAATACCAAATTTAAATGATAAAAAAAAATATATTGTGCATTATCGAACCCTAAAGCAGGCGATTTCTAGTGGCTTAATGGTAATGCAAACCCATAGAATTTTAAAATTTAGTCAATCTAAGTGGCTAAAGACATACATTGATTTTAATACAGATTTGCGGATTATGGCAACATCAAAATTCGGTAAGGATACATTTAAATTAATTATTAACGCCATTTTTTTGGCAAGACTATGGAAAATGTCGAAAATCGCAACGATATAAAGTTAATCACACAGTGGGAAAACATGCGGGGTAAAGTAGGGGCAAGGGCTTTAATATCGCGTCCGAATTACAAAAGTTCAACAATATTTACCGAAGATTTTGTAGCAATACATATGGATAAACTAAAAATTATATAACGAGTGATTATTAATTATTTTGCTCAAGGGCGGCTGTGACCCAGTATACATAGTGTAGCAGTAGCGCGTAGATTAAATCATTGGGCGAATTTGCAAGAAAGCAGCGTTGTCACGTTGAAAACCTAAAATAATGTTTTTTGACGGTATGTAATATAAAATCCTGAGCTATCTTACTTTGAAAGCCTACTTTATATGGCCGCCTCCTACTTCTAGACACCTTCTGATGTTTCTTCTTACCCTCAGAGACACATTAACCAATACGTTTGGAGAATTATTAATTTCGGCAATTTTGTCTGAAATCCTTCGTTTAAGATCATTTATATCCTCAATTGGTGTTCGATAAATGGAGTTTTTTATAAAAGGCCACAAGAAGAAATCGCAGGGTGTTAAATCGCAGGAACGAGGTGGCCATATTTGTTGCGTATTTCGGCTTATAACTCTGTTTTCAAAAAATTCACTTAAAAAATTTAAATTTTCTCTGGTTACATGAGGTGTAGCGCCATCTTGTTGGAAGTAACCTTCCCGCAATTCATCATCGTGAAGCTCATTAATAAATGTTGTCAGAATTTCGATCCGATATCTCTCAGCTGTAATTGTGCCATCAAAGTAAATTGGGCCTACTATTCTTCTAGAACTAATTGCAGCCCACACACCAACTTTTTGAGGATGAAGAGGTCTTTCTACAAAAACATGCGGATTTTGCGTATTCCACATTCGCATATTTTGTAAATTAACATAGCCTGATAAATAAAAATAAGCCTAATCGGTAAAAAATGTTTTTTCAAAAACACCACTATTTTCTTCTTGAAAATTGTTTAAAAACCATTCACAAAAATTAGGTCTTTGGGGAACGTCATTGGGAAGGAGTTCATGAATAGCCGTAACACGATAAGGGTATAGATGCAGATCCTTTTTCAAAAGTGTTTGGCATGTACTGTAGCATAAATCCGTTTGCTGAATTTGTTGAGATAAATGCCTAATAGAAGTTGAAGGATTATTTTCCATAATTTGTCGCGCTTCCTTAATAACCTCATTCGATCGTTTCGTTGGTCTTCCAGCCCCTTTTTTATGTTGAACAGAACCAGTCTGACAAAATTTATCAATTAGGTATTGTGACCCAGTACGAAAATTATGAAAGGTCACCGCAACATCAGGAAACTCGGTTCGAAATTCATCAAAGCAGTCATGCATAGAATAATTCCACACACCGCCTATTTTGTTTCCATTTGTAAAAAAACCTTCAACAATAAAAATTTTTTGTGCTTCACTAAACATTTTTACTGTAGAACTTTCAATCCGGCAACAAAGCTTCACCAAAACTTGATACGCTGAAAAATAAAAAATTAAATCATATCCTGCAAATAGCACTTTATGATAGTCAAAAGACGACTCCCCGGAGAAATATTAGTTAAAGCAATAGTAACCTACCTTCAAATAACTGCAAAAATTACAAAATTTCTCCAATTTTTAAACTTTACAAATACACAAATTCAAATAAGACGTAAATGTCATAAAACAATCATGTCATCTTATCTACGCAGTACGGCCATGATGCTTTTAAAATGCATGGCCTCCCTTGAGCAAAATAATTAAAAATCACTCGTTACAATAAACCAATTTATATCGGATTTTCCATATTGGATATGTCAAAGACTTTTTTTATAATTTTATTAAAGCAAAATTTGGTAGTAAGGTTTCCTTATTGTACACTGACACCGATTCACTTATTTTAAAAGTTTTTACCGACGACTTTTATCGAACAATTGCAGAGAACCCTGATAAATTCGACACCTCTAATTATGTAGAGGGGAATATTTTTAATATCCGGAAAAGTCAGTCAGTAGTGGCTCGGATGAAAGATGAATTTCCAGGTGATCCGATTCTAATGCCCAACCTGTAAGATAAAATATATATTTAATAATTAAATATGCTTTCAATTATTGACCTATAACATACCTGAATCCTTTTCCTGAAATTCCGTTGATTGAACCTTCATTGCCTCAACAAATGATCGGTACACTTCTTCCAAGTCAATTGCAACAGTAACAATTTCATTACACGTGTTAAAAGATTTTTCACTATAAGAATCCTGTGTGGGAAGAATGTACAATCCCACCACAACCATGTTTATTTTTAGTGCACCACGAACTGCTACTACTTCACTTATTAAACTAAGCACTTGAGCTTTAATTTCTTGAAAAAATTAGCGTAGTCTATATGGAAATTTTTACTGCTTACTCGATATGTTGCAATCCTCTTCTTAAAAGCCGTTTGCACAATTTGAACGCCTTGACAATGGCAAACAGGAATTATTTCGATGTTGGAGCGTTCTTTGATGAGCACCCAATTGATTATGTGGAACAGCTACATTACAAGTTACACATGTTCGCATCTGGGGTGTTGGAGTAGCCACATCGACTCTCCGTCCCTTTGCAGACTCTGCGTTAACAAATCGAAACATGCAAGACTCTCTTCTGTGTCGTAACATACTGTAACTACGACTAAATGTCTCACTACAATCTTCACACACATACTCCATGTTCGTTTAACTAATTATTTTGAAACAGTCTTGCTGAATATTCTGTTCAATACTAAAATGTGACACCTCCTACCCACATATTATACCTAGCGGCCAAGGTCACACCATTAAAAATTAACATTGACAACAGGTCTTTCAAGGTCATGCAACATCAAGGTCATAAAACTTCAAGGTACATTTTCAAGGTCAAGGTGATACCAGCACCTGCGTTCAAGGTCAAGGTCATATGACGTAAATTTTCAAGGTCAAGGTGATACCAACACCTGCGTTCAAGGTCAAGGTCAAGGTGATACCAACACCTGCGTTCAAGGTCAAGGTCATGTGACATCATTGAACACCTGCGTTCAAGGTCATGTGACGTCAGAGGAGTGGGGAGTGACAAGGAAAGTGTATTAATCCTCTACTTAGACCCTCAGTGAGCCATGCATTGCGTTTTTTAGACCTAATTTTAATCCACTTCAGAGGAAATGCTCTATTAAACTGTGTTAGCAAAAGCGAATGAAACAAAGCAATATGTTCATCCGACATGTGTACAGAACCTCAGTTTACTTTCTGACACAAGCATTGAAAATTGAGAAAAGCAGCTTTATTAAATATACGTCCATCCCTGCGCTTCCTGCTTGACTCGGGACGATCAAAACCTAAAATACAACTAACCGCCCCATGATCAGATATTCCCGAGTTCAACACAGAACAACAGGGAACATCACAGTTTGAACATATATAGTCAATAGTTGTAGCGGCTGAAAAACAAAAACGGGTAGGAGACTGCACATGCATCTGCAAGCCATAAGCTGTCAATAGATTTCCAAGATAAACAGAGAATCACAAATTCATACACATTACCTGCAGGTGAACGATATACACATAGAATATAAATATTATATTGTTTACAAAAGCACACTAAAAATTCAAAAGTTTTTTCTGTGGGAAGACTATTATAAATTATCAATTTTTTGAAAGCTACAGCTTCCCCTAGACAAAATAAGAGTACCTCCATGAATAAATAAGGAAACGGGTTTATAATCCGGTACCAAAAAACATTCATCTGGCTTAAGCCAGTGCCCGGTGATTAAAACTAAGTCAGGAAAATTATTCGCCTCTAACAGGATATATTATTCATCATACTTATTTCGCAGCGATTCAATATTCTGTAGAAATATGGTTAAGCGTGCACACGCCTTTGCCAAATTTGACTCAGAGGATGACATTATAAAAAAGAAGAATCACTACATATACCTGAACCCACATCACTCTCCAGATCCGCCATGTTGCTATCCTAAACATCCTGCGAAGTAGGCGCCGCAATAAAACTGCTCTCCGGGACCAAGGCTGAGCCGCCCTCATTAGAATGCACAGGACCACAACCACCAAAAAATGCACCAAACGCGTCCCCAAACCCATTATTCTCCAAATGAAGCTCAGTCGGCTTAACAAAAATCAGATTTTTTTGTTTACCAAATTTGTAGTGGTCTAGGATGCTAGATGACAGTTCAAGAGATAGCGCCCTAATTTGCATCTTTAATCCATTTGCCAAATTAATATAAAAAAAGTCACAAGATTTTCAGAAGTAGAATTGATTCTGGGAAAGAAGTTGTACACTCTATTGTTAAATTTGTAGATTTTTAAATTGGTTTTATATGAAAAAACGTAAGGTACAGATAAGAAAATTAAGTTTGTATGAGGACATTCCTCAATGATATTTTGTATGACTTTACCAGCCGGAACCTTATCGTTACAAAAGTCATTCGACCCCCCCATTATCACTACATAATCCTTAGAAGTAAAATTACGTACATGCGACCGCAAGGGTCAAACAAAATTGTCCAGACCAGCACTTGGTTTAAGAATATGTTCAATCGTAAAGTCTACTTTAGAGTATTTAGAAAAACAAAAGCTCAGAGAAGAGTTCAATTTTCTTCCCTGTTCATCAGATAACACCAAAACTCTGCTCACAGGTCGATCAGTAGGCAGTTCTGGTTGATCACCAGTTAGATCAGGTTTGGTTATTTGATTTTCACCGTTGTCAGTAATAGCGGAATAATCAACCTGAGACGATTTGTCCAGTTTTTCAAGGTTACTGACATTAGCCGACAATTCATCACCCAATGTAGAGATAGTGAGGTTCACACCTTGATCAAAACTTTTTTTTTTTAGAGTGTCTACGCTTTGCTGAAGTTCTTGGATGATATTGACGTCATCATTCAATTTTGACCCGAGTTCAAAAATACCCTTTTCACTTATTTTTAGGTTTGACCGCAAGGTATTATTGTTATCTTCTAATAATCCAATTAAAGAGATCATTTGTTTTTTTAGTTTTTTTGACTCTAGAAGATCCTTTTTTAACTTGTCTATTTCATCACCGTGAGTTAGAGCCAGCTGTGGCCTGTTATGCTCTTCATCTTTAAGTTTTTTGACTTCCCCGTTAATTGATCCAATTATCTTAAGTTGATACTCCATTTTCTGCTGTAGATCTCTCTCCAGATCGAGAGCCAGGTCTTCAAAGCTCTGAGAACACCTCTGTAATCGTATGATAAACTTTTCTTTGTCCTTAAGTCTGGTTTTCAGTTTGTTGAGTTCCGCATCACCCTCCTCAATCCTTGTGTGCAATTCCTCGATCTCACTACACTTGTCGGCATAATTCTATCATACGCTTCACTCCCAATATCCGCGTCCTTATATCCTTAACAAAGCCAGTCCTGCAATCAGGGCAAAAAAACATTAGATTTATCTGGCATAAGACCAATCAATCCGACTCCGTTACGGTTATTCCCAAACATCTCTTGCAGAAAGGTTTTTTGCAAGCGTCGCATTTAGCACCAAATACTTTATTTTCCTTGGGCCTAGGCTTGAATATGCGCTGTGCTTTACAACTGAAACAATTCAGGTCCATTTTTACTCAGTGGTCAATAGTATAACAATTCTCAGTTTACAAGCAGCAACCAGCTCGAAATTAAGCACTCATTTGAGGATACATTTGCAGTTTAAGTCACTGTATAAATATTATTGTTTGTTTGTTCTATAACAAGTAAATCCAATAATATCAACCATCTCTGTATCCACAGTGATATTAGCAGAAAAATCAGCAAAATCGGCTCCACTAAGATGGGAACTGTTCGCAGGACAATATAATTAGAAGAAAACAAAATCCGCTATACTAAATTTGGAATCTCAGGCGTATTTATTGTAGATAAAAGGAGTGGAATGTAGTTTTTTTTGTACCACTATCACTGATATCCATTGTTCTTTGAACTTTTGTCCATTGTAACTTTATTTCTGTAACTAGCTCTATAAAATTATGAATTTTGGATTCTATAGCTTATTATGAACTCGACGATACCAGAAAATTATTTAATTTCCAACTAAACACTACTTAAAAAATGCATGTAAAATGGAGCAAAGGAAACACAATCATCAGAATACAACTCAATTCTGGTGACTGGATTTAACAAGAGACATGGCATAGAAGCGATATTTTTCGATATAAGCAAAGCATTTGACGGGGTCTGGCATGATGGGCTCATCCTAAAACTGATTAAATACAACATACCTCCATACTTTTTAAAAACAATAATTTCATACCTGGATAGTTATTCGCAGTGTCATCGGAAAATGCAATTTTCACAACAAGGCAAATCAGAGCCGGAGTCCCCAGGGCTCCCCCCTGGAGCCGGCCCTGTATAGTTTTTATGCAGCAGTCATCCCGACAATAAGGGACCCCAAATTATTCTTATTTACCGATGACACGGCAATAACAGCTTCCTTAAGAAAACCTGAATGGGTCACCCGTGTTTTGCAAAGCCATGTTAACAAAATTGAAAGCTGGATGCGGTCCTTGCGCATTAAACCGAATAAAAATAAAACCTAAGCAATTTTCTTCTTAAAGTCGAAGGTTAAGTATCGTCGCTCAGAAGTCAAAACCTCGTATCTCAAGTTTTAACGGTTTGGAGTTACGAGAGTTTACAGTAACTACCTACTACTGCGCACCGATTGTAAGGGCCCGTACCACAATAGTCACGATCAAGAGCACGCATTACTGTAGAAACAAGAACTCGTATCCTAATTCTGAATTCAAAACCTCGTATCTTATTACTTGACCGGCATCGACCTAAAGGTGCCATTAAAAATGTCATGTGCTGTGATTCCCCTTCTACTAAACAAGCTACCTGGCATTTCAAAACAACTTCCACCAGTTCCACTTCTGAATCTTACTCTACCAGTTCGACTGGTGTTTTAGAAATTTCACAACCCATTTTTGACTCCACTAATTATAAAAATTTATTTAATAATAATTTAAATAACTCAGAACCATTCGAAGACTCCGGTTCGACGGAATCAAAAGATGAAACTGAAGATAAAGTTAGTAGAAAAGGTCAGTGTTCGGTACAACAAACAGTCGTCGGTGAGTTAGACGCGTCTCCAACAAGAACTAAACGAAAGAGAAAGGGCCAGGGAGACCAGTCTTTATGGAAAAGAAATGAAAATAAACTAATGGGAATGAAAGGAAAAGAATATTGTGAAATATCAAAAGTTAAAGAAAACGAATTACTACTTACGTAAAGAGACCTCAAAGTGAAATGGGAGCAAGATGTAATTATTCATCTAAAGGCTTAAAAGCGGAAGAAAAAAGAAAATGTTCGCTTATTACCGAAGAACAGAGTAAAGCTATATTTGAACAGTTTTGACAGCATATGAACTGGACACAAAAGAAGATTTTTTTGTTGCTACTCTAGTTAACAAAGCACCAACCAAACAAAAAAGTATGAATACAAAATCCCAACGTGCTCTAATTTTATCATACTACTTAAAAATTAATAACTCCCTTGGTCCCGTCTGTAAGCAAATGTGTTTAACAACTCTGAATTCGGGCGAATGGAGTGTCCTTAACTGCGTTGAAGGTAGATTTATTAGATTCTAGTATAGTAGAAACGACTAATAAGTTTCCATTAAAATATAGACCGATTAATTCTGAAAAATGTCTTAAAATTATAGAATTTTTTGAGCTACTTCCTAAAATGCCTTCGCATTACTGTCGAGCTTCGACTAGCAAGCTGTATCTGGAAAGTTTGCCGTAGCGCATGATGTATTCCTATCAGAAATGAATAACCTTAATATTGACATTTTTCATCCCCATATTTGATAAAGAAAGAGCTTTGACTGGCGAACTATGTGTATTTACAGTGGATGTCCAAGCAGTTCAACTCGTACCGTATGTACCTGCAGGAATGATATATTTTAAGCAAAAATAAAAACAGCAGTACAAAAGGTTTCTTGTACAAACGAAGAATGCACTATGAAGAAAAAAATCCCGAAAATAACTCATTCTCACAGATCTATAATCAGCTGAAATAGTTTTTGTTGTTTTTTAAAAAATGGTAAATTTTGAGATACGAGCTTTTGACTTCTGAGCGACGGTATCCACAAACAAGAATCAAAGTTAACAAGTCACCTATCAACTGGGCAAACAATATAAAATACTTGGGCCTCGATTTTGACAAGAGAATGAATTAAAAAAGTAACACCGAATCCCGGTTACACAAAGTTAATAATCAACTTAAAGCAATTTATGCACTCCTGGGTAAATTTAGCGGCATTGTTCTGGGCATTAAAGCCAATTTATACAAGATTATGACTTGCCCAATCCTCCTATACTGGGCTCCCACCTGGTGCCCCATGGCCAAAGCCCGTCTCCATAAAATTCAAATATTTCATAACAAAGTAATGCCAATAATGACAAACGCCCCACGATACACCCGCACAATATGACAAAACAACTACAAAACTATTACAAAAAAAACCGACCTATCGACAAATCCACTAACCACACAGACACTACCCTCGACCACGCATATACAGACTACCCAGAGATTGGCTACCACCCTATGGATGATCACAAATCCGACTTACCAATATACAGCATACTTGGGAAGCAGTAACTAGAAAAGTCAACAACGACAACATAAAAAAACTAAAAATATTTTTAAAAAACAGAACTGATTAAACACAGTGTCTAAACAAAAAATGCATTCTGTTTAGCAAATTTCTCAGTAACTAAGTCATTAAAGATAGGAATATCTTGCAACATTTTTTTCTCTATCGACAACGTTGCCAGGGCAGAAAGTCTCTCTTGATTCATAGTACTCCTTAAAAATGTTTTTATTCTTAGTTCTGATATGTTTGTATACATTCATGCATTATGTAGCTTCATTAGCACAATAGAAGTAAAAGAATAACAGGACTGAGGGCAAAAGCAGAAGATCTCCTGTTAAAACAGAAGGTCTGGCCAACACTGCATGACATACACGCTTATGGAGGGCTTTACCGCGCTACACGGATCAGTAAAACATATAAAACGATCTCTCAAAAACCATCCGAAAACAAGGCAGCGGCATGCAGCACAGCAAAAGTGTGCTCATTTGAGAGGAATGAAAGCCCATTTAGAGCCGTGCGCTAAAAAGAGATGGGGACGACAAGGTGCATTAATTACAGGAAGCGAACCGTCCATATCAAGTAGCGATAGCCACGGAGCACATTTGTCCTGCGATAAGCATTCGGGATTAGAGACCTGCTACAAGATATTTAGTTAGCGAAACGATAATTGGTTGGGGAGCTTATAAAATCATGTTAGAATAATTGCTTTGCAACAGACATTGTATTGTAAACTAAATATGTAATTTGTAGTGAATATTTGTCGATGTGGGGCTGAATCTTAGGGAGGCACGTGCTTAAGTGCTCTTATATAAGAGCAGTCACTGGGTGAAATAAAAGGAAGGGGTAGTGGTGGGCGGAGATATGCGCAAATTTTTCGTTCTTTTTTTTGCTATGCTTGATGCTTGTGAACCTTCACAAACTTCCGTCACGAGCCGCCACTGGTCCTGAACCTGTTAAACTAACAAAAAGAAACTGTAGCAGCGTCTTTTCAATTTCAATACCTTCAAAAAAGTGGCGGCTTGTGGCCTATTCTACAGGAGGGCGACGGGAAGCAATTTTCGGAATTTAGATAAAATAGACATATTAAATTTTTAAAAACTTTTCCAAGCATTTGTGCGAGGCATTTTTATAATAATTAGGTATATTTAAACTTGATAATGAAAAGCGTCATATTTGCACCTTATATTAACTTGGGTTGTTTCTTTTTATAATTATTGTACCCAAAGTATTGTGTAAAGGTATTCTTAATTATTAACCTATACTACCATTATTATACGTAAATAGCGCCAAACAAATGACCGACACATGCAATTCTTATCTTTTAAAGTCTGTCAGCCGACTACCGGCTGAAGTTTCCGCAGCTCTCAGTAGCATTAAAATTGCATATGGCGAGCCGCAGCGAGCGTGACCGACGCCGATCTGGCGCTTGTTAAACTCCGTCTATCTATCTTACAAACTCATTATTAATGCTAATCTCTAATGCCGATAAGACCAGCGGGTGATCAAATAAAGCAGGGATGCACTCGTTGCTGATGGAATAAAAGGTTGCGCTGCTTTAAGATAATATTATATATAAAAGCGTCGAAAAAAAATTTCTTTTTTATCTACCTGTGCAACAAAAGTGTCGTACTGATTTTTTATGTTAGAAAGAAAACGCAAATAGTTATTTATGCAACTAGTGCAAAAAGTAGCTGTTTATTGCACAAAGGCATACATTTATTCACCGAGACGTAGTCGAGGTGAATAAGTGTGCCGTGTGCAATAAACAGCCTTCTTGCACATGTTGCATACAATATTTTTTCTATGATCGAACCTATTTTATATAAATAAAATTAAAATAATCTTCCCTTAATAACCTAATTCTCCATGTATAATTAATAATTTAAGCAACCTTTGGCTTGAAATTTTATTCAATTGTTTTTACGCGAGATGCGTCCTGTCGCCCGTTATTTTGTTTATAATGTTGTCTTTTGTTACAGTCTTCGTTTGTTGTTGGATATTATGTTGCTAAATGTCTCTTAAAATTTTTCTTTTAGTAAATGTATAATAAATAAGCAATAAATAAGGGTAAAAGTTTTGAGGAACTTATTCTAATTGACTGAGGAATAGGCAACCAACGGCCCCAACGCCAAGTCACCGTCGCCAAGTTAAGTAGGCTGTGGTTAAGTGTCGTTTCAGTGGGTTGTGGTGAATATAGGCAACCAAGAAAACACTTTATTCCACGCGTGCAATAATGTATTTTTATTGCACGCGTGCAATAAAAGCTAACTTTTGTCATAAGACGGTGACTACAAAAGTTGTCCCTTTTTGCATGATCGTAGAAAAAATATATTTTAAACGTAATTTAATAACAAGTATTAATAATAAGTAATAATAATAATAATAATAAGTAATAATAATAAAATAATGATATAACAGTATATGATTGCGTAGCGTGGGGCTCAACTTTTATAGCTCTGAGCAAAATTTACTGTAGAAAGCCGTAGGCGGCGGGTAAAAGTTGGAGATACTTATTCCAATGGCGAAATAAAACTATTTACAAAATGTAGCCACAGTGGCTTATAGAACGACACTAAAAACGACTTACCGTGGTCTTGGCGAATCTTCCAGGTTGGCGGGGCTTCACAAGGTACCTTTGGGACCGCAAACCAAAAGGGTCGACGTCCAATTGAATATCAATGAGGAAGGGCTGGTAAACACACGGTGCCACTGGGGCGAACGTTAGTGACGTTTCAGGTGGAAGACAAAAAAAACTAAAATGGCGCGAGTAGTTACTCTTGTTAGATCAAGGTTCGTACTACTTCCTGAGACGGAGATGCATACCCTTTTTGTCGTTTTTGTGTCTTTTTTATTTTACATTAAAAATAGAGACCTTATGCAATTGTAATAAGTTGTACCATAACTGAACAGTATATAACATAACTACAATACAATTAAAATTATAACAAATAGGACGGTTATTAATTAAAACAAAATATACATATATCTACCTACAAAAAAGTACTGTGTCAGAAAAATAATTATTACATTTTAACCCAAGTCAGTTTCACTGTCACTGTCGTCATCCAAGTTCACAATAATTCTTTCTCTAGGCAACAGATCTATATTTACGTATGATTTTTCTACTTTTTAAACATTAAAGTTCGCAAAACATTATTCTTCCTTACCGATGCTTTCAGCTGATGCCATATATGCTCAATTGGGTTGAACATGCAATGATAAGGAGGAAATCTTAACACGGTATTACCCATTTCTGCCAACAAAGTGTCACAATAATATTGCTTTTTTATTGAAAATGATTTTAAAATTTCGAGCAATTGCTTTTTTGTGTAATATTCCTTAAAATACATATTATTTTCCATCATATAGTCCTGGATGGTAATTTTTGTGTTATTGGAACACAAAACTTTATTTAACCTACGACTGTGGTAGCTCGCATTATCCATTACTATCACACTATTTGGTGGTATATTTCGTAATAATTATATTACTAGACAGGGTGTGTACAAAATCTGAGCACATATTCCTGAGGCCAGAATAAGGCGATTTGAAGCAACTCACCTTAGTCCGAAATTGCTCCGTTTCCGAGATACAGGGTGGTAAAGTTAAAAAGTAAAAATCGAATTTTTTAAAATCAATGAACATTTTTTAACGTATTACTTTAAAACTTTGTTCCCAGGGGTTTTCTGGGATGCGAAACCCGAATACGGACACCTTTTCACTGTGGCCATTAGAGAGCGCTTTACAATGCACTTCTTATGGTTTAGAATGGCCATAACTTTTTTATAAGTATAGTTTCTACCTTTTTTTGTTAAGGAACTAATTTTTTGAACGTTTTGAAACAGAAAAGGTATACTCTTGTGAAAATCCGCTAAAGTAAGCCGTTTTTGAGATATTTCGGATTTTAGTGTTCGATGCCGCACCGGAATATTTAAATTATTTTGAGTAAAAAATTCCGCTATTAGTAAATTTTCGGCAGGAAAAAATTTTTCACTTGGGTTAGTTACAGCAAGTTTTGCAGGAAGAATTTGAGTATGGATTTTTTTTTTTAATTAATTGAAGAACACTTTTATTTTAAAAGTAAATTTAATTAGCATAAACTTTTAGTAATTGTTCAAAATGACCCCCGTTACAAAGTACAAAGATTAATACGACGTAAAAATTAAATTTACTGTTTGCATCAATTCCGCATTATATTATTATGTTCACTGCATTTTGAATTATTTCCCACAATTCCTCTTCATTATTAAACGGTCTGGAGTATACCATCGTTTTCAAAGACCCCCATAAAAATAATCCAACGGAGTCATATCCGGTGAGCGTGGCGGCCACTTTACACGAGCATCATTTCCTCTACCGATCCATCTGTTTGGATACTGTCGATGCAAATAATTGCGGACATTTAAACTAAAATGTGGTGGAGCACCGTCATGCATAAACCACCGTGGCGGTAAAATGATGGGACCAATAATGAAATTGCCAATGATTCCTACCCACACACTAATTCTAAACTCATATTGATAATATTATTATAGAAGAATTATATCGACATCCGTAGCGTCCAGTATTTTAAAAGTAAAAGAGTCTTTCCTCTTTCTTTTCTCGATTATAGGTTTATTTAAGATCATAAGAATATCGCCGACGTAGAGTGGTCGCCAGGGTCGGACTGATGACGGACTTCCAATTTATGATTATCAGAAATATAAAACAACCGAGTTAAAGCAAAATATGAACAATAAGTAATATATTTATAAATAGGAATGCACATTTGATTTTCCCGTTGCTTATTCGTTGTGCTGAGGGCTGCAGCCATGCAGTCCTTACGAAACAGCCGCCAGTACTGCAAAGTTAATTATATTCATATGCTGTTTTTTATAAGCTGAAAGCTCCAACACGCACTCATGTACCTCCTGAAGTATTAGAAGGAGACGTTAAGAAAGTTGTTAATGAAAAAAAAAGCTTGGAAATACTGGTAAAAAATATGCGATAGATCTGATTTTTTTTTAAATAAAATCGTTTAGTGCATTTTAAATTTAAGGACAAGTTTGATAGCCTTCTTGTACAGGAATGTGTAAGAGTTTTGATAGACATATTTTTCGTTTGTTTCATTTCTATATAGCTTTGTTAAATATAAAGCTTTATTTACATTTTTACATAATTTATTATACCTCCCCACAGCTGCATCGTTCCTCTCTAGTAGGAGGGCACTTGATGAAAAAAACATCTAAAATAGGGAATTTTTAAAAACTATCATTGCAATTTACCTGAAATTTTATTACTCTCTGGCATTAAGCAAGAGAGTAAAGTAGCCTTTTTATCTGCAAATATCAAAAAATTTTATCAGCCATTCTCAGTCTCCCCTACCAAGCAGAGTGAACCTTGTGTTATCAAAGAGCATAATGGCTTTTAATAAAACTAATATTTATACAATCTATTCAGTGACCCACAGAAAGTGCGCAGCATATGATTCATATATTTCAGAAAAGTTCTGCACATCCATTAGCCAAAATAACACCCATCAAATCCGGTAAGAGTCTTATGGTATACGAGGAAGAGTCAGAAAATTCCGCTAAGAGTAAAGTAGCTCCATTTCTCAATTTAGAAAAAAAATTTTTTGTTGAAACGTCATATAAAAGATAACTTATGTGACGTTTCTCAGTGACATTAAATGTCATTTATAGGACTAGGAGTATAAGTACTTATACTCCTAGGCGTATAAATACATTATAGTAGGTACTATAATTTTTTTTTTTTCGTTTTGTTTATTGTCTTTTAGCTTTGAGCATTGCTCATTTAGCCACGAAATTTAAATTTATTTTAGCAAACGAACATTTACACAATACACAACGATTATTGGTATTCACAGTGGTATTTATTATTTATTGGTAATATTTATTGGAAAAGTACAATTGTGAAGATTTGCATCATTTAAGAATCCTCCACTTCTTGCAATATCAGTACTGCTCATAACAATTTCTCCAGGGCGAACTGCTTTAAAAAATCCATTAGAGGGTCCATTAAATGGAGGTTGTACGAGATTTTCCGTAGAGCTAGGTTAAAGAATTCTCTTAGCAATTTTGGTTTTACTTTGCGCAGAATTTTTAATGTAGCCTTCGGCAACTGCATCAGATTTCCAACCCCCGTGCCTTCTCAGCGTAGCAATATCCCCCCCACTATCAACAAGCATTGTTGCGGAAGTTCGTCTTAAACAATGCCCTGTATATTCTTTCCAATTTGGAATCTTCAGATACAATGCCACATCTTTTGCTACACTACCAATTTTATGGATACCCATGACAGCTTTATAACATTTCCCATTTTGATATTTAAAAAAAAACGTCTTTCCTTAAAATCGGCAGGACGCCAATTAACGTAGTTTCTACATTTGCCTAAATATTCATCCCCCAGGACATTAAAAGTTCTACTCTTATTAGTTTTAGTGTTGGGAATTTTTATTAGCAGCAAAGAACCCATATCTTCAAGATCATCAACTGTCTTATTCACTTATTCGTCGCAACGACATGCCCCAGATATTCCAAATATCAAAACTACCTAAAAAATTAAGGGTTGGTTAGCACAATGTGAAACAAACAAAATGTAATTCTATTACCTTCATCGCCAAATACTTTTCATCTGGGGCGTCAGACAAAAATTTGCTGAACTGTTCTCTTGACAAGACTCTCGATTTCTTTAATTTATAACCTTCTCCTTGCTTTTTTAAAAAAGCACGCAAATTGTTGTATTTTTCAATGTTCACATTATGCTTCAAATTTAACACGGACCTTGTCATTGAATAATGAGCCCACAAACTAGAACTCTTCATTTTCAGTGCCATTTCGTTAAAATATGCCAATAAAACGTTCTCAGAGTATTGCATTACTTTTTTTGCAGTGCACCATTTGTTGAACTTGACAAAGGCAGCTTCATATACTGCACCATATTTCGTCGGCAGCAAGTTTTGAATAGCTATTCTAGCTACCTCTACTACCTTGGGAGGATCATCAGGCACTTCTAAACTCCTTTTCTGTAGATTTATTCGGTCTCAACTGACGCGACACCGAATTTGAATTAATATTTGTTTTGATAGATGCTAAACAAGTACGTATCCATGATAACGATACCAAAAACGGAATATACAGTGAAATAACTTAAAAATTCAATTTTGTTATCTACACTAAAAAATTCGTTTTCTTTTATTGTTTTATCTAGAATAATATGATGCACGTTTGAAGAAAAAATAGTATATGACATTCGGAGAATGAAATACTTTATGTGCTTCGCATGGATTGTCTGACTCACTACGTTCGTCAGACAAACTTTCCACGCTCAGCACATAAAGTATCTCTTATTCTCCTAATATCATAATCTACTATTATTAAGAAATATTGTTTCAAATTCAAAGATATACTTAAATACCAAATTTCACTTACTTTAAACAAAAAATATGATTTAATCGTTTTTTCTGAATTACCCTGTACAAAAGTACATCGCAATCATACAGTACGCAAATTGTATTTTCTGTACACTTTGTTAGAGGTAACCCTAAATAGCACGTTAAATTAGTTAGTTATAACCATATTATGACTTTTTAAAATAAAAACATAAAAATATTAAATATTTTTGCGGCACACCGTATTTTATATTTTGAGGAAACAGAATAATTTAATCTAACTGATATTTTGTTATACAATTTAATTTAAAGCACGTCCCAAATTCTATATTTATACATAAAAGCACAAAATTTTTTGTTTATTTAGATTTTAATTGTGGTCGTCATAAGGAAAAAATTAAAAATTAAAAATATTTTTTGTATGGATTTTATTTGACACGATAATTAATAATATTATAGTAAGGATCAATGTGGTTTTGTATACTTTAACTCGAAACATTTCAAACACGTATACTCCATTTAAAATACAAAGGAATCTTTCTTTATATCCGAATTTGAAGCCTAAATAATAATAATAATACAAATTATTTTCATTCTCATCAAACAAAATAAGATCAACGCAGCCCTGGAAACAAGTCAAGCATTGAAATTAAATAAGTGACATCTAGTTAGTTCTGTTGTAAAAATAGAAGTTGAAAAGTTGTCTTTACATGAAAAATTAGAAATAGTTTTAATTAATGGTGACAATTATCACAGTTCATAGTATGGGAATGTCTAAATCAATAATTTCCCTACAAATGGATCGGACGGTTTCCAGAAAATCCCTGGCCTGCAAAATCACCGGACATAACTCCTTTAGACTTCTTTTTCTGAGGATACGTAAAGAACCAAGAGTAAAAATACCGAGCTTTTAAATATTTGGGCCATCTGGAAAATATTATTAGACAGTGTATCGCGAGGGGCGTCTCACTCCCGAAATACGTGTACGTTTCGTCGCTAAATCCTCCGAAATCCCCCGAAATCTCGAAATCTCTTACGAAATCTCTTCGAAATCCCAAAATTGGAGGCGAAATCGCGAAATCCTACCGAAATCCTAACCGATTTCGTCGAAAAACACAAATATTAACCGAAATCCATTGAAGATTTCGCCGAAATCACAGTGTCGTTATAATAAAAATACCCATTGAAAAGATTTTTTTGCGCAACGTTGCCACTTGGTTCGATTTTCCTGTGATACAATGCCGAATATTTGTCCTGAACAATTTGTAAAACGTTTACAGTCAATTTTTTTATCTCTATCAAATATTTACTAGCATTAAACATTAAATCGAGAATCCGAGAGCATTTAACGTATCCAGGAAGTATAGCAAGTCAAAAACACCCCATCCTAAGATATGAACGATTTGGCACCAGAGCAACGGCACCTGCGGCCTGCGGCCCGCCATTTCTTTGACGATTCTGAAAGCTAAGTAGGTACTTTTATGACAAAGGTTTTCAACAACAGGTAAGTGACTAAGTCTTATTATGTAGCATGTAGATACTAAATGTTTCTCAGTAATAAGTAGGAATTTAGTTTATTTATATTAATTTATAACCTATACAAAAAGGCCCCCGCTTGTACTGTCCTCGGCGCGATGCTTCGCGATGGCGTGATCCCACGAGTTATTGGGGAATCCCCGTAAACATCTATGATCCTTAACTCTGAATTTGTTTTTTTAAGTTTATGTAAAATATGCAGTTTGCATATTATAACTCTGTATCGAGTTATGTATGCAAATATTTAACACTTTGTTTTGAGTTTAAGGAGTATTTTAATGTATTTTTATTATTTAAACAAAAGCAGGCGCGGATCCAGCTTTTCGCTTAGTGGGGGCATTGAATAATTTTTTTGGGACCACGCCCAAATCTTGTCATCAATCGGCCTAATTTTTCACACAGCACCGCAGGCGAAAACTTTAGCCAAAAATAATAGAAATAGGGCAGCCATATTAGATTTGTATATATTAATGTTATATTGTTATATTAGGTTTTAAAACACGGTCAATACTCAGGGGGGGGGGCAATTGTCCCTCCTTGTATCCGCGCCTAAACAAGAGTCAGGTTGTTGTGAAATGAGTGATTTATTTTCTACATTTCGTGGGATGAAAAATATATAAAAACAATTTTCTACGCATAGAACTTTTGACCTATGCGACGTTGATTCTAAGTTAAGCTTTTGTGAGTTAATAGTTCTTGAGTTCATTTTTCAGTTCTTCCGAGAGCTTTCCCTTCGCATCTCATAATTTTTTTTTCAAACAATGCATGCATGCAATTCCGAAATCCTTACAGATATGCCGAAATCTTTCCAGAAATAACGAAATCCTTCCAGAAATGCCGAAATCACTAGGATTTCCGAAATACATGTACGTTTTTTTAGGAGTGAGACGCCCCTCGGTGTATCACTAGAATAAATCCTACTTTTTTAAGGAACGTAGGAAAAGAATTTAACGAAAAAACCGTAAAATGTATAGGAAATGGAGGAGGACATGTAGAAATATAAAGTTATAATTATTGGTAATAGAAACTTAAGTCTTAATATATTTTTTATTTTCTATTTTTGAGTTCCAAAGACTTATTATCAGTTGGATTATCCTCCAAATTTACTTGAATGATGAATGGAAATGATATTGATCCTTATTTTGCGTGACAAATAAAATTCGTAAAGAAAATATTTTCAATTTTTAATTTTTTTTTATGACGATCACAATTAAAATCTAAATAAAGAAAAAACTAGTACTTTTTATATAAATATTCCATTTGGAAGGTGCTTTAAGTTAAAGTGCATAACAAAATATCAGTTAGATTAAATTATTTTGCTTCCTCAATAAATAAAATACGGTGTGCCACAACAATATTTACTATTGTTATGATTTTATTTTAAAAGGCCATACTATTATTAAAACTAACTAATCTGACATACTTACGGTTATCTCGAACAAAGTGTACTGAATGTACAATTTGCGTACTGCATGGTTCCCATGTAGAGGAACTGACCCGAATATATGCCATGTATTTAATATGGGCCCTATAGGTATTTTTAGGAAAGTTAACAGCGACATCTAGTTTTTTACATTGCAAACTGCGCAAGGCGTTCTCGCATCCAATTTATCCACCGCAAACGCTTTTAGTCTTGTTGATGTGAATGACACTTTGGGTTTACATTTTTGCTGGTTCCGATAAATATTTTAAGGTAAAGTTTAACAGCGTAATTTCTATACCTATATTTTTTAATATTCGAAAGATTGTTTTCATGTAATGGCATTCTAAAAGCCCTAAATATCAGGGATTAGTGTTGATATTGTCACGAGGGCACCGGGATCCTTGATTAAAAGGCGGTCATCATAATGATTGCAGCTATTTATTAACACAATTATTACCCTATACAATTATTACAACCCAGTCCTACCTTTAAATATTATCTTCAACTTCCCAGGACGGGCGAAAGGGTCACGGCGTTCGTGGGAGCGTCTCGGCGGCTAGCGTCGTCGTCTCGGTTCGACCGCACGGCTTCGCAGCGAGCTGGGTGATGACGGTATCCCCTCGCCTCTAGCCCGTCCTCGCGCTGGTCTCCCCCACTCACGGATCCTGCCGTGAAACGATATACAGGGCGACCAGGCGACAACAGACCAGAAGCGAGTGATAGACAATCCTTCGTGACACTTTCCCCCCCCCCCCCCCCCCACGGAAAACAAAAATCTGAAGGGTTTTTGTCTCAAACTCTTTCTAAAGTACCCTAAACCTATATATACACTATCTACAATAAAAAAAACTCTGGGTTGAATCCAAAAAATTTACAATGTAAGCTGCTCTTAAATTCTCAAAAAAAAAAATTGTCTTTCTCTTTTCTTTCTTTGTCTTCGTCCTCGTCTCTGTGCTGTCTTCTCCCTCTGTCTCGTCCTCGTTCCTGTTTTTCCCTTCTCTCCTGCCCCGTCCTGCTGACGTCAGGTCTCCGACATTGGGACATGAGGTTTTCGCCTCGCCTGGGGTGACAGCTCCTGGCACCTGCTGTCCTTGGGGACCTCACACCTCCGGCTGCCTGCTGCCAAACCTCGCCCATCGTCGACATTACACATGAAAAGAAAAAAAAACAAGGATTAGACACTTACCAACACAAGACAAACATGTAGGACCAACACACTATATACATAGAGCAACAAAAACTTCAGCTTGCCCTCTACATTGGCAATTAGCCACCGCTTAACCTCGATCGAACCATTTTCCCCGAACAATGCGTCTTTCAACCACGCTAATTTTATAAACTTTACACTTTTACCTCACTATTTTCTCCAGTTTTCCCCCTCCCTTACTAGAAATTATCCCCAAAATGAAAAATTACATTTCCTATTACTTTAGTCCTCCGGTTTACTTTTACCCTCTTTTTCTTTTCTAAACAAAAAAAATTACATATAAGACGCGACACGACAGTTGAAAATTACCAGAATTTTACAAGTTGATCAGACATGCGTTCAAGCAAAACCCAACTGTTTCAGAGCCTCGTGCAGCTGCTCACGATCCCTAATATTTTTTCTAACTTCGAAACAAACACACTTAATTTTCATCTTTTTTACCTTGACTATTACCTTATACTTTTTTCATTTTTTTTTTTTTTGGGGAAAACAACAAGAAAAAAAAAATATAACCCTTATTTACTACTGCATTTTGATAGTGGTATACAACAAAATTAATTAAAATATATTTTATGCATTGTTCTAGCTAATTGGAAAAATTATATGGTTCATAATATGGGGCTAATCTGCTGACATGAACTATTTCTTGCTTTGCTCTTGCTCCCTCTCCTCTCTGAATTATATAATTGACTGGTGAAACTTTCTCGACAATGACAAATGGACCATGATACTTGCATTGTAACTTGTCACTTTTTCCCTTTTTTCTTATGAACACCCTCAATTTCACTTTATTTCCTGTTTCAAACGTCACCTCCTTGTGTTTATCGTCATATCTGGTTTTGTCCTTAATTTGTTTTTGTGCAATATTCCTCTTCGCCTGTTCCCTGTGTGCTGCTATATTCGGATTTGGAAGTACCAAAGTTATTGACTTCAAAAACATTGCGTCAGGAATAAGGTTTGGATTTCTACCAAAAACTAAGTAAAATGGCGAAAACTGTGTGGTATCTTGCTTACTGGTATTATATGCAAATGTGACTAGTGGTAAATATTTATCCCAGTCGTCCTGTGCTGTTGATACATATAAACTGAGCATGTCTGCTAATGTTCGATTGAAACGTTCTGTTAAACCATTTGTTTGTGGATGATACGACGTTGTATATATGTTTTCTGCTCCCATGTTTTGTACCATTTGTCTCACCATTTCTGATCTGAATACTTGACCTCTATCGCTCAATATTTTTCTTGGCACACCATGTATACTTATGACAAAGTCCACTAAAAATGCAGCTATTTCCTCAGCTTTTGCACTTGGCATGGCTTTCGTTATCGCAAATCGTGTTACATAGTCTGTGCAAACTACTATATTATTATTTTGTTCTTTTGTCTTTGTTAGTGGCCCCAATATGTCGATTCCTATCATTTCGAAGGGTTGCAAATCGTCTATTTTTATGGGTTGTAGGTCACCTGGTGGTTTTTTATTATTTGGACCTTTCCTTATTTGACAGTCTGGACATCCCCTGATGAATTTTTTGATGTCTATATGCATTTTGTCCCAATAATAACGTTTGTTTACCCTGTCATACGTTCTAGCAAATCCTAAATGTCCTGATAAAGGCTCGCAATGTAGCTGGTTCATCAGTTGAGCTTTCAGTCCCTGTGGAATTACTAATTTGTCCGTTTCGTGTGGCACCACTGATTTTCTGTATAATACTCCATCTATGACTTTGAAGTGCGTAGCACGGCGTTGAAGATGTGAATTACCATAATTTTGATTTTGGACTGCACGTAACAAATCTGACACTACTGGATCCTCTTCTTGAAATTCTGTGATATCCACTAAAGGTAACAAAAATGTAGGTATCTCATTAGCGGTATCTTCGTCTGTGCTTGTAGCTTCAAAACATGGTTGTCTAGAGAGACAGTCGGCATCTTGGTTGCATTTTCCAGTCTTATGAATTATTTCATAGTCAAATTCTTGTAACTTACAACTCCATCTAGCTAATCTTCCTGTAACGTTTTTTATACTCTGTAAATAGCATAGTGGTTGATGATCTGAAAAAATTTTCACATGTTGACCCCAAATGTAGCTTCTAAGATACGTCAAACTCCATACTATAGCGAGACCTTCTTTTTCTCCTACACCATAGTTTCGTTCTGCTTTGGTAAGCGTCCTGGAAATGTAACAAACTGGGTGCATTTCCTCTTGTACTTTCTGTAGAAGTATCGCTGAGATTCCAAAGTCTGATGCATCGACGTGAAGTTCTTTTTCTGCTTCTGGCAGGTAGTGTGTCAAGACTGGTGGTGAAATTAACTTTTGTTTGATTGTCTGAAAAGCATTTTCTTGTTCAGATTTCCATAAAAATGGTTTTCCTTTCTTGAGAAGATTATACAACGGTCTAGCAATCACACAGGAAACTTTGAAGTGATTTTTTGCTTATGGGGGTTGCAAATTTTTCCACTGCTTCCAATTTAGAAGAATCTGGTAAAATACCTTGATCACTGATAGTGTGACCAAGCACTGTTATTTGTTTATAAGCAAATTGGCACTTAGATGGTTTTAGTTTAAGCCCTGTAGCTTTCAGTTTTAACAGAACTTTTTTAAGGTTTTTATTGTGTTCTTCCAAATTCCTTCCATATACTAAGATATCATCTAGGTATGTCATCGCTCCATTCCACTTCAAATCCCCTAAAATTGCATCAGCTAGTTGTTGAAAAGTACTTGGCGCTGTTGTTAGTCCAAAACTCAGTCGATTAAATTCGAATAACCCATCTGTTGTGACGAAGGCTGTTTTATGCTTATCTTTTTCTTCAATTTCCACTTGCCAGTACCCAGAAAACATATCTAATGTTGAAAAATATTGTGCTTCTCCCAAATATGTCAAAATGTCATCTATCACTGGTAGAGGATACACATTTTTGACAGTTTTTGCGTTTAATTTCTTATAATTTACGCAAAATCTCATATCTCCATCCTTTTTAGGTACTAGAACTACTGGACTTGAATAAGGACTTAAGGACTTTCTTACAATTTCATTTGTCAACATTTCTTCTACTTGGTCATTGATTATTTTTCTTTCCTTGTGTGACACCATGTATGGCCTGGAAACTACTGGAACGTCGTCTGTTGTATCTATACGATGCTTCACCAAATGTGTTCTTCCAAGGTCATTCATACTCCAAGCAAAAATATCTTCGAAATCATACACTAAACTGCTCACACATTGAAAGTCATTTTCACTTAAATTTTTATTTACATTGTATGTTTTATTCAAGTTTTCGGTTTCTAAAGTCAATATCGTTTCGAAATGTTTAATGTCACTATCATTAATTAAATGTTCATTTTCTAATTTATGCGCGATACACGTGCCAGCGAAAAGTTTATTTGCATTGCGCCTATAATTTTGCAGTTCTGCATAAAAAGATGAGTTTTCACTATAAATTTTATTAATTTCTAGTCCGTTTTTTAGCAAAAATTCATAGTTCGGAACATAAGTTATTTTTTTGTCACCATTATTTTTTAATTTAATTTCACATTTAACTACGTCTTTTTTAATTGAAATGTCATTGCACAGAGTAATTTTAGTATTTTCCGTAATTTCGTTTTCAAGGTTAATTTCGCTAAATTCTTCCATTAAACTGTCTATGCTACTATTACTATTTACATTAACGATATTACTACCCATATCTGTTACTTCTTCTAAATTATTTACATTATTACTTATATTTGGCATTCCTTCTGAATTATTTACATTACTACCCAGGACATTTATCGTTTCTTCCGCATTATTTACAACTTTCTGGTTCAATGGTAACTCTATAACTTTATGGTTTTTCGTTATCAGGGTTAAACTGTTTGATTTAAGGTTGATTGTTGCTTCGTGAGACTTTAAAAATTCTAAACCTAATAATAATGGTTTTGGTAGGTTTTCCAACACCATTGCTTCTAAGGAAAAGGTATAATCATTAAAACACACATTTATTTCTGTAAATCCCAAAATTCTTATCAATGAGCTGTTTGCTACTTTAATAAAAGGCATATTGTTGCAATGTTTTATTTTATCTCTATTTACAAATTTACTATCTACAATATTTTTAACTGATGCCGTATCCACTATAACTTCAATATTTTTATCGTTCAAACTTCCGGCTAACGTAAGAACATCTGTTTCTTCATCTTTTGGGGCAGTACTTGTTTGTGTTAATACCGCCCGTTGGAGTTTTCCGAATGCTGCTGATTTGCGGTTTGTTGCTGGTTTGACGACCATGTTTGTGGAAAATTGCGGTTTCGTGGCGCACCGTATCTAGGCCTGTTCTGATTTTGTGGGTTCCTGAAACAAACTCTAGCTTTGTGACCTGGTTTTCCACACTGAAAGCATACTGGACGGCTCGTTGTTGTGCGTGTTTGCATATTGCCTTCTCTGTAAGGTCTGCTCTGCATTGCTTTTCCTATTTCCTCCTTTATTACTTGCGTGATTTCCTCCATTATCTCCGGTTTTTTGTGCTGCTCTGGTTCATCCTTCTTTGGGCTGCTTTGTATCAAGGATAATTCTGCCAAAGACCTTTGTTGCCTGGTTAATTTCATTTTCTGCGTTATTTATGGTTTTTATCAATTTTTGAACCTCTGAAAAATCTTGTGGTTGTTTAAGCTTAACCTGGTACGCATAGGTTGGAAGAAGGCCTTGCTCAAAATGTTCCCTTCTTAAATCTTCGCTCATCTTCGGGTCTACTAGATCACATAGTCGCAGGATTTCTCTAAGGTAAACCAATACATTTTCGCCTGGTTGTTGTCTTCTGTACCTCAATTTTAGTTTGGCTTCGTTTATGTACGATGAAAATGAAAATTCTTCTTTTAATGCTGCTACTGTTGTTTTCCAATCGGCATCTGGATTTCGCAGTGCATAAATTTGAAGCCACGTTTGTGCTTGACCCAACAAATATTGCGATAAAAAACATAATTTAAAATTTTCGTCCCAATTATTGAAAATTGCCGTTTGTTCGTAATTTTGCAAAAACACAAGTAAATCATCGCAATCTGGATTAAAATGGCGTGGAGGGATAAAATGAGGCGCATTGGGTGTCCTATTTGGATTTAATAAATTTCCTAAAGTTGCGTCATTTTAAATGATTTACTTTGACTTTCCAAACTTTCTAAATTTTCAGAAATTTCCAAATTTTGTGAACCTGTGCTATCCGTAGAATTATTAATTTTAGTATCGTCCGGTTTAATTGTGGATTCCAAAGATTCGAATGATTCGTTAAAAACTAACGTCCGCCTAGCGTTGGTTGAATTTGGCGTCGAAAAAACACGATTTTGACTTCCAGATGGTTGCACAGAAATTCCTATCTCGTTTTTATTTTTTGTGCTATTAGGTAGCTTAGTTTCTGACTTTTTCGTTTGACTTCTTAAAACCATAAATTTGTCCATTTAACAAAGAAAACCACACATATTAAACACGCGTGAATAAGCAATAAAAGCAAGACGACAATTTAAAAAAAATTTGACTTCAACCAAACTAAAAAAATTTTGTAGTAATTTTTCAACTAAATTTTCATTTAACACTTTTTTAGAAAATTATTACCAGCACAACCCAAAAAAAGTAGAAGGTACGCATATGCCCATATATATAAAAAAATATATATCGTTACTAGCAAGCGTTGCCCATCGTTAAAAAAAAATTTTCCAACTTCATTAACTAAATAATCATTAAATCTCATTAAAATTTCTTTTAAAAATCCATTTATAATCCAACATTAATTTTTATTTCTCAACAATAGATTATATCCGAAAAATCAACTCGTACTAGCAACCATATTCATTTAAAAATACCAATGTTTTCATCAAAACTTAAAATAAAATCTACAAAACTCCGCAAAAATATCACAAACAGTTTGCTTCGCACAAGGAATGCATTATAAAAAACAGAAATGCGAACGATCAACCTTAATAAAAAAAATTTGAAACATACTTTTTTAGGTCACCTTGAACTTTTTATCTTGCTATACACCATCATGAAACGTTAAATTTTGCACTTTTATTTCCCAAGAATTAAAAAATAGTTTGTGGAGAAAATTGTGAAGCTTACAACAATTATAATTAACACCTTAACTTATTACATTGACACATTGTTCGAAAAATTAATGATCCAACCAATAATCAAGTCGGCAGCCTCCACCAAATTGTCACGAGGGCACCGGGATCCTTGATTAAAAGGCGGTCATCATAATGATTGCAGCTATTTATTAACACAATTATTACCCTATACAATTATTACAACCCAGTCCTACCTTTAATTATTATCTTCAACTTCCCAGGACGGGCGAAAGGGTCACGGCGTTCGTGGGAGCGTCTCGGCGGCTAGCGTCGTCGTCTCGGTTCGACCGCACGGCTTCGCAGCGAGCTGGGTGATGACGGTATCCCCTCGCCTCTAGCCCGTCCTCGCGACTCGCGTCTACAGACAGGAATATCAGTTTGGCTTCCTGGCTTCCTGGCTTCCGCATGCGCACATAATGCTGTAACTAATAATTATAGACTTTATTGGTTAAACAGGCGCTAACACGGCATCTAATCCACCTTTTTGGTTGCAATTCGGTATATGCTAGATATAAAAAAATTGTAATAATTATAGACTTATATTGGTTAAACAGCGCTAACACGGCATCTAATCCACCTTTTTTGTTTCAATTCGCCTTTTTCAAGTTCACCGGCCAATTATTTACCAGCCCTTTTTGAGTGGATCTACTTAAAAAAAAAAATAAAAGAGATAAAAAAAACTAAAAAAAAGTCATAAAGAAAAAGCGCCCGAAACGGGTATCGATCCCGGGACCTATGGCACCAAACCAAGATGCTATATCCACAGTTCCACTGAATTGCTTACAGACTTTGGTTAATCTAGTAACCGTAGAATAAAAGCCAGCGTATCGAGCTGAATGCTTCCGAGGCTGTTGCGCATGCGCATGCGGAAGCCAGGAAGCCAAGAAGCCAGGAAGCCAAAGTGATATTCCTGTCTCTAGACGCATCAGTCCTCGCGCTAGTCTCCCCCACTCACGGATCCTGCCGTGAAACGATATACAGGGCGACCAGGCGACAACAGACCAGAAGCGAGTGATAGACAATGAACCCTTCGTGACAATATTATCCTTTTTAAGGATATATGTATTGTAGGCTAACTTTAATTTCGTCACGGCCATGTTTAAATATGGGCCTCATAAGTGGATTGAAATATGGGCCGTGGTCCATATTAGGACTTATTTCATATATAATTTTTTTTAGATAAAAATGCCTGGAACACCAGAAAATCACAAATTTGTTTGTAAAAGGAAAGGAAAAACTTGGGATAAACGGAACATGGCAGATGCTTTAAACGATGTTAATCGGGGAATGGGAACCAGAACAGCTGCCAAACATTTCTCTGTGCCAAGATCATCTCTACAAAGATTGGCAAAACAGTCTAAAAATAGTGGCGTTCCTTTTAATGTCATTGCAAACACTCCACTTCGAAGAAAAACGGTGTTAGTTAAAGACATGAAAGAAAAATTGGTACGATATGCACTGCAGATGAAGTCTCAGTTCTATGGCCTTACAAGAAAGGATTTGTGCCGAATGGCTTATACATTGGCGATTAGGAATGGTATTAGTCATCCTTTTAAAAACGGAATAGCTGTAGTTCTGTTCGTTAGTAACTATGATTGCAGCTATGAGTGCAGGGGGACAATATATTTTCCGTATGCTCATTTATACCCGCAAAAATAGAAATGACCAGCTAGTCCGTGGCGCACTGCCGGGAACAATATATGCAGTGCATCCAAGTGGCTGGGTGCAGCAAATCCTATTCACAGAGTGGTTTCGCCATTTCATTACATTTTCCAAACCAACTGAAACCGATCCAGTTTTACTTTTGTTGTACGGGCATTAAGGATACACCCGTAACATAAATATTATTAGAATGGCCCGACAAAATCATGTTATAATTGTGTCTCTTCCCCCACATTCAACGCACAGGTTACAACCGTTAGATAATCAACCTTTGAATCAGTATGATTTGGCAGAATTGTTATTCACGGAGTCTGATTTTATAGAGGAGCAAAATAATGCGGACAAAAGGTGCAGCTTTACTAACGATCAAACAATTTCAGCTAATGCTGCAAACCATCCTTCAATGCAATCCACGAGTGATACTTCTTTTGATGAACCTCAGCCTGGCTGTTCCAAAGATGCCGATCGACCATTCATTAATTCCATGTCTGGGTTGAAGCCGGTCAGCCCATTCCAAATTTCTCCGACACTTTCTGTAAGGAGACGGACTTCTACACGAGGACGAAAATCGTCTAAATCTAAAATAATTACGTCTTCACCTTATAAAGATCACCTTGAATTGCCTTTAGTCAAAAACACCGACACGAAAAAAGGTAAAGGAAAGAAAAGGGTTATTGCTGAAGAGGTAAATGAAGGTGCAAAGAGAAATAAGAGAAAGCCAATTATCAATAATAAATCCAATTTCGAAGAAGAAACAGAAGGTGAGGGTTTCGTATCTGCAGATGACGATAGAGATATGGATGAAATTGAACAATATGGTCCCAAGGAAGATGATGCAATGTGTCTATTTTGTGATGGCAAGTATTTGGAAGACACACGGTGTGAACTTTGGGTGCAGTGTTTAATGTGTCACTTGTGGCCTCACGTGGAGTGTTCTGGAGGTGAGAATGATACTTATGTATGTGGCTATTGTACCTAAGTTAAAATAATAATAATTAGTTCTGATAGTTTTATAGAAATTCCTAGGTTTAATATTTTTTATAATTTTCTTTTTCTTTTATGGCTTTTAAAGCTATATTTATATGGCTCATATTCCATACTCTCTGGTTAAGTTCGTCAAAGGTGCATGTATTCATAGTTTTTGCAATAAAACTTATTAATATTAAAATAAAGGAAACGTGAAAACACAGGTTATTAATTTGTTTGATATCTCTGAAACTAAGAACCCAAAAACTGTAATTTTTTTATCACAAAAATTAGTTAGGCATTTAAAAAAAAGAAAAGAGGGGCCCATATTCTGGTCAGTTTCTTTACGTTTTATACAGGATAATTCAGAAAAATGATTAAATCCTATTTGTTGTTCAAAATGAGCAAAATTTAGTATTTGAGTATATTTTTGAAACTAAAACAATATTTCTTAATAAAAATTTTGTCTAAGATGACAAATGGAGGTACTTTACTCCTAGCGGAATTTCCTATTGTTTACTTTCCCTCGTATACCATAAGACTATTACCGGATTTGATGGGTGTTATTTTAGTTTGAAGATATGCAGAACTTTTCTGAAATAAAATAAATTTATTAAATTCATAGATAAAAATTTTTTCCATATGCAGCGCACTTTCTCTGCCGGTCACTGTATATCCAATATTCCCATATTAATTATTTACGATTTTTCAAAAACATCGAAATGCTATTATTGTCGTCAACATTATAAATAATTTCCTAAAAACCTTATTTGGCCACCAAAGCATGACGGTGGTATAATTAATAATTAATTTTGTGCCATTGTATGCAAACTATCGGGCCTATATAAATCAAATTTCAATTTGCTCAAAAATTACTTTACAATGTTTTAAGTAGTTAGTTTAACATCAGCATCAGTTTAAGGGTTAGTTTTATAATGGATTCCATGCAGACCATAAATCATACTATGGATAACGAAACATCAAGCTACAAATTTGTTTTTACTGATTTAGCAGGTAAGTCATATATGATATACCGTGCAGGCAAGAATTATTATCAACAAAGTGTGCTTTGCATCTAATGCCGTACTGCTTAACGGTAGAGGTTAATAACTGTTGGATGTCAGTAAATACCAGCATTATCAATCAATCATTTATTCCGTCGTCTTTAATAGTCGTTATAAGTAATTTGATTCATCGCTAATTTATCCAATTTCTTGAATATTTCACGCAATGGGTACTGTGGAACAGCATAAAAAATTCATGGTTGAAGCATATTTTCGAAACGGGGTTAGAGTAAATGATAAGTGTCAATACAATCAACGTTTGAGCATGGACAATTGTCGCGAAAATTTTCCTAACGTCGTTTTTACTGCTGGGTATTTTTATTATTGCCTAAAAAGAACCGTGACTCTGTTTAGGAAAACAAATTATTTACAACCTAAAAAAGGAACTGTCAGAATAGAAGAGCTTATTGCAAACGCCTGCCTGAAGAAGTGGAAAGATATTTTGGAATAAGCAGGACCATTCTAAAAAACACTTAAATTTATTTCCTTACAAAGTGGAAGTATTCCAAGAAATACGACCTATCTGTGGCTTACTCAAAACTTATTGGAAAGCAATGACTTATTAGACCTGACGATTCTTTCTGGTGAAGCCTGGTTCCACCTGACCGATCATGTGAGTTCTTGGAATACACACATGTGGTGTAGTGAAAATCCTCATTGCACCTTCAAAAAATTGGTGTCTGCCTAACTGTTTCCCGAAGAAGAATTGTTGGTTCTATTTTTTTTCATGACGCAGTAACAGCACAGCGGTATTGAGACAATATTTTGAATGTATTGGTGTAGCAATTATTTGACGATGAACAGCGTTTTGGCTATTTTCAATAGGACATTCATCCGCCGAAACTGAAAGCTGATCAGTTTTCGAACAGATATTGAATTCCCACCCAGATAACTTTGTTTGACGCTTATGGACTACTTCATTTTTCCTTATTTTATTTTATTTTTTTTTCTCGAAAACGCTTCATTTCATCGATAATAAACAATAGTACCATTTTCTTAGTCTAAGGTGCAACCCAGTCCGCAGGAGCACGTCAAAATGACGTCATATTCTGGTGACTTATTACCAGATATGACGTGACTATATGACGATAATATGACGTGAAAATGATCTCCTAATGTCACAGACCGATGACGTCAATATCTCACGTCATTTTTACGTTTTTAAATGACGTGACTTTCACGTCTAAAAATATTTTGTTTTCACCAGTAATCCACTTTTAATTGAAACTACTAAATACATTGTGTAAGCGTTTATTAGGGATAAGTGCATACTTCAACCAACGAAACCAAAGCAAAGGTAAGTACCTACTATTAATTGCAGGGTATTGCTTCTGCATGACAAAGTATTTTTTGATTTCTAGTATTGTACTTAGGGTAGTGATGTTTTATAGACGAAATCTCTAATTTTTAGTGTATTTGTGCTTAATTCTCTAGTAAAATTTATCTTTTGTTTATTTTTGCATATCCTTATCGCCATGCTGGGTTTATGAACTACTTTAAACTTTATCACTTCATGCACTTTAAGGCTATTTTTAGGTTAACTCGAGGGTAAACTTTATTGGCAATTGAATTGAATATTAAAATTTTAAGAAGTAAGCCAACAACTTCTTAAAGTCATCTAAAATGTCCCGTTATTATGGGTACTTTAGGTGGTAAATCCCAATGACGATATCGTCATTGGTAAATCCAACTAAAATTCCCATCAAGTTAACCTAAAAATGGTCTTAAAGTGAATAAAGTGATAAAGTTTAAAGTAATTTATAAATTCAGCATGGCGATAAGGATATGCAAAAATAAACAAAAAATAAATTTTGCTAGAAAATTAAGCACATATACACTAAAAATTAGAAATTTCGTCTATAAAACTCCATTAACATAAGTACAATAATAGAAATAAAGAAATCCTTTGTCATGCAGTTGTTCCATTCCGTTGTCCCTAAGTCCGTTAGCAAACGTACTTATTGCAATTTTTTCGTTAACACTTTTTAATACGCTAATAGCATTATCATCGTTATCCGCCTGTGTTATAGTACGGTCTAACATTAACTGCTCTATTATTTTAGCATAATCTTCTATACTTTTATTATTTTGTTTTGTACTATGCAACTGTGTTGACAAAACGGCTGTTGATTTTTTAGCAATTAAATGTTTGGTCATATCAATTAATAAATTTTTTACACTGTCATACTCCTTTTGTAACCTTATTTTCGCGGTTTGAGTAATTTTAACTTTTAATATATATTTTATTAAGAATACTTTTCCATTGTTATCCAGCATTTCACTGTATAACTCGATAGCATCAATAAGCTGTTTCGTAGCTTCCTCGGTACAAGGACACTGCGACCCTAATATCAAATTTTTCAGTCATTATGTCTATTTTACCCTGTAATTAATAGTACGTACTTACCTTTGCTTTATTTTCGTTTGTTGAAGTATCTTCTAAATCGTTGGGATTTGTTGTATAAACTTTTGTCTTAAGATGTCTCCATAAGAAAAGGTCGAGTGGCGTCAGATCTGGAGACCTAGCTGGCCACTCAATGGGCCCCCTCCGGCCGATCCATCTTCCTGGAAATGTCTGATCCAAGTACTCTCTTACCCATACATATTAATGCGGAGGAGCCCCATTTTGTTGGAAAATAACTTCCTGTCCTAAAAGATTTTCATCTTCCTGTGCTACTCTTATAATAATGCGATTTATTGTATTTTGTAATAAATCATGGTAAACTTCTCCAGTCAAGTTTCCATTGATGAAAATGAAACCAGTAATATGGTTGCCAAAAATACCCGCCCATACATTTAATTTCTCAGGTCTTTGAGTATGATATTTCCTGTAAAGATTAGGGTTTTCATCGGACCAATACCTGCCATTATGTTTATTAACTGCCCCGGCAATAGTAAATGTAGATTCATCTGAGAAACAGATATTGCCGACAATAATGCGATTTTCTAATATGCGATTTGACATAAGTTCGCAAAATTCTGTCCGGCGATCATAGTCATCTTCGTTGAGCTCATGAACAAGACTGATTTTATAAGGATGATACTTTGCAAGTTCTAATATTCTGTGAACTGAAGTTTCACACACTCCAGATTCTTCTGACAATGATGTTATGCTATTAAATTGAGTACGGTCGGCTTCTAAAAGTCCAAGAACCCCTATTTGCATACCTTCATTGGTTATCGTCCCGACACGATCGTGTTTTTTATTCTGCACCGAGCCAGTTTCATCAAATTTTCTGACAAGTTCCTTGACGTATTTGGCCTGAACATTCTTGTCAGGAAACTGCGCGTTAAAAATTCTAGCAGAAGCTCTAGCGCAATCATTGTTGCGATAATACAGTTTTAACAGTTATTTTCCTTCTTCTAAAGAGTAAACCATTTTTAGTCACATTATCTCACACTCTCAAATACAACTTACACTAAGTCAAGAATGAAAATGTTCAAAAATAACAAATACTTTTGGTTCTCTTATCAAAACACACAAAACAAAAAATGCACATGCACATAAAATTTGTTTTCCTTACGATGCAGTGGCGGCGCTAGACCTCTCCCGCCGGAGAAGGATTTAAGAAGTACATTTTAACTAATTTTAATTATTAGCTCTGAAACTATCTGACGAATTTCACGAATGAGATGTCATTTGAAAGATAATTAAATGCCCTTTTAAAAAAGGTATCAATCAATCCCTTGTTCCATTTGAAATGGTAAGAGCAGGTCCCACCCTCCATAGAGGGTTTAAGTTGCAGTGTTAAAATTGGTAACAAAAAACTTCCACCTTGACAAATCTAATTACGTGTACAAGCGATTTTTTTAAAAATTAACGTGGAATTAGATATTTAGCCTATTTCGTTTTAAATGATGAACCTAGTATACACCATGGATTCCGTAAGTATACCTGATTTTTGGTTATAATTAGACTGGTAACCTTGGTATCGAAACCTATGACTTTTAACTCGAAATTCCGAGATTTAAGTCGGAATTCCGAGATTAAAGTCAGAATTTCGAGATTTAAGTCGGAATTCCGAGGTTAAACTCGATTAAAATATTTTTTCTTTCGGGTGGCCTTTCTACGCCTTTGTAGCTTTTAAAGCGGGAAAAGAACACCTAGAATTTCAATAATGGGAAAAATTATAGCCATTTTTTTTGAGGCTGTAGTTAACACCCTGTATTTTTTCAGATTTCTTACCCAGGTAGCAAGGTGACGTATTTAAGACGTCGATTATTGATCATCAGTGACGTCATAAATTACGGAAATGAAACGTTAAAAAGAGGTGCGTAAGTCACAGACCAATGACGTCTTTTTTGACGAAAAAAAGACGTCATCTTAAGACGTCTTTGTAGGTGCAGAAAACGTCAATAAACGTCATAATTTTTCTTCAGCGGTATTCAAAACTGCACAATTCCGAACTGACTTAGGTGCAAAAGAAACTTTTTGCAATTATAGATTGTAAAATAGGCACTCCGTTTTCCAGAAAATGATTGAAATATATTTTAACACTTTATTATACCCTTAAATTATTTCCTAACTCTATGATTTTTTTAAACATCCTTTATCAATATAATGAACATTTACTAAAAACTTATTCCTACGATAGTACATAATACATAACAGGGGTAACAAAAATACATATGTATATTTTATGTACAAAATCCTTTTAATGATAAATTAAATATTACAACTTTCATGTGTATGAAGAATTGGAAAATACACTAACTTATCATCAGTTGTAGAAAGTATCATCATTTTTGCTAAAATATCATCTAGTGACCAATATTTTACATAATATTCTGATATATTTTCAATAAAATAAATGTTCAATGACTTTGAGTCGATTGGATATAAATATAATGATTTATAAACACGAAATTGTTTTCCAATTATCCTTTAATGGCGGCCAAAATACCTCTTCTTACAATGGCTACACCCCCGCCGTCATTTTCCTCGAACTCGATAATCTGATACATATATATTCCTTTATAACACAAAATATATAAAAACTAAATCACCATAAACTTTTCACTTTTGCCGAATGGTCGACTGCCAGCCAGCGCCGACAACAGAACACCAATGCGTTCTGCCTTCTGCCAGACTGCCAAAATCAGAGCATAGAAATGTCATATAACGGAGCGCGGGTAATTTAAATTTGATATTTGCAGACTTTTAATAACAATATATTCGCTTTTGCACATTTTACATACATAAATTATTAATTTGAAATGGTAATATTTTTAAAGTTTTTTGCATTGCTATTAAAAATAAGAATTTAAAAAAATAATATAGTATACGGTCTTATATATTAAAAGTTTTATGAGACGTGCCTTTAACTATAAGAAAAGAAACTATTCTCAGACGTTTTACTTTAAAACTCTGTCCCACTATATTTTCAAAAAACTAAGGTAACGAAACTTGGACGTTTATAGTACTTTCTTATGATACGTATAAATCAATAAATGACTAAAAATCGACGTGTTTATTACGTAAAATTATGACGTATAATACACGTCTTAAAAACTACGTTATTTTGACGTCATTTCGCGACCAACAGACGTCAAGTGACTAAAAATCCCCAATATTCGACGTCATAAAGACGTCATCCTGCTACCTGGGTAGTTTTACAATTCGTTATAGACATTTTTCCTGAAACATGCTCTAATATCTATCTTTAACACTTTATGCTTTTAAAATTTAACGCGAAATTTCTCCAAAAGTGGTAGAAAATATATTACAGGAATTTGTGGACCGCTTGATCTGCAGGATAATTGCTGGAGGACATTTTCACCGTCTTTTTAAATACCTTTTCATATGTTGGTATTTGTTTTGTTCTAAAATGAAAAATAATTTCATTAAAGCTAAAAGCGTTAAGCTGGATTTATAAACTCGAAAAGTTGGCGAGGTTGAGGTTCAGTTGGTGTTGGAAATAGGAGTTCAATTTAAACTAAAGGGAACACTCAGTTCCATTTATACACTCGTTCATGTTGTTCATGTAAAGCTCATGTAAGGTTCGAAAACTTCCCGGGTAGTTCGAGATTACCAATTTTTATGCTCGGAGTTCGGAATATCTAACCTCACAAAACTTGATCATAACTTCAACCTCACCAACTTTTCGAGTTTATAAATCCAGCTTGAATGTTTCAAAGCTAATTTAATGATAGGTAGGAATATATGTCGTCGCTCAGCAGTCAAAACCTCTAATTTGTGCTAACCTAACATTTAGTTCTTTTTAGCAACTCTGAATTTAGGCAAATGGAGTGTCCCTAACTAGGTTAAAGGTAGCTTAGATTCTCGTACAGTAGAAACGACTTATAAGATTCCATTAAAATCTAGACCGATTAATTCTAAAAAACGTCTTAAAATTAATGAATTTTTTGAGCTACTTCCTAAAATGCCTTCGCATTACTCTCGACTAGCCAGCTGTATCTGGAAAGTTTGCCGAATTTGCCGCAAGGTATGATGTATTTCTACCAGAAATGAAAAACCTTAATATTGATATTTTCATCCCAGTAAAGATCAATGTGATCTATATTTATCGTATAAATTGGGACATGTAACATTAGAAACGTATACAAAACATATTACAGATAAAGATAGAGCACGAAGAGAAAAACAATTTGATAAAGAAAGAGTTTTGGCTGGTGAACCATATCCAAGCAGTTCAACTCGTACCGGATGTACCTGCCGGAATGATATATTTTAAGAAAAAAATTAGCAGTAGGTACATAATATTACGATTTATAATATAGCAAATGATAAGGTTGTGTGCTACGTTTGACACAAAGGCGAGGGAGGAATGGATATCAATTGCTTTGCTTCTTGCTTAACAGATTGCCTTCCAATAAGTTGAATGAAGGAGATAAGGCCAAAACTAAAATATTTTACAGTGACGGTTGAGCCGCACAAAATCGTAATGTTACTTTAGCTAACGTTCTTCAAGACTACTCCATCCTAAATGACACTGTTGTTATTTAAAAGTATCGGGTTAAAGGGCACACCCAGATGGTGTGCGACAGTGTCCACTCCACTGTCGAATGAATCAAAATAATAGATGCATTTATTGACCTTAAAATTATGTTGAAATAATTTGTGATGCTCGGAAATATAAAAAGAAAGGTCCCTATAAAGTAAAGTAATGTGTGTGTGTGATACGTTTATTTGGCTCTGGGTTTAACCAACTGGCCAGCTTAAAGTAAAGTAATTAAACCATAAATTTATTAATAATTATTCAGATATTAGACATTTAATACGTCCTCGCAAGAAAGTTTCAGATCCCTGTGTGACCGATCTAAGAGCTACAAAATATTGTGAAGAATTTCCAGCCCAATACAAGTTAAGTTATGATGATAACTGGCAGTTTTTACCAACTCGTTGATCTACCACAATTGGACAAATAAAAAAAAACTCCATGACTCTTCACTGCATATAAAGGGCGATACATGTATCCACCTACAGTCTGTTAAGGCACTTATTCATGAAGATTATCATGGCCTATATGATTCTTTACGTCATTTCTCCATTCTACAACAAACTGATAGATAGAAGATAGAGAACATGTCTAGGTTTAAAATGTGTTTTTAGTTTATATGATGTTACAGTTTCCTTCTTATTTAAAGACAAAGAATATACTTATCATATAACTTCTTCCTATTTTTAATTTGAATAAAATAATAATAAAAAAAACTAACAACTAATGGAAAAGAAGAGGGCTATGAGAAGCAATGAGATTACCACTTCTGAACAGCTAAAAGAAACAAACAGACTAATATCAAAAGCCATTAGAAGAGACATCAGATCATTTAATCAGAGACACATCAAACAAACGATAGAATACAACAAGAGTATGAAAGTACTGCGCAGAAATCTTTAGAATGGGAAGATAAAACTAATAAAGGTAAAGGATCAACAGGGACGAGTCACAACAAAGATTCTGAGAATAGTTGAGGACTTCTATCAGGTGCTATTCAAGAGCCAAAAGGAAGCAAACACTGGCTCAAATATGGAAGCAGAAATTAATGACATCTAAGAAAGGAATAGTAAATCAGGGATCAGGTATTACCGGAAATCACCACCGATGAAGTAAAGCTAGCACTAAGAAAAGCAAAAAGCAACAAAACTCCTGGTGAGGATTGTGTCGTGGCTGACGCAATTAAGATTGGGGGTTCATCTCTACTCCAGAAGATCAAAACGCTTTTTAATATGTGCCTCTTTGACCACACCATACCAGGAAGATGGTATACCGCCACTGTAATTCTGCTTCATAAAAAAGGAGACGCGGCTGAACTAGAGAATTATAGACCAATAAGCTTGCTACGCCACTTATATAAACTATTTACAATAATAATAACTACAAAACTCGAAAATAAACTGGATTTCTTCCAACCGATAGAACAGGCTGGATGTCGTGCTGGTTTCGGAACCAACGACCACCTACAGAGCATCAAAACTCTAATAGAAAAGTCTGTCGAATACAATAGACCACTTGTCCTTGCCTTCGTGGACTTCCAGAAAGCCTTTGACACGGTCGAATTGCATGCAGTCGTAAATTCATTACAAAAGTGTCATGTTACCCGAATGAGGACGGAAGATGGACGAGGAGATTGCTCGAATGGAGACCGAGAGCCGATAGGAGAAGTAGAGGAAGACCGCCTACAGGATGGACCGACGACATCAAGAGGATCACATGCAATTGGATACATAACGCTCAGGAGAGGAGACAGTGGAAAGAATGGGGGAGGCCTATATCCAGCAGTGGATGCAGAGGGCTCATTGATGATGATAATGATGAATAATAAACATTAAAAATGCTTTATTTATTATTGACATTTAATAGTATTATCTCGTAACTCAATAATTATATTACTTATTAGAGTGGAAATAACTCGTATCTCAGTTTTTCTCTTTTTATGAAAAAATAAATTAAAACAGCAGTACAATAAGTGTTTCTTAAACAAACCAAAAATGCACTATTAAGTATAAATCCCAAAAATAACTCATACTCATAGATTTATAATCAGTTGAAATCATTTTTGTTGTTTTTTAAAAAATGGTAAATTTTAAGATACGAGGTTTTGACTACTGAGCGACGATATGTTTCACGAAAAATCTGATTGTAGAATTCAAAAATCCTGAATGTTTCATTGAAACTTGTTATACATAGCACTTTTCTAATTCGCCCCGTATTTGACTTTTCTCTAAATAAATTCGTTTATAAGATAATTAAACTTACTGATGCGAGCGATTTTTAATCAAATAAGCGGTATTTCATTTTAACGCTGATCTGTTTCTTAAACACAACCCTGTATAAATATGGTTTAAAATATGCATGCGCGCTAGCCAATTACTTCTCCTTATACCAGATTCTGATGACTTAGCTTTATTTCTACAACTTTTATTAAAAAATTGTTTTCTATCTCTAACAACAGATTCAGCAGAAGCTGTTTAGTCATGAGGAAAGTAAGAAAAATTCTTACATACTATGTCTATAGGCCATATTTTATGGCATTGATGCAAATCAGAAGTATTAAAATGATTTTGGTTGTACGGTTAAAATATCCTTTTTTCCCTTACATTAATTATTGATATTGAAGATAAAGATATAATGTGTTAATTCTGCCGGTAACTGGATTCGTTTTACCATACCATATTTTTAATTTTTCAGATCCCAGGACAAATGAGTGGTTCCTAATTGGCAGTCCTATACCACCATTTTTAATATTAGCGGCTTATCTTTATTTTGTAAAAATATGGGGTCCAGGATACATGAAGGATAAGAAGCCCTATGAATTGAAAAGGGTCCTTATGGTATATAACTTGCTTCAAGTAGCAGCCAATATATGGCTGTTTACACAGGTAGGAAAATACCTAAAATTAGTAAATCACTGTAAAATCATAAAGGCATCATTTACCTTATCCCTGTAGAATAATAATAATTAATTAATATTAAATCGTACGTCAATATTTTTCAAATTTTCCCAAAAAAGTAAAAGACGTCTGGGAAAAAGCTGACTTTGTAAGCCGTTCCTCATTATCGCCTCCTATTTCCTTTTTTTTTCGACTTTTTTCAAAAAGTTTTCAGATTGAAACCACCAAAACTTTAAAAAATTGTGGACGCATTCCTGCGGAAATCGCGAATGATTGTCTCTATTCATTTTCTAGTTGTGTTTATATAGTATGTCCACGGATGGGGTTTACAAGAGGACAAATGGACTAAAAATTGAATGATGCGAAAAAAAGTCACTTTTAATAAACGTTTTTGCTTGTCTAGAAAATACGATTCATCATATGAAATGTCAATTTTTTTATACAGGGTGGGTAAAAACTGCAAAAATGTTATTTTGCTTAAGAGTAAACATACTTTATTTTGAAAGATACGAAAAATATCCACTTTTAATAAACGTTTTTACTGAATAATGAATAGGTGATACTTGTTGTCCATGTCTTTATTTAATGAAGTAATTATAATAATAATAATACGAACATTTTTATTAACATGAAAAGAATACGATAACGATTTCATAATTCAAAAACTCCACCCCCATACTCGACATATTTTTCTAATTGCTTTCTCAAATAAGTGAAAGAATTTCTGATTTCTTCCTGAGATATCGATTGGACAGCCCGGATAATTCTGCCCTTCGGCACTTCAATATCATTTGGTACTGCGGTAGCAAAAACAATTTGTTTTAAACGGCCCCATAAAAACATATCCGCCAAGGTTAAGTCGGGGCTTCTTGGGGGCCACAAAACTGGGCCATTCCTGCCAATCCACCTTGGACCAAATCTGCGGTCAAGCCATTCTCTAAACTCACGAGCGAAATGGGCTGGACAACCATCTTGCTGCATTTCTAAATATGATAATCTATGGCACGTGTTATCAAAAAAATATGGCCATGGATGGATATCGCGCACCACACGTTCACTTTTGTGAAATATTGTCTTCTCGTCATAATTCTGAATTCGGGGTTTTCTAAAGACCAGTACCTAACGTGCTGGGTTGCAACGGTTCCATTGGTAGAAAATGTACTTTCATCAAGAAACATGATACATTTATAAAAATCAACATTTCGACTTAAAATTTTGTCTCCTATCCACAAGCAAAAATCAAGTCGTTTCGCGTCATCTCCCTCTTTCAATCTTTGACTAAAGTGCGGTTTATACGGATACAATTTATTTGCTTTAGAGGGATCTTCTGAATTTGACTTTTTTTCACAACTTCCAACTAAGTACCACGATTTCTAAGGGACGTCATAGGATTTTCTTCAACAGATTGAAGAACTGAGACTGTAGCAGCATCATCATGGTCGTATTTCTTCTTTTTTTTTTTGAGATCCAAAACCGAACCAGTTCTCTATAACTTTTTTATTAACTTGCAGATTGTCATCCTAGTTATTGGGATTCCTACAAATTTCTCGGTAAATTGTTCCATGACGTAGCGGTATGAAACTTGACCATCCCCATAACATTGTATTATAAAAACTCTTTGTTCAGTGATAGCATTTCTATTTAAATAATAACTTTATTAAATAAAGACATTGACAACAAGTACCTATCACCCTAAGTGTCATTATTATTTTAACTAGGTTCACCAGTCAGTGGTGTGCCAGCGAATACTTTTTGGGAAATAATTTTTACATTTACTTACTTTTACAATACTTTTTAATGAATTGTTCTACTTCGGTTTGTCGTGTAGAAAACACATTAATTAAGAGTGACTTTTTTTCGTATCTTTCAATTTTTAGTCTATTTGTCCTCTTGTAAACCCCATCGGTGGACATACTGTATAAGTGTATAACCCTATTTTCACCAAAGAAGTTAATACTATATAGAGTATTGGAATTGGCTTACGAAATTTGGTAGACCATGAATTCTCCCAAAAAAGAACCTTTCATTTAGTTTTTTTAAGAAAAACAACAGAACTTTGGAGCTATTGGAATCAGTTCAATGACTGTAAAAGTAAATAATAGTTCCCTACATGTTTCGAATGCTTAAGCATTCTTCATCAGGGGATACTAATATCGAGTTTAGCGAAACTGTAATGTAAGTTGTCTCAAATTAATGAGTACAACTCAGCAGGATGAGAAATGGAAAGTTGAAGACTTGGTGTACTAAATGGTCATATTAACATATTAATTGTACTGAAAGTCAGATATAAGTGAAGTTTTAATTATAAATGTGAAATTTGATTAGTGAAAAATCATTGTGGATAAGAGATAATAAATTAATTTACAACATTTGAAGAATAAAGGTTTTAATTATGAAAGGTATTTAAATTTTATTCTTTCTTGGAAATTTTTTTAAAATTTAATATGAAGATTAAAAATATTGATTTAATTGTTGAGAAAGTTGTTACTGTTGTTAACTAACATATAGGTTACCAACTAAACATGTTAAGATTGCTGGGCGATTAGCTTTGTTATTCTACTGATGAAAGTTCAGTGGTATGTATACTCTGTTGCTTAATGCCAGAGAGTAGTAAAATGCAAATTTGCAGTGACAGGACCCATTAAGCAGGGTGGACAACTTAAAGGTTGCATTGTAAATTTCAGGCAAATTGCAATGATAGTTTCTAAAAATATCGTATTTCAGACTTACACACCCCAAATCGCTACTAAATTAGGGTCAGCCTAATTTACATACAATAGAAAGACGAGTTTGGTGAATGAAAGTAATGTGACAGAGGCGTTACTACAGGTAGTTTATTAGAATAATAAGTATAATAATGGTTATTCTTGATTATAATTATAGAGATACGCAGATAATTGAGATAATAATTATTCTAATATTAAGTAGATAAAATCTTATACAGTGTGTATCAGCCAAATGGAATAAATTTGATAATAAATACATGGAGGCGTGACTGAAAAAACGCTCGGACACGTCGATTGGTATTTCTAGTTGCGCATTTTTTTCAATAAAAAAACTTTTTATACAGGGTGTGTCATGTTACAGTGGCCAATACTAACTTTCTTATTCTAAATACAACACCCTGTAAATTATTCAATTTTTGGATTCTTCAGAAAATTTTAGACATATTTCGTGTACAATATTCTATACCAATCTTCAACTGTTTCGGAAATATTAAGTGTTTTCAGATTTATTGCAAAAATTAACAACACACTAAAAAAGTAATAAATAATACTATTTATTTCTTGATAATGTAAAAAATAAAAAAAACATTAATGTAGGAGATGTTCAAAATGCTCGCCGCGAACGTCTTGGCAACATCCTAATCTTAAACAGCAATTTCTTCTAACGTTACTGAACATCTCAGGCGTGACCGATCTAATCGCAAGCGTTATTCGTCTACTTAAGTCAGCTAAGTCGAGGGGCTTAGTTTTGTATACAATATTTTTGACATAACCCCATAAGAAGAAGTCTAATGGCGTCAGATCAGGGGATCGTGCTGGCCATTCCTCCGATTCACGCCTCCCTATCCACCGATTTGGAAATACTCGGTTGAGTTTCTGCCGGACCTTGATTTGGTAATGGAGCGGTGCTCCATCTTGTGGAAACCATATCATATTCGCTGGAAGTTGTGGGTTTGCTGGATCCGGATATAAGTTTGTCAAAGTCGGCAAGACATTATTTTGGAGCAGTGCTAAATAATTATCGCCATTTAAATTGCCATTAAAGCCGGCTACGGACGATGACCGATAATATAATATATATTATAGCTCGGCAGTGAGCTATAATATTATAATATATTATTACTGCAGCGGACTAGAATATATATATTTTTTATTTTTCAAAATAGTAGACTGATCCTGAGAACTATATGGTATAGGTGCAAAAATGGCGAAAGTGAAGTTTAATGACTCGTTATTGCTAGATACCATTGAAGATGAATCAGATGCTGAAAGCGACAATCTATTAGCAATTATGGTTAGTAACCAAAAAGAAACACCAAGATCTGGTTATCTAACCACATCTTATCAAAATACGTCAAAACATGTAAATAACGCCGGTTTGCTTTCTTGGCGGGCAGTGCGACGCAAGAGGGGGGAAATATATATCCTAAAAATCGCTCGGAAAGCACATTCGTTCTGACATGAAATATATCGCTTGGTATAGTCGGGATATAGATATATATTATAGCATCAATGCGCGGCGACTTGCACTTCTTAATGCAAAGCGATATTTTTATAATATGTGAGCTATAATATATATTATATTATAGCTCATCGTCCGTAGCCGGCTTGATGAAAAAGGGACCTATAATATGATCTCCAACAATTCCTGCCCAAACATTAACCTTTTGAGGTTATTGCGTATGTTCTTCTCTCATCCAGTGAGGATTTTCCCTAGACCAATAGCGGCAATTCTGACGATTAGCATGACCGTGAAGTGTAAAGGTGCAATCATCATAAATCAAAACATGTTCTAATTGGATCACATTGTTATCTAACATTGCCATCATTTGTTCACAAAAATACGTTCTCCTATCAAAATCGTCTTCCATGAGCTCATGAGTAGGTATCATTTTATAGGGATATACTTTATTTTCGTGTAATGTTCGAATAATCGATGAATGGCAAACATTGAACATTGGGGCTGTTTTTCGACTAGAAGTGTGTGGGTTTTCCTTAGACTCAAGCATAATATCTAATTTGGTATCATCACTTATTGCGTTGACAGCTACTTTTTTAATTGCTTCAATGTCCAAGCTGGCGAATCTGCTATTCTATTTTATTTTACTAATTGTCCCTTGAGTTATAGGCGGCAAATTTGGAAATTTTTCATGAAATAAGCGAGCAATTTCCATTTGTGTCCGTGTTTTATCGCCATAACCAATCATCTGTAGAATTATTATTTTATGCATTTCTGTTAAATAAACCATTTTTCTGATATGCAGTTAACGAAATTCAAACGACTATAACACTGACAACTACTGTCATGCAGACAGACAACAATTTGTTAAGGTCATGCGTTTTGAACAAAAGTAAACAAAACTATTTATAACTTTTTTTTATTTCATATCAGTAAAAACATTTTAACGTCAATTTTCAACATCTCCTACATTAATGTTTTTTTTTTGTTTTTTACATTATCAAGAAATAAATAGTATTACTTAATTATTACTTTTTTAGTGTGTTGTTAATTTTTGCAATAAATATGAAAACACTTAATATTTGCGAAACAATTGAAGATTGGTATAGAATATTGTACATGAAATATGTCTAAAATTTTCCGAAGAATCCAAAAATTGAATAATATACAGGGTGTTGCATTTAAATTAAGAAAGTTAGTATTGGTCACTGTTACATGACACACCCTGTATAAAAAGTTTTATTGAAAAAAATGCGCAACTAGAAATACCAATCGACGTTTTTTCGGACACGTCCCTATGTATGTATTATCGAATTTATTCCATTTGGCTGATACACACTGTATAGAAGTAAGAATAATATTAAAATAGGTAAACTGGAATAAATATTAATATTTATAAAAAAAATCTACTATGTACAATACAGCAGCTTAATTATTAAATTTCAGTAATCATGTTCCGAGTAGTCCGATGAATTTATCGTCGTTGAGGTCCAGAGCAATAATTAGGGGCTCTAAAGTGTTTTCTAACATGTTATCGGCTTCCCACATTCTTTCTTCTACTTCAGTCACATGTTCTACGCACTTACTCCATTTTTTACGAACCAGTGTCTTTATTCCCTCTTGCAAGAAGTTTCCAACGTCTCTCATTTTAGAAGTGGTGTTATGCCTTGCTACAAATCCTTTGACTTGCGCCCACACCAATTCTACGGGGTTTAATTTACAGTGATACGGCGGAAGGCGAAGTACCGTTATATTTCATTTTAAAGCGATTTCGTCGACAACACAATTCGTACAAAGAGGTTTATTCAACTTTACAATCTCCAATAGCTCCTTTTTCCAACATCTTTATGAAATGGTTCTTATTTACAGTAAGAAAATGAATGATGTCATTTTTTTTCAAGAAGACGATGGTATTTTTTCGAATTTTCTTGGGTGGTAGTGGTAGTGAGGAATAGGTAGGTAAACTACCTGTGCCTCTACCTACCGGATCTCGGGACCCCTGACGATAATTTTATTATAGGTACAATAATAATAATTGGATTACACCTATGGAATACGGCAAAGACCACTGGGTTTTATAGTTCAATAATAATTTATTACTCCCTCGCATTAAGCCACAGACTATACCTATGTACTGTGTATAGTAAAATTTGCTCGAGAATTAGGCAATACCCGGAGGTTCTTGACACTATTGCCAAATGACTACCGATTGTCCTTCTTGTATAAAGGGTGTCCGGAAATCTTGTATAGTTATTTTGTTGAAAAACTTGTTTATTAAATTGTGTCATCTTTGTTGTTTACAGATAATTAGTCAAAATATGTGGGGTTAGAAGTAGTGCGTTCGCTTTTCTGTTGGTTAATGGCACAAGGCGCGGCAAATAGGTTGGCCATGTATTTCCGTTTCTGTTTCCCGTCAAGTCGCAGAACGCCCATTTTTACTTTTGATAATTTTTTTTTTGGTTATTTTAAGTTGGCAACACTTGAGTCAGCTGCTGATTTTTGTTAGAGAAGAAGGGGGTTTCTTCAGAGTTCTCGTGTCCTTTGAGCTCGCTTTTTGAAAAATACTTTCAGAGAGGAAGGTTGCGCCTCGCTGTTAGGCTATTTTTTTGCCAAAAGACCACGAGGTCTCACCCCTCTTTTATAAAGGTAAGCTCCTTTAATTCCTATTATTCTTTTGGTTTGTTGTTTAGTGGGGATTCAGTGGGTAATTTTTTTTTTTTGGTTATTTTTAGGGGCGTAGGTTGTTATTGGGTTTTCACCACTTCACCATATTCAAGGTTAAGGAACCACATATGTTCTAACCGCGGCATTAAGCCTACGAACCACCTTAGGAGTACTTCCAAGGGTTTTTAACCAAGTTATAGTCCACCTGCCCAGCTTAAGGAGCGAGCAGCGAACCTTTTGTAGTAGCAATTATTTTTGTATTTATTTTGCGATTATTCTCAATTGACTTCGAAACACGAGCTTCTGCTTTCATATTTCGAGTACTTCACTGCCACTCCACATCAAGGTGTTAAGTCTTATAAGCCTTTAATGAGTAGTACTGATGGTTTGCGTTTGTGGTATTCTTCTATTCGGATATGCAGGGCCGTTCCTAGGGTAGCTGCCGTCCGTGTTTGAGGTGTTAAGGTAATGTTAAAAAAATTCATATGGCAATCATTAAATTTGGAAACAGATAGATGAGGTTATTTGTAAATAAGTATTTAATCACATTTAACGCGTTCATTTCAGGGGAAATATGGAGTGCAACGTTGTCAATTTGATCGCATAAGTCTTCAGCTATAATACCTTCTTCATTTTTAGATCGATCATGTAACATACTTTTCACAGATTAACATTTTGTAGACCTATTTGATTTATCTGCTTTAAGGAAATTACTTTAGTTGTTGAGAAAATTGAAAACTGTGTAAACTTGTTTTATTTGTTACTTACAAACTTAACTTTGAAAGGGTCTTCTGGATTTTTTGGATCTTTACATTCGTTGTTTTCAGTCTTTGAGATTGACATGTTCAAAATAATATAGTGTAAATTATCCTGATGCGTGTATTTATAGGCTCAGGGCTTAAATGAATATTTTCCTGCAACCTGACAAAAACCGCCCGCACCTACGCGATGCCGTTTGTTTCGAAGGCATGCTTTAATAACATTAAAAATGAGTGGAAATGGATCGGTAGTCATTGCTAGCATGTAAATTCTTAAAGGCGATTTTCTCGACAAGTGTTTGTCCACGACTACTATATAACATGATCATTATACATGTGTTACCTTAACAATAATAATATCCAATAAACACCAGTGTATAATATTCATTGGATACGGTGTATAATGAAACCATATGATTTCAGTAGGATTTTGTACGTACAATGAAAAACAGAGCAGGCCATGAACGTCAAGTCGCAGCGCTTGTTGCTATGGCAGCAACATGGCACCTTGTTTTTATTTTGACAATAATTGTGCTTCGGTTTTTAATTTTAATTTGAAACGTCAGAAGGGTAGTTGTTCCAAAATATCAATGTAGATTTAAGTTAGATTCCTACGTTTAACTTAACACACTGTGTAAATACAAACATTAATTTTAATGTTAACAAATAATTTTTCTTGCTAGTTAGTGAGAAGTTCAATATATTGTTTCAATGTTATTAATGCAATGTTAGCTATTTAAAAATAAAGATATGTGGTAGGTACCTACTTAATTGTAGCTAAAATTATTTGGTAGTCCTGGACAAAGCATAGTATTCTACAAGCATATAATGGCTGTTATTTACTTGAATGATGACATCATCCGCGTGAATAACCGTCATCATTATATGCTTGTTGAATAATGTACTATTATTTTATCGTGATTATGGTGCAGGATATTTTTTGAGGATTTTTTAAGATTATAAAAAAACTTTTAACAAAATGAACTTGAAAACGTGAAATCGTGTATGCTCCTCGATTTATCAGTATTTAAAATGTTTAATGTTCAAAGTTAAGTATAGAAAAGTGATTTGAGTGATAGTAGTGATGGTGATAAATTAACCAACATACAAAAAACAAGAAAGTTCACGATTTGTTCAGACCTTGAATTGAGAAATTTTGTGTGGTTAGGAGATAAAAATATCCTAAAACCTACAAGAACATATATGGCAAAAACAGATGTTAATAAACATAAACAAAATATACCAGGCACGATCGAAAGAAACCTATGAATGATCGGAACAAAATATTTGCCTCAAAGAATAAAATAAACCTAACGCCACCACAAAAAATCATGAAAAAAACAAAATCCTAAATTCAAGCCAAGGAACCGATGACAATCTTAATATAAAAGGAACCGATCTGAATCCAAAAGCCCTGAAAGAAACGAGAACAAAAGACGGAATTATGAAGGCTTGAATCAGAAGAAGTACTGAAAACTCAATCCAAATGTGATGCTATGAAAAAGGACAATGGAACACAATGGAAGGATGACAATGTTATTAACGCATTAGATTTACTGAATAAAATAAAAACTAAGTTAAATTCAAATGTCAGAGAAGGATGCATTTTTACAAAAGACGACCAGGAAGATATGCATGAACTATCTTATGCATTAGTAAAAGGTATAACTAAAATTATTCATAAGTGTGGTGCGTTAAAAACAGAAAACATACAACTTAAACAAAGTGAGGAAAATCAAAAAATATTTAAACAATATACATACACAGATAGACTAAAAACATGAAATGAACAAAATGAAACCAATTTAGGAGTCATAGAAAATATTTATTTTTAAAATTCTACCTTACAAAATGAAGCATAAAACCATAGTTAGGGTACACAATGTAACCGACCCATCAAAGACACTACAAACAATTAAATGAAACTTAACAATTCAGGAAACAAATGGGGGATTAAGAAGTGTAAAACCTTTTAAAAGTGGAGCGGTAATTCTTAAAATTTTTTCAAGGGAACAGCAAAATAAGCTAGAATATGTCTTGAGTAAAAGCCAAGACCTAAATATAAAAAAAGCTGGTACTACTGACCCTGTTAATCCTGACAGGAATCAAAAAAGGACTAGAGACAGATATTTTTATAAAATAATTAATTATACAAAATCCACTTATTAGCAACAAGTTTGGAAGTGAATGTGCAACAATGTTCAAATTAATTACAAAATAACCTTGTAAGAAACCCCTACAAAGAAATTAGGTTAAACGGTCAACTTCGATTATATTTAAGTATGTTATTAAAGCAGACCTACATTTTGGTCTAACGCAACTCTATATTAAAGAACACATCAACATAGGTATATGTTTTAATTGTGCTACTTTTGGTCATGTAGCAAGATACTGCATGACATAATGATGACATAGTGGTATTAACAGTAACGTAGTCATAAATGACAGTGAACCTTTTGTACCACACCATTATGTATTGTGAGTAAAATAGAATTTAGAATAACCCACTGGCCATCAACATTTCCAAAGTACCTTTCGAACATAAAAGCTTTTTGTTTTGCCGTAATTACATTATTTGATTTTCCTAAATATGAACTTAAGAACTCGACAGTTCTATTTTTAACTTACCTTTATCTTTTACCTAGGTTGCTTTTAAGAGTAATCATTCAAGACATGCGTGATTATCGTTTTCTTTATTCATCTCATAATACTTACCAACACATTTTTTCTTTTTAGGCAGCGATTACCTGGAGTGACTATAATTGGACTTGTCAACCAATAGATTACTCCAGTTCACCTAAGGCTATGCGGGTAAGGTATAGAGGTCAATAGTCAATATAATGCTACTATTACCATAGTCGAAAGGGATTATTAGAAGAGGAATAGGTATCAACTTCATCTGTCATACATATTTATACAAAATATTAACAATCTATTCTGTGACACACTACTGGCACTCTCCACTGCCATAAGAGTGTCCACCACATGAGATTTACAAGCCTCGCCTAAATGCATTATTTTCAAAGTAAAGATATACGGCGTGTAACAGAAGTATGGAACGCTTTAAATATCTTTAATACTGCTTGTACGACTTAGCTAAAATTCGGTATCCGCATATAAGAGATTATCGCGGAGCTGCTAGTGATATTTGCAATGTTGCCAAATTTACAGTTTTTTAGCAATTTAAAATATTTATTTTTTTTTAAATGGTACACCCTATAGGGTGTCTCACGGTCGATGGTAGGTTAGACGTTTACGAAAAACGGGACATAGAAAATTACTGAAAATTTGGCAACTTGGGTAACTGGCTTTGCTCTATCGATCTAAAATATTTTCAACAATGCAGCGTTGCCGCTTATACAAAAAAGTAGCAACATATTTGATATTTTAAATGGAACACCCTATATATAATTGCATTTTCCGCTTCATTATTGATTTCTAATTATTTTAGTGTAATACGTTCCTATACCTATCCTTAGCGGTTTTCGAGAAATTAATTAATTTCCATATTTTTTGTTCAAAACATAGCTCTAATTAAATAATGTTTATTACTGCGGTATTTGGATTTGTAGACAGCTAAAATTTTGGATGTAGTTTACCTTGTCCTGTGTATTAGTTATGCATAAAGAAATTTGTTCTGTGTTATACAGGGTCGTTCAAAATTCGTCATTTTACCGCTCGATACAAAAATGGTGAAAAGTTCATTTTTTCAAATAGAACACCCTGTATATTATTAAATATCCTGCAAGAAAATTAATGTCCCTTCCAAATGATATATCATGTTCCTATAGCTTAATAGTTAAGATGTCGAAATAAAAGCAAGTTTTTGTAAAAATCGGATTATTTTGGCATATTTGTCTTAGATAGCCATGAAATCCCAAGATGGAACATATCTTTGTGAAAATTTGACAGTTAGTGCATCAATAATAAAAAACTTGCTAGTTTTTAACTTTTAGTAAAGAAAGCGACCTAAAAAGAATTAAAATGGAGGTAAATAACTATTCAAATGAAATTTTGATGAAATTGTTTATTCTTCATGGACAACGTAACCAAATTATAGCAAGAACATGCAGAAGGTTCAACGAAATGTTTCCCGATCAACAACCAATCAACGAGAGAAAGTTTGTACGATTACAAAATAATTTTGTTAATTATGGGTCGAAACTTAAATCGGAAAGACATTTACCGAAGCCTGTAACTTCTGATGAAGACAACATCATAAATGTCTTAGCCTATTTTCACGCTTTTCCTCAAGCTTCCACTACAAGTGCAGAAGAAGATTTAGGCATAACTCGTCCCTCTGTTCAAAGGATCCTTGATAATCATGACATGCACCCATACAAGTTCACAAAAGTTCAAGCCCTGAAACTGGAAGATTACCAACGTAGAGTACAATTTTGTGAAGCAATGCTGATCCGCATCCAAGAAGATCCTAACTTTCGAAAGAAAATAATTTGGACTGATGAGGCTAAATTTTCCAGGGAGGGCATTTTCAATAGAAGGAACGAGCATTTCTGGGCTGACCAAAATCCACATGTTGTTAAGGAAATGGGATTTCAGGAAAGGTTCAGTTTTAACGTTTTTTGCCTCCTAAAAGATGACAAAATAGAGTATCACATTTACGAGGAATCTCTAAATTCCGAAAGATACCTTCAAATTCTAAAATCAGTTGTGAACGAGTTTCTGGACAATTTATCATTAGAAGAGTATCGTACCTGTTGGTTTCAACTGGACGGGGCACCAGCCCATTGCACTGGGACAGTAACAAGAGAGTTGTTTCAAATCTTCGACGATCGTTGGCTAAGACATTTGGGACCGTGGGATTGGCCTGCTAGATCGCCCGATCTCACGCCACTTGATTTCTACTTGTGGGGTGATTTGAAAAGAAAAGTATACAGGACACCAGCACAGAGCAAACAAGACCTTCGCCAACGAGTAATCACTTACATTGAACAGCTTGATGCCAGTGAAATAAGGAAGGCCACAACTGAATCTCCGAGTATACGGATTGAAAAATGTTTGGAAGTCAACGGTCGTCATTTTGAACATTTATTAAAAAAATCTTGAACCCTTTTATGATATGCTTTTGTCTTGTATTGTTATTTGCTATTTGACTGTATTCATGTTATTTGTCCCTATTTACGAATGAGAATTGCAGCACGTGGCTACATCTCGCAATGGGCCGCCTTGCCAGCGTTTGAACCTATATGGATTCTCGCTGTCCTGGTTGGGTTGATACGTGTGGTTGCCACGAGATGTAGCCACGTGCTGCAATTCTCATTCGTAAATTTGCATTTCTGTGTTAAATCACTTTGAGGTCCCTTACCTAACCGTCAGACCCGGAGCCTTGCTGAGGAGCCGTATACGGCGAAACGCGTCCAAGGATTGGGTCTGACGGAAAGGATAAGGGACAACTCTATACACGAACTTATTTTAAGTTTGTGTTTTTTAATTTTAATTATTTGTCCCTACTGAAATTAGTTTTGTTTTCAGTTTTGACCCATAATTAACAAAATTATTTTGTAATCCTACAAACTTCCTCTCGTTGATTAGTTGTTGATCGGGAAACATTTCGTTGAACCTTCTGCATGTTCTTGCTATAATTTGGTTACATTGTCCACGAAGAATAAACAATATCAAAATTTCATTTGAATAATTATTTCCCTCCATTTTAAAACTTTTTAGGTCGCTTTCTTTACTAAAAGTTAAAAACTAGCAAATTTGGCTATCTATCTAAGACAAATATGCCAAAATAATCCGATTTTTACAAAAACTTGCTTTTATTTCGACATCTAAACTATTTGGGTATAGGAACATGATATATCATTTGGAAGGGACATTAATTTTCTTGCAGGATATATAATAATATACAGGGTGTCCTATTTGAAAAAATGCACTTCTCACCATTTTTGTATCAAGCGGTAAAATGACGAATTTTGAACGACCCTGTATAACACAGAACAAATTTCTTTATGCATAACTAATACACAGGACAAGGTAAACTACATCCAAAATTTCAGCTGTCTACGAATCCAAATACCGCAGTAATAAACATTTAATTAGAGCTATGTTTTGAACAAAAACTATGGAAATTAATTAATTTCTTGAAAACCGCTAAAGATAGGTATAGGAACGTATTATATAAAAATAATTAGAAATCAATAATGAAGCGGAAAATGCAATTATATACAGGGTGTTCCATTTAAAATATCAAATATGTTGCTATTTTTTTGTATAAGCGGCAAAGCTGCGTTGTTGAAAATATTTTAGATCGATAGAGCAAAGCCAATTACCTAAGTTGCCAAAATTTCAGTAATTTTGTATGTCCCTTTTTCCGTAAACGTCTAACCTACCATCGACCGTGAGACACCCTGTATATTACAATATTTTTGGATTCTACTCATAAAATTGCAATTATTTTTTAATAAGTGCTATAAGTCTAAACTTAATAGTTTTTGAGATATCGAGTATTGAAAAATGACATTTTTGAACTTTGACAGCTTCTAGCTTTCTAACGGTACGTCTTAGAGCAAAACGTCTTGCATGTCCCTATCTTACTTTTCTACTATCTTTCTAAAAGTGTTAACTTCTGGTAAAACCGGATGTAGCTCAAAAGCCGGAAATATAGTACTTTCGGTTTAACCGGAAGCTGGCATTTTTGGAAAGATAATAAAAAAGTAAGATAGGGACATGTAAGCCGTTTAAGTTCAGACTTATAGCACTTATTAAAAAATAATAGTAATTTTATGTAGAATCCAAAAATATTGTAATATATAGGGTGCTCCATTAAAAAAAAAAATATTTTAAATTGCTAAAAAACTGTAAATTTGACAACATTGCAAATGTCACTAGCAGCTTCGCGATAACATCTTACATACGGATACCGAATTTTAGCTAAATCGGACAAACGGTATTAAAGATATTTAAAGCGTTCCATACTTCTGTTACACGCTGTTTGTATACAGAGTGGCAAAAAAGTCGCGCATAATGCCTGTAACTTTGGAATTACCTCGTATACGAAAAGTGACCTTTATGAAAGTTGTTCAGTAACACCCTGCATATGATTGCATAACTGGATTCTACTGGGAACACTCTGAATTTTTTGTATTTCAAATTTTCACCTATCTGCAAGCGATTCCGAGATAATGACAGCTCAAAAATGAGAAACTTCCTAATTATAATTATTACTACCTAATGCCCACCAGTTGAGTCAATGTGTTTTCATGACGGCGACCTAAGAGGTGTCAAATTTGAGTTCCTGTTTAATTTTCTGTTGACTGATTTCTAATTTGTTTACACTATGGTTCATCTGAATGAGAAACAACAAGTTGAAATTTTAATAATGAGCGGCTACGGGAATATGAAGAGATCGCAAGATCAGGTTTGTCAAATTTTCAATAAATTATATCCAAATAGGTGTCCAATAAATCAGTCAACGGTGTGTCGAGTGGTAAAGAAACTTCGAGAAACAGGCAGTGTTAGGGAAGCCGCTAGATCAGATCGACCTAAAAGAGCAACCGGGGAAGACAAAACTTTGTAAATCATGCTCTTAGTACATAAAATTCCAATACAATTATCCAGGCCAATGGCGATGGATTTTAACGTGTCTCATCAGTTAGTGAAATATTTGTTTAAGCAGGAGAAGTTGCATCCCTAGAAATTAAAGTTGGTGCAGGAGTTAAACCAGGACGATTTTGATAAAAGAGCTGAATTCTGTGAGCTGATGATGGAAAGATGCAAATATAATTTTCTCGGATGAAGCTACTTTTCACTTAAATGGCATTGTTAATAGACACAATTATCATTATTGGTCTGCTGAGAATACTCACTGGTTCCAGGAAGGTCATACTCAGAGGCCCGAAAAAGTTGTGGGACCTTTTTTTGTAGATGATAATTTGAATGGCGAAAAATATCTGAGCCTCCTCAGGAATCCCATAATTCGTTCTTGCAGAATGGTTTTACCGGGTGTAAATAATAGCATAAACGAATAGGTATGGCTCCAGCAAGATGGAGCACCTACGCATTATGCGGCAAATGTTATGCAGTACATAAGCGAACAATTTCCGGAACGTTGGATAGGCAGAAGAGGTGCTATTGACTGGCCAGCGCGATCCCCGGACTTTACCCCGCTCGACTTCTTTTTGTGGGGACACTTAAAGAACAATGTCTACGTTAACCATCCAAATGACTTAAAATCTTTAAAAGTCAGAATTAGTGCTGAAATTGGGGCCATTCCAAACGACTTTCTTTTAAACGTTGTAGACGGGTTCAGGGATCGACTGGCGCTCTGCTTAGCAGAAAATGGTGGTCATTTTGAACCCTTGATCCACTGAAAAGGTTTCACAGTAGAATCGAAATATGCAATCATATGCAGGGTGTTCCATTTAAAAAAAAGTAAGTTGGTCTCTATGGCAACCAAACCAGAATTGACTGAAAAATTCATGCAGGTAGAAATGTAGGGAATAATTTACTGAAAAGTTGACAAACCTGATCTGAACCTGAAGAGATCGCATCTTCATATTTCCGTAACCGCTCATTATTAAAACTTCAACTCGTTGTTTTTCATTCAGATCAACCGTAGTGTAAACAAATTAGAAATCAGACAACAGAAAATTAAACAGGAACTCATAATTGAAATCTCTTAAGTCGTTGTCATCAACTGGTGGTATTAGGTAGGAATAATTATAATTAGGAAGTTTTTCATTTTTGAGCTATCTCGGAAACGCTTGCAGATAGGTAAAAGGTTTTCCCAGTAGAATCCAAATATGCAATCATATGCAGGGTTTTCCATTTAAAAAATAGTAAGTTAGTCTCTATGGCAACCAAACCAGAATTGACAGAAAAATTCATGCAGGTAGAAATGTAGGGAATAATTTACTGAAAAGTTGACAAACCTGATCTGAACCTGAAGAGATCGCATCTTCATATTTCCGTAACCGCTCATTATTAAAACTTCAACTCGTTGTTTTTCATTCAGATCAACCGTAGTGTAAACAAATTAGAAATCAGACAACAGAAAATTAAACAGGAACTCATAATTGAAATCTCTTAAGTCGTTGTCATCAACTGGTGGTATTAGGTAGGAATAATTATAATTAGGAAGTTTTTCATTTTTGAGCTATCTCGGAAACGCTTGCAGATAGGTAAAAGGTTTTCCCAGTAGAATCCAAATATGCAATCATATGCAGGGTTTTCCATTTAAAAAATAGTAAGTTAGTCTTCTATGGCAACCAAACCAGAATTGACAGAAAAATTCATGCAGGTAGAAATGTAGGGAATAATTTACTGAACAACTTTCATAAAGGTCACTTTTTCGTATACGAGGTAATTCAAAAGTTACAGGCAATATGCGCGACTTTTTTGCCACTCCGTATATATATGACGGCAATACAATAAGTGCTGATCCCGGCGGCTGTGTCAAAATATGTGTCATGAGCAAATAGTGTTACCTCCAGCTATATCAGAGATAATTAATACAAACATTCAATAATCCCGTATTCAATTAGAAATCTCTAGGAGATCGCATGGGGTAAAGCAATATTCTCAACCTTGTCCTTAACCACCAACTGCATGACTGTAACTATGTTCTATATTTTTAGATTGCATGGGCCTGCTATATATATTTTCTTAACAAATTATCAGACTTATTGGATACAGTGTTCTTCGTATTGCGGAAGAAAGATAGACAAATAACTTTTCTTCATGTGTTCCATCATACAATGATGGTATTTGCTGCTTGGTAAGTTTTGACTGAGAAAAGTAAAAGGATCATGATCAATGATATAATGCGGCGATTTATTTAGGGAAGCAGCTTACTACACTGCGTCCATTAATTATGGAATAGGTAAAAAAGTACTCAAATTTTAAACATCCATATCTCCATCAAAATTATATCAATCCACTCAATTTTTGATTTATTAGGTAGGCCGTCCCTTGGACTACTTAGCACAAAGTATTTCACCTTACTTTATGTCTTTTTTATACAGGATGATGGCTAAGATACCAAGCCATGTAAAATGTGCAGATTTTAAAATTAATGTTTGGAAAATACGAAGCAATAAAAATGGAATTTTATTAGTGTACTGGTTACAGCTTTATGTTAGGTACTTACTGTACAAATTACAGCGCAGTGCCGTTCGTGTTAATTAAAAAAAAAATTAAAAAATCGTGATATAACACTAACTTAACAATAGTAATAACAATTTAAAGAAACAACTTAATTATAAGAATAAAAATTAATAACGCGTATTTCCTCCACGGGCATTAATGACAGCTTGACAACGATTTGGCATACTGAGAATCAGATTTCTTATAAAAACCTGATCCATATTTTCCCATATTCTTTGTAGCGTCAATCTCAGCTGAGCCAAAGTTTCTGGTGGGTTAGCTTCTGCACGAACCTCTCTACCCATTCGATCCCATAAATGCTCTATAGGGTTAAGATCTGGGCTTCGAGCTTTCCAATTCATTACGGTAATTCCCGTTTCTGCTAGATATTCCGTTACTATTCTCGCCGTATGTGGACGTGCGTTATCTTGCATAAAAATGAAGTTTTCTCCAATAAAGGGAGCAAAAGGCACAACATGCTCCTGAAGAATTTCCGTAATGTACCCGTCACTAGTTAATCGCTCTACAAATACCAATTCCGTTTTTGCCTCTAGAGATATACTTCCCCAAACCATAATTGATCCACCGCCATAACTAACCCGCTCTTTAAAATTACACTGAGCATAGCGATCACCAGGTCTTCGAAACACTTTTAAACGTCTATCATTGCTGTATAGACAAAAACGGGATTCGTCACTAAATAAAACATTAGCCCATTCATCTTCACCCCATGGCAAATGCTCTTGAGCAAACTGCAATCGTTCACGACTCACGTCTATGGTGCGGTTCCAGCTTTGGTCCTATCGCTGCTTCGTACGGTTTCAGTTGGACCTCTTTTAAGCGATTAAGTATTGTTTGCTTACATAGTCGAACATTGTGAACGTTTGACAACCGTGCTTGTAGCTTGGTACTTGTTGTAAATCGCTCCAACACATTGCATTGTTAAGAACCGATCCTGATTAGCAGTTGTTTTCCTTGGTCGGCCTTGCCCTGCTCTTCTTTGATTCGATCCATATTCTCGATACCGTTTTAAAATTTTTGATATAGCCCCTTGCGTTTTATTCATGATTCTGGCAATATCAGACTGAGACCGGCCCTGCTCAAACAGTCCTCTTGCATAGGAACATTCTTCTGGAGATATGAATCGGATATTGGTATTCATTTAAAAAAAGAAACTAAACAAAAGGCCTTGTCAAGAACTGCCAACAAATTTATAATCTTGATAAATTGACAAGGGCAATTGGTTGACTTGCAACGTAAATCCAAATAGAAGTAAAACGTTTTCAGTCAATATAATTTGCAATATACAGATTTTTTAATTTACACGAACGGCACTGCACTGTAATTTGTACAGTAAGTACCTAACATAAAGTTATAACCGGTACACTAATAAAATTCCATTTTCATTGCTTCGTATTTTCCAAACATTAATTTTAAAATCAGCACATTTTACACGGCATGGTATCTTATCCATGATCCTGTATTAAAAAGACAAAGTGAGGTCAACACATTGTTCTAAGTAGTTCAAGGGACAGCCTACCTAATAAACTGAAAATTGAATGGATTGATGAAGATATTGATTTTAAAATTCGAGTACTTTTTTACCTATTCCATTTTTTATTTTTTAATTTTTTTTTTAATTGACACGAACGGCACTGCGCTGTAATTTGTACAGTAAGTACCTAACATAAAGCTGTAACCAGTACACTAATAAAATTCAATTTCCATTGCTTCGTATTTTCCAAACATTAATTTTAAAATCAGCACATTTTACATGGCTTGGTATCTTAGCCATCATCCTGTATAAAAAAGACATAAAGTAAGGTGAAATACTTTGTGCTAAGTAGTCCAAGGGACGGCCTACCTAATAAATCGAAAATTGAGTGGATTGATATAATTTTGATGGAGATATGGATGTTTAAAATTTTAGTACTTTTTTACCTATTCCATAATTAATGGACGCAGTGTATATTACAAATATTGCTTTTCTTCTCGAACATCAATTACCTACACCATAGAAGGCCGGCAAAAAGTGTACTGTGATTGTTAAGATCTCAACAGCCGGCACTATATTATATATTATTTGAAGAGCGTAACTTCAAGGGTCCAAGAGCCAAAAATGTCAAATGATTTTGATTTTTTATGAGAAGCAGAATATTTAAAGATTCAAGATCAACGTAAACCACTGGATGTTTAAGTCCCGCCCCTGTCTTTCCCCTTTCCATTTTACCTTGCACGATGAGACGTTGAAAATATAATACGTACCGTGACGAAAATAAAATTTCGTACACTGAGGTTAACATTTTATGTCATTTTTGAATATTTTGGTAAACTGGGCTTTTTACAATTATCTCACCTCTATACCTTGCGTTTCTTAGTTCAGTAATGATAGAAAAAAGGCGAGCAAAAAGGCTACCTATATATAAAATTATTTATTTTATACGAATAAAGCAATTAATCTTGCCTTCTCGAGTTGATTCATGTTCACAAAATTTGTTAAAATGATATAATATAATTTTCAAATCTGATGACACTGATAACAATTTGTCAAAAAGTGAAGTGCATTTCCATGCGATCTAGGTATACAAAAGCCGACATCACATCAGGAAAAAATAAGCGTACGAAATTTTATTTCCGTCACTGTATATATATATATACAATATAGGGTGAGTCGAGGAATGGGCCTAACTCTAAGGGTGTAACTGAGACCAACCCCATAAATTGTAGTCCAACGGCGTGAGGTCTGGCGATCTAGGAGGCCAACTAATAGGACTACCGCGACCAATCTAAACCCCTGGAAACATTTGGTCTAAATATTGCTTGACCCCACCATCGAAATGGGTAGGCGCTCCGTCGTGTTGATAATACATTTCAATTCTGATGTTTAAAGGAATCTCCTCCAGTAGTCCTTGCAATTCAATTTGTAAAAAACTTAAGAAGTGATCCCCTGTAAGGCGATTTTCCAAAAGAAAAGGGCCAATTAAATTATTATCGATCATGCCGCACCACACGTTTACTGAAAACCTGTGTTGAAAATTACTTTCGACTATTGCCTGAGGATTTTCGTCCGATCATATATGGGAGTTTTGATTATTATTGATGCTGTGATGGGTAGCTTCGTCAGTAAAAAGTATGTGCGGTAAAAGATGACGATTATTAATTATCCACTCACAAAATTGGCGTAGTCTTCAGGTTGAATATTCTGTACACGCTGTACATGGTACGGGTATAAGCCTTGCTCGTGAAGCGTATTGATCACTCTTTTTTGGGGAATCTCCAACTGAATTCCTATTCTTCGTGAGCTTGTCGTCGCATCTTCTTCTACTAAAGCTAGAACATTTTCTATTCCTAAATCCTGTTAAATGGCTCTTTGTATGTTACATTAGCCCTTGGAAGCGTTCCGGTCTCGCAGAGATTGTTGAAAACTCTGATAAAGGCTTTTCTGTTCGGTGTTCTTTCATGTGGAAATCGTTCACGATATTCTTTAGCAGCCGCTGTAGCATTCCCATTACACAAACCATAAATAAAAACCATATTGGCGTATTCGAGATGTGAATAAATGTGTGGCATTTTATAAAATTAAAATTATACAAATCCGAAAGTTTACGGTGAATCAATGTAACATTTTATACTGACACTAATAGGATAGTGACAGCACAACAATCAAAAGCAAACAATATTAACATTTATTACAGGACAGCTAAATTAATGCAATATTTTGTTTTTGCCTTATAAATTGAAAACAAATGAATATTGGATAACAACATTTGAGTTTTTCTTATTATTTTGATACATAGGTTACACCCTTAGAGTTAGGCCCCTTCTTCCCGACTCACCCTGTATAATCAAAGTAGGAAATTTTTTTTCTTGATGATTTCAAAGAGCTCAGGTTCTCGAGTCTTGATATTCAAAGTAGGTACGTCTTTACTCTTGACATGGGTCAAGGGTTTTCTAAACATTTAGCGTAGCATCCACGTGGCGAATGCAATAACCTTCTTGTTATTGCTCTTTACTCTAAAGATTCAAGAGGTTTTGTTGGTGAGGAACCTTCAAAACTTCAGAAATGCTGCATGCTTGTTATATAGGTACAATATTTTATTTTTAGTTAAGGGTTCCATTTCTTATTGACACGACAACCTAGATTTTTAAATATTGTGACTGGCTCAGTTGCTTCGCCGTAAATATGTAGGTTAACATTCAAATTATCAAAAAGATGCCAAAATATTGTAATACAAGTTACAAAACCTACATGAGCCCCTAGCTGCGAATAGCTTAATAAAAAAGACAATGTTTTAGTAACAACTAAGATATCTTTTAATTATGCCAAAATTAACTAAAACTCCGTTACTTTTGTATATAGTTACTTTCTAGGAGTAACAATACACGTAAATAAGTAATTAAGGTATTTCTAAAGTACTTGAGATACTTGAAGAGGTTTGATGAACCAAAAATGCACGCGTGTTGTTTGATTTCTTTAAAAGTTTCTTATTTATTTAGCTCTGTTACTTTATTTATGTTTAAAATTCGAATTAACATGTTTATAAAATGTTATATTGTTTAAGCTCAGCCATATTTACTAGGCTAATGTGGTCTTTATATGATCACGTTTTTATTTAATACATTTTTACAAGCATATCTAACAACAAAACAACAACAAGAAATAATAACATTTTGGTGAAAAATTATTGATGATTAGTTACTATTTAACTATTTATAATCTACCAAGTAAAACCAGACATTTTTTAACCATTGGAATGACCTAGATAAATAAACTATCCAAGAATATATTATGTTTGTTTATAAAGGCGTAATTAGAAATAAAAAATACTTGATGTACAAAGGTCTCAACAAAAACCTACCACATATTCTTCAGACCAAAATTAACCGATTTAAGTAAACTTACCTTAGTACAAAGTTGCTTAGTTTGGGCGCTAGACGGCGCTGAAGTGACAATTTTTAAATCGTTTTTCTGGATTAATTCAAAAACTGCTCATACTATTTTGCCGAAATTTGGTATGTTGGCATATCTCTATGGGACAAAAAAACTCATGCCACAATTCGGATTAATATCAGTCCATGGGCGTAGAACCTGGGTTTTTAATTAATTGCTTATTTCAGATTTCTATGCCAATGGAACAAGAGGGGTTTGGGCACAAAATTCAGATGAACCAACTTATTTGCTACAAAAAAGGTACTCTTGATAAGACTCGATTCCTCTGACGGTTTTCGAGAAATTTGCATTTTATTACTTAATACGTAGTAGTTCTTACAAAAAAAGAAAAAAATAACTAATCCATAAACTGAAATAAATAGAACTATCATAAAAATTGTTTAAGTGTCCACCATTTTCATGAATACAAACATTTATACGTCGAGGAAAATTAAAACACACTCTATGCAGAACTTGTTCATCGCCCTCAGGAATATTTTTTGTTAAGTTTACTTAAATCGGCTAATTTTGGTCTGAAGAATATGTTGTGATTTTTGTAAAGACCTTTTACAGATACCCTGTATGTATAATAAATTTGTATCCATTATACAAAGTTACAAAAAATATCAATAATTTCTAATAGTTCATCGTTCATTCTTAAAAGATAAAGGGCCGTATAAATAAATGAAAATAAATGGTGTAGGTAGGTAGGTTCGGATTGTTGGTCAATTATCGTTAAAAAGAGTATAAATTCATGTTTTTATTTTAATTATAGTGAAATTTTTTTTCTTCCGAGGGCCCGTTCAAGTGCCGGATGCACATTGTGCTTACCCTAGTTTGTTCTTACACCCACTTATTTATTCCGGTTCCTTGCACTAGTTTATGTACGTCAACTGGGGAAAGTGTCGGAATATCCTCTGGATCTAGTCTTAGTTGCCCAAGTATTTGTTGCCTTTTCCGATCCAATTACTCGCAGTGGCAGATAATATGTTGTACCGTTTTACTTTCTCGCCCGCATAACCTGCAGGTCTCCATTGTATTGTTGCATACGGTGTCAGTAACTGTTTCTTAGTTTCGGGTCTGGGTCCCCAACGAAAGATTGCTATGGTTTAATCCCTGTCTGTCGTTCCAGTAGATTTTGTGTTTATTCCTTGCCCATCGTTTTATGGCATCTCGTACTGTACACTCTGGGACTCCGAGTGCCGGTTCTGGACCAATAAATGTTTTCTCCGACCCCTTTCTTGCAAGTTTGTCAGCCCTTTCGTTTCCTGTAATACCTTTATGTCCTGGTACCCATTGTAGTATTACTTTGTTGGCTTTTGCCAGGGCCACTCGTTGCTCTTGGCATTCCCATACCAGTCTTAATGTTACCTTATTGCATGTTAGCGCTCTAAGGGCTGCTTGGCTGTCGGAGTATACGTGACTCCGCTTATTAAGATAAGTCCTTCTATTGTATTCGTACGCACACTGTGGGATGGCGTAGATTTCCGCTTGGAACACCGTGGGAGACTTATGCAAGGAGAAACAAGCATTTCTCTTCGGTCTTACTCCGTGTATCCCTGCTCCGACACCGTCTTTGGTTCTTGAGCCGTCTGTGTACTAGACTATTGCCTCAAAAGTATCTGATGTTTTATTGCTCCACGCATCCCGTTCGTCGATTACGGTCTTGAATGGTATGGCATAACGATATGCAGGGTTTGTGTAGTCTGACCTCATTTCTAAGTCAGGTCCCCTTATGGTATCGCATAGAAGTGTGTGTTCAGTTCTGTGCTACCCAGAAAGTGATTTAAAACTTTAAGTAGTCCATATAGCCCCATTCTTGTCTCTGCTTCAATCACCAAATGAAGTTGAGGGAGGAATAGAATGTTCTCCATTGCGGATTTAGGGGTCGATTTCATGGCCCCGGGGATGCTCAAGTAGGCTTCCTAGTTTTGACATTATGGTTTTCTGCTGTATCTTTGGCCACCAGACCAGTGCTGCATACGTATTTGCAGGCCTCACCACCCCAGTGTACAGCCAATGCACCAGCTTAGGTGAGTGTCCCCATGTTTTTCTATACATCCGTCTAGTAGCTGCCAATATTACTTCCGACTACCTGATTGTTTTTACACGTCTTAGCTTTAGGTTAGTCTGGAGGTCAAAGTTACTTCCATGTAACTGACCTCCTCCGACAGTGAAATGTTGACTCTCTGTAGGGCAAGGGTTCCCAATTCCTCCTTTTCCTGCTTTTTTTGTAAAAGGAATTATGACAGTCGTTTGAGGACTGATGTTAAGTCGTTTGAGGACTGATGTTAGGTCGTTGCTGCCCTACCCATCTTTCCACGATATAGAGAGCCCTTTGCATTATCTCTCTTACTGTCGTGTTGTATTTGCATTGGATCATTATTGCCAGGTCGTTTGCATAACCCACGATATGATATCCTTCTCTGCTGAGTAATCGTGCGAGCCCACCCATGACAAGGTTCTAGAATAGAAGAGAGAGTACCCCCCCCCCCCTGCGGGCTCCCCCTGTCGCCCGCGCTGCTAGAGTCTCACCAAGCAGATCCGTATATACAATTCTGCCTTGAAGCATACCTTCTATTCACCTGCACCAAGTTTCCCCCAGTCCGATGGCCCTGGTTGCCCTATTGATTGATGCGTCGAATGCTCCTTCTATGTTCAGAAAAGCTCCCAGTAGAACTTCACTGTTTTCTAGAGCCGTCTTCACCCTGCTGACCACTTGGTGAAGCACAGATTCCATTGATTTTCCTGTTCTGTAGGCATGCTGGTCTTGATGAAATGGTCTGTGTTCCAAGAAGTCATCCTTTATAATAATATGCCTATCAACCAGGTTTTCAAGTGTTTTAAGTATGAATGACATTAGACTGATGAGTCTGAATGTCTTTGTCGCCGATTAGTCTGGTCGTCGAAGTTCAGGTATAAATACCACCTTTGTCGGGCTCCCAGATTTCGAAATGTGTTTTGTAGCCAAACTGGCTCTTAGTATGGGGCAAAGCTTATCGATTAGCAAGACCGTTCCCTGTTAAAGCATTGCTGGGTATCCGTATCCGTCTCCCGGTGACTTGAATGGTTCAAATTAGTTTATTGTCTATCTGATCTGCCCCCCCCCCCCGCCCTAGCTAAGCTTATTATAGTGGAATACTTATCATAACGGATCTTAGGGAGACTGTACACATTCCTCTAAAATGATTATGGGTCGCTAAACCTATATACAGTGTCACCATTAAAGTCCGCACCATATGGAACTTTTTTTTATTAATGAGGTTAGTTAAAATTAAATTTCGGCAATCGTTTTTGCTTCAAATTAGACTAAAAATTATATAATCAAGTGTCACCATCTGTCATTCGGTATCTGTCAAAAATTACATTTTAATCAAAAAATGCTGAAAAATGGCATTGTTTTACCGAATTTCAAAAAATTTTATTAGAAAAAGTTGTTTCTAGTACAATTCTTGGCCTAAATACAAAGTTTCAGTTTTCTAGCTCAAAGTTGATTTTTTTGCCATTTTTTCTAATTAACTTTTTTTTATTTAATGTAAGTTCGCTTAATGGATATTAAACTATTTGCTTATACCATACTCAATATTTTATTTAGTTTGTATGAGCTTTTTTTTACTAGAATGCCATTTTTTTTCGAAATTTAAAATTAGAGGCAAAAAAATTTGACACAGGTGGTGCAAAGTTATCCTAATTTAAAAATTTTAACAGATAGACGTCAGATATTCCATTTTTTTGATTGTACATACACCTAAGAAGTTTAAAAAACTTATAATAAAATTCCCAGATATCAGATTAGTTCAAAATTTAGACACATTTTCTTTTTATCCACAATAAAATATCAAGGCAATTTTGAATTTTATAAGTAGGCTATGGAAAAAAAACGAATTAGAGTGCCGAATAAATAAAAGAAATGTCATAAATTTGAATATTTTCGCAAGTTATAGTTTTCAATGTTATCACCAATGTTGTCCATTCAAGAAAAAATAGAAATTGTCTTAATTTGTGGAGAGAATATGCCTCACCGGCAAGTATCTGCCATTTTTAATGAGAGGCATCCAGAAAAAAATTTGCAGCATAGCACTGTTTCAAGAATAATGTCAAAATTTAGAGAAACTGGATCTGTTCAAAATAATTTTAAGAAACCTCACGCGGCAAGTAAATACGATGAAGCAGCACAACTTGATGTTTGTTTAACTGTTATTGAGCACGGTCAAACTAGTATAACCAAGATAAGTGATTCAACAGGGTGCAAGAGGGAAAGCGTTAGAAAAATTCTTCAGAAAAATCGATTTCGGGCATATAAACCCAAGTTTATAAACACATTAAAAGAACGCGATTTTGGTATCCGACTTGATTTTTCGTTTTGGTATCAGGGACAATATGAGGAGAATATTCTTTTTCCATACAAGATATTATGGACAGATGAAGCCACTTTCTCTTCGAATGGTACCGTGAGCTCACAAAATTGCCGATGTTGGTCCCAAGAAAATCCTAACTTCACAATTGAATGTCGCGACCAGTATCATTTTAAAACCAATGTTTGGTGTGGAATTTTGAAAGATGAGCTTATTGGACCATACTTCTTTAGAGTAAACTTAACTGGTGAAAGGTACCTGAATTTTCTTGATAACGAGATTACCGAAGTTTTGGATAACATGCCCTTACACCATAGACATAACTTATGGTATCAGCTTGATGGTGCACCCATACATCAAACTGTAGCAGTGAAAGAACGCATAAACCAATTATTTCAAAACAGAGTTATAGGGCGTGATAGAGAATGTCACTGGCCACCCAGGTCGCCTGACATAACCCCACTAGACTTTTTTCTGTGGGGTTATCTTAAGCAGAAAGTTTATAAGAATCGACCGTTTAGAAATATCGAGCATTTGGAACAAACGATAAGACAGTGTTGTGCCGATATACGACCAAGCTTTTTACAAAATGCTGTCAAAGACGTTTATAGACGGACGGGTGTTTGTATAGAGCGAGAAGGACGTCACACTGAAATGTGAAATTTATATTGCTTTTGTGTTACCTATTTAAAATGATTAAAGTTCCTTTTTGTTCCTTTTAATAATAATGATAGTTTTAAGTATAAAATAAAATTTTTATCAAATATTTAGATGTATTTGTCATTTGAAAAACGAAACATCTGACGTCTATCTGTTAAAATTTTTAAATTAGGATAACTTTGCACCACCTGTGTCAAATTTTTTTGCCTCTAATTTTAAATTTCGAAAAAAAATGGCATTCTAGTAAAAAAAAGCTCATACAAACTAAATAAAATATTGAGTATGGTATAAGCAAATAGTTTAATATCCATTAAGCGAACTTACATTAAATAAAAAAAAAGTTAATAAGAAAAAATGGCAAAAAAAAAAACTTTGAGCTAGAAAACTGAAACTTTGTATTTAGGCCAAGAATTGTACTAGAAACAACTTTTTCTAATAAAATTTTTTGAAATTCGGTAAAACAATGCCATTTTTCAGCATTTTTTGATTAAAATGTAATTTTTGACAGATACCGAATGACAGATGGTGACATTTGATTATATAATTTTTAGTCTAATTTGAAGCAAAAACGATTGCCCAAATTTAATTTTAGCTAACCTCATTAATAAAAAAAAGTTCCATATGGTGCGGACTTTAATGGTGACACTGTATAGTACTCAATAAATGTTCAAAATGTTGCCCGTTATTGGACAAACAATGATATAGGCGATGTTCAAATTCCTGAAGGACATTTTCAAAAACATGTTGTGGGAGATCATGGCAGCTTTCGATGATGCGTTGACAAAGTTCATCCAAACTTTCAGGTTGGGGAGTGAACACAATATATTTCAAATGGCTCCATAGAAAAAAGTCAAATGGCGTCAAGTCAAGAGACCTAGCAGGCCATTCTATAGGCCCTCTTCGCCCTATCCATTTCTCTGGAAACTCGTCGTCTAGCCATTGCCGAACCGGAAGAACAAAGTGAGGAGGAGCGCCGTCTTGCTGGAAATATTATTCAGCCTCATCAAGTATAGGGTTTTCATCGTCTTCGATTTGGTTTTCAATGGTTTCAGTGATAAGCGGATTGATGGTATTTTCCAACATATCTAAATAAATGCCTCCATTTAAATTCCCATTAGTAAACAATGGCCCAATCACTTTGTTTTCTAAAATGCCTGCCCATACATTAATTTTTTGGGGGTACTGAGTATGCCCTTCTACAAAAGCATGAGGATTTTCATTGCTCCAATACCTGCAGTTATGCTTATTAACAAATCCATTTAGATAAAATGTGCATTCATCACTGAAGCAGATATTCTTTACATGAATGGTATTATCATTAATCGCTGTAGTAGTTGGTCAACTCAACTCGCCTATCGAAATCATCTTCGGTTAACTCTTGCAATATTTTCATTTTGAATGGATGAAATTTATGTAATTTAGTAACTGTGTGTACAGAGCCTAATGAAATACCAGTCGCATCAACAATTTTGCGTAATGAAGTATTAGGATTTATGCCAAAATGACCCAAAACTGCAACTTGAGCGGCTTCATCCAAAACTCTACGATGATTACGTTTTTTATTTGCAACAGATCCAGTTTGAGTAAATTTAGTAACAAGGTCCAAAACATACCTATGCGAAGTTATCTTTTCCGGATGTCTGGCGTTAAATATGACGGCAGTTTGCCTAGCACATTGATTTTGGGCACCATAAATTAGAATCATTTCCACTCTTTCGGCTAGTGTGTAAACCATTTTGGAAGTAAAATCTGAATCAATAAATTAATTTTCACTATCCCAAGATTGTCACAAGGGTAACTGACAGCAAATTAAATTCTTTCTTTTCCTTAGCAACTATAAAAAACTAAACAGGTATAAGAATAAATACAGTTCGCCCATGTTATCTGTGTTTATAAATAGATGGCTGAAAAAAAGTCGGGTTGTTATTTGGTTGCTGCCACGTCTAATCTTCCGAATTGCTGTTTATGTTGGTTTTTGAACACTTATTGAAATAAAAAGTGATATTTTCGTGTGTATCTGAACAAATTAAGATAAATAAAGATTTTTCTACTTTTCTCGAAAATGAATTGACCGATTTTAAAAAATCAAACGTCAAAATAAAGCACTTTGAAAGACCTTTCAAACAAGCTATTACTTGATACCCCTTGTCATTTAAAATTTTTAAGGGGATGACCCCGGGGGGCAGAGGGTAAAAGGGGGTGAAGTAGTTTTCGGTTAAAAAGTTGTCCCCTTTGGCAAATCTTTTGACGGGTCTCGGTGTTTTTTCCTTTAATCAGTCGTTTTCGATAAATCCGTGGTGGGAAGTTTTCAAATGAACACCCTGTATATATAAAGTTAGGTAAATCTACTGACATACTACCGTACTCTGCCCTTCTTTCTTAACTACCTGAATATATAATATTATATTATATAATATTGGTCCTATTATCGAGTCTAATCCGCCTCTGACGAGACCGTAAAACTTTTATTCTCCAAAAAAGAGGCTACCACCTTGATTAAGTAGCTTGGAGTTCCGAGCCTTATCAATTTTAACAAGAGATCTTCCCTTATTTTTTAACTACATGAATATTTCTTTTTAAATTTTAGAATAAAGATGTGCTACCTTCTACCCCTTTTTTTTATTACGCAATGTGTACAGGGTTATCCAACCAAGACTGGACAAGGCGATTTTTTGACTTTTCCTGTACTTTTATAAAAAAACTGAAATAGCCATCTTAAGTCATTTTCTCCCGCGAATTCGAATATCTTCAGCAAAAAACAATTGAATATCAAACAAAAGTACTAGGGGTCACTTTGATATTTTTTTTAAATGGGATGCCGTATTTTTAATGAGCTTATCCGATTTCTCATATAAATTTTGATCTAAAATGTTGGATTTTTAATTCAAAAACGCCTTTTTTCTTCAGTTTTAAATTCGGAAAATGTTCGTCTACCGTAAGATTAATACCTGATAGATGGATACCCGTTTCACCTGTTCACCCTTTAACCTGCTTTAAAGCGTCCGTCAGTTAGACAAAATAATCAAGTTTCAAATTTCTATATATTTTTCACGAATTAATTACAAATTTAGTACTTTTGTAATATAATTTTATTACATTTAGCCGTTCTTCTAAAGAATATTTCATTATTTGTAATTAATTCGTGAAAAATATATAGAAATTTGAAACTTGATTATTTTGTCTAACTGACGGACGCTTTAAAGCAGGTTAAAGGGTGAACAGGTGAAACGGGTATCCATCTATCAGGTGTTAATCTTACGGTAGACGAACATTTTCCGAATTTAAAACTGAAGAAAAAAGGCGTTTTTGCATTAAAAATCCAACATTTTAGATCAAAATTTATATGAGAAATCAAATAAGCTCATTAAAAATACGGCATCCCATTTAAAAAAATATCAAAGTGACCCCTAGTACTTTTGTTTGATGTTCAATTGTTTTTTGCTGAAGATATTCGAATTCGCGGGAGAAAATGACTTAAGATGGCTATTTCAGTTTTTTTATAAAAGTACAGGAAAAGTCAAAAAATCGCCTTGTCTAGTCTTGGTTGGATAACCCTGTACCTTTTAAAAGTCCTTAATATTTTTAAACAAATATATTCTTAAGTTACCTGTAGTTACTTTTTTTATGTAACTTTTATCTACCAGGTAAATTTTTGGTATTTATAGTTACTTTAAAAGTATCTTAGTTACAATAACCAGTTCTTTTATGTAACCAAGTAACGGAGAACTAAGTTACCTTTGGATAAAAAGTGACTATTCCTTTTAAGTAATTTAATACAATTATTCAAAAGTATCTATTCACTAGGTATTCTTCTAAAGAATCTCATAACTCTGCATAAGCTGCAACAATCTGAAAAATTTCAATAAATAAGTATTTCTCTATGATATACCATTCCTTTTTCGACCAAAATTTTTGTCGACTTACGTGGAATTTTTAAAAAGTGGTCCTTAGACCAGTTTGAAGTTAAATTCGTTATTTATTTTATTTAAACTTGTTTTTATTTTAGGAATGTAACTAAATATTTTCCCGGTGGTCATGGGACTTTCATAGGATTAATAAACACGTTTGTCCACATTTTGCTTTACTTATACTACTACTTGGCATCCTTAGGACCAGAAGTTCAAAAGTATCTGTGGTGGAAAAGATTCTTAACCAGAATTCAACTCGTAAGTATACAAAAAGGAATTTTATCATGTCTTATTTCAAATCTTTCTTCTTCAATTCAAACAATAATACGTAATATTTTTTATATGACGATCTGTAGGGTAAAATGGGTACAGATGCCCCACTTTTTTTTAACTCTACTTAACTTTAAAATTTTATGACTTAGAGTAAAATGAAAATATTTTTAAGTTGAATATAGGATATTTGTTTATAAAAATTAACATAACATTTTCCAAATCCTTTTTTTTTGTTGCAAAAATAATTAAAAGAAAAAAATAACATGGTCATCTCTACCACCAACGGTAGGTGAGATGACTCACAGTGATGGCCTATATATTTTAATGTAGGTATCTATATATCTCCAAAAATCAGTGTTTTCTTTATCTTTTTGCGACAACTGGTCTACGAAGGTCGCATAAATTTACGAATTTGCTGCAGCCTTCATAAAACCAACGTTCACAATGCAAACATTTGACCCAATCATCCTTTTTTATTGTGATAGAATAAACTTCTGCACATCCTACGCAGTCATTATTCTCAGATGTACTATCAGACTCTTCATTGTCCAGCATGAGGACTTCAGTTTCTGATTCGCTTGATGAAGACATATTATTGTTTTGTTTTTCTTCAATTTTATTATTCTCTTTTTGACTTTTTCTGTGATTTTTATAGTTGTCTTTTCTTATCTTTTTTTGTTATATATTATGGGCATCAGTTAAAATACCGGATATATGTTGAGCCCTCTTTCAAGTACTTTCCAAAGCGCGAACCGTACGCGAACTAACCTGATCCAAGATTTTTCCTGAAGTTAAGTCACTTTTTGCTTGAAAATTTGATGCTGACTGACTAGAAACATTTATTACCTTTTGTATTAGATTTGATGTGCTTGGTTGTGTTGATGTTGCCCTGATTGACGTTTCTATATCCACAGTACTTATGGTTAATGGATCTGGTGTGCTCTCTGTCAAAGATCTTGCTAGAGGACCGTCCTGTCGTTACACTTCAGATAAGAAAGCATATTCAGGAATGACTGCAGGACTATACGGATATATACCAGTTGCTCTAAATGCAGCTATTCCATTTTCTGGAACTGCATCTTTACACCAAGCTTCTTTTTATAAATTCCCAAACTGAAGCCTAGTTGTTGCAAACCTACCAGAATCTTAGGGAATTTGGGGTTCCTATGCGAAAATGTGATCATAATGGCAGACTGCATAGGACAGTTAAAAATATATCTAGTAATTATCCGTCCAGTTTTAGTTCGTGGTCGTCACAAAGAGAAAGTAAACAAAACTACGGCCTGGGCCAATAAGGCGTCCGTGTTGTTGCCTGTGTCAATAATACCGAGAATACAAGGACTCGATCCTCTTATATGACAGGCAGGTGGCGCGTTGAGTCGGAAGCCTATGCTGACCGCATAATTTATTATGAATTTTTCACTGTTTAAACTTAACGAAATCGCGACTGGTAAAACGATATTTATCCAAAAGACGCCGTCCTAACCACTGCGCCATAAGCGAATTTTAATAGCTTGAAATAGATTAGTGATCCTTCTCATCCACAGATCCGATGAAAACATTTAAAACCTAGTTCCGCGTGGTTGTATTAAGTGTCCTGTTTAACTGACTGTAGCCAATTGCTGCTCTTATTATAAAGATTAGGCTAATAAAAGATGCAATAACTTTCAATTCTTTGTTTTAATTTCAACCTTTAAAGAAATTATACAATTATTGGCAACGTAGCTCTCCATCAAGATCAGCACGGGTCACGCGAATTCAAATTTTCGGCAAAATTGTCTGTTGAGTAACCTGTTATATATAGCACCTCTCGCGGTTCTAAGCCGTTCATAAGGATTACAGTTCTATTGCATAGCTATAATTTTATTTGTTACTACCTAATAATCCCCAAAAAAATGGGTAGTTTCAGTTAGATTCCTTCACTGCCTAAAAATTATTTTAAAACATTGAAAAATTGATAAACTTTTTTTTTATTTTAGATCCAATTCTGCTTGGTCTTTATTCACAACTGTCAATTACTGGTTTTTGACTGCAATTATCCCAGATGGACTGTTGTCTTCACTCTTCCTAACGCAATATTCTTCTATTATTTATTTAACGATTTTTATAAAAGTGCATACACTGGACCAGAAAACAAGAGTCTACATACACAAAATGGGTCTACGAAAAAGGTCAAAACAAAATAGAATAGAGAGTGGACCCATTAAAAAAGAAACATTTGTCCATGGAACTTTTATAAAGCAAACCATTGAAATGACTGGTGGCCATAATGAAAATTATTTATAACTTAGTATGAAATTCAGTTAAAAAAATCATGGTGCATGAACTAATCTGAAGAGTTGATTACTTAGAACAATATTTATGATCAATATTCAGAACATCATAATTTTAATGTTCTATACTATTCAAATTAAATATTATGATTGATATTCTAAATTCAAGTTAGTTCAGGACGTGTATAATATTGAATGCTAAGTATTTATTCTGTTAGGTTTTATTGAGAAGTATTATGCAATTCCGAATTAAACCATTCCCAATGTAAATAAATAATAATAAAAGAAGTCATTACAGTTTTGTAATAAACTAAATATCATTATTGTTTAATCATTGCAAAGTGACGAGTAGTTAAAGAGGTAACTTATGGAAAATTAGGAAAAACTAGGGTCTTAATTTTTCTGCATAAATCTACCTTTAAGTTTGATAAACGTGACAAAGGCTTACCGAAAAGATGTAAATAACATATTACAATAGACTCTTTCAATAGTGACGACCCTCGCGAAATCAAGTATTGGTAGATTAATAGGAAAAATTAAAACAACAGTTCTGCATTACTGTATTTGCTTATTAATAAGTATCTACATACAGGGTCGTTGGTATGTATGGAAACGGTCGATTATTTTCTAAAGTAAAACAGTCGGCAAAAAATATTTTAGATAAAAGTTTTAGGGTTTTTTAAGGTGTATTAGAATTAAAAAAAGATAGGTATACAGGTTGAGTCAGAAAGCCGTAGAGAAACAAAGTTACTTTTTTTTAAATGGAACACCCTATATCTTCGAATATATTTGAATTTTACATAAAATAACAATCATTTTTTAATACGTGCATTATAAGTCTAAACTTAATAGTTTCCGAGATATCGACTTTTGAAATATGACATTTTTGAACTTTGACAGCTTCTAGCTTTCTAACGGTACCTTTTAGAAAAAAACGGCTTACATGTCCCTGTCTTACTTTTTAATTATCTTCCCAAAAACATCAACTTCCGGTTAAACCGGATGTAACTCAAAGGCCGGAAATACAGTACTTCCGGTTTAACCGGAAGTTGATGTTTTTGGAAAGATCATAAAAAAGTAAGATAGGGACATGTAAGCCGTTTTACTCTAAAGCGTACCGTTAGAAAGCTAAAAGCTGTTAACCCTTTCGCACCCACTTTTTTTTTATTGAAAAAAATAACTTTTTTCTTATTATTATTGTTGTTTGTGCAATAAAAGAACAATTTTATTATAAATTCAAAACTTTTAATAACTGCTTTTCACAAAAAAAATCTGGATAATTATGTCCCAATTAGGTTTTTAGGCGGGACACATGTGTCCCAGTCTTTTCAAAAATCAGTTCGGTACTTCTGAGAAGTATGCTTTACACAGGACATTAGTTCTTCCATATAATAAATTTTACCGGCGTTTTCTGGTTTTTCAGGATAATTGACATATAACTTGGACATAAGAAATAAGCATCTATTACGAGATATGGCACTACTTATTGCATGATTTCTCAGCGACTGCAATGTTGACCAGTAATGAGAAATTTTTGGAACTCTGTTATAACTTATTACCAAATTACAACCAAGTACTATCATTATTTCACCAACATCTGTGAGTGCAACGTTAGACTTGGTGCTTTGGTTGTAAATTTTTATTCTTTCGTTGGTGCAATGTGCAATAAAAATCAACAAACTTCTTGGAAAGAGCTTCAAAAATATATCTATAGGCGTGCTTGTTGAAGTTATGGAAAGATCACTTGCACATGGCCTATGTTTCGGTATAGTTTTGAATCTTGGCTGAAAACATTGATTTATCGGCTTTCAACAATTCAAATTACTTGGTATATTTCCTGTAGGGGGATCTTGAGTAGCGGATACATTTTCGGTTGGATCCTCGCCTTCTGTGGACGAACCGGATGATTCTAAACCACTTGTGTACTCAATTGCATAGCTAACCTCCTGGTTAACTTCTTTGTCATCATCCGGTACATACGTTTCATCTCGAGAATCATCGCTTGATGCGTACGGGTCTTGTTCTGACTCTGACTCAATATCTGATAAATGCTCGGCATAATAGTCAAGTTCCTTTTTGCTAAGTTTCCTTTTCGACATCCTAAAAAACACCAGTGGGATAAATACAAACCGCCAAAAAACACCAATGGGACACCTACATCCCGACATACATTTTTGCAATTATTTTTTACACCAAACCACAAACAAAACTATATTATATTCCTACTTATTTTAAACTATCTGTACTTACGTTATTTTGCAATAATTGTTCCTTTTAGCACTTGAAAAACTACTTAAAACGTGTTAGGCACGTGCATCGATGCAAATAACCTTAAACTATTTAACTTAAGCGTTGCCAAATTTATTCTCATACAATGTTTCATTGGTATATGATCCAAAAGAACCGCTTAGAGGCATTTTAACAGCAATTTGGGCGATATGCTACCCGCTTGGAAATTTTAAATGTACTCTGGGACATATTTCGCCCAATGGGTGCGAAAGGGTTAAAGTTGAAAAATGTAATTTTTCAAAATCGTTATCTCGGAAACTATTAGGATTAGACTTATAATGCACTTATTAAAAAATAATTGCTATTTCATGTTAAATCCAAAAATATTCGAAGATATAGGGTGTTCTATTTAAAAAAAGGTAACTTTGCTTCCCTACGGTTTTCTGACTCATCCTGTATACTTATTTTTTTAAAGTTCTAATACACCTTAAAAAACCCTAAAACTTTTATCTAAAATATTTTTTGCTAACTGTTATATTTTAAGAAATAATCGACCGTTTCCATACATACCAACGACCCTGTATATCTATATAGTTTTAAATATTTTTGTTTAAATTTATCAGAACTGAAATAAAATGAGATAAAGCCATCTTACCAATATGTACATAATAACAAATATATTATACAATGCTTGCTTGGAAATTCTTATTTTTTACAATAATCAGAAATTAATGATTGCTTTATATTTTTCACTTCATTTTTATAGAACTCAGATTCACATTTTAATATCAATTGAGAAATATTTTTAGACTTTTCAAAGTGGTTAACATAATTAAAAACTTGCGCAGGCTTCAGATAGGCTTGATATTTTCGACACTGGAGCAAGTTGAGGTTCCTCATCCTCTGTCTCAGAGTTGGGAGTAGTTTCATCCGTTTCCTGGATCTTTTCTATACAGGGTGTAATTTAATTGAGTGCCGATACTTAAGGGTGATAATCTATGAATGATTCTAAGATAAAAAGTTCATATGGACATATGTCCTAAACCTCTTCATTTTTGAGCTACAGGGTGTTAACATTTTAAGAAAAATATAACCTTTTTATATAAATCACTCCTAGATATTTTTATGAAATTTTGTACATACCTTTTAATCAATAAGGAGCATTTTTTGACCTAACAGATTTTTAAAAATTTTTACCAGTGACGTCCGTACGGGGTTTGAACTGAATATTTTTAAAGAAAAAAGGGATACGCCACTGCTTTTTCTAAAAACGAAACTTACTTTTGAAATTCTCATTTATTTTAAAGCAAATTTCGTTTATAGACTTACTTTTGTACGACGCACCGTTTTCGCGTAAAAAATAAAAACAAAAAAAAATAAAAAATTTTATTTCAAAAATCGCGATTAATTTAAAAGGAAAAATTCAAAACCTTAAATCGAAAGCGAAATGACAAGAGAAGATAAACAGAATAAAGAACCCACATTATTTACAGTAGTTGTTCGAAGTGTCGTCCACCCACACGTATGCAAGCATGGACTCTTCTTCCCATAGACTGACGCACATTTTCGAAGATTTCCGGGGTGTTTCTTATGGTTTGGCAGCATACTAATATACGACTTCGTAACTCTTCTTCGGTATGAATCGGCACTTGGTACACTAAGCTTTTCAGATGCCCCCAGAAAAAATAGTCTAAACTGTTAAGGTCCGGAGATCTAGGTGGCCATGGCTGCGTTCCTCCGCGACCTATCCACCGATTGCGATAGGTGTGATTTAAAAATTCACGCACTCGTAAGCAAAAATGTGGAGGCGCACCATCGTGCATTAGCCACATCTGGTTTCTTAATAATAATGGAAGGTCTTCAAGCATTGGCGGCAGATCTTCTTCAAGAAAGTGTAAATATGATTGTCCATCAAGTCTTCTTGGGAGAAAAAATGGGCCTATCAAATAATCATCAATAATGCCAGCCCAAACATTTATTGAGAACTGTTCTTGATGATTTGATTCTACAATTGCATAAGGGTTTTCATCCGCCCATAAATGGTTATTATGGAAATTTCTTATTGAGTTTCGAGAAAAATTAGCTTCGTCGGTAAAAAGAATGTGCCTGTCAAATAACGGATTTTCCATCAGGTTTTGAAGAAACCACACACAGAAATTAATGCGCATCGGAAAATCTCTAGGGAGTAATGCCTGGACTCTTTGAATGTGATATGGGTATAATAAATTTTCGATGAGAATTTTCCAAACAAGAAAATGTGAAACATTAAATGTTGCCGCGATTTTCCTCGTGCTACTTTCGGGGTTCTCCTCAATTTCGTGTAAAATTACTTCTTCAAGTTCCGGTGTTCTTACTGTTTGATGGACTCCTTTAGCACTGTGGTCTACTTTTAAAGTTCCGGTCTCGTGGAGACGTCTATGAATCCTAGAAAATGTTCTCGGATCGGGTAGTACGCGATTTGGATACCGCTCTTGGTATATCCGCCTGGCTTCGTATGCATTTCCGTCTGCAAGCCCATAAATAAAATGCATGTCAGTTAATTCACTGTTTGTAAAATTTACCATTATTTTATTATAATTTAACGTCTTACTGTAATAATAATTATTTAATAATGCAAAATCAATGCCAGGCCTTTTGTCTTTATGAAAAGAAACGTCAAAATTGATGTAGCTTTACCCAGCCTACTGATTTTTATTTGATTTGCTTTAAGAGGGCATTTAATATGGTTACCGTTTTTTTCTTTTCAAACGTTCAGTTGAATGTCACTGGTGAGTAGAAAATAAATTGTTGTCCCAAAAAAAGTGTTTCCGCTCATGGTGGGTGCCAACCAAATTCAACAAAATAAATAAAAGCAGTCTCAATGAACCGAAGAAAAAAATGTTTTTTTTGTTTTTATTTTTTTACGCGAAAACGGTGCGTCGTACAAAAGTAAGTCCATAAACGAAATTTGCTTTAAAATAAATGGGAATTTCAAAAGTAAGTTTCGTTTTTAGAAAAAGCAGTGGCGTATCCCTTTTTTCTTTAAAAATATTCAGTTCAAACCCCGTACGTCACTGGTAAAAATTTTTAAAAATCTGTTAGGTCAAAAAATGCTCCTTATTGATTAAAAGGTATGTACAAAATTTCATAAAAATATCTAAGAGTGATATATATAAAAAGGTTATATTTTTCTTAAAATGTTAACACCCTGTAGCTCAAAAATGAAGAGGTTTAGGACATATGTCCATATGAACTTTTTATCTTAGAATCATTCATAGATTATCACCCTTAAGTATCGGCACTCAATTAAATTACACCCTGTATATTCGATGATAGTCAATTCTGCACTTTCTGATGTAAAATTATTTTTTCATAAGTTGAGGCAAACTGTTTCAAGTTCACAAACGTACCCTTAATGTTAGGAAACAATTGTGCGAGCGAAATATTATCTCCTCCTTCGAAGTCGTCAATATTATCTGTATTACACATAAATCCGGCTTTCATAAAGCATTTTTTTTTGTCACTGGGGACATATTGCGCCAGGCCATCGAAACTCATATGAAGGCGTTGGTTATGGTAATATTATTTTCAATTTTTTGAAGAGGACAACCACTGCCTATACACGTTAAAAGCTGCTTACTTAGGTAGCTTCTGTAGAGCATTTTAAAATTCTGAATAATGCCTTGGTGATAAGGTTAGCAATGTGAGGTAGTATTGGGTGGAAGAGAAATAAGTTTGACATTATCTAGTGTAATATTGGGATAAGACGTTGCATAATCCAGAAACAATACCACTCTTATATTCTGCTTCTTCATACTGGTATCAAATCGGTGAAGAAATGTTGTCACGATGTCTGCTGTCATCCACGCTTTTTTGTTCGAGATCTATTGGAGAGGTAACTTATCGATATGTGCACCCTTAAAACATCATGTACCTACTTTTCCTTTTACCTACTATAAGTGATTCTTCGTTCTCACCTTCCATTTTTGTACAGAACAGAATAGTAAATCGTTGTTTTTTTCAGTACACTTGTCATCTTTCAATGCATATGGTTGGCAATGCACGATAGTAGAGATCTGTCTCATCACTCTCATCTGCATTAAATTGGGGCATAATCCTTTAAAATAATCACCCAGACGACACACAACATCCCTTAGATATCTAATGGATAGCCTTATATCCACTGAATGTCCACATCCATGGCATATATCCATTAGATGTAGGTACATTGAATATCTTTAACGGATATTAAATAAACAAAATATGGTTCGAAATTTTAGACATAGACAAAAAAAACAAAACTTATAAAATATCCTGCAACTTTGTGCTGAAGATAAGCACTAAAATGAAATTTAAAACCTTAATGTCTAATGGATATCTCATAGGTATGTATGAATATCCTATATAAACGATATATCGGTGACATAGGAGAACATCTAATAGAGATTCATTGTATATCTGTGTGTTGAGGGGATGTTAAAAGTTTAAAAATGTCCTTTAAAGAAAAGTATAGAAACCACGAAAATACGTGTATCAAAATGTGTATGAATTTTATTACAACCTATAACTTTTTATAAATAATTTGAAAATAAAAAAATTATACATTTTCCCCAATTTTTTAAATAAAATTTTTTTTTGCATATTTTCAATAGTAATATGTTAAGTGCATGTAAAATTGCTGAAAATCATGCATGAAGGTTTGTTGCCCTAGAAACAGCGTGAATGCATTTTTATTGTTATTTACCAAAAAGTGCCCGACCGAAGAGAGGGCACTTTTTAAGGTAAATAACAATAAAAATGCATGAAAGCTGTTTCTTTAGGGCAACAAATCTGAGTGCATGATTATCAAGCCATTTTACATGCACGAAATATATTTTTTAGACTATTTCCTGAATGAAAAACTAGTAGGTGCAGAAATATAAGACAACATTTTGATAAATTGACGCGAAATTGTCAAAGCAGAAATTTCAACTTGTTGTGACAGTGACGGTTATTCTCGTAGGTAACCAACAATGAAAAACCAGAAGAGTGCAATTTTTAGCTCAATCGCGACCGAGGGCTGATTTTCACCGAAAATCAAGTGAAAAGCGCATTGTAGTTACAGTATATGAGGGAAATAGTCAATAAAATAATGAATATTAATAATTAATTTAAATTTACTGTTTATATACTGAAATATAGTACTATGAAAAATTCGCTTAATAAATTGTTTTTATAGTTTGAATATACCTACTTGGAGAATATTTTGCTGTTATAATTAATTCTGATATAAATTGTGTCCACCATAATGTTCATTATATTTGGGAATCATTTTATATTATCAATTTTTAAGAAAATTTTAGCCTATAAAAGTTTTTGCTTGATGAAATAATTGTTTCACAGTTACTAAATTCGGGGTCAAATATTATAGACTGTCTATAATTTAAGAAAATGTGACGTCGCAAAGCAAAAAATGAAGTATTAAATTTGTGAGACAGCCAAATTAAAGAATACCAGGATATTGTGCTTGTAGCAAAATATCCTTATATAAAGTATTCCTGTAGGTTGAAGAGATTTTGAGAAATAGATAGTTGAGAATCGTATTTTACGATTATTTTCTTTTCTGGCTTTTTCTGTTAATTTCGTAAAACCTATTCGACCCACAAAGCAGTTCGTAAAGATGTTTTCTAAAGTGTTTTGGTACTTACTCTTCAAATTGGCTGTCTAAGAAATTTAATATTCGTTTCTTTTATTTTGTGACATAATAACATTTTCCTAAATTCTAGACACCCTCTATATTTGAGCTCACGTTTATTAACTTTATACCTATTTTTTTAACAAGCAATAACTTTTATTAGGAATTACATTTTCTGACAAATTAAAAAAAAAGATCATATTATGTTGCGAACGTTATTATTTTAATGAATACCTATTAGATATCCTTTGGAAGATACATGATATATCTAATAGATCTAACGAATGCAGGCAAGACGTCCGTTAGATATCTGTATTATATATCCAATGGATATTCCCTATATCCTGGTTATAGGCGGACATTTGGATATTCATGAGTAGTCTATAGGACATCTACATATATCCAGTAGATATACTGGATATCCATGACAGACATCTTTTAGACATCTAACAGATATGTGTGTGTCGTCTGGGCAATAGCTTTTCTTTCCAAGCAATTACGTCTTCGATATTGATATTAGCTGATTCGCCACATATTTTCTTGAAGGTAATATCGTGCCGACGACGGAATATTTCTAACCATCCATTTGATGTCTTGAAGTTATCTAGTCCTGGCATTATGCAGATTCGAGGGCTTTTGATTGAATTAATAGCCTTATAAAACTAATTAAAAACAACTTGGTCCACTGCCAATCCTTTTTGGAAAATTTGCTTTTTTAACATTGAAAATGTTTATATTATCGCACGTTAGTATGGGTACGGAATTCAACGAAATTCTTGTGTTGCATTTGTCCCATGCGTCGCACAGTCTAAGTCTGAATCCACATGCATCCGTGATCGCGGATCCAATGTTACCACGTGATCATCAGTAGCCAATTAAATATCTGTTTAGGAAGCTGACAGCCCGTCAAGGTCATCACGGATAAAATTTGGTTAATTTTAACTTTTTCCGTATTCTGACATTTATATTTAAACTGTTTGGTTAGTATTCTGAAATATCTTTTGAGTGGAGAGTCTTAAGTTTTGCTTCTTTCTAATGTGCTGGCAGAATTGCCCCTCAGGGCAGAGCCAATAATAAATAAAAAGAAAGAAAGAAAGAAGTTTTGTTTCTGGTATTTGTGGTCAGTTTATGCAACAAATTTGATTTACGAATAGGTGCGACTATCTGGCATTTTTATTTCACATAGTTTGCAAATTTGTATTAACTCAGATACGTACGAATCACGCGTCTCTTATCGGATGATGCCAATTTCACCCATCCGTAATACGCATACGGATATTCGTGATCACGGATGCATGTGGATTCAGACTTACGACACCGAACTAAAATGATCCACAAGCAACTACGCGAACCGCCGCACGGTGGGGTATTTGGTTATTATACCTGGCCAATATTCTATTTACGAAAACGCTGTAAATACACCCTTTCATGACTAATTAAATACTTAATAGGTAGATGCGAGATGGATGCGTCCGAAAATCCCGTTTTAGGTAGCATTAAACGGAGTAGGCTTAGTCGAAATTTTGGCGTTAGCCATGGCACAAGTGTGACAATTGCGGTTTGGGTAAGTGAGCAATAGTTTACAGCAAAATAAAACAATTCAGGCTTATTGTATTAAAGTGAAAGTTATGGACAAGTTACCTGCAGGTTTGTACATACTTAAGATGCTATTTGTATAATGATATTGTTAATACTTTTAGAAAAAAATTCACAGAAAAGTGTTTAATTTTTGTTTATGTTTTTTTTAAATCTCAGAAGTTTGGCTAGTGTTTTAGTTATTGATACCGTGTTATCCCGTAAATGTTGCTGCTGAAAATGGATATGGCATATTTTATTTACTAAAATACGTTTAAAACACCTGCCCTTTTTTGCTCGTTAAAACAGAAACGGTATATTTAAAAATAGGTTTTTTTCTAAAGAATATTCATTTTGTTATAGGCCCTAGCTGTTCCTATTGGGAAGTAAGCAGAATGGATTTATTTAATCGTCTGAGGGTGTGCCCGTTTAAAAACAAACAAAAACAGTTTGATGAACTTGTTAGTTATGTACAGAATAAGACTAACAGCTCAGATGAGAACATACAAGATATAAAAGCGAAAATTGCAAAATACATATTTCATGTAATATGACTCTAAAAAAATGGAAAGTTCCCAAAGCAGAGAAAAATATAAAAGAAGACAGAAAGCGAGACATACAGAAAAAGTTTAAAGACCAATTCGGAATTATGATTGACCAACCAAAACAAGGATTTGGCAACACAAATACTGGTAATATGGCCAGACGTTTTTTTAAAAATCATCAGATCACAGCACAAATTACCCAGTTAGATGAAGATCTGATTAAACGATTTTACACTATATTGCAAACCATTTCTTGTGAGTTTCGAATAGACGTAGAAAAATTTCAAGATTTTTGCCATGAGACAGCTCGTAAATATGTCAACCTATATTAATGGTATCCGATGCCACCAAGTATACATAAAATCTTACTCCATGGAGCAACAGTGATTAAGAACGCGTTACTTCCAATTGGTCAACTTAGTGAAGTGGCGCAAGAGGCAAGAAATAAAGATTTTAAACAATATCGGGAGGGTTTTTCACGAAAAACTTCCCGAATACAGACAAACCAAGACGTTTTGAATAGGTTACTCATATAATCTGACCCTTTCATTACGAGCTTGAGCAAGAGTAATGCAAAAAAGAGGAAAATGCTGCCACAAGACGTGTTAGATATGTTGCTTGAACCAGAAGAACCCATGTCCGCAACGCAATCCGCGAGCGATAGCAGCTCTGAAGAATCAGAAGACGAATAAACACATAACATCATTTGTTAGGTTTTCACTTATTTATTTACTATACCTGCCTACAGTGGAAGGAGAAACAATTGTCATAATATTAATAAATAAGTGAAAATGTTCATCGTTTATAATTTGTCCTAAATATATAGCCCAAACTAAATATAATATTTTTTAATAAAGTTTCACCACGCATACTTTTTGTGTTATTTTGGTCTAAATATATGTGTAAAGCTATCACCTATTATTACTCTGTCTAAATAAAAACAGAAGACTCCTAACTTATTTATGACCAACTTTGAACCCCCAATACCCCACCGTGCGCCGCCACCAAGCCGGTGGCCCGATGATGACGGGGAAGGGAGAAGGGAGTAAAGGGACGAAGGACGACGGGATCAGACCAAGTCGAGAGTTAAAGGTGCGTTAGAGTTTATAATCTTTATTTTACTATTTTTTATATTATGAATCAATAAAACTTATATCAACTACCTAAATATTACATTCAAATCTATGAGTTTTCGCAGATCTCAAATCTCACAATAGTCACAAGCGTTGCACTCTGCTTCGACATTTTCGATGTCCTGGCTGGTTGCATTTTTGTAAAGGACTGTAAATTTTTTATTCACCGTTGCCACCTCACCACAATATTGTAACTTCTTCTTTATTTTAAAGCAACATAGTCACTTGTATCTTACCCACTTTAAATTTTTCAGTCAGTTTTCTGGTACTTAAGCCAGTTTTTTTTACTTTCCTCGATTACTTAAATTCTTTTGCTTAAAGAAAGACATTTCCTTTTTCTCGCCATCTTCAAATATTCACGTTAGTCCCAAAACACACAAAAACTGTTCAAAGCAAAACTAATGTTAACAACCGATCTATCAGTCTTTAAAGCAAATTTAATGGATTCACCTACAATAAAGTAATTAGTGTATGTAAGTATCTATATTTCTTAAGAATTGTCAGGTCGGGTTTTACTGTCCCTAATGGATGGTGTTCGTCAATGACGATAAAGCTATCGTCATTGGTGTTCGTAATGCATACTAATAATTCCGATGATGAGTGTCCGCGGTCGTTTAACAGATGGGTCGGTAAAGAGGGGTATAAAATAATGGGATTTTCAGAATGAAATGTGAGCAAGCGTTTTATTACTTGTTTGCTATATCAAGCAATATTTTTATATGTCTGTAATAATAATTTAACTAATATTATACCAAATCGAAACCTGCATCGCTTATCCCTATTGGCAGTAACACAAAGTGCAAACAACACATTTTATAATGAAACACAATTTATTTGCATATTCTTTATTTAGAAATAAAAGTATTTTTTTTTATGACTTTGTTAAAATTTTATTATACTAGTACGTTAATTCAAATAATATGTATTAATTGGGTATACAAATCTGTAAATAAATTAATCAACGATTTTATAATTAAAAAAAAATTGTTTTATTTTATTATTGCTAATGCTAATCTATCATCTCCTTCGCAAGTACATTTTTACCGATTTTAATTGTAAGGCACCCGCAAATCTGCATACAAATCTATTCTTTTATTCAACGACTTTTGCATTAATTGGTGATATAATCATTTTATTACTGTAGGATATTGACCTTTACTATAAAATAATATAAATACAGCATAATGTTCATTAAATACACTGGGGAACAAATTACTTGTTTTTGTTTCCTGAACAAAACCTATTTTTTTTTATTGAACTACACCCAAGTAACTAAAAAATACCTATTAAAGATTTTAGTTAGCTCGTAAAAAAAACTTGAGTCATTTGTTACAAAAATTTAATTTATAGGCATATACAATGAACATTTTAATTTATAGGCATTTACAATGAACATACAAAAAATATATTCTTGGTTCAACAATAGCAATTAAATAGCACATTTTTATCAATGAGTCTAAAGTTTAGACACTCATTTTACGCTTCTTTTGAAAGCAGCCTCGGGAGCATCTCTCGTAACAATCCGGCTAACATCTCACAGTTCCCTTTTTTCCTGATACCTTCTTTTCATGTTTGAAATATCCTGGTGGAACCTCTCACCGTGCTCGTCACTTACAGCACCACAATTTTCTGGAAAGTAATCCAGATGAGAATCCAGGAAATGAATTTTCAACGACATATTACACCCTAGGTTGTGGTAACATAAAAAAAGTTGTGTAGCCAGGTCTTTATAGTTTTCTGCTTTTATGTTTCCCAAAAAATTTGTTGCAACCATTTTAAAGGCATTCTAAGCGTCCTTTTCCTTGCCTTCAAGTATGGAATCGAATTGCGCATCTCCGAAAAGTTTCCTAATCTGGGGACCCACAAATATTCCCTCTTTAATTTTAAGTGTCACTGATTCTAGGGAACTTTTCTTTTAAATAACTAAAAGCACGGCCTTCCTTGTCCATGGCCTTCATACTGAAGGCAACTTGTTTCCATTATGGAGTAACACAGCTTTAAAACTTACTTTTGAGGAATCAATAAAAAGTCTCCAGTCTTTTGGATCATAGTCGAGATTTAAAGCTGCCAATGTCCTACAGGCTACCAAATTGTTTTCCATGTTAAAAAATGGTGTTAGGTTTTTCTGACGGCTTCGGTACACAAAAACTTTTACTTCATCTTGAAGTAAGTTCCGTTGTCGCAATCGAGAGGTCAATAGTTCGGATTTTTTCTTAGACAATTTCAAATCCCTTATAAGGTCACTTAATTCATTTTGACTTATTTTGTGAGGGTTTTTACTGGGAAGTTCACAGACAAAATCGGAGTCTTGCGAGGTTGATGGGCCGGCGACATTTTCCAGTACACTACCGTTTGAATTCATTGGATCATCATCAGAATCAAGGCTATATTCCTGAGGTGGATTAGGTACAGGCAACTCGTCATTATGAGGCACCGGGCGTATAGCGGATTGTAAGTTTGGATACTGCATTGCAGACCTTTTTGTCTCCGAAAAGTCTCTTTTGATGGAAGGTGTCAAACTGAAGTAACAGTCAGTAACGTAGTCTTTCGGTTCTCGCCAGATCATAGGAACAGCAAGGGGCATCTTACGCTTTTTTCCACTTAGCCAGCCGCGAATGTTGGACGCACATTTGTAGCAGCAGATATGGGGAGCCCAATTTTTATCCTGGTCTCTAATTCTACAGCCAAAATACAAGTGGTAAGCCTTTTGTATTAAAGGGCTAACTGTACGTTTTTGTTTTACAATAGTCACTTCACCACATATAAAACAAAAATGATTCGGCTTATTTAAACAAACTCGCGACATGTTGCTCAAAACTCTCTAAGTTCTCGAATATGAAGAGCTCTCAATCAACTGGTGGTTGAAATACAACTGACTATCAATTTAGGATTTATGTTAAATGTATTTAAACCCCTTATAAAATACACCTGGTATAATAAATCCAGGTACTTCTCATCGAATTTTCCCATACATTGCTGGCAGGTAGGTAATTATCATAATTAGCATGGATCTTTAAAACCGAAGCCAACTAAGACTTTTAAAAGACAGATTGTTAGTACAATAAAATCAGTAGGATTTTGCTATTTTGGTCTCGGAAACATTTTTGCTGTTCCCCAGTGTTATTGTAACCGACTACTACAAACGAACGGACATATGCCTGCACACGCTTACAACACGATCTTAAATCCACTTCAACCAAGCAAAATTATTCAGACTACCGCGAGACTGGCGCACTCCTCATCTACCATGATAAGTTCATCAAAAAACTAACAAACTAATTCTATTTTTGCCTTTGATGGGGGGTCACATCTTCTCTCTTCAAAACCCAACAGTAATCACCCATCATTGCTATATCCAATCGTCCTTGGTACCGAATTTCCATTGCGCTGATATTTTTCACCTTTCTCCCGTGCTCGTCATTGACAGCGCCCAAATTCTCAGGAAATAATGATAAGTGTGATTGGAATTTTTAGTAACATTCTACAACCTAGCAATTTGTAGTAGTCTAAAAGTTCATTAATTAACTTATTTAACAATATATCTACAAATAAGTTCCAAGCTCTGAGTTCTTGCGTGGTGAGTTTTTCTATAAAATTAACATGCAACTGTTGGACAGTTTTCTAATTTGTGGCCCAATAAAAATGCCGTATTTTAATTTGGCGTCCTTAACTGCTTAAAGGCTTGCCTAAGGTATTTAAATCCTCTTTATTCATAGCTTTCACAAAGTTTTTTATTAGTCCGAATTTAATGTCACGAGGAGGCAAAAGGGCATTTTTGAGTCTACAAGCGGCCATACATTTTGAGATCTCGATTAAGATTCCTTCCGGTCAAATTTTCGTTACATAACATTACATAATTCACTGCACGACTGTCCCACAAACAAAGAAACCAGCAATATTTTGTAAATCCTCCCTGATGTCCTATTAAAATTGCTATTACTTTTAAATCGCCACATATCTGCCATTTGTACCGGTTGTAGTTTACTTTTTTTAAAAGGATGCGCATATTTTTGTAGGTTTTCTTCATTATCACTGAATAGGCAACTGGTATAGATGGTTTTAAATATCCAATATGTGATAACACAGCTTTTAAATTATATTTCGATGAGTCAATGAACAAGCACCCCTTGTAGAAGATGTCCCCAGACCTAAATCCCTTAGACTTTTACAAAACGCTTGTTAAGTGTTGACGTACTATACGATTATAATGAGGTGGACCACCATCATACATGTACCACATTTGCATTCTTCTATAAAGAGGCACGTCTTTCAATAAATTATTCAAATTTTGGTGCCACAATTGTAAATAAATCTCACCATTGAGTTTTTCTTCCAATTCAAATGCCACACATTTACCTTAAACCTTTTGTTAGTGTTTGTTTTAAATTATGACGTACGGAGTTTCATCAGCCCAAAAATGTAAATTGTGTGAGTTAATTATGCCATCTCTTTTTTTTACAACGGTACAGATGGCTTGGCGTCTGTACCGCAGTAAACATACTAAACAATGTTACTGAAATATCGCGCAAATTCCACATAAATACTTTACTGCGCTGTAGATGTTTACACTATCTATATCGTAGTAAATAGTGTAGGCCAAGTAGCGGCGTACTGCTACATCCATTGCTTACTGCAGCATACGCTATATTTCTTAAAAGCGACTTGTTTACTTCACAAGGGCGTCGCAGACAGACAAAACAATACACGCTTGAACACCATAATAAAATTAACCAGAAGTCTTAAGAAAGTAGGAATACCTGCCCAATTATTAAGTTTTTTTCATTCGCTGCCTTTACGAAGAGGAATTCGAATAGGTGTTCAACCTACGTTTGCGTCCAGAAGGAAGCTCCAATCTGGTTTAACCTCAGGAGCTAAACTGATGCAAGCAGGAAGACCAGCAAAGCAGGAATCCGCTATTAAAAGAAAAAGGAGAAGGTCTTGGCAAGCAAATATAAATGCAAACAAACCCAACCCAAATCACATTAGTGGTTAACTTTCGGCGCTACATACTCTTCGTTTTATGTGCAACCAAAGCACACAAATCAGTATTATTCGGTTTTTCTGTGTTTGTTTATATAAATATATATTTTGTAGACTTATGACTTTTATTATTTGCAAATACATGCAACCTTACCATTTTCAGATACGAGCATTATATGCACCTCTTAGGCAAGTTATCCAAAATGAGTGGCCTACTTATTAGAAGACTTTCTTTACAAATGACACATTATTTTAATGTGATAAAGCACTTTTAGAAACCCTCGGAGCCTAATTTTTAGACCGCAAAAGTTTAGTTTGTGAAATCTTCTATTAGGTCAAAGCCACTCTCATTTACCACTCTCATCGGATATTTTCCCTCAATTTTGTCTTATATGTCTAGCTGTTTCACAAAAACGCAGCCAAAATGTGATAAGTGCTTGTTTTTGCAATTGATGCACACTACTGCAGTAGGTACCTATTCAGAAGCTTTTAACTTGTGATATCACATAAAGCGATAAAGGTACTAAAAAAACCGCTGCCAATGGCATCTAGGATTTACTAAAAAAAAAAAACACCAATCCCAACACTTTATCATGGAGAATAGTGTGATAATCAAATTCCTTATCCTTGAAATGTAGGAAAAATTTTAACTATTTCTATCTATAACAGCAAATTTTATGTTATGCAACAGTAAAAAAAGGGATGCAAAATACTCCGTTTCTTGGCCTACACTATTTACTACGATACAGATAGTGTAAACATCTGCAGCGCAGTAAAGCATTTATGTGGAATTTGCGCCATATTTCAGTAACATTGTTTACTGCGGTACAGAGGCCAAGCCATCTGTACCGTGGTAAAGAATGTATTTACGCAACCCGGCTTCATCGGTAGACAAAATAAGGTTAGAAAAACATTTACGTTATGCTGCTGTATAAACCAGTAGGAGTATTGAAGTCTTGTTGGATAATGATCCTTAGACATGGCGTGTACTTTTGAACGGGTAAAGTAACTGTTCTTTTAGAGTTTCATGTACAATAACCCATTTTGTAACATTATTTTGGGTCGGGATTTCTTACGCAGTTTGAAGGGTTGTCAGCAATATCTTGCTGCAAGTTCTCGGACGAATTCAATTTTATTGCTTTTCTGGTGATCATAACAAACCTCGTCAATATTTTCATTCAGTGTAAAAAGTTTTCAAAAATTATAGAACTCTGCATCTCAAGAGATCTTTAGTTTGTTCATTATTATTATAGGTATTGACGAATGGTCGCTTGATTAAACATCAGTTAACGTTGAAAAAATAACTTCCTCTGTATTATTCTATTTGTTAACTAAAATGTCTATCTGGTGATAATATTTTTTAAAGCAGGCGCGGATCCAGCTTTTCGCTCAGCGGGAGGGGACTGAATAATTTTTTCCATTCCACCACGTCCAAATCTTGTCATCAATTGGCCTATTTTTTATTTTTCTATTACTAACCTCCCAACTAATTAAAGAAATAAAATACCACCTGTTCTCATGGCTTGCACGATAAATCTGACGTACACCACCGCTAGGGATCCGAGGAATTACCAGCTCGAGGCCCTTTAGCTAGATCTTCTACAGGCTACCAAGAGTTATTAAACCTAGCATCCACATTTTTCCGACCACTGGCCAGAATGGAAATTGTGTTATTCATTAGAGTAGTATCTCAATTAAGATTGAGCTCCGTTTTTTAAAGTACTTTAGTCAGCGACTGCGCAAGGAACATAACGTCACTCAGACATAATATTGAGACAATGAACTGAGAGTTACATAAAGATGTCGCCAATGCCAGCATTGCCAGCTGTGCTCCGGTCACGCCAGTGTAAAATCTTGCCCAGAGTTTCCACAATTTTGACCACGTCAACAGAAAATTGGAGTGACCCCTCATGCCGCTCTACACATCGAGTCTCACAAAGTGCCCTTAAGGATTTTTCTACCGTTCAGAACATTCTACATTTCTTATTGCCCAATAAATGGATCTTTATTTCCTAAATTCGAGGTTATAAATGAAACCAGCAAAAACACTCACAGCGCCGTAGGCGAAAAATTTAACCAAGGAAAATAGGGCAGCCATATTTGATAAGTATATACCTAATGATTCTTGCCTTTTCTTGTAAACAATAAGAAGCCCCTCCCCCCTGTATTCGCGCCTACTTTAAGCACATTTTACAGTCGGAAATACCATCTGCAACTCAATTGCTGCAATACATTGCAGGAGCAAGACATTGCCTAAAATTTGTCTTGCAGGATGTTCTACAGCTGACAATTCTGTTTTTATTGAAAGGGATCGCCAACATTACAGAAATAAAAGTCTCTGTTGCCAATCTGCCAATGAAATAAAATAACATATCTAACCTCTCTTTTTTTAATTTTATTTGTTGTTGCTTTGAAATCTCTCAAAATGAATACCTCTAAAATAGTTAAGCAAAAAAAAAACAATTCCCTGTACAGTTCCTGTTATTGTTGCTTCTAGGAACTTTCGTTTTTGTTGGTAACCATGAAAATTATTATAAATCCACCAGAATTGCAAACGCACTTGCAACAAAAGTCGAGCTCAACCGATTTTTCGCAATAACAAGAGAATTGCAAAATCCGATTAGCTGGTTTTCTACTGCATACTTATAGTAATAACAATTGCGAACTGCAAATAATATTGCCGACCATAAACTGTGCTTTAAAGTCGTCAATTATTGTTGCAAGTTCTTGTAGTTTCAGCATAACATTTTTAAATTTGTGTCACGGCGTTTCTTGCTTTAAAATAAGGTTATAAACTGACGGACCATTAGCAAATTGATTGGGCTGCGGATCCACCATTAACGGACCTTTAATAAAAATACTACTATAATAGCAAACATACTACGGTTCCGTCACTGGTGGACCCCTAGACACTGTCTATTTTACTGTTTCAAATGGCTCTGGATGTAATATACTTTTTAGTTAATCTATATATCTCTTGCATATGACATATAAGTATAAACGGATTTCAATAAAATTCTGTTTCAGGTTATTTTAACGGTTTATTTACTCATTGTAACCAATTAAATATATTGTACTATATCTATACCTAAAATTTATCTATCTACATTAATTTCGAAAAATCAAATATAATTTAGGTACTTACGTAAAGAAAATTTTTCAGCTGGCTCACAAAAATAGCTTAAAATTATGTTTAGCAATAAAACAATATTTACGAATATAATGTACCATAAACCCACTTAGTACACATTTTTTTATCTATATAGGAACAAGATCAAGTATATCTGCCAAATAGAAGAACACGGACTAGGTATGACAAATCACTGCTATTTATTCAACAGCCTGACATAAAATAAAGCGCGGTATCTGTAGCAAACTGTTTTTAAAGCTTTATATTATTTCAAAAATCTTAACATTTCTTGTATAAAAGCAGTGCTTGTGTTATAGTCTTAAATAAAGGAGAAATTTTATAGCGGCTTTACACACATAAAATGTAAATTATTCTACAATTTTTTTTTTAAAGGGAACCCTTTTTGTGATCTATAAGTATTTACGTAAAAGTGGTAAGTTAATATGAAATGTTCTGTTGTATTAAAGTCTTGCTTAAAAATATTAAATGTACAAATTTATATTAATTTAGTTTTTCGGATATTCTATCATACTATTTCTACAACCAATACTAAAATTTGTACAAATAAAAACAAAAAAGCCTTGTTCTGCGTATTGTGATTGTCGTTATGTTTCTTTCAATTTTATGTTTATAATAAAATGAGGAAAACTTTAACAAAACCACAAACAAAAACCTTGTTATAATCACATAATAAATAAGTACCTACTTACAACAAAACTAAAATGTGTATTTTAACCTTTCTTCTTATTAATAAATTCTTTGGATAATAACGTGGCACTAGTTTCACATAAATCTTTTTGGAGACCTTTAACTCCAACTGCGTCTGCTGCACTTCCATATGTGCTTACTTTGTCCTCTGCTAATTTTCTCTTAAACACTACTTCATTTTGATGTTCTACCATCCCATTTTTTTGACTAACCATGATCTAAAAGCAAAATGATTAAGAAATGAGAATTGAAAAGTCCAATAGCCTGTGTGAAGGTAGGCAAGGCGAACGAGCTAAGCGCCTACAGCGCTCGCAGTGGCAGGTTAGGGCACTGTTGATATGCATATTTACCTCATTTATGGGAAATTTTGCGTTGTTCGTATACTGTGTCTAAACAAAGCGATAAAAATGTTTTTCTGTGTAAGGTGAGCCCACCTTGAAGGAGTTATCGGGTGCCAGAGCTATTACTTACTCTGATCTCCGCTTACTCTCCCTAGGCTTGCCTGCCTCGCCCCCCGCGGTCCATTCCGCAGGGTCTCACCATTAACAGGAAACTCCGCTGTTCAGATGGAGTCGGGTATATGGGGTTTTATAAGGTTTTGAGAGAAATATCTGGGGGGGGGGGCACTGTTGGAGCGGTGGTGTGTGTGGCTACTCCTATAGGATCGGGGACGTTTGTGTCTGTGCGGGGCACCTATGTCATAGTCGGAGGCTTGTCTGATGAGCGGGTTGGGGTAAGTGAGGGTGGCGGTGAGGATTTTAGTCTTTCACGGAGATATTGAGTAAGGGGGGTGTGTTTGCTATCTCGGTGTAGATCTACGATTTTAAAGGGATTGGAGACGGTTGAGAATGGGTGGAGCTGCGCATCCCCAAGCTGCTGAGCCGTATGTGAGGGTGAGGCGGATGATTGAGTTGATGAGGAGGAGTTTGTTTTTATGACTAAGGCTGCTGCGTCGATTGAGCAGTGGGTATCATTGGCAATAAAAGAGCCTGACTTTATTGGCGGTGTTCTGAATATGGGAGCGCTAATGGAGGGTTTTGTCGAGGATGACACCGAGGTATTTCACTGTGACACGCCAGTCGGCTTAAGTAGGATTGTATTAGATGGACGAGATTGAAGGGATAACCAAGGGCTGTCATCTTGTGAATCAGCCCATCGTGCCAGACTGTGTCAAAGGTTTTTTTAACGTCGAAGAGGATCATACCGACGTACTGATTCTAGTTGAATCCCTTGGTTTTGTACTCAGTGAGGGGCTTGGAGTTCGGTATATAGGTTTTCGCGAAAGCCGAACTGTTCGTCTGGAAGTACTTCCAGTTCGGCTGTTTTTTCCTTTAGGCGTTCTAGAATAATAAGTTCCATGATTTTTGCCATGGACGTGAGGAGGGAGATGAGGCGATAATTTTGGGGAAAAGTCTGATCTTTTCGGAGCTTGGGCATCATGATTACAGTGGCTTCTTTCAACTTTTTGGGAAGATAGGTGAGGCGGAGTATGGCATTGGCAATGGATGCCATGGTTCCCAAGCCTTTGCGGGGGAGGGCCTGGGGCTTTTTTGGATTTGCGCGAGCGAGTGATGTCAGCGACTTCGCTGGTCTGAGGATTTCGTTTCGTTTCGAGAGAGCGTCTGATTGTTCTGTCGGTGCGCTTTACCAGTCGTTCATGATCGGGGTCTATTTGAGACCCTGCGCAGAGTGAATAGGAGGAATTTTGGGGATGGTTTGAGTACGGAGGGCTTTTTGCATTCGCTAGATGCTATTGTCTTGGGGGTTGAGTTCGCGGAGTCCGTTGGCCCATTGGGTTTGTTTGAATTCACGGAGGGCTGTTGTTGTCTGTCTGTTTAGGATATTGTAAGCGTGTTTGTCTCGGGGATTTCGTGTGTACTTGAACTGTTTGCGTGCTCTGTGCTTGTCAAGGATGAGTTGTCAGAGGTGTGGGGGGGGGGGGGGGAGAGAGAGAGTGGTGTGGTATGGAGTGGGTCTGGGGGGAGGTTTAAGGATGGTGCTTGCTTGTGTGGCCTGGGTAAGGTCGCTCTCAAGTCTGGGAACGGCCTAATCCAGCTCATGTTTGGATTAAAATGTGCAATTTTGTATTGCTTAACAAGGTATTATTAAGTAACACCCTGTATGAGGAAGTTACGGCGAGGTGAGTTTAAAAATATATTGATAATTTGTTTTCTTTCTGTAAATATTGCTATTTTTCTAATATTATTTACTATATTTTTTCAATGGAGCAAAGAATATATTATGGGTGCAAATTTAAAATTTTAGTTTTATTCTGTTTTTAAATTTTTACCTCTATCTTCTGTCTCGACTAATGGAGAGTGTAATGTAATGTAAAGCGCCAAAGTCCCGTTTGGTTATACCTCCATTCTTTTTTTCAAAACCTAGAGGGTTTTTCGCGCTCCATCCGACAGACTAAATATATTTTTCTCATGAGAGGTCACGATTGACCTTTTATGAGTGCCAATACCCTTTAAAATTATTGAGGTTTAGGTGTTCACTACCGAATGAAAAATGTGACAAAAAACCGAAAATATGCATCATATGTCAGCGAACGATTTTATAAAATACTTCGTTATTATAATCTTACCTCTGCAGTCTCATTTTTTACTAATCCTTTGTTCGGTTTGGTATAAGCTTTTCTGTAGTAATCGGAGAACAGATACAGGAAAATAACGACGTTGGTAACGAAGAAATAGGTAAGGGCTCTTGGTAGCTTACAGTCCATTACCACTACGAATGCGAGGTAGATCAGCATGATGCCAAATTGGGTCTGGAATAAAGCAAGATTACATAAATAAATTATTTCTAAAAATACTGCTTGACACTATTTTTTTAAATTTAAACCCGGCAGCTAACATATTATCAAAATTTTTAAATAGTCAATTTAACATTAACTTGAAAACATCTCCCTATATTTTTTCTTCTCTATCCATTCTCTATCCACTAAATTGGACATTGCTTAGCCAAAATTAAAGCCAAACCTTCGGATAAAATTATGTTTCAACGGGTTTGTTTACTGATAGAAAAAAAAAACATTTCCGAACTTTCTCGTATTTCTTTTAATGTTATAATCAGTATATTCAAATTTAGTAAGAAGCGATGTAGTTCTAAATATTATTGTATCATATTCTTTGATATTATGTTTTCAAGGATTGAGGAGCGATCAGACAAAAGCAGATAAATGCATTTCACATAGGTTTGTCTTATTTGATCGAAATAAATGTATCGTCCTTTGCTTGAACACAAGACATGCCAAGGAAAAAACTTACTATAATACTATTCTGTCACGACGATTTGTTTAATTACAGCTTATCTTTTAAAATTCTATAGGTTTGTGTATACAAAAATAGGGGTCTTCCTGCTATTATGGGCATTTTGTTCTACTTCAATAATGAATTTAAAAGTCAACTGTGAGCTTCCCAGAGTAAACTTAATAAGCGACCAGGGAGTCATACTTGACTCAGAGCTATAATTTATTGACCATATTAACTTCGTGTAGGCAAAGGCAAACAGGATGGCTGGTTTTATATTGTGACATTGGCATTCTTCCAATATTGAAGTTTTAAAGTCTGTTTACTATTGGTAAGTTGTTATAAAATCCATACTCATCGAATCGAATGCGCCCAGTAAAACTTGGTCAATTTTTTGCTTCACAAGGCTAAAACACAGATTACAGATAGCTATATAGTCTGTGGTTTGAATCGACTAAAAGTTGTTTACTCACCAACGGTATGGATATGCATAGAATTTATCTTCACCTTATGTTTGGGTTGAAAATAATAACTAATAAAACTGATTTGAATAATAATCCAAAGCAAATACAGCACGACAGTAAGAGAGAGAAAATGCAAAGGGCTCTCAATATCGTGGAAAGATGGGTAGGGCAGGAAGGACTTAACATCAGCCCTTAAATTTATAATATCCTTTACAAATCGCAGAAAGAATAAGATACTAGGATCCCTAAACCTACAAGGTGTAAACATTCCATTGTTGGAAGAGGTTAAATACCTGGGAGTAACTTTGGCCTCCAGATTGACCTGGAACAAACACATGGAAAGTCGGAAGTAACCTTGGCAGTTACTAGATGGATGTACGGATTAACATGGGTACTCTCAACTAAGCTGGTGCACTGGTTGTACACCGGGATAGTGATACCTTCAGTCACGTTTGCAGCACTGGTCTGGTGGCCAAAGACACAGCAGAAAGCCACAGTGTCAAAGCTAGGAAGCCCACAAAGACTGGCCTACTTGAGCATCATAGTGGCTATAAAATCGGCCCCCACATCCGCAATGGAGGACATCTTAGACCTTCCTTCACATCATTTGGTGATTAAAGGAGAGGCATGAATAGGACTATATACAGACTACATAGTTCTACGTCACTTTGACACGCACTCCTATGCGATACGACAAGGGGACATGAGCTTGAAACGAGATCAGACCATATAAACCCTAGGTATAGCTATGACATAACATTTAAGACTGAAATCGACGAACGGGATGCGTGAAACAATGAAATACCAGATATTCCTGGGGCAATAATCCGGTACACACACAGGCGGCTCAAAAACCAAAGAGGGTACCAGAGTAGGTATACACAGAGCAGGACCGAAGAGAGATGCTTATTTTTCCCTGGTTAAGTCGCCTACGGTGTTCCAAGCGGAAATCTACGCCATCCTACAGTGTGCGTATGAAAGCAATAGGACGACTTTACGAAATTATGAATCTTCTGTTAACGCTAACAGCCACATAATTTCCATGATAACAATTGTTCCAACAATGATATCCTTAAAAGGTATCTTGTAGTTAGAGATACCAGGACATTTAAAAGTTAGACCTAAGAGCGCTAACATGGAACAAGGTAACTGGTATGGGAATGTCAAGAGGAACTAGTGGCTCTGGCAAAAGCTAGCAAAGTAATACTACAATGGGCACCAGGACATGAAAGTATTGCAAGAAACGAGAAGGCTGACGAAATTGCAAAAAAACATTCGTAGGCCCAGACCCGGCACTCGGAGTCCCAAGGTGAACAGTACGAGATGTCATAAAACGATGGACAAGGAATCAACCTAAAATCTACTGGAACAACAGACAAGGATTAAACCATAGCAAATCTTTCATTGGAAACCCAGACCTGAGACGCTACTTCTGATGCGGACGACAAAGTGGAACGGTACAGCATAATATTATCTGTCACTGCGAGTCGTTGGATCAGAAAGGCAATAAATATTCGGGTAACAAGACTAGAACCAAAGGATATTCAGACCCTCTTCCCGGTTGACCTACACGAACTAGTGCAATAGACAGGAATAAATGAGTGAGTGATAAGTCTAAAGTATGACGAGCATCATGGGTCAAACCTGTTGGACGCACCCTCGGGAAAAACACTGCTCTGAACTCTTAGCTCTAATTAATTATCGGATGCCTGCGCATGATACACGGTTGCAGGATATGTTTTTGGGTAAAGAAGCCGAAGGGATGTTGGTAACAATATTAGCAATATCAATCGTATATTTTCCAATACTTCAATATTTATATGATCCACCAAATTTTGACTTTAACTGTGGACTGACAACATTTAAAACAAAGATAAAACTACTCCTAGAATCTGTACAACGAAAGTAAAATTACAGCTTCGACGTACTTACACGTTAAAATAGTTTGTAGAAGGTTGGTGTTTTAAGTTCTAATTAGATCGTAACTTTTACTGTAGCTACTACATTGCGTCCATAAAGTCTTGCACAAATTCATTTAAAATTCAGGGGCTTACTTTTTTTAAAAACGCTCGGACACGTCAATTAGTACTTTTGTTTGCGCATTTTTTAACGTAAAATGTTTTTATACAGGGTGTCGCACGTATGAGGTATGAGGTCATCAAGGATTTTTTTTAATGGAACACCCTGTATATTATATCAATTTTGAATTCTATGATGAACACTTAACACCTCTGGAAATCACGGTTTCCGAAATATTGACGTTTGAAAGTTTATTTTAAACACATAATTGTCAGACCCTAATCGGATTATCGAATTGTTCGGATTAACGAATATACAATAAAACACATCTATGCACATTTGTAGATCTATAGATCTATGTATATAAATTTTTATACATTTAAATACATATGTACATTATTTAAATATGTAAATGTAACTTATGTACTAACGAAATATGTATGTAATGTTATATGTATTAACAATTTAAAGAACAAAAATTTAACTAAAAATAAAGCGTTAATTTTTTCTGAAACGGTGAAAAAATTTGTAATTTTTGTCTGTTTCTTATTTTTAAATGCTGCATCTTGCGCTTGAACTCTTAATTCCTGCAAGAAGACGACTCGATGTTCGAGAACCCTAATTTGGGTTGCCCAAGCAATATATGTGTTAAAAGCTGACACTGCATCATCATCTTTCACTAAACACGGAATTCCGGAAATATTGTCATCAGAATGGGAATCTTTCAAAGTGGTTACTTTTGTAAAATCAGTTCTGACACTACACAATACGCAAGACTCTTAATACGTATACTCGTATATACCCTTAATATCACGAAACAAAATGATTCAATGAGGCAACGTGGGCGACGCGTTGACGCGCTGTAGGTCTTTACCTGTCAGCGTTCGGATTACCGAGGTGGCGTTCGGACTATCGCATCACGAGATTTGCGTTCTGATTGGCGTAGTTCGGATTAGTGTGGGATCGGATTACCGAGGTTGCACTTTAGTTAGTTATTGTTTTATTTTTGTTGTACACTTTGGGATATTTGCCTGTAACGTGCATTTGTAAAAAAAAATAGATATTTTACTTAAATATGCCTTACTTTAAACATGAATTTTAATGCGGAATATCTGGTTTAGCCTGAATCTGATACCATTAATGGATGTATCTGACCCTAGAAAATAGATATCCAATATATTTTTTTAAATAAACTTATCTGTTGTTTCTGATCGCTCCTTAATTGTAATGTGAAATGTTTTTTAAGTTAATTTTTAAATAGGCATCAATTAAGCAACTTTATTTCAAATTTCAACATAACTAAAAGATTATTTTCAATCCAGTGATTAAATTTATTGTGACAGCTAGTCATTATCTTTTCAACGAAATTCACACGAAAATAAAGTTATTAACACTTAAACGGTTCGAACTTACAAGCTGCATCCAGGTCATATACTTTTTCCACCATAAATATTTTTGGTACTTTGGTCCCATCGCAGACAAGAAGTAGTAAAAATACATTACGACGTGTACAAGTGAGTTCAAAAATCCTATTACGACACCCTGTTCACCTAAAAAATAAGATTTTAGATAATTACACTAATTACAGTACGAAAAATAATAATCATTGCTAATAATAATATGATGTCAAAAAAATTCCTAATTTGTCACATTAAGCGTTTTTGTATGGAGCGAAGGGCAATAAACAAGTAAAAATAAATTACGACGTTAACAAGTGAGTTCAAAAATTCTTTTACGGCACCCTGTTCACCTTAAAAACAAGATTTTAAATGATAACACTAATTATAGTACGAGAAATTAATCCTTGCTAATAATAATATGATGTCAAAAAATCGTCCTAATTTGTTACATTACGCGTTTTTGTATCAAGCGAAGGGCAATAAGTAAAACGATTCCAAACTTACAGACAAACGACAAACAATATCGCTAACGTTTCGACCATGTATTTTACAGGCTAGTATCTGGAATCTATTACTTACAGTGTTGCCAGCACTACACGACCCATTCCCGCTGGATTCTTATTTTGAAACCGCTAGAATCCGCCAAAAGTGGGACGTATATTATATAATATACGCAATTTTAATCTGATAATATATGAAGAAAATAAAAAACACTTCTGTGTCATTTTAACTTTATATAATTAAAGGAGAAAATATTACATATTCTATAAAACAGAGTGGCAAAAAAGTCGAGCATAATGCCTGTAACTTTTGAATTATCTCGTATACGAGAAAGTGACTCTTATGAAAGTGGTTCAATAAATTATTCCCCACATTTCTACCTGCATGAATTTTTTCTGTCATTTCTGGGTTGGTTGCCATAGACACTAACTTACTTTTTTTTAAATGGAGAACACTGCATATGATTGCATATTTGGATTCTACTGGGAAAACCTTTTACCTATCTGCAAGCGTTTCCGAGATAATGACAGCTCAAAAATGAAAAACTTCCTAATTATAATTATTCCTACCTAATACCCACCAGTTGATGACAACGGCTCAAGAGATTTCAATTATGAGTTCCTGTTTAATTTTCTGTTGTCTGATTTCTAATTTGTTAACACTATGGTTGATCTGAATGAGAAATCACGAGTTGAAGTTTTAATAATGAGCGGTTACGGAAATATGAAGAGATCGCAAGATCAGGTTTGTCAACTTTTCAATGAATTGTATCCAAATAAACCTCCAATAAATCAGTCAACGGTGTGTCGAGTGGTAAAGAAATTTCGAGAAACAGAAAGTGTTAGGGAAGCCGCTAGATCAGGTCGACTTAAAACAGCAACAGGGGAAGACAAAGCTTCGGATATTATGCTCTCAATACATGAAAATTCAGCACAATCATCCAAGCCAATGGCAATGGATTTTATTGTGTCTCATCAGTCAGTAAAAAATTTGTTTAAGCAGGAGAAATTGCTTCCGTAGAAGATAAAGTTGGTGCACGAGTTAAACGATGACGATTTTGATAGAAGAGCTGAATTTTGTAAGCTGATAATGGAAAAATACAATAACGATGATAAGTTCGCAACAAATATCATTTTCTCGGATGAAACTACTTTCCATATAAATGGCATTATTAATAGACACAATTATCGTTATTGGTCTGCTGAGAATACTCACTAGTTCCAGGAAGGTCATACTCAGAGGCCCGAAAAAGTTAGTGTTTGGGCGGGCATACTTGGTAGACATATTGTGGGACCTTTTTCCATAGATAATAATTTGAATGGCGAAAAATATCTGAACCTAGGTCGAAGAGGTGCTATTGACTAGCCAGCGCGATTCCCAGACTTAACCCCGCTCGACTTCTTTTTGTGGGGACACTTAAAGAACAAAGTCTACGTTAACCGTCCAAATGACTTAGAAGCTTTAAAAGTCAGAATAAGTGATGAAATTCGGGCCATTCCAGAGGACTTCCTTTTAAACGTTGTAGACGGGTTCAGGGATCGACTGACGCTCTGCTTAGCAGAAAATGGTGGTCACTTTGAACACCTGATCCACTAAAAAGGTTTCACTGATAATTATTCCGATGTCAAGTTATTCAATTTTCTAGACTATTTATTTTGTTATTACATATAAAGTTTGTTACAATTCCAAAAAAATAAAAATTTGAAATACAAAAAATTCAGAGTTTTCCCAGTAGAATCCAAATATGCAATCATAATATTATTATGTTTCATTTAAAAAAGGAAGTTGGTCTTTATGGCAACCAAACCAGAAATCACAGAAAAAATTCAAGCAAGTAGAAATTTGGGGAATAATTTACTGAACAACTTTCATAAAGGTCACTTTTTCGTATAGGAAGTAATTCAAAAGTTATAGGTATTATGCACCACTTTCTTGCCACTCTGTATATAATTTATCAGGCCACTAAAAATCCATATTATAATCTTCATCATTCTTCATTCGTTTTTATTTTTCTTATTAATTGATTTATATGGAAATTACAAAATCTTTACACCAAATGCTAGTTACTCCTAAACCATTACGAATGACAAGCACTGAATTTAACAATAAAAGATGCATTCTATTACGCAATTTACTTTTTACTATCCCACTCTTAATCTTAGTATTTATACATACGCGAATACAATCTTGAAGTTTAAACAATGTTTTTTGGTGTCAATTTTTGCGGTTCACGGTTATATGAACTAACATTAAGAATAATTTGAGAAATATGAATTATTATTGTATTTTACTTTTTCAAAAAATTTCATAATTTTCACGACATTGATAATAAAAAGGATATAAACGACACTCAGGACCAAAACCAAATATACAAGTCGGATTAGGTCACCAAATATTTCAAATTCTTGAGCTTGAGGTGATCAGGGACTGTACCAGCTATTGTAATATCAAATTTAATGTCCGCATTTCAATGGATTTTTCAGAAAAACTAGCATTTCCCGATAAAGCGGCCATCTAACAATACTTCGTCCCATCATTCGTATATACAGGGTGTTTCCCAACTACGGTACGAAACTTCAGAGGGTGATACGTAAGGCCGTTTAAAAAAACAAGTTCCTATGAACATATGTCCGGAGTTGCTTCGTTTCTGAGATACAGGGCGCGTTGAAGTTTAAAATAAAAACGGTCATACCGATTTGCTTGAAATTTGGTTCAGTTATTTGAAGTAACAATGCGTTTATTTAGCTCTAACTAGATTAAAATTATTAGGTCCAGTGGCGTCCAATTGCACTGCAGCTTGAAGTTAGCCCAAAAACCGTTTGGAAAGTTCTAAAAAGAAACCTCCTGTAGCCATATCACATACAGCGGGTCCAAGCTCTACTGCCTCGGGATTTCCACCCAAGATTAATGTTTCGCAGGTGATTGATTCATAGGATGGCACACAATAATAATTTTTTACCAAATATTTTAGTTACGGGCGAGGCAAATTTTTCACGAGATGCTTTATGAACTTTCATAATCATCATTTGTGGACCGACGAAAATCCCCACGTTATTAGAGAAAGTCATTTTCAGCAACAATTTTCGTTCAACGTTTGGGTAGGAAGTATTGGTGACTACCTAATTTGCCCATTTTTTTTTACCGAAAAGATCAACAGGTGAATCCTATAGGAGCTTTTTGCAACATCATTTACCCATTTTGTTACAAGAAGTACCCGTACATGTTAGAGTTAACATGTGGTTTATGCACGATGGGGCTTCAGCTCATTTTAGTGTTCTTGATCGTCAGCATCTCGACATCACCTACCCTAATCGCTGGATTGGACGTGCAGGACCTCAAAATTGGCCAACTCGCAGTCCTGATATTAATCCTTTAGATTTCTATTTATGGAGTCATCTGAAGGCTCTTGTTTATAAATGTACTAGATGTGAATGACTTGAGAAAATGGATAATTGACATTGTAATGTCATAGGGAATATTCCAGGTATTTTTGAACCTGTCAGAAAATCAATGACAAATCGATTGCAGTCGTGCATTTTATCAGAAGGTGGAAATTTTTGGTTGTTATTTTATGTTGTCCATGGATAGCTTCTAGAATGAGTTAAAGTGATTTTTATTTTCTTTCTCGCAAACGAAGCCAGATATGAAAATAATAATAATAATTGGCTGTGGTACCCACTGAGACGCCACTGGACCTAATAACTCCGATCTAGTTAGGGCTAAATAAGCACCGTATTACTTCAAATGACTGAACCAAATTTCAACCAAATCGGTTTAAGAATATTTATAACCGTTTTTTTTTTAAACTTCAACGCCCTTCATCTCAAAAACGAAGCAACTCCGGACATATGTTCATAGGAACTTTTTTTCTTAAAACGACTTTACGTATCACCTTCTGAAGTTTCGTACCGTAGTTAGGAAACACCCTGTATATTCGTAATTAGGCAATGTCAATTACCCTTGGAAAATGCAAAAATAAATTATAATCTGCTAGTCGAGAATTGACAGATTTTTGCGTCAAACCTTCGGGAACCGAGAGTATTATCACAACTATTCCACTCATTACGACACTGTTATCACTTTTTGCGGGTTCTCACTAACATGTTCTCTACGATAAAGGCAATTTTTTGACGGTTTAAATTAAATGACGGATTAAGTTAAAGAAAAATTAACGTTACAAAATCTTTGTTGAGTTTTTAAATATAGATGAGTCGGTTAAAACTCTATGGTTTGGTGTTTCTTGTGAAATAATACGCAGAGCTATTTTGTAGATAATATAAGGTATGTGCGATGTCAACTAGACCATATCTGTATGAGCTTATATTGCGTGCCCTGATTTTAAATGATGCAGACAGAATAAAAAAAATTCCATTAAAAAATCATAAAAGCTTTTGTTTATTTTAAGCAATAATAGAATAGAATGTTAGAATAACACCGTTTTTCTTCAATCCATATTCAGGGGATCAGTGCTGCAGTGGTTTAATTTAGGCGATATGTACCCTAAATTGAACCAATGCAATTATGATGTTAAAAAAAGGGTTTATTTTGAACTTATTTAGTAAGATAATATGTGATTGTTATGGAATATGGTATTGTGACTCCAATATAATTGAATTTTATTTTCGCAACACAGGATCGATTATTTAAAAATAATGATATAAAAGTGGTTCAATATAGACAACCCTTCCTTATAACGCAGAACAGAACTGGACAGTAGGTTTGGGCAATTTGCAACGTCCAAGCAATTTAAATAAAAAATGCATCTCCTGTAATTAAGAAAAATTGAAAGCTAATAAGAAATACACTACTTACACCTATTTTACGTTTCAGGCTTTCTAGAAATAGTTACACAACTAGGCGAGGCTAAATGATACGTCTTCGGACTCTTACTTACTGGCGCACGACACAGCGCACCCTTAATCATAAGCATAATCAAGTGGCATAACTAAATAAACACAGTTCTTTAGAATCTGCTGAAAACTGTTTTATAATTACAATTATTATAGTTTTTTTCCGAATTTCTATTGAATCTACAAAGCTTACGAAGTAATGTGATGTCTTATAAGGTAAATTGTTGTGTGAGAATAATATGGTTTACTTTATATTTACGAAAAACATTTTAAAATATAATATGTATGTTTTATTAATTAATTAAAAATGTTCATGTTGGTGTTTCATAGTTAGGTCACTTTAGTATTAAAATAATTACAAGTCATACGCATTATTAAGAAGTGCGTCAATCAATCACTAAAAGTTGAATTACAATCTAGGAATCATTTTCAAATAGTTTATTATAATATGATAAAAATATTTAAGTCAATGGATGGCACCATTTTGCGTTGTCTATGATTAAGGGTGCGAAAAGTATTTTTAACAATACTATTTTAAAACCTACCTGGTAAATATTTAAGATACGCCCATGATCCTAACATAGTAATGGTATGATGATATACGTGAAGGAACGAAACCTGGGATTGCTTTTTTCTCAAAACAAAAAATACTGTGTCCAGTAGTTCGGTGATTTTGGAGAAGAAATACCACCATGCTCCATTGGATAGCTAAAAAAAAATAAGATACTTACTGACCACAGTGTTCATATTACGTTTATTGCAGCCGCGGCCTCAGGGTGGCACATAGCGGTGGCCCGCACCAAGGCACCGTAAAGAGATATCTAGAAGTAATGTGCCTCCGACATCCTAAAGAATGTCAAATAATTTGCTGTGGCAATGCACAAAAAGTTTGTAGCCCATACTGGTAATATAAAATGTGAACTAGTGCCCGATGAGCAAGTGAAATCAGCGAAAGAAGCAAGAAACTAGATTTTCTAATGTTCTCTTAGATAAGATGACGGTGAACCCGGAGGATGATTTAAGTTATAAATATGACATTGCAGGGGTTGCCCCTTGTGATAAACTTATAAGTATCTATATCAAAGTTTTTCTCCCGGACATTTAGACTAAAATTACTTCAATGAATGTGCAAAAGCGAAATTTAAACGGCCCTGCAATATTTTAATAACAACCTAAAGAGCAAACTGTTGTAGTTATGACGTCATTTCAACGAGGCTTTGATAAGTATCTACTTTATATTCATAACTTCCGACGTCAGAATTCAGTGAACCTCTTAAATTTCTGAAGCTTGCAATTTTATTTGCTTAGGGTCAATTGGACTAAGAAAATATTACAATAATTTTGATTTTATAATAACATAAGTACTATGAACGCATCTGCAATCAAAACCAGCAGCAATAGTGTCAATTCTACATTATTTATTTTAAATTTGAACTTACCAATGCTTGAAACTCCTTATTCGGCGATGGATTTCTGCAGGTGTGATTCAAGAAGTGAGGAATGGCATTTTTCACATTTAGGGCGTGTGAACATAACCATATGCTAAACAATACTTGGTAGAGATTGTAAAAAATCATGGCGCTTTTTAGTTCGAACGGCTTTCTATCTTTCATATACTTAGGACCTAAACTTAGTACGAAATAGAGGTATAAGGCTGCAATTATCACTACGGGCGTGGGTGACTGCATAAACAGCCATGAGTCGACTATTGGGTCTAAAAAAAAATAAATAAAAAAGGGCATAAAGATTTGTAATTTGTTACAATATTTTCTACTTAAATTACACAAGTGGTTTTCAAACAGTTCATCTCTGTCAATCTTTGATGGTAAAAAGTTGCTACGTTTCCCTCAATCCTGAACTAACCTACCACACCAATAGTGAACATATTATTTTTCATCCTGTGTTTCACTATTAGTCAGGTAGGACATACGTTATAAATGGAACATATTATATAATATTTTAAATTTATTTATTAACGGTATCAGAAACTGCTGAAGACTGCAAAGAATGAATTTGATGCCCATAAGTGAAAAGCTAGCAGATTATCAAGCCTGCGAGTCACTTATTAATAAAGAACTATTAGGTAGTTTATGAAATTAAAAAAAAAATTAAGCATTTTCGACAGTTTAAGTTTTAATTTAATTTTTCAATCTCGTGAACCTTTTATTAATCCCATTACTATGAAGTTAAAATAATAGTTATTTATAGCACAAGTGTGTTATGTAGTATATAAATCACCCAAAAAAAATCGAAAAGAAGCGGACCTAGCTTACATTGGAACATTAAAGCTATGCTATTTATGTAATAAATGTAGAATGTTTTAGTACTGAGTTTTAACCATAAGTCACTATAAGTTATGGTCATAACTCACGTTATAAGCTTATCTCTTAGTCTAGAATCATACTAGTAATGTGTGTGTGTTGTAAGTGTTGGATAAATAATTTAAAAGTCTTACCTTTCTTAGATTCTAATAATTCATTGTAGTTTTCTACCATGAGGTGCATTATTGAAGTCATCTTGATTCTGCAAAAAATGTGGATATAAAAAACTTGAAAAAATAAGTAATTTGCGGGATTTTGGTTAGTAATAATTGTAAAATATTTTACACATTATTAAACATTTTTACCAAATAACAAAATTTGACGCAAAGTGACAAAATGACAAGAAAATGACAATCAAAATTACTTTTTTCGTTAAAACAAGGGTATCGCTAAAAAGTACTGTCACAAACATGTATTTTTCAGCTTAGACAGACGTTAGTTGAGATTAGGTTTTCATGACATGTGTCACTTTGGAGTTAGTTTTATTTTAGGTCTAGGTTTCTGTTGATTCAGGACCTTATTTAATATATATTTTTCTGTCTGTTAATCATCAAAGTCCACTTAGAAGCAGCAGCCGGATTACGAGTACTCGATACGTACCGAATTCACCATGTTTTTTTGTAAAGGCGTTTATGTACGCATTCGACGCGAGTCACTCCGCATTAAAGACGTTGCGAAGCTCTCGATACCATGATTAATATCGGAATGATATTCTATCTTTGTCTCCTATTGTATATGTCTTTGTTGTTCGTTACTTTTTAACTTTCAATTTTTGTTAAAGTTAATTAAAAGAATTTCAAAAAGCAAAGTCCTTCAGCCCATTAATTTATAAATTTTAGTATCCCTCAAAATTGTAAAAAAATAAATGCGCCACAGAGATGTATAAACATTTAATTATCTGTTCCTTGTATCTATAATATAAGAAATTATGTATTTATGACCCTCCTTAGAGATCGAAAAAGTAAGCTAAGAATTGTGAATTTGATAGCAAATTTGTGGAGATTTAAAAGTTGTGGCGATTTTGCTTGGAATGCAGCTAGGTTATACGAGATACTGCTGCTTCCTCTGCGAATGGGATAGTCAAGCACGATCGGATCACTACATAAAGAAAATTTGGCCACCTAGAGAGTATTTTGAGCCAGGAAAGAAAAATGTACGCCATTAGTTTCCCCATAATAGATTTTACTACCGCCACTTCATATAAAATTGGGACTTATGAAAAATTTTGTGAAGGACAAAGAAGGCTGTGCTTTTAGTTATTTAAAAGAAAAGTTCCCTAGAATCAGTGACACTAAAATTAAAGAGGGAATATTTGTGGGTCCCCAGCTTAGGAAACTTTTCGAAGATGCGCAATTCGATTCCATACTTGAAGGCAAGGAAAAGGACGTTTGGAATGCCTTTAAAATGGTTGCAACAAATTTTTTGGGAAACATAGAAGCAGAAAACTATAAAAACCTGGTTGTCCAACTTCTTTTATGTCACTAAAACTTAGGTGTAATATGTCGTTGAAAATTCATTTCCTGGATTCTCATCTGGATTACTTTCCGGTAAATTGTGGTGCTGTAAGTGACGAGCAAGGTGAGAGGTTCCGCCAGGATATTTCGAGCATGGAAAGCAGGTATCAGGAAAAATGGAACTGTGAGATGTTAGCCGATTACTGTTGGACTATTACGAGAGATGCCCCCGAGGCTGCTTTCAAAAGATAGGCTAAGAAGCGTAAAATAAGTGAATGTCTAAACTTTAGACTCACTGATAAAAATGTGTTATAGTTGGAGTCAAGCAAATATTTGACGCGTGACACTTCCATCTTGTCATATTTGTCCAATACTAGGTTATTTCGATTTCACCAACTTTATTACAGCTGATACTTAGTCAGGGCCGGACTGACGAATATTGTTATTTATAAACCTTTGCAGAAAATGATTGCTGGGAAATTCATCTAAGAATATGAATTATAATATTAATAAATTTGTTTTGATAAATTCTGTGCATTGTAATGGTGGGATTCAGGATTGACCATTAATATCACAGGTCTTAACAAAAGCAATCTTAGTAGTGTATAACGATTAAATTAATAAATAAAATGCGGATCTGCAGCCCATATGATTTGACCAAATCGACGAGAAGGTAACTCGGTTTATGTATATCTTTTTTAGTCATATAAAAGGATAAAGATACAAATACTTCGAGTGGGTGGTAATTATTATAATATAAATTAGCCATTAGTAACTTTTATATTATGAGTGCCCTGCCGTATTTGACACCCATGACAATATGGAAGTGTCACGCGTCAAATATTTGCTTGACCCCAACTATATTCAATTGCTATTGTTGAACCAACAATATATTGTTTGTATGTTCATTGTAAATGCCTATAAATTAAAATGTTCGTTGTATAATATGCCTATAAATTAAAATTTTGTAACAAATAATTCAGATTTTTTTTGCGAGCTAACCAAAATCTTTAATATGTATTTTTTAGTAACTTGGGTGTAGTTTAATAAAATAAAAAAATAGGTTTTCTTCAGAAAACAAAAAAAAAGTTAAAATTTGTTCCCCAGTGTTATCAATGAAAATACGGATGAATATCAGACGATATTTATGTTATAATTTTACTACGAGTAAAACTATTTATGGAAAAGGGCTTGTATAAAACGAAGATTTGTCTCTGTTCATATAATAGCAGAGTTGTTGGGAAAACAAATCTCGTAAATGTTCGACTATTCAATTTTATTTATGAAAATGAATGTTCCCTTTTTCTAACGACGTTGACGAAAGCCGGTAGTCAACTTCGACGCTGATAAACATAAAGTGAGAAAGTGTAAATACATAATAAGTTTGTCAATTTTTTCAAGAAGTCTACTTTCATACTTCAATTAACAGGAAACAATTACAGCCGCACGTGCGCCTAAAAAAGTCGAATTGAAAGGTCTGGTAGAACGACAGAACATCCAGGCCCGGATTATCCATAAGGCACATTAGGCACTTGCCTAGGGCCTACGAAACGCGAAGGGCCTACGATCATAAAATATAATAAAAATAGACACAAAAAAAGCATCAATACTGTATTCTACAATAAGAAAAAGAGTTTACAGACACGAAGACAAACTACAATGTGATACAATAAACCTTATAACAGTTTTAACAACCTTTTTACACATATTTTTACAATAAGTTTTTTTTTCGTTTCGAAGTCCATCTCGCGAGTCAAATCACTTTCAATACATAGTAGGCCTAGTGAAGAAACTCTCTCTTGGCCCATAGTTGAACGCATACAATTTTTGATAAGGTTCAGTTTAGAAAACGACCTTTCACCTTCTGCATTTGACCCCAGCATTGAAAGGCATATGCGAAAAGCAACATTTACATTAATTTGGGGAACTTGAGACTAGCAATTATTTTCGATGGCAAAAAGTTAGTTTTGTTCAATAAAAAGCTAATATTTCTAAATTATTTTGTAAGTTTTTTTTAATTAACAACTTTTGGCCATATATTAAATGTGATGTTTTTAACTTTATCTGTAAAAACAGCGACGTCAGCGACTTCATCAGGGCATGGGCATCCATTGGGCCCTTCAAACGCATAAAATGTTTAGGAAACCACTTGATTTGTAAATTTTGTTATTTCTTGGTAAAATTAGGGCGCGGCACATTTTTTTTCGCAACCGTTAATGAACCTCCCCTAATTAAAATCTAAAATTCACCACTGGTGCCTAGGGCCTACGAAACCTTTAATCCGGCGCTGAGAACATCACTAAATTCTAGATATATTAAAACTAATAAATAGTCAATTGATTGCATTGATTTTCTTGGTACATTTACCAAACAAGTTTTAGGTTTGATATGTAAATGCGCATTCAAAAAATATGTACTTAAATCGAGTCACTAATTTTTTCCTATTAACTATTAACCTACTTCAAAACAATATTGCATTACTTGCATCTCACAAAATAATTTTTTAAACCTAATTAATCTAAATTCCATTGTTTGGAAATTTGAATATCCATTTTTAAAGTGATGTCTATGCAGGTCTTTGACCTACTAAACTGCACCTCGTGCACTTTCTTTTGGTAATTACTGTGAAAAGGATATTTTTAAAATACTGAAATAAGCAAATTTTTATTATGATCGATGTTTAAAGTTTAACGATAATTTATAAAATCCATACAGGGTGACGATTGGAAAACTTACAATGTTTATATTTCCTACAGTAAGAAGGATGTCAAAAAATCAAAAAATACCGCTTATATAAAAACACGGGGAAATACGAATGAGATACTTTGGGGACCACCTTCAACCACCCCTTAAACACTAACTTTATCCCAATTTAAAATTTTAAATATCATGCGTGCGGTTTTTTTGATATTACGACATCGTACGACTGATACTCTTATGTGCATGTGATTTTACTGCTTGTGATTTATTTTGTGCGTAGTTTAACCTGAAGATGGATTCTAAATTAGATAACGTATTTCTACGTCAAGTCTAAAACTTTTAACATCAATTGAATCTTCGTTTAGTTCTTACACCTTATCATTTATGAAAAACGTAAAATTGGCATTTCTTGCCTTGATGAGGTAGCGCCTTGTTATCTGGCTGAAAGTATGCCTCTCCACTGTATTTTAGTGCATCTCTACTATTAAATTTGACCGACAATAGGTAAAGGTAAGTGGTCTTTCGGGAGTCTGTAAGTCGAGCCTGATCTTGGTTAGTGATTTTAGGGTTTATAGAAACGTCTGTGCGCCTGTAATAATAATTGATTGTTGTGTATTGGCAGCATAGACAGCAATTTCGTTTTTTTTTTCTTCTATATTTGGGCATAATGTGTATGTTCAAAAAACAGTAAATTTGCTTTATAACCAGGAAAAAACGTTGTTGTAAAAATATTGAAAATTAATTCTTTATTATAACCCCTAACAACGTCCAGGTGTTTTTACCTGTACTGCAAAGAATTAGATTCTTGCAACAAGTCATTATGATCAATTGTATTAAAACTTTTAACGAGGAATTTGTTTGTCTTCATTCGAAGGTGCCGTCTTTCGAGTCCGACTAATAACAAAGAGATGTGTCTTTGGAGAAAAGTTACACATGCTTTACATACATAGGGTGAAGCAAATCAAAGCAGGCATTTGCTTTGAGTTATTAATTTTCGAGTGAATACTTGTTAGTAGGTGAATAATAAATAGCTTGACTTACACTACCAAACCAAACACTTGCAAACTCGAGTTTTTACTTTTCGAGTAAGTAATGCCTCGTAATAGGAGGTCTTAACTTGTTCTGGAGTGAATAAAATGAAACAATTACTTTTCTTATAAATGAAATTCTCTTATAATTATTGTAAAGTTAATTTGAAGTGGCCTTACCGCAAATTTGATACCCTCTAAATATTCAAATTACGGCAGCATTGTTATTGACACTAAACACTATCGCGACCATAGAAATGGAAGCCCAAACAGTGTAAAATTTTTTTAAGTTTTAAAACTGAAAATGTTGCAGTGCTCTCACTCCAAGAAAGCGAATAGAAATAATTCTCCGGTATATAAGTGACCGTGGTTTTGAAAGTGGTGTTGCAAATGACTTTGGTATGGACAGAACAACCGTTTGTATGACTGTGGACTCTGTTGCACAAACAATTTTGGAGAAGGTAGATCAATGGATGGTTTTTCCTTCAAGCAACAGGGAAATTGTTCACTAATGCACTTCACTGTATCGACATAGTTATTAAAAGGCCTGAACAATTTGGTGATGACTACATAAATTTAAAAAATCTCCTTTATTAAATGTTCATATGTGGTTCTAGGGAAAGAATAACAAGTGTAGATGCACAATAGCCTAAAAGTGTACATGATAGCAGGATTTGGCAACAGAGTGCATTTCACAAACAGATTTAACGGAAATGTTTCTTTGTATGGTGATAGTGGGTATGATATTTCACCGTGGGTTTTAACGCCATTTAGGCAATACAATACATTTCGTTCAAAAGAGTGAGTGGTTATAAAACGTGTATTTGGTCAGTCAAAATTGCAAAGCACTTGCAAGATGGATTTATTTTTCAAGACGAAAATGGTAGATTTTTCATTTCATCTGTTTGAGCAGGTGACAACCTCTGGTTATTGGAAACATTACCATTGAAACGTGAGATAGACTTGGATATTTCTGGTTCTCTCTGACGTGTTTCACTATTCGTCCGGACTGTCCCGACCACACTTTCACTTTTAGTAGCTTCGGCTATATTTCTGGTATTTTAGTGAACACAGGATTCTCTTCGGCGTTTAACATTTCTAGAAATTCTTTGTTCATTGTAGTAGTTCAATCGGTTTATTTCCTGTTGCACATAAGTCAGTTTTCTTTTGACTGATGTGCTTTTTATTTTGTTGAGTAACTTTTTTAACTGCTCAATAGTTAGAAATATTCCTGTGTCTTGTAAATTTATATTTAAAAACTTTCCAGGCATTTTCCTTTGCCTGGACCATTTTTAGTACCATTGACTTGTTTTTAACTACTTTATATTTTTATATATTGCTAACCAAATGCACAGCCCACAAAGCTCGCATTACTGAAGAAAACAAATGGTTATAGGTACTATTGAATGTTAACTCCTTTAAAAGACGGTTATGCCTTATTATTAAAAAAAGTAATAATTTATTATGATTTTTGTTGGCAGGTTGGCCTACAAAATGTACGTTTAGTAATGTAAATAGTAAAATGTTAGTAATGAGCCCTAATCATAAAGGATATTAATTCTAACCCATTTGCATTGTAAAGAAACACAATGATAGTAAGCTTCATTTTTATTGACACATCAATAATACAATATTGTAAAAGCTGATTTTCAACAAGGAAGTTTATAAACACAATTTTGACCAGAAATATTTCTGAAGAACGTGTAAAATATGTCATTTATTTTATTAGTAGGCGTTTACGAAATCTTACAAATATTTTATTTAAACCTTATCTAGTAACATCTAAATTCACTTTCAGTGAAAAGGAGGAGACCTCTAGCCTCTAGTCATAACTTTTTTGTATGCACGCAGCACTTACGCAGAAAATACTCATTATCTTCGAGGAAGCCTACCCTGATCGGAGCCCAAAGAAAACACCAGTGTCATCGCTAGGGACACTTGTTTGATACAGTGAGAATCAATAGGAGCCCAATAACTTCGGTAAAGTCTTAATTAAGCCACAACCGGTCCAGATTGATATGTAGATAGGGTAATACATTCGTCGGCAAATGAGCGCTGTTGCCAAAAATCAACAGCAAATAAAAAAATGTCATATTGGCCAAAAAAAATAAACCAACAGCATCTTATGCATATTATAATTTCTCCTTAATAGTTTCATGGTAATTTCTATTTACTTATTCAATAACTGTTGCATTATTAATATTTATGTATTTTACGTGACAAATTTTTAAAAACTTTTTTGACGTAATACCTCAGGATATGTTGGAAATAGTAATAATATTTCAGTAAGTATCTAGAATATCAAATTAGTAAGGAAAAGTATTCAGGGGCAAATAATTAAAAAACTTCTAGGTTAGCCCAGGGGAAATATGGTCGAAACTTTTTATAATTTTCCATTATATTAATTTAGGCGAAAAGTATTTAAATTTGAAGAAGTAGTCCATTTAACGTGCTAAATATTTAGGATCCTTGGTATTGGTAACATGTACTTATGTGTTTGTTTGAAAGTTGGATACAATGATGTATCGTATATGATAGACGTGTTTTGGACTTCCATTGTCATTATTTATTTATATCACAACGTTTCAACTGGTGAGTATCTCCAGTCTTCTTTAGGTAAATAATGTTAATTACGACGACAATGGAGGTCCAAAACACGTCTATCATTCATGTAATTATGTAGCACACAAATATATGTATTACAGGTCTGGTTATTATAAACCCTAGTCTGAAGTTTTATGGTTGTTGTTGGTTCCGAACTTTTCTCCAAACTTTTTTTTTTGAGTATCCAGGGTTCTGTTGTAATATAACAGCCTAACTAGCAAAGTAGAACTTTAAAAGAAGCAAATTATTTTATAATTATCGAATAGCATAGTCTTAAAAATAATTTGGGTTTGTACCGCATATCGTTGCGATAGTTTTGTTCGTAAAGAAAAACACTTGCTTGAATTTGTCTTAGAACTGTTTTTAAAACTTTTAATATAGAACAAATGATTCTTGTTTGTTTATGAATTTTATAAAAAGTATTATACTATATTATACAACCTTTAAATATATATTTAAGTATATATTGCAACTATATTGTGAATGAGACGTATCCTTGCACAAATAGCTTTTAATTAGCGCCTTATAAAATACTTGTGTATACATGTTATATTAAGGGGATATAAGGGAAATAATAAAATTATTATTAAGCGTTGATATGGGCTTATTTATAAAGTCGTTTTATAGTTATGTTCAATCTAGACAAAGACTGAATTTTTTGCAAATATGTTTTTTAGGTTATGTTTAAATGTATTCTATTATGAAGTTCATTGAACCGTTATACACTAGAAAGATTGGATAGTGGGCATAGTCATGCATTATACAACAACCATTTTTTGTAATGAAGGTTAATTATCCGTTATATAGATTTATCGAACTTTTGAAAAGAGTGTTGCTACACTTAGATAATTGAAAATACAATGGAACAAGTGAATTATATAAATATTACTTCAAAATCCTAAGATTTAAACAAAGACAACTACTAATAAATCTTTGAATTAAAGTCAATCCGAAGTCTTAAAAATGTAAGAAAGCACCTTGTATGAAATTAATTTTAGGTAGGTACCTACCATAAGAAATTTCTCACTTCATCTCAAGCTTTGATGTTGTCATGTAATATTTATGGAAGTTGAATTTTTGTAGTGTAATCTTACAATAAAAAGAAATAAAATATCTCTCCCAAAATGAACGCCAATGGTTTGATTTCATTTGTCGTGGACAGGCTTACAAACTACAGAGTTAATGATTACAATGAGATAATACACGAAATAGTGTCAGTGCCTGGAGACGTATTTGCTCACCACGGGCATGTTTGGTCACTAAGGGCTCCATTTTATACAGGGAAAAATATTGATAACAATGTAATAACGATTATTATATGTCAAGTCGTAGCTTTACAAAATCTGACAACTTTTAAAGCGTTGTATCTCAGGAGATAACCTCGTCTAAAGCAGAAAACACTTTTCTGTGGAAACTAAGGAAGTTATAAATAATGTTTATTCAACTCACATTGAACGTGCGGTCAGCAAGCAAGCAGCGTTAGAAGAAACGGCCACATTAACAAAAATTCCAATATTAACTTTATGGAAAATTGTGAGTAATCCCATTTTAGCGAGGAAAAAAGAACCGATACTGGCATTTTCTCGAAGGTAGATGGAAGTGATCAAGATATAATTCGACGTAAAATTTACAAGTTATACGAGGAACAAAGCGTGCCTACATTAGATAATTTAATTAAGAGACTTGAAAAAGATGAAACCGGCGTTAAATGTGGCAGAACAACGTTATGGAAGTGTATCCAACACATGGGTTTTTGATTTAAAAAATTAACAAAAGACAAGTTTTAATGAAATCCAGTAGAATTCGGGAATGGCGATCCGAATATCTACAAAAAATTAGGATTTACAGAGATCAGCAAAGGCCGATTATTTACTTGGATGAAACCTGGTTCGATACATATGATTCCCCGGGAAAGGGTTGGGTTGACTCAACGGCAAGTGTAAAACAAGCGCGCCATCAAAAAGAGGTAAACGAATTACGATTTTGCATGCTGGATCTAAAGACGGATGGATTCCAAATGGACTTTCTCTGTCTGCAAAAAACATTAAAGATTCTTCTCTGGATTACCATGACGACACCACTGCTGATTTATTTGAAGATTGGTTTAAAAACAAACTAATTCCAAATATACCTCCGAATAGCGTAATTGTAATGGACAATACAAGCTACCATAGTAGGCAGTTGACCAAGGCTCCCTCCTCAAATGACACAAAAGCAACAATCCAAAAGTACATGTATGATAATGACATTTATTTTCAGGAAGATTACACCATAAAGCAATTAATTTAGGTTTTACAAAGTTTAAAACTACAAAAGGAATACTTCTGTGATATGATAATTATGCAAAAAATCTAGGGCATACAGTTTTAAGGCTTCCACCATACCATTGTATATTTAATCCCATCGAACATGTTTGGCACCAACTGAAATCTGCCATTCGTCGTTACAATATTTGCCCTACTATTAACTCCGGTGTACTTGAGCTTATAGAAACTGAAGTTTTTAACATCCCTTCACAAAGTTGGACAAATTCTGTTACACATGTTGAAGAAGTGGAAAAGTCCTATATCCATATAGACAATATAGCAGAAATAATAAATAGAAGAGATGATGATAGCGATAGTGATATTGATATATTAAGTGAATAATTACATTAGTACCGAATAATTTGTATATTTTTGTAATCATAAATATCATTTTTAATAATAAAATAACTCGTAATTTCACATTTAAACATAAATAAAATATTATTTAATGTCTTACTTATTTTTATTACAAACCATGATTAAATTCTAAGCAAAATACGGACCTGCTCGGCCATATTTAAATTTTACAGCTGGCCCGGGTCTTTCCTAATAGGGATCAGTTAGTCACTTTCTTATATCTCTGAACAGACTTTACATATTTTAATTACCGTTATTATACGTGCATTTTAAAATAAAATGATTCTAAAATTCTGTACTAAAAAATTAAATATCTCTTTAAATTTTTATATCATCAGATATTTGTGTAAGACTTTTAAAATGTCAATAAAATATTGTTGTATAAATATCACCAAATACACACTAGAAAGCAATTTTATAGTTATTGCATTAAATTGCTTTAAAAGTGTAGTACACAACTTCCAGTGGCGGCTCGTGGCCATTTGAAGTGGGAGGTGAATTAAAAAAAAATAGCGCCGCAGGCGAAAATTTTTTGGGTGATACGCCCTTTTTTCAATGATGGTAATTTACCTGCTTTTCAATTAGGAAAAGTAAAAAACACAACACCAATCCTCAAGAAATTAACAAAAACAATCAGGTTCATTATATTATAGGTTAGGTTTTTGTCAGAACGACAGAGAGACAGGATATATATATAGGGATGTATCGTAATATCAATAATATCAAATGGATGATATTTTTCTTTGGACATGTTTTTAAATTTTTTAATTTTTATTCCGATATATCAGAGTATCAATAGAAAAAAGTAACTATACAGGTTAGAGGGGTACAACTGGCAACGCCGCATTTTTAAAATTATTTTTAAAGGCTAGAATTTTATGTCTTATATGCATTCTCAAAATTTCAAAAATATATTTCTATTAGTTCTCGAGATACTTCTAATGTGCCATCGAGTTTGGGAGACCCTGTATATAGCGATATATTTTTAGCGATGAATGTATGTTCGTCAACGGCACCGCTCGCGCAGTGGTGGCGCAGTGACGCATGACGAAAAATCTGTAACGATATAATATTTTTTCGATATCAGAATCAACATCCCTATAAAGAACTACAGACTGCCGACTGCAGAAATCAACGGTCTTCTGTCTTCTTCCCATTCATTCTAAAAATTGCAACGTGCGTCTAAGCTCAATTAAAAAAAAAAAAACGGCTGACAGCCGACAAAACCTCTTTTTCTTCGAATTTAATACAAGTGCGAGAGTGATAACATGCTATTTATTCCTCTCTTTACCCCCACAGGCTTTGTTGGGTGACGCTATTTTTCGTGTCAAGCTCGATTTTGACCTGAAATTTTTGCGGGGACGCATAACAAGTAGCGTTACGTCTAGTTTGTTTTGCTGCGTGTGCATTGCATTAATAAATACGAAGGATATTTTAGAGGTAATAGTATCCGAGCAGTAAAGTTTGGTTGATTGAATCAATTTTAATTTTAAAGTTAAATATTAATATGTTAGGTGGTTGGTGACTTGGCGTGGGAGGTCATTGTCCAAATGACCTTATGGTAGAGCCGCCACTGACAACTTCTATAGAACTTTTATAGTATGAAAATGTTTTATAAAAGTGGGCTCTTTTTGACTCTATAAATATCGTATAAGGGTATTTAACCACGGTATAGGAATTTAAGTTTTCTAGAAAATTTATTATATAGCAGTTCATACTAACTTTATAAAATTTGTTTGGCTAGTTGGGATCTGTTTCGGTTTTCCAGATATTATTTAATTTCCATTTATTCTCGGAAAGCATGGCTTACGACAAAATGCTCATTATTTTGAACTCTCAGATAATAAGGTACTCAAATTTAGTTGGAAGTTAGTCAATTCCCAGATGCTTTTTACACTAGAACCAACTCTTGGTAGCAATATACAAGGTCGTTTAAAAATAAACGTATTCTGATTCCTTAAAAAATGTCTAAAAGTTTTTTTTCCAAATATAACACCCAGTATATTTTAAGTGATAAATTTACTCCTAAAATAAAATGTTCATTTGACATTTGCATTTTTATCACTTTTACATCGATAAAAAAGGTGCATCCTTTTTTATCGCGATAAAACCCTCTCCAGCTAAAAATTAAATGGTAAAGACCTCTCCAGCTCAAAATCGAGTAGCTTTTTTGTAGTAATATATTAAGGGATAGGGAAATTATCGAAAATCATTCCGAAGATTTTTTGCCGTGGAAATCGCTCGAGGGCTTGCCCGAGAGCGATTTCCTAATGGCAAAAAATCTGAGAATGATTTTCTGATTATTTCCCAATCCCGAAATGTATTTTGAAGATTATTTACCAAATAAAAAACTAACGAATTCTGACGGGTGAGATTTTCACTTTTGACAAGGGTGATTTTCACCGGAGAGCGGGAGATTATCGCTGGATTTCTGACGGGTGAGATTTTCACTTTTGACAAGGGTGATTTTCACCGGAGAGCGGGAGATTATCGCTGAATAATCAGGTGAAAATCAACCCGCTTTTATAATGGATGAGGTAAATAATCTTTTTCATTGCTTTGCAACCTGACATATTGTTACAAATTAATTTGATGCTGTTATATATTTTTTTAATGAAGTATTATTTTTTTTTAATATCTATTCATGCAAAAATTCGTGAATTTCCCTAATTAAAAATCTTTTTTTTAAGATTGGATAAACTTATATTTTTTAAACTTAAATTAGATCACTTTTTAGCAATTTAAACTCGAAGAAACGGTAATAGACAAAAACATTTCGTTTATTCTCGTTAAATTTCTAAGCAATCTAGTTTTCGTAAAAAATAAAAGTTTATCCCTCGGTTTATCAGATAAATAAAAAGGTCTTGTGGTTTTAAGTATGATTAAAAAGCTCCTAAAAATTGTTCGTCATTTATATTTACGATACCTATATCGAACTAGTGCAAAAGTTTCTAGAAGAAGTTATTATTATTTGGTTTTTAGTTGATGTGTCATCTTGTCCTGTGCTCTGTAACTTTTGTTATCGTTGGTTAAATGTAACTTTTTTCCCCTCATGTTTATTCCGTTTTTTACCTTTGTATACCAGGTAGAGATGACATTTCCTCTCGTAGTTTTCGGAAAAGTTTTTAATATTACAAAATTAATATAAAAATTGTCAGACGAATTAAGACCCTAATTTTCCTTACCTATGTTTAATTGTTAGGTGATTTGCATAAATGCCACTATATCGTTACTATAATCTTAATCGTTTATTTACTTTAATTTTCTTATTTTCCTAATTGACCTGGATAAATCCACCTTAAGTGAACATTAAAATCCACTTAATTAGTATTATTAATGCATCAATATTAAATTAACAATAATCCCAATACGCATAAGCTAAGAACGAATAAAAATTGATTATACAAAAATTTGGTAATATCAAACTTTTTACCCAATTATTATTTTCTACGTAATTTTCTAAAAATCAAATTCTACCTTCATCTCTCCACAGTAACTAAACCTCAATTTTGCACCGCTCAACTTCTATTGCATAATGTTAAAACTTCTTATTCCTTGATCAACAGATACGTTACGCATAACATAGAAGTTTTTTCCTCATTACTTCAAATTTCTCGTCGCAATTAAGTTTGGTTTTTGTAATTGACTTCTTCATACCCAGATTACCCATTTTATGAACATCGCTTTTACTAAACAGAGCTCCTCTGATCGATCATTGTATCTCCCTGATGATGGGTATTTCTATATTCAAAACATGTGGGGAACAGTACTTACTTACTTACTTACTTATTACTTACTTACTTACTAACTTAGATCGACTGTTTCTTTTGAATTTAACTAAACTAGAATCATGGTTCTTTTACTAGCTTTAACACAACATTTTTAAATAATATCTGTCAAATTTTGTGAACAATATGGATTTTAGGTGGGACATTAAAGCAAAATTTTTAAAGGAAATGAGAGAAATTACCAAGCAGAATCTCTGTATCAAATATTTATTTCATTATAATTTAAAGAAATAGTCCATTCTCGAAGTGGAGTTGAAATATAGGGAAAAGGGGAAAGAAAGTCAAAAAGTCTTTCTCCACTAATTTAATAGAGCTATCAAAGGCTTAATTTTAAAATAAAACGTCTCTACATGTTTCGAAGGTAGTAACCTTCATCTTCAGGAGACCAAAGTAGTGCTGCAGTTATTATTACCAGTAGAGAGAAAACTGTTGGTGGAAAATGACGTTGATAGAGCTTTTTTTAAAAAATATTTTGAAAAGATATTAAAAAATTGAGTGCAATCAGCATACCAAAATTGTAAAAGAAAGTGAAATTTAATCCAAAATTTCTGAAAAGACACTGTCAATTTGTGGTCGAATTTAAAAAAGGGGGAAGTTATTCGTCATCTGAAAGTTATAAGTCAGGATATATAAAAAGAATCTTTTGGACATTCTAGGTCATGTTAGAGAAAGATTTTGTTAGCGTTTTATGACAAATTATAATGTTGAAATTTCATTTGTAAAATTAATTATTGAAGACCTAAGGTCTCGTCAACTTGTGTTATGTTCGTCCCATTATGTAGGGAAAACAATAGAATTAGATTTAAAATAAAATTATTAAAAACATATCTTATATTTTATATACCCTAAAAGACTAAAATATGGAGACGGACACAGTTAAAATGAAAAAACTTTTTTCACACACAATTAGTCCAGGAAAACTGTACTTTTCGCAATGCTCTTCTGGGAACTGGCGAGCAAACTACAAGTTAACATGGGTATAGGGTACCACTAGGAAAGCTTAACTCTGAATTTGCACGGTTCTTACCCCCTTAACTTCGGCGCCATCTTGAATCAAACGGTTAAATCGGTTTTTCGCTTGTAACTTCTTTTATTTTTATACCAGAGATAAAATTAAAAAAGCATTTTGTAGGGAAAACAATACCTACAAAATCATATCTCCGAAAAATTCATTATCCATTTGTTCATACTGAAAATTCCATAATTAAATAAAATAAGCATAATGATATCAGTGTTTTGGCTATTTCTAATTATCTGTTACTCTGATTAGAAAATTTTCTGAACAAACATTGTAGAACAGTGAATTCTCTACATTTTATGTTCAAACATAATTTTTGTACACCGCGCAAAATGTTCGACAAACTCCAATGATCCTACAGTCGCTCTACGCACGATTTGAAATTTTTATGGCCGTTTTTCGTCGTTTGTTTTTACATAAGCCGCATTTTAAGCATTATTGATGTTTGGAATGTGCTTAAATCGCAGTTTTTCCGAGGACTTGGTGTTACTCGGCATGCTTTTGCCAGCAAAATGGGTGATCTTGGCAAAAATAAAGAAAGTAGAAAGTTTTTTCTGTGCACTAAAAATTTGGACGAAGGTGATGTTGATCACATTAAATCAAAAGGTGACTTTTTTTATTTTCATAAAACATTATAAATATTTTCTGTTTTGCATTTTCGAATACTTTTTTTCGAAATGTTCAGAGATTGTGGGCAATTTTTCTGGGCGTTTTTTATCGTTTATAAAAACGTATGAAAACTTACTTTATTTGAGGAAGCCTTGAGAATACGTTGTCTGATAAATGTATGTAAATTTTGCTAGCATTTGTGTGAATTTTCGTGGATTTCGTCAGATTTTTCGAATTTATTCTACATACAATGTTTTGTTGATTTTTGAATTTAGATATTCTAAGACGTGCATTTTCGGACTTTTTAGTTTGCCAATTTTAAAAAATGGATTTTTCAGAATTGATAAATGCAAAAAATTTTTTTTTTAATAGGATAACAAACCGACGATTCGACGATTTATGAAATTTTTTCAAACATTTTTGACAATTATTGATAAATGTGTATATTTTGAATTTCCGATTGAATATTTCAAACTTGCGTATTAGGTGTTAAAAAAATGCGATTTCAAATTATTATTCTTCGAATTATTTAAATAATTCGTAGATACCAAAACTAAAAAAATGAAGAATTAACGACATTGTAATTTAAACTATACATTTTTTATTTGTTTTATTTTGGATTTCAGAAACAATCATGATTATACAATTATATCAAAACATAATTGTGATTTTTCAGGTAGAAATATAATTGTTTATCTTATTGGTTTGTCCATTAAAAATTTTGGTTCATCAAAACAAGAACTGCTAACAATTTGACTCCGTATTTCAGTTAACTACTTAGAAATCATTTCATTCTCCACATTTTGTAACCTGAAAGTGAGTTTTTGTAGAATATTTATTTGATAATCTAATTGTTTGTTTGTAAAAATGATATGATAGATACACATAGGGAGTTTAATAGATATATCAAAACAACAATTTTACCTATGGAAACAAAAAGATACTTATTACGTTAAATATAAAACCTCCAGCGATTTTCAAATCATGCGCAGAGTGACTGCATGATCGTTGGAGTTTATTGGAACATTTTGCGCGGTGTACTACAAAAAGACTTGGTTTACCAAAAAAAATGTTTCAAGATAAAATGTGGAGAGTTCGCTGCTCTACAATATTTGTTCAGGAAATTTTCTAATCATAGTAATAGAAAATTAGAAATGTCGAAAAAACTGATTTTATTAAGCTTATTTTGTTTAAATAATGGAATTTTCAGTATAAACAAATGAGTTAATGAATTCCTCAGACGCATGCTTGTGAAGGTATTGTATTCCCCTACAAAATATATTTTTCATTTTTTTTCTAGTACAAAAATAATAGAAGTTACAAGCGAAAAACCGATTTAACCTATTGTTTTGATTCAAGATGGCGCCGAAGTTAAGGGGGTAAGAACCGTGCAGAGTTAAACTTTTCTAGTGGTACCCTACACCCATGCAAAACTGCAGCTTCCTCGCCTTTAGTTCCCAGAAGAATTACAATTTGCCTGGACTAAATATAGTATGTTAAAAATAGAGAAATAAAAAAGGTTTTAACTCGAAAAGTATTGAATTTTTGGTTGCTTCATTTTACTATTAACCCTTTCAGTCACCCGGGCGGAGAAAAATAATTAGTCATTAAGTAATTTTGTCCTTCCTCAGGGACGCACGATAATTACGTTTTACTTAATTGAACAACGTTTTTAAAACTACAGTTAAAAAATTTTTAAAATCTTTAAATTGTAAGGTTTTAACCTTAGTGATAAAATAATTTTGTTAATTTTGTACCCACCTGTATTATGACTAATCTCTAGTTTTTGATAATGGCTTGCCCGACGTGCAATTTTAAATAAATATATTGTGGTACTTCAGAGTACCTAAAAGTATTGTCCCTCAGTAGGGACAAATATACTGAAAGGGTTAATTTACTACTTTTCCTAAAAGTTATACATATCGTAAATCATAATCACCCTGTATAAATTAAATAATAAGAAAATTTGATTACGCAACCAGAAAATACAGTTACCTACTTTACAAGGTTCAATAAAATGAGAAATGTATAATATAGTTGTAATGTATTAAAAAACGCGAATATGACGAATTAAAGCACTCGAGAGAAAAGAAATAGTAAAGAAATTTCTCTTTCGTCCATTTAACATTGATATACGAACTGCAACGCGACACGACGCGACGTAAGAATCATTTTATAACTTGTGCCTATAAAAGTATATTTCGTAAACACCAAGCCGCTACAAAAAAATTTATAAATAAATACTAATTTGTACGTATAGTTTTTGTTTAATTCATGAGTGCCACGCGGCGAAACATGCTTCACATTTTAGGTAATAACCGACATAACAAACAGTTATTTGTTGCACCATCAAACATGAAATAAATTAATGTGCATCAGAAATAGGGCTGATTATCACTGTAAATACTTTATAGTGTCGTATAACCTTAGAGGGTGTTAATATTTATGTTAATTTAGAAATTAGTTAATTTTTAAACACTTTAAATATTTATATCATGAAGAAGTTTCAGAAGTACGGTACGTAACTTAAGGGAGTGAATGATATTCTAAGAGAAAAAGTTCATATAAACATGTGTCCGGAGTTTCCCGGTTTTTGATATACAGGGTGTTAAAGTTTAAAAAAAAATCGTTTTTATATCCTTCCCCCGATTTTATTGATATTTGGTACCGTTATTTATAATGATAAGGGGCTTAATTTGCCCAAACTAGATTGAATTTATTAAATCCAGTGGCGTCCTGGGGAGCACCTTATAGAATATTATTGACAAAAAAATATACGCCACTGACTTTTTTCTAATTTTTATATTTTTTCTCGGATTTACTAACTAATAATACAACTTTTGTTCCTTTGATTGTTTTCCTATCATTTTTAGTTTTTTAGGAGAAAAAAAAAACACTTAATTGCATGCTCAAAAAAAATACCCGTGTATTTTAAAGTTAATTAAAACATTTAAATTAAAATTTAAATTATTTTTGTAAATAATGATACAAAAAAAATGCAACAGGTAATCAAAGCAAATGTTGAAAATGGCCAACTTCTGATAAAACGCACGATCGAAACTGATTTGACTGAATAAATTAATTTATTGAGTTTGTCCTTAATTTTGCGGTGTTAATAAAGTATCGAGTAGGGTCGTGCTATATAAAGCCAAACAAAAGTACGTTTCTACCCCCCCTACGTTTTGAACACCCTGCAGTGGAGAGATTGAGTACTACAATGTTGTTTAAAGTGTACTCTGTCTCCAAAACCTCATCAGAGTTAAAAGGAAATACATCATCGAGATTATACGGATATTTAAAGGTAGATTGGCCTCCACGTAGCCCAGATTTGAATGCCATCGAACATGTGCACAGAACATTTAAGGGATGTTCTATATGAGAGAGGCTTATTCACAACCGACAACTGGAAACTTTTTCAGTTTTCTGAATTGTTCTGAAGGAGTGGGGTAACATGATATAAGTGCTTGTTTGACTTAGTTGATAAAAACCCATTTAATATTTGCTGAAATTATTTGCTCATCTGAAATTTTTAATTTTTATTAAAAATTCACAGTTATTTGTGTTTCCTGTTTCAATAAAAATATCTAAATGAATCAAAAAAATTAATGAGACTTAGGAACCTGAACTAACCACCTTATTAACATTGCAAATTGAAGGACAAATAATTCAATTAATCAATATATTATTATCGTCTGCAGTAAATTTTTACTGAAGATATTATGACCAACATTTTTCTTTATAGTTTTTTCTTCGTCCGGAATTAACTGTCTAAATATAATAATAATTTTTCTTTGAGCACCAATGGCCTCGGTGTATCTTTTTTTTTTTAACTTTAACACCCTGTATATCAAAAACGGGGCAACTCCGGGCACATGTTTAAGAACTTTTTCTCTTAGAATATAATAAGGAATCACCCCCTTAAGTTACGTACCGTACTTCTGAAACACCCTGTATAACAATTTGATTGTATTAAAAATAAGCCTTATAATATGTCCAGCTAAAAAAGTAATTTTTCCGAGATTTTTTCAAATTGGTATAAATTGTTTTTGATATTTTTGTGAACTATAAATTAACCATTATTAATAATAAATATTTTACATAAAAATCGTTCTAAAAAAAAGTTGTTTTATTTGAACCTGTAAAACATATAAGTTTTTTTTTCAAAAGTTTGCCGATTTTGTAAGTGTGTGAATGGCCTTTACCTGCTACTTCAATCCATACCAATGAGTGGTTTCTATAGTTACGAGAAACACACCGATTGGTACATTTTAAAAATCCAAATTTTAAAGGAGCCCCTAAGAATATAATATTGGTTTATAATTATTGTAAAATACGTACTGTATCTTCAGTGGGAAAGTTTATAGAAAGCGAACGGTTATTTAAAGTAAAATAATATTTCAAATTACATTTTAAACATTCCATTACAACTACTGTTAAATAGATTTTTTTATTTGTTTATTGTATTTATTTAAGCTACAGCAACTTACCTAAATTATTTTTCTTAACCCGACCACATCCAAAAAACTCCACCCCGAAAAAATTTAGTTATCACAAAGAAAAAAGAAACTGAGTACCAGTCAACCCTTTGGTACCACACTTGTCATGCAACCTTCAAGTACGCTAATTTCTATCAGACTAATCACCGTAGCGGAACCGAATTACCACCGTACTTTCTTGGCAAGACACCGAATAATAATGGTACTTGATGCACGCATCGGAACCACCTTGTTTTCTCTTTTTAGGTTAGTGTTGGTACCATTCTTTCGGCGATTGATGGGAAAGACGAGTATTGATTTGGAGAATAGATTTGTAGGGGAATACCTAGCTATATTTAATTACGGTTTTTTTTAGTCTTTAAGTATTCAAATGGGGATTTTACGTAGCATTAGCTTAAAATTGATTTTTTATTCATAGGGTAATCAGATCAACCCTTTATATTTTTTTAAGTACTTAAATAACTTATTACGGAAAGAAGGAAAATTCATTGACATGGAAAACTTGTTTACAGAACAAGAACAAGAATTGAAATATCTTCTTAAAATATCCTCTACGTAGATTAATTCTTTAACGTCACCCTAAATTCTTCATAGCTGCTTTTGAAATATCTACCTACATCTTAAATCTACTTTAGCGCTGATCCTATTAATAGAGATTAAAATATTAAATAGGGGCTTCCAACTAGGCGCCAATACCATAGACCAATCACTGGCCGAGACGATTTCATTATTATATTCATTAAGCCTTAATACGTATCACTTTTCAATGGGCTCATTAGATCCTTTATTGGCAGGTAAAGCCTGTCCAGAGATATAAGAAAGTTACACTTTGCCTTTGAATGGGATTATACAAAGGTGGCCATAAACAAACAATGAATGAATGAACAAATGCAGGTGAATTATGGTCCGTACTTAAAAATGTTTTAAAGTAAACTGCAAATCCGGAAGACGTAATTTCATTATTAAAGTAATAGTATAAGTTTGGTGATTTAAAACCGATTTTTACCTGATTCAAAATGAGAGCGTTAATCCCATAAAACAAATTATGTTCTAAAGACTGTATACAGGGTGTTACTTAATGATGTGGCGTAATTTTAAGGGAGTATTCCTGAACCAAATTTAAATAGAAAAGTTCATATAAACATGTGTGCTGAAGAGTCTGGTTTTCAAGATACAGGGTGTCAAAGTTTAAAAAAAAAATTGGTTTTTTATTAAGATCTAAATGATCCTTTTACCGATTTTGTTGAAATCTGGCAGGGTTATTCATTATAATAAGACGCCAAGTTGGCACTAACTAAAAGAAAATTATAAGTTCCAGTGGCGTCTCGGGGGGCAGTGTCACGAATAATATTGACAAAAAAAATGTACGCTACTGAGTTTTTTGAAAAATTAAAATTTTTTTCAGATTGGGCATCTACAAATACAACTTTTTTGTCTCCTAATATCTTTTCGTATATTACTTTCTTTTCGAGGAAAAACGACTTCATTGCATGTCGGAAAATTGTTAAAATAAAATCAAGTTAACTTTGATCGTTGCTAGGAAATGTTGTTTTGTTATTATGAACATAATGGTTTTGACGTTCGGTAACAGTTTGTTATTAGTTTTCCTCTGGTCAAAAGGTTAATAATTGTGCTATTCAAAAAATGGCAAATAATTATTCTAATTTGGAGATGACACAAATGCATTTCCTTTATGGTCTTGCCAATGGTAATTCGGCGGAGGCCCGGTGGCTCTATCAAGAAAGGTATCCTGACCGTGTCCTTCCATGTAGACAAATATTCATAAACATTCATCGTCGTCTGACTGAATCTGGCAGTTTTAAACGTAATCCCTCAGAGGGAAGACCTCGTACAATTCGAACTCCCGCAGTTGAGGAGGCTGTCCTACATGCGGTCGAAGAGAATCTTGCAACTAGTCCCGAAAAATAGGTAAGGAATTAAATATTTGTTATAAAATGGCATGGGAAATTTTAAGAGATTCCCTGTTGTATCCTTATCACGTACAAAGAGTTCAGGCACTTCTGCCAATAGATTTTGAACCGCGTACGCAATTTTGTAGATGGTATCATCAAAGACTTGCAGAAAATCCTCACTTTGATTCCATCATTATGTTTACGGACGAAGCCCATTTTTCCAGAAATGCAATAATTAATTTCCATAATAATCATAACTGGGCCCAAGAAAATCCTCATGCTATTACAGAGTCAAATGTTCAGGAACAATTTTCTGTCAACTTTTGGATCGGTATCTTAGATGATTGGACCTTTTTTTTTACCACGACGTCTTAACGGACAATCTTACAGTCATTTTCTACAAAATGATTTGCCTCTGCTTCTTGCTTATATTTACGTCAACAGCATTGGTTCATGCATGACGGTGCTCCTGCCCACTTTAGCATATTGGCTCGTGAGTATTTGAATGGAGCTTACCAACATCGTTGGATAGGTCGTGGAGGACCACAATTCTGGCCACCTAGATCGCCTAACTTAAACAGCCTAGATGTCTATTTGTGGGGGCACCTAAAAGCATTAGTTTATGTTACACCAATCGAGACAGAAGAACAACTAAGGAATAGAATTATTGACAGGTGTGAAACCATTCGTAACACTAATGGAATTTTCGAAAGAGTTCGTCGCTCGATGAGAAGGAGAGCAGAAGCCTGCATAGAAGCGGGAGGTAGTCATTTCCAACATTTCTTGTAAATAGTCATTACTTCTCGTTTGTTAGATTTTAAAAAATGGCTTAGAAATAAATATACTGAACGATCAAAGTTAACTTGATTTTATTTTAACAATTTTCCGACATGCAATGAAGTGGTTTTTATTTTTTTACTCGAAAAGAAAGTAATATACGAAAAGATATTAAGAGACAAAAAAGTTGTATTTGTAGATGCCCAATCTGAAAAAAATTAAAATTTTTCAAAAAACTCAGTAGCGTACATTTTTTTTGTCAATATTATTCGTGACACTGCCCCCCGAGACGCCACTGGAACTTATAATTTTCTTTTAGTAAGTGCCAACTTAGCGTCTTATTACAGTGAATAACCCTGCCAGATTTCAATATAATCGATAAAAGGATCATTTAGACATTAATAAAAAAACAATTTTTTTTTTTAATTTTGACACCTGTATCTTGAAAACCAGACTCTTCAGGACACATGTTTATATAAATTTTTCTATTTGAATTTGGTTCAGGAATACTCCCTTGAAATTACGCCACATCATTAAGTAACACCCTGTATATAGCCACTCTAGTTAGTTTTAAACTTAGTAATTATTCTTACCTCGTGTGTAATACAGTGTTTGTTAAACCGTGTGTGAGTCATGGAAAATACGTCCGAGCCCAATGTATCTCAGGATATAACCAGGTCAAAAAGCAGAAAACACTTTTCTGTGAAAACTAAGGAAGTTATAAACAATGTTTATTCAACTCTCATTGAACGTGCGGCCAGCAAGCAAGCAGCGTTAGAAGAAACGGCCACATTAACAAAAATTCCAACATCAACTGTATGGAAAATTGTGAATAATCCCATTTTAGCTAGGAAAAAAAAGAACCGATACTGGCATTTTCTCGAAGGTAAAAGGAAGTGATCAAGATATAATATGGCGTAAAATTTACAAGTTATACGAGGAGCAAAGCGTGCCTACATTAGGTAATTTAATTAAGAGGCTTGAAACAGATGAAACCGGCGTTAAATGTGGCAAAACAACGTTATGGAAGTGTATCCGACACATGGGTTTTACATTTAAAAATATTAACAAAAGAGAAGTTTTGATGCAATCCAGTAGAATTCCGGAATGGCGATCCGAATATCTACAAAAAATTAGGATATACAGAGATCAGCTACAAAAGGAATACTTCTGTGATAATTATGCAAAAAATCTAGGTCATACAGTTTTAAGGCTTCCACCATACCATTGTGTATTTAATCCCATCGAACACGTTTGGCACCAACTGAAGTCTGCCATTCGTCGTATGAATATTTGCCCTACTATTAACTTCAGTGTACTTGAGCCTATAGAAACTGAAGTTTTTAACATCCCTTCACAAAGTTGGGCAAATTCTGTTACACATGTTGAAAAAGTGGAAAAATCCTATATTTATATAAACAATATAGCACAAATAATAATTAGAACAGATGATTATTGCGATAGTGATATTGATATATTAAGGGAATAATTATTATAAGTACTGAATAACTTGTATATTTTTGTAATCATAAATATAATTTTTAATAATAAAATAACTTGTAATTTCACATTTAAACATTAATAAAATATTGTCTAATTGCTTACTTATTTTTGTTACAAACCATGATTAAATTCTAAGCAAAATACGGGCCTTTTCGGCCATATTTCAATTTTACAGCTGGCCCGGTGAACAGACTTTAGTAAATTTTATGAGTGGTCATTTAAAAGGGGTGCATTTTAAAACAGAAAGATAACCTAAAATAGAAAAGACTGAATATTATTTCAAAAAATTTAGAATTTTCCTTCTGTTATAAGACCCGTTCCTCACAATGCAGACTTACCAGTGTCAACTGCGCCTTTAGATTGGCAAGATACTGATTTGGGAGATAATACCGCATCATCAGGCAGCTCCGAAGAACAGTGCTCCGACCCTACTTTTACTCCAAGTCCCAGTTACGGCAAGCCTCATTTAATTATTATTTAAAGTGAGTTTAATGATTTCTGCATTTTACAATATAGAAAATTCGTTATGTGAGTGTACTGACATCTATGGTTTTATGCAAGAACTCAATATCAAGCATTCTTCTTGTGAGTGACGCTTGTTCATAGACTCCTCAAAATATAGTTTAAAAGCTGTGTTATTACATAATGGAAATTTAAAAGTTGCTCATTCAGTGACCATGAAAGAAATAATTGAAAATATGTGCATCTTTTAGATAAAATAAACTACAGCTGTTAAAGATGACAGATATGTGGGGATTTTAAAGTTGATGAACAACAGCAAAGATTTTGTCACTGAGTGTAATTAGTACTCTTAAAAAATACTATCACAGTGCAAATTTAGGGCCTTGCGCATCTGATTTCTCAGTTTTTATTCTACTTTTTTATGTAAATATATTTTAATATTATGGTTCTACTTAAAATTTTTGGAAAAATTTGAAAATCCGGTGTTTGTGCAAATAGTGCCCTCTAGCGGCGACGAGTATATCAAACAATTATCATACAAAATTTTAAATATTACTAAAGGATAATCCCTGTGATACAAGACAAAGTTTGGTTAATTTGGTTAACGCAAATCGGAGCCATGACTATTTCTGTCAAAACAAATTGCCCCTCCTCCACTTAGTCTATTTTGCGAGTTAGAGCAAAATGTATGAAAGCAAAGTTATCCCGTATAATCCAAAGAATAGAACGCTTAATTTTTTTCATAATTTTATTTGGCATAAACGATAAAAATTTTATTGTCTTCTTAGTCCTTCAGGAACTTCAAACTAACTTTCAGCAATTTCTTCAGTTCGACTCTGTAACACTTTTTTTTATTTGAAAACTCTGAGATAAACGATTCCTGAGATATGGCCGGCGTTCATTCTTATTTGGCCACCCGGTACTAGGTATTAATAATAGTATATTATTAACCAAGGTTTAGACAGCCATCATTATTGCACGAGCGGCAAGTCACGAGGAGCGAAGCGACGAGGGATTTAAGTCGCGAGGGCTATAAGCTGTCTAAACCGTGGTTAATATAATATTTTTTCCACTACTACAAACTTTTATAAGACATTTATCTTTATAGTATTAATAATTATAAAAAAATATAGGTAGGTACCTATAAGTATATTTTTTAATCAAGTTACCTGCGCTTTGGAATTGGCAAAATGGTCAGATGGCTTTGTCAATGTCAATTTTTGTTCATTTATGTCATCAGATTTCACGGGTTTTCCGTTTTTTTAAATGAGCGAAGAAAATGTTAGTGATATTATTATGTATACACCTCCAGAATTAAGGATAGAAGCAGAAAAAATGTTGATTGTACCTATCGATATTTTACAATAGCAGGCGTCTCTAATAATCTAATATGTATTGATAATTATCTGGTTGCCTAACCACAAGAAATGATGTTTATGAATTCATGTTGTAGAATCAAAAAAATCAAGTTACCTACGTTCAAATAGATTCTTGAAGATCGGTCAATAATGGATTTCAATTCCTTATTATTGACCATGGTCAATAATAACTTATAAGGTAGAGAAAAACGATTTCTAACGTTAATAATCGGTCAATAATGGCGATGTTATAGGATAGTAGTGGAAAAACTCTGTTATAACATACCTCTTCTATAATACCGTTATATTTATTTGAGACTTGCGATGTTGTATTTTTATTTTTACATTTCTTTCTCTTTCTTTTTTTATTTATTTATTTATTTTTTTTATATATATAAGTAATATCCTCTAGGCTCCACAACGTATATTCCGTTTTGTCTCAAGTAAGGGGCATACGGAGCAAATGATTCGAATCGATAAATAAGAATATTACGTGTCTCATTATTTAGTCTTAAAATAATATAATTATTACACAATCGTCCTAATAAAACCATATCGTTTTAGCTATACTAAAATTCATCAAACGGTAAGTACCCCATCTCACTCAAGTCCCCTCTATTTTCTTTGCATTATACCTACGTTTCTTAATGCAAATGTTGTTATTATCTTTTCGTAATAATTGAGGTCTAAAGGATCCTTTGTTTATATCATACTTAGTTTTACCGTTGACTGAAAGAGTCTTTTAACCGACGGTTTTACTGTAGCTATAATATAGAAGTACCTAAACTCTTAACCGAAGTTTTCGTCAACTTAATAGACTTAATGGTTTTATTAGCTTAGATTACGAGATCTTCCGCCACTCGATAAGTGGTAATCATTATTTCCTTGGCCATCCGCTTTAAAATCTGAACATTTCTTGTCGCAATTATTTCTTGTCCGCCGGAACAACCTAAAAAAATACATACAGCGCAAAAACTCTTCATTAAAATATTTGTGGATAATCTTTGAAGGTGTGACGTCATTGTTCATCCGGTGGATTTATTAACCCAGTGACCCACAATTCTTCCGTGGTACCTCGATGAGAATACTACTTACCTTTTATGCCTAGACTTTCGTTAATGTTAACCAACAAAAATGTAATTATCAATTTAATTCATTGTGATAATCATCTGGGTAATACCTTTTAAAAATAGATAAGTCTCGTTTAAGAACAACTAAGTATATGCCAAGTCGTTAAGTTTTTTCCATTATATACTTATACACATTATGTACACATGCAAACCTTACTATGTTACGAGATAAATAAACTATCCTGCATTGTAGAACTTGTTATCTTTCACATCGCTGCCACATTGATCCTTCACTTCGATATCAATTCACTGATTTTTGGATTTCGTGGTGAATTCAATTATTGTGAATTAATTCGAACTATGGAATACACGTTTATTGAGTATGCAAATATGCATTTGATGTATGGCTTTGCGTCTTGCAATGAAGTCAGAAGGTTATATCACGAAAAATTTCCTAATGGTACCTCAAACCAGAAGACATTTCAACGAGTTGAGCAACGTCTAAGGGAGAATGGTGGGCGATTCCAGTTTATAAGGTAATACATATTATTGACTTTCTTCATAATTTTAGGAAAGTTTGAAAAAAATAGTACTGATCCTGGTCTGAGAAGAAGCGTACGTACGCCGCAATTAAAGGAAAGTATTTAAAATGCTCTAGATGACACTTCATCAACGAGCACTCGAAAATAATCAGCACAGATTAATACATCGAAAATAATAGTACATGAAGTTCTTTAAGAACAGCTGTTATATCTATATCATTTGCAAAATAGTTATTTTTGTATTAAGTGCGTGAAGTGAGTGTTTTTTTAATGGCATATGAGAGTGTCAATTTTTTGCCGAGACCGCAGGTCGAGGCGAAAAATTCTCTCGAATGTGCCATTAAAACACGAATTTCACAAACGAAATACAAACAACATTTTTTGTACAACTGAAAGTTTGAATTAATCGGTAAAATTGTATATTATAATAAAAATTTTACCATATAATTTCACATAATCAAGTTAACAGCCCTGTCGTTACTATAGAAATGGTTTGTTGGCACGTTGCTTGTTTTGTTGTCATACGTTGATAGCTGTTCATATTTATTGCAATTTTTTAAATAAATAGTATAAGTACTTAAAATGGATGTAGATTACGATAGTGATAGCGAGATTCCTTCAGATATAGCCGATATAGCAAATTCGGCTATAGCTAACATGTTACCGGCGAAATCAAAATTTATATACGAGAAAAATTATAACCAATTCCGTGAATGGTGCGGCAAGAAAAATATACAAAAAGTGTCTGAAAAGGTACTTATATGCTATTTTGAGGAGAAATCAAAAACTGTAAAACCTTCTACTTTATGGAGTGTCTACTCAATGTTGAAGAGTACATTGAATGTTAAAGAAAATATTGATATAAAGAAGTTTTCAAAATTGGTGCCTTTTATTAAGAACAAAAACGTCGGATACCGAGGGAAGAAATCTAAAGTTTTATCGAGAGACGATATTAATAAATTCATTCAAGGAGCTGATGATGAAACAAATTTACTTTATAAGGTACATATGATCAAAATTTTGTATTATTTCAGTAATTTCAATATTTTTTTAATTGTAGGTTGCGTTAATTTTGGGAATCAGCGGTGCTTGTCGCCGTGAAGAATTATTGAAGGTAACTATTGATGACATTGAAGATACCGGGTCTATATTGATTGTTAAAATACCGGATACAAAGACCTATTGCCCAAGAATGTTTACCGTTTCAAATTCAGATTATATTGAGATATATCGCAAGTATAGAGTACTAAGGCCGTCCCATACACACAAAAAGAGATTATTTTTAAAATATTCAAGAGGAAAATGTGTTGACCAACATGTGGGAATAAATAAAATAGGGGAAATTTCTAGCTTGATTGCAAAATGGCTGGGAAAAGAATTGCATAAGAGCTACACAGGTCACTGTTTTAGGAGGAGTTCTGCAACTCTCTTAGCCAATGCAGGGGGTAACATGACATCTATAAAACGCCACGGTGGTTGGAAATCTGCCGCCATAGCAGAAGGATATATAGAAGATAGTTTGAGTAATAAAATTGATATTTCTAATAAATTAAATTGTTCCTCTACTTCCAAACAAATCAATATAACTGATACAATTGTGGACTCAACTTTTCAAGGAATATCTAGCGTTTCTGATCAGCAGCAAGGTGGACTAGCTTCGGGAATTAATATTGGAAGCAATTGTTCGAACTTCACCATCAATTATTATTGTAACAAATGAGATTTTTTGGTAGTTGGTAATTAATTAGTAAATTTGTACAAAAAAATTCAATACATTTTTTAAAAAGTAATGTTTTATCGTTTTTTTTGTAAATCATTTTTCCAGTTAAAAAAAGTCTTTTTTTCACCGTGAAAAAAAGTCTTTTTTTCACTGTTAAAAAAACGAAAGGTTTACGTATCGATAGCGATGAAAAAATGTCAACTTTTTGTGACAGTTGTACAAAAAGTACATTTTTGTAACGCGTGTATCAAAAAGAGGCCTGTTCGAACCTCTCTCGGGGGCGTACAGCCATCCTTTTTTGGCCAGCTGAGAGATCGCATGCTCAACTGTGCTGAACGGGCGTGTAATAGCTCTAGGGCAAATAAGGAAATAAGGATAGAAGATGACAAATAAACTGTGAGTAAGTGAGATAGACATACTGCGCCAGAACGCAGCATGTAACTCTGTCGGTAATGCAGGTTCGGGTAGTGCTCGCCAACGAAAGCAGCTAACTTCACATCAGAACGGTGTTGTTGCGATTTGCGATCTCGGAGATGTCAGAAGTCAGAAGTGTCAGAACATTTATAGAAATTGTCGATTTTCGCGTGTAAAAATGTCCGATATTGAAAGTTATGGCTACTGTACTCCGCCAGAAATATCAAAAGCAGCCCAACACATTACAGATAATTTACTGCCTGCAAAATCGAAAGATCTGTATCAAAACACCTATCTAACCTTCAAAACATGGAGAGAGAAAAAAGGTGCTAATCGTACTTCGGAGTCGGTCCTCATGGCTTATTTCGATGAATTGTCGAAATCGTATGCGCCTAACACACTTTGGTCCATATATTCGAAGCTGAAAACAACTATCAGAAACACGGAAAATGTCGACATCAGTAACTACCAGAAAGTAATTTCCATAATAAATATTGAACATTTTTGAACATTAGATATTGTGAAAAATAAGAACAGTGACATCACATTGTAAGAAATGTATTTTTCTCAAAGTTTTTAATTTTTAAAATATCATTTTATTGCAAAAAACAAATGTTCAATAAATGTCAAGATTCAATCGAAAAAAAGGACTATAAAAAAAAGTCAATTTTTCCAGAAAAATGTCAATATTTTCGGGAAAATGGTACTTTTTTCTGGAAGTGTCACTTGTTATGACAATTATTGTTTATTACTGATAATTATTAAAATATTGAAATTGAAATTTCCATAAATAGAGATGTCATTTCGTGAAGTATTTAATTCTTTTAATATTATTCTAATATAAAAAAAAAACAATTGATTCTACTATGTGTTCAGATTTGTTTGATACACTTGTTACAAAAAGCACTGTACGTAGCATGAGCGAGATGGCTATTTTAACTCGTGTGATAGCCGACCTCGCTTCGCTCTGTCGGCTAACTTCACACTCGTTAAAATAGCCGTCATCTCGCCCTTGCTACGTAATGTACTATTTTTTCTTTTATTTTTATGATAAGGGTGCTCGGGGTATGTTTAGAAGCAGAGCACGAAATATGCGAACAGTACTCTACTATCTACTCTTCCTGCAAAACACTTTAGACGATTTGTTAGATGATCTTTCATTACAACCTCGTACCGAAATGTGGTTTATGCATGACGGGGCGCCACCCCACTTTATTATTAATGTTCGAAGAATGTTACTGCTGCGGTCTTTTGTGACCTAAAAGCTTTTGATTGCGTAAGCTATGAGGTACTGCTGCGGAAGCTTTATGCCTATGGGTTCCGAGGCATTGTGTTGCAATGGATTAGAAGCAACCTCACTGATCGTTCTCAAGCTGTGCACCTTAACAGCGTGTCATCTAACAGAACAAATATTTCTTGTGGTGTCCCTCAGGGATCTGTGCTTGGTCCAATTCTTTTCCTGATATGTATAAACGATCTCACTCAACTTGAAATTGCGGGCCACTTTACACTGTTTGCAGATGACACAACTGTACTAAGGCAAAATAAGAACCCCAAACAGCTAATGCTTGATATATCAGATGATTTTAAAAAAATCAAGCAATGGTGCGACGCAAATTGTCTTTGTTTAAATACGTCTAAGATGCATCTCATTAGGTTCAACTGTGCGGTTGATGATATCGATAATTCTCTGATAGAATCTGTGAGTGGGACTAAGTTCTTGATTTTGTTTATTGACGAGGATTTAAAATTTTATCCTCATATTATCAACCTTAACAGAAAACTCGCTTCTGGCTGTTTTGCTGTCCTCACTACTTTTAAGGAACTTGGAAGAGAGGTCGCACGGAGTGTGTATTGCTCCCTTGTTGAATCCCATTTGCGGTATGCGGTGCCCTTCTGGGGCGCTTGTGCAAAATTCCTCTTTCAATCTGTTTTCATTGTTCAGAAAAGGGCTATCCGTAATTTATATAATGCACATCCAAGAACTCATTGCAGACCTCTTTTTAAACAGCACCAGATCCTTACTTTACCGTCTTTATTCATTTTGGAGACTGCTTGAGTAGAGAGATACTAAGAGAGCGAGACCAGTGGTGCACCACCTGACGGGTGGTGCGATTTACGACCTAACCCAAGTGGTGCGGTGGTGCGTTTTACGATCTAACCCAAGTGGTGCTGGTGGTGCGTTTTATGATCTAACCCGGGTGGTTCGGTGGTGCGTTTTATGACCTAACCCGGGTGGTTCGGTGGTGCTGTTTACAAAATAACCCGAAATTAAACCCGACTTTTTACGACCTAACCCGGATGCTTTCATGAGGCGGCTTCTTATCTAACCCTAACTTGATCCTTAATATTTATGAACTGACCCAAGATAAAACCCGACTTTTTACAACCTAACCCGGATGCTTTCGCGAGGCGGCTTCTCATCTAACCCTAATTTGAACCTGAATATTTATGAACTGACCCGAGATAAAACCCGACTTTTTATGATTTAACCTTAGTGAAACGCCGCTGCTAAAGCGGGATAATTAAATCCCAATTTTTATAAGCCATCCTTAAACCCAACTTTTTACGATGCGACCTGAGCCATCCTTAAACCAGACTTTTTATTATTTCCCCTTAGTTGAAACGCCGCTGCTAAAGCGGGATAATTAAATCCCAATTTTTATAAGCCATCCTTAAACCCAACTTTTTACGATCCGACCTGAGCCATCCTTAAACCAGACTTTTTATTATTTTCCCTTAGTTGAAACGCCGCTGTTAAAGCGGTATAGTAAAAAACATTATTTATATTTTCTAACTTAGTGAAACGCCGCTGGCGGGTAGTAAAGCGAAATAAATCCCTAATTTATATGGTCTAACAAGATAAGTATAATAAAGCGGTACATTTGTCACCACAATAATTATTTATACCTAAATGATCCTCTCAAACCCTCTGCCGACTCGATTTAAAAAGAAAGGGACATAAACCTTTATTTATTATTCCGAAGGACCCTCATTAAAATTCAGTAGCATATCTAATAATTGTTTTCAATTTTTGCACCACTTATAGAAATACAATAAAATAATTACCATCTAGAACCATTAACTAGCGATTTCTTTGTACTTGAAATGGATAAATTATAGGACTATCTTGTAATGAGAACAGAGTAATAAAAAGTAAATAAAACTTAAATACGTATAAAATACCAAGCAGGTATAGGTACTATACAACTTGTGTTCGCCATCAGGTAAAAGCCCTCATAATGCTTTTATAAAAATTTCGGATAATATCATAATATAAGTAAATAGGCTACAATTTCAGGAAAAAAGTAAAAAAAAATTAATTCACAGTGTAAAATTGTAGTTAAATGGATTGTAAATACGAAATAATATAAAAAGCTACCTTTTGTTTGCGATGATGTATGCACAATAACTCTATATTATTCGGTCCTTAAACTGAAAATACCCACTAGATAGGTATCATAAGCTGTATTTGTCATCAGGTAGAACCCCCAATAAAATTATGAATATCAGGCGTAGGCAACAATAAGCAAATCACGTTGGTTTTTTAATTTATTATTAATCTGGCTAACTTAAGAAACTCACAATATAACGACCATCCAAAAAAATCATAATACATTACTGGGTGTGAAAGCAATTGCGCTGCAAAATATAGTGTATACCGACTCTGAGGTAGTTAATTAAAATCCCAATTAGCGCTAAAAAAAATCAATTAGATATTTACTTTAGATATTTTAATAAAAAAATTCAATATTCTCACCAACATTTAACTTTTGAAATTAGCATAATAACAAATCCTTTACAATGAATTAAACAAACGCATACATAATTTTAAAATCACATAATAAGAATATAAGCTAAAATCTAACAAGTTCGGACTACTCGAATGACTTCAGTTTACATCTGTAGAGAATACCCAACTCTCGAATCATAAAAAATGGTCAAACTTTGTCGGCAAATACCCTTCTATGATGCAGGGGAAGGACAGGTAACTCGAGATGTTTATAAAGAAACGTTAAAGAACATTATTTGCTTATTTCTAGACTCTTAAAAATTAGATGCAATCGAACAATAAATGTTTTCATCATGTATATTTATGAGTAACACATTACCTTCGACATACATAAATTCAAATTGATAATTACTTGCCTTAGTACTTTTTTAGAAGCTTGAATCATTGCATATAACCGTCTGAGGATACCCAAACTTCCCCTAACATATTTCTCCGCAGCCGGGGAAAAAGAGGTAGAAAAAGTAAAATAACAACTCCAAGTGTCTTTGCGAACAATCGGCAATAAAATAGAGTATTTCAGTTTTTAATTTTTCGTAAATAAAAGTTGGTTAGATTAATAGTCTCTGTGAATATAATAACATAAACAAAGTGATATGCCGTAAATTTAGGAGTACAGTATAAATTATGCCTCTATTAAAATATACCGCAATAACTAACTATCAAAGGATTTTTGATATTTTGAATATATTTGATGCTCATAGCATTATCACATTTCCAAAGGCTCTAAATTTTAGAAAAATGTTCTAATAGAATATGTCTATCAATATAAAGTAAAGGTATTGTTAGGTTTTTTTAAAAAATACGACCTACAACAGTCTCTGCTACAGCATGGCTGACTCTGTAGAAACTTCTGTGAAACCATAATAATTATATCAATAATCGAGTTGTCCTTATGATAATATTTTCTTCCAATATCCGACTCCACTATCCATAAAAGTTATGTTAGAAAATTCATAATTGAGCGCATTGTAATTTTTTAAAAAGAAATTCACTTCACACACAAAGATGTAGCCATTCAATCCATGAAAATAATGCAAGTCAGTATGCGTATGTTATGGCTAACTGTTTAAATGTCTATTCCTTCCACGTTTATCGGAAGAAATACTTTTTTTATACTAGTATTTTAGTTGAAAATAAGATCATAAATCATCTATACAAAACAAGCGCCCCTTATGGATTTGAACGAAAATCATAGATTCGACTATTTTCATGAAAAATAAATCTAAGTACGGAATAATGCAGGAAGATTATCTATTTTCTTGGTTTAGAAAGTGATGTAGTTAAGATTTATAACTTAGGAATAAATAAATTATTATTAATCTTTTCGACCTATTTCTCTTGCATATTTAATTTCTTTGATAGTAAGAACTAATCTTTTTATTTTACAAAGTAAAAAAAAAGCTAAAGATCGGCGTTGTCAGTCAGGTATAAGAACTGATTTAACACGATGGTTTTTGTACAAACGTCCACATACAATTGTATGCTTTTTAACCGATTGTGTCGGAAAAAATGACGATTTATAGATTAGATATTTAGACGAAGAGCTAACCTTCTCAATAAAGTATTGATTATTGCCCTGCTAGCTAGACAACACTTTTTATGTTAGTCAAAAAAAAATTTTTTTTTTCGGACGCTATTACAGATTTCATCGTTAACTAACAAACATTAAGACCAAAAAATTAGCGTGCAAGATGAAATGTATAGGTTCACTTCATTTCTACATTATTTTACAACTCTCAATCGCATTAAAAACAAGATCGAATAAAAAATAACTTATGACATATGGACGAAAAATGTTTTTCGGGCTATTTAGGTTAGCGACCGCATTACGTCTGAAATACTACATTTTTCGAGCTTATAACATAATTTACTATTTTAACGTTAAAATAGGGGAAATGATGTATCGAAATGGATACTTTTTTTTGTCGGTCACGAGATTATAGTTTCTTTTAAAATGAACTCTAATATTTACAGCACAAATTATCCTTTAAGCCACATTAGTTTAAAACTCGTCTGTCGCTTTCCCTCTATTGTGAGTTTGATTAAAGTATAGCGTAGTATATATTTAGATGAATTTCGCAAATGTTGAATACTTTCAAAACTGAAAAAGCCGCCCTTTGCAATAAATATCTCCGTAGAGTTAGGTACCCTGCAGATTAAGGGTATTTCAGCGGATAATCATATACAAATTCAAAGATTTTGTCTATTTTAATGGATTAACAAACAATATCTATAGGATGACTTTACTGATAAAAAAAAAATAACAAAAATCCATAAAGTCTAGGCTCACATGAAATTCCATAAAGAGCAGCTGCATAGCCTTATCACATCAAACTATATTTTTATTTCGTTCTATTGTCAAAAGTCTGTGTTTAGGAGATTATCGTTCATTTTAAAATGAACTCTAATATGTACATCACCATAAACTACCTCTTAAGCCGTCGTAAAAATACACTTTTCGATTTATCTCTATATTGATTTTCTAATATTAAATATCTACAATAGTCGAAATTCGCTCGCTAATACCTATGTATGCAAGGTTTCTTCAAAAAATGACAATTTTGTTGTTTAATGGCTTGAAAAAATGGAAAAAGGAGGTTTTTGCATCCATTTATTTCCAGATGAGTGTTAAAAATACTTATAAAACTCGGTATACCGAAGATCAAGCATTAATGAGAGGGTTGAGTCCTGTTTGCCAAATCCTGATTTTTAATTTGACGTTGGCAACGGTACAATTTTTTAACATTTATCATAAGAGGCGTATATTTTTGGAGCTTAGATCTACCAGTTTATCCACGCCCCATTTATTGTTAGTGCTTTAGTAATTTTACTTTCCAATTATTTTTTACCAAAACGCGTAGTTGAAACAGTGTCTATATCAGACGATATAATAAATTTTAAGGATTAATTTGCTTACAAATACACTTCAATTTATTTAGGCTAAAGCAGCCAGACATATACTGGAACTACGAAAACCCTATTACAATTTGGTTGCCTAGAGAAAATTTTGTAAAAAACATAGCTTTCTACACAAATGCTTGCACATTATGTACCTATCATTTTAAGATACCTGGCGACATCAATGTAAGCATTGACATAATGACGCAAGATATAGGTAGGTACTAGAATATTCAAGATTTCTATTAACGATACACTTCAGCATACATGCGAGATGTCATTAATGTCTACGGAAGGCAACAGACATACCAGCTATTTTTACATGGGATTCCATAGACTTGGACGCTTCTTGTTTAGAAATATTTGATGTCATCTTGAGGAGTTCCGTATTGAAGCATCAAACCTACCTGCCAAATAATTGACGAAATATGGGATATCATAAAATATGCCCCCCATCGAACTAAATGATCCTATAAACCAGCTTCACAGACCGTAATTTGTGATGCTAACACGATTAATACGCAATAGAACAAGATTAAGAAACAAAATTTAAAGTAGCTCTTTATCACACGAAAATAATTAAATAATTTACGGTTACAGAACAATAATTATTTTAAAAAGCTGTATAACTAAATATATTATGTTATTAGGAATATTCTGTCTAAAGTAACAGCTGATCTTAGTCGAAAATGAGATCGTATTATTGATTGTTGAATTCGTTAGGTATGAAATAAAATTAGAGATTTCGTCTATTTTTTCACGATTAAAAAAGAATACCTCTATTTAGCTAAAAATGAAACGATTACAGTGGTAGATTAATTCACTTTACCAAGCATGTAAACTACTAATTTTGCAATAAATATCTTCTATATTTCTAGGTAGGTTTACTCGAAAATGTTGGGCTATTTTCATCAAAAATCCCGATACGAAATTGAAAAATTTGCCTATTTTTGTCGGTTTACAAAGTGATAGTGGAATATTGGTTTGATCAAAGAACAATAATTATTTTAAAAATGTTGTATAATTAACTAAATGTCGGTGTTATCAGGCAGGCAAGAAGTTATTTATCTGAATCTTATTTGTACCATTAGCGTTTATATACAAATGTTAGTGGTTTTCAAAAATTGATATCTCGGAAATTATTAGGTTTAGACTTATAATACGCTTATTAAAAAATAATGACTACTTTATGCAAAATTCAAAAATATTATAAGATGTAGGGTATCCCAGTAACTTAACCAAAGATTTTCGGTCTTCGTAAAGCTTTACACGTTTCTTCAGCGTACCAAACATTCACTTTTTTTAAATATTGACATCGGGTTAGGATTCTGAACATAGGATTAACATCACTCCAATAGTGAACATGTTGCGTTGTCACAGTTCCATTCGTTGAAAAGTAAACAAAACCGTTTGAGCTACGTGGGGAATAAATAAAGTTGGCTTGTTGAAAAATTTTAATATTTATTAAGGTAAAAGACTATAAATATATCGATACAACACTTTGGCATTTCTAATACTACAAACATGAATATCTAAAATGTGATATTTACAACCATCAACTCTCTCTCCCTTCTCTAATTTTGGTACACCAATGCTGTCTTCTAAGTTTATAATATATGGCGTCCTGCAGTTTAATTCCGAAAATGTTTTAACTAAAAATTCCTCTTTAACACATCCTTTAACGTAAATAATGTCTGCGTCTATCAGATTGTTGGATATGATATTATGTAGTTCCTTGTAATCGGTATCACCATAATTATAAAGGATACCATGATGATTTCCAAATAGATATTTGACTTGTTTCTTGCAAGCCTTACTTAAGGTGTCGAATGGTTTAACTGGTTTAAAAAAGTAACTTTTCATACTATTCTCATCATAAATAGCCAATTCTTTCGCGCAAAATTCAGGTATGTTAAATCCTTGAATATCGACTACAACGAACTTCATTGTCTGAAGACTCAAATCAAACAAGTATATTTTCATATTTTTATCGCTCTTAAGTTCGATTTCAAAAGCACACCCCCACTTTTCGATAATTTCACAGTCTTAGCACATAGATCTTATATTTTTATTTACGATCAATTCATCTTTATTCGCCAATCGTCTCAAACGAGTCTGCTTTTGAAAGTAATATAGCCTTAGTATTCAGAAAATATTAATGATATCGGAGCCTAAAACATCCTTGACACTAAAAAATCATTGTGTTTCCTAACAAAACCCATCATCTTGTCTATTTAGCTTGCTTTCCTATTGTTTAGCAGGTTAAATAAAATTATTATTTCGCTCTTTTTGTCTGTACTGAATCGTTAGGGGAATACGTTTCTAGTTCTATAAGAGAGACAGTTAAAATTTATGTAAGCAATCAAAAATCCTACACTATGAGCTACTTAGTTAAAATTTCATATTTCCTTCCTGGGTCAGGCAAAATTTGTGATGTGTCGGACAAAATTTATAAAAATACAAAAAAAAATGCTGGATGCATTTTTAGCGTGACTTTCTATTTAATACCATCTTATTTCAAGGTATAATTCGGTTGTCAAAATGAGAATAAAATAATTTTCCCATGGTTTATGTCATCTTAAAAAAGTCATAAGGTTATATTCTGTAGAGGGTCAGATACATTTAAATTTAAATATTTTCTCCAAGAAGAATTTTAAGATAGTATTATAGTAAATAAAAATTCTATACCTCCAATATTTCATGGAAACATATCGTGTTCTAGCGACATAACCCAAAAGTACCTCTATTCAGAAACGCATCGTACTTTTCTTGTCAATAATTGTCTTATTGTCCCATCCATTACATTATTATAATCTTAAAGCACCTGTTACCAGCATTATCTGTTTTTATGGTTTTCATAAAACATAGCGATTACCGATGAAAATTAAACGAAAACTTAATAAATAACTTTTTTTTCAACTGAAATAGACTGATTTTCGATGGAAAAATGTTACTTATAACTAAAAATGAATATAAGACATATACGCAATAATATTTAGAATAAATCAATCTTTTCTAAAATTACTATGAAATATTCACAAAATCGTTTCGTTATAACCAAAGTAGCAAGGCTTGCAGATTTCGTATAGAGTTCAAACGCGATACTGAGATGATCTTTTTTTTTTTATATTTTTGTAGGATAATGCACCACTACGTTGTAAGTACTTGAGAGAGGACTTTCTTGAAAAATCCTCAAATTTCTCTGCAATTTTGTTCCTTCTAGAGTTAAATTCACACAGAAAACCCCGTATTCTTATCTTTCAGGTTGGTATATTAAAAAGGGCTTATTAGTATGGTTTAGAAAACAAGCAATATTAATTAACGGATGTTTTTTCGTCGTATGAAGAGTTGAAAAATTTTTTTTTCCACTCCAATGGTTACGATGCAGAGAGTCGGGTTTCATCATAATCTTTCAGGGTAGCTCAGGTTTGATTGCATGTAGAGAGTCGGGTTTCATCATAATCTTTCAGGGTAGCTCAGGTTTGATTACATGTACTAAGGTTAGTGCTCCTTGCAATCGGTTTCAGGTTTGACGCGCCCCCCTCAGGTTTGTTCAGGTTTCTCAAACGTTTGAGAAACCTGAACAAACCTGAGGGGGGCGCGTCCCTGAAAGATTATGATGAAACCCGACTCTCTACATGCAATCAAACCTGAGCTACCCTGAAAGATTATGATGAAACCCGACTCTCTGCATCGTAACCATTGGAGTGGAAAAAAAAATTTTTCAACTCTTCATACGACGAAAAAACATCCGTTAATTAATATTGCTTGTTTTCTAAACCATACTAATAAGCCCTTTTTAATATACCAACCTGAAAGATAAGAATACGGGGTTTTCTGTGTGAATTTAACTCTAGAAGGAACAAAATTGCAGAGAAATTTGAGGATTTTTCAAGAAAGTCCTCTCTCAAGTACTTACAACGTAGTGGTGCATTATCCTACAAAAATATAAAAAAAAAAGATCATCTCAGTATCGCGTTTGAACTCTATACGAAATCTGCAAGCCTTGCTACTTTGGTTATAACGAAACGATTTTGTGAATATTTCATAGTAATTTTAGAAAAGATTGATTTATTCTAAATATCATTGCGTATATGTCTTATATTCATTTTTAGTTATAAGTAACATTTTTCCATCGAAAATTAGTCTATTTCAGTTGAAAAAAAAGTTATTTATTAAGTTTTCGTTTAATTTTCATCGGTAATCGCTATGTTTTATGAAAACCATAAAAACAGATAATGCTGGTAACAGGTGCTTTAAGATTATAATAATGTAATGGATGGGACAATAAGACAATTATTGACAAGAAAAGTACGATGCGTTTCTGAATAGAGGTACTTTTGGGTTATGTCGCTAGAACACGATATGTTTCCATGAAATATTGGAGGTATAGAATTTTTATTTACTATAATACTATCTTAAAATTCTTCTTGGAGAAAATATTTAAATTTAAATGTATCTGACCCTCTACAGAATATAACCTTTTGACTTTTTTAAGATGACATAAACCATGGGAAAATTATTTTATTCTCATTTTGACAACCGAATTATACCTTGAAATAAGATGGTATTAAATAGAAAGTCACGCTAAAAATGCATCCAGCATTTTTTTTTGTATTTTTATAAATTTTGTCCGACACATCACAAATTTTGCCTGACCCAGGAAGGAAATATGAAATTTTAACTAAGTAGCTCATAGTGTAGGATTTTTGATTGCTTACATAAATTTTAACTGTCTCTCTTATAGAACTAGAAACGTATTCCCCTAACGATTCAGTACAGACAAAAAGAGCGAAATAATAATTTTATTTAACCTGCTAAACAATAGGAAAGCAAGCTAAATAGACAAGATGATGGGTTTTGTTAGGAAACACAATGATTTTTTAGTGTCAAGGATGTTTTAGGCTCCGATATCATTAATATTTTCTGAATACTAAGGCTATATTACTTTCAAAAGCAGACTCGTTTGAGACGATTGGCGAATAAAGATGAATTGATCGTAAATAAAAATATAAGATCTATGTGCTAAGACTGTGAAATTATCGAAAAGTGGGGGTGTGCTTTTGAAATCGAACTTAAGAGCGATAAAAATATGAAAATATACTTGTTTGATTTGAGTCTTCAGACAATGAAGTTCGTTGTAGTCGATATTCAAGGATTTAACATACCTGAATTTTGCGCGAAAGAATTGGCTATTTATGATGGGAATAGTATGAAAAGTTACTTTTTTAAACCAGTTAAACCATTCGACACCTTAAGTAAGGCTTGCAAGAAACAAGTCAAATATCTATTTGGAAATCATCATGGTATCCTTTATAATTATGGTGATACCGATTACAAGGAACTACATAATATCATATCCAACAATCTGATAGACGCAGACATTATTTACGTTAAAGGATGTGTTAAAGAGGAATTTTTAGTTAAAACATTTTCGGAATTAAACTGCAGGACGCCATATATTATAAACTTAGAAGACAGCATTGGTGTACCAAAATTAGAGAAGGGAGAGAGAGTTGATGGTTGTAAATATCACATTTTAGATATTCATGTTTGTAGTATTAGAAATGCCAAAGTGTTGTATCGATATATTTATAGTCTTTTACCTTAATAAATATTAAAATTTTTCAACAAGCCAACTTTATTTATTCCCCACGTAGCTCAAACGGTTTTGTTTACTTTTCAACGAATGGAACTGTGACAACGCAACATGTTCACTATTGGAGTGATGTTAATCCTATGTTCAGAATCCTAACCCGATGTCAATATTTAAAAAAAGTGAATGTTTGGTACGCTGAAGAAACGTGTAAAGCTTTACGAAGACCGAAAATCTTTGGTTAAGTTACTGGGATACCCTACATCTTATAATATTTTTGAATTTTGCATAAAGTAGTCATTATTTTTTAATAAGCGTATTATAAGTCTAAACCTAATAATTTCCGAGATATCAATTTTTGAAAACCACTAACATTTGTATATAAACGCTAATGGTACAAATAAGATTCAGATAAATAACTTCTTGCCTGCCTGATAACACCGACATTTAGTTAATTATACAACATTTTTAAAATAATTATTGTTCTTTGATCAAACCAATATTCCACTATCACTTTGTAAACCGACAAAAATAGGCAAATTTTTCAATTTCGTATCGGGATTTTTGATGAAAATAGCCCAACATTTTCGAGTAAACCTACCTAGAAATATAGAAGATATTTATTGCAAAATTAGTAGTTTACATGCTTGGTAAAGTGAATTAATCTACCACTGTAATCGTTTCATTTTTAGCTAAATAGAGGTATTCTTTTTTAATCGTGAAAAAATAGACGAAATCTCTAATTTTATTTCATACCTAACGAATTCAACAATCAATAATACGATCTCATTTTCGACTAAGATCAGCTGTTACTTTAGACAGAATATTCCTAATAACATAATATATTTAGTTATACAGCTTTTTAAAATAATTATTGTTCTGTAACCGTAAATTATTTAATTATTTTCGTGTGATAAAGAGCTACTTTAAATTTTGTTTCTTAATCTTGTTCTATTGCGTATTAATCGTGTTAGCATCACAAATTACGGTCTGTGAAGCTGGTTTATAGGATCATTTAGTTCGATGGGGGGCATATTTTATGATATCCCATATTTCGTCAATTATTTGGCAGGTAGGTTTGATGCTTCAATACGGAACTCCTCAAGATGACATCAAATATTTCTAAACAAGAAGCGTCCAAGTCTATGGAATCCCATGTAAAAATAGCTGGTATGTCTGTTGCCTTCCGTAGACATTAATGACATCTCGCATGTATGCTGAAGTGTATCGTTAATAGAAATCTTGAATATTCTAGTACCTACCTATATCTTGCGTCATTATGTCAATGCTTACATTGATGTCGCCAGGTATCTTAAAATGATAGGTACATAATGTGCAAGCATTTGTGTAGAAAGCTATGTTTTTTACAAAATTTTCTCTAGGCAACCAAATTGTAATAGGGTTTTCGTAGTTCCAGTATATGTCTGGCTGCTTTAGCCTAAATAAATTGAAGTGTATTTGTAAGCAAATTAATCCTTAAAATTTATTATATCGTCTGATATAGACACTGTTTCAACTACGCGTTTTGGTAAAAAATAATTGGAAAGTAAAATTACTAAAGCACTAACAATAAATGGGGCGTGGATAAACTGGTAGATCTAAGCTCCAAAAATATACGCCTCTTATGATAAATGTTAAAAAATTGTACCGTTGCCAACGTCAAATTAAAAATCAGGATTTGGCAAACAGGACTCAACCCTCTCATTAATGCTTGATCTTCGGTATACCGAGTTTTATAAGTATTTTTAACACTCATCTGGAAATAAATGGATGCAAAAACCTCCTTTTTCCATTTTTTCAAGCCATTAAACAACAAAATTGTCATTTTTTGAAGAAACCTTGCATACATAGGTATTAGCGAGCGAATTTCGACTATTGTAGATATTTAATATTAGAAAATCAATATAGAGATAAATCGAAAAGTGTATTTTTACGACGGCTTAAGAGGTAGTTTATGGTGATGTACATATTAGAGTTCATTTTAAAATGAACGATAATCTCCTAAACACAGACTTTTGACAATAGAACGAAATAAAAATATAGTTTGATGTGATAAGGCTATGCAGCTGCTCTTTATGGAATTTCATGTGAGCCTAGACTTTATGGATTTTTGTTATTTTTTTTTTATCAGTAAAGTCATCCTATAGATATTGTTTGTTAATCCATTAAAATAGACAAAATCTTTGAATTTGTATATGATTATCCGCTGAAATACCCTTAATCTGCAGGGTACCTAACTCTACGGAGATATTTATTGCAAAGGGCGGCTTTTTCAGTTTTGAAAGTATTCAACATTTGCGAAATTCATCTAAATATATACTACGCTATACTTTAATCAAACTCACAATAGAGGGAAAGCGACAGACGAGTTTTAAACTAATGTGGCTTAAAGGATAATTTGTGCTGTAAATATTAGAGTTCATTTTAAAAGAAACTATAATCTCGTGACCGACAAAAAAAAGTATCCATTTCGATACATCATTTCCCCTATTTTAACGTTAAAATAGTAAATTATGTTATAAGCTCGAAAAATGTAGTATTTCAGACGTAATGCGGTCGCTAACCTAAATAGCCCGAAAAACATTTTTCGTCCATATGTCATAAGTTATTTTTTATTCGATCTTGTTTTTAATGCGATTGAGAGTTGTAAAATAATGTAGAAATGAAGTGAACCTATACATTTCATCTTGCACGCTAATTTTTTGGTCTTAATGTTTGTTAGTTAACGATGAAATCTGTAATAGCGTCCGAAAAAAAAAATTTTTTTTTGACTAACATAAAAAGTGTTGTCTAGCTAGCAGGGCAATAATCAATACTTTATTGAGAAGGTTAGCTCTTCGTCTAAATATCTAATCTATAAATCGTCATTTTTTCCGACACAATCGGTTAAAAAGCATACAATTGTATGTGGACGTTTGTACAAAAACCATCGTGTTAAATCAGTTCTTATACCTGACTGACAACGCCGATCTTTAGCTTTTTTTTTACTTTGTAAAATAAAAAGATTAGTTCTTACTATCAAAGAAATTAAATATGCAAGAGAAATAGGTCGAAAAGATTAATAATAATTTATTTATTCCTAAGTTATAAATCTTAACTACATCACTTTCTAAACCAAGAAAATAGATAATCTTCCTGCATTATTCCGTACTTAGATTTATTTTTCATGAAAATAGTCGAATCTATGATTTTCGTTCAAATCCATAAGGGGCGCTTGTTTTGTATAGATGATTTATGATCTTATTTTCAACTAAAATACTAGTATAAAAAAAGTATTTCTTCCGATAAACGTGGAAGGAATAGACATTTAAACAGTTAGCCATAACATACGCATACTGACTTGCATTATTTTCATGGATTGAATGGCTACATCTTTGTGTGTGAAGTGAATTTCTTTTTAAAAAATTACAATGCGCTCAATTATGAATTTTCTAACATAACTTTTATGGATAGTGGAGTCGGATATTGGAAGAAAATATTATCATAAGGACAACTCGATTATTGATATAATTATTATGGTTTCACAGAAGTTTCTACAGAGTCAGCCATGCTGTAGCAGAGACTGTTGTAGGTCGTATTTTTTAAAAAAACCTAACAATACCTTTACTTTATATTGATAGACATATTCTATTAGAACATTTTTCTAAAATTTAGAGCCTTTGGAAATGTGATAATGCTATGAGCATCAAATATATTCAAAATATCAAAAATCCTTTGATAGTTAGTTATTGCGGTATATTTTAATAGAGGCATAATTTATACTGTACTCCTAAATTTACGGCATATCACTTTGTTTATGTTATTATATTCACAGAGACTATTAATCTAACCAACTTTTATTTACGAAAAATTAAAAACTGAAATACTCTATTTTATTGCCGATTGTTCGCAAAGACACTTGGAGTTGTTATTTTACTTTTTCTACCTCTTTTTCCCCGGCTGCGGAGAAATATGTTAGGGGAAGTTTGGGTATCCTCAGACGGTTATATGCAATGATTCAAGCTTCTAAAAAAGTACTAAGGCAAGTAATTATCAATTTGAATTTATGTATGTCGAAGGTAATGTGTTACTCATAAATATACATGATGAAAACATTTATTGTTCGATTGCATCTAATTTTTAAGAGTCTAGAAATAAGCAAATAATGTTCTTTAACGTTTCTTTATAAACATCTCGAGTTACCTGTCCTTCCCCTGCATCATAGAAGGGTATTTGCCGACAAAGTTTGACCATTTTTTATGATTCGAGAGTTGGGTATTCTCTACAGATGTAAACTGAAGTCATTCGAGTAGTCCGAACTTGTTAGATTTTAGCTTATATTCTTATTATGTGATTTTAAAATTATGTATGCGTTTGTTTAATTCATTGTAAAGGATTTGTTATTATGCTAATTTCAAAAGTTAAATGTTGGTGAGAATATTGAATTTTTTTATTAAAATATCTAAAGTAAATATCTAATTGATTTTTTTTAGCGCTAATTGGGATTTTAATTAACTACCTCAGAGTCGGTATACACTATATTTTGCAGCGCAATTGCTTTCACACCCAGTAATGTATTATGATTTTTTTGGATGGTCGTTATATTGTGAGTTTCTTAAGTTAGCCAGATTAATAATAAATTAAAAAACCAACGTGATTTGCTTATTGTTGCCTACGCCTGATATTCATAATTTTATTGGGGGTTCTACCTGATGACAAATACAGCTTATGATACCTATCTAGTGGGTATTTTCAGTTTAAGGACCGAATAATATAGAGTTATTGTGCATACATCATCGCAAACAAAAGGTAGCTTTTTATATTATTTCGTATTTACAATCCATTTAACTACAATTTTACACTGTGAATTAATTTTTTTTTACTTTTTTCCTGAAATTGTAGCCTATTTACTTATATTATGATATTATCCGAAATTTTTATAAAAGCATTATGAGGGCTTTTACCTGATGGCGAACACAAGTTGTATAGTACCTATACCTGCTTGGTATTTTATACGTATTTAAGTTTTATTTACTTTTTATTACTCTGTTCTCATTACAAGATAGTCCTATAATTTATCCATTTCAAGTACAAAGAAATCGCTAGTTAATGGTTCTAGATGGTAATTATTTTATTGTATTTCTATAAGTGGTGCAAAAATTGAAAACAATTATTAGATATGCTACTGAATTTTAATGAGGGTCCTTCGGAATAATAAATAAAGGTTTATGTCCCTTTCTTTTTAAATCGAGTCGGCAGAGGGTTTGAGAGGATCATTTAGGTATAAATAATTATTGTGGTGACAAATGTACCGCTTTATTATACTTATCTTGTTAGACCATATAAATTAGGGATTTATTTCGCTTTACTACCCGCCAGCGGCGTTTCACTAAGTTAGAAAATATAAATAATGTTTTTTACTATACCGCTTTAACAGCGGCGTTTCAACTAAGGGAAAATAATAAAAAGTCTGGTTTAAGGATGGCTCAGGTCGGATCGTAAAAAGTTGGGTTTAAGGATGGCTTATAAAAATTGGGATTTAATTATCCCGCTTTAGCAGCGGCGTTTCAACTAAGGGGAAATAATAAAAAGTCTGGTTTAAGGATGGCTCAGGTCGCATCGTAAAAAGTTGGGTTTAAGGATGGCTTATAAAAATTGGGATTTAATTATCCCGCTTTAGCAGCGGCGTTTCACTAAGGTTAAATCATAAAAAGTCGGGTTTTATCTCGGGTCAGTTCATAAATATTCAGGTTCAAATTAGGGTTAGATGAGAAGCCGCCTCGCGAAAGCATCCGGGTTAGGTTGTAAAAAGTCGGGTTTTATCTTGGGTCAGTTCATAAATATTAAGGATCAAGTTAGGGTTAGATAAGAAGCCGCCTCATGAAAGCATCCGGGTTAGGTCGTAAAAAGTCGGGTTTAATTTCGGGTTATTTTGTAAACAGCACCACCGAACCACCCGGGTTAGGTCATAAAACGCACCACCGAACCACCCGGGTTAGATCATAAAACGCACCACCAGCACCACTTGGGTTAGATCGTAAAACGCACCACCGCACCACTTGGGTTAGGTCGTAAATCGCACCACCCGTCAGGTGGTGCACCACTGGTCTCGCTCTCTTAGTATCTCTCTACTTGCTTGTTTGGTCTACAAGAACAAATTTTATTTCCCCAGACACCAGCCAACTTACATAACACGTCAAACCCACAATATCCCTTTGCCAATTCTGCACACGGGTCTAGTCAGGGACTCGCTCATTTACAATGGCATAAAAATTTATAATAGCATTGATCTACGGCTTAGAGGTGTGCAAAACTTGGGGCTGTTTCGTAAAGCAATAAAAGGGAGCTGCTTCAAAAAGCCTATTACTCTATTGACGAGTTCTTTGAAGGAAATTAATCTATGTGTAAATTTTAGTTCGTTTTGTTAGTAGGTGTTTTTTGTTCTATTAGCTGCTTTTTAGGACTTTTTAGAACTTTGTATGGCAAAGTGTTAGATATATTGTTCATTGTATTGATTGTAATTTTAACCGTTTTGTGTTACTTTAGTTTTCTATTTTTTGTATTTTTTTATACTTTTTTATATGTGTTTCACTGTTTTATACTTTTACCCATTATTTAACTTTGTCAATAAGAGCTGATACATGTATTGGTTTTTGGACAATAAAGTACTTTTAATCAATCAATCAATGTTTAAATGAAACATACCCTAATAGATAGATCGAAAGAGGCAACGATGCACCTGTTAACTGGCTAGCAGGATCTCCCGATTTAACGCCTCTAGACTTTTTCCTGTGGGGCGCTCTAAAATTAAAAGAGTATGCTAACCCTATCGCTACAGATGCTGAGTTATTGCAAGGAATTTTATCAATGCTGCAGATCATTTTAAAAACTAGCCCGACACGATGCCCAAAGTACAGTTTAATTTTTTGAAAATAATTAATTTATGTATTGAGGAACACGGTGAACAATTGGAGCATTTGTTCTAAGAATTACACTAGTCGGTAGTTATAAGAAATAAGACTTTTTTTCATGTTTGTTCGTTCCGAATAACCATTAATAATGAATTACAAGGTGTCGTCAATAATTTTTGGGAAGAGAAACTGTATGTCTGCGAAAACTTTTACAAGAGACAAAAAAGTTTTAAAGTAAAGTTGGCTACCGTTGAAGAAACAATTGAAGTCAATAGTACAGGGCGCAACAAAAATATAAACTTTTATTTGCGAATCACGTGCCATTTTAAATTTCCAGGCATTAAAAAAAGATTGCGTATGCGTTAAAACACGGCAAAAATAGTAGTAATTCTTACTTTCAAAATTAGTGAATATCGATAAAGGCATTTAGCGATTATTCCGAAAAAACGATATTAATTTGAGAACTTTAGCGCCCTGTAGGGGCAAAACGAAGCAACATTGCACATACGTAAGTTTACCTGGATCGCCTTATTTTTGGTTAAGGAATTTGTGGTTAAGCGTTGTACAGTCATTTCAAGGACACGCTGCATATTGCTAGCCGGGTGATTTGCACCCCGGTACTCGTCCGTGCCAATTCCACTGGTAAAACTAAAGATTGAAGTTAACCGTAACCTATAACCGGCATTACAGAACAATTTTTAAACATATCTACCGTTTTTTTATTATTGTATTTTAGTGTTACATCGCCTATAGGCTTGATTCTATAATTTAATATGCCAAGTATAATAGTACTATAACGAAACGAAGAAGTTATTCACTGTTCCTAATATTGCCAAAACGGTACTTGTGTTTATTGACACATGGTAATTTCAACAAGCGTTACCTAAATAGATGTATAATTTTTTCACATTTTACCTTGAATTTAAATTTTAATTTGAAGAAATAGTCCATACTTAAAATGGAATTGAAAGTATAGGGGAAAAAAGGTCTAAAAGTCTTTCTCTACAAGTTAAATTGGGTTAAATGTTGATCATTTAAAATTATTTAAATAGGTTTACATGTTTCAAACGCAAAAACATGTATCTTTAGGAGACGTAAAACAAAAATTAGGTTACTGTTGGTGTTAACAAAAGAGAAAATCGCTTAGGTAGTAAGGAGCCCTAATAGAGCTTCGGGAAATGTGAAATGTTTATTTAATTGAAGGAAAATCTTTGTTTAAAGTATGGATGTTAGTATAATGAGAAGATGTATATTTTTTTGACAGAATTGATTATGAACAAGTAACTGAGTTAGGGCAATAAGAAAATATGAGTGGGATAAAATTTAGATGAGTAAGAGGTCTAATGGGCTTTGTGGAACATTTTGAAAGTTAAGTTATATTTTTTAAGAACTCTTATGGAGTTGGAGGAGAGAATAGTTTAATATAAAAAAAAAATGTTTTGATTTAAGAAAAGCGGCAACATCTGCAAGTGAACGGGGAAAGAAAATTATTAATAGAGAATTGAAGTGAAGAACTTCATAATGGGGTAGGATGCATAATGTTAAATATACTAAAATTGAAATGATTCTTCTCAATAAGTTCTGTGTAGCTATACGTGCTGGAGAAAAGTGAAGTTAATTTAAGATGGTCCAAGTTGAGTGACAGTTGACATAGCGGGTTAATCGAAATGTACATTTTACTTAACATTTTTACCTAAGTACCTACAAGTAAATTACATGACATAATAATTTTCTCTTAGTTGGACTAATTCGTGAAACTTTGCTTTAAAAATTATATGGGCCTATCTAACCACCTATACTTAAAGAGATGGACCTTGCAGAAGGGAAGTTTTAGAGAATAGTACTATTAAGAAAAATATGAAAACAAAGCTTTGGCAGTTTCAAAGTGTTTCCAGAAAAACAAATTTTTTAGTAGCAACACGGCATTTATTTTTAACAAATCTTAATTCATTTTGCGACTCTACACAGGACGCAAACAGTAAAAAAAATATTAGCATAGCAGTTACAAACTTTTAATAACTTTAAAACGTTTTAACAACTTTAAATTAAAACCATAATTATATTATTATTACACGCAAAACAATTTGTCTTTCAGTAAACCACAGCTAGTCAATTTTCAGTAAATAATTTTGGTTTAAAATAATTATTTAAAAATTTCATACATTTATACTTAGCCAATTAGAAGTCTCCTTTTTATTATCTATAGCAACCGAACAATTATCGATTATATTCGTATCAACTAATATGGAATTAATAAGTGGACATTTCTGACGTTTTAAATATCAAAGTAATCACTTGAAACTTAAAATTAGTATACCTACATACCAATGGAATGGATTAAAATAATTTGAAGACGTAGAAAAACATTGAGTTGGTGCTAATGTTCATGTATTATTTCTAATAGGTACAAAATAGTACATTACATACCTAGGTTGAGAAGTAACACACATTACATCCTTCGGCGCTTCGCGCCTCAATCTATAAAATCACTCACTGTACAGGGTATTTCAGAAGTACGGTACGTAATTTGAAAGAGTGATTCCTTATGATATCCTAAGAGAAAAAGTTCATATGAACGTTATACACTTCAAAGTCCGAGAAGATGCCAACAAACGAGAAGCGACAATATGACATTTGACGAAATCAATGTAGTGGCAGGTAACCCGGACAACTGTCATAAGTTTAAGCCGGCCCGTTAGTCCGGTAGTCGATGAGTTATCGTTATCGAGTTTAGTTGTCTTTTTTGTTGAAAGAAGTGTATTGTTTATTTTTGTTAGTGCTGTGCTATTATAAAACTATGATAGGTAATACCTGTGCGTTTTGAGGGTGTCACTCAAAAGAAGATCAAGGAATAAACATGTTTTTATTTCCAAAGGATCCTGAACAGTAAGTACATTTGCACCGCTATGATACGTTTGTTTATATTTGTTTTGTTGTATTTATCTGCTGTATTTTATTACGTGAAAGGTATATGGAAAAAACCTACCATTATTTATTATGTTATTCAAATGAAGTTGATATTAGATATATAAAAACAAGTACCTTTTTAAGGAAAGGCGACGGGAAGGAAAAATATGAAACTAATCTAAAAGAACATGTTTTTATTTTCCTAACAGATTTTGTGTTTTTTTGAAAAATATTCCTGAAAGCACAAGTACTTATTTTCATTTAGTAGTTTTTATCGAATAATATCATATTTCAACAGGTAGATCAGGTAAAATAAGTAAAGACTAAGTAAGTAGTAATAGATACATTATAAAAAAATCATAGCTAGGGTTTTCCGAAATTTACAACTTATTTTGTTCAAACAAAATAAAATATCATATTATCTACCTACCGTTCAAATTAAAATACTGTTTTTCTACTTCTGTATTAGTAAGAACCTTCTTACGCACTGTCTACTTTATGCGTAAAACTTTAATTATACACACTATATTGTAAGAAGCCAAGCTGTGCGTAAGACCAGTTACGTAATATTAAAATGTCTGCATTAACAAGGGCAATTTCCGCTGACGCTCGTACCGTAATTTTCGAAATCGGGTGTAATAGGCTTCTTACCACTCTTGGTATGTAATATACTATTATCTACAAGCGTGCGGTAAGTAACTACTTACCGCACTGATTTGAGTGCTGCAAGTATCACTTTACCGCACTAGTGCTGTAAGTAATTACATACTATAAAAACAAGTTTTTATAATATTCAAGTGTATTTTTTATTTTTAAAAGAAACTCTATTAAACATTATAAGTATAACAAATACTTACTTATTTAAATTGCTAAACTTATCTAAACTTATAAATTAAGTAATATTAATATTAATTGTAGAATTTGTAACATTTCCAAACGATATCGATGAAGGAATTGTTTTACTATCCGATGAGACACAAGAATCGAAATTTACAGATTTACTAAAACATGAGGTTCTCTCTGCATATTCTTCTACACCATTTATTTGCTTTGCAATTCCTATTTTATTTTGCACCGAATTTTCAGTATAGCCCTCCGCAACACTGGAGGACTTCCATCCACCATGTCTTTTTAAACTCATGATATCCCCGCCACCGTCTACTAATATTGTAGCTGACATCCTTCGATAACAATGTCCCGCATATTCTTTGGGACTGGACAACTTTAAATATGATGCAATTTGAGAAGGTATTTTTCCAAAAGTATTTATACCCAGTGGTTGGATAGTGCATCTTCCTTTTTTATATGCAATAAATAACCGTGTATGGGCAGTATGATCGGGTCTAAGGGCTCTATACTTCTTGAAAATTGAAATATTATTAATTTCTGATGAATATCCTTCCACGTAAACCACGAACTGTCGATCTACATGTGCCTTTGTATGCGGGTCAGTTACAACAAGGTGGGTTTCAAATTCCTTAATATCTTCAATTTTCATTTTACATAACTCCATTCGGCGACATGCCCAGCGATGCCCACAATAAGTACCACCTGAAACAAGCAAATAAGTTGTTATTTAAAAGTAGATTTTAAAAAAATCGCAATTAAGTACCTTCATTAATAAAATCTCCTCATCTGGTGCCGTAACAAGGAATTTTACAACCTCATTCTTGGAGAATGCCGTTGATTTCTTAGCTTTGTATCCCACAGACTTCCTTTTTAAATATGCCATCAGTTTTGCATACCTGCTTATGTCGACATTATTTTTGATACTTATAGTAGATCTGAGCATTGAGTAATAACTCCATAAAGAGGATGATTTACTGTCCTTAAATTTATCCACAAAACAGGCAAGCATCACATCTTCACTAATTGCTTTAACATTCTTTGATGAACACCAGTCCATGAAGAGCCCATATTCCTTCTCATATATATGCCGTGATTTATCCGGCAATAAATTAAGGGTAGCTGCTTTAGCAATGTCCGGAACTTCCTTCGGAATTTCATCATCACTGCTGCTACTGACTTCCATTTAAAGGACGTAAAACACACTTTCACGAAATTGTTACCAAAATAATTATCGTTTATTCCGTTGTCAAGTTTTACATCTGTCATATAAAAGCCAACTATTAAATTTCTATAATTTATTTCCCTAGCAACCTGATGTTAATACGTTGTTGATAATGACTTACGAGGCAACTACGGGGTAAATTAAAACAGTGCTGTTTTAGAGTTTTTAATATTGGTGCCCTAAAACATTCTTGTACACTGATAAAACGGTGCTCCCTTAATCAAATAATCTGATTTATTTGGTGAATAATTATTGGTAATAAATAAATGTGATTTTAATTAACTAAATTTGATTTAACTGAAATAAATGAGAGTATTTCGTTTTATTTGCAAAGTTATTTGACTGTTGGTTGATTTGTGTCAAATCATAGAACCCTTCAAACAAATATCTTACCAAAAAACCACTAAAATAACAAAATCTAAATAACTAATTATTTAATCGAACTAATTTTTATTTAGGAACTAAATCCCGTTAATCGCTAGTTAAATCACCCAATAGAGAACTATTTAAATGTCCAGGTCATTTAAACTAAATAATTATGTATTTACATTAAATCGTTAATATGAAACAACCAAATATTTACAAATAACTAATTATTTAATCGAATTACATTTCAAGTTAAGAACTAAATACCTTTAACTTTAATTTAAATCATTCATTGCCGAACTTTTCAAATAATTTGGTCATCCGAACTAATAATTAAGTATTTAAATGAACTCTTGTCGCCTACTTTGGGCTTTGTGTAATTTGATTGGTTATACAAAAGTGGCCTGATCATCGCGTTTTGGTCATTGGTGTTCGATTTTGTCTTGTAGAAATTTATGAGTGAGAGTGAAATCTTCTTTGTTAGTGGCACAGAAGTTAGTGGTTCCATCAAAAATTAAAACGAAGATATGGGGAATAAACGTAATATGAATAATTATTTAGAAGATTGGGGTATATCGAGGGGTATATCCCATATGTTAGATACTTTTCAAGGTAGGAAACTATATTTGAATATTTTAGTTACGCATGAAACGAGTTAAAAAGTAAGATAAGAGGTAAAGAAAAGATACTAGTAATACCTAATTTGAAATTTCGAACACAAAATCTTTTTAGAAAAATGTAGCCAGGTATTTATAAATCATGGCTACCTAGGTTACAAATAAGACAGTTTTTCTCAATTTTCACCATAATTCAATACCTATCAAACCTCCTAACGTAAAAAATATTATATAATTAATATAATATTATTAATTATTGTACCTAATATTTGCAAATTTGACTTTATTTAATTTTTTATCAAAGTTCAATCAACTTCTCTATAATGGTTTATTAACGTATATTTTAAGGAGAACAACAACTAATGGTCGGTTTATACAGCAAGATAACATAACATAAAAATAAAATAAGAGTTGAATCTACAGATCTGCCATAAGACGTTTATAGAAACACATAACATAACATAAAAATAAGAAATAAAATAAGAGATGGTTATCTTTTAAATTTTATGTTATTTTTATGTAAAAATAGTTGTGCGCGTGCGCGTAATTTGTCATAATCTTTATTTTCGGTAAAAATGTGTTTTTTCTGTTGGTTTGCCTTATTATTTGAACACTATAAACAATTTGATAATGTTTGTGATTATTATGGTATAGGTACTGATTAAACCATATTTAATAGCAACATTTCCATATTTCTTATTTTTATGTGACGTCTGTATAAACACGTACTTGGATAAAATAAGAACTGATTTGAATGAACATTCTGATCTATTGAAAATTAAAAAAAGGTATTTAAACCAAATAAATTTATATTTGATCTAAATAAATATAAAAGACAAGTTAAACAATTATGTACTTGAATAAAAAAACAATCACTTTGATGGAAATTACCGGTTTATTTAAATCAAATCACTTAAATTGTTTAATTAAATAACGTTGTTGTTACAGCAAATACATGCAAAACGAAAGTAAAATAAATATGTACTTGATAAAATATATATAAATATCAATCGAATAAACATTTTGTTAACTTAACTTTTAACCTATTTATCTTAAATCGTTGAAACTGCTTATTTAATTTAGGTTAGTGGTAAGGAAATAAATATTTGCTTGAATTTTGTATTTAGTGATTAGTTCCAAATAAAAAGTAATTTGTATCAAATCAGATGATACTAATTGAGGCAAATAATCCCTTTGTATTTTTCAAATACACATTTGTTTGGCTAATAGGAAACAAATATTTATTTGAGTCAACGGTAAATTTTTTTAACTCAAATAATTAATTTTATCAGTGTAGATAAAATATCGTACAATACACTTACGGTAGGTGTCTTTACCGCATTTACGTGATTTACCAAACTCGCCTTCGGCTCGTTTTGTTAAACATCACGCGCATGCGGTAAACCTACCGTACTTGTATTGTAATATACTATTATCTACTTTCATTTAGTAATATGAATTTTACAGTTCTGTAAATCGTTTTGTAAGGGCATCTATTACAGCACTAGTGCTGTAATAGATGCCCTTACAAAACGATTTTTAATAGCAGGTGCATTTTTATTTTTAAAAATGCCTTTTGCCAAACATTTTTATTCATAGATGAAAGTAGATAAAATTTTGTACAATATTCTTGTTGTAAATTCATATTACTACACTCGATGTTTTATTAAACTCGGCTGACGCCTCGTTTAACAACTTTAACATCTCGTGTTGTAATATGAATCTTTACAACACTTATATCGTAAATAACTATTACGAAATTTGCTGGAAAGCCAATTACATGGAACACAGAAGATAATCATGAAAAAATTACTTCTTACTAGGTAGCCACATTTTTTATTTCAGTGTAAAGAATTTTCTTCTTCGTTTTAGTGCTTCCTTTAGTGTAATAACCCGAACAAATGTCAAAATTTCAAGGTGAAGGACATATAATTTGGTCCCCATTTAATCAATGCTTAACTCGGGATTTTGTCGCTTCTCGTTTGTCGACTCTTCTCGGTCAAAGTTGCCAATACAAAACTAGACAATATTTTATTGATTCATTCAGTAATTGCTTTTAATAAAATACACCAAATGCTGGAAAACACCTTGTTATTACAAAACTTATGACAAGAAAATACATGTTTTGACTGATTTTGTTTAATGGCAACTTTGGAGTAAATGCAGTTTTAGCCGTTCATAAAGAGGGTTCTGTATTCTGTCAAATTTGTCGTCATGTCACCCGTGTTGAAATTTCTAAATAATATGAGTTTTCTTTTGACATGTCATCCAATTAATGATGAAAATTCCTGTTTTATTAAAAATGTTATACTATTTTCCAAAATTCCTACATTTAAAATGGTTAGTCCAGGCTTAAAACTAATTACATGTTAAAGAAACGGTGAGAAAAGATGCTATAATCGTATGTAGCTTAACCTCAATACACAGAAAGTCTTTTATTATTTACCTAGGTAGAATAATCTTACTTATTATTAAAGTAATGGAGTAAATATTAGCATCGTGACTACAAATTTTCTACAAACTGACATTTAAAATTGCATTTCTATAGTTTTATTTTTCCCAGGCTACTTGATTTTTAGAATGTTTTACAAATTACATAGAAATGGCTAAGATGTAATCAAACAAATTAAATATGTAATCTACAATATTACTACACCCTATTTCAAAATGGAGTACTTAATAAAAGCTCATTAGGTATGCAAAGGGACTACAGAGTGACCCAACGAATATTTAAGCCACTTTCATAGTTTGGCATTGATTTCATTGCAAAATTCTTTCTTTTCATCAAGTGCACGTAGTACCACCCGGGTTTGGGTCAATTTATGGGTTTTGCCTATTGTTATCCATTCACAAACACTGAAAATGTTGTGACAAAGGCGTACCGGTAGGATATTTGTAAAAGAAAATAATTTTATTTGAACGGAATAAAAATTAGGCATTATGTACTTAGTATTAGCTACACTTATTTTTTATTAAACATTTTTAAGAAAGTACATTATTCAGAAATTAAATTATACTCGTAAAAATTATAATAAATTAAATTATACTCGCAAAAAGGAAAGAATTTTATTTTAACAGAATAAAATTTAGGCATTATGTACATAGAATTAGGTACACTTATTTTTTATAAAACATTACAAAAAAAAAATACAAAATACAAAAAATACATTATATAGAAATCAAATTATAAAAAATCATAATATTCTTCGTGAACTGAGAATCATCTCCTCTTGACGTTATAATTAACGGGTCGACGGTCCGATCGATCAGGTGGTCAAGATCCAACATTTTCTCCTCTTCTTTAATGACATGATAGACTGCTTTTCGCCAGTTCTCTGGTGTCACTTCCTTAATGAACTTATCAAACAGTAGCTTAACGTCTTTCATTTTGAATGTCGTGTTACGTCTTGCTACAAATCCTTTCACTTGCACCCATATAAGTTTTATAGGATTTAGTTCGCAATGATGTGGCGGTGTGCTTTTGGTGGTTAACCAGACGATAATTTCTTGTTTTCTCTAAGATAAAGTTGGAGTCTTCTCTGTGCGTCGTGAATGATAGCTTGCGTTATCCATAACTACTACTGAATCAGCTAAAAGATATTTTATTATTTTACCAAAATAGTTCTCAGAAACATTCGAATTCATGTCCTCGTGGTAATCTCCCGTATTGAACGACTAAAAGTTTAGCAAACCTTCTCAACTCTCTAAAATTTTTGGTTAGTTATCATAAATAATTTAATGCACAAAGTTTACCTGCGCCAATGGCCGACACCGAAATTGAGCCGAACTGGACGGAATTCCCCATTTTATTACTCTACACCTTCTTGAAATAGGGTATAGTAAAAAAACTATATTCACCTCGGTTGAGAAAGTTGTTAAATACCTCGCACATTATATCCTTCAGCGCTTCGCGCCTCGGTATATAATAATAACTCACTTTTGAGCCTAGGTATATAAACGTACTATTTTCTACTACTTAAGAAATCGCCACTATTCAATCCATTTCTTTAATGAAAAAAAAATTCTTTACTTAGGGAAATAACGATAATAAATAATCACACAGGTAAATAATTAAAAACTTTCTATGTAATGAGGTTAAGTTACACACGATATTAGCATTCTTACTCTCCGTTTCTTTAAGATGTTATTGGTTTTGAGCCTTGACTAATCGTTTTAAATTAAGAAATTCCGGAAAGTAGTATCAAACTTTTAACAAAACAGGAATTTTCAACATAGATTGAAAGATATTTCAAAAGCTGTCATAGATTCAAAAATGTCAACAGAACCACAATTTCGACAGACTTCAGAATTATCTTTGCTATCGATAACAATCTCTACCAAGGTGGCCAAATTTTATTAGTAATATGCCGGGTTGCATAGGTTCTTGCTTAATTTGGAAACGCATTTTTATAGTTTTGTTTTTTAGTTTGCCAACTCAAATCCCAGGTTAGTGTCAGTAACTGGAGATTTTGCATATAATCAAATGTGATTACAATAGTAACATTATTGGTAGAATTTTTAGATTCTTCGGTTAAAAGTTTAAGTTTAATGTAAAACTTTCTAGCCCTTTGTTTATGCACCATCAATTCTGCGACAGCTACTCGTTTCGCGTTATCATTAAGCGCAGGACTTTTAATTTTAATATTTAATTCTTCACATTTGCAACAGGTATCTACTTGTGGTCGTCCAAATCGAAGTGAAAACCGTTCCTTAAAAATTTTTAAGTAAAACTTGTATTTTACTTTGGTGCGAGGGTGTTTTATTTGAAACAATTCGTACATAATTTTTACGTTAAGCTTCTCATCTATATATTTTTTTTCTGTGCTAGAGTAATGTGAAATTTTGATGGGGAAGCCCCATATGATCTTCAATTTCGGCTATTATATTTGCTGGAATGGCATTTCCAGAAATGCATTTGCCTCTTTTGTCATCAGGTTGTTTACCCTCAACAAGAAGTCGAGTTAAACGTCTAACTCTTGCCAGTGTAATTGCATGAATATTAATAAAAGCTTTTTTGCAAACTGTAACGCGCCCAGAAGAAAATGTTAAAAAGTATGTAAAAGGTGAGATTTCGGCTTACGTCGCCCCAAATTTCTTGGCCTTTTCGCTTTAACATTGTTATATCACATTAGTGCTTGTAAATACACATCCTGTTCATTTTTTGTTGTCATGAATCTGAATTTGTGAAGAATTTCCTGCCGATCACCTTGGGAACATCTCTCATAGCATTTAAATTTACACCTACGAATAAAAGTAGTATTTATTTTAAAGATAATTGGTAAAAACCATTGTACGGCACTATCCTCGCAAATTTATTTTATTTATAGTTTTTCACCCTGTATATAATATATAAATGCTCGGATTTTTTAAATGAAAAGGATAATGTATCGGATAATGTATTATAAAATAATAGGAATAGTTTAAATACAAAAAAGACAATTTATTGCGAGGAAAGTAAAAATCCTGTCTAACTTAACCTTACAATAATTTCAATAACTTACCCGCAATTTTCTCCCTGCTCTTTAGCTTCAACTACTGCACCGTTGTAATTAACATATTTTTTTCCCATTAGTCTCGCCTTTTTAATTATTTCATCTTTATATAGCTTCATTTTTCCTTTTGTTTTTACCAAAACATTAAGAGCACCATCAGTTTCACTTTCACTACTAGACGCCATGATTAAAAATGAGTCATCGGCATATTGCATTCAGAAAGAACACATGTCAGCGACTTGTGTTCTTTCTCAATGCATCGCCATATTTTAGAATCGCATGAAGCAGCGAAGCGTCATCGGACAAGTGATGTTTCTGTATGGAATGATAGGTTCGTTCCAACCGCAGCAAAAACCGTTCTTGAACGGTCCTGCGCATGCGTATTAAATAAAATGCTTTCCAACTGTGAACTGACGATTCATAGGACGATTCTTTAAGTGTTCCAACCAACCTTGTTACCGTTCTAGAACTAGTTCTCGAACCGTCCTTTCGATCCCTGGCCATACATTGGAATCGTTTGGGATGACCTGCGCAGTAAGGTTTTAGTAAGCTGGGGCTGACATTTGACATTTCCATTTGTTTATTGGTGGTTTTTGTTCGTGAGATTTTTAGTTCGACTGTGTATTTTTCTGTTTTATACTGCCTTAATTTGACTTTGGTTTATTTTTACTATGACTGACGAAGGAGAAAATATAAAAATGTGTTTTAACACTTGTAACTAGAAAAATATCTTTTCAGTTTTTTGTTATAAACACTGCAGAATCCTATGGACTTATCTCTTACTACTGTATTTTCATTTTCTGTCATTTTTTCTTTTAATCTTACACACTGTCTTTTATAAACACAAAATACAAACACAGGTTATGTTTGAGAAAACATGAGGTTATGTTCACGTTATAATTATTTAACTCAATACCTAAATCGGTTCACAAAATCGTTCCAACCTGTCTATATTTTGCACCGTCACGGAACTGTAAAGTATCCACGCCTGCGCACAACATCGGTACGAGTAATCCTAATAACCGTTCGGGGACGATACCAAATTAGCTGGTTTAAACAAACCTGATGTGTTTACCTCTAAACAGTATATTCCCGCAATAAACTTAAAATGGCCAGAACACTGACATGTGCTGTTTCTCAAACGACCGATTCAGTTTATAGTGTCGCGAAGCAGTAGCGAAACCCATATAGGAATCGATTGTACCAGAATGGTTATTGGGGTGGATTGGTTGTTTTCGAGTAGGTCCAAGATGGCGACTGAATTGCAGTCGGTTGTGGGTCGCTTATCAAGATTAAACAAAAATGAGCTAATCGATATTTTTGTTTACCTATAGGAGAATACCAGAAAATTTAGTAGAGTGTGATATTCTTAAGTACATAAAGAAGAGTGAAGGCGAAAAAACGCAGGATAACGAAGAAAAAGATAAATTTGTAGATGCTGATGACGTATTTCAGGAATGTTGCATTTCACTGGCTTGCGCGACGCAAAAATGTAAGTCAGATTTTTTAGAAAAGGAACTAACAACAAAAAATTTACTAATTACTCACCTTGAGTCAAGAATTCATGAACAATCTGATGTGATAAATGTTTTTAAAACAATGTTGGTAGAAGCAAAATCGGCAGGGAAGTTATTAACACCAATTAACCCAGAGGCCCCATCCCCTGGCTTTATTGTAAACCAAAAGAAGCACCCGACAAACATCACCGTTTCTAACACCCGAAATCGCGGCAAGTCGACCGAGATACTACTAACCAATGCTGCTACTAAGCAAATTCCAAGTGGTTCCAAAGATCCTAAAATTACCGGGGTTACTCAAAAAGAAACGCAGCAAACTAACAAGGTGATTTCCAAACATGAGGTTGCACAATCAATTCTGGATGCTCAAACAATTATTTCTGATAGTAACTTAAATCAGGAACCTCCTTTTACTGAAGTAACCAGAAAGAAAAATCGGCCTAGACCAAATAAACCAATTATAGGCAACAACAGTGACACTATGACTTGTGGTCTTAGAGCAGGCAATATTCTGTCCTTTCTGCACGTTTATGGGCTTCATCCTGAAATGACAACCGAGGAATTAATTCTGTTTTTAAAACAAACCTTCAGTGACGCTACCTGCGAGAAATTAAACTCTCAATATCCTGAGATATATTCTTCATTTAAGGTGGTTATTCATGAAATTCACCTTACTATGGCTATGGACGCTTCCTTTTAGCCTAGAGGAGTTCGAGTAAATCGTTTTTTACACAAGCGGAAAATACCTCGAGTAACCAAATAACCATCCCGTACAACACTATCAATATTCCTGATGGAGAGAATGGTCATATGTTTGATTTGGATCTTGCTAGAACATTTCTGGGGACGAATGGTATGATAAGTCTGTTTCACATAAATACTCAATGTTTGTCAAATAAGGTTGATTTGCTATCAGACTTTTTAAATGATTTTTGTTGTGACTTACTCTGTATTTCAGAACACTGGCTTACAGACATTAATTTGCAAAAAATTAATATAGTGGGATATAATTTGTTAACTTCATTTAGTAGGCTAACCTTTAGGCATGGCGGGGTTTGCATATTTTTGAGGGAATCGCTGTGCGTCAGGGAATTGGATTTTTCAGAATTTAACATTGATATTCATGCCGAATTTTGCGGTTTAGAAATAACAGAGTGCAAAACCATAATTATTACAACGTATAGGTCCTGTAATGGCATGTATGATATATTTGTGAGTCGGCTGGAGGCACTACTAAAAAAATATTATAATCCGAATAAAAAAATCATCTTGCTGGGTGACTTTAATATAGATTTTCAGAATCCGTCAGTGGCGTTGAGCGAACTTTTATCAACATTTGCTTCTTATGGGCTTAAACAGACAATTTTTGATTGTACAAGGCGGAGTGACTTGTCCTCAACATGCATAGATAATATTGTGACCGACATAGAGGAGGACTTGTTTGTTAGCGGTGTTCTGGATCCAGGACTGTCTGACCATTTCGGACAATTCATAATCTTTAAGAGTAAGACTGACACTGACGATGTATTTACGGGGCATAGGGTAATAAACGAACAGGGATTGGATTTATTGAGGGATATAATTTTGGTTTCGGATTGGCGTCTGTTTCAAGATCCGAAAGCTGACGCTGATCAATTAGGAGAATTTTTAAACAATTTATATCTAAAGAATATCGATAGTTTATTTCCTTTAAAAAGAATAAAAAAGAAGCATAAACCGGTAGTTAACTGGTTCACTGACGAATTGAGAGCAAAAAGGAATCAGCTTAATGCAGTTAAAACTATACATTCAGTTAATAAATGTCCCCTGTATAAACAACTGTACAAAATTCTGAAAAAAGATTATAAAAAATCCATTGAAGAAACTAAGAGGTCCGCTTATGACTCTTTTTTGATTCATTCGGAAAATAAGATAAGAGATAGTTGGAGAATAATAAAGGGCGAACAAAGGAACACTAGCATATCTATTCATAAATCTACATTAAATGCGGACGATTTAAACAATTTTTTTGTCGTAGTGGCTCCCATTATTATAAAAAATTTGCCAGAGATAAACCTAAATAATTCGACCCTTTTAGAAAGCGTACCTCAAAAATCCACTTCTTTTTTTCTCTTTCCGGTAATCGAGCAGGATGTGTTTGATGTGTTTAGGGCTATAAAACATACTTCATCTTTTGATATTTTTAACATTAACTATAAAATTTTAGAAGATACTTTTGATTTCATATTATCCCCACTTACAATACTCATTAATAGGTGTTTCTTGGAGGGCAAGTTCCCGAGTTGCTTAAAAACAAATAAAGCAATACCCCTTTTTAAAAAAGGCAACCCTAATATACCTGATAACTATCGACCAATTAGCATTGTGCCTTTGATAGGAAAAATAATTGAACGTATCCATAAGGACCGTATTCTAAAGTATTTCGAGGGTAATGATTTTTTTGATATTTCCCAGTTCGGTTTCCGGCCGGGATTGTCAACTACTAAGGCTGTTATTAGGGTGGTTGAGGAGATAGTTGAGGGTCTGGAGCGTTTGGAACACTGTGTTGTTCCGCTGTGTGATCTCTCTAAGGCCTTCGACTGTGTCTCCCACGAGATACTTTTAAACAAACTTCAATTTTACGGCATTCGGGGTACTGCTCTTAGTCTTTTTAAATCTTACCTTTCGGACAGATCCCAACATGTCTTGTTTTGTGGTGAAATGTCACAGAAGAAAAATAATGGTTTTGGGGTGCCCCAGGGATCCATCCTTAGCCCATTATTATTTATCATTTACATAAACGATCTATGTCATTTTATGCGACCAACCACATGTATGCTATATGCTGATGATACTACCATTGTCTCTTTTGATAGTAACGCAGACGCGTTAGATACAATCTCAATCAATTACATCGAAAAAGCCAAGGAGTGGTTTCAGGCTAATAAGTTTAAACTTAATACCGAAAAAAGTCATTAAAAATTTCAACAAGTAACGGTGTAGGTCAGGGCAGGTGTGTGAATTTGTTGGGTATTAAAATAGATGATAAATTGAATTGGTCGTGCCATGTGGAAATTATCCGTGGCAAGCTTTCCGGTATTAACTTTTTGTTGCGCAGACTCAGAGCGCTCGTACATTTTGATGTGTTGAGGATGAGCTATTTTGCCTTGTTTCATTCTCAACTTTGTTTTGGAGTAGCTTTGTGGGGAAATAGTTCCGCACCCCAAATTATATTTAGAACTAAAAAAAAAGCCATTCGAACTATTACTGGCTCTCATTATCGAGCACATTGTCGACCCATATTTCAAAGACTCGAAATAATGCCGTTGCCATGCATTTTTATATTTTATTCGTTGGTGGAAATTCACCTAAATTCCTGATACCAAGATTAAGATTGGCTAAAGTCTGTTAAAAACTTATTAAACCTCCAACTTTATAATAAATTGCCCAGCGAAATACAGAGTTTGGGCGAGAAAAGGTTTAAGATGGAAATAAAAAATTATCTTTTAAAACACTGTTTTTATTCTGTTCAGGAATTCCTTGCCTCAAATCTTTTTCTGTGAGGCAGTGCGTACCATTCGTTGACCACGTAATATTTTATTTTAACCATGTATCGACTTTGTACTATGTTTATGTCTAGTTATATTATTTTATTTTAGTTTGTAATATTCTCTTTAGTATGTTACTTTTTTTCATTGTCATATTATTTAGTATGTATTTTAAGCATTTTTTTTTTGACCTGCTATAATGTATATTTTTTGTACAACCATAGTTAAATAAAATTCTATTCTATTCTATTCTATTCTATTCGGGGAGTTTTACAAGGGTGCTCTTTATGATTAGTAACAGCACTGCAGGCTTAATCCTTTATGGTGCTCTGCGAGCGGTGCGTGTGCGCAGGAAATGATTCACGTAGGTATTGAATCTTTGAAGATTATACTCGTTGGTAAACTCATTCCAGAGTGATGACGTTCTCCAGATGAAACAATTTTTAAACAGTGTTGTTCAAGCGACATCAAGCTGAACCACGTGCGGGTGGGCTACAGTGGCTCGCCGTGTATTTCTACTATGGACCGCTCTGGGTGAAATCAAGCGGGCAACCTCAGTTGAGCACTTGCCATGAAAATATTTGTAGAATAGACTAAAGTCGCCAACCTGCCTTCGATGTTCAAGGCTCTCCAGGTTGTTTGTCAGATCGTGGTCATCGATCAAGCGAATGGCTCTTTTTTGAATGGAGTCTAGTAATTTCAGGTTGAGAAGCAGAGCCCCAAGTATGCAAACAGTACTCCAGCTATGGTCGAATTTGGGCTTTATAGAGCATCAAAAGTTGTGTGGTTCTTAGTTCGGAAGAGTACTCCAGGCTTCCGCAAGGCTGCCTTAGCAACAGCCGCAACGTGACTATGCCAAGACATATGCCTATCCAAAATTGACGCCCAGTAAATAAATTGATAAAGCCAGGGGAATCGAGTGTCCCGCCATGACTATATCCGGTTCTTCAACATTAACTTTTTTAGGAAATTCTGTCGTCTGGATTCAATGTTCAAACATCGGAAGTAAAAGATGAAACAAGTGTGCTGTCATCAGCTAAGCTATATATAGGATTCTTAGTTCTTTTCCAGAAGATCGTTAATGTATAGTAAAAAGAGGGTGAGCGACAGTATAGAACCTTAAGGGACTCCGGCGTTGATGTTAAATGTGTCGGAAAAAGAAAATCCGTCCACTGCCACTCGCATAGAACAGTCTTTAAGGAAGCTTGACAGTTATGAGCAAATTTAAACCGGCATTTCATATGCTTTCACTTTAGTTAGAAGCCCCTTATGCCATACTCGGTCAAAGGCCTTGGAAATGTCCAGTGCTACCGTCCAGGATTCCCTATGATGTTCTATTGCGTTGGTCCGAACATGAGGAACATGAGCGAAAAGGTCTTCTGTTAACCTAGACTTACGGAATCCATACTGGCGGTCAGTAATGTTAAAGCCTTCCAGGTACATTGTTATACCCCGCGACCTGGTCATATTGGCGTTGCACGAAAGGGAGCGAAACTGCAGCGTGGTAAACGGTTTTGTTGTAATTTTGAGGTTTATTGTAGCGCTGTATTATGAGTTATTCGGGTCTTGAGATAAGAAAAAAACTCTTGAAAGGTTTTAAACTACTCTATTTTTAATCTAAATATTCATAACAGTTAACAATAACGGTAGCAACAAATGTACGATAGTCATACAGGAGTTATTCAACTATTTCTGGCAATATTCGGTGGTAAAATTATAATTTAATACGGTTATGTCAACATCATTGGTACAATTCGGTTATAAAATATATTTAAAGTTGTAAAGGTTCAAAACATTGTTCAGGGCAATTTTTACTTACAGAAGTAAAAGATGATTATATAAGCTAGCATATCTCTCTCTTGCTCTACTCGTGTTCTTCTCTCTAAAGATCGAATGGTTTTTTAACGTCTGCGGGTTAATTAGGTCATTGGCTCTCTTTTATGTTAAGAATATGATTTTCACTTGCAAATGTTTCAGTTTATTTAGCACTAAAGAGTTTGAAAGGTTTTAAATAGATATTTGTCACTAGGGTTCTGGAATTTCGACTGGTATTTGAGTTTTATGGAATTGTCTTTAATAATTAGATTAATTATTACTTTTAAAATTATTTGACTAATCCGGGGTCTTAGTCTGGATAAATAAGAATGATTCGAATGGTGTTCTTTTGACTTGATTGTTAAAATTCTTAAGAAACTTACTGATTTTTTGGAGTTCACGGCACTAATTTAACTTTACTTTATTTCACTGACTTTTCTTATTAATCTGGAACTATGTGACGTGCCTTAGTTAGGTCTTGTTGTTTCTTCAATTATTCTGTTCGAACTCCCTGAAATGACGGCATGTTAGAGTTTTTATATTTTCGCAATTTTGCAGGGGAAAATTGGGGATATTCGTCCAACCTATCCGAGTCAGTTTTTGGAAGTTTTGGAGCTTATTCTCCGCCTCTAAGAGGTGTATCGAAGTGGCTGTCAGATTTGATTAATAGGCGATGTGATCACCGATGACATCGCTTTTTACCAAGAATTATTGTGAAATACGACAAAATTTTAATAAAAACGATAAATTTTTATTACCTTTTTCCGTTCTCAGCGTCTATTTTAAAAGGTGAATATCCGTAGATGAGATGACCTCGTTTTTGTGGGAGGGCATTTTATTTCTTGGTTCTCGGGGATTGATTGCTTTGTCCAATGAGAGAGTACTACGTTTTGGATAAGTTATATTCTGGGTTGACTTTTAGCTTGCGATTCTTTTATGGGCGTGGAGAGTTATGCGCACTGATATGTTAATTTTTCATTAATTATGGACGTTCGTGACTAACGTATCTCGTGAAGCAATTTGACTTAGAAAAAGATGACGAACATTATTTTACTTTGAGAGTTTTTAATTCTTTCTCATTGTTTTATTTTGTGTGAAATATTTTTATTTAGAAATTCTATCGTGACTCCGCGGTCCATCACAATCGTCCATCCTTACAATAAAACAAGATAGTTTTTTACTATTTTGTTTTATCAGACAAAATAAAAATTTTCATTTGAAATTCAAAGGTATCTTCTAACTACTAATAGGAAACAATTAACCATGAGTATGAGATAAGGTTTGATTTTTTTTTTATATATATATTTATTATATAAGTGACGTACAATGGCTTACAATTTTTCCTCTTTTTGTAACATAGGTATGCTAGGTTAAATTGCTATAATTCTTAATTTAATTGAAATGGGTCCCTAATAAAATATTCTTTTTATGACACATTATTCTTTTAGAGTGTAATTTACATTATTATACGAATTCATTATTATCCTACATGTTATGGTTATACGAGTAACTCTTATAGTAGGTATATCTAATTAAATAGTATGATTCCTTTTTTATTTTTAGACCTTAAAATTTATATTTGGGGTTATATGTAATAAAGGCTAAAAACTTGTGTTAGTACAATTTTCTTAATTTTAATGTACCTTTTGGCATAGTTTACCTTGATTCACTCACTAAGATTGAGTTCACTTTTCACTCGTTTCGCGGGTGACATCCCTGGTGTGTCCATTTGTTCTCTGGCTTCACTTCCTTGGTGTTCTCTGACACTTTCTGGCACAGTGTCTTGCTGTGGACGTGGACGGGTCGTCCGTCTGGTTGGGGTATTCTCATCGCTAGGGATGTTGGGGTGATCTGGGCAGCTGGTAGCACTGTCCCTGGGATGATTCGATGTTGGACTGGCATTCCAATAGGAATCAATGGAGCTGGTCCTCGTGGTGCTTGGGTGGTCAGCAGTGTACTGACGTGGTGAGTGTGGCCAGGTGGAAACGCTGTCGACTGACCTTGGGTTGGTTGTGTGACTGTACAGGTAGTGACAGTCTGGTGCTGTGGAGCTCTAGTTGGTAGGATGTTGTGGTGCTGTGTCTTCCAAGTGATGATTTGCAATCGTCGGCAGAAATTGCATTGACAGGGTAGGAGGATCTCCGCCAAAAGATTATGCTGGATGGCTCGTTGCGTCAATCGTCTCAGGTATTCGAAATGTACAAGGTGAATGTGCATTAAGTTTAGGCTTCGTAATTTTCGGAAAACTTCACAAGTGGGAGGAGCCGCGCCTCCTAGTCGTTCGTGAACATTTAGTAGTTCCGTTAGAGTACCTTCTAGCAGTGGAATTGCGAGGCTGAAGTGTGATAAACTTCCGACGAACATTAGAAAATTTTCAATTGCGTAGTTGATCATTTCGGTTGTATGAATTTTCGTAGACTGAAGTCCCATTTGGCTGACTGTGGTTTTTATATTTTTCTGGAATAAGGAAATTTCTTTTGTAATCAAAATTCTCTCGGTAGGGGAGGATAAGACTATGTTTTACTTTCTTAACCAATATAATGTCATGTCCCATGCTGAGTTTTGGTATTCTTTGGTTCATGATCTCGAACTTGCTTATATTTTAAATACTCGTGTACCTTCAAGGGTAGTTTTGCTTTATACGCAGGGTCGGATTTATTTTATTCTCTATTTCGGGGATATCTCTTCATATTGGGTTTCTGTAATAGTTTGTAATTTGCTATTACATAGTAAGTTTCTGTAGTTTATATTTTGATAGATGATTCTAGTATTTGCGTTCGTTTTTCTTGACGGTCCTGCTTCTGGGCTTTTCATCTCCATATACTGGTTTTCTTCTGGATTCGCCTTAGGTGGGGGCTGTGGAGGTCGTGAATACATATAACTTGGATTTTCTAAGTCTGTGGTAGGTGGCGTCCATCTTATAAATCGTCCAGTTGTAGGTTCTCTGGGTCGCAACTCTAATTCTTCTGTGATGCAATTCTGGGTACTGGGGCGTACTGGTTGTGTTCTTAGTTTCACAAGGTTTAATATGTTGAAAGTGATGCTTATTGAGGCGACAATTGCAATTAAAATTATCGTTATTATCAAAGGTGTAGGGACAAATGTTTCTGCGGCTGGTTCCTGTGTTTCTTCTGCGTCACAGTATACATAGTACAGCAATATGTCCGATTCACTGACAATATTAGTTTCGTTATCTAAGTGTTTTAGGTAAACTAGATAGTTTTCTCCACAATTTAATATTATTTGTGCTGTATTTGATTTTGGAAATGACATGGTGATTTTTATAAAAGTGTTCATACTAATCCATCTGAGGTCGGTTGATTCCTTAAAGCTAGTTTCTGTGAAATTCCATTCTATTTTCGTTAGAATTTGGTGTCCAATCTTTGCTTGAGTGGTAAACCTGGGTTGCCATCCCTCATTTTCTTTAAAGAGGGTGGTGGTATGTCTTGATTCTCCTAATATAATCACTGAAAGTGATAGAATAGTGTTTTAAAAAAATTTTCTCTTCTCTTTTTTTTTTTTGTATATATTTTTCTTTCTCTTTTTTCTTTTTCCTTATACTTATATTAGAATTTATAATTTATATCTTTCCTTAATATTATCATTATTTTTTCTTAGTTGCTATGTGATTTCTTAAACAGTAGTTACGGTCCTGTTTTCGTTGTCTTCCCGTCTTTCTATATATCTGTCATCATTTGGTTGTTCTGGCTTGTTTTCGGGTGCATCTCTTCTTGGGGGTCGATGTTTATTTAGAAGTAGTAAAGTCAAAGGTCCCATAAAAGCTGCGAATAGGGCAATTGTGCATCCCTTTACTTGATGTATGGAAAGTGCATGTAGGAAGGTTCCTAATAAAAATTTTAATACTCTAAATATGAAATACAATCCTAGAAATCCTGATGTCCAATCTCCGATGAAAAGAAAGTAACCATATATTTTTTTCAAAAAGGAATTTGCTAGTTGTTCCATCTCTGCCTTGTTAAATAGAGATAATGTGGAATATCCTTGTGATTCAACATGTTGTCCAGCCATTTTTCGTGTAATTATGTTGTCTAGAGCAGCTCGTTTTAAACCAAATAGCATAGCTTGTTGTGCGCTTCGTATTTCGTTGCTTGAATAGATTCCTCCATGTCCAATAGGTTGGATTGGTTTTATTTGTAATTGGTTTTCTTCCTCTGGTTTTAATTGTATCGGCCTTACATTATAGGTGGGTAAGGGATCGAATCCTATCCATTCGGAGTTTAGATAATATAATGTTGGTATTATTGAATTGCATTCTGTTTCTTGTCCTTTTGAAATCAAAATTCTACTTAGTGGTGACATGAACATGCTTATATTATCGTGTCTGACTGGTAATTCTAGGAAGCAATGCTTTGTTCGGCGTACCTGTACAATTACGGGTAAACATTTTTAATTTCGCATAGTGTCTTACTTCCCTAATGTACCTTGTATTTTTTAAAATTAATCCTAAAAGATCGAAACTGACGGATAGTATGTTTTTCTTTTTATGTGTGTTGATGCATTGTTTATTTCTGAGCTACGTCATAGTACTTTTCAATCAATTTGTAAAATTTATTTGCCGATATTTTTCATCAGTACAGCAACGTATAGATTCTCGGAAAGGGTCTGCTAATCGCATAGCGGTCTTTGTTTAGTCTGACACAGGCTCGTGGGTGGCGTCGGCTTGTCTGAGTTGGCATCATTCCTTGCCGGTATATTATGTAAACAGGTGCCTTGATCTGTCTAAAAGGCGTTGTCCTCTTTAGTAGCTTGCATTCTTGAAATTCTTTGTCGTGTGATCTGGTTTTTTAGAAGTTTGTGAATATTCTAAAATTAGATTGTCCTGTCTGCGTTGGTACATTTTGTCTAGGCAGGGGATTGTTTCTTTTCGTTTCTCATTTTCTACTTCGTTCTTATAGACGATATACAGGGTGGGTGGTTTCTACTGATAAGTTTCTTAGTTTTTCGTTTGTGATTTTTTTTTTCTTCTTTGATTTTCTTAACTTACGAGTTATATATATGTCTGTCTAAGCGTATATGTTTTCCTTACTTAAATCTAGGTTGATTATTTATGCAATTTCCATTATATACTAATTTTCTTATTTTAGTTTTGCGAATATTCGCCGTAAAAATCAGGTTTTCTGATTATTCGTCCACTTCGAGTTCGTAGTAACTTTTCCTCTGCTGATGTATCATCATTCTCAATTTTAGATTCGGGGTCGAAATTCATGAAGGCAGGGGGTACTTCGTCATCGCTTTCGGAAAATGGGGGTAGTTCATCGTCCAATTGATTTATGCGGTTTTCAAGTTCTATATCAAATAAATCATTATCATCAGGATTTTGTATTTTTACTTCGGTGATAGGGGTTTCTTCCAAATTTTGTTCAGGCGTTTCGTCATTTGGAACGTCCTCAAGGTTTTGTTCTCGTTTTTCTTCTGTTGGTATAACGTTGGGTAGTTTTTCTTGACTAGGTATAATGTAATGTAAGTGAGCGGGCTGTGGCTCTTTGGTTTTTCTTGTTTCGACTCTCGGTTCCTCTTCGGTTTCTTCTAGAAGTTGTTCGAAGTGTTTTTCTGGGCAGCGACATATCTTTAGTCTGTTTGAATGAACCACGTGTTCTCTTTTTCCATTTATTTCTTTAATTTTGTAGGTAACTGGTCCTTTTACTTCTATTACTCGATACGGTCCTGTATAGTAAGGTCGTAGTTTAGTTGCTAAGTTTGGTTTTCCTGATATTGCAGGAGTATAAAGATATACTCTGTCTCCTTCTTTATATTGTCTTGGCTTTGTTTTCTGGTTGTATCGATTGCATTGCTTTTCCGCGGTAATTTCCAGATTTTCTTTGGCTTGATTAAGGGCATAAGTCATCTTTTGTCGCATTTCCGTGGCATAATTTTCATCGAGATCGTATTTACATCGTTTTGGTTTAAGACTTAAGTGTTGTGGTAATTCCATGTCTCGGCCATACATAAGATAAAACGGACTTTCTTTAGTGGATTCTTGAACATTATTCCGGTAAGCCATAAGTGCAAATGGTAAGTATTCATCCCAAGAATTGTTTTCGTTGGTGACATAGTGTCGTAAGTTTGTCTTCAAAGTTGCATGCGAGCGCTCCAAGGCTCCATTTGATTGTGGGTGGAAAGCAGTTGTATTGATTTTATCTACATTTAGAATTTTACATATCTCAGCGAATAATTGTCCTACGAATTGTTTTCCTTGATCTGTCAGAATTTGTCTGGGTACTCCGTGTCTCGTTATAATGTTTTCTACGAAGGCCCGCGCTACGGTGCTAGCGTGTATATCAGGTAATGCAACAGCTTCAGCAAATCTGGTGAGATAGTCCATACAAGTCAGTATATATTTATTTCCAGATCTTGTCCTATTTAAAGGTCCCACTATATCTAAACTAATCCGTCCAAAGGTTACATATGGTACTGGTATTTTCTTCATTTCATCGGGTGGTTGATACGTCTTTTTGTTTATGCTGCATGAATGACATTGTTGGCAGAAACGTTTAATATCACTTGTCATTCCGTCCCATATAAAATCTCGTTTTATTAGTTCTAAAGTCTTTTTCTGTCCTCCGTGACAAACCATTGGTGAGTTATGGTATAAATCCAAAATTTCGGGTATCATGCTTCTAGGCGCAACGACTTTATCGGTTCTTTCGCAATCCTTTCTAGTAGCGTATAGAATTCCATTATTGTCTTGGTAAAAATATCCAGAATCATCAGGTAAATTTTTAATAATTTCCTGTAGTTTTTTATCTTCTTGTTGTTGTCGTAATATATCCGCGCGTGTCCATATTATGTTGGTCATAGGGCTTCCTTCTTTGTGAATATCTACTCTCGCTATTTTTTCTGGTGTTCTGTCCTTGTGTAGCTCTAGTGTTGGTTCCTCGTTGGTGCTCTCGCGTAGTCTGGTAAGTGCGTCTGCGTTTGCATTCTTCTTTCCAGGGCGGTAATCAATGGTGAAACTGTATTCCATTAGAAACATGGCCCATTTTGATAAACGTGAACTGCTATCTTTTATATTCAGAATGTATTTAAGTGGTTTGTGGTCACTATATATGAAAAAATGTGTGCCTGTGATATAATATCTGAATTTTTTCACACCTTCTATGATAGCAAGACATTCCCGTTCGATGACAGAATATCTTCTTTCAGCGCTCAAAAGTGATCTACTGTGGTAATATATTGGGTGTTCCATGTCTTCATATTTTTGACATAATATTACTGATATGCTAGTATTGCTTGCGTCGGTGCAAAGGATAAATGGTCGATTAAAATCGGGATATTTTAATATGGGTGGTGTTATTAAAGCTGTCTTTAAAGTTTCAAAAGCTTCTTGTTGTTTGTCTGTCCAAATGAATCGCGTATTTTTCTTTGTTAAAGCTGTCAAGGGCTGTGAAATTTCTGAAAATCGGGGTACAAAACGTCTATAGAACCCGCATAATCCTAAGAAAGCTCGAATCTCCTTTACTTTTCTTGGTACAGGATAGGTCTCAACTATTTTGGTTTTTTCCGGATCTGTACTACATCCTTTTTCACTTATTACATGGCCCAGATATTTTGTCTCTTTCTTCAAGAAATGACATTTTGTTGGTTTGAATTGTAGGTTGCTTTGTCGCATTACCTCGAAAACTTTTCTTATTTTTGATAGGTGTTCTGGTACTGAATCTTTTGAGTAGATTATGATGTTATCTAGGTAGACTAGTATGTCGGTACCTATTAAACCGGAAAAAATGCTAGAAACAAAACGTTGGTATGTACTAGGACTATTTGCTAAACCCATTGGCAATCTTTTGAACTGATAAGTTTTTTCAGTTGTAACGAAAGCACTTTTTTCTCTGTCTCTCTCATCTAGTTCTATTTGAAAATACCCACTTGCCATATCAAGTGTAGAAAACAAACTTGATCCAGTAAGACTATCTAGGGTATCTTGTATGTTTGGGAGAGGCCAGTAAATCGGCTTCGTAATACTGTTGAGCATTCGGTAATCTACTACAATCCTGTATTGAGGCTCTTCTCCAGGGTGTAAGTGTTTTTCTACTAATATAACAGGGGCTCCCCATCCACTCTCCGATTCTTCTATAATACCATCTGACTCTAATTTTCGTAACTCATTGTCTAAAATCTTTTTTCTATGGAAAGGAATTCTATACGGTTTCATACAAATTGGTGGCACATCCTCTGTGATTATTCGATGCTTTACTTTAGTAGTGCAAGATAATTTCTGAGTGGTTGCTTTAAATACGTCAATATATTCTTGGACTAATGCTCTAAGTTGCCATTCGCCCGGTGTAGTAGGTGTCAATAAGTGTAGATTTTCCAATATTTCATTATTGTCTCGCGTACTTATTTTTCTTATCCTGTGTATATGTTTTTCGGTTGGTAGCGTTTTTTCCGTTTCAGCAGCGTAAGCATAAGCTATGATAGTTTTCTTTGGTAATGTTACTTCATACGGATTGGTATTCATAATCCTAACAGGTACTTCCTTTTTATTTTTACATGCTATCCTGGCAATTAAAATTCCTGATGGATTCTCGTCATGTGGTTCTATTATGATATTCTCAGTTACTCCGGCCCTGTATTTGTGAATTAGCGCTTGACAGAGGACTTGAGTTCGGGGAGGTATTTTGATACTTCCATATAATCGTACCGTACTACATATTGAAGGGTCATTGCTCCTGACGTCATAGTCTGGCGTTTGTGTCAACGAATTTCTATCCGTGGAGTTTCCGTTTGTCTGCTCATTTGTTTCTGATTTGCTTTGGAAAATTTTGTTATCTTTCTGTCCTTCTGTGGTATGTTGGGAAACTGTATTCTTCTGGGAAATTTTTGTTTTCTCCCGTGTAACTCCTATATCTTCCTGAAGTGTTATCTTTTGTAAGACTTCTGTACTTCTTTGTTGTGGAACTTCTTTAGTTTTGTGTTCCGGTTTCCTTTGTGAAACTCTTGTAGTTTTCTCTTGTGAAACTTTTTTCTTTTTCTTTTCCGTTTCTCTTTGTAAAACTTCTTTTTCTGTACTTCTATGTTGCATAACTTCTTTCGTTTTGTGCTCAGGTTTCCTTGGCGAAACTTTTGAGGCTTCCTGTTGTGATACTTTTTCCTTTGTATTTTCTATTTCCTTTTGTAAAACTTCTTTATGTTCCTGACTTTTTCTATGTTCTTTTGGCGTGTTTTGGGAATCTGCAGCTTCCTTTTCTTTGTCTGTCTCACTTGTCGTAGGGTCTGTTGGTTCCTGAAAATCAAGATGGCGGCCAACCATCTGAATTTCTAAGTCCGTCGTTATTGGCCGTAACAAAGAACTTTTTGTACAAGTGTTTCCTGACAACGCTTTTCCCATGTCAAAATGACATTGTATATTTTGTTTGAATAAGGTAAGGACTTCCTTTACTTCATTTCTAAGTAGCTTTACTTCTTTTTCAATACTGTTTTCCGCATCTTGGTGCATCTTTTTTCTATGTATTTCTTGTTTCACTGTGGTAATAGCTAGGTTATGGTCAATTTCTTCTTCTAGAGCAATAACTTCATTAAATATGTACATTAAATTTTCTCCCCAATCTATCTTCACATTGTGGTTCGCTAGGAAATCTAACCCTAGTAATATGTCAGCGTCAAAACTCACAGACTCGGTTATCAAAAATCTTTGCATAACTGTAGTATGAGTCCCTATCTTTACAGGAATATGAACACTGCCATATTGAGGTATTGTCTTTCCTTGGATATCTTTCAAGTTACTATCTATTTTTGTATTTATATTAAACCCCTGGGCAATTTCAGGCGTGAGGAGGCATACTGAGGCGCCACTGTCTATAAATGCCCGTACTTTCTTGTTATTTATTTCTAGAGTAATTGTATTTTTATTTATATTTTTACATTCACACATTCCCCTCACGTTATCTGATAAATTTACCATTGGGACTCGTTGGCAGCCGCACTTTGGGGTCGCAAGGTGACTGCGTTGGCATTTAAATTTTCCGTATTTTTTCTCGGAATATCACGATTCAAAGAGCTATTTTCTGGATAATCACAATAGGTATGCCTGTTATAATAGTTCTGTGGTTCTTTATTTCTGTCGTTTATATCTCTCGGACTCTCCTGCTGTGGGAACTCGTTTCTTTTACTCTCGCGTCTAGGTGGCTCATAGGATCGGAATCTATCTCGTGGTTGTCGTGTATATATTTCATTTCTTCTTTGCTGGAACTGTGATATTTTTGGGCAATTTATTTTAAAATGTCCCGGTTCCTTACAATTGAAACAGCGCCTAATATTGGGTTCAGTTTTATTCCTACAATTATCTATGTCATGTCCTTTCATTTTACAGTGCGTACAGTATTTGTTTTGGAAACCGGGGTGTAGTCTTTTTCTACATACTTCAAAATCATGCCCCTTTATTTTACAGAAACTGCAAAATCTATGCTGGTATTGTTGGCTTTTCATTTTCCTACAATTTTCTATAGTATGTCCCGTTATGTTACAAAATTTGCAAAAGATATTTCCTGAATGTTCTTCCAATTTCCTACAATTTTTATAATCATGTCCCCTTAATTGACAAAAATTGCAATATTTCTCATATGGATGTTTAATTTTTATTTTATTTAAATTGTCGATCATTTCCTGCAATTCTGCTGTATACAACGCATCCGCAATTGTCTTTGCTTGTGCCGATAATACCTTGTCTCTTATGGTTGGTAACAGACCTAACACGAAATGCCTAAGTAAGTCTTCTTCGAATTGTCTCTCTAATGCAGCAGCAGCTGTTTTATCGGGGGAAGTTACCCTAATTTTATTTCCTGCTATTTTTATCCTAGTTAAATATTCCCTACACGATTCTCCGTTTCTCTGTTTACATTCCACAAAATCTTTTAATTCCTGACCTGGTACCGATTTTTTCTTGAATTGATCCCTAAACTGAGTAGTAAAATTTCCCCAATCCTTAGTGATTTTTAAATTGTTGTTTGAAAGAAAATATAGCTTTGCTAAGCCTTTTATTTTGAGTGTAGCAACAGCTACTTTTTGTTCGTCTGTCCATTTTGCAATAAGACCCGTTGTGTTTATGTGCTCGATAAATTCCTCAATGTCGGTGGTACCGTCATAATTTGGTACAGTTTCAATGCCACAAAATATAGTGTTAACAGCAGCAGGCGCAGTTTCTTCTGCCATTTTTCTGTCTATTTATTTATTTTTTTTTTCTTATCTCTTTTGCGAACAACCCTTATACTTGCGCATAAAACCTCACACATCTGACACCATTGTTATACCCCGCGACCTGGTCATATTGGCGTTGCACGAAAGGGAGCGAAACTGCAGCGTGGTAAACGGTTTTGTTGTAATTTTGAGGTTTATTGTAGCGCTGTATTATGAGTTATTCGGGTCTTGAGATAAGAAAAAAACTCTTGAAAGGTTTTAAACTACTCTATTTTTAATCTAAATATTCATAACAGTTAACAATAACGGTAGCAACAAATGTACGATAGTCATACAGGAGTTATTCAACTATTTCTGGCAATATTCGGTGGTAAAATTATAATTTAATACGGTTATGTCAACATCATTGGTACAATTCGGTTATAAAATATATTTAAAGTTGTAAAGGTTCAAAACATTGTTCAGGGCAATTTTTACTTACAGAAGTAAAAGATGATTATATAAGCTAGCATATCTCTCTCTTGCTCTACTCGTGTTCTTCTCTCTAAAGATCGAATGGTTTTTTAACGTCTGCGGGTTAATTAGGTCATTGGCTCTCTTTTACGTTAAGAATATGATTTTCACTTGCAAATGTTTCAGTTTATTTAGCACTAAAGAGTTTGAAAGGTTTTAAATAGATATTTGTCACTAGGGTTCTGGAATTTCGACTGGTATTTGATTTTTATGGAATTGTCTTTAATAATTAGATTAATTATTACTTTTAAAATTATTTGACTAATCCGGGGTCTTAGTCTGGATAAATAAGAATGATTCGAATGGTGTTCTTTTGACTTGATTGTTAAAATTCTTAAGAAACTTACTGATTTTTTGGAGTTCACGGCACTAATTTAACTTTACTTTATTTCACTGACTTTTCTTATTAATCTGGAACTATGTGACGTGCCTTAGTTAGGTCTTGTTGTTTCTTCAATTATTCTGTTCGAACTCCCTGAAATGACGGCATGTTAGAGTTTTTATATTTTCGCAATTTTGCAGGGGAAAATTGGGGATATTCGTCCAACCTATCCGAGTCAGTTTTTGGAAGTTTTGGAGCTTATTCTCCGCCTCTAAGAGGTGTATCGAAGTGGCTGTCAGATTTGATTAATAGGCGATGTGATCACCGATGACATCGCTTTTTACCAAGAATTATTGTGAAATACGACAAAATTTTAATAAAAACGATAAATTTTTATTACCTTTTTCCGTTCTCAGCGTCTATTTTAAAAGGTGAATATCCGTAGATGAGATGACCTCGTTTTTGTGGGAGGGCATTTTATTTCTTGGTTCTCGGGGATTGATTGCTTTGTCCAATGAGAGAGTACTACGTTTTGGATAAGTTATATTCTGGGTTGACTTTTAGCTTGCGATTCTTTTATGGGCGTGGAGAGTTATGCGCACTGATATGTTAATTTTTCATTAATTATGGACGTTCGTGACTAACGTATCTCGTGAAGCAATTTGACTTAGAAAAAGATGACGAACATTATTTTACTTTGAGAGTTTTTAATTCTTTCTCATTGTTTTATTTTGTGTGAAATATTTTTATTTAGAAATTCTATCGTGACTCCGCGGTCCATCACAACATCAGTTATTATTTTTCATTAATAGCCTACTCCCTGACTTTTGATATAACCGAAAGCAATGCGACTTGAAGATAGTTGTTTGGCAAGTTCTTCTTGCTTTGTTGCGCTGGAATTTTGTCAGAACCAACATCTTTTTGGTGTCAGATTCGTTTAACATGGCGCTGCCGGAAAACATTTCTACAGGGGAAATGTTCGGTAGAATCTTACCCTGAAAATTAACCGTTGAATTTGAAGACATTCGTTCCGCCAGTAAGTTGTTGTAAAATTGTTAAATACTAAATAAATAAATAAATAATTAATTAAATACTATACTTTTGATAAACACGCCAAATAAAAATTTCGTCCTGTACTCGATGCATTTTTTTAAGTGTCAGCTAAATTTACCGTTTTTTATAAGTACTTGTTTTTTTTTGTGTGATGGTTCCTTTTACCGGCCGGCATGACCCAGAACGCAGAAATATATTTTATTTTATCTTCTCGCCTCTTAAGTGGGCGAAAGAATCAAATATACTGGTAATGATAATTACATCTTTTACAAGATTGTGATTGTGTCTAGTATTAGGTAAGTTGTGTTCGATTAAATGTATGTTGGACCTAAGTCTTTTTTTTATCTTTGGCTATAAATATTATAAAATTTGAATTACTTCATAAACCGCACAGTAAGTCTCATAATAAATTGTTAACTTTTTATTAAGGTATTGTCTCATTTACCGTGTTACCTCTGGCTAAGCAACTTCATTATTTTTAGATTCTTTTACACTCGATCAAACAAAGTACCAATAAGAACGTCTGTTTTCTGCTAATTGCGTTTATTTTCTTCATAAATATTTCTACCAAACAACCCTCACCCTGACGAAACCACCAGTAGAGCGGTGGGATTTCGGTACACGATTTAATATTATAAAGGGGGGGGGGGGGGTTAAAACTATTTAAATATGTTTACCTTCTGAAAATGGTCAAAGCCACTTTTTTAAATGTAATTATATGTGTATAAATAGTATGCCAAAAATAAGAAGGTGATTAAATTGGTGTTAAGTGATGTATAATTTCTTTATACCTAACCTTTAGGTTATTTCAATAAAGCCATTTTTTTAATGATCAAATTTTGATTTTTTTCTTGTTGGTATCCATAGTTTAATATTTTGTATTGCATTACAATCCTCCTTCTCATATTGAAATTCCTAGGGGTATTATAATACGACTGATTTTACAATAAGCCGACGACATATACGCCCTATAACATACAGGGTATTCCATACTCTATGGTACGTTAGAAGTATCTGGAGAACGAAAAGAAAAATAATTTTGAAATTTTCACTACGGTCATAGGAGGCTGCGCTCTAGCTTTTAAAAATAATTTCGCGGTTGCAGTGGTGCCAGATCTATTCATAACTGACATCAACTTTGGAATTTTAAATGGGACACCCTGTAGTCTTTCTACTTTTAGATTCTACGAAGCAATCTAGATTTTTTTTGTATAGGATATTCTGCCATTTCTCTTGCCGTTTTTTAAATATTAATTATTTTGTGTCTTTCTTTTACCGAAACTATGTGAATTAAAACTTCAATATTTTCCTCTCCAGGTGTCAAATCAACGTAATATTTTAACATCATTTAGTCAACATGTGGTACTTTAATTTTGGCAACATAGGATCGCCGACTTCTATACAGAGTGTCCTAAAAATTAATTGAAATTCAGATTTCATAAATTTGATCAAAAGTCACTTTTTTTAAACCTTGTATATTATTGAAGTGTTAAATAGAGTGGACCAATTGATTTTTTTTTATATAGAGTGTTCCTCTACCTACTTTGGACCGGTTTCGATTTATCAGACATTTTATGAATAATTAATATTCATATTCGAGAACTAGACATTAAAGTTCTAAATCGATAAGTGTGTCATGATCAAGACAAATTTTCCTTCATAATAAATTGTGGTTCTGAAAAGAACCGATATTGTCAGTAAATTAAAACTTTTGGAATTCTCACCTAATACGTCAGATGTTTAAAGTGCTGACCATTTTCGTGTAAGCAATCGGTATTACATGTCATCACATGACCGGTAGTAGCTCTTTGAATTTATAATAGATTAAGTTCTTCAAAAGCGCGCCTTACCCGATTTTCTAGATCTCCTTTTGAATTTACTCGTGTTTTATAAACCATTTCTTTAAGTTTACGAATGAGAATTGCAGCACGTGGCTACATTTCGTGGCAACCACACGTGTTTCTTTAATCCTACCCCACAGGAAAAAGTCTGAAGGATTAAGATCTGGATATCGCGGTGGCCAACTCCATGGTCCTCCACGTCTTATCCACCTATCTTCAAACATATCATACAGTTCCGCGGAAACTTCGCGGGTACAATAAGCAGGAGCTCTAACTAAATCTTTGTTGGTAGCTTCTTTCTTGTATAAAGTGTGGATTTTCTGCAGCCCAATAGTGATTATTTTGACGGTTAAATATTCCTTCGCGTGAGAATTTTGCTCCATCAGTCCAAATAATTCTTTTCAGAAAATCTGGATTCTCCTGTGTTCGAATTAATAACATTTCGCAAAGATCTACACGTTTTGGAGGATCACCTGCTTGTAAAGCCTGTAATGTAATTAGTTTGTAGCCATGCATATTATGTTTATGTAAAATTCTCCATATTGATGTTCGATTTATTCCTAAATCATTTTTGGCACTTGTTATTGAAGCATAGGGATAGGCATGAAAATACGCCAAAACGTTCATTTAAGTTTCTTCGTTTTCAGTAACAGGGTGAAATTGATATCTTGGAGCCTGTACATTGCCGAAACTCAAAAATTACCTTCAAATCTGAGAAATTTCTGTGGGTTCGTTGGCGGCAAATTCGGAATAAGAGCGTTAAATCTTCTGCAGGTTCTTGAAACAATTCTTTGACACTCGCTGTGAATATAAAACAAATTTAAAAAATCCGCATTTGAATAACTATTATTCTCCATTTTTGTTATTTTAATCTGACATAAGCAAACCCAAACTGAAAAGTGTGACATGTCATGTCATTAAAATGTTACGTTGGTCTGACATCTGGAGAGGAAAATATTGAAGTTTTAATTCACATAGTTTCGGTAAAAAAAGACACAAAATAATTAATATTTAAGAAACGGCAAGAGAAATGGAAAAACATCCTATACAAAAAAAACCTAGATTGCTTCGTAGAATCTAAAAATAAAATAAACTACAGGGTGTCCCATTTAAAATTCCAAAGTTGATGTCAGTAATCAATAGATCTGGCACTACTGCAACCGCGGAACTATTTTTAAAAGCTAGAGCGCAGCCTCCTATGACCGTAGTAAAAATTTTAAAACTATTTTTCTTTTCGTTCTCCAGTTACTTCTAACGTACCATCGAGTATGGAATACCCTGTATATCCGGTTTATTTTCCCATTTACATTGAAAATTATAATCGTTATTATTAGTCTCAGAAAAACGTTTTTGATCTTGCCTCTCTTGACCATATGTCAATCAGAGTCGAAGCTCAAAAGCCACGAGCAACCACTTCCCAATGTCATAGATACCAGCTCTTTGGGCATTCACAATTTAGATGCACTGCACCTGTCAATTATCGATAGTATGTACAAGCGCACTTTTAATATGAATACCCAAGGAGCAGGGACGATAAGGCAAAATGTGCTAATTGCGATGGTGAGCATACCGCCAACTACCAAGGATGTCTAAAGGACCCTCATAGTTTAAGGCAGAGGCAACTACAGGCAGCGCAGCCGCAGTCTTTACCTCCTAGAGGTAACTTTCAGTGAGGCTCTCAGAATAATTGCGAACTGAGGAATTCTAACGACGTAAGCACGAATGCGAATCCTGACAGTAATGCGACAAATAGAACGCCAGCAGCTTAGGCGCTGGAGACAGCATTGCAAGCCACAATGCAGGGCTTCTTGGCTGAGTTTACCAAAGTTATACAAATGCAGGTAAAAAACATGTTAGCAACAATCGCGCTTTCTGCCAATTGATGGCTCTACAGTCCGAAGTTGCCTTTATCAAAATCGCCACGATTAACATCTAGGATCATTGGTAAAAAACTAGAACTTATTGATTTTGTCGAGGAGCATGGCATTGATGTGCTTTTAGTCCAGGAAGCATGGCTCAAGGGTCAAAGATTCACATTTCCAAATTACAATGTGCACAGAAATGACAGGTCGAATAGACCTGGTGGTGGAACTATGATCCTGGTAAAAAAGCGCATCTTTGCCCAAACAGTGCCAGGTCCCGATTGTGTCCACATTGGAGGGCCCTATATAATAACAACCATGAAAAATGGTAAACGGGTGTACCTGGGTTCGGTTTACTGTAGCCCTGCGGTAGCCCATAGTTTTAATGGCAACTGTTTGCAGAAAATATTTGACGACAAGAAGATAACTTTAATAGGGGGGGGGGGGGGGAAGGGGAACTTAATGCTAAAAATAAAGTCTGGGGTAGTAGAGTGACAGAGGCAAGAGGTCTTACCCTGTTTAATTATTCCGATATTTTTTATTTCCAGATTATTCCACCGGAGACTCACACTGGGCTGCGGGAGATTCTGGACATCTTAGTGATGAAGAATACAGAGCAAATATCTCAGCCAGTAGTGCTGAACGAACTCACCTCGGATCACCTCCAGGTCTTAATTGGGCTTGGAGATCCTCGCGAGAGGGGGAGAGCCTTACACACTAAAACAAGCACCAACTGGTTGCGTAACAAAACTGTAATGCAAGAAATCAATCCGCTCCCTTCTTTGCGAGGGCCGCAGCAAATAGACCAAGCAGTCGCAAAACTGATTGACAACATTTACGCGGCTCTGACTAGCGCTTCCGTCACGAGAGTGTCTGAATTTTCGAGGTTCGGGTCCATTCCTGAGGATTTAAAGGCTGTTATCAGGGAAAAAATTTAGTTTAAAACAGAGCGTATCGGACTGGAGATCCGCGGGTAAAAGTTGAAGCCAACAGACTAAATGAAATCATTAAACAGCGACTAGGTGAACGTGAATCCTCTCTATGGGAAAGCAGAATAAGGGATCTCAATATAGAAGACGGTAGTATTTACAAAATCGCGAGGGTTCTGACGAGGGGAGAGGCTCTAAGAAACCGGTGTCATTCGTCAGAACCCAGGACAATGAGATAATAACGGATTGTATGCAATAGGTTGAACTGTTCGCGGAAAAGCTCTACGAACAGTTCAGTGAAAACCCATCGGCCGACCCAGCGAGAGATGAAAGGGTCTCCAGGATGGTACAGATATATCATGGTATGAATCATCCTGCTCGGAACGTCTCAAACGTTACAACAGATAAGGTAAAAGGCATTATTGCTAACTTAAATATCAAGAAGGCACCGGATTTCGATGGTATTAAAAATGCGGCATTGCGCAATCTACCAAACAACATCATCATGGATATAGTAAACCTTTTACCGGTAATAATCGAAGTGTGTGTGGAAAATAGCAAAAGTAATACTGATCCTGAAACAAAACGAAAATCCGACACAGGTGGTAAGTTATAGGCCAATAAGTCTGCTGCCAATCAGCTTCGTTCTGTCTACTGTTTGTTAAATAAAAAGAGCAAGATAGGTTATAGAACTAAAGTTAATTTATACAAAACTCTCGTCAGGCCGGTCCTGACTTATGGACTGCCAACATGGTGCACCATAAGCAGGACAGCGCATAACAAGTTCCATGTGCTAAAAAATAGAGCATTAAAAATAATTGCGGACGCTCCGAGATATACTATAAATAGAGTACTACACAGAGACTTTGAAATACTGACACTGACGAAATTTTATGACAAAATATTAGCGGATTACAACAAACGAACGGACGTATCCACCAATCCACTAATTACAAGTTTACATATACAATCACCGTCGAATTTCACCTACCAGTTCTCTAAGAATTGGCTGCCTCCAGTAATAGTAGAGAGGCACTAACGATGGAAGCCTCGACAAATCAGGCCTTTATTTAAGCTAGGAGAAGATAAAGTCCGAAAAGACGACCATACCCTCTTTTTAAACGATCCAGGGCTTCGCTCAACTCAATTTCCTTATTTCAAGTTTGGCCAGCAGAGGTCCCAATGACTAATAAAAGTTATAGGCAATGTCTGACTTGGAAGATAGAGAGAGAGAGAGAGAGATCCAGAAGGAATCATTTAATATAATTTATTATATTCTTAAAACGGTAAAAATAATATTTAAGAAATATTAATTAATCATTTATTTTGGTAAATTTGTCAGCTTACGTTTAATTAAGCGCGGATTCCTGGGTCACAAATTATCACCTGTGCCTTGATACTGGTTTGGCATCTTTCTATCGTATACAATATTGAATTTGTGGAAAGGTGCTTGTCACCATGGCATCTTCAGAAGTTTTACAGGCGTTGGCGGACTTTACAATTATATTATCTAATTTATAATTAATAATTATATTGAAACCTATGCAGCCCTTTGTAAAATGAATACATATATAAAAGGCAAAGTTGTCGACAGTCAAGCTAGGTCGTTATATTGTCAGTTTCTTAAGTTAGCCAGATTTGGCTTTTACTTTTATTCATTATTCGTGTCTTCCTTCTCGGTGACTATTAAAGCTGGGTTTGGGTATTCTTTTCCTATTGTTCTTTTAGATGTTTTATCGTATCATTGAAGATTAAGTCATTTTGATATGATATCTTTATTAATAATTATTAGCATCATAAACGTACTAAAACCTACATAAAACCTTAGTTACTCATAATACATTAGTTACCATAATTTAATACGTTAGTTACGAAAGCATAATACGTTAGATACCAAATAATATAAGAACTATTTTTCATGAACATGTAAAACAATATTTTGACAGTTTTCAAATTTGATGGATACACCTTTGTCTTTAACGTCCACGATCTTAGGTATGCCCTCTGAAGACTGATTAACATGGAATATTTCGGCCATAAGGATGAAGCAGAGTATTCCTCAGAGAGTTTTGCGAAATACGCCAGCAATACCGTTTCTTCTGCACCTTGAACATGTACTTTGTTTCGCCACTCACAAAACTGCCGATATTCTTTTTCATAATGGATTTTAGATTTGTCCGGAAGCAAGTTCAACTTTATAATGTTGGCTGCAGCTAATATATCATCAGGAATATCAAAATCTTGCATGATTTTAATGATGACTTTTTGAAATGCCAACATGAAATGACAAAACACCTTGTTTTTATTTTCGCATCGCCGTTGTCAATGATACGATAAAGCTTTGAATATAACTCGATTATTAGCGATTTAACACCGTCTCGGACATTGCGGGAGAATCGGCTGTCGCCTCGTCACCTAGCAATGTCCTCGACTATTATAAATCGCATAATAATCTCGTTATATTGATAGCTATATTTCTTCTTTGTTTATTTTCATTATCTCTTGAGATTAATTTGAGTTCATTTTTGAATTTATTCTATTTCATTGAGTTGAGCTAGGGTGAGAGCCAATCTTTAGGGAAACGGTGTGAGTGTAGAAGATTTGAACGTATGTGTGAGTTTATTATAAGTGGGTTGGTCGATACGTCTGTGCGTCTATGGTAGTTTGTTATTAGTTTAGTCATGTATTGTTCCATTGTGTCCAAGTTTGCATCGTTATGAAGTACTGTAAGTGGTACATGTCTTTGTGAGTTAGTAAAGTTATTATTCGTAACGTCTTATTTCGTAATGTCAATATTCTTTTTCATAATGGATTTTAGATTTGTCCGGAAGCAAGTTCAACCTTATAATGTTGGCTGCAGCTAATATATCATCAGGAATATTAAAATCTTGCATGATTTTAATGATGACTTTTTGAAATGCCAAAATGAAATGACAAAACACCTTGTTTTTATTTTCGCATCGCCGTTGTCAATGATACGATAAAGCTTTGAATATAACTCGATTATTAGCGATTTAACACCGTCTCGGACATTGCGGGTGACTCGGCTGTCGCCTCGTCACCTAGCAATGTCCTCGACTATTATAAATCGCATAATAATCTCGTTATATTGATAGCTATATTTCTTCTTTGTTTATTTTCATTATCTCTTGAGATTAATTTGAGTTCATTTTTGAATTTATTCTATTTCATTGAGTTGAGCTAGAGTGAGAGCCAATCTTTAGGGAATCGGTGTGAGTGTAGAAGATTTGAACGTATGTGTGAGTTTATTATAAGTGGGTTGGTCGATACGTCTGTGCGTCTGTGGTAGTTTGTTATTAGTTTAGTCATGTATTGTTCCATTGTGTCCAAGTTTGCATCGTTATGAAGTACTGTAAGTGGTACATGTCTTTGTGAGTTAGTAAAGTTATTATTCGTAACGTCTTATTTCGTAATGTCTGTAGTTTTTTGAGTCTCGTCTTGTTTACGGAGTTCATTTTTGAATTTATTCTATTTCATTGAGTTGAGCTAGGGTGAGAGCCAATCTTTAGGGAAACGGTGTGAGTGTAGAAGATTTGAACGTATGTGTGAGTTTATTATAAGTGGGTTGGTCGATACGTCTGTGCGTCTATGGTAGTTTGTTATTAGTTTAGTCATGTATTGTTCCATTGTGTCCAAGTTTGCATCGTTATGAAGTACTGTAAGTGGTACATGTCTTTGTGAGTTAGTAAAGTTATTATTCGTAACGTCTTATTTCGTAATGTCTGTAGTTTTTTGAGTCTCGTCTTGTTTACTATGTACCATGTTGATGCTCCGTATGTTAGGACAGGTCGTACTATTGTCTTGTATATTGTGAGTTTTGTCGAGTTGTTAACTTTACTACTTCTAGATATTAAAGGATACACTGCCCACATTTGCTTTTCAGCTTTTTCCGGTACATCATCAATGTTATCATTCCAGGACATTTTCTTGTCGAAGACAAGGCCCAGATACTTAACTTTGTTGCTCCAATTAGTTGGTATAATATTAACTTTAACCCCCGGTCTCGAAAAGTAAATTGCCTGTGTTTTATCCTCATTAAGTTTGAGCTTCCATGTTTCAAGCCACTTATGCAGGATCAGAATATGGCATTGCAGACATAAAACCAGTGTAGAGGGTGCTCTTGAGGTGGTAGTCATGGCAGTATCATCAGCAAATAGATATAGTTGCGTGAATGGGTCACGCGGTACATCAGCTGTGTATATATTATACAGAATCGCTACAAGGGGCGATCTTTGCGGGACCCACGCTTTGATTATTCTTATTGTTGATACTGTATTTTCTGACGATACTGGGAATGACCTGTCCTCAAAATGTTACCAACAGCCTGATAAGGTAATCAGCTATGCCTGCCCCTATTAATTTTATTACATTGCGTCCATATCACAACAAGACTGAGAAAAATATTATAACAATGTCACAGACATTGAGAATAGATTTTGGGTAAATAACGAATGCATGGAAGAAGTGGCGCCATTAATTATTTCAGTTGATGATGAGAGCAGTAACAGTGACGATGCGGACAGCAGTATATTAGCAGTGATTCAGACTAGGAAACCCAGAAATCGTTTGTACGTGTTTCTCTGTAAAATTTTTTAAATAAGTTGAGAAGACATCGCACATTATATCCTTCGGCGCTTCGCACTCCCCTTAAAATAAAAGCGCTCGGTATTATAATAGTGTCCAGTGAGTCCCATCCAATCTAAATTCATTTAAAATCCAGCGAAAAAATGCTTGAACCCCTCGGTTCTTATTTCTTAATGTAGTTTCTTTTTATGGTAAATTCATATACAGTGTGTCCCCGGATCGACGCAACGATAGGTGAAAAAGGCTGACATTTTTTGAGTTGAAACTTTATTTTGTGAGGTTTAGCTCTGCTTGGATAGAAACTAATTTTAATTTCGAAAAATCAAGTGTGCTTTTGAAATTTTCAAAAAACTTTTTTTTCCCACCAGTAAAGGGCTTGATTTCTAGGAGATACGAAAAAATTTGATTAAGAAAAGATGTTCGGAAATAATAAATGAGTAAGAATACAAAATTTTAAAATCATATGCCTACTTTGATGTTTTGCTTGATTTTTATTGCACGCACCTCCCTATTGAAGATATTAAAAAATTTCGTTAAGAAAAGTTGTTCAAAATAATAAATTAAACACGATCGGTTTATTTTATTCCCTTTAATAGACATTTAGATAATTGAAGAAATGCGAACATTAAAATATCAAGCAATTCACTTCGTTCAAAATATGAATAAATTTGTTTCAATGCTATTCAGAAAAAATAGTATGCCATGGAAGGAAAAAGAATAAAATAATATTTTGACACTTTGTTGCCAAAAATAGCTTGGTATTTTTAATATTGTTTTAGTGTTCTGTGCTCTAAAACTGATCCGAACTTTCGAAAACATTACTGTGAAATATCAATTATGCTTACTATAGCAGAATGGATCTACCTAATTCAATGTTATGGTATAGGTGAATTATCTATTCCAGAGGTTATCAGGTCATTTAATATGAAATATCCGAGCACAGTTTTAGTCAAATCTACCGTATCCAGACTGGTTAAAAAATTTGTTACTACCGGTAATGTACATAATATACTAAAAAAGAAGAAGAACTTTGATGAATATGATGTAGGTACTGTGATAGCAATGGATTCATTACGCGAAAATCCAAAGCTGTCACTAAGAAAGCGGTACGAGGAGACTCGTGTTAGCAAATCACATTTGCAACGCATTTATGAAGCAAATAAGGTAAAACCATATACCTAAAGTTAGATTTCGTCACACGTTAGAAGAAGGGGATAAATCCCAAAGGTTGGAGTTTTGCCTAACTTTAGGTGAGAAGAATCTAGAAGATCGAAATTTCCATAAAAATATTATTTTCTTAGACGAAACGACTTTTAGCACTAACGGTGTACTTTCATCACAGAATTGCCGATATTGGTCTAAAGATAATCCAAATTATGTAATAAATTCTAGGCGGCAGTATTTTAAAAAGGTTAATGTTTGGTGTGCCATTTCCTATCATTGTGGTGTAATTGGGCCATATTTTACTGAGGGAAGACTTAATCAACATACTTATTTAAATATCCTAAATCAGTTTCTTGACGAACTACCATACGAACCAAGATATTTTTCATATTTTCAACACGACGGCTGCCCTGCTCACTCGACATTTCGGGTATGTGAATGGCTCAATGAGCATTTTCAAGAAAGATGGATAGCCAATGCTGGTCCCATTTTGTGGCCGCCCAGATCTCCGGATCTAACAATAATGGATTTTTATATTTGGGGTCAAATAAAACAAATTGTATATTTGAATGGGCTTCCAAATGACGTAGAAGTTTTGAAAAATCGCATTACAGATGCAATAAACTCTATTCCCCTGGAGGAGATAAGAACAGCTTTCACTGCATTTCGGGAAAACATTGAGGAATGTGCGAATAAAGGCGGCGAACTTATTGAATAAATAAATCTTCCAGTTGATGTTAGTATTGAAATAAATTAATTTTTTGATGTATTGTATAAACCGTTGTTAATGTTGCTATTGAAATAAATTAATTTTTTGATGAACCGATCGTGTTTAATTTATTATTTTGAACAACTTTTCTTAACGAAATTTTTTCGTATCTCCTAGAAATCAAGCACTTTACTGGTGGGAAAAAAAAGTTTTTTGAAAATTTTCAAAGCACACTTGATTTTTCGAAATTAAAATTATGCCACAAATTAGTTTCTATCCAAGCAGAGCTGAACCCCAGAAGATAAAGTTTGAACTCAAAAAATTTCAGCCTTTTTCACCTATCGTTGCGTCGATCCGGGGATACACTGTATATGAATTTACCATAAAAAGAAACCACATTAAGAAATAAAAACCGAGGGGTTCAAGCATTTTTTCGCTGGATTTTAAATGAATCGACATCCGGGGACACACTGTATGCAGGTAAGCCCAAAAATAAGTTACGACCATCAACTTCATTTTTTCAAATGAAAACATCTATTTTGTATTTCATTTTTGAATTTAGCGTCAAATTATAAGTATGATTCATGTACCATATCCTAGGTATACAGGGTGTCCGGATAAGGATACGGAGCGGCCATATCTCGGAAACGATACGTCCCACAGATCTGAAAAAAAAGCTCTCATTATAAAAACTGCCAAGAGAAATTCATTCAAAATAATTTTAAGTTTCGGAAATTGCCGCAAGAGGGCGTAACGGCTTATTTATTTTTTAAAGTTCATTTTACGGCAAAAAATGCCACTTAACCGTAGAAAAGCAAATAAATAATTAAACTCAGTAGATTGTTTACTACAACTTTTGTTATTGTTATTTTTTTGAATCTCGCCTAATAAAGGAGTGGGGGAAGCCTTTAGGACATTTTTCAAAAACTGTCATTATGTCGTTATCCTTCAACGGATTTTCTATAACTTGGACTTGTTTGAAAGGGAATTCCTTGGAGTTTAAATAAATGGTTCAGGAATTGTCACAAGTTTCCTGATACAATTTTAAGATGGCGCTGTTATTCAATCTAACTTATTTTTTTATTTTTCTCGGTATTTGCAAATTGGATGGTATAATTTTTTTCGGTAGTAATAGGAGACAATTTGCATAGGGAACGATTAGTCCAAACCGCAAATCGATATCACCAGGGGTTTAAAAGTTATTTTGATTTTTCTTTAAAAAATGATACAGTTTCCAGTTACCGGTACCCGGTATACCCCTAATAAGCAAGATAACAACTAATTTCATGGCCTACTGTTTAATAAACTATAAAATTTATAATAAAAGTTTAACGAGTCAAAGAAACATCAATAACACTGAATAAAATATGAATATTATGATAATATCATATTATGAGACTTAGACTATGAAAAAGTGCACAAATCTTAGAACTAGAAACAATCTTATTAGTAATTTAGGGAGACAACAATAATAATTACAAATGTTCAAAATGTTTTCCGTCACAATTATTCTTCTGTTAGTTGATAATACGGCTGCCTCAATTTCAGCCGTGGATAAGTTTCTAACGGCATTTGTTATCCTTACCATCATGTTTTCCCTTGTTGTTGGTCTCTCTTGGAAAACCAGATCTTTTAACCTACCCCATAGGTAAAAATCAAGACAAGTAAGATCCGGTGAACGAGCCGGCCAGGGAAACAAGCTTCCTCTTCCAATTACACGATGCGCAAATTGCTCTTCTAGGTATTAGCGTACGTTACGATAGTAATGCGCCGGACAACCATCAAGTTGGATCCACATGTTCGTTCTCGTTTGTAAGGAGACTTCTTCCAAAAGAGGTGGAAGGAAAGTGGCCAAGAAATCTAAAAATCTTGCTCCATTAGAGGGTTTGGTCAAAAAAATGGGGACCGATAATTTTTCCTTCCAAGATCCCGCACCAAACATTTAAACTCCAGCGGTTTTGAAAATCTACTTGCCTCATCCAATGAGGGTTTTGCTCAGACCAATAGTGCATATTATGCAAATTCACACACCCAGCGTTAGTGAAAGTGGCCTCGTCTGTCCATAATATCCGTCAAAGAAAATTTGGATTTTCCCTAATCATATTTAATAGCCAGTGACAGAAATCCAATCGACGATCATAATCAGTATCGTTCAATGCCTGGTGTAAAACGATGTGGTAAGGGTGCATACTATTAGTTTGTAAAATCTCGTGGACATTTGTTTTTGGAACCCCCAAGTCAAGGGAAATTTTTCTGGTGCTTAAAGTGGGATCGTATTGAACGTAAGCCAAAACGTTGATAATATTTACCTCATTACGTGTCCTACGAATGCGTAAGGGTCGTTGAATGGGCTGCACATTACCAGTTTATCTTAATCGTCGAGCTAATCTTGAGAATACTTCTCGAGAATAGTGTCTTCTTTGTGGAAATCGCATTGCATACTCTCGCGACGCTATTACAGCATTTTCAAGAGATTGAAAATACATATTCAACATATCATACGCTTCTGCGTTAGTAAACGGCATACTGTTTGTAGAAAAATGCAATATAAATGTAAAAAACAATGCTTAATATTATAAGATGCTTGACGTTTAAAACTCAGCAACAGTTTGTCACAATAAATTATTAATTTGTTTTTTTCCATGGCCAACTTGGAACTTGTAATTTAGGCGAAAACATGATGAAAAGGATATGAAATGCCGTTCGAAGCTTATCCACGGCTGAAATTGAGGCAAGAGGCAAGTGTGTTTTTCACTGAAAGAAGAATAACTAAGAGCTTAGGAAGTGACGGAAAATATTTTAAACATTTGTAATTATTGTTGTCTTGCTAAATTGCTAATTGTTTCTAGATTTAAGATTTGTGCACTTTTTCATAATCTCATATCATAATATTCATATTTTATTCAGTGTTATTGATGTTTCTTTGACTCGTTAAACTTTTATTATAAATTTTATAGTTTATTGAACAGTAGGCCATGAAATTAGTTGTTATCTTGCTTATTAGGGGTATACCGGGTACCGGTAAATGGAAACTGTATAATTTTTTAAAGAAAAATCAAAATAACTTTTAAACCCCTGGTAATATCGATTTGCGGTTTGGACTAATCGTTCCCTATGCAAATTGTCTCCTATTACTACCGAAAAAAATTATACCATCCAATTTGCAAATACCGAGAAAAATAAAAAAATAAGTTAGATTGAATAACAGCGCCATCTTAAAATTGTATCAGGAAACTTGTGACAATTCCTGAATCATTTATTTAAACTCCAAGGAATTCCCTTTCAAACAAGTCCAAGTTATAGAAAATCCGTTGAAGGATAACGACATAATGACAGTTTTTGAAAAATGTCCTAAAGGCTTCCCCCACTCCTTTATTAGGCGAGATTCAAAAAAATAACAATAATAAAAGTTGTAGTAAACAATCTACTGATTTTAATTATTTATTTGCTTTTCTACGGTTAAGTGGCATTTTTTGCCGTAAAATGAACTTTAAAAAATAAATAAGCCGTTACGCCCTCTTGCGGCAATTTCCGAAACTTAAAATTATTTTGAATGAATTTCTCTTGGCAGTTTTTATGATGAGAGCCTTTTTTTCAGATCTGTGGGACGTATCGTTTCCGAGATATGGCCGCTCCGTATCCTTATCCGGACATCCTGTATATATACAGAGTGGCAAAAAAGTCGGGCATAATGCCTGTAGCTTTTGAATTACCTCGTTTACGAAAAAGTGACCTTCATAAAAGTTGTTCAGTACATTATTCCCCACATTTCTACCGGCGTGAATTTTTTCTGTCATTTCTGGTGTGATTGCCATAGACTAACTTACTTTTTTTTAATGGAACACCCTGCATATGATTGCATATTTGGATTCTACTGGGAAAACTCAAAATTTTTTGTTTTTCAAATATTCACCTATCTGCAAGCGTTTCCGAGATAATGACTGCTCCCAGTTGAGTCAAGGTATTCTCATGACAGCGACCTAAGAGGTGTCAATTTTGAGTTCCTGTTTAATTATTTGTTGTCTGAATTCTAATTTGTTTACACTAAGGTTCATCTGAATGAGAAACAACGAGTTGAAGTTTTAATAATAAGCGTAAGGAAATATGAAGAGATCGCAAGATCAGGTTTGTCAACTTTCAATGAATTGTATCCAAATAGGCCTCCAATAACTCAGTCAACGGTGTGTCGAGTGGTAAAGAAATTTCGAGAAACAGGCAGTGTTAGGGAAGCCGCTAGATCAGCTCGACCTAGAACAGCAACCGGAGGAGACAAAGCTTTGGATCCAACACAATGATCCAGGCCAATGGCAATGGATTTTGATGGGTCTCATCAGTCAGTGAAAAGTTTGTTTAAGCAGGAGAAGTTGCATCCCTACAACATAAAGTTGGAGCACGAGTTAAACCAGGACGACTTTGATAGAAGAGCTGAATTTTGTGAGCTGATGATGGAAAGATACAATAACGATAATAACTTCGCAACAAATATCATTTTCTTGGATGAAGCTAATTTCCATTTAAATGACATTGTTAATAGACACAATAAAATTATCGTTATTGTTCTGCTGAGAATACTCACTGGTTCCAGGAAGGTCGTACACAGAGGCCCGAAAAAGTTAATGTTTGGGCAGGCATAGTTGGTAAACATATTGTGGGACCTTTTATCGTAGATAGTAATTTAAATGGCGAAAAATATCTGGACCTCCAACAACTTTCATAAAGGTCACTTTTTCCTATAGGAGGTAATTCAAAAGTTACAGGCATTATGCGCGACTATTTTGCCACTATGTATAACTCAACAGTTATTGAAAAAATTACGATTGGATATATCAATAAGTAAGACCTGTTTATTTAAATATAACAGCACAAGAAATCAAATTAAGTGTTGAAAATGTGCGCCATTTACGGCTTGACAATATCCAAGGCGATCATTAAACTCTCTTTGCACGTTTTCAATCATTTCTGGAATTATTGCATGCACTTCTCTACGGATTCTCTCTTTTAACTCCTGCAGATTGTTTGGCCTGTCAACAAATACTTTCGATTTGAGGTAACCTCATAAATAGAAGCCCAGCGTAGTTAGGTCTGACGACCTAGTAGGCCATTCCATAGGTCCTCTCCTTCCTATCCAGCGATTGGGAAAGGTTTCATCCCAAAATGTACGAACAGTGGCAGCATAGGAGGAGCACTACCTTGCTGGAACATTCTTCATTAAGGGAGCCTGGGTTCAATGGATTCGGAAATAAAGCCACCAATGGTGAAATTAATTGAAGTTGGATAGACCAATAATTATTACTCTTTGGCGCACTATTTCACACCACACATTTGTTTTTTGAGAGTACTGGCTGTGAACCTACATCATCCAACGCGGATTTTCTGTTGACCAATGACGAAAATTTTGTCTCTTCACATTTCCATTCAAACAGAACGTAGCTCGGAAAAATTAATATTTTTTACTAAATTATTTTATTATAATTTATATGTGATGGGCTACATGCTTGGTGAAATGGATATTCCATAGTAGAGGAAATTAAAGTCGTACTTTTCACAATTTAATTCAGTTTCCTGACACGTGTTTCAATCAACCCTTGCGGATCATTATCAAAGGCATAAGACAATAATAAATTCTACATGTCATTAAAATAAAAATTGACAGATGATGGGTTATTTTGGTCCTTAATTTACAGGTATTGCCAAAGGACAACTAAATTGGTGTGATAATAGAGGTATTTACATCTAAGTAATAAAATTAAGAAAATGATATTGCGTATATAATTATGGGTTTTTTCTTTCGTAATTATTGACAGAGTTTATTGCATATTTATCTTAAGTTATTAGGCTATTAAGTATTAGATTGACACCTGGAGGTATCTCAATTTGATTGTTAACAACATTACATCGATTTTTTAAGACTTTTTTGATTGCTAATATTTCTAATAGGTTGAGTTTTCTACCCTTGTGTTGAGTATATATCGGTTTTATTTTGTTGGATATTGAGTGGTTATTTATTATACAGTTGTCCGCTATTCCTGTTTTATTTTGTTTTTTTAAAATGGATGTTTTATGTTCTTTAAGCCTAGTTTTAAAGTTTCTACCTGCATGACCTATATATATTGCATCACAGTCATCACATTGTATTTGGTAAACCCCGCTATGTGTTAATTTGTCTTTATTTTCAATTTTTGAATCAGCTATGTATTTACCTAGGTTATTTTTATTGACTTGTATGGGGATAAGTTTATGGTTATTGAGTTTTTTGGAGATTTTTTGACTTGTGTGACCTGTATATCTGATTGAAGTGTATTTCGCGTTTGATGGAAGGAGACGTCTTTGGTAGAGTAGTTTTTGTGTTTTTTGTCTGAGTTTTTTTTTAGTATTTTTTTTTTTTAGTGTTGTTGGATAGCCGTTGTTTAAGGCGTGTCAGGAAACTGAAATAAATTGTAAAATCTAACAAGTACGACTGTAATTTCCTCTACTATAAATTATTTATTTTCTAGATTGCTCATATTTTGCATGCGCTCACAAAACTCATTTCGCCTATCGAAATCATCTTCAAATAACTCATGCACTGGAATATTTTTGTATGGATGATATTTGTGCTTTTAAACTATTCGGTGAACACCAGATTTCATCATGTGTAAATTGGCCCTAATATGCGCCAGAGGAGTACGCTGATTGTCTTCCAAGGAAAGCAGGACGTCACGTTGTTTATTTTTATCTCGAGCAGGACGAACAGATTGAGGCAAATCCCTAACACGACCAGATTTTCTAAATTTAGCCTCTATTCTACTTATCACCTTTTGATATATGAGAGGACGATCAAGATGGATTTCAAACCCAACCATGCATAGAATTTCAATTTTTTCTCGTTCCGTTAACTTCGCCATTATGAAACCCGCAACTTTGCAACTACGCTTGACAATAATTACTTAATTGAAGTAAAATTGTTATACTTAGTATACATATATTTTTATGTATTAACTATTACAGTGCTAGTAAAAATAAAATCGCACTATTTGAAACGTATTACATAAATCTAGAGAAATTTTTTCTTTTCCTATGTTTTTATGAATTTAATAACCTATAAAATATTAATATGAATCGAAGCACTGCACGCCTATGCCGCTAAAGTTAAAGCTGACTTTTTCACGCCTTTTCCCCCATCAGCCGTTGTAGCCACAGACTTGTAGGGCGGATTATACGTTCAACTACATATTTTTTCTTAAAGTGATCCCAAGAATCACACGGTGAAATATTAGCATATCAATAGGTCGTTAAGGAACACCCTGTATGATTTGTTTACTTTTCCATTTTATGTTATTTGATGCTTCCTGTATTCCAAACCAACCTACTTATAATTATTATTATTCGGTACAAAATAAAAAAAAAAAGTTTGATAGATTAATATCATAATTGCTATTTGATATATTAATAATTCCGTACACGTTCATACTTTTCCTGTAATTAATTAACACTTTGGTGTTAAAATATTTCTAAATTTACTTTTGTATTTATGCTCTAAATTACCGGAAACTGTTTATTACTGGTAAATCCATTAGAATACGAAAACTTGGAAAATCATAACTGCTTATTATTACGAAATACTTAAAGTAAACTTAAATGTTGTTATGGCATAGTGATTAGGGATCTCTACTATACAGGGTGATTTACGGTGGAAAATGTAGCAAGAAAATTGTTTCTTTGCATAAATAGACATGCTCTAGTTAGCTAAACTATTTTTAACAGTGCGGTGATGTCGCTTGAACTAGAATGTGGTTCAAACTCTAATATTTTGAAAGGTGTACCTTGTCTTTAAACTTATGTTTGGTACCTTTATAATTTTCTTACCCACTTTTCTTATTGTTTATTATCCTATATTACTTGTTATTATTTTCGAGATTTTGCTATTTTCTTTTCTTAAAGCCTTCAACAAATAATTGCAGATATTTTTGAGTTTTGAGATCCTGTCATGAAAAGCTGGCATTCTTCAAATTCAATCAAAATTAGTATTTATTTAATGTTTCACTCTACTTGACGCTTTTCTCTTGCAGAATAAACATTTCATCGAGGTAGCACTGTTTATGTTTTATCAATAACTGTTATGATTGAACATACAAAAACTAGTATAAATAGGAACTCTGCCAAATGCAAAAGGAGACGTGAAACTCAATGTTCGTCGAATCGGGGCAGCTATTAACCCTAATAGGAGGATTTGAAAAATTGTAACATACACAAATTTGTATATAATTGTATAAAAAGGCTAATAAATATCAACACACCGAAAGAATTTTTGAAATATATGCAATAGTTTTTAAACAGTCCACGATTAACTTTTTCTATTGGTTTGACGTCACAAGGACGCTAGGCCACCAAGGTCCCGCTGAGTTGTGAAGCGCTTTCTGGCTTTCCGCAAATTATGTTGAATGGAATCAAATAAATTAATAGGCAGCTAGTATTTTCTTTGATAATACGAAGTACAGTTTGTGTTTTGTTATTTACTATACATGTAATCAATGGAGACGGGTTTTGAAAAAGGTAATTTGTTAAATTTACCCCACGTGGAGGTCCAAATGGTGTGGGATTTTATATCCAGTAATACAACTTTTGCTGGTGTTAAAATAACACGGTAAGGATAATGGAATCTTTATAACATTTAATTTTAATATTATTTCAAATCTGGATTTGATTATGTTTAAGTAATGGGGAACGATAAAATTTGTTTTATATGTCGAAGAATCTGCCCCGAGCACAGAGTTAGAGTGAAACCTTATCAGGTGGTGTGCGAAGTCAATAAAGATAAAAGAGAAATAGTTAATATCGAATTCCTGGATTGTGCGATTCTGTTGGGGGTTGTGAGCATGCAGTTGCATTTCCTATGTGGCTTCATCGGCGATCCGAAGAGCCTGCTCCAGCAACGGCTGAATGTTACTGAAAGAAACCGGTACTTTCCTAGATTGGAGGTAATATAAAATTTATTAAACAGTTGACATTGAAAAACGTAAAAAACGAAGTCAAGGAAATGCCCCGGACTGTCAACGTTTTCTTGAAGAGTTTGTTGACAATATAAAAGACCACGGAAATTATGCTTGTCCATTAGCGGTACACAATAGACAACCTATTACTAATGTTGTGACAAAGCTATCAATCCACATCCTTTTATTGAATTTTAAAATTTAAATTAAATTCTTTATAGAGTATTACAACATTCCGCTGATAATTTCTTAACTTTCTGCTGTGATAGTATTACTGAAGTCGATATCGAAAATGCGTTGGCACTTAGCTATGAGCAAAGTGAAACATCATTATGGTACGAACTTTGTTATGGCTGAATTACAGCTTTTAAGTTATTGAATGTAGCAGTTTGTCAAACAGCTGATGGAGTCCTTACGAAGCAAATAATGGGTATTGCAAAAATATCCCAAAGTGTACCAATGAAAAAGGGAATTAAATTGGAAAAGTTAGTTATTGCAGAGCTCGAGAAGCAATTAGATATTAATATAAAGCTGTCTGGTTTTGTAATTTTAAGAAATTATGGTATTTTTGGTTACGGAAAATTCTGTAAAAGAAGTCAGAGTCTGCAGTTTCACGTTACATAACTACTTCAGGAGGGGTAACAAGACGATATCTGACTTAAATTAATATGCAGATGTTGGCAAGGAGAGTAACGAAAGGCATTTTTTGTGTAGCAGCCCCTGATTTTGAAAAATCTTTTATAGAAAACACATTCAAAGGCCTTGCAACTCAGACAAGTGACGTCACAGATCCTAGGCTCGAGGCAAGGTACGTTTCTAGTCTCGAGACGCACAGGCGTTATTAAAACGCTTATAACTGAGTGAAAAAAATTTTAAAATTTCTTAACTAGTGGCATGTGTTTCCTTGAAAACTAAAAAATGTAAAATATTCCTATTGGGCGCTCTACGCTCTGCCCCCGACCAAAGAGCTCGTTCCTTAAAAGGGGATGTTATAGAGGTATATGGTTTCTTCAGTAACCTAAAATATTTCAAGTAGCGATTCCTAAGGGCTTTTTATGAAAGTTTTATACCTGTTAATTTTAGCCAATCAAATGCTTGCATTTTAACATGCTGTAAGATCACCTAATAAGTGGAAATCTCCCTGGCTTCACAGCTGTAATAAAAGCAGTGGCGTAAAATATTTTGATATTTATTTATTTTTAACTGAATATATAGGTGGTACATTAGGGTGACCCATCTTTATATAGGTTTTGTTTTTGCTTTTGAATTTCTGTGTCCCCACTCATTAAAAGTGTTTGCTTGGCTACAAAAATAATGTCCTATGAACAGAATTTACTTAAAATAAAAATAAGGGCTGCCGCCAACAACCGAAAGTATGATGCCTAAAGAAATTATCTTAGCTCATTTTATCACGGTTACTGTTGTTTTATTTCTTAACAATATGGGTCTAAAGTACATTATTGGTCTTATTCTTAAAAGTATACCCCTTATTTAAACTATTTTATTGCACACATAATTTGAAATTAAGCATTTTGATCATCCTTTTTATACATGACAAGAATATTATGATGTATAACAAAGTATTGAGATATTTATGGTTCTATGGTTGAACATTACCAAATGTCAAGACAGCTTTTAACGTACTCTTGGGTATCCATTTGGATACGCAGGCCTTTCATTTGGATGCCCAGCAAACATGAAATGGATACGGAAATGAAAATGCAAAATGCATAAATACAAAAAAAAAATCAACTACCGAGAAATATAATGTTTAATTCTTTAGAAACGTAAAACAAAATCAAAATTAAAAATAAACTCTTTTTAGTCTAAAACAAAAACATAACATACTACGATCAAGACTGGAAATCTAACTAAATAGGACACTCTTTGGTATTATTCAGCAGGAAAAAAGTGAATTATTAAAATGTGTTTCACTTTTAAAATAAACTATAAATATAATGATTAAGATAGTTAAGTAGACTAGGTACCAGGAACATAAAAATAATAAATACCACAAATCATAAGGAACTCGTTCCGTACTTATTGTCATTGAAAAAGGCACTTCATTGTATCTTCATTTAATGAAATTCTTCCTGGCGTTTTTATTTTGCTGTAATAGGAAATAATCCTCTCAGTAGTCATTGAATGAGGACTAATTAGCAATAACGAGACTAAAAGCTTTTGTAATATACCCTTAGTGCAAACTATAAGTTTTCCTAATTTATTAGCATGTCTGGTGCCTTCATCGGGAGTATCAATGTCTGGAATTTCTTGAACTAAAGGCCAGCAATCACACACGGAAGTCGCAAATTTGGACACTTCCTCTGAACCGAAGAGATTCGCAACTAATGGTCGGCCTGCGGATATCATTTCAGCTTCAGATTTGGCACAAATAAGGTTTATCATATTTTTAAATGTTTTATTTTCTTCAAGGTTGAGTATAAATATCAAAAAAAAATTTAAAGGACAACACAACTTCCTGTCCTACTGCTGACCAATTTCGACGCCTCTAAAGAATTTTGATTACAATCATGGTCAATATCAGCTAGTAGCTGTTCTTCCTTACCTCCTGGCCAAGGACCAGTAGCCAGCATATCCAATTTTCTCAAAGCTGCATCTCTAGCAGAATGTCCGGTTTTTTATTAAATTCATAAAAATTCGTGTAATTTGAGAAAAAAGAAAATATTTTATTTTTTGATCAATCAAAGAGTCTCATGCGTATTTTACCCAAAAAAGGGCGTGGCACCCAAAAAATTTTTCGCCGAGCGCCTTCGGATACGTTGTAAAAAATCACTAAAAGATGCTATGCCAAATGTAACGACTTTTTGGGGAAGGTCTGCCGTTTCCAAAATATTATTATATTTTACTTACCTGCCGAAGTATCTGTGTTTCCTAGAGCGGGTTAAAAATTTCCTCGAGCTTTCATTACTGCTTATAGTTTAAATTCATATTTCAAAGCAAGGTTTAGTTTTAATCTATCTTTCGAGAAAAGAACGTTAAATTTGTGATATAAAGTGATTTGCGTTAGCTGTGTTTTTCTCTTCCGTCATGTCGACTCGAACTTTAAGAAAAGATACTTGGGTGTACCTGATTGTCAATTACATGCTACAAACTATTGGAAGTAAACTTCCTTCCAATAAAGTTGTATTAAGTGTACTGTTCTTTAACTTACGTCAAGTAAAATTAAATCTTTATCAAAGTGCTAAGTTAGCAAGGGCGGTTTTAGCTTTTCAACATGGGGGGGGGGGGCTATTCTCAAATCCCATACTTATGCATTTAGATAGGTACATTTTTTTTAAACACGCATGCAGTAATAAATAGAAAAGCTCTTATTAACCTGAACTAACCAGAAAATAAGTTGGGGAGGGGGGCTAGAAAAAAATAGCGCCGCAGACGAAAAATTTTTGGATGCCACGCTATTTTTTCAATGATGATACTTAAAATTCAAAATTCATGGGGGGGGGGTAATTACCCTATTACCCCCCCCCCCCCCCGTAAAACCGCCCTTGTAAGTTAGTAATTAAGGAAGTACTTGTTTCCTGGAACAAAGCCCGTATTCCAACTCGAGACCTACAGCATTGTATTAAACAACTACAACACAATATGAAGAATTAAGAGGTATGCAAAAAAATTTTTATAAAGCAACGGACGCCGCAAAGGAGAAGGAAACAACGTTTGTCGATAAATTAAACGATTTGTTTGATATAGCTCACGCAAACGCATTTAAAATGTTAACATGTATAGAAGGTAAAGTCTGTTAAGAGATATAAGAAAGTGACTAACTGATACATATTAGGAAAGACCCGGGCAAGCTGTTAAAATGAAATATGGCCGAACAGGTCCGTATTTTGCTTAGAATTTAATCATGGTTTGTAATAAAAATAAGTAAGACATTAAATAATATTTTATTTATGTTTAAATGTAAATTACAAGTTATTTTATTATTAAAAATTATATTTATGATTAAAAAAATATACAAATTATCCGGTACTTATAATAATTGAATCGCTATATGCAGAAACCTCACATGTCCATTTTTAGCCAAAACCAGATTATTCAAGAATATGAGTCTATGAAGGTTATTACATCGTACTATACATAAATAGCACATGTCCATATCATAACTACGCTTAGAATGATGAGTAGTTTAGTGCATACTCAGCAGAAACGGCACAAGTCCCGGACATGTGCGGTTTCTGCTGTAAAACAGAATCTTAACATAACCTGCGTGCGATTTGCCGTCATTCGACCAATCGGGAATTAATGGGGTGATGTATGACAATGTGGTGGGAGAGTGTTGTTATTTGAGACAGGTAAACGTTCACACTTGTTGTATTTGTTCTGAACTAGTTTATTGTTTTTGATTTAGTAAAGTGTTAAATAGTGTAAGATGGAGCAAATTGAAAATGAAAATAATTCCCAGGGCAAGAGAAAGGCAGATCCTAAGGGATACCAACGAAACATTATTAAAAAATCTCGTGTAAAAGGAGAACCTTACAGAAACTATAAGGGATGTGATATTCCTGGCAAAGGATTGGGCTTTCGTTGCAGGTAATTTTATGGTTTTTGGAATATTGCCTACAAAATTATAGCCTCAACGAAATATTGTTTTAAAAATAGGGTGTAAAAGTTAAGTGTTACAAAAACTAAGAGAGATAATATTTCTAGTAAGGTATTGGGTCTCCTTTATAGACAATTTCATATAGTTTTTGGTATTTTGTGAATAAAATAAGCTTTTTGTTCTAGTTGTAAGGGAAAATGCTTTGATAAATTCTCCAATGAGGAGTTGCAAGAAAATTTAAAGCGATTTTATTCTATGGATACTAAGGACCAACAGGACGTATTTCTACAAGGGCAAATAGAACCTTTCAATGTGCAGAGGCGTCGCGCAAGGGTTCAAGTAGGAAATAAATCAAAATCCAATAGCTTTAAATACTATGCATTGAAAGGGTCAGCAAAAATTCAAGTTTGTTTGAATGCGTTTACCTCAGTTTATAATACAACTTTAAGTCGAGTTAGAAGACTCAAAGATCTGGCTATACTAGGAAAATCTCCAAGAGATTTGCGTGGTCAAAATCAAAGTGGTAATAAGTTTGGGAACCATGTTTAACTTTCTATTCGACAACACATTGAGTCGTTTCCAGTTAAGTTGAGCCATTATGCCAATCGAGAAGTTAAATATTTGGACAGTCAGCTAAATCTAAAAATTATGTATGACTTATTTCAACAAAAATACCCTGCAATAAAAGTCAGTTATCCCTATTATACAAGGTATTTTCGAGAAAACTTTTCATTAAGATTTGGACGTCCGCAAGTGGATGTTTGTTCAACGTGTGAGACTTTAAACAACAAAATTAAAAACCCGCATTTAAACGAAGTTGCTAAACGAACAGCAGTGGCGGAACTGATGGTTCACAAACGTCGAACTAAAAATTTTTATACTAAACTGAGAAATGAATCGAATGAACCACGTACTGCTGATAATATTTTAGCGCTATCCATTGATTTTATGCAGAATATACAGCTCCCAAAAACACCAGTAGGTGAAGTTTTTTATTATCAACAATTGACAGTTTCGGTGTTTTGTATACATAACATCAAAGATAATACAGCAAGAATGTATCTTTATCACGAAGGTCAAGCTAAAAAAACTGCCAATGAGATTGGATCATTTCTTTTGGACTATATAAAGGAAAATTCAGACAATATAACTGAAATCCACTTATATAGTGACAACTGCTGGGGGCAAAATAAAAATCACACCCTAATTCGGATGCTCCTTTCTTTAACCGATAGTGGACGATTTTTGAAAATAATACATTATTTTCCTGTGAGAGGCCATTCTTTTCTTCCTTGCGATAGGGACTTTGCAGTAGTAAAGCGAAAACTTAGGAGATGTGACAGATTTTCCACTGTTCATGAAATAACCGAGTTGATTGTAACAAGCAGCAACTCAAAAAAATTCACAGTCAAAGAAGTCAAAACAGAGGAGATAATAAATTTAAAAGATTGGTGGCCAAAGATATATAAAAAAAACTCCATATCAGAAGAAACGTCTTCCAAAAATACTCCACGTAACCAAAAAGTTCATTTCAATATAAGTACCTTTTCGCAATTTACTTATGATATTCAAAAAAAGGGGTGTGTCAAAGCTTCCCAATTTATTGATGGAGCTTTAGAACACACATTCAAACTACAACAGTCTGGTAAAAGTGCAGTTGTATTACCATCTAATCTTGCATATCCATTGGGAAAAGTTCCTATGAAAGCAAAAAAGCTTCAAGATATAAGAAAATGTGCTGCTTTCGTTGAGGAAGAATATCAAGAATTTTATAATTCAATACTTCTTTGGCCAACTATTACTAATAATTAATTTAAAAAATGTTTTAAGTCGTTTGTAATAAACAATAACCTTTAAATTTAATAAATATATTAATTTTTCCCTGTGCTATGCAGAAAGCTCACATGTCCTTTTTTTAAAAAAATCGTAGAAACTAAAACTTATATTTTAAAACCAAACATAATATGACATATTATTACAACTGCCTTAAACTATGTTTTGTAGCTATTAAACCAATGACAAACCCTTTGTAATAAATAATATAATGTTTTTTTCATTTTCCCGAAATTTGCTTTTTTGGACATGTGACGTTTCTGCATATAGCGATTCAATTATTATTCACTTAATATATCAATATCACTATCGCTATCGTAATCTGTTCTAATTATTATTTGTGCTATATTGTTTATATGGATATAGGATTTTTCCACTTTCTCAACATGTGTAACAGAATTTGCCCAACTTTGTGAAGGGATGTTAAAAACTTCTATAAGCTCAAGTACACTGGAGTTAATAGTAGAGCAAATATTGTTACGACGAATGGCAGATTTCAGTTGGTGCCAAACATGTTCGATGGGATTAAATATACAATGGTATGGTGGAAGCCTTAAAACTGCTTGCCCTAGATTTTTTGCATAATTATCACTGAAGTATTCTTTTTGTAGTTTTAAACTTTGTAAAACCTCAATTAATTGCCTTTTGGTGTAATCTTCCTGAAAATAAATGCCATTAGCATACGCGTAGTTTTGGATTGTTGCTATTGTGTCATTTGAGGAGGGAGTCTTGGTCAACTGCCTACAATGGTAGCTTGCATTGTCCATTACAATTACGCTATTCGGAGGTATATTTTGAATTAGCTTGTTTTTAAACTAATCTAGAGTGGCTATATTTACAGTCTTTAGAACATAACTTGTTTTATGGGATTAACCCTCTCATTTTGAATCAGGTAAAAATCGGTATAAAATCACCAAACTAATACTTTAATAATGAAAGTACGTCTTCCGGATTTGCAGTTTACTTTAAGACATTTTTAAGTACGGACCATAATTTACCTGCATTTATTCATTTATTCATCGTTTGTTTATGGCCACCCTTGGATAATCCCATTCAAAGGCGAAGTGTAACTTTCTTATATCTCTAGACAGGCTTTATACAGTTTTTGGTCAGTCAACATAAAAAATATCGTTTGGGATTAATGGGTGGTGTAGCCAAGAAGCTGAAAGAGCAAAGGTGCGAAGAGAGAGAACAGGGAGCTCGTGAAAAAATCGTAAAAGTTACTGTGGAGATTGATGATAGTATGGGAGCCCTTGTAGCGTCATCTAGCAGCTCGCATAGAAATTCTTCTTACGACGAAAAAGTAGATCTTAAGAAACCAGGACCCCCAGAACCAAAAAGACGACGGTTGTTAGGAATAAAAAAATATATAGTAAGCACAAAAGTAGTGGCAGCTCTCGACAAATATAAGTAAGTGACCGAGATTCCATCCCTACATATTTTAAGTGCTGTCGCCGAAGCTTTGGGACATGACGTACTGCCTTTGTCCATAAGTGGAACAACAATTCAACGTTATAGACAGCAATAAGAACAGAAATGGTGGAAAAACTAAAATTGGCTTCTAAAGATCATAAATTTGTGGCTCCTGTAGTTCACTGGGATGGAAAATTATTTGCTGACCTAACTGAACCTGAAAAGCACGACAGACTAACAGTTATAATTACAAGTGGCGATACAGAACAAATTCTAAGGATACCAGTTTTGCTCACTTCAACAGGGAGAGAGCAAGCTACTGCGGTTTATAAAGCGCTGTTGAACTGGAATCTCCAAGATACAGTATTGCGTTGCAATGCGTTGTTGTGATACTACTGCCTCCAACTTGGGTCGCCTAAATGGTGCAAGTGTTTTATTAGAACAATTGTTTCTATCATGCACGCTGGATGGCGAAAGGTATTTATTGCTTAAAAATATATCTTTATACGGACGAGTTTACACTAACAGTCAGGGAAAGGAAGAGTATCAGAATGTATGCATTTTTATCGTCAAAGTTTATGTTAAGGCTTAGTTCACCGCTCCCTGTTCATACAAAGCTCCATATTAAAATCTTCAATTTGCCAAAAATCTTATTAGGTAAATATAAAACTATTGGTCCACAGATATCTGAAACTGCTGTTGAAAAAATTAAAAATCATCTGTGCGGATCTTCCTGAGATTTGCACAGTATCATTCTTTGATAACGAAATCACGGTTGAAATTAAAAGAAATATAATAAAACTCTAGAAAAACAAGACTCGCTAGAAGGAGGTTAAGAACGAGTTCAATTAAGTAATATATTATACGAAATAAAACATAAAGAACTTTAGGAATTCTTATGCAAAAATACTCTTAGGTTTTTTGAAAGGTTAGGGCTATCCACAAATTTTTTAAAAAAAACTCCAGAAAACTGGGAAACTAATTATGAGGATATAAATAATTTTAATATAGTAGAAAAGCTTAAAGTAGTCAATAATACTGCAGAAAGGGGTATTAAACTCATAGACGAATATAATAAAATATTAACAAGAGATTAAGAACAACGTCAATGTATCCATCGTAACCATTTTGGAATAATTAAATTACTTGAAATTTTGCACACGTCATTTTCTTGACATTTACAACATTTTAAAAGGGTGAGACCGAAGAAAACAAGTCGCAAAATGTGGGTCACCCTAAGGTATATGTTACAACATCGGTTATAACTTTAAAATATTTAATAAATTCGTTTTCCACTACTTTTTCCTCAATGGAGAGTAAAGTAAGGAGCCGATAATTTTTTCCACTAAATGTTTGTGCTTCATGAAATAAAGGTGACACAATTTTGTTCTTTTCCACACTATATTTATCGGCAGATTATGGAATAATTTCACGAAAAATGTCCTTAAATAGATTTTCTTGTTCAGGATTTAGGCCATGGTTTTTCAACAAATACGTTAAATTCTTTATATTTGTATGATAAACTTGAATATGATCAGTTTCTGTACAAAAGAAACAAAGATTGTACGTATTGCAAATAATTTTAATATTAAATATTTAATTAGCCTTGCTCTTCATGATACCTAAACGTCAACAAGGCGATTAACTACAGGGGACTTGTCAGTCCACAGCCAACTATGATTGTGTTATTATAACGCGTAAAATTGTCATTTACTTTGTATGACTTGAAATTTAATTATTTTATTATTTTTCCCTTGTTTTTAGCACCATAAAATTATGGAACGTAGAAAGAATAATATTTATTTTAGATTATTTTTAATACCTTGTTTTACTAGAGCACAGGGAAAGGAAAAAACTGCTGATTTGCTAAAATATAGTGGCCACTATTATTTATAACACAGGCGTGTATTTTTTTCTCTTTTCTTCAGTTCTATAAAGTTATGTGACATAAGTAGAATGCTTACTACTTTATTTAATTATCTGAACCTTATTCTACTACGGAAATTAAAATATCTGTCATTAAAATTTTCGTACCGAATCTAATTCATGCTCTAGTGAGAATATAAGTCAAAAAAAACTTAAAATTAAAATGGGTCTAAAAATGTCTAGTTCCTAAAATACACGATGTTGGAACTTTAACGTTAATTTTGTTTTTGTTAATTATCTTAAAAACGGAATGTTTTCTTTTTATTAAACTTTCAACAATTACACTGCTTCTCAGAGAGAAGGTTTAAGCGTAAATAAAAATTTAATCGCTTCTCCTGGGACGTGTGCGCAAGTCCAATATTTGATTAAAAATACATACATTGAATTCAAGATTTTATTTATATGAGTAACGTTGTTACTTTCAGGTATGTTCTGGTAATCTTTTTAATTGTCGTAGAACCGCTAGTCCGTAATTCTACCTTCTTGTGCGAAACCGCTTTTCACTTTAGGTAGTGTTGGCTCAAATTTTGATTATTCTCTGTGACCTTTGCTGTGGGTTTTAAGATTGACGGAAAATTATCATCGGGTCATTCGATCAAATTACCCTCTACAGACTTGTCAAACTTTAGCCTTTGTTGAAAAATTACGAAAGTCTTTGGGTTTTTCACACTTAAACTTGATTAAGGCATGTATTGGGTGTACAACGTATATTTTTAAATATGATCGATATTTTTGTGATTTTTGGCACATAACCTAAAACTTCATTACATTTTTAGTACAGGATCCTTTTCTCATTTGCAGTTCTCTAGTTACCCGATTATTCGGACTTCCCGGATAAGTCAGATTTGACCCTTGGGCTTCGGTACGTTTTTGAACTATTTTTAAGAGCAATAATTACTTACAACAAGGAGTCATTCCTTGAGGGAACCAGCTAACCCCAGGAAGACCTTGCCGATAAGTACCTTAACTTCTATTTCAGCTGCAAATATCGTAGTGATTTTATCGAGAGGGTAGTCGTTGCTGACTAGTTAAGAGATAAACTAGTGAATATTGGGGAGTGCAGCAAATGAAAGAGTACTCTTTAAAGTTATTCCAAGCTTTCGGAAATCATATATTTCATTTCCATCCTCAGGGAGACTACAATTTATATAAATTAAGATTAGGAAACCTCATTAGAACAATAAATAAATGATTTTACTTACAACTTTTTTGAGATTGTTCATAAGGATGTTCATAGAATTAATATAGGACATGCGAGAAGAAAACGTGTTGAAACCCAAGTCAATTACAATTAAAATAAAAAATTGGAGACAATACTAAAAACATTGTATATGGACGTAGAAACACACAATTTAAAATAAAATCAAAATTTTGATGTTCACATTTTGAAAATTCGTTACTTAATTTGAAATTATGGAATTATTTAGCGGGAAATCATGACTTGCGTGCCTCCATTTTAAGTGACTGGTAGGTTAGGAAATACTGTCATTTTAACATGTCATTAAAATTGTCAAAAATATTTTTAATGCGGTTTACAATAAGAATAATATTAAATAGAGAGAATTACGGATTTAAGTATTATCATGCAGCAAACCTGAAAAATCGTTAAAATGCATTTATACGAGGTTCGAACTGTTATCAATAGTATTGATTGTACGTAAGTTTTTATCTAAGTGGAGCAGATATGAATATAGTAGTGATTATATATATCTTGATATACATACAGCCAAATGTAATTTCTTGCGTTCCCAAAATTATGTAGTTTTCTTTTGTTTTAGTTAAAGCCATAAGCTAGTTTGGTCAACTTTTTTTACAGTATATTTCAATATTAGTGATTTACCTTAATAAAGTTGGAACTGTATAAAGCGATATATAAACGAGTTGCAACTTTTGCGCTGTTATAATGAGTATTTAAGCTAGCCAAACTCATCCTTCTACAATTTTATCTAAGTTGGTAAATCAACTGACAATTGATACTTCTGACATGTTGAATTAAGTGTTGATTATTTGCCATTTAAAATCACCTATTAACATTGACCTCTTTTTTAAATCAAATAACTTTTAATCGTTTTTGTGTTTTGTTTTGGCACTGTGTGTGGCCCCCATTGTTCACTCCCAGGAATTTGGTGTTGTTGTGGCAGGTTACAGCAAAAAGCAGCTGTGAGTGGCGCTCAAAACTAAAAAGTATATCATATCTTGCACGGCAACATCCCTTGGGGACCATACACGTGCACATTATTGTTTAACTAGCAAGGACCATTTACAAAAGAAGCACCCAGGTTACAATTGTCACGAGTTTGAGCTAGCTGAGGTAGGTGGCATCTTAAACTATAATATCCTTTAAATATACCAACAGTTATGTTGGGGAAACGATTGCTCAAATGCAATAAAAATAATGAAATTAAATGCAACCAATGTTTTCAGAAACAATACTATTCTTTGTCTAGATAAAATAAATGCTTTTCAAATATTCCATTAGCAACACAATTTCTCAACGGTCAGAAAAACAGCGAAACAAAATGTATTTAATGTTTTTAGAACAAATAATATTGTCGCCCAGACAAGCTACCAAATTTGCAAATATTATACTAAAACAGCGCCCTGTCGCTACGGTTAATTTAGCAAGAAATTGTTCTCAATACAATTCAGTGGTAAAAAGTCTATTTTTGAAGACTGTAAAAACGTATATGTGCTTTGTCGCTACGAGATTAAGCTCACCGCAGTATACAAAGCGGGAAAATTAACCATTGGTCCAGAGAAAACATGGCGGAACAGTAAATAGACAATTAGAACACAACGCGCGAAATATGTTGCCTTGTGATTGGCCGACAGCTGAGCGTGATATTCTAACGACAAGAGCACACTTACGTTCTCTCGAGAACCACTGCGGCTGTATTAAAAAGTTATTGTGTAAAGAAGTGCCAAACTGGACACATAAACGCCAAATTAAATGGGATCTAACTGTCAACATGACTTCACTTAACCAATATATAAGACGAACCAGTGAAATAACCTAACTTGAGGAAGATACAAAGCCTCACCGTTTAATGTTGGGAGTTAAAAATAAAACTTGATTCCCACAAGTTATATTTTGTTGCCACCTTATAAGGTTACAAATAAATTTAGGAGATACGGTAGAACTACTACTATGGTTAAAATTGGGAAAAATGGTCCTTGTGTGCATATTGTTCTAAAAATATAGTGAAACCTCTGTTTGCGACCGCCCCTATGAAGTGATCACCTGTGTTAAACGACCGGTTATGAATTCCTCATATTTTAAAATAGAAATCCCAATATTTTATACTACTTTTTACAAACTCATCTTTTAAACGACCGCGGGAACTCATTATCGAAATTTTTATTAATGCTAGAGGCACCCTCCATTAGAAACAGTAAAACCCGACCCGACAATTCTTAAGATATATAGGTAAATACACTAATTGGTTTATTGCAGGCGGATCCATTTATAAAATTGAAATAATCGAGAAAAGTAAAAAAACTGGTTTCAATATCAGGAAATTGACTGAAAAATTTAAAGCGGTTAAGACCCAAAATAAAGCAGCAGTTAGAAATTTGTTTCAAGAAGGGGACCACGGTGAACAAAAAAGAAAATTTCCCAAAGCTGAAGGACTGCCAGTGGATCAAGTTTCTTTTAACTGGTTTTGTAAGCTGCAAAACAATCACCAATATCCGAGCCCATCATTCAAGCCAAAGCCTTCTAATGTGCTCAATGCCTAAGACTAGATAACTTCAAGGCATCAAATCGATGGTTAGAAAAATTCTATTATCGGAACGATATTACCTTCAAGAAAATATGTGGCGAATCAGCCAATATCAATATCGAAGACGTAACTGCTTGGAAAGAAAGGCTACTGACCATTTTAAAGGACAATGCTTCAGAAGACATATTTAATGCAGATGAGACAAGTCTCTACTATCCTACATTGTCAACGAAAACATATGCATTGAGAGATGACAAGTGTACTGGAAAAGAACACAGCAAAACAACGATTTACAATTCTGTTTTGCGCAATTATGGAAGGTGAGAAGGAAGAACCACGTTTTAAGTTCGCACATATCGATGAATTACCTCTCCAATCGGTCTCGAACAAAAAAGCGTGGATGACAGCAGCCATCATGACAACATGGCTTTACAGATTTGATACCAAGATGAAGAGGCAGAATAGAAGAGTGGTATTGTTTCTGGATGATGCATCGTCTCATCCCAAAATTACACTGGATAATGTCAAACTTATTCATTCTTCCACCCAGCACTACCTCACATTGTCAATATTTGGACCAAGGTATCTTACAAAGTTGTAAAATGCTCTACAGAAGCTACCTTGTTAAGAGGCTTTTAACATGTATAGACAGTGACAATTAAAGAATGCTTTATGAAAGCTAGATTTATGTGTAATACAGATAATATTGATGACTTCGAAGAAGAAGATAATATTCACAACTGTTTCCTAATATGAAGGACACATTTGTGAACTTGAAATAATTTGCCTCTATTGGTAACATTCAACCAAAAGAACCGACACAAAGTCCCGGTCTCAAATAATTTAATATTAAAAAATAATATTCCGTAACATGTTAAGCCTTTAAGGCATCATCAGACCTAAAAAGATGTCAATTAACACGCATATAAGTGAGCGAATCTCACTAGTAAACCTACCTGATACATCAAAAAACAATTTAAGAAGAACAAAAATGTCAAAATATAAAAAAATGATAAACGTTACAATCACATCATTACAAAACAGTCAGGTTAGTTAACTTAAACTAAAAATTGTATTTTGGTGTGATGGTTGACTATATTATTTATTATTTTATTGGAATTCAAGAAGCTGATGATCTTAGCTCTCAAAATATTTTTATTAGCGATATCCGTGGTTTGAATTATATTTTCTGCTTCCACAGCCAACATTTCTTGACATGAGAATCAGTTTTATGTGGAAAATTAAACTGAAGGTCAAAGAAAGGATATTTTCTTCCTGCCTATTAAAGTGGGTATAAGTTAGGTTTATGAACCGTTTATAAAACTCAAAATTAGACTGGCCTATCTCTAACCTTAACTCAGTGTCACTGGTATTCGACAGATTGTTTCTATGTTGAACCTAGTTTTTTACTTAATCTACGGAATGTTATGTTTGGGTTGGTTCTTTTCGTTGAATATTATAATATTCAGGTCTCTTCGAGATATATGGACACGTTTTTTTACTCTATTGATAACGATTTGCCAACAGAAAGTGGAGCTTTGACTATCATCGAGTGCATTAAAGAGATCCAAGAAACGGATGAAACTACTTCCAACTCTGAAACAGAGGAAGAGGAACTTGAACTTGCCCCAGTATCGAAAATATCCAGCCTATCTGAAGCCTGCGCAAGTTTGAGAGACTTAGGAATCTTTTTTTATAGTGTTAACAATTTTGAGAAGTCTACAAATGTTTCTCGATTGCTTTAAAATGTAAATCTGAATTTTATAAAAGTAAAACAAAAATATCCAGCAATCAATAATTTTCCAATATTTTAAAAAATAGGAACTTCAAAACAAACATACAGTACGTTGTATAATATATATGTGCACGTGCAGTATATACGTATTGGAAAATTGGCTTCATCTAATTTAATTTTAGTTCTGATAAATTTCAACAAAAATTATAAAATTATTTACTTATATGTAGATACTTAGTAATAAACATATACTGTAAAAATACAGATGCGAGATGTTACACGTGGCGACATCTCGTAGCAATCGAGCTATCCACCCAACCAGACCAGCGAGGTCTTAGAGAAGACCAAACGTCGGAATGGATCCCGCATAAGCAGGCATCTAATGTCAGGTGGCGCTGAAAGCCAATCGTCGGTTTCTGTGAACCAAGAACGTGATATTAAATAAAGATGTTTGTCCCTTTTCTTTCCGTCAGACCCAATCCTTGGATGCGTTTCGCCGTATTACGGCTCATCGGCAAGGCTATAGAGTCTGACGAAAAGGAAAGGGACCTTACAGTGTTTTTAACACATAATGTATAAATACATATGCGAGATGTTACACGTGGCGACATCTCGTAGCAATCGAGCTATCCACCCAACCAGACCAGCGAGGTCAAGACCAAACGCCGGAATGGATCCCGCATAAGCAGGTATCTAATGTCAGGTGGCGCTAAAAGCCAATCGTCGGTTTCTGTGAACCGAAAACGTGATATTAAAGAAAGATGTTTGTCCCTTTTCTTTCCGTCGCCACGTGTAACATCTCGCATATGTATTCATACATTATGTGTTGAAAACACTGTAAGGTCCCTTTCCTTTTCGTCAGATTCTATAGCCTTGCCGATGAGCCGTAATACGGCGAAACGCGTCCAAGGATTGGGTCTGACGGAAAGAAAAGGGACAAACATCTTTCTTTAATATACTGTAAATGTAGACCAGTTGTTTTAATTTTTCTCTATTAATCGACCACCCCTGTTAACCTATCAACATTTGATTTCCCGAGGATGGTCGCTATTAAGAGATTTTACTGCATTAAATTTTCCCTTTTAAATGTATTTTGAAAACAACTGGGTTAAGGTATAACGTATGTTTCATGAAGTAAGTTTAGAATTCTAGATGAAATCCAAAAATTGGATAGTACAGGTTGTCCGGTAAGTAAATGGCATACTCTGGAGAATATATAGGGAAGGTCAAAATTAGAGATTGCAGGATATGAGTTTTTATTACCGATATAATGTATTGGCCGATTCCGATATTTACGTACCGATATGCCGATATTCCGATATGTGGTATCGGCAAGACTTACATCACTGGTTTTTATTTCGAATATATATAAATTTAATAAAAAAAATCTTCTACACAAAAATGGATTAATGTTATATTACTTGTTTTGCCGATATGCTGATATAACGATATCAATATCGGTATCGTGCCACCTCTAGTCAAAACAACCCTAGTTTGTCATAGAGAAAAAAATCCTAAAGTGCCCCGTAACGGAGACACAGTGCGGCAAAGAAGTACCCAGGCTCTAACTTTCGAGCCCACTTGTATAATTTAATGAAACTTTAATATTTTATGTAGGCCGTAAGGACTCATAAAACTGTACTACAGTAGATGTTTTACATCGTAAGGGAAGTTAGGAACGGACTTCGCATTAAAATAATATATTTTGTCATTATTACAGCTCATTAATGCTCACATGCATTTAACTTATAGCCAAGCACTCGGCAATTATGTGAATGCAAGAAAAATTTATTCTGATACATTTTCAAATCGAAGTGTGCGGCATTAAGGAACTTGCAATGGTTCCTTAGTATTTCGGAGAGCACTTAAACGCAAGAATTGTTCAAATGTGAAAGAATGGGCGCCCTGTGCCTCTAACCTTAACCGGCAGATGTTTTCTCGTTGCACTTGAAACAATATTCCAGGATCATCTCGAATTTTATTGAAATGGTGTGTTATTCTCTCAATCAGATATTCCTTGGCGTCGAATATACAACCCTCTTTAATTTTCCCCATGAAAAAAAAATCTAATAGGGTTATGTCGGGCGACCTCGGTGACCACAAAAGAGGCCAACCTCGACCAATCCATCGATACCAAAAGTACATGATAAGTGCTGGTGAACCAAATAACACATTTCTAATAAACTGTTTAAGTTTTGTTGCAAGAATTGCACCATCTTCAATAAAGAACGGTCTAATGTTAACCATGAACCTTTGTTGATGCTTTGTCAGAATAAATTCTTCTCGCCTCCACACAATTGCCAAGTGCTTGTCCATAAATTAATAAATAAATAATCTCTTTATTTTAGCAGTATGCCAGCACACAATAAAATAATGTCACATAAAATACAGGTTAGTTCAGGTCATCTTAAGTTCTAATTACTCAAATGTCTATAATATTCTTTAACGGTATTTGGTTCCATTTTACAAGCGGATTAAGATTCTAGCTTTTTCAAGTTGTTAATTTGTCTAATAACATTTGGCAAAGAGTTATACGTTCTAATACATTGGTAATATGCACCCTTTTCATATTATAGTGCTAGCCTATGTCTAGGGTATGTGTAGTTTAGAGTCCGCGTTGCATAATATGTTCCTTGTGATTCACTATTCTTAATAAGTTGTTTATATCTAAAGAAAAACAATGTACTCTCTTGTATAATTGCAGATACCGTCAACATCTTTTGCAACAAATTTGCCTCTGCATGATTCTCTTACACCCAGATTAAGCATTATTCTTATTGCTCTTTTTTGACAAACAGAAACCCTCGAAATGTCTTTACAGTTTCCATACATTATTATGCCTTATACATCTTATCCTAGATTCATAGTTCCCGTTTTTTAGTTTCGCAGTTGAAATATCTATTTAAAATCCGCAATGTGTAACGTACAGCAATTAATTTCTTTACTATATGCTGAAAATGATACTCTCATGACATTTTACTATTTAAAAACTACCTAAGAACTTAACACTATCCATTAAACTAACATTATTGTTATTCATGGCTATGGTGTCTGGTTCCTCCAGTCTGGAACGGTTTATTTTAAACAAAGTGGCAGCTGTTTTTGTTTTGTTCAGTATGAATTTATTTTTTGCAAACCATTTATTCACTTCAATCATCAATTGCTGAACATTGATTTCTAGAGTAGCAAGGTCTTTGTATGACAATAGAATGGTTTGTATCGTCCGCGTAGTTAGTTATCTTACAATTCTATTGTATTCTACATAACTCGTTTATATCTTTGAAATACAAAACAAAAAATATTGATCCTTTAACGCTTCCTTGTGGTATTCTTACCCTAATAGATTTATTAGCTGAAAGTACTTTATTTCAGCCTCTACCTATTACTATTCTTTGCTCTCTACCCGACAATGACATGATTTGATCCACTTCAAAGCTGCTCCTCTTATGCCATAAAGATCTAGTTTTTGAAAAAGTATTTCATTGTTTAAAATTTCATATGCTTTTGACAGATCAAGAAATAGCCCCAACGGAATCCCATCATTCTCCAATATATCCAAGATACTTGTTGTAAATTTGAACAGAGCTGCCTGGGTGGATTTACCTTAAATATATCCTATTTAATTGATTATTGTCAATAACACATTTTACAATTCGATGATATATTACACGCTTGAATATCTCGGAAAAGGATGGAAGTAAACTTATGGGACGATAGTTCCCAATATTCGTATTATCTCCTTTCTTAAAAAGTGGCAGAGCTAGCGCCTGTTTTAGTGGTTCAGGAAATATCCCAAATTTTATAGAGTTCTTAATTATTATGTGCACTAGATTGTGCGAATTACTCTTACTTGGTCCCTTCTTAGTTTGGGACTCGCCCATTGTTAGGTAAAATAATTCTTAGTTGGCACTCTTGGGACATATTTGTACTTGGCCCCTTCTTAGTTGGGGACTTTCCTTTTGTCAGGTGCAAAAAAATGATAAGCTTACTTAACATTAGTAATGAAAATAGGAAAAAATAATTTAAAATTGTATTTATTTACAAGGTGATATCATTTGCCAATAGTGACCCAAGAATTATTGCGTTTGTACAATATACGATAAGTTTCCTAAACATCTACCGATACTAATTTTATTATTAATATTATCATAAACTATGTTTATTATTCTTTCATCTAATAATACATATTTTGTCTTCCTCTTTCTAGGTGTCATATTAGACCTACAATTGACAATTTACTGTAATATAAAATTTCTTCTTTCAATGCACTTATTAGTTGAATGGGATTGGGATTTCTTCTAGAAATTCTGCTGTTGAGGCGATTGTACCAACTCTCCAAACAATTTGTTGTTCTGTGTCTTTCATCGTGGCATACCCACATATCTTTTATAATGTCATCTTCCACCCACTGGTCAATAAAGTAGTCATTAAAAATTCGGATTTTGTCGCAGCTCGGTGCATTTTTCATGATATGTAACCAACCATCATCTAATTTTTCGTGCGGTATATGTTACAAAGCAGCACACATTCTTAAATGTAAGCGAATTTCTTCATTTTCCCTGTACCTTAGGGCAAGCCCTATTTCTTGCACTTTTCGCCATAAATACTGGTTGAAGTGAAAGTTACAGCCTGTAACCTTCGCATTGGGAAAGCATGATCGGAGTGCCTAAATTGTTGCTAATTTAGAGTCGATTTTAAAATTTTTTGGTACCCACTTTGGAATTTCTTGTTGGATTGATTGAAACAACCATTGGTAGGTTTTCTGACTTTTATCTAAAAGCAATGCAAAAGCAACAGGAATGGTATTGCTTTCCAGGGATGTGCTGCCGATAACTGAATGAATTGGGGAATTGTGGGCTGTAGCTTTTAAGAGTACCATCTCCAAAGAAATCTGAACAGTCCATCATAGTTTGTTGGATATTGGGGGAGGCGAATACCAAAATTTTGTCCATGCGGCCGTCGTCTATAAGCAAGAATGCTTTCAATAGCTGTTCAGGAACAGAAACAACCTCCCGTTTTTTGAATGTCATAATACTCAGTGCCTTATTTCTTGCAGTATATAGCAAAGATTTAATACTGGAAAATGCAGGAAGGCTACTTACAAACTCCAATCCAGCATCCCTAAGGGGGGCCATTTCTTGCTCGAAAATTTGTGTAACTGGCGGTACTTCTTCTCTTGATCTCTTTTTAGCCTTATCTAAACAGACACTTATATCATTGTCGGCAACATTAGAGACACACTGATAAATAGTTCGTCGCATAATTTCGTTTTTAGATGAAGTAGTTACACTACCAGAACAGGATTTTTTATTTTTGCAGATCAAAAAAACCGTCTCTCTTTCAAATTAGTATTGGTAGCCAGATTCCAATAAAATATAACCACCTTCTGTACTTTCAATGATTTGATACTCCATGGCAAAAGCGAAAATAGTAAAACCAATCACCAGTAAAATGAACTGGAACTAATGTTACCAAAAAATTTCGGTCTGTTTTTTATACTATAAGTTTGGTTCCTTAATTAACCGTTTCCCTAAAATCCATAGTGTAATTAAAGTCTTTTTGCATGCATAATGTGGCTTTAATACACCCTTCACACTCTAACGATACGTATTAAAATGATTCTATCCATTATAGGTATATAGTAAAGGTATGAAAATAATTGCGGGGCGAAATAAGAATAGTTTTAACTTTAGCAAGTAGAGACTTTAAGTAAGAAGTCCCCATCTAAGAAGACACTGATTCTGCAATATTGTTAGATATCTCATCGCAATTACAACTAAACTTATTTTGTAGGTTTTTCACTTCTTCAAATATTTCTTGATCATCCACTAATTCCAAATTGATGTTTATAAGTTTATACTCTATATTTGCACTAAATGGTAAGGTTTCTAATTCAATCAACAAATTACTAACTAAAAAGCCATTGATGTCTTACCCTCAGGTTTTCTCTTTATTTCATTGAGTTTAGGTTTCGTTTTTGTTGTTCCTTTAATAAATCATCATCAACTTTCATTTTTTTTATTAAGATTTCTAGGGGATAATTTTCGAGCCGGAAAATTGTCATTGAACAAAGCCATAAATAAATATTCTTGCAAAAGTAGTCCATGATGTTTGTTTTTATGTTTTTTTTGTTTTTTTTTTCTTAGATGTTTATCAATTAATTAAACTGATTTCCAATTAGCGGCTTCAAGAGCAATTTTAAATTTTACTTTGTTATTTATATTAAACATTATTTTTTGTACAAAGAGGTGGTTATTATTGTCAATATCCGCTGTTAGTTTTTGTGCAGTATAATCAGAAATATAAGAGTATACTACCTGAGAAGTCATTTCTCCATTAATGTCGTAACGGAAACAGCAGTCGGCATTTTCATCCAGGAAATTCTCTAAAAAATCTATGGAGTTTCCGATAGACTGAACATTCTGATGGATGACACATATGTGACTTCCCTTTTTGCCTACTATTATATTTTGGATACTCCTTTTCTGGCAGTTTCGTCTGGCTTCAACAAGAATTTTCACCTTCATCGTAATTTATGCGAACCTTGGTTCTTTGTAATTTTCTTTGGTATGTTGGGCAATTTATGTTTCTAACCAGATGTTCTATATCACTGTATTTCATCTGGCTACAGTTAGGACAACATAATTTTATTTTAGTACAGTCCATTGCCGCATGATCTGCGCTATATTTGTAACAGCATTCCTTGTTATTGCAATATTTTGCGACATTTCCAAAACCACTACATTTGAAACAAATTATTAGAGGCAGGTGTTCCTTGATATATACTGTAACAAAATCAATATTAATTCTTTTCCTTTCTTAAAATCCATTTACTCACAGTTGGTGGCGCTTGTAGAATCCAGTTTTCTTTAGTAGGGTTCCTGTAGGACTTTTTGGTGATAAATTTAATATTTTTTGTATCTCTGTTGGTAATACTGTATTTACTTCAGGATTTTGTCGTAGTAATTTATCCAAAAATTCTTCTTCACTTTAGCCTTGTTAAATGATGCATGTCAGCATATTCACTATAGGAATAATCGTCAATTACTTAAGTCTTGTGTACCTAAGCAATCAGACAATTTAGAAAAATGTTGTCAATAACACATTATTGCCAAAAGTATTTCGAACAGCCTACATGCTAAGATTTTTTATTTTTACCTAACATGAAAAGTAATAAAATGTAAGGGACATTATGGTGAATCAGCCTGTACATTAAAAACCAAGCATTTCAGGTCACATGATTATACAGGGTGTTCCATAACTTATGGTACACAGTAAAACTGCAGATTTCTTGGATAAAAATATTGCGATTTGGCCAAACTTAGCTTAGTTCAAAAGTTGATATTAACCGAGATAAATAAATCTTGAAAACCGTTACTCGGAGCGACATTTACAATGTACGCCTTTTTTGCGTAAAATTAATGAGAAAATTGATATTTTTAATAAAAACAAATACACTAAGGCGCAAAAAAGTTACACTTGTTTCTATGTACCTAGAGTGCCGCAGAGAGCGCCCTCTACAATCTACATCAAAATTCTTAACAAATTTAAATTTCTCGCCCCGAAAAACCCCCAATCACAAAATTTTATGTTAAAATATTGGTTAAAAAAAAAGTTAATTAGAAAAATCGAAAATAAAATTTTCACTTGAACAAAATCTCGGTTATTATCAACTTTTGAACTAAGCTAACTTTGGCCAAATCGCAATATTTTTACCCAAGAAATCTGCAGTTTTACTGTGTACCATTAGTTATGGGACACCCTGTATAAAATTCTTTTTATAAAATCTCCTCAGTAACCGCCCTTTAAAATATCTATATGATGTCTTGAAACACCCTGTATATCTTAAGGTAGCGACCAGAAGGCTTTGTTATGATTGGCACCAGCACTGCAGAAAAAAACTTTTATGATATACTCTGTGAGCGGTGCATGTGCTTGGAACTAGATTCGAGTATTGCTAGGGTTAATTAGTAAAATTAAATTTATAACCATTAATTAATAAAAAAACTAGTTTGTTTAAGTTTATTTACATAAAAAGCATACAAATAACTCACAAATACAAGCAATCATAAAAGGTATAACAGAAAGTTTTCATAAATAGATATTATTCAGCAATTTCGGTATTCAATAGTTTACGAGTCTGAAAAAGAAAATAATCCTTTTTAGTAAATGTAGGAGATAACAACATCAATTTTGAAAAGAAATTTCTAATTTACACGATGAAATATTATGAAGCGTCAACAAATGAGTAGAGCTTCATCATTTCTAAAAATAATTTTACAAAGTGGTCAAACGAGGGTCGGGTTCGCTTAGGTTTATATTTACTAAAATAGGGGTGGACCAGACGCATGTTATAAAATTATTTTGATTTGCACGTGGTCTCCGAATTAACAAGATTTTCAAAGTTTTTTAGGTGTAGGGTCATATTAAAAACGTTTTAAGCATTAAATCAGTGAAAACTAACCTATGGAGTGGCGGCTCGTGGGTTGCCAACCAGGGTCGGCAGTTAAGGTACAGGCGTTCAGTGATCGCGAGGGTTAAGGAGTGCCGACGGCGCAAAATCCGCAATTTTCGGCAACCATGCAATTTCAGTTTTGTCTACTATTCTGATATTTGCATTTATCTTATTTCTATGCAGAAAGGTAGTTGTTGGGGACACGATTGCTTAAATGCAATTAAATTAATGAAATTAAATCCAACCAATGTTTTTAGAATCAATACTACTTTTTGTCTAGATAAAGAAACTGCTTTTCAAATATTCCATTAGCAACACAATTCCTTAACGGTCAGAGAAACAGAGAAACAAAATGCATTTAATGTTTTCAGAACGAATAATATTGTCGCACAGACAAGCTACCATATTTGCAAATATTATTCTAAACCAGCGGCCTGTCGCTACGGTTATTTAGGCAAAAAAAGTGTTCTCAATACAAATCAGTGTTAAAACGTATATCTTTTGATACGCTTTGCCGCTAGAAAAGTAAGCTCACCGCGTTGAACAAAGACGGAACAATACCAATTGATCCTTAGAAAACATGGCGAAACAATAAATAGCCAATTAGAAGACAGGGCGCAAAATATGTTACCTTGTGATTGGTCAGTCTGACAGCGGTGCGTGATTTTTTAGCGACATAGCAAGCTGATAGTTCCTCGACAGAAACTGCGAATTAAACCCTTGAAAGGTCAATACGTACGTCAAAATTAATGTGGATCATCCTCGGTCGGGAACGACAATAAATGCATCAGCTTAATGAAAAACACCAAGTAATAACGTTAGTAATGTTATAAGTTAGTAATTAATCACGTATTAAAGAGTTATCTTGTAAACAAGTGCCGAATTGAATGAAGCTGTCCTGTACTAAAGTTAGTACCTAAATAAAGTTAGTAATTAATAACTAAAGTTAGTAATTATTAACTAAAGTTAGTGCCGAATTGGATGAATAAACGCCAAATTAAATGTGATCTAACTGTCTAATTCACTTAGCCAATATATAAAACGAACCAATGAACTAACCTAAACCCGAGGAATATACAAAGCCCATAGGCATCGTAACTATAGATCCGACACGCCATTCATATACTTGAGAAACATGTGCATCTGTCTCACCTTGGCACCTCGTCGGAGGGAAAATGAATATGTTATCATATAATGCAGCGCATTATAAAAACTGTAAAACAGTAAAACAGTAACACAAACAATTATGCTAATAATATATTTATTATATTTTTTGCTTGGATTATAAACTCCTTAATTCTAATTCACTAAAGGGTAAGGTTTATTCAGATGAGGAGTAGCCTTTTCATTTAGTACCTTTACTCAAACTAAAAAAAAAAAAAATATGCGAAAATTAAATGCATATTCTACAAACTTTTTGTAAGGGAAAAAGAAATTTGACAGGATGTAGCTTAAAAAATATTTACAATTCCATTTTATGTCACGTGGCATATTTTTTCACCTCTACTTTATCAAGTGAAACCGCCCCTCCAAGATTTATAATTGATTTTCTGAATACCCTTACCAACTAATGCCTTGCTTCAAGTCTGTACAAAGTACATAACTATAATGTTAGAAACATAAAATAACAATATTAAACTGTACTTCCTTCAGATCAGTTGGAGTAGTTTAGCATTTATTTATTACAGGTTTATTAACTTTTTACTATACTTTATGTTCACAGTCTCATGCACATATTGTTGCCCATTTAAATGGATAAAGTCTACCATAAAAAAAAGAAATAGATAACTAAGAATATAAGTACTTTCTTTCAGACTAAGAATATTTCTAGAATTATATTTCAAAGCTAGAAAAATGTAAAATTCTTAAACAAAAAACTACAACAACATTTTTTACACCTAAAGCCAGATGCTTACTATAAAAAGCCATAAATAAGTAATAGGAGTTTCTTACCTACTAAGTGTCATTGAAGGTGTATTATGAAGTGCAGCTAGAGGCTTACGACGGCCCAATTGATTGGTTGGAACGGCACCTGGTTTTAAATAATATGCCCTATCAATTTTAATTATAATATTATCTTGAGCAAAATGCAATCTGCAAACACGATTCTCATCATTGAGATGTTCTATATTACGGTTTCTTCCTAGAGCTCTTAACCATGCATCATGTCGTGCTGCGGTCAATTTGCAAAAATGTCTTTATATGGGTACATAGGTACATATTATTTAAGTCTCTACATTGCATTTTAGGTGAGACATTAAAATGATCTAGCTTTAACAAGCAACAATGTTTAGGAAAGCATTTTTTACTGTAACTGGATAACCCACGCAAGATTTTAGATCCTTTAATCAGCTGAGTAAATCGAACATCTTACAACATTAGTTAGCTTACCACTAAAAACAATGTAACAGGTTTGCTTCTTTTAATTTGCCAAAAATCAGTAAACAGTTTGGACACAAATAACATATTATTATCCCTAGTTTACTGTGTCGAGTTTCAAATTAGATATATTTTTGTATTTAAACATTATAGTAGGTATACCTATGAACAGCTTAAACATTAAAAAAAAAAAAACAATTACCTAAATAAATAGATGATTGTGTTGAAAGCAAGGTATCTACCTAAATGCTATGCGGGGAAACAATTTTAAAATTATTTTAAGTAGCCAAGGCACTTACCTGAAGAGCTGAATTTCGGTCGTTGGCAAACAATTGTTGCACAGCAATACTATACACTTATTTCTAATCACGAACTTACACTAAAAGGTACTGCACTATAATCTAAAAATATACCTATACTATTTATAAAAGTCTAATCTAGTAATAAGTTTTTAGCGAAAGTCCCACAAAGTATAATAAAGAACTGAAAATCACTCAAAATAATGCTAAAAGTAAATATAAAGTAAATAAGGAATTTAGTGACGACCGGCTCTGGACAACGTAAATGTTAATAATCAAAAAATCGTAGAAATCCGACGTACTGCGCATGAAGCACACTTCCTAAAGAACCTGCATGCCGAGGACATTTTTAGATCGGTCGACAATTAGCTTTGTTTTTCTACTGGTGGGAGTTCAGTGCTCTGCCCCTAAACATACTCTATGATTGCTTGAACATCGAAGGCAGGTTGACGACTTAAGTCTATTTTACAAATATTTTCATGGCAAATGCTTAACTGCGGTTAAAGTGTGTTTAAATATATAAGAAATTGACCTAAATGACTGCTATTATCAGGGTATTCAAAATATAATAAACAACAATAAACCAGTTCTGTGAAATGATATGGGCGTAATAAATTTTAAGTACCGTACTCAGGTAAAAAAAAATGCGGATAAACCAGGGTACTTTTTGATTCTAGTCTGTCAACGTACACTGTTAAGTTTAGTTTGTTTTTTTAAAATGTTTCGTCCTTGGTGTTCTAGTGTGATTTGTGAAAGCAATGAAACTGAAGTAAATAACAGAGTGCATTTATCAACAGATGCCAAACAGATTATAAAGAATGTGTTTTTGACATTAATGTCACGCGGAAATTTGTGCCCTAAAGAAGTTGTAAAGGAAACGGTTCTACTTACAAAAAAATCCTTTTCCACAGTTTGGAAAATTACAAAAGGGCCAATTTTGGAACGCAGAAAAGAAGTGATATTGGAAAATCAAAAACGTTGGACCAAGAGGGCGAGAAACTTATACGACGAAAAATGTATAAAATGTATGAAGAACAAAGTGTACCAACGTTGAACAATTTAATGAAAAGGCTGACAACAGGTGAAACAAAAATTAAATGCTCAGGAATGACATTGTGGAAGCGCCTTCAACATATGTATGTATTTTTCTGCGTGGTATGTTAGCAGATATGTGATGAAGTCTTAATGAATACCGGCTCATTTCGTAGACATTTTATAATTGAAAGTCATTTGTCCGTTTTAGGAAGTTGATGACCAATTGGGGAGTAAAGAAATTAACAATAGTGCAGTAACCTTTCTTACCGCACCCCAGTGTGGCGTTAGCAAGTTTGTGTTTCCAAAAGTTGTTGGGGGTGTACCAGCCAAGTTAGGTATGTGTAGACTAATCTAATAAAGTCGATTTCAGAATGCATACCTATATTTTAAATTAAAAAAAAGGATATTCCTATAATTCATTGTCACTAACCTATAAATTATCCTATAGGAAGATGACCAATCTGTTGTTAGTTATCCTATATTACTCTGTTAATTACTAAAATTCTGTTTTAATAAATGTTTTAAAAGTTAGGAAATTTCACATTTACGAAAGTTGCATATTGTTATCATCTAAAATTCAAACTTTGTTTAACTTCAAATTATAGCGTAGCAGTTTCTTGAAAAATACTGTTGTTGTATAGGGCCGGATTTAGGGAAGGCCATGACATGCACTTCTTCGTATACCCAGGGCGTAAAACCCTTCAGGTAATAATTACATGCATAATAATTTGTTGTGATATTCTTAATTACCTGTAGTTTTTAGTGTTTTATGACATAATGACGAAATACTGAAAAAATACATAAAAATACTTTTTCCAAAGTATAATAAAATAAATTCAAAAGGTTTAATAAAAAGCAGGTTTTGATGGAGTCCAAGCGTCTTCAAGAATGGTGGTGGGAATATCTGATAAAAGTAAATGAATACAGAAGAGAAGGTAGACCGATCATTTATTTAGATGAAACGTGGTTTGACACTCACGATACCCCGTCAAGTGGTTGGGTCGATTCTAGCGACAAATGTGTGAAGTAGTAGAAGAAAGTTACATTTGTATTAGGAATGCAACAGAAAGGTTTATTATTACTTTAGATGATGGTAGCGATAGTGAAGTAGATTTAGTTGGGTAATTTATTAATTAATATAATAATTTTGCATTATAAGTGTAAGTGTAAGACCATATTCTATTTTTATATCTTGAATTTAATAAACTTAAATAAACATCAGTGGTAGAAATAAACGACGAGCCACTACAGCCAACTTCTTCGCTTTCCTGACTTTACAACTGACACAACCGCTTGCCGCATTTTTCGACCGCTATGACCGCATGACGTAATTCACCGGATTTTGACGTTCGCTATATGACCGTAGTTTAAGCATATACGTGAAGATCCCAAAATTCAAAAAATCAGTTCAACAACACACAAAGGTATGTACAAATATCTTAGGGAGGTTCTTGATGCTGCGTCCAGACACGAATAATGTAACATGTAACGCAACGTGTAATGTAACATGATCCGCTTGTCTGGATAGTGACGTGTATACGGCCTGCAAGATTATTATCTATACCCACAAAGGGATTCGCGGCGAGGCTGTGGCAGAGTGGTGTTCAGTATGTTCGTTACGCGTTCTATGTTACATTATTGGTGTCTGGATGCGGCTTTAGATTTCGCATATTTTCTTCTACAACCCTCGTTTCACCACAATATATAAAGAAATAGAACATATTACCCTTTTTCTCCTGTACATCTTCAATTCTTTCCTGTAAATGCTTCATTTTTCGTTTTGCCTCTAATTCCTTTTCCTTTTTCCTCGGTTCAAGATAGTAAGTTCGAATATAAAAGTCGCTGAATAACACAATCATAAAGAAGTCTTGTGGAATCATAAATAAAGTTGCAATTTTTGGAAATTGGCAATTTGCACGGAATAACAATTGGCCAAACATAATGCACAAAAATACAAATTGGAACTGAAATAAAAAATTCATGGTGTTATCTAATTACTAAAAATAAAACCTTTTAGATGATAAAAGCTTGCCTTGCGAGAAACCAACAATTAAAAAAAAAGCTGTTAGTCTAGAAATAAGATATACGCGAATTAAGACCAAGAAAAGGAATTGAAAACTTTATTTTTATTTTTATGTATTCATGCATTGGACTAATTCAGTCTTTACTTGGTCAAATTGTGGAATGTATTATTCATAATATGTCGTAAGAAAAAAAAAACACGCCTTCAAAATCTGCCAAGAAATCAATACCCCATGTCTTGAATTATTACTTTTAAAAGGTAACCTAGATAAAAGGTAAAGGAAAATGAAAAATAGAAGTCTCAAGTTCCGAAGATTTTATTATTAAGAATATATAACGAGTGATTATTAATTATTTTGCTCAAGGGCGGCTGTGACCCAGTATACATAGTATAGCAGTAGCGCGTAGATTAAATCATAGGGCGAATTTGCAAGAAAGCAGCGTTGTCACGTTGAAAACCTAAAATAATGTTTTTTGACGGCATGTAATATAAAATCCTGAGCTATCTTACTTTGAAAGCCTACTTTATATGGCCGCCTCCTACTTCTAGACACCTTCTGATGTTTCTTCTTACCCTCAGAGACACATTAACCAATACGTTTGGAGAATTATTAATTTCGGCAATTTTTTCTAAAATCCTTCGTTTAAGATCATTTATATCCTCAATTGGTGTTCGATAAATGGAGTTTTTTATAAAAGGCCACAAGAAGAAATCGCAGGGTGTTAAATCGCAGGAACGAGGTGGCCATATTTGTTGCGTATTTCGGCTTATAACTCTGTTTTCAAAAAATTCACTTAAAAAATTTAAATTTTCTCTGGTTACATGAGGTGTAGCGCCATCTTGTTGGAAGTAACTTTCCCGCAATTCATCATCGTGAAGCTCATTAATAAATGTTGTCAGAATTTCGATCCCATATCTCTCAGCTGTAATTGTGCCATCAAAGTAAATTGGGCCTACTATTTATCTAGAACTAATTGCTGCCCACACACCAACTTTTTGAGGATGAAGAGGTCTTTCTACAAAAACATGCGGATTTTGCGTATTCCACATTCGCATATTTTGTGAATTAACATAGCCTGATTAATAAAAATAAGCCTCATCGGTAAAAAATGTTTTTTCAAAAGCACCACTATTTTCTTCTTGAAAATTGTTTAAAAACCATTCACAAAAATTAAGTCTTTGGGGAACGTCATTGGGAAGGAGTTCATGAATAGCCGTAACACGATAAGGGTATAGATGCAGATCATTTTTCAAAAGTGTTTGACATGTACTGTAGCATAAATCCGTTTGCTGAATTTGTTGAGATAAATGCCTAATAGAAGTTGAAGGATTTTTTTCCATAATTTGTCGCGCTTCTTCAATAACCTCATTCGATTGTTTCGTTGGTCTTCCAGCCCCTTTTTTATGTTGAACAGAACCAGTCTGACGAAATTTATCAATTAGGTATTGTGACCCTGTACGAAAATTATGAAAGGTCACCGCAACATCAGGAAACTCGGTTCGAAATTCATCAAAGTAGTCATGCATAGAGTAATTCCACACACCGCCTATTTTGTTTCCATTTCTAAAAAAACTTTCAACAATAAAAATTTTTTGTGCTTCACTAAACATTTTTACTGTAGAACTTTCAATCCGGCAACAAAGCTTCACCAAAACTTGATACGCTGAAAAATAAAAAAAAAAATAAAAAATTAAATCATATCCTGCAAATAGCACTTTATAATAGTCAAAAGACGACTCCCCGGAGAAATATTAGTTAAAGCAATAGTAACCTACCTTCAAATAACTGCAAAAATTACAAAATTTCTCCAATTTTTAAACTTTACAAATACACAAATTCAAATAAGACGTAAATGTCATAAAACAATCATGTCATCTTATCTACGCAGTACGGCCATGATGATTTTAAAATTCATGGCCTCCCTTGAGCAAAATAATTAAAAATCACTCGTTATTATGTAACCATGTAACAGGTAGGGTAAACTGTCCCACAGTGAACAACGGTACACACTGAACCAATCGCTATTATGCCCCACCCGTTAGCTGGAGGGGAAAAGTGGAGCATGTCTTATGTTCGCTTATATACCAGTAAACGTGTCCATTTTAAATTTAGTGTGCCAGTGCCCATGGTCTGCGCACTTCAAATTAGCCGCTCGAGTTTCATTATTTAGTTATACCCATACCACCAGACGGCGCAATCTATCACGAACATCATAGAAAAACGTTTATAGGGGGAACACGGCAATTCAAACGACAACCGACGTGTGACGTGCGCCAACCGCCGTTGTTGTTTTTGATAAACTATTGTTTGATTTTTTGTTAATAGTTTGTGCGTTTTTGTAAATTATTATAAGTGCTTATATCTAGAAGACATTTGGACACTTTACTGAACTGTTAAAATAATTGTTAGAATTGTGATGGTTTAAACCGTAAGTTTAAAACCGCAGTATTTTAAGAAGCGTAGGTTAGTTTGTGATGGCGAAAAAAATGTATACCAATAAAATTAAGAGAAAGAAAACAGTATGTACAGTATAATTATTTAAATAAATAATAAAATACTATTGTTGTCTAATATTAATTTTAGAAATAATATGAATTGGCGTCACGTAAAGTTTTCAAATGTAATAGAAAATGTTTCTTTGTAAAAATATCAAAATAATCTATATATTTCCTTATTTTTATGACATAAATGTTACAAGTTATAGTTATAATGTATTATTTGAAGTGATGGTTATTTCATAATTATTGAATTCAAATATAGGCTTGACTATAAGTTGTTAATATGAACGTTCGTGTCATAAAAATATGAAAATAATAAATCATTTAAATATTTTAAAAAATGAAATTGCTTAAAATTCCCGCCGAAAGTCGCCGTAGTCCATCTAGTGGCGTGGAGGTGTGGTTCCAATATCGAACTTCAAATAAAATCTGAACAGTTTTCTTTCAAATGTCACAGTCAAAACTTGTACCCAGCTACATAGGTGGCCCAAGTTATTTCACAGTTTCATTAGTACGGGAGAGTCCATTCTATTCCCCCTATAAACCTTTATCTATGCCTTCCTTAATGCGCGGTGTGGGTTTGTGTTGATTAAGGTAAGTAAAGTAAAATGTACGACGTAGTTTACGTGATGTTTTCGTTATTTTCCACTACTTAATTTCTATCGTTTAACATAGTACTGCATAAAACCTTTATAAGGCCTTACAAAAACCTAGGAATATATATTTATTTTACTATCTTAGAAAAAATTCTGTTTTATTTTGTTTGTCAACTGCTACTGAAATTTTACAGTGAATCAGTGCACAGTGAACCGGTTGTTGTTATTATTTATAAATGGAGTATGGTAGATGTAGCTTTCGAGCGGCACCTCTTGGCAATCAAATACACCACCTGGTCCGTCCAACAAGAATCAGTCAGAAACGGAGAAGGACATATTTATTAATGTTGTTTGTTTCAGTATGGCGCGTAGAAAGACTGAGCGCAAAATTGGAAGGCGTACAGAAGAGCAAACGCGAGATGCACTTTAACTTAAAAAAACAGGTTTTGGATTAAGAAAAGCGGCAGAAACCACCGTACCCAATATTTCGACGATATTACTTAAAGCAGCAGCAATAAGAAGAGACAGCCAAATTTACTCCAAATTATGAGGTCAATATGGATTTTACAGGAGATCAGGAAACAACTTTAATTAATTATTTATATGAATGTGCGTATGCGTTTTATGGCATAACAAATAAGGATTGCCGATTGATTGCCTATGAAATGGTAAGGTACAACAACATTCAAATGCCCACTTCATGAACTCAGAATGGAATGGCTGGTGTTAAGTGGTTGCGCTTATTTCGCAGTAGACATCCACAACTTACATTACGGTAACCGAAGCGTTGTAGTTTAGCTAGAGCCACGGCGTTTAACATATCTAATATTACAAAGTTTTTTCACAATCTACATAACATTTTACAAAGGCATGGATGTTTTGCTGACGTGACCCGAATCTTTAACTTGGACGAAACCCCTACCACCTTACCACCACCGTACAAAAGCCCCAGAAAGTTCTTGCTCCCAAAGGTATTTGATGTTTATCGAAAGTAACTAGTGGAGAAAAAGGCACTCTAGTTATCACATGTTGTATCATAAGTGCAAGTGGCCAAAGTTTGCCTCCAGTCTTAGTTTATCCGCGAGTTCATTTTGAAAATCATATGATTATTGGAACCTCGACAGGCACTCTAGGTTTGGCCACTTCCAGTGGTTGGATGAACTCTGAACTTTTTGTACAGGTTATGAGACATTTCTATAAGCATAGTTCCTCATCTCAGGAAAATCAATCATTGTTAATACTTGACAACCATGAGTCATATCTAACAATTGAAGCCTTGGACATGGCAAAACAGAATGGTGTTACCGTCCTCACATTACCGCCACACACAACCCATAAAACCCAACCATTTGATGTAGGAGTTATGAAACCACTTAAAGAATATTATAATGCAGCCACGGATTCTTGAATGCTGGAAAACCGGAATATTTCCCTATGACAGGAACATCTTTTTAGAAATAGACTACCTTCCTAGCTTGGTGACAGATAGACCAGATCCTGGTGAACAACCGTTATATATCACAGAGAACCACGCTGGAAATGATAAAACACAATCTGTTAATGAAGCCGGACCTTTAAAGAGGGAGCTGAACAAGGAAAGCAGAATTATTCAAGTGTCTCCCGTTCTTGCTAAGAAAACAACTTTTGTTTCCCCAAAAGAATTTCGAAAGCCTTTACGAGCTGACGCCAGAAAACATGTTAGAAAAAATCGCAAAAAAGAAAAAAGCATAATTGCTACAGACACCCCGGGAAAACAGCAATTGGCAATGCAAAAGGCAGCTAAGAAAAGTTGCAAGCAGCACCAAGACGGTTATAATGGAAACTTCATCGTCAGATTCAGAAGCATCCGTAGTTGTGACAAATGATCGTGATGTATCGGACAGTGAGGTTCTAGAAACTGTTCTCTTCCATCTGGATCGTCAGCCAGTAACAGAAGATTATGTTTTAATTGAATTTAGCTCAAAGAAAAGCTGCATTTACTATGTGGCAAAAGTATTAGAAACAAAAAGGGCCTTTGGAAATATTTTTCACATGCCACTGGTAGCAGATGTAGCCAATGTTTCTAAGACTGATATTAAAACTATTTTACCACAACCATGTGGCAATGGAAGCACTTCTAGGCAAAATTCGTATTTAATATTTAATGTTGATTTAAGTTCTCTGACATTCGTTAGTTCTTACAAATGTTTTTTTTAATAATATAATACGTTTCCATAATTAATCGTTTTTATTAAAATTCCACTCATGTACAAAAAATGCCATTTGAAATAAAAATCGTAGTGTGCTCTCGAATAAAAAGGAAGAAAGAAGATACCTACCTGCTTAAAAAAATCGGATTTTTCTCTGTTCCTTCTAAAATTACCATAATAACGATCGTGTTTGTCACTATTATTTACCAAATCTTCTGTCAAGCGGTTCTGACAGCAAAGTTAAGCTTTCTAATCTACTATTAAAGTACAAAATTAGTATGTCGTGATTTAGAACTATCAACGATGAAGAAATAAATTGCGGGATTGAAAATTGTATTCTCACCAAAACAAGAAAAAATAGATCTTTAATAGAATCAATATACCTAGCACTTTTTGTAGGTAAAGAAATTTTGATGTGAACGTGATGCCGATCGAAGATATAGCCAGAATATTACTGGACTAGAGCCTTAAAATAAAGAAAAAAATAGAGAAGCATGTAGAGAGTATGTAGGTATAACCATGTGGACCTGCACAGTTAAAATGGTTCATCAGAAAACGCCACATCTACGACAAGAGCAGTTAGAGCGGGGGGTCCGCAAGGATTTTCCATCTCTTTTAGGCTTTATAATATTTACACGACGGACATTCTGCGTCACGCACAGATGTTGTTATACGTTTGCTGAGGACACTGCGATCACTGCCACCTCGGAGGCACCTGGGAGTGTAGTTAGTCTCACATCTGCAATGTCATATTTTTATTCTCCAAGAGTGGCTGGATTCATGGAAACTAAAATTGAATGAAGACAAACCCTTTTTTTCTCTCGAAGGCCAGAATGAAATTACCAAGAGCGCTGGTAAATAATAAGTTAATTATGGAGTGACAGAGTTAAATTCCTCGGCCTCACCTTAGACAAAAAGATGTATGCTTGAAATGATGGATTGACGAACGAATTATCAATGCACAGAAACAGCTGGCTACTGAATATCAACTGCTTTGTGTCAGAAGTAAGATTTATTTTAAAACTAAAACAGCAATTTACAATTACAATTACTTACGGTGTACCAAGGGTGCAGCGTGCTCGCTACCCATGCTACAGGTACCCGGTTCAATCCCTGTCTGACCCAGCAGAACTCTTGAGTTTGCATGACCCAGATTACCAAACTACGTAGTGTTGCACATGCAACATACATCGGCATATTCTCAACTGCAGTCTATATAGTATCGGAGAGGCCTTTAAGGTACTTGGCCTTGATCAAAGACTTTGACCTCTAGAAACGGTATGTTGTCACGAGAGGGACCCTTAAGCCAAATGAAGGAGTGATCAGTGGTGCGAATGGTGGATCTCGGACACTGTCTGATATTCGTAAGTTGCGAATCATTTAATAACGCTGGAATTATAAACTCTTAACTCGAGAAGTTTGCGAGGTTGAGATTTAGTTGGCATTGATATGGTTACAGCGAAATGTCAAATGATTGTCGCGTTTGCGCTCTTCGTTGTTTACGTCCCCATTTCGTCATTTGTATTTGGATTTTCTGTTTCTCTATGCTGATAGAATAGAGAATGATGACAGTAATTTATTGTTACTCGAGTTAATCCAAAATTATGAGTTTATCTACAACTTAAGCCATAGAGATTATAAAAATACCAAGAAGAAAGAGCAAAGTTGAAGACTTACTGCAAGGTTATCACAAGTCTTTCTTCTGCGGATATTCCATCACTTCGTTTTCGTTTAGTGATTTTCGGCACTATCTTAGTAAATAATTTATTAAAAACTAGAACAGCCATTCTTGTATATTTAAAAAAGTATGGTGTATCCCATGACCTCTTTTTTTTTAAATAATTATATCCACCAGCCCCTATTCTTCTCATATTTATTTTGTCGCCTTTTAAAGCGACCATTGCTACGCCTTCTCCTAATAGCCGCATAAAACAAAAATGTCGCCGCAAAGAGGGTGTAATAATAGGTTTGTTCCAACACCCAATTTTTGTACCATCCCAAAACCGTCACGAAACTGTTGGGATCGACTTTGTGCGCAGGCGTTAACTTTGCATGGTTTCGTAACCGTACAGAAATAGACATGCGTTGGAACGGTTTTTGAACCGATATATGAAGCGTCTTTGTGAAACTAACCTTACTTTTAAATGTAAACAAAGTGTCAGGATATTTTTTGAAATAGAAACTTTTTAAGGTGGTGATTTTGATATTTTATTCATAAAATTTATTTTGCATACTTAAATATTCTTCATTTTTAACTCACAGTTCGTTTAAAACCTCCAAATCATCATCAGAAAATTAACCATTCGATAGAAAATCACTGTCTCCTTCGTCATATTTACATTTTTGAATTCAAAAAATGATTTTATCTTGTAATGTCAAAACTAGTAAACCACAAAACAAATAAGATAGTAAACAAACAAGAAGAGAAGAATGACATAGCCAAAATAAATAAACCAGGAGCACTTGACAAACAGACAAACGGACTAATGCGCAAGTCAGTCCAAACAGTACATGCTTTCAACCAAGTATCGAAATGACCGTACAGAAACCGATTCGCGAACGGTCCTTCACAATGTTGGAACGCCAGCAAGGATCATACGATAAACCGTCACGGGTTAGTTGGAACGCTTTTCTTCTTCTGCGCACGAACCGGACGGTACAATGTACGGTTTTCAGGTGTGTTGGAACAAGCCTAATATAACATTTTTACCACACCACGGGACTCAAAAACGATTTAATTTTTATTTGGAGTCGAACAAAATTATAAATAAAGAAAAAATAATTTACAATCTTTTCAAACTTCGCTATCGACTTTTAAATGCCATATTCTGGACTGCCGAATATTGAACCTCACCAACTTGAACATAACTTCAACCTTGCCAACTTTTCGAGTTCATAAACTCAGCTTTGTAATGTCAAAATTGTTTGTATGAAAAAGTAGAAGCCTCAAAGTCAATAGCAAATAAGAATTCTTATTCGAGAGATATTCTTTACCGCTCGTGCTTTTAAATTTTCCAAATATTTTTTTTTTCTGTACAAATTATAAAAAACACGCTTTATTATAAATTATCGGTAATTTTAAAGCGCTTGTGGTATTACCCACGAAAATTGGATGTCTTAATTATGGCAATACAAAAGGCTTTTATGATTAAAATATACTTTAAATATGTTAAAACGATCGGTGGCTGTTTACACATAGTTATGTGGGTTTGTTTATAGGAACAGAAAGTATATATAGATAGGAAGGCAGTGGGAGACGCAAATCCTAGCCTGAACAAAATGTAGAAAAATTCAGACAAACAATTTAATTGTTAATGAACACTGACTTTCGCGTTTAAGCCAGTAAGTTCTACGGAACCTGCAATACAATCTTGAATGGCGACCTATATAGTCAAGCTTATCGCGTAAGCTCAGTCCAAGAATTGTTACGAAACGGCAATCCGCGCGAATGAAATTTTAAAAGTGGTCTATGAGTAATTTGCATAATAATGAAAACGTCCTTGAAAATATCCGTTTCACTGACGATGCATGGTTTTATCACAGCATAAAGAAAGGACCAGCATGCATTTTTACCGTAAATGAGTAATATAAGTGTACCGACAGCATCCTAAGCCACTTTCTCCGTATGCCAGATATATCCGTGCCTTTAAACCTAGAAATATTATAGAAGTATACAAAAACCTTTGTTATTAAAGTGAGCGCCACAAATAAAACGTTAGCGTTTACATTTAAATATCTGTATAAGAACTCCAGCAAAAAAATGTAACAAAAGAAGCGACAATACCACCGGTTAATACTTAGACTGAATTCACATACATCCGTGATTACAGATGCGTTGTTACCACGTGATCATCAATAGCCAATCAAACATCTGTATGGAGAGCTAACAGTCCATCAAGGTCATCACGGACAAAAGTTGGGTAATTTTAACTTTTATTCGTGTTTTGACGTATTGATTTAAAATGTTTGGTTAGAACCGGGGTCTCCAAACTACGGCCAGCGGGCCCAATCCGGCCTGCCAGTGTCATTAATCCGGCCTGCGACAGCTAATGGCCAGTCTCATCAATCCTGTCTGCGACAGCTAATAGCTTATTGTTGTGATAACTTGGATAAAAAAACACAGAATGATAATAACTCAGTTTTATTTACTTGCTAGGTAAAGGTTAATAGCAAGTATAATACGCAGAAAATTTAACTTAATCATTATACTAATAAATAATTGAAATGAAACCAACAAACATTATAAACATATATAAACATTATAACATATAAAATACTAATGAGATTTATGTAATTGTCATTTTCCATTGGCAATAGTTTGTAGTTGTTGACTAATTTTACTTGTGCCAATTATGAAAAGAGATTTAAGATGCTCATCGGTTAACTCAGATCTGTAAATATTCTTTGCGTACTTCATTTTGGAGAATGTTTTCTCACACAAGTAAGCAGTATCGAAAACAGAAAACAGTCCACGAGCAAATCCGTGCAAATTATCAAATTGTGCCAGTGGAAGACTCTTATAAAATTTCAATCAAGATGAGTTTTAATATTTGTTCCTAATTATATCACTGCAACTGTAGATCAATAATTTCCATTTGAAGTTCTGGGGCTAGGGTTTCAATATCGGTATCAAAAGAATTTTGAAAAATCTTAATTTTAGTCGCAATGACATCCAAGTCTTAGAGACAAGTATCAAAATGTCTATTCAACTCACTCAAAGCTTCGATTGCAAAATCGACGGGAAACTCAGTCTCAGTAGTGTGGCTGAATATTTCACATGTTATAAAATGTGTGAAACATTTTTTATGCAATTGTGATTGAAACATTATTATTTTCTGTGTGTGTGTGAGTGCTAATTTCCACAGCCATTCGCTATTTTGTAATTCTCGGTGATTCAGCCCAGTAGATCTGATAAAATTAACAATTGATGTAACTGGTTTTAGAACTTTAAACATATCCAAACATTTCCAGCACAGAGACTGTTGATGAATGATACAATGTAAAATTAAGGGTTTTGAACCACCATCATTTTCTACAGCCTTTGACAAAAGAGCGACCACTCCTTTATTTTTACCACACATGTTTTTACCTTCATCAGTTGTAATAGATTTCAAGTTTTTCCATCGAAGGTTCTTTTTATTAATGGCATTTTCAACTCCCTTAAAAATATCTTCGTCAGTAGTCGTACCGTGAATACTATCAATATCAAGAAGTTCTTCATACACTTCATAGCTTTTGTCTACTCCTCGAATAAAAATCAACACCTGAACAGTATCTGACACATCCGTTGATTCATCCAAGGCCAGAGGAAACCACTCAAGTTGTCCATTTTTGTCAGACAGTTGAGCTGATATATTTTCTGCGATGGCTTCTACATTCTGAACCACGGTGTTTGCTGACAAACTGACAGATTTAAATAAATGTACCTACTCGGGGCACATTTCTTCGGCTATTGCAATTACGCATTCTTTATAGATAATGGCAGGCAAATTAAAACGTTGTTGGCCCTTGGAACTTACTGGGGTAATCAGTATGGCCCTAAGGCTGGAAAGTTTGGAGACCCCTGGGTTAGAATACTAAAATATCTGTTGAGAGTTTTAAGTTGTATTTTTTTGCTATTAGTGCTGAGTTTATGTAACAAATTTGATGTTAGGAATAGGTACGACTATTTGACATTCTTTATTTGATATAGTTTTCAGGTTTGTATTAACTCAGTTCCGTCCGTATCACACGTCTCCATTCGGACGATGTCAAATCCATCTATCCGTTATACGCATACGGATATCCGTGATCATGGATGAATGTGGATTCAGACTTAGGGTCAACGGGGACACCAAGAAAGTTAAATCCTCCTATGAATATTCTATTGACCTTCAAAGCCCAATTTTTGCTTTTCATTGGCTGAATCAGTTAAACATTAATATCACCATGTAAAACTCGATCTATTAATAGAGGCTACATTAAAAGTCACCGGGGACGTCTGCTGTGATTGGTTAATATTTCGTTGACAAGAATGACATTTGACGCCTGACGGCTTTAGCTTTAATTATTTTTGGCGCTCAAACTATTAATATATTATACCTATTATTTGTTTTGTGCTATTAAATTCTATTTCAAATTATTTATTTTGGCGACTTGGTGTTATTTTGCTTTGCATTATATTGCATTGTGTGTGTAGTGTTTGTAAGCGAAATAATATTTTTTACGAGATTTGCAAATCTGTAAATTCGGCGAGGTTTGTACGAACCATTCATCATGGATTCAAGCTCAAGAGACGAGTCGTCAACATCATATACAATATGTACTCTTTGTTCAAAGAAATTCGGTTGCGTAAAATTACTGAACCGTCACAAAAAACGTATACATAAAATTGTTGCTGTTTCAAAGGAATGTAGAATCATTTGTCCAATGTGTCAAAAAAGAAATGAACTTAGAAGTCATGAGATGTTGATGATTTTACGAAAGCATCTTGAAGAGAAACATGGTATAAGTATTGAATTAGTAACATTAAGGCTTGTCAGCATGCAAGATTACGAGTTGTGGAAACAAGCAGAGAAAATTGAAACCAGTTACTCAGTACGGCGAACAAATCGAACAAATGATCACAAGGAAGTTAGGTTTATTTGCAACAGAAGTGATTCTAAAGGTAATGTTAAACTGAAAATGTTTTTAGAGGTAGTACAATTGACCCAGTGATCAATATTTTTTTAGGATATATAGTAAAATATAATAAAAGAACTGAAAAATCCGGTGGAACCATCAAAATTCAAGGAATGTGTCCTTCGCAGTTGATTTGTAGGTTGTATCATAATGGGACTATATCGGTAAGTTTTTAGAAGACACATGCAGGCCATGACAATGAGTTAAGAAGTTTACATCTTTCTACATCAGAAAAACATACCATTGTTGAAAAATTGAAGTCTGGTGTACCTGTCGATAGAATTTTGGAAGATGCTAGGAAAACAGAAGACCCAGAAAAATTTCATATATGTATAGGGTGATCCATTTAAAAAAAATTCACTTCGTGTTTCCTTGTATACTGATCATTTTTCAAATTATCTTTATACTTAAAAAAAATAATATCTTTCAGTACCTACATAACCATATTTTTACATTTTTTGGGACACTTAAAATAAAAAAGTTCAAGGGGGCGACATTATAGGGGATCACCCTGTACATAGGTACTTATTTAGTTGTATGACAGGCATTTTTTTATTAAACGAAAATGCCACTGACAAATAGGAACACATAGAAATCACGCAGTGGCTTTTCCGGACAACCATACAAGGTTGTCCATTAAATTCTTACCTTCCTTTAGCAAATTTACAGATTTTCGAAGAAATACCTAATATTTTGAAAAGCGAGCCAGTCGAAGATGGTACGACACTGTTACTGTGATTTTTTATTTAAACAAAAATGTAAATTAGAAAGTATTACCTACTGAAGTATACAAATAAACAAACCAAATTTTAGAAACCTATTTTGAGTTATTACTTCCCTTCTTCCCCTAATCCACCGCCTCACTTTATATCTTAACTTTTAATATTTATTTTATTCTATGGCAAAAAATTAAAATCATGTCCAATGGCTTAAAAGTCAATTGGCAAACACAATTTTTTTTGCTGAAAGCTATATTTTTAAGCCATTTAAGGGAGAAATACAAAATAAAAGAAGTTGCAAGGTCAAAGTTTTGATTTTTTAAGAACGAGAAAGAAAATATATAAGTTAGGTTAGGTAAACAAACAGCTGATGAGCTCCCAAATCGAGTATTAAGTTTGAATCGACCGCGAAATGACCCAAAAATGTTAGCCAATCACAGCAGACGTCCCCGGTGACTTTTAATGTAGCCTTATTAATAGTATTTTTCATCGCTAGTAGCGATGCGCCGATACGGCTTCGCTCTGTTCTTATCTGTATTCCGTTCAAAAGCGGGGACGACTCATGTCTGCAAAAAATCGTATTTCGCGGCCACTGGCTTTTAAGTTTCAAGTAAAGCTAGTTTCATATAGACGCGAATTGCGAAATGCCAATCGCAAATAATATTCACATTGGCTGATTTTAAATTAAACTTAGTGATGGAGAAAAGTGACAGTATCATATTTGATATTTTACGAATTCGCAAAATATAAAATCTGGAAGGCGGGAGAATTGAAATCATTTTATTTTTAGCGATTATTCGCAGGAATTGTTTGGATAGGATAAGCGTAAACTGCAGGTTAGGATAACTTAAATGGTGGAGATCGCTCCCTGTTTGTTTAATTTTTCAACCAGTCGCTGATGGCGCTATTGTAGGACTTTGTTATATAATGTTGTTTAGGTTGGTAGCGACTGTTTATGTATTGTACCAGTTGGTGAAATTATTATGTATAGTGTATAGTTGTCAATATTTATTATTTAATGTCATGCTGTGTTTTAATGAAACAAAGCATATTATCGAAATGTAAAAGCATTCATTACCAGTGGCGGCTTCTCTTATGAGGCAGGTGAGGCAGTGCCTCACCAATAATTTTGCAAATTAAATAAATTACAAATTTATATTTTTTTACTATTTGCATAAATATATCCATTAGAATTAATATTTGGCTTCATAATAAATCAGTAAAATACGGGCCTGCCGTCAATCTTAACGCACTTCGCTGTCTCATTTCTGCATACGGTATAGAGGCGCGGCCTGACGGGCCTCACGCTTCCTTGTCCAGCGTATTAGTGAAAATATCTAATGTGCTGTATGATACCGTAATAGTCCAGTCGAATCTAGCTTTAAGTAGCGCATAAAAACATTCTTTTGAGGCGAGCCAAAAGTAAATTTAATGCGACAGCGACGAGACTAATCTAGTAGATGCAACGCCGACGCGCCGATATTTGGCAACATGCTATTTTAAGATTAACAGGTTGTCCGTTGAAAGTTTAGAGTTTAGAGAGAGTGCATAGTGCGTGGGCAGTGATTTTTCTAAAATATTAATATTACATTACTTACGATGACTTCCATTTGAAAAAAGGTCAACGCGTCGCAGAATAATACCTCCCGGGTGACGTGAAAATTTATTCATGTTTAAACGAAATTTGCCTTTTCAGGGCACCCACTTCCACCTGGATTTTTGTCTCTATTTCAAATACCTATCTAGTAAATATTTATTTAGGTACATTGTAATAATTTTATAATAAAATGAATCAATATTATTTATATACCGGGTGTTGCATCGTCGAGCGGGACATAGGAAATCCCATGTAATTTTAAATGGGGTCAATTATTGGCTTCCCTAATTATTTTAGAGAAAAATTCTATTTAGGTTTATTAAAGAGCACTAAAACCCACATTCAAAAGAATTACTTTAGATATTTTTAATGAGCCCGTTTACGGGTTATCGCCGATTTCTTTTTAACTATTTCTCCTTTTTATGGCCCCGTATTTGCGGTATAAGATGACTGTCAAATAAAGTTGTCATTTTGAAATGTGTGCTTTATTGTTATAAAAACTCGTACATCGAAAATATTAAAGGTGTATTTATGAGTACAAATTAATCTGAATAAAACTAAAATAAAGTATCCAATTACAAGGTTAATTATGACATTTTACATGTTTCAATATTTTACTAATTAATAGGTAGGTACTATTAAATTGTTAGAACTTTAGGATTTAAGAAGATGTTCAAATATTCCTCCATTGACTGCTAGACAATAACCGAGACGATCATAAAATTCTATTCTTACATTCGCTAGTTGGTAAACTGAAATTCTATTGCATTCGGCAGAAATAGCATTTTTTAACTCGTCTAGATTTGGGTATTTTTTATCTTTCTATATCCTGTTTTTTAAATGGCCCCAGAGAAAGAAATTATTTGGCGATAAATCAGGAGACCTGGCTGGCCAATTTACTGTATGATTTAAGCCAATAACATTTCCATTAAAAGAACGGTTTAAATATTCCCGGACAGCCAGGGTACTATGTGCCGGGCAGCCATTCATTTGGTACCAAACTTCCTGATTTTCCCTGGCGGCATCATGTAAAGTAGGTAAAATATGATCTTCAAGTAGTTCCAAAAAATATTCTGCATTTAAATTTCGTGTAAGAAATAATGGCCCGATAATATTTTCTCCGAAAATCCCAGCCCATACATTAACTTTTTGTGGATATTGCGTCCTTGTTTCCACAAACTTGTGTTGGTTTTCTTTGCTCCAATATCGATAATTTTGAACATTGGGTTCATTGTTTAAGGTAAATGTGTATTCGTCAGTGAAACAAATGTTTTTTAAAAATTCCCTATCCATGTTTGCTCTTTCCATCATACCAAAACAAAACTCCTGTCGTCGTATTTCGTCCCTATCTCTTAGCTCTTGGTGCTTTTCATATTTGTATGAATAATATTTATGTAGTTTCAAAGCTCGTAACGCTGTGGTGTGATCTAATCCTATGTCATCCTCAAGTTTCCTTGTGCTGATCTTCCCATCATTTTCTTCCACGCACAATAAAACTTGCAAGTCCCTATCATTTCTTGCATCTCTTCTTTGTTCCTGCCTTTCTTCACATCTGCAGTTATTTATTACAGTGCCTTTTGTCTCAAATTTCTTGATAGTCCTTTCGACTGTATATTTTGCAGGTATCGGTCTATTCGGATACAGAGCAGCAAACATGTCTGACACATTTTGATAACTATTTTCTTGATAATACCATTTAATCATCAATATTTTTTCTTCAGAAGTGTAATTCATGGCTAATATTTTCGATGTACGAGTTTTTATAACAATAAAGCACACATTTCAAAATGACAACTTTATTTGACAGTCATCTTTTACCTTGACTGGTGCCCGCAAATACGGGGCCATAAAAAGGAGAAATAGTTAAAAAGAAATCGGCGATAACCCGTAAACGGGCTCATCAAAAATATCTAAAGTTATTCTTTTGAATGTGGGTTTTAGTGCTCTTTAATAAACCTAAATAGAATTTTTTTCTAAAATAATTAGGGAAGCCAATAATTGACCCCATTTAAAATTACATGGGATTTCCTATGTCCCGCTCGGCGATGCACGGTATACCTAATTATTATATAAAATGAAGCAAAAACGTTTTAGATATTATTTTGTCAAAAGCATCTTAATTTAGCTAAATTCGTAATATTTAAGAAAGCTTGACCCTAACCTTGCAAATTGAATATTTTTCTCGTGAAACCTAGTATTTCAAAATAATTATATTGCTGGTTGAATTCCTAACTATTCATTTTAAGCCAATGACCTTGAAATCGCGAAAAATTTTCGCTATTTTGTAGCCTCACCCCCTTATACACCCACGAGCCGCCACTGTTCATTACATTACAATTTATTTAACTAGAATGGATACATTTCTTCGACCTGAAAGATTTGACACTGATCAGAACTCTCCCAAAGCTTCTGAAGAATGGACCCATTGGAAAGTAATATTATGATAATTTCATATCATCTATCAAAAACATGATGATGGTAAACTCGAACTTTTAATTAATTTTATCATGAAGTCATACGTGCTACGATTTTATTATCGTATGTAAAAGATGTTGAAGAAGCTGCTAAAACTATGGATTATATTTCTATCAAGCCTAAAAACGAGGTATTTCCCAGACACTGTTTGACTATTAGAGAACAACAGCCTGGTTAGAAATAAGTAAATATTTAGAATTAGAACAACTTTGTAAGGATTGCAATTTTAGGGCTGCCGATGAAAACTGCAATGATCATATTATTATAAGAGATTCTTTTATTTATTAGTGGATTGAGTTCAGATCATATTCAACACCGTGTACTATAAAATAGTATATTGCAACGCCAAGACGCTGCGAACCAAGCCCAATAGCTGCACAGAAAAACTCAAAAGCTTATATTATTGTCTTACCGTCAAGTTTTATAAATTCTGTGATGTCCGAAAGTACAGAAACACGGGAAAAACTTCAAGATCAAATTTCTTCTGCTTATAAATATTACTTCTGTTCAAATAATCAAAAGCGTTTACATAGTTTATGCTCTGCAAGAGATTCCATTATTTACAATGGATGTGGTAACGTGGACACTTTTTATAAGTATGGCTGAGTTAGAGAGAACATAAAACTTCTTCAGCTTCAATTTTACCCGCTAAACTGCTTGCAGCTGCTACAGAGAGTTTAAGAAAGTGTCTGATCAAAGTTAAAAAAAAGTAAAATATTAATAGTTTATAAATTATAGTTCTTAAGCCCTTTTTTGTTTACTTTATGAACTGATTTTTGTATCATTCAGGTTTCAAAGGGATAATTATGATTTCTTTGCTGTTTTTTGTTTAAACCCTATTTGTGTGTAAATATCTGATATTAATAAAGTTTGTAGCCATATCAGAAATGTTGTTATAACTTTCTTTTAATCTCCGAAAATATATTAACTTTAATTCAGACTTCTCGTGCTTCCAACTTTTCCGTCAGATCTAGAAGCACGAAAATTTGAATTCAAAGTTATAAAGTTTAAATTCTGGTGTGTGGTACCGACCCCCGCCCCTGCTACATTTAGTTCTTCAACCAGTCGCGCATGGCCCTATTAGGGAACCAATTTAGTATGTAAAGTTGCCTATCTATCCCTCCAAGAAGCGCATCTCCCTTGTCTATGGCAAACTGTCATGTGTCCACGGATTAATTGTTTGAGTTGAAATTTGATTTTGGCTTCTTTGAATTGTGAGTTGTGAGCAAACGCAGAATTTTAGAATAGAGGACAGTGATTTATTATTATTTTCTGTATAACTAATAATTTTTTTTACCTAATATTGTACTATCGAGTTCAGTGTGGTATACATTTTGTTTATCCAATGTTTTATTTAGTATTGACTTGAATATACAGGGTGGCCGTTTAGTGTGGCAAAGCAGAATAGCTCCGTTGGTATTTATAATAAACAAAAAATGTTAATATAAAAGTTGAAGGACAGTAAGTGAGTTATAACGTAAAATTATTTCTAACTCTAAAATTGTAATTTAGATATGTCTCTCTCGGAACAAATATAACAACTTAAATCTAAGGCGATGAAGTTCTCGTTCTGTTGTTCTTCTGGTCGATTGCATTGGTTTTCTCCATTTTCCAGATTAATTTGTCGATCAGTAACTTCACTAGGCGCAAAGCCTAGATCTCTAAAGATGTCTCTGTTGAAGGGAAAAATTCCCGTCGCTTTAAAAGCAGCGCAAACATTTCCGGGTGTCATAGCTTTTACGTGGGCCTCCCTAACGCATCCAGCCACTTCATATGTTGAATACGTTTGCCCGGGATTTCGCATCATCCAACTGTCAACTGCTTCGTTATAGGCAGTTTTAAATGGTCCGAAAATTTCGAAATCCAGAGGTTGCAGTTTTCCGGTTGAATGTGCATTCTCTTTTGCTAGATTCAAGGCTAATTTTTTTTTTTAATAGAACACCCCGTATATTTTTGCACTTTTAAACTCCCCTCGATGTTCCGCGTATCGTGGCAAACATAGTTTTTAATTATTTTGCAATGTTGCTAAGTTATTTAAAAATATTCTTTTTTGGAAGAAAAAACTTGGCATCCCAAAATTTGAATTATAATAATTGAATTAACTCAAGACATTCGAAACATTCTTGAGAGTATTAAAGATAAAGCCTAATTCAAGATTTAACATTCCATATTTTGTACAGGGTGTGCTCTACAAACGTGTCAACTTTTCACATTTTAAAATTAATTTACTCTTTTTTTTCAAATGGAATGTATTTTAATATTTTATTTTGTAGAGTTTCTTGCCCTCTACAACTTTTCTTAAAAGTTTATTAGTTATTTTTGCTCATTCTGGCGTACCTAATATTTTTTTTTAATAAAAGTCTGAGAAAAATGTTTTTTTTTTAAATTTTATTTTAGAGTTAGCCATGACAGAGAAAAGCAAATAATAGCAAAAGTAATAGAAACTTTTATTAAGATGTCATTGTCATTTTATTTCTCACTTTTTATCACACGTAATACCAAAAGAGCTTCTTTTTTATCGGATAAACTTTTATTTTTTACGAAAACTAGATTGCTTAGAAATTTAACGAGAACAAACGAAATGATAAAAACGCTGTTTTTGTCTATTGCCGTTGAATACATCCTAATTACGTCCAGTTGGTGCAAGAGCTTAATGATAAGGGCTATGGTAGGCGACTTGAATTTTGTGCGTGGGCGCAAAATAAAATAAGGGAGCAGCATAATTTTGCGCATTTAGTTTTTTTTGCGACCAAGCTACGTTCCATAAAAATGGCAACATCAATTGACATAGTTTTCATTATTATGCCACTACAAATCCTCATTTTGTTTGATTTTACTCACAAAACCGATGGTCTCTAAACGTTTGGGGAGGAATTGTAGGAGACTACGTAGCTGGTCTACAATTTTTCGGGGGAACTCTAATGGGACAGATCTATCTGGACTTTCTCCAATATGACTTACCACAGCTTATTGCCCATATATATCGAACATAGTTCAAAAACGCATGTGGTTTCTTCATGATAGAGCCCCGGTACACTCCACAAGGCTCATTAGGGAATTCTTAGACAAAACTTATGGTCAGCAATGGATTGGAAGAGGAGGACCTGTATCATGGCCAGCTAGATCGCCGGATATGACAAAAATGGATTTTTCTATATGGGGATTTGTTAAAGATCAGGTAAACAAAATGTCTCCGACAACTAAAGAAGACATGAAAATTCGCATAAGAAATTTTTTCCTAGCGATTACTTTCGAAATATGTCGCAATTTAAGCGAAGAATTTGACGATCGTGTCCAGAAGTGTATGGAGGCTAATGGAGGACACTTTGAATATTTGATTAGATAGTTTATCTAAGCAGTTAGATAAGCTGACTAAAGCACCTTAAATAAGTAAAATTTAAAAAAAAAAAGATTTTCCTCAGACTTTTTATTAAAAAAGATATTACGCCAAAATGAGCAAAAATAACTAATGAACCTTTTAAAAAAAGTTGTAGAGGGCAAAAAACTCTATAAGATAAGATATTAAAATATAGGGTGTTCCATTTTAAAAAAGAGAGTAAATTATTTTTAAAATGTTAGAAGTTGACACCTTTGTAGGGCACACCCTGTACAAAATATAGAATGTTCTGAGGGTCTTAAGTGTTGAATTAGTCTTTATTCTTTGATACCCTCGAGAATGCTTCGATTGTCTTGAGTTAATTCAATTAGGTATATTTCAAATTTCAAGGTGCCAAGTTTTTTCTTCCAAAAAAGAATATTTTCAAATAACTTGGCAACATTGGAAAATAATTAAAATCTATGTTTGCACACGATACGCGGAACATTGAGGGGAATTTAGAAGTGCAAAAATATACGGGGTGTTCCCTTAAAAAAAATTGTTGTTGCTCTTTATTGAGCCACCCTATAGAGTCAAAAATAATTTTACATTATAACTCACTTACTGTCCTTCAACTTTTAAATTAACATTTTTTGTGTATTATAAATATAAACGGAGCTATTCTACTTTGCCACACTAAACGGCCACCCTGTAGGAGAGACGTTGAGCTTGGAGGGGTATCAATTTCATGTTTGTTGTACAACAGAAGGTGTGATCGAGGGCACAACTGAAGGAAAAGAATATCTAGTATTAAGATTAGCTAATGCAATCCAAGCAAGACCGGCCCTTTTATATATGCCCCATATAATACTGCTGACTAAGAGGATTTATCCGACTTATTTAATAGTTGTACGGATAAAGTATTCACAAGTTAGACTGCAGAACACTTGCCTCCCGAGCATAAGCATTTCGTCGCATTATTACTTCACTAACTAAACTATTTCTTACTAAATTTCTCCATTCACGAGAAGATACACTTCCCAAATGAGTGAAAACAGTTTTTCTAGTAAATCATCAAAATCTTTTATAGGCATTCTGTGTTAACTTTTAAATTTGTTTTCGTCATTGCTGCTTCCGTAATTTAAAAACTTCAAAAGTTCGTACTGATCTAAGTACTCTTTTTTGTCGTTTTCTTAGGCACTCGCCGAAACCTCACATTCTAAGCCGCAGTGCATGCTGCGCAGAGGCGGCATTTTTTGCTGGAGCTTTTATACAGAAGACAGAAATGTAAAGAATAATGTTAAATTTGTCACGCTTACTTTTACTTCAAAGGATTCCGTATCCACAGCGGCTTCTGATCCTTTCTTTATGCTGTTGTTTTATTTCTCTGGTTATGTAAATTCTTAACAAATGTGGAAATCCACATTTAAGGGAAGCCTCTGCATCCCTGGAACGGGAGTGTGTGGGAGGCCATATCGAAAAGAAGCTTAATTGGATCATAATTTAATAATTTTGTTTTGGTTTACTGCAGGTCGTCTGATAAAGACTGAAGAAAGAAACATAGGCCGTGGGACGACGACATTAACAGTTTTAGGCCCAGTTTTGCAGGACCCTGAGAAAATAATGTTTTCTTTTTAAGTATTTAAAAATATTTAGATTTTGTTACTGTAAGTAAATATTTGTTTTTGTTTAATCAATATTATAATTACTTAGTAAAAAATTTACTTGTTTTTCCATAATGTCCTTATCGATTTTTGTTTTCTCTTTATACCTATTGTAAATTGGGGTCAACTATGACGTCATAATACCAGTTACGTTAGAAAAAAATGGTATATTTATACCAGTCAGGGGTAAAAAAAATAATAATTTAATAATACTTACTAGTTGAGCCTGAGTTATAAATTTTTTAAGCCACAATAATTTCGAATATTTAGTATCATAAGCTGTCGCAAGATAATAACAATATAGAATGGTGTGCACAATACAATTCGCCAGTCCTACAAAGTAAATGTGTCCTCCGCCGACAAATTTTGTTGCAACCCAACTCGTTGCCGCCATTCCGAAATGATGGTAGATGTGAAGAAAGCTTAGGTGACTGCTTTTCTTGCGAAGAACAAAAAATACCTGAAAAAAATAAAATATTAATAGCATATTATGTTATAGTTTACTACAGTTTGGTCAATTCCAATTAGATTATTGACGGAAGATTTTTTGAACTCTAAAGTCTACATAGAAAAATATATTTTATAAAAGGTTTGCTGAAGTAGGGGATATATCCTGAAAATATTGAAATGCATACTGTGGGAATCAAGTTTTAATTTTAAATCCCAACATTAAACGGTGAGGCTTTGTATATTCCTCGAGTTAGGTTATTTCACTGGTTCGTTTTATATATTGGTTAGGTGAATTAAACAGTTGGGTCCCTTTTAATTTGGCGTTTATTTATCCAAATCGGCACTTGTTTACACAATAACTTTTTAATACATGATTAATTACTGACTTATAACATTACTTACTTTTAATAACATTACTACACTTATAACTTGATGCTTTTATTTCAGCGATGCTATATTATCATGTCCGTTGGACGATGACGCACTTTAAATTTTGACGTACGTATTGACCTTTCAAGGGTTTAATTCGCAGTGGCTCTCGAGAGAGCCGTCAGTGTCCTCTTGTCGCTAGAACATCATGCCACCGTCAGATCGGCCAATCAGAAGGCCACATATTTCGCGCGTTGTGCTCTCATTGGCTTTTTCTTATTCCGCCATGTTTTCTTTAGGATCAATTGTTATTGTTTCGTCTTTGTCTACCGCGGTGAACTTAATTTTCTAGCGGCAAGATATGTTTTTGCTTAAATAACCGTAGCGACAGGCCGCTGTTTTAGGATAATATGTGCAAATTTGGTTGCTTGTCTGGGCGACAATATTATTTGTTCTGAAAATATTAAATGCATATTGTTTCTCTGTTTCTCTGACCGTTACAGAATTGCTCCGTCAGATCGGCCAATCAGAAGGCCACATATTTCGCGCGTTGTGCTCTCATTGGCTTTTTCTTATTCCGCCATGTTTTCTTTAGGATCAATTGTTATTGTTTCGTCTTTGTCTACCGCGGTGAACTTAATTTTCTAGCGGCAAGATATGTTTTTGCTTAAATAACCGTAGCGACAGGCCGCTGTTTTAGGATAATATGTGCAAATTTGGTTGCTTGTCTGGGCGACAATATTATTTGTTCTGAAAATATTAAATGCATATTGTTTCTCTGTTTCTCTGACCGTTACAGAATTCTGTTCCTAAAGGAATATTTGAAAAGCATTTATTTTATCTAGACAAAGAGTAGTATTGATTCTGAAAACATTGGTTGCATTTAATTTCAATATTTTTATTGCATTTGAGCAATCGTTTCCCCAACACATACGTTGCGGCCATTGCTAAGGCAGCCTCGCAGAAGCTTGGAGTTCTTTTCCGAGCTAAGAACCTATATATACCCCAACAACTTCTAATGCTCTATAAATCCCAAATTCGACCATCGCTGGAGTACTGTTTGCATATTTGGGGCTCCGCTCCTAAACATAACCTGAGATTGCTAGATTCCATTCAAGAAAGAGCCATTCGCTTGATCAGCGACCATAGTCTGACAAACAACCTGGAAAGCCTTGAACATCGAAGGCGGGTTGGCGACTTGAGTCTATTTTACAAATATTTTCATGGCAAGTGCTCAAGTGTGTGTTTCCCAACGAGTATAATCTCCAAAGATTCAAGACCAACGTGAATCGTTTCCTGCGCACACGCACCTAACCCAGAGCGCCATAAAGGATTTATCCTGCAGTGCTGTGCCTAATCATAAAAAAATAACTCACAGAAGTAAGCGATGGATATTTTCTTTTAAAGGCGACTTTTTCATGTATTCTTAACTATAAACCATGAATTATGCACAAATATCAAATGAAATCAAATAAAAAAATCGTTTATTATCCTAAGTATTCTTAGAATATCTATCTTGTTGACAAAGGTATAATGCACAAGGGATCGAGGGGATAACAAACAGAACAAAAGAGTACAACAACATTAAATGAAATGAGACATGGTTAAATCGTTAATGGTTAAAACAACATAAAATTAATAAATAACTTGATCGAATCAGCCGGTACTAGGTGGAGATCCATAATTAATTACGGATAAACAGAAAAACAGGAGTTTTACTGGTAAATTTCCACTGTATTACATCAAGTAACTTGACATGTTTCGCTACACAGTAGCTTCTTTAGAATAAAGTGTATGAATTCATTCATGTCAAGTTATTTGATGTAATACTGTGGAAATTTACCAACAAAACTCCTGTTTTTCTGTTTACCCCTAATTAATTAATAAATATATTAGAAAACAAGTAGGCAGGATTAATAATTTAAAATTTAAATAGTAGAGTTAGCATACGTGATAAATTTTTATCTCAACACGTCGACAAAATACTCATCAAGAGTGTAATATACTTTTTCTAGTAATAGTTTTTTGGCTAGTCTTCTAAACCTCCCCAGACACTGTTGCTTTGTCAAATAAAGTAGTAAGTGCTTAAAAAAATTTTATCTTCGCCATAAATTAAAGATTTTTTAATTAGGCTGGATCCTGGAATTTAAATCATTAATGGAATTAAATTAAATAAGTTTAGGAGAAATGATTGACGTGTGTCATAGTGGGTGATGAGAGCTCACTTTAATATTTTTTAAATATTGGCAAACAGTTTCCCGGATAAAAAATACAACAAAGAGGTAAATTTGAGTTATTAATAAACAAAGGATGACAAGAATCACGAACCTTAGCACCACACACATATCTGACTGCCTTTTTTGCAACACAAAGACAGGTTGAAACTAGTACTAGTCTTTTGCCAAAGAAAAACCCAGATTGTTTGAGATAATCCTAATGGTATAGCAACGAGAAAATAGCTTTTGACACAAATTTACTATGTTGTTTTCAAATTTAAAATTGGTGTCCATATACAATCCCAAAAAAATTGTTAACATCAGGCATAGAGATTGCCTCGTCCTCCAGATATACATTATCCAGACCACAGCAAAATCCCAATATGTTAGTCTTTGAAATATTCAAGGATAGCAAACTAGCATCGCACCACTCCTTGATTTTGCACAAATCATTCCTTACATTTAAAGAAAGCCCATCGGCAACCGTGTCATGCCAAAGGATGGTCGAGTCATCGGCGAAAATGGTGAACGTCCCCGCTATATCAAGATGGGGCATATCGTTAATGTAGATGAATAAAAGGAGAGGGCCAAGTACGTATCCCTAGAAAACGCCTATATCTAGGCTCAATTCTCCAGAGCTACTGTTATCTGAAGATAACTCGCCAAATACGATCGAAACCACTTCAAGGCCACACCCCTAAACCCATAAGCCTCCAACTTTCACAGCAGTATTCTACGATTCACGCAGTCAAAGGCTTTTGATAAATCACAGAACATCTCTGCAGCTCCCAGAGTTTAAGGAGACATACAGTCGTTCGAGGAACCCAAAGATGGCATCGCTCGTACTCCACTTAGCCTAACATCCAAACTGTGGCATACTCATAAGGTTGTGTATATTCAAAAAAGCAATAATTCTGAACAAGTTTTTCCACTATTTTGGAAAGTAGGGAGCAGTGCAATAAATCGAAAGTGAGAGGAATCATCACGGTCACCGCTCTTAAAAAGCGGAACAACTACGTCCCTTTTAAAGCAACAAGGAAAAGTGCCAGTTAGGCAGGAGGTATTTATTACCTCAACTAAGGCCATCAATGGGTTGGCTGGTAGTGCCAGAAGAATTCTCAAGGACATCTCATCCCAACCAAAAGCATTCTTGTTAATAATATATCCATGGTTACCACCAAACTGCATAAATCTAAATTTAACCCTGATAACGTGCTAGATAAACCACAGCCTATGGTTTATCTAGAAATTATGATAATTATTGTCAAAAATCTCGACTAGCTCAAGTTTCTGAATTTTTCCCAATGCAAGTAATGGATTGTTTGAACGACATTTACGATATTTTTGAGAAAATAGTTAGTGATGAAGAGGAATACTTCTTCAACGTAATTGACATTGAAACACCTCGAACATATCTCGAACGAATAAATCATATCGAATACCGGCACGACAAATCATTTCTGAAAAGGCTTCGCTTATCTAAAGTGACAGTGGCGGTGTTAAGTGGGCAAATACATCATATGCTAGAGCCCCCTATCAACAGGTCTGCTGCTGTTAGATATTATTTGAAATTACCAATTCTTACACTTGTGAAAATGTTTTGGCTAAAACGTCAGTTCCAAAAAAAAAAAAAATGTGTCAAGAGCCATAGCTAATTTAGCTCCTGTATATATTACAAGAGACCCCTGAAAAAATACAATGAACTCTACGCAATATCGCGATTTCCAGGCGCTATTGGAACTGTGGACTATACACATGCCAGAATTTCATCACCAGGTAGGTGATAATATTCCATATAGTAATTAGAAGAACTAGTAAACCACTATTTGAATAATCATAATTAGTACATTGTTGGTAGGGATAGTTATTTATATTTAAAATTTATCTTAATACTTGAACCGCTTTTTATTTAAAACGAATATTTGTTAGGAGGTGACAATGCTGAGAATTTTATAAATAGAGAAGGCTATTTTTCTATAAATGTGCAAACTGTTTCAGATGTCAGTCTTAAAATAACTAATGTAGTGGCTCGTTGGTCTGGATCAATAGATGATATTTGCTAACTCCAGATTACGAGCACTATTCCAGCAAGATCATTTTGGTAACAGTTATTTACTAGAAGGTTTAGGATATGCATTATCTGAGCAAATAATGATTCCTTGAGCATATCCTCAGACAAGGTTAGAATATAGTATGAATGCCTTCTTTTGCATTTAAGCATACATTCAAAAAGAATGGAAAACTTGCGGGTCCGGTAAATAATGACAGCGGTTCCGTGTTTATAATCGCTCGTCAGATTGCTAAAACCTGGGTCCACCAACTCTAGCAGTTACCCAAATTTGAATAAAATATCCTCGTTTCACACCAGGTAAAGAACCCAAAAATATAAAAAAAAAAAAGATCTGTAACATAAAATGAATAGATTGAGGAAGGACAATGAAAATTAGATATTTTAGATGTAAAAATTAAGTGCAATAGTGCATCATTTAGGGGGGTTACCTAAGAAAAACCAAAGTTAAGAAAAATTAAAATATCTTTAACTAGAAAGCTAGTTAGTATATTAAGTTTCTATGTTTTTGGATTGCGCGGGAGGATTTTCATTCTAGTTTGAATGATTTAGTTTGAGCATGGATACTATCTTATACTTACCTTAAAAGTATATTATTATCTTATTACTTACCGTATCAAGAAGGTCAGCCATCTTTAACAAGAAGTAGAAATGAGTACATTTAAGAAATATCAATCCCCAATAGCTTCTGGAATAATCAACTTCGGCACATTTCCAGTCCACGACCTCTCCTGCCAACCATATCTAGAAAACAAAAGTTATGACAATTTCTCACTCCCACTCCACATCTACGTTTATACAGGATGTCCACGGACGGGGCAAACAAGAGGATAATAAATGAACCAAAAATCGAAAGATACGAAAAAATGCAAATGCAAAATTTAAAAAGTAGTAGCACCTTTGATATTTTAAACTTAACACCCTATACGGGGTGCCCAAAAAAATGTTGGAAATCTCTCGGATTTAGATAGAACATGGAAAAATGACATGACAAGTTCCTATAAGATTTTTTCTTACTATGGAGTAATGTGCCCCTGAACGACGCCGCTGGAACTCGGTTTTTCTTAAATAACTTTCAAATACTTAATATAATTTATAAATATTTAATGTGGTTATTACTAGTAAGGGCCTCTTAAAATGGTGTCCTTGAGACATAGTTAGCGTTTTTAGTTTACCAGGGGCGGACTAAACGTTAAAACTTAATGTTTAAATTTTTTACACCATGTATGATCAAGACTTGGATTAAAAAAAGTCACTCTTGTCTATTGTCGATAAAATGAACGGTTTTCGAGAAAAGAAAGAATTAACGGATAGTTGTAGAAGACCGATGTTGGCAAAAAATATGTGTTTTATGTATTTATCGGCAGGGAAAAAACGTATTGTTGTTGCAAACGTTACTGTGGTACGAAATAAATAAAATGTTCTGCATTTTAGGACTTGTCATCTTTCACACCGCTGACACACTGATCATTTACTTCGATATTAATTTATTGATTTTTGGATTTCGTGGCGAATTTAATTGTAAATTAACTCGAACTATGGAACACACGCTTATTAAGTACGCAGACACAGCTTATAAGCTATTTAGCTCCACAAATCCGACCGGCGCCTTTGATCTGGCGGTCGTGAACCAAGTGAGATGGAATGGTGCGGTCTCTCTCTCTCTTGGCGGACATGCGGGGGCCGGATTAAACGGATTTATATTACTCAAGTTTCGTTGTGACAGTACCGTTGTAGGTAATTTTTGATCTTTTTTTAATACGCAGATTTAAAATTTGCTCCAAAATTTTATCCAACAAAAAGGTGAGAATAAGGTTAAATAATAAAAATACGTAGTTTATGTTTTTAATAAATTTTATTGCCCATTTAAAAAATAAAAGATCGGACAAGTACCTATATATTATATCTACACAATATATTATTATTATACAAATAAAATAAAACATACCTAAATAAATTTACAGATTTCTCCATGTTATTAGTTTATTTTTGTTTATGTTTTTAAAATTCCCATTTATTGTTTTCAAGGTGTAATAAATTCTTACTCTTAAATATATTCTAATTACAAATTCTTTTGGGAAATATTTACAAGGGTGACTAAAAGGTCATATATTGCTTAAATTTAAAAGTGCGCTACAAATATTTGTTGTTGTTGCTAATTGTTCAAAATTTTCTTGGAATATCATTTCAATTTTACAAATAAGCTCTACAAATTTATTATTTGGCATTTGAAGATTTCCAAATGTATCTTTGTTATCATTTTCATATGCTTTTAAAAAACAATAAAAAGATGAATTATCGAGTTCAGTCTGTTCTTTACTATAAATCATGCAAGTATCACAAGAATGGATCCGCAAAGCTTTATTTAAAAGGTATCCGCATACGTATATAATGAAACTTTTTTGCAATAATTCATCTTTGGAGTAATTCATGCTGTTTAATTTAATATCTACTTCATTAGCATTCTTAATCTCCTTATCCTCAGGTACAGAATCGTCTTTAAAGTCAGGAAGCTTTAAAATCATCTGATCAGCATCTGCCTCACAATTTTCTGTACCTAAGTTAAGCAAAGGGTTGGTATGAAGGTGACTTTGAAATATTTTTTCTTCAAAATGGTTCTCGCATAGCCGGTAGCTTTCATATAGGTGGGTCAGTTTTTCACATAGGTCCTCACGATTGGCTTTCATTGCCCATATCCTAGCTCTGTAAAATAGAAGATATAAAAGTAAATAAAAATAACTTATATATTTTTTTATTAGGTATAGGTACTAATCATTTTATTTTTGTATTTATTCTAATTTCTTTTCGATTGCAGAAAAAAATAGTATGTGCACCTCGTAGGAAAATCATATTCTCGGTCTCGAACGCTTGCTGGACTCGGCTGCGCTTCGTCCACTTTTTTTTTCTCGTTCGGGAATATGCTATTTTTCCTACTAGATACACAATATACTATTGCTTAAAATTAATAAAGTCGTTGGCTGATATTAAGATTCCGACATGTAAAAAAGTTGGCGTCACATACTCGATCCACTTATAAGATGGGTAAAATTATTGAGAAATTTTGGTAGGATATAGTTACTTACCGATTAGGATCCTTGGGAAAACGATAGAATCTCTTCTTTGAATTATACCCTTTAATAAAACAGTTTGGCACTGCACACATTTCTCGACTTCTTTTCACTCATAATAACGCTCAAAACTCAAAACCAAACCAAACAATAATTAACAAAATATTAGCGCAAACACCGATTACTCGACCGCACGTGAAAGTCGTCTTTTCCGCCAAGAGGCGGGGCATAAGAGCTGCGCGAGTAGATCGGCGTAAACTGCTTCCGCCAAGAGAGTTGTGGAGCTGAATAGTTTATAAGCTGTGACGTAGTTATGCATCGGATGTATGGTCCTGCGTCTTGCGAGTTGACCAACGTCTAAGGGAGAATGGTGGGCAATTCCAGTTAATAAGGTAATACATATTATTGACTTTCTTTAAAATTTTAGGAAATTTTGGAAATAATAGTACTGATGCTAGTCCGACCAGAACCGTGCGTACGCCGTAATTAGAACAAAATATTTTAAATGCTGTAGATGACACTCCACCAACGAGCACTCGAAAATTATAATCACAGTTTAATACATAGAAAACAATAGTATATTAAGTTCTTCAAGTATATCTCTGTTGTATCCATATCATTTACAAAAAGTAGCTGAACCGATGCCTGAAGATTTTTCTCATAGAATGCAGCTTGCAAACTGGCTATTGAATCAGCAACGAAATAATGTAAACTTAATTGGCATTATTCTTTTCATGGATGAAGCAACGTTTACCAAGAATGATATCACCAATTTACACAACGCACATGTATTGGCTGATGAAAGTCCTCATGCCACTATTGTTTCGCATCATCAACATCAGTTCAAATTAATTCATATCTGGACCAGGGATCATTGGTAATTTTTTGATTGGGCCATTCGTATTGCCGAAACGCTTGAATGGACAACTTTATTTGTAGTTCCTCCAGAACGCTTTTCGGGATTTAATAGAGCACTTACCACTTTTCAGCGTTGGTGTGCGGGAGCACCTGAATGACACCTATCCAGACCGTTGGATAGATAGAGGAATACCCATTGCTTGGGCTCTTTGATCTCCCGACCTAACGCCGTTGGATTTTTACCTGGGACACCTGAAAAACTTGGTGTATTCCACTCCGATCGGCAGTAGGGAGGAACTTCTACTATCACGTTTCATTGTTATGTGATAAGGACCAAGGATATGTTATTGTGCTGAGTACACGGAGCTCATGTTAAACCCTCTTTTGACATTTTTCAATAATTTCGTTAAGGTGCCTCTTATTACCTTGGTATTTTTTATTTTACTTTTGTATTTTTTTGATTTAAACAACTCAAAATAAAACTTTTCTGTTGTTTGAATGACTTTCGTATCACACTTTGTTGTCGAGAAAAAAAAAATCATGGTCCTTTTTATTTAGAATAAATCATGAATTCGTTTAATATTCCTTTTCCCGAACACTGTTTATTTTATTGACACTAAACACCTTTTTTTTAGTTTAAGGTACAAGCTACCCAGATTTATTTTTTTTTAAGTCTGTATCATAGAGGGTGTTAAAAATTTAAGCATTATAAGTTGTAAAGCTTAGTCCGCCCCTGGTAAACTAAAAAAGCTAAATATGTTTCAAAGGCACAATTTTAAGAGGTCCTTACTAGTGTCCGACACATTAAATTTTTATTAAATTATATTAAGTACTTTAAAAGTTATTCAAGAAGAACCGATTTCCAGCGACGTCTTTCAGGGGCACATATTTTTGTTTGAAGGGCATGTAAGAAAAAATTGTGTAGGAACTTGTAATCTTATTTTTTCATGTTTTGTCTAGTTCGAAATTATTGAAATAATTTAGGAGGACTGGAACTCCATTACCAGGATAAGCAAATAATGTATCATCCACATATATCTTAATGAAGGTCAAATCAAAAGGAAGCTCATTAATTACGTGAGTTATGTGTTCATTCATAATTAAATTAGCAAATATGGGGCTTGCAGGATTACCCATTACCGAACCATCCAGCTATTGATAAAACCTATTATTAAGTAAAATAACTTGTATTGAAAAGATGTTCTATTAAAGAATTCGTCCATGATTCTCAAAGAGACCATGGTTCTAGTTATGTGGGTACAAACAAAAATCTAAGTCACTGTCTCAATTTCACGTAGGTATATTAACATTTAGTGACGCGTTTCACTCTAGACGGGCATCATCAGACCTACAATATAAATTAACCTAGTGCATAAAAGAATCAATTAAAGACCTACAAAACATGGTCTTTACCTTATTAAAATGGCGAACATAGTCCAATTAAAACTAAAATAAAAACAATAAACACAGACACGACGTCTTTACAAATTAAAAACAACAACACTAAAAAATGGGTTAAGAGAGCACCAAATTGAACAAAAATAAAAAATAATTTCCACATCTTGGGTTTGAACTCGGGCTCTCCAGGGCGTCTGACGGATGCTTTACCATCGCGCCACGGGGTTATTAACGGAGAGGAGTCAAAACTTATGAGTCTGGTTTCAAGTTGTTGAAAATTAGTAAGTTATAAGAAGGATAATTTATACAACTATCCACTGGTACTAGAGTTAAATTTTCTGTGTTTTTCGTAGCCCATGCAATTTTGGAGAGACGCTATTATGTATTTTGATCTTTTTAACAAGTTCCCTGTCTCTGTGATTACTTCTTATATTGTTTTGTTAGATTGTTGGCTTGTGTTTGATACTTCGCCTGTGTCCCATCTAGTGTTGTAAAATTTCCGGAAATACAGGGTGTCCCAGATAAGAATGCACTCTACAGGGATCTCGTAAACCATAGGAGATACAGAGATGGTTAAATTAGAGAAAAGTTGCGCATAATTGAATCCTGTAACGTCATGTTTTCAAATTTAAAAAATTCCGAATGCTTCCGAAGATATTTGGATAAAACCGAATTTTCGCGATTTCGTTTTAATTCATTTATGATTCTATTTGAAAATACATGTCAAAATAAATTTTACATTCTCATTGCCACTTTTTTTCCCCTACAAGATGGTTTAATTACATTTTTGATCTGACGTTTCGTTTAGTCACAACCATCATCAACTTTGTTATTTTAAATGATCGGAAAATTTTATTTTATGCTTAATAGATTCTACGTTTTATTATAAATCCAACGGTGTATCACACTTATTAGTTATTAGACGTTTCGATATAGAAAAACACATCATCAATGAAAATAGGCACATTATCGAAAATATGTATGTTTTTATTGTTGTATTTAAACACTAGTAGGATTTTAAAACATTTTTTATTTGAAATTATTTACAATATTATTAAATTTGTGTTCAAATGCGTAAATCTTAAGATTATGGGACAAAATTAAAAGAAACCTAATATTATCTAATAAAACTTATCTGAACAATACAATAAGTAATAATTGATTTTAATTATTAAATACAATTATTTTTATAACAAATTATTTTTTATTTTCAAAAATTCCACCCTCATTCTCCAAGCATAAATAACATCGGTAAACAATTTCTTCCATAACGTTATTTAACATTTCTGGAGTTATTTTATTTATTGCAGCTCGAACTTCAGCCTTCAACTCATCATTATTTTGAAAAGTCTTCCAGTAAACTTCATTATCAAGGAATCCCCCCAAAAAAAAAGTCCATTGGCGTAAGGTCTGGGGATCGCGGAGGCCAGTTTAAGGGACCACGAGTGGCTATTAAATTATTTTGGAAACGGTCTCTCAGATATTGAAACCACATAATATTGGTTACTGCTAGAGGAAGGTCGTCAAGAATATTTTCAATGTCGTTTCTTAAAATTTCTTCGTATCTTTCTGAATTTAGTGTTCTTTCATAAATTATAGGTCCAATGATCCGGGTTCCCAAAATACCGCACCACACGTTAAATCCAAAACGATGTTGATGTCTAGATGTATGAACTCGATTTTCATTTTGTGTTGACCAATAGTGACGATTTTTTCTATTAAAGATGTAATTGTTAGAAAAATGACTTTCGTCCAGAGAACATTATATGGAAAATGATGATATTCATCGCATTGTCTAGTAAACCACTCGCAAAAAGTAATTCTGCGCTCGTACTCCCCAGGAAGCAAAGAATGACTGATTCGGAATTTATAAGGACGGTACTCTTCCCTATGGAGAATTCTTTGCAATACTGATTTAGGAACAGAATGTTCCTTTTCAATAGCACGAAGTCCTACAGTATCATCTTCTGCTACAGCAAGTAAAACGGTCATTACCTGTTCAGGGTCATAATTTTTTTTGCGATGTAACACAGGTTTTTCAAACGCGCCATTTTCTTTTAAATTTGTAACTAGCCTCTTAAAAATTGATCGATTTGGTTGACGCCGTTCGGGATATTTTTGAAAATATTGCATCTCTGCTTGCGCACAATTCTTATGACTCTTGATGTAACAGCAAATCATGTCAAATTTTTCTTCGTTAAAATAATGTTCCATTATTTTAAGTTTTACTTCACAATGCAACAGTTTAAATTTTAAAAAAACATAATAATAATTACCAAATTTAAAGCTAACAAGTTTCAGTAACTAAGTGACAGATCTAAAGAAACTACATATTTAAACAATTATTGCGAACGTCAATCAATTTCATAGCCACCCATATGATGCCGAATTTAAATGGTACGTTATGTTTGAATATTATGATGTATTTTTTAAAAATAAAAAATAATTGTATTTAATAATTAAAATTAATTATTACCTACTTGTTGCACTTTTCAGATAAGTTTTATTAGATATTATGTTTTGTTATAAGTTTCTTTTAAAAAAATGTTTTAAAATCCTACTAGTGTTTAAATACAACAATAAAAACATACATATTTTTGATAATGTGCCTATTTTCATTGATGATGTGTTTTTCTATATCGAAACGTCTAATAACTAATAAGTGTGATACACCGTGGAATTTAGAATAAAACGTAGAATCTATTAAGCATAAAATAAAATTTTTCGACTATTTAAAATAACAAAGTTGATGATGGTTGTGACTAACCGAAACGTCGGATCAAAAATACAATTAAACGATCTTATAGGGGAGAAAAAGTGGCAATGAGAATGTAAAATTTATTTTGATATGTCTTTTCAAATAGAATCATAAATCAATTAAAACGAAATCGCGAAAATTCGGTTTTATCCAAATATCTTCGGAAGCATTCGGAATTTTTTAAATTTGAAAACATGACGTTACAGGATTCAATTATGCGCAACTTTTCTCTAATTTAACCATCTCTGTATCTCTTGTGGTTTACGAGATCCCTGTAGAGTGCATTCTTATCTGGGACACCCTGTATATATTTCGAAAATATTGGAATTAAATGGAAACATTGGAAATATTTATTAAACACACAAAGTAACAGTAACTAAGGAAACAAATAAACGAAAAAATAAAAAATCAGTTACTTTTTGTCAAGCACAAATTGATACGGAGGCAAATAATCATCTTTATCACTGTCATTATTGCCATCATGAGTATCATCATGACTAGTACCAGTGCCGTGGCCTTTTCCTGTTTTTCCTCTTGATAATCAAGTGCCTCTTCTATCTCTCTAAGTTCTTCTTCATTTTCTTCTCCTTCATTTTTGATATTTTCGTTAAAAATGAAAATTGAGCGGCTGCCAGTTTCAATTTTTTTTAGTAAATTTTTGTTGTGAGACACGTATAGTAGTTTCGCTGCTCTTTTATTTGTAAGCTTGTTCCTCCTTTTCGAATGAATATGGCTATAAATACTAAAACTACGCTCAGTGGCTGTTGAAGAAGCTGGCATCATTAAAGTACGAGATGCCACTTTGGGTAATAAAGTTGATGAACAAAGGCCCTTCCACCAGGTCACCGGGTTGTTGAGGCTGCTCCTCCAAACAAATTCTGTGCCAAATATATTACCGCTCCTGCAACGGTAATCTGCAATTTCGTCAATAATGTTTTGCTCGTTTAATTGAAGTTTATGTTTTCCTACTTCAAGTATGCATTGAATAGCCAAGAGGATTTGACTTTCGTTAAGTAAGGCTCCTTGGGATTTTGGATTAAGAGTTCTGCTGCATAATTTATTGGTTGAATGACAAATGTTTTTCTTTTAGCAAATAATTCCATCATTGCAACTTTTTCCTCTTCATTAAGTGGAGATGACGGTGTAATATTTTCTTGGATAGCCGTAGCAATATCGTCAAAGGACTTAACAGCAAAGTGAATAAAATTGTGCAATAGTCTCCTTCTACGATCTTTTACCACTTACAAATTGGTTGAAAAATGTCAATCGGGTTTGCAATTTGAACCCAAAATATCTCGTCATCTAATATCCATTGTTTTACTGATCTATTGACAATTTGGGCTGCTTCTTGGCTAACAGCAAGGGCTTGTAAGCTAAGCTTAGTGTTGTAGACAATCTTTAAACAATGCAGAATGGACGACCAGTGAGTTTTCACAGGTAATTGAATGGCGCCCGCTTTTGGCTCTACCTTTTTGTTTTCATTTTGCTTTTTTCTTAATAATCCATACAAAACTTGTTTTTATCTAATATCTTTTGCAATTTCTGTGACTTTATCTATTGCCAAAGAAATACTGTTAATTTTAAGCATATCTGTACACAATAAATTAAGTGTGTGAGAAAGACAACCATACCAAATTATATCATATTTTTCGTTTATTAGTTTTCTAGCTAATTGCATATTTTTTGCATTGTCCGAAACAAAACCCAAAAATTTGTCTCTTCCATATTTTTCAATTAATCTTCCAATCTCTCCAGCAATATACTGCCCTGTGTGCCTTTGCAACTTAGTTTCAATAGAAGCAACAAGTAGCGGTTACAGTGTAGTAACTATACAATTAATTCGGGATTTTCAATAATTGACAATGGACAGTAACTGGCGTAAATAGCACGGGCTAGCTAGTTTTCAACTGTTTCCCGTAAAAAAAAATATATCAACATGTGAAGGAAAAGAAAAGTCAACTTACGACTTATCATCATTATTAATAAAACAATACTTACTTGCTCTTTTTTGGAAATTCGATCGGCAAATTTATTAATATTTCTAGCCCTCGAAGAGCCCGCCAAAAATTCATTTTCATTTGGAGAACAGAAAGAAGTCGATGTTGATGTAGATCGAAGCGGCTCTTGCACGTTTTGGAATTCTTGGACTTTACTGGAACTCGAACTGGTCACGTTTGACGGTTTCGGTAACACCATTGAACTTACTGAGTATTCTGATTCTGAGGTAACACATTGAAATTGAACGTAATCGTCAGAAGTCGTTACTTATTCGTTGTTACTTATTAAGTTATTTTTGTTGACATCAACGTTAACGTTAGTAACGTCGCCGTCACTTGCACTTGTCATACATTTTCTTTTAATATCATTCGGGCATTTTTTACAATGCAGTATTTCCACACCAAGTCTTTTGTTTTTCCCATTACTTTAATTACATACAGAGCGTACAGTACACTACACAAGCACTAACAAAATTGCAAAACGACGAGCAGTAATAAAACTAGAACAACAAAATATTGAATTTGTATATTATTGTCTCAGACATGTGTGTGATTCTGATGTTGTTAATCAAATTAAACTACAGGAAATTGTATAGCCCTATTTTTTTGTTAATAATTTCAATATTTCCAATGTTTCCAATATTTCCGATATTTCCGATATGCTTTTGGAAATTTCCAATATTTCCATTTCCATGGAAATATTTCGGACGGAAATATTTCCATTTACAACACTAGTCTCATCACATAACCACTAGTTCGGGGTGTTATCTTAGAAATGGTTTACATATTTCGAACTTTTTAACAGTGTTGTTCGATTTATTTGAATTATGATTTCTGTCATATTTGTTTTTTCGCTCAGTAGGACAGAAATGGTGTTTTAATCTTACAATATAGGTGCACCTATTTTAACTTACGTTATATAAAAGATAAAGGTTTGCAATAACTTGAACACCATTATATGCTATCATAACATATTTCAGGTTTAAGGGTTCCCTGTTCTTCATATATGCTGGGCCCCATTTAAATACAAACAGAAACCATGCAGCTATAATTGCTATTGTCGGGAGTGGGGAGCTCATAAGGAAAAGTTCTTCTGCTCTTGGATCTGTAAATAATAAAAAACCGTTGCAAAAAAGTTTTATGTAGACGGTCAATAAAATCTCCCCTATAGAAAATCACAGCTAATGACTTACCAATAATATGCGTATTGCGTATGTCCCCAGCAGGGTGTCCGGAAAAATGTGGAAACTCTCTCGGATACAGATAGAACATAAGAAAATAAGATGTTGAGTTCCTATTAAAGTTTTTTAGATGCCCTACCTACGGAGATATGCACCCCTGAACGACGCCGCTGGAAATCGGGTTTTCTTGAATAACTTTGAAAGCACATAACATAATTTTATAAAAATTAAATGTTAAATGTCGGGACCTCTCAAGATAGTGTCCTTCAAACATATTTAGCTTTTTTAGCTTACCAGGGGCGGACTACGCTCTACAACTTAATGCTTAAATTTTTAACACCCTGTATGATAAAGACTTAAAAAAAAATAAATCTGGGTAGCTTCCACCTTAGACTAAAAAAGTACCCTTATTTATTGTCAATAAAATGAACCGTTTTCGAGAAAAAGAATAATAAATAAATAGTTGTAGAAGACCTATGTTGGCAAGAAATGTGCGTTTTATTTATTTATCGGCACCAAAAGAACGTATCATTGATGCAAATGTAACCATGGTACGAAATAAATAAAATATCTAGCATTTTAGAACTTATCACCTTTCACATCGCTGGCACATTGATCCATGAACTTAATTAATAATATTAATTTACTGATTTTTGGATTTCGTGGTGAATTTAGTTGTGAATTATTATTTATTATTATTCGAACTATGGAAAACACGTTTATGGAATAAGCAGATATGTAAAATATGGTGTCTGGTCTTGCTTCTTGCAATGCGTTAGAAGCCGCAAGGTTATATCACGAAAGATTTCCTAATCGTAATATACCAGACCAGAAGAAATGTCAACGAGTTGACCAACATCTAAGGGAGATTGGTGGGCGATTCCAGTTAATAAGGTAATATATATAAAGGGGTAAGAACCAAAAGGGTCTAAGTAACAATTTTTGTCAAAATGAGCAGCAAATGATGCAGATTGAGAAAGTTAAAACTACAACCTATTTGCCAGCAAAACGATCACACTATTCGAGGTCTCAGAATAATAACATAAGTTATCTTCCAGAGGATTTAAATATTAAAAAAATGCACTTCCTGTATATAGAATGGAGCGCAGAAGGAAATAGGGTTCCAGTTAAAGAATCCTATTACAGTAATAATTTTTGTACGGAATCTAATTTCAAATTTCACAACTTGAAACTCGAAGCAAGTCTGAATTGGAAAAGAAAAGTTGAAAGTGTTACTAATGCCAAGAAATTAGACATAGAGTATGCGAGACAGAATCCCGAGAAAGTCCGCCTAATATATTTTGACCTACAAAAAACGCTTCCAACTGCACTGCTTTCAACAAATAATGTCTTCTATCTACGTCAGTTATGGACATATAACTTCTGTGTTCTTGACCTTGTTAGCGAAATATCATTTATGTATACATGGAATAAAACCATAGGCCAGCAAGGATCACAGGAAATAGGATCATGTCTAATTAAGGTAAAGCTGCAACAAGCTTGCTCCCTCATTATTTAAATAAATTAATATTTTTTTTAGTATATCAAGAGTTTGCCACCACCTGCGGTCAATGTGGTGGTCAAAACAAAAATTAGAATATTGCCAAATAATTTATGTTTTTGGTTTAAACCACAACGTTTTTTAAGCTGGAACATTCCTACATAGAATGTGATCGTTCCTTTGATCGCACCAAAAAAGCAAAAAAACAATCATTAAACATTTCTATCCCGGAGAATTGGACAGACATGATAAAAAAAAACTTCTATGAAGTTTCCAGTACATAATGGATCAAAGTGACTTCTTTTTCTTTGATTACCTTAATACGATCAGGATACATCCAAAGAAAGACATGGAAAAAACCTTTAAAATGGCGACAAATCGTGTTGTTTGAGTATAGACGCGAATACTTTTTAATATTTTTGTTCCATGTAACAAGGAATCCAAATTTTCCTGTTCCTTATTCTGAAAGTGTTCATCTCTTATAGCAGGTAGACCAACTTTATCTCTAGAAAATTTAAACAAGCCTCTTTATATAGACGCTTTGAAAATACAAAATGCGAAGTGGAACAATCTCATTCAACTTTTGCCCTATATTCCTAAAAATGAATCATAATAATTACTCTCGAAATACGGTCCATCATGAAAGCAAAAAGATAAATTTAAAAAGGAAAGGAAAAAAGTCAAACACAAGAGGAAAATGATCACGAAGAAAATGACGAAGATGTACAAGATTAAAAAATTACATTTCCTTATATAATAGTACTGATGCTGGTCTGTGGGGACACATGAACAAATGAAAACACTCCGATCAGCACTAGGAAGGAATTTCTATAGAGAATCACTTTTCATTGTAATGTGATAAGGGCCAAAGCCCAACGCTGGGTTATTGTGGCAGGTACAGCAGTCCTCAATTCGTCGTGCCCGCGAGAGTATGAGACTTCACGGAGCTTATGTTAAAGCCTCTTATGAAATTTTTCAATAATTTCTTTAAGGTGCCTCCTACTACATCACTGCGGTTTTTTTAAATTTTTGTATTGTTTTCGGATAAAACAACTTAAAATAAAACATAAATATGTCTACATGTGAGAACTTTGTTCCCTAGCCGCTTGCTAAGACCTTATACAATAAGGATTAACCAAATTATGCTAAAACAGCTACTTTCTGGGCAACATGCCCCAACTAGCGCTGAATTATACAGCAAAATTTGGCGTAGTCTAACTAACACTGTTAGTACTAAAATACAAACTCAGATTGCAGAAACTACCGGAAAAGAAAGGAATGCTACACTGCTGCTACCTGTAACCCGGTTTCGAGCTCTTTGGTTTTCATCAGTACTACTTTAGTACTAACAGCTTTAGTTAAAATACGCCAAATTTTGCTATAAAATTCAGCGCTCGTTGGGGCATGTAGCCTAGAGAATAGCTCTGTTAACATAATTTGGTTAATCCTTATTGTATTAGATCTCAGCAAGTGGCTAGAGAACAAAGTTGTCACACATGCACATATTGATGTCATATTACCACTTGCCAAGTAGTATTCTTTTGCTATTTATTAAAATGAAACTTTTCCTTTCCGTCAGACCCTATAGCTCTGCTGATGAGCTGTTATACAGCGAAACGCGTCCAGAGATTGGGTCTGATGGAAAGGATAAGGGACAAACATTTGTTTGTTGAAACTTTTCTGTTGTTTCAATGATTTTCGTATTACACTTTGTTGTCGAAAAACAAAGTAGAAGTCATGGTCTTTTTATTAAAACTAAACCATGAATTCGTTCATTATTCTTTTTCTCGAAAACGGCTCATTCTATCGACAATAACAAGAGTACTCTTTTTAATCTAAGGTTCAAGCTACCCAGATTTTTTTTATGTCTGTACCATGCAAGGTGTTAAAAACTTAAGCATTAAGGTGTAAAGCTTAGTCCACCCCTGGTAAACTTAAAAAAGCTAAATATATTTCAAGGACACTATTTTAAGAGGTCGTTAATTGTGTACATCACATTAAATTTTTATTAAATTATATTAAGTAATTCGAAAGTTATTCAAGAAAAACCGATTTCCAGCGTCGTCCTTCAGGGGCAGATATCTTCGTAGAGAGGTGTAAGGGAAATTTTTGTAGGAACTAGTTATCTTATTTTTTCATGTTCTATCCGAATTCGAGAGATTTCTCACATTTTCCCGGACACCCTGTATACCGTGCGAGCAAGAATTATTTTAATACTAGAAGCCCTCTTGACTGAATAACGTAGGGCTTTTCGATCGCAATTGTAAGGGGATGATATATCTAACCAAATCTAGTTTAAAATTGTGTCAAATTTATATTATGACATAATATGCCAACCTGATAAATATGAATAAGTAAACAAATACAAATATACTTTTGATGTTATTATAAATTAACAAACTAAGAACAGAGAGAAAAAAATAATCGTTATAGATATTTCTGAAATTGGCCACCGCCAAATATTTTCGAAAGCGTTGTCCAGCATGCCCGTAGAAATTTTACCACATTCTTTAATAATCCTATCTTGTAACTGTTCTAAATTTTCAAATGGTGTTTAAAGATATTTTTCTTCAAATGAGGAAAGCTGAAGTAATCCATGGCTGCCACACAAGGTGATCTGGGTGGGAGTTCAATGTCGGTTCGAATACTGATCAATCTGTAACTATATCATGGGAAGAAATGGGACCAATAATTCTTTTTCGGGAAATAACCAACCAGGCATCAATTTCTTTAATGTGCAATGTGGAAAATTGGGATTTTCACTATTGCACGTGCGCGTATTCTGAGAATTCACATAACCGGTGAGGTGTAGCCAGGCTTCATTAGAAACACAAGTCAGGTCTAATAAATCATTTCTTTCCAATAAATTTTGTGTAAGCAATTCACAGTAATTCTTGCGTTCTTCTGAATCTGCAGCTCGTATTTTTTGAAATACTTGCACTTTATATAGAAACAAATTTACCTGTATTTAAGAATATTCCTGCAAGTTCCATAAGGTCTTCCCCCTTCTTAAGACAGGCACCTTACACATTTTGTTGGCGTATTTTGCATTATTTAACGAACGCTTGCAACAAACGAATGGCTCTTATTTGAATGGAATCTAGCAATCTAGGGGTATGTTTAGGAGCAGAGCCCCAGATATTGGAACAGTACTCCAGCGATGGTCGAACTTGGGCTTTATAGAGCATCAAAAGTTGTTGGGGTGCTGGTATAGTAGTAGTAGTAGTAGTAACAAGATTTATTTTAGCAATACTGCTACAATATTATAAATTCTAGTTTTTTTAACAATAATTAAAACATTTCAAATCACAATTTTATGCACCAAAAATATTTTTAAATAATTTTTATCAGATATTTTGTTTTCTAAGTAATAATATTTTCAAGGATTTTTTAAATTTACTTAAGGAATTTTGTTTCTTAATTAAAGAATCTAAATTATTATATTCGTGAAGTCCTTTAAAAAAGATTGATTTATATGTCAAATTTTTTGTCACTTTCCCTAAACAAAAATGTTGATTGTTTCTGGTTTGATAGTTATGATTTATAAAGTTTTGCGTTATAAAGTCTTTTAAATGAGATGGTAATAAATTATTTTGAATTTTATAAATAAAAATAGAAACAAGGAAAAATATTAAATTTCTTATATTCAACCATTTAAGTTTATTTAGCATATAATTTATTCTTGTCTATTTATCAACATTTAATATTATTCTCATTGCCTTATTTTGTAAAATTTGAAGTCTACTAAAAATTCTTTCATTTGCAGTATATAAAGTTGTAGAGCAATACAAATAATGAGGTAAAATTATTGTCTTATATATTGTTTTTCTTGAAAATAAACTTAAATGTTTACTTACTCTCTTGAAATAATTAATTTTTTTCCCAATTTTAGATATAGTGTTTTCAAAATGAGCATCAAATTTTAATTTAGAATCTATTATTATCCCTAAATATTTAAAATACTGAACTATTTCTAATTTTTGGTCATCTATAAAAATATTTATATTTTCATAATTTATATTATTTCCTATTGACATAAATTTTGTTTTTAGAAATATTTAATTTTAATTTATTTACTTTTAGCCAGTTTGATACCAATTTTAATTCAGAATTTAGATCTATGCAACTTAAAATATTTTTACCTTTTACGTATATTAAAGTATCATCAGCAAACATTTGAATATTATTATTTGACAAAATATTTGGCATATCATTTATATATAAAATAAATAATAAAGGACCTAAAATACTTCCCTGTGGTACACCGATATTATTTAATTCCCTTTTTGAAAATGTTTTATTTATTTTAGTTATTTGTTGTCGAACATTTAAATAATTTTTAAACCATTTATATACAGTACCCCTTAAACCATACTACAGTAAAACCTCCCTTAGCGGACACTTTTTTATAGCGGACACTTTCATTGGTGCAAAAAACATTTCTATTGTAAACCTGTATAAAACACCTCCCAATAGCGGACACTCTATATAGCGGACGCGGACACTTTCTTAAAAACTTCCCTATCTAAAATACATGTATTTTTACCTCCCTATAACGGACACCCCGTAGAATGTTTAATTGTTTATCTCTATTTATCTCTATTTATGGTAATTTAAAACGTCTATCGAGAACCGACACGGTAATTACTTAATAGACCCTTTTATTAGGTAGGAACCTTTTTTTCTGGGTTTTCCGTTTCTGTAAAATGGATTATACCCCGTAAATGGTGTCATAAACATTAATTATGATCTTACTGCGCTATTCAAAGAAAACATTAGCATAAAGGGCCTTTTTGAAATCCTTGTTTAGTTATTGTTATTCATTTGATATTAAACTTTGTGTCTTTAAGTCTGAAAATATGTCGTTAAAGAGAAAACGTTTGTCTTTGAAGGAAAAAAATTAAATAATAATGGAAAGTGAAAGTTATGGGGCAAGTGTCAGAAAACTAGCTGAAAAGTTCAGTGTGGGAAAAACACACATTTCGGAAATAATAAAAAACAAGACCGAGCTAAAAAATCTGTTTGCAGAAGGCGGAAATGAAGAGCAAAAACGGAAGTTTCCGAAGACTAGTGCATTAGCAGTTGATGAGGTAGTTTTTAACTGGTTTTGTAAAGCAAGAAACAAAAACATTCCAATATCTGGGCCTGTAATAAAACAAAAAGCTTCTGAGGTCGCAGAAAATCTGAAAATTGAAAATTTTAAGGCTTCAAATGGCTGGTTGGAAAAATTTTGTCAAAGACACACGATAACGTTTAAAACGATCTGTGGTGAATCAGCTGGCGTAAATTTGGAAGATGCAGAAGCCTGGAAATTAAAACTTCCAATAAGTCTTAAAACATTTGCACCAAAAGGCATTTACAATGCCGACGAAACAGGTCTCTATTATGCTGCCATGCCAAACAAAACTTTTGCAGAAAAAAGCGACAAATGTCTAGGAAGAAAGGTCCTAAAACAGAGATTAACCATCTTATTCTGTGCAAATATGGAGGGAGAAAAAGAAGAACCCCTTATAATTGGTAAAAGTAAAAACCCAAGATGTTTTAAAGGATCTAATGTTGAGAAATTACCTTTGAAGTGGACATCCAATAAAAAAGCCTGGATGAACACAGACATTATGACAACTTGATTGCAAGAATTCGATAAAAAAATGAAGAAACAAAACAGAAATGTGATCCTATTTTTAGACAATGCCACTTCACATCCAAAGATAACATTTAAAAATGTTCAGATTATTTTTCTGCCTCCGAATACAACATCCCACTGTCAGCCGCTTGATCAGGGCATAATCCAAAATTTTAAACTATTCTATAGACATTACTTAGTTAGGAGAATTTTGTCATTTTCCGAGAACGAAAATTATTTTAAAGATGCTGAAAAAAGCATAAATTTAACCAGTGCCTTAGTTTGGATTGCTGCTGCTTGGAAAAAAGTTTCACCCAACACAATTAAAAAATGTTTTTCAAAAGCTGGAATCATGAAAAATAATTTGGAATATGACGTTGATGAAGAAGATGATATCCCACTTGCCCAGTTATTTACATCCATAAAAAAAACATTTGTTAATCTTAAGCAATATTCCTTGGTTGACCATATTGCTTTTACTGAAAATCCTGGCATCACCATACCAGAGATTATTGATGAACTACTGCCTGACAGTGACGATGAGAGTATTAGCTTAAATGTGGACGATAATGATATTGAAGACACTGAAGAACTGAAAGAAACTGAAGAACCAAAAACGACCATAAAAAATATGAATGAACTATGTGCAAAGTTAAGAGAGGCTCAACAATTTTTGTTAAATTATGATAGTGCTGACATAAAAAAAGAAATTTCCAATGTTTTGTTAAAGTGTGAGTCCGAAGTTTTAAAATCGAAACTTAAGAATATGAAGCAAACTTCTATTGTAATGTATTTTAAAAAGCTGTAGTATATTTTAAATTAAGTGTAGTCTGCTGTTATTGCATCATGTTTACTTTAAAATGTATTTTGTATTTCTAGATATGTAAACAAAAAAAGCACAAACCTCGGCCGACCCTCCCAATAGCGGACACTGTTCGAGATTTTTCTGGTGTCCGCTATAGAGAGGTTCTACTGTAATATAATTTACTTAATAATTTATTTCTATCAATAGTCTCAAAAGCACGTTTAAAATCCAAAAATACTGCCAGAATGATTTCATTTTGGTCAACACTTCTCTTCCAATTTTCAATAATATATTGTGCTGCTGTTTCTGTTGAATATATTTTTCTAAAACCTGCTTGAATATTTACTAAAATGTTGTTTTCTTCAATAAAATTTAATATTTGTTCATAAACTGTCTTCTCTAAAAGTTTTTTAATATCCCATAAAAAATTGATCGTCCTCATTTCAGTAAATTTTTTTGTATTTTTTACTTTTGGTACTGGTGTTATACATGAACATTTTAAATCATCAGGTATTTTTCCATATTTCAAACTTGTATTAATTAATTTAAGTAATATATTTCCAATGCTGCCAAATGTCTCTTTCATTATTTTTTTTGTTAAAATTTCACCATAATTATTATTTGATTTTTTTCAAATTTTTATTTTTAATTCTTTTATAGATAGTTCATGAAAATGTTCTATTACATTATTTGATTTACTGATTTTTTTACAAATATTTTCATTTCCATTTTTTATTTCTGCAACTATTTCTTTAATACTATTTATGTAATACATATTCATTTTTTCTGCGATTTTTAACTGATTCGTTTCTTTTCGATCTTCAAATATAATTTTTCTAATTTCACTTTTTGCTTTTGGTTTGACAAATTTTGTTAAAGTTTTCCACATTTTTTTTTAATCGTGTTTGTTTTCATCTATTTGTTCTTCATAATATTTTTTCTTTTCTTTTCTTAAAATGTTGACATTATGATTTCTTAAAATCCTATATTCATTCCAATCATCAATATTTTTGGTTAAAATATATTTTTTATACATTTGATCCCTATTTTTTCTCGCTTTCAAAATATGTTTATTAAACCATGGGGTCATATGATTTCTATGGGTGATTTTCTTTTCAATTTTCACTTTGTTTATACAGTTTTTTATATTGTCCATAATTTTTTTAAACAAAATATTTATATTTGCGTTATCAAATATCCATACACAGAAAGAAAGTTCGTTTGACAATTTTTTGTAATCAATGTATTTCATTATTTTGCTTTCTCTTTTCATTTTAATATAATCTTCAGTATCTATATAAATCCAATCATGGTCACTAATTTTTGGTTCTGATGTTACTCCAGTCTTTAAATAATGGTCATTTGATATTATCAAATCTATAATTGTTTTGGTTTTTTGAGTTATCCTTGTATAATCTGTTATTAATTGTTTCATACCATTTAAATTTATCGATTACTTAAATTTTTTGACATAATAATCTTTATTTGCATAATTTATATTAAAGTCACCAATATGTATTACAGAATTATTTTTTTCCCACACAATTTTACATTTATTTTCAAAAAAATTTAAAAAGTCATTTATATTTCCACTTGGAGATCTATAATAGATAGAAAGTTCGTACAAATTTATATTAATTTTTCGATTTATATAAATATACCAATATTGATAGTCCACAGCAATTTCTTCAAATTTAGTAACTAAGATTTTGTTGTACCTAAATATAAACTAGAATACCACCAGTATACCTTGAATTTTAATTGCAACGATATAAATTATAATTTTCCACATCCAATTCTTGGGTATTTATTTCACTTGTTACATGAGTTTCTGATAAACATAATACTAATGGTTTATTATTTGTTATAAAATCTTTAATTTCATCTTTTAAATTTAAAAACCCTTGTATATTTAAATGATAAATTTTCTTATATTCTTTCGCGAGCAAGAGATCATGTATTTACACCCAAGAGGTATTAAGCTTTACCGTTAAGCAGTAGGGCCTTAGATACAAAGTCCACTTTGATGATAATAATTTTTACTCGCACGGTAAGAAATATTCATAATGTCAGGTTGGTCCAAAAAGATTTGAAAAAACGTCGCTTAAAGTTTTCTATTACAATGAAAACTCGCCTGACTTCAATATAATTTAATAGACGAAAAATAACAAAAGTATTTAATTTATAACTGCAGATGAATATCTATATATTCCTTCATTTCAAACGAACTTTACTATTGACCTTCACACCTCCGGCCAATCTTACTTTGAAATGTCAAATGGCACTACCTATGGAGTGATACATCGTTGCAAATGATATTAAATGTCCTAGCTAACCTCACCAAAAAAAGTAAAACCAGGTAATCGGTTTGTGAGGTGGAAAACTGTAATAGTAATGCAACTAATATATTTAGTTTGAACAAATTATTTCATTAAGTGTTCAATGAATGCGCCGGTAATTGCAAGACAATGATAAAGTCTATTTTAAAACTTATTTCGAACATTGAGGAAAGTTTGTCTGATAGTGCACCTGCAGTGTTATCCTATTTTTGAGATCTTTAATATTTTCAGGCGAAGTCCTGTAAACTTGAGGTTTCTAGTGACCCCAAAGGAAAGAATCAAGAGGAGTCAAGTCGGTAGATCCTTATGGCTACTCTACTGCACTTCGTCAAGCAAGAGATCATGTTTCTATACTTAATTATTAAGGCAAAATTCCCCTAATAACAAAATAAAGAACCTAAATTTCCCCATTTTAAGTTTTTTTATTTTCTATTATTAGTCAGATGAATATAACATTGAACCTAAAACAAATTTGAACACAAGGTTTGAGAACGGGTTTCCTCTCTACTAAGTTTACTAATTAAGGGGAAAAAAAGTCTACCAAAATCTAGCAGCTGGAAGTGTGTTATTTTCAAGATAGCCGCCGATAACCTTCAAAATCGGACAAAACTTGTAACTTACTTATTTCTAACCTTAGAACAATATGTTTAAATCAAATTTATAGTTTCTATGGTCAAGAATTTCATTGCAGCTAACAAATTTTTTTTGCCCGTGGGATGAAAATGGTGAGTAACAGTAAATAATTCACATACAATACCTATTATTAATAAATCTAAATCAGAGTTGTAAAAAGTCGGGCATAATAACTTTCGAATCACCTTGCATACGAAAAAGTGACTTTTATGAAAGTTGTTCAGTAAACTATTCCCCACGTTTCTACCTGCATGAATTTTTTCTGTCATTTCTGGTTTGGTTGCCATAGAGACTAATTTACTTTTTTTAAATGGAACACCCTGCGTATGATTACGTATTAGGATTCTACTGGGAAAACTCTGAATTTTTTGTGTGTCAAATTTTCATCTATCTGCAAGCGTTTCCGAGATAATGACAGCTCAAAAATGAAAAACTTCTTTATTGTAATTATCCCTACCTAATACCCACCAGTTAAGTTAAGGTGTTTTTATGACAGCGACCAAAGAGGTATCAATTTTGAGCTCCTGTTTAATTTTCTGTTGCCTGATTTCTAATTTGTTTACACTATGGTTCATCTGAATGAGAAACAATGAGTTGGAATTTTAATACGGTACGGAATTATAAAGAGATCGCAAGATCAGGTTTGTCAACTTTTCAATGAATTATATGCAAATAGGCCTCCAACAAATCAATCAACGGTGTGTCGAGTGGTAAAGAAATATCCGGAAACAGGCACTGTTAGGGAAGCCGCTAGATCAGGTTGACCTAAAACAGCAACCGGGGGAGACAAAGCTCTTGATGTCATGCTCTTAATACATGAAAATCTAACACAATCATCTAGGCCAATGGCAATGGATTTTAGTGTGTCTCATCAGTCAGTGAAAAATTTGTTTAAGCAGGAGAAGTTGCATGCTGGAAGAGCTGAATTTTGTGAGCTGATGATGGAGAGATGCAATAACGATAATAACTTCACAACAAATATCATGTTCTCAGATGAAGCTACTTTCCATTTAAATGGCATTGTTAATAGACACAATTATCGTTATTGGTTTGCTGAGAATACTCACTGTTTCCTGGAAGGTCTTACTCAGAGGCCCGAAACAGTTATTGTTTGGGCGCGCACATTTGATAGACATATTGTGGGACCTTTATTCATAGATGGTAATTTGAATGTCGAAAAATATCTGAACCTCAGGAATCACATAATTTCTTCTTGCAGAATGGTTTTACTGGGTGTAAATAATGGCATAAACGAACAGGTATGGTTCCAGCAAGACGGAGCACCTGCGCATTAGCGGCAAATGTTAGACAATATATAAGCACACAATTTCCAGGTCATTGGATAGGCAGAAGAGGTGCTATTGACTGGCCAGCGCGATCCCCGGACTTAACCCTGCTCGACTTCTTTTTGTTGGGACACTTAAAAACAAAGTCTACGTTAACCGTTTCAATGACTTAGAAGCTTCAAAAGCCAGAATTAGTGCTGAAATTCGGGCCATTCCAGTAGACTTCCTTTTAAACGTTGTAGACGGGTTAAGGGATCGATCTTAGCAGAAAATGGTGGTGATTTTGAACACCTGATCCACAGAAAAGGTTTCACTTTATTATTCCGATGTTAAGTTGTTCAATTTTCTAGGCTATTTATTTTGTTATTATAAAGTTTGTTACAATTCTAAAAAAAATTAAAATTTGAAATACAATAAATTAAGAGTTTTCCCAGTAGAATCCGAATATGCAATCATATACAGGTTGTTCCATTTAAAAAAGGTAAGTTAGTCTCTATGGCAATCAAACCAGAAATGACAGAAAAAATTCATGCAGGTAGAAGTGTGGAGAATCATTTACTGAGTACAACTGTTATAAAGGTCACTTTTAGTATACGAGGTAATTCAAAAGTTACAGGCTTTATGCGCGACTTTCTTGCCACTCTGTATATACACAACGTTTTGTTGTGTCTTTTTATTGTCAGAAAAAAAATACTATGCTGTAAACATGACTGGTTCTAATATAAAATATCCCTTTTTACAAATTACCCCTTAGATTAGGTTATGAAAATGTGCAGCAATGTGGTCGTATAAAAGGCACAAGAATTTTTCGATTACTGGCTTTTTATCAATACTATAAAAACGAGAGATGGAATTAAATAGTGTGAATGCGTGAATAATTAATAATTATGTACATAATTCACTGCTACGAACATACTTTATAGCTATTAATATAACAAGATTATTATGCGATTTATAATAGTCGAGGACATTGCTAGGTGACCAGGCGACAGCCGAGTCACCCGCAATGTCCGAGACGGTGTTAAATCGCTAATAATCGAGTTATATTCAAAGCTTTATCGTATCATTGACAACGGCGATGCGAAAATAAAAAAAGGTGTTTTGTCATTTCATTTTGGCATTTCAAAAAGTCATCATTAAAATCATGCAAGATTTTGATATTCCTGACGATATATTAGCTGCAGCCAACATTATAAGGTTGAGCTTGCTTCCGGACAAATCTAAAATCCATTATGAAAAAGAATATCGGCAGTTTTGTGAGTGGCGAAACAAAGTACATGCTCAAGGTGCAGAAGAAACGGTATTGCTGGCGTATTTCGCAAAACTCTCTGAGGAATACTCTGCTTCATCCTTATGGCAGAAATATTCCATGTTACGAGCGACTTTAGAACTGAAGGAAAGAGTGGAAATCGACAAATCGTGGACGTTAAAGACAAAGGTGTATCCATCAAATTTGGAAACTGTCAAAATATTGTTTTACATGTTCATGAAAAATAGTTCTAATATTATTTGGTATCTAACGTATTTTGCTTTCGTAACTAACGTATTAAATTATGGTAACTAATGTATTATGAGTAACTAAGGTTTTATGTAGGTTTTAGTACGTTTATGATGTTAATATTTATTAATAAAGATATCATATAAAAATGACTTAATCTTCAATGATACGATAAAGTTATTAATGTGGTGCATACACTTTTGGGGTCTTTGTTGACTGATTATCCGATTCAGTGAGCACCTCTGACTAATTGATCTCTTATCAGTTATTGTCCCAAATTGATAAGAAACTTCTAATGTGTCATGTCAGATTCTGGATTGGTAGTGTTATACAAAATATTTGCATATACCCCACCAATATCTTAGATTTTGAAAAAAACAGCTTGTGGCCACCTTCTAATGAGTCTTCCAGGTTTATAGGTGGTACACACTTGGTCCAACACATCAACCACTACTTTAATGGTGTTGTAGAAGTCAATTATATCTGGAAGATTATTTTCTGTTTCTAACACTTTGTCATTATGGTGAAAACTGGAGATTAGGCAAACTCTTCGATTTTTTTTAGGTACGTATGATACCAGGAACACATCTTTCGTAAAGCCAAATAGGGAGGAATGAACCTCTCGTTGTTTATTGGGTAGAAGTTATTTCGGTAGTTCTCTCTTGTTGTTCCTCATAGTATCAACGTAGGTGAGTTTCAGCTTCTGCAGCTCTTCTACCAGTTTCAGCGAAGAAAACCAATTGTCGCCTGTAACATTACGGTTGGAATTCACACAAGAGAAAGTACATTAAGAGTTGGAATTGATAATTTCCTAGGATTATGAATATTGTTTTGTTTACCTGTATAAACGAACGCATTTATAAAATAATGTGTGCAAGCGTCACAAAGACACATTATTTTCAGGCCATACCTCTCAGGCTTACTCGTCATGTACATCCTGAACCGACAATTTCCTCGAAAAGCAACTAGCATTTCGTCCATAGTCACATATTCACCACAGGAATAATTAGAATGACAGTTATTCACAAACCGGTTATAAATTTCAGAAATTGCTGCTAGCCGGTCTCCATCTGCAACGCGTTGATCTCTAGTGTTTAGGCCATCAAATCGTACAGCTGTCAAGAGAAAACCGAATCTTTTCGCTGTCATAACGGAACGGAAAATATCACGGCCTGTGCCATTGGTAGCAAAAAGTGAATTTATATCCTCGTTGTTTGATTTGAACACTCCAGCGAAATATAAAAGACCCATTAATGCCAACATTTCAGTTTAATCCGTATGGTTTGCAAACTGACACGTCAAAGCTCTATCGCCATAATTTACTTGGAAATCGCTAATTTCGTTCGTCCTTTCAATTATCTGATCAATGATGGGTTCGTCTATTAGCAGCTTGGGAGCCTCAAAACGTGTTTTTGGTTTATTTATTAGTGCTAGTCCAACAAGCCCTGGAAGATGGGATACAATATTTGATACTCGAGTGCGACTCGAAGCGGGAACACGCTTTGCCCATTTTTTTCTGTTCTTTCCATAAAAGTAACCTCTTGGTGCATTAGCCTCATCACTAGACTCATCATCACTTATATTGCTGACAGTAGGCTGTGTATCTGATTCATCCACGAGAACACTAGATCGCTATTTTCACTATCACTGTGATGCCTAACTGGAATCTGAATCTCTGTCACTAACAATGATTTCTGCATTAGAAAGGTCACTATCACTATCAAATAGTCTTTTAGCTTCCTCTTCCAACTCCTTTTGAGTCAGAGCCCGGTTTCTGTGGCTTCGATTTGCCATTACTTTTATACTACGATTACCAAGAAAAGTGACACTCAAGATATGGCGGGGTCAAATTTGACCCGATCGGGTTTCCACACTAACGGCAGTATCGACTCTGTTGCGACAACCACACTAAAATGTTTTGCTTGCGGATATGAAAGAATAGCTAAAGGCCGGTTTTGCCAACTTTTCAAATTTTCCGGAAATCTGGTATATAATTTTATTCGTGGCAAAATTGAACCCGCCATACCAGTAAATGGTTAAAAAAATTATAAAAAACCAATTTTCTTTAAAAAACACACTGCATATCAAAAACAGGGCAACTCCTGATATACGTTCAATTAATCTTTTTCTCTTAGAATATCATAAGGAATCATAATAATAATAATAATAATAATAATAATAATAATAATATATTTTCAAATATAGCAAATATAACAAAATACGTTTTACAAATGATGTTTCGCTTTCTACAATGGAAATATGAAAATAAATCCACTAAAGCCACTTAAGGCTAGTACGTGGATCCCATTCCACACTTGTGTTTTCTGCTAGTTCTTGTTTTATTATGTAGTGGAAACAGAAGTATGACTTAAAAATTACCAACAAAATGAAAATTAAAAATAAAAAATTATTAGTACATTATGTATGTTCTCCCTAGATTGATTCTGCTTAATTTAAATAAAATAAAGAAAAACATATGCTAGTTAGTTATTATTAATTACCTACCTAAATTAATGTGTATAAAAACAAATTCTTTTAAAATAGTTTACAATACCAGTGAAAAAAAAAACAAAAAATTCTATAAAAAGTCTTTTGGGAGGAAGGTACAAGTTTAAAATTTATGTCTTGTACCTTCCACGTCTCGCTAAAAACTATCATATCAAAATTGTAGTTGAATTCGTGGATCAGCAACAGCATTTCATTAAAGTTTTTATTAATGCTTCTAATATTGCAATGAAATATTGAAAACTGTTCAATTTGAACTGTTTCTACAATACTAAAATATTCGTTGGCCGAATTTATATATTCTGTTTCTATTTCGAAAGCATTTAAATCATTAAGGTATTCTTCCATCTCTAATATAAAAAATGTTCTCTATTCCTACCCACTATCTACCTTCACAAAAGAGGAACGAAAGATACTGACAATATAAATGGTGTAATAAGCGTCAACAGTAGATAACCTATTTAGTGATTTATTTTTTTAACCTATTAAATGCACACTAAAATATCGAAGAACACAATATTATATAACAGACATGACATAATATTATCTATTTTTTCTTTTTTTGACCGCGAGTCTTTGGACTAGGAGTCTTATTCCTTCGTTTTCTCTTCAATTTAGTTTTTGGAACCTTGCTTGTTCTTTGCTCCTTGCCTTTATTCGCCTCCTTACCCTCTTCTCCTTCCTCTTCGCTTGTCTCGCTTTCAGTTGGTGTCTCCTCACTTGAACTGCCACCTTGCCTTTCTAGTTCTTCTAAACTATACGTTTTATTCTCGATTATCGGATTGCTCCCCTTAATTTCTGCATTCTGCCCCTTGATTCTTGCTTCTCTCAGATGATGTCTAAGCTTCCTCTGTGTTTCTCGATCTTCTGGACATTGATCATCTGATATTCCGATGTTGGATCCCTTTAGCTCAGTAAATTAAGAAAAGATCTCTTTTTTCTTCATACATGAGATAAATTCAACAAGAACTGGTGAGTTTTCGCCTTTTCCAATAGCATAAATGTTGTTTATATCAGTACCTAGGATATTTAACCCCAGAAGACTATTTAGTTTCTGTAGAGTGTACTCCAGCAGTTGTTCTGTTTTGCCTTCCAAACCAAAAATAACAATATTGTTTTTTCTTATTCGTCTCTCTAGCTGAAGGCACCGCTTTTCGAGTATTTCAACTTTTTCTTCCGATTTCTGTATTTTTTCTAAGGCTGCATCAAAAAGTGCTTGAATTTTATTCTTTATTTCTTTTTGTTATTCGCTAAGTTTTTCAGTTTGGGCCTTATTTAATTCTAACATGCATTTGTACAGCTCCGATATATTTTTAGGTTCCATCGATGTATTTACAGCGAGTTTAATAGTGTCTATATACACCACATCTGCTATTTCGATAGGTACTACCAATTTTTAAAAATCGCCGGGTCTCGGGCTGGCAAATTTTAGGTGGGAGATCGAGGTTTCGTCTTATCAGTTCAATGAATGCTGAATATTTATGTTTATTTTTAGCAGTCTTGTAGATTTTTGGGTATTATAGTACTTAGTATTAATTACCTTTATTAATTTGGCACGTTTTTCAATCATCACACGATCAATTTCACTATTTTCAACTTGCTAGGGCAAGAGTTTGTTTTTTAAATCTCGGTTTTACACATCTTAAAACTTAATTTATCTTGCGCTGTTTACACACACGTTCGCTCGCTAATATACCTATTAATGAATTACCCCCTTAAGTTACGTACCGTACTTCTGAATCACCCTGTAGAGTAGGGTGGTCCAAAAATTTTTTTTTTCAATTTTTGGCCAGGCCACCATTCCATTTTGTTACACAACCCTGTTATATTACAATGACCAAATTTAAAGTTCGTCGTCACAGTAGACGCCGGTGCTCAACGACTCTTTCAATTTCATTTTTTTTTTATTTTTAGAAAAAATTAATTTTTGTTTTTTGTTCCAGGCAAAGAATATTAATATTTAAAGAGCTAGTAGTAATATTTTAAACGTTTATAAAGTGCAACTAATGGACAATACTGACAATAAACCTAAAAGTTTTAGTCTAAAAAACAATAAGTGTGGCTGTAAATTCATCAGAATGGCTTCTGCGTTAACTCGCTCCAGAGATGATTTCTTATAGGTGTTCGGGATCTGGAACCGCCCTCCCGACTAAATCCGCTGCGAACTGTGAGACAAGCTCTTTTGCGCTTTCACAAACTCTTGCAAGAGAAAAAGAGCGTCCGAATTGGTGCACATTTGGTAATAGATGAATTAACGGCGCTTTAGGAAAAGTCGTCGTCAATTCCCACCCAACAACCAAAACATTGCATTGGAAAACTAGAAAAAATCCATGCTTGCTGGCTGCTTTTGAGAAAGAATAAAGGGCGATCTTCTCAATCACAATCACGTTACCAGCACGGTCTAGATAAGCTGTTCGATATAGCGCATGCTGAATCTGATCAATCTATAAAGATATCAGCCGACAGAGAATTTCTCATTGACCAAAGAAGTGAGCGTAAAATGATTATGACTTCCGTAGATAGAAAACTGCAGAAAAAACAAGATCGTGTTCTACAGCGCAAGAGAAGAGCTGAAGAGCTCCAGCAAAAGGATGCTAAGAGAGAGCGAGCCGAGCTCTGATAGCTGCGCGCTTGAAGATGAAGATGGAGACGACGAATTTGCAGCATTGGAGAAAAAGAAAACCCAAGTCTTGCTTCCTGCTGTAAATAAACAAATATTTTCAACTCACGTTACAAGTACTCTTGATCGTAATAAAATATCTGACCGCGAGGCGCTACGACTAACTAAACGTCTGCTAATACAGGTCACATCAAGGGAGCTTGTAATATTCTTGAAAACAAATTGGGTCATAAGCTTTTTCATCTAGCCTGTCGCTATCATATGATGAAAATAATCCTAGCCAAAGTGTTTACTTTGTGTTTTGGACCTTCTATAGCTCTCCTGAAATACCTGTGTTTAAAAGATTCAGAGACATTTGGCAAAACTTTTCACTTGCTAAATACTAAGGTCTAGATGCCCTTGATCTAAACACAGAAACAGAAGTTTTCCTACGAAGTACCCTTGAATCTCTTTACAAGGCCAACAGTGACGGAAAAGCAATCAGGGATGACTACCAAGAACTGATAGAATTAACAATGATTGTTCTGAATAAACCTCCAGAAATAATTCATTGGCGGTCCCCCGGGTCCAATTCATCACGCACGATGGATGGAAAAATTAATTTATGCTATAAAGATCTTTCTCTTCCGCAATCAGCACGAGGTATTCAAACTCACAAAGAAGGAAGAGACCCAACTTCGTCGTTCCGTTCTTTTTGGAGCTCTTCTGTATACACAAGCATGGATTGAAGCCTCCCTTGCAGCAGAAGCTCCTGGCGGAGATCTTCAACTGTGGCACAATATGAAGGCATATGAATCTCTTGATCCAGAAATTGGAGTAGCAGCAAGAAACGTACTAGAACGTCACTTGTGGTACCTCTCAGATGAGCTTCTAGGGCTTACATTATTTTCTGATAAAGTGACACCTGCTGAAAAAAGTAAAATTGTTCTGGGTATGACTGTTGAAGCTGGAGGCCGCATAGTAAGAGGTAATCCTGCAATTTTAAGTGCTGAAGCAAGCTTGGGAGATTTTGTATCTAACAGAACTCCAAAGTTGCTGTCGGTTTTAAATATCAATGACTCCTTTCTAAGATATCCACCCGAAACGTGGACTAATGATCAGGATGACAATCAAGGCAGAGATCGAATTAAAACACTGCGGGTGGTAAACGACACCGCCGAAAGAGGTGTTAAATTGTTTGAGGAATACAATAAAATACTCACTACTGACGAGGATGAGAAGCAGTTTTTGTTACACGTAGTAGAGGCCAATCGAAAAATGGTACCTACTCAGACAACCAAAAAATGATTGGTCAACGTAGTCTCGGAGTATTTAGGACATTAACAACTTGCTAAATTCTATTGATCTTTTGGTTATTCCTTTCAGTCGCTTATTATTAGTTCTTAATAAATATTTTACAGGCTACTTTATGTTTTTTTTTTAATTTTAATGTAAAATATAAAAATTAGAAATGTTGTAAATATTTTTGATATTTTCAAAAACAAACAGGGCCAATTAGCACCCTCTTTATGTTATAGTCGAAAGTTCAAACTTTGCCAGAATAGTATTATGGATATGTGTAACAAAATGTGTGGGTGACCTTATACATAAGGAGAAAAAATATTTTTTCTATATAACCGTGGACCACACTACTGTAGAGTCAGGTCAATTTATCCAACGAAACCCCATAACCTAAAGCAAATTCCAACAAAAGGTGTGGGAACGGTTTTCGTGTCCACCATATATACTGATCATAAGAAAAATATAACAATCTTATTTTTAAGTTTCTTGTACCTACTTGTTATCTTCTTACTTTCTTATTTTTTGGGACAAAGCATGAGGTGGCATTAATTATATGTTTGCTTTTGTTGCAGTCGAACAAATTAGTTTAGGGCTGGTCTAGGTTGTGATCTGGTAATTGAACAAACACCACTGAGCAAGCCACTGTATATTTTGTATAACACTGCCAATCCAGAATCTGACATGACACATTAGAAGTTTCTTATTAATTTGGGACAATAACTGATAAGAGATCAATTAGTCAGAGGTGCTCAAATGATGAATATCCCCAGGGAATTGAGAGACCTTATTCGACGAGGGAGCAACATCCCAGAGGAGGTTCATAAGAGCCCCGTGAAAAAGTTCCCAAACGTGCAAAGTACTGTATTTGCCCGCGTTCTGATAATAAACATTCCCTTGTATGTATAAAATGTAATAAACACATTTGCAAAACCCACTGCATTGCAACGTTTCAATGTAGTTGATGTATGTAGTAGATTTTTTATAAAATGATTTTTTTTTTGTTTTGTACTTTTAATTATTATTTGGAATGTTTTGAACAGGAAACAGTATTTTATTTCACGATTTTTTTTAGCTCAATTTATTTTTATTATTTTTGGAATCCATTCACTTTTCGCAACGCCCCTGTATCAAATTTGACCCCGCCATACTCTAAATGTGTATATTTTTCACCATACCAATTAAGGGTTAAATATTCTTTTTCCTAATGTATTGAAACTTGGTACCATTGTCATAATAATAAGTGGCTTAATTAGCCCTGACTAGACTAATTTATTAAGTCCCGTGGCGTCCCGGGAGCACCTCAACGAATATTATTGACCAGAAAATGTACGCCACTGACTTTTTTCTAATTTTGATATTTTTTTGGATTTGTCAATTAATAGTACAATTTTTTCGCTAAATTATTTTGGTATCTTTCTTCGTTTTCGAGACAAGAAATAAAAACCACTTTATTGCATATACAAAGACAATACCTAGGTGTGTATTTCAAAGTTATTTAAAACATTTAAATTAAAAATAAAACTATTTTTTAAATAATGATACAAAAAGAAATGCAACGGTTAATCAAGGCAAATGTTGAAAATTGCCACCTTCTAATAAAGCGCAACCGAATTTTTTTTAAAAACACCCTGTATATGAAAAAAGAAGACCAACGCGTATGCATTACTAGTTCAGTATGGTGTCTTACTTTTTGTTTTATTATTTTTATTAAAACTGTTAATGTTTTTAAAAAATTATATCTTAAAGTGACATTTCTTTAAGCAATTAACTTCGAAAAGTCTACTCTTAATAGAACATGTAACAAAGATATTACAATAAATATATTAACGAATTTTATTAATTATTATATATTTACCTACCTGCTACGTCATTCATTAAATAAAAATATCCCCGAAAGATTGTTTTAAGCAGCAGCGCCATTCTTCGTACACTATTCTATTTCCAACAAACACTTTAATATTACAACTAATAAGTTTTTGTCCTTTTCCTTATTTTACGTGGTATCTTAAAACACCTTAATTGAAACACACTTCTTGCTAAACCAGCATACAAAAGTAATGAAATTCAATTTACCAAAATTCTACAATCGGATTCTAAATGTGGAAGAGGTCAAAGTGTACAAGATTAGCAAACAATATATACCTAGGTGCCATTTTATAAAAAAACATTCCTGCATTTAAACAGAGGGAATGACAACGACTTTTATAATTTCACGAAGTAGAGTAAGAGGTAAAGGTCATAAGATTTTTTAGCTCGTAGTAATGTTTAATTATTTACAACATAAAATGAATCAAACTGACTTAGGGCCAGTAACCGCCTTGCTCTGGTAAGGAGGGCAAGTTTCTTCATCCTATATAGCAATTGAAGAGTAAGAGGTAACTGTCAAAAGAACGGTTTTAAGATAATTAGGAAACACATAGTAACTGCTACAAAAAACTAATTAGCAGTTCTAATTATTATTATTAACAGCTTGTACCCTACGGTTTCACTCAACGTCACGTGTAATATACTTTTTCTACTACTGTATAAATAAATTAACCTTCGGGCCCTAGCGACACGAAAGTAAACATTAGAGTTACCGTAGAATGGGGCTATTTGGGATTGTGGGGGTTATTTGGGAAATCCCAAAAAAAATAATTCTGGCAATCCTGCCTTTCGCCACGTGGATCTCAACTGATCGGCATCATGGCCTCGCGTTCTGGCATTGGTTAATGGTTAATCGTCCTTTCTAGTAACTGTTCACTCGCCGTGCGGAAGTGCAGTATGTTTTAGAGCTCCCGAAAAAACCGTTAAAAAAACCGCGGAAAATATTTATGTGCCAACTTCTTGTTCCTGGCGGTTTCCTCGTTATTTCACGGTAAGTTTAGGATCGTTGACTAATTGTTGCATATTTCTAGATATCTTAAAAAAAATTTGAGAATATTGAAATAGAAGAGCATTTGTTATAAACATTTTTGTACTGTGGGGCAATTTGGGACAAAATACCTAAATATATTTTTTTCTATTTTAGACGATAAAAATGGTTAGAAACTACGTAAAAACTCTTAGTAGTTACAGACCGGGGAAAAATTATAATCCCTACAATTCCTACTCAGAGGAAAACCTACAAAAGGCACTAGATGATATCAGGAAAAAAAAAATAAATATTCGAGAAGCTGCCGAAAAGTATAAAGTTCCGAGGTCAACGTTAGGAAGGAAAACACATTACATAGGCCAAGTAAAACGTAAATCAGGATTTATGTGCCATGTAGAGTTTTTAAAAAAATCTAGCAAATCCGACAGGTTCTTGGTGCCCCTTAAAAAAGACACTGATGATTTAAGTACTGACATGATTGTTAAAGTGCTTACAGCTCCTAAGGTTGACGGTACTGGTAGCAGGATATTCTACTCCTTTAATGTAGATCATACGCTTTTTAATTTTTAAGTTTGTTTTATTTTTGTTTTAGTTAGGTATGTACTAATTTCTTTTGAGAAGTAAAGACTTTTTTGTTTCATTATTTCCGTTTTCTATTATACCTAGGTACTTAATAATACATTATATTTTTTTTAAAACAATTTTGGTTGTCCCAAATAACCCCAAACGGGGTTATTATTTGGGTTTTAATGTATTTTATACGAAATCCCAAATATCCCCACCCTGTGGGGTAATTTAGGACAAGGCTATGAAAAAATATATTACCCCCCCCCCCCTACTTGGGAGCGGGGACTAATACTTTTGGTAAATGTGGTACCTACCCCTATATCCTTCCAAAAATATATCGTATATAATTTTATGTTACACGAGAAAAAAATTACGAATAAAAGTGTTAAAATTTTGTCCCGAATAGCCCCGTTCTACGGTACCTGAATATTATACGTTGGTAGCTACGAAAGTAGTATGTTTTTAGCTACAAAAGTACTACTTTCGGTACCAGGACAAGAAAACACGAATACTCCATTCAAGAAACAGGTTGTACGTTTGATAGTATCTATCTGTCGACTTCTTAGGTAACAGTGAGGCACATGTCAACTCGGCCGCCTTCTGAATAGCAACGCTTTGGTCTTGGGAGAACATTTTACCCTAGCGAAATTAAAAAATTCGAACTGACAGACTCTGACAGTACTCAAATAACTACTTGTCATGGATTATTTTACAGGTGGAAAACCTTATTTTGTCATTATAGTTTGAGTAAAATCAAGGTTCGTTACTTAATAATATATTGATCAGAGAACAGTAGTAGACAAAATTTAATACATCACACGATGCGAAAGCCTTTTTTGATGTTCGGAGGTATTAAATCACCTCGGCTTCGCCTCGGCTATTCATAAACCTCCGCACACCAAAAAATTAAATTTCGCATCTAGTAATGTATACTATTTTCTACTTTCTACTACTGTATAAATAATTCAACCTTCGGGCCCTAGAAACACGAAAGATCACGAAAATAAACATTACAGTTACCTGAATATTATACGTTGCTAGCTACGAAAATACGACTTTCGGTGCCAGGACAAAAAAACACAAATACTCATAGGAAATTTTTATTGTATTTATTCAAGCGAATTTTGGAAAAAAAAAACTCAATAACAAAATGCTTACATTTATTGAAAAAACAAGTGGTATAATAACAATAATATAAAATTTATTAATACTTATTTATTGCCATTAAGGTTAATAGTGAAATTTGAACAGTTGGAAAAATAAAATGATGGAATATTATCTAATTCAAAAGATTCGCCGCTTCGTATTAGAGTCTCGTTATTTACCTGGAGTTGGACCATATTACAACTCGTTCTATTTGTCACTCTCACGTCCTTAGATGGAATAAAAATAATAGTTCCATTTAAGATCTTTTTGGAAATTTCGATTTTATTGGTATACGAATCACCAATATATCCCTCCGCAACGGACGAAGACCTCCAACCGCCACGTCTTTTCAAATCCAAAATGTCGACACCTGGAGCATTTGCGAGAAACGTAGCTGATCTTCTTCCAAACAAGTGACCAGTGTATTTATTTATGTCTTGAAGTTTCAAACATTTGTCAATTTCTTTGGAAACATTCGAAATAGTGTGTTTTCCAATCACCTGATTCACACACCTACCTCGTTCATAGCGATAGAACAAGCGTTCGTCTTGTGCATTATTTGGCCGAAGTTTAATGTAATCTTGTAGTGACCTCAAAAAGAAACTGGACCTCCATCATCGGTTATCACAAGACTTCTTTGAACCTTGTTTTTGCGCTGGAGAATTTTAACTATAGCTACATCATCCTTGATTTCGACGTCTTTCAACCTCATTTTATGAATCTCATCGGTGCGGCATGCTCCAGCTATTTATATTACTGCTATTACTTTCATAGATAAATAGCTATGATTAGAAGCGTCAAGTAAAAACTTTATTATTTCTTCTTTTCTAAAAATTTTAGATTTTTTTAGCTTCCTAACCATCGTTTTTTTATTTAATAAATGCAATGAGTTTCTTAAACTGCGAAATAACTATATTTTTGTTCACAGAAATAGCCAGTTTGAGCATGGAATATTGTGACCATAGGAATGGAGGTGATAAGGCTTCAGATTTCCCTAAAAAATACGCTAACATCACATTTTCGTCAATTTGAGGAAGGTTTTTATCCGCGAATCATTCCAGAAACAGGTTGTACGTTTGATAGTATCTATCTTTCGACTTCTCAGGTAACCGTGAGGCACATGCCAACTCGGCCGCCTTCTGAATAACAACGTTTTGGTCTTGGGAGAACATTTTAGACTAGCGAAATTAAAAAATTCGAACTGACCGACTCTGATAGTACTCAAATAACTAGTTTTCATGGATTATTTTACATTTTATCAATATAATTTGAATAAAATCAAAGTTCATTACGTAATAATATATTGATCAGAGAACAGTAGTAGAAAAAATTTAATACATCACACGATGCGAAAGCCTAAAAACCTGCTTACACCAAAAAATTAACTTTCGCATCTAGTAATGTAAATAACTATTTTCTACAAACGCAATAAAAATGCAATTTTTGACACCTCTCGGTAGCCTTAGAAAGGCACTACTGTTAAAAGTGAAATGTCTAATTTTGAAAGTAAAAGTCAGAACAACGGTTGTTATGTTTTATTGACAAATGGCAACTTCGATAATTTTATATACCATGCTATTTAAAACTATCTGCTTCCAATTTATTGAACAATCAATATATTTAATTTGTAACTGTGTTTTGTGTGTATTTTCATTGCCGTTTGTAGAAAAAAATATATGATATTTGTGTTAAAAGTAGTTTTAAGTTACTT